>JAKFHU010001769.1:12369049-13620598 GCA_023783475.1 Daubentonia madagascariensis
TTGAGGGAAAATAAAAATTTTCAGAAGGGAGACCTAAGGAGCCATGACTACATTTACATGGAATCAGATAAACATTGAATATTGAGTAGACCAAATATTGCTCTATAACTACATTGGAGAGAAGGAGGGAGGGGGCGTGTTCCTGTGTGTGTGTGTGTGTGTGTGAGTGTGCTCGCACTCATAGGGAGAACAAGAACTAAATTCCTAGAAGGAAGGCACTGCCTAAAACTGCAAAATTAAGAAATAGCTGATAAGCATTATGCAAGACTGCTGTTTCTCCTCCAATATCAGTTTTCCTCTGAAAATTTATCAAATGTGCAATCTGCAAAGATCCAGAGCTCAGGCTGGTGCAGAAGATGCAGGGCCCTACCTACAGGAATCTTGTGGCCTTAGATGATGAACATATCACAAAAGGTATGTTCTAGACAGATAAAGATCTCTGGGGATTGAGGGGGAAGGTGTCCCAACAGTGAGTACAATTGACTTTCTCAACACTATGTACAGGGAATTCTGAGATATATTTTTATTTGATAAGCCAAAAAAAGGTAATATGATCTTTCATAAATCTCAGTATTATCATGGAAATCAGACTCATGAAAAAAGTTATTGCAATGCTCAGTGTGAGAACTGTGATAGAATGAAGCAAGGAACATTGTAGAAACAGGGAAGTCGAGCCCAACCCAGCCTCAGAATCCAATGCTTTATACACAATACTACAAACTCCAGCTTAGAAAACAGCAATCTTCAAAGGCCTGAGAATGTCAGTGTCATTTCATGAAGTAACAGGGTGAAAGTGGAAATAACCCCAAGATGAGTTCGGGTAAACAAATGGGTGATAGTTCTAGGGATGAGCATTTTAAGAACCCTTTGTTGGGATAGATGCACAAAAGTGAACTTCCTAGGTGTGTGTTCCTGTCTCTTAAGTTAGGCAGCCAAAAGGAAATCAGGACTTCCAACCTACCAACAAATTAGCCCTTGTTGCTATTGTCAGAGTTAGAAATACAGTCTGTCACCTGCTGTGGGCCTCAGAATCACAGACTTTGGGTTAGAAGAGGCCATAAGGTCTTTTTCCTGGACTGGCTAGGCTCAAATGAGTTGGTAACTCCACTTAGGGCTAAGTTAATACTAATTTAATTATACTATTTTATACATATAATATACATATATGTGTGGTATATATGTATGTACATACATGTATGTATGAATATATGTATGTATGTATATATAATAACATTACACCATATGTGTTACATTATAACATTATATTACAATATTATACTATAAGTGTCTCCTACTGGAACTCTTGGAGGCAGGAATGTTCCTACCACCTGGATAATTAGCTCTAGATTGTCAAGCAGAAATGGGAACTGTAAGAATAGGTCTTCGACAATCTCCCTCTGACATTCTCTTCTCCTTTCTCTCCTAGCGCAGATGTTTACGAATCTCATAACAGTGTTTATGAGATTCTCAGTGTTTATGAATGCCCTCCTGGAGAATGAATGAATTGAAAGGAAAGGCTTCTATAACAGAAATAATGCTGAAGATGAGTTAACTGTAGCCTATAAAGTCGATTATCTAGATCCACATTACTCTTTGTGTGGATTTCTCTTTGTCATGCCCTGACATGTAGCAAAGTCTTCTTAAGGGTTCCTGTTTAGCATCAGCTGTGTTGGGGTCATCAAGAAAAGGACTGAATGAATCTGACTGAACCCCTTAACTTTACCAAAGATAAAAGTGAGGCATAGGAGGATGAAGAGTTTGCTCATGGTCACCCAGAGCTGACAAGAGCAAAGCCTTTGTCTGCCTGTTCTACCCTCCAAATCATGAAGTTTCTTATGGTTTGAGATAAGTAGATTTTTACTATGAAGATCTGGTGCCTCTGAAGCTACAGTCTGGGAACATTCTTTGACTCCACCATAGCTGACACATTCCATCAGTGGTTGCCATGGTTGATACTATGGCCTATTTAATTGTGCATGATTCACATCAAATATTAAGTTAACCAAAAAACCCAGATCATCTATGTTGTGGCCTATTCACATGCATGAAAGTAAACTCAATCTTGTGACTATGAATGTGACTAAGGAAAATTTTCCTTTTGAAGTAGGATTCTATCATCAGAGGGTGTCCTTTTGTCTAGTATAGCTCCCAAATCACCTGCATTAAAGCAGGGGGTCAGTGAACTATGGCCTATTGGCCAAATTCAGTGCTCTGCCTGTTTTTGTAAATAAAGTTTTATTGGAACATAGCTAGGCTTGTTCTTTTACATATGGCTTCTTTCACAAATGTCAGAGTTGAGTAATTGTGACAGATAATAAAATATTTATTATCTGGTCCTTTACAGAGGATGTTTGCCAACCCCTGCTAGAACTTGCTTTCTTGTTGCAGAGTCTGGATGTTCCTCTAAAGTTGACTGATTTTAAATTGGCTCTTTCTACAGTCTTTTTTTCAATTTCACATCAAGAGGGAAAAGATATCATAAGAAAAAAGGTACATGGACAGAGGTTTTCAAGAGAAAATATCAACAGAAAAAAGGTATTATGAAAAGAAGTTTTCAAATATAACTGAGCAGAATTACCTGAGGAACATATACAACAGAAATTTCTGGACCCATCCCCAGAGATTGTGATGCAGTACATGTGGGGTAGGGCCTGGGAAACTTACTTTGGTATAAATACTTCTGGTGCCCAGCCAGGAGTGAGAAACCCAAGGAAAGCATGTGGAAGCTGGAGATGAAACAACCAGGATGTAAATGGTGACTCAGTCTCACTGTGTTAACTTGGGTGAATGCTTTCTTTGACCTTGGTTATCATCTGTAACTGTTCTTCCTGAATAGGGCTGTTCTGAAGACTAAAAAAGATAGCGGTTATAAAATATCTAGCACTGCGTTTGCACGTAGTGGACACTTGGTTACTGTTCATTTCCTTTCCTTCACTGGAGAATCCAGTGCCTTGGAAACACACCAGTCAGATTTTCCTCATTTCACCTTGTATGATGCATTTGCATTTCTGTTAATGTTAATTATGCTCTTGTCAAAGTATTCCCCAATCCACAAGTCCTTCTCCTTAGGTATTAAAGCTAGAGATGTTTTTAAAAGATATTTTACAAATTTGCTTCTCTGGGAAGCACCCAAAGAGCTGAATGGCCCTAAATTCTTGTTAGCCACATGACTGCCAATGGTCTTGATTAATTCTGCTAAAACATAGTTAAGCACAAGTTTTTCCATAGTTTTTTCGATTTTCATAAGGAACTTTGATATAAGATGATGGACTTTATAAATTCAGAAGACAAACCATTGGACAAATTGGGACGACATCTAATGAGAATCTCTTTCCTTAGAATTGAAAAGACTTCGTATTCTTCTTTAAATGTTTGTTAGAATTCGGCTGTGAAGCCATCAGTTCCTGGACTTTTCTTTGATGGGAACCTTTTTGTTACAGCTTTGATCTTGCTGCATGTTATTGGTTTGTTCAGATTTTCTATTTCTCCACAGTTCAATCTTGGTAGGTTGTATGTGTCCCAGAATTTATCCAGTTCATCTAGGTTTTCCAATTTGTTGGTATACAGTTGTTCATAATAGTCTCTAATGATTCCTTATATTTCTGTGGTCTCAGTTGTTATGTCTCCTTTTTTGTTTTTGATTTTATTTATTTGGGTCGTCTGTTTTTTCTTAGTCTAGCTAAAGTTTTTTCAATTTTGTTTATCTTTTCAAAGAAACAACTTTTTTTTTCATTGATCTATATTTTTTCAGCCTCAATTTCATTTATTTCTGCACAGATCTTTATTTCTTTCCTTTTATTAATACTAATTTGGGGTTTGGTTTGTTCTTGCTTTTCTAGTTCCTTGAGGTACATCACTAGGTTGTTTATTTGAAGTCTTTCTACTTTTTCAATATAGGAGTTTATTGCTATAAACTTCCCTCTTACTACTGCTTTTTCTGTGTCCCATAGATTTTGGTACATTGTATTTCCGTTTTCATTTGTTTCAAGAAATTTTTAAATTTCCTTCTTGATTTTTTTGTTGACCCATTGGTTGTTCAGGAGCATGTTGTTTAGTTTCCATGTGTTTGCATATTTTCCAAGGTTCCTCTTCTTACAGGTTTCTAGTTTTATTCCATTATGGTCAGAAAAGATACTTGATTTGTACTCTTTGAATGTGTTAGGACTTGTTTTGTGGCCTAAGGTATAATCTATTCTGGAGAATGTTCCATGTGCTGATGAAAAGAATGCATATTCTGCAGACGTTGGGTGAAATGTTCTGTGAATGTCAGATAGGCCTATTTGGTCTACTGTATAATTTAACTCTGATGTTTCTTTGTTGATTTTCTGTCTGGGTCTCTTTGCGTTGGCATTCTGAATGACTTCCAGCAAGCAGTCTGTGAGTATCAGACACTGTTGACGTTTTGCCCACCTGTCCTCCTGCCCTACCCAAGTTAACTGGCAGTCCCAGACTTTCAGCATGCTGACAGCTTCCCACTTCAAATAGCATCTCTCTCATCTTCTCCTCCTGTAAATGTTCTCAGCACTTCAGGAGCTTGCTCTCCAGGAGTCAGGTACAACCTCAAAGTAAGGGAACAGACGAGGACAAAGACAGTGGATAATTACCTCACATCCCCCGCCCCCATGGGACAATGCTGAGGGGTGTTCTACATGCTTCTTCAGGGGGTCACCAGTGGGATTGAGCTCCAGTTGCCCAACGTGTTTATCTACTCCTGTTTATCTACTCTCTAATGCTCTCTTTATGGGCTTTTCTCCCTTCCCTGTCTCAGTTTCCCCACTTCCTCACTTAGGATTCATGGGGTAATCTCCCAGATAAACTACCCATGCCTAAGTGCTTGTCTCAGGATGTGCTTTTGTGGAAATCAAAACTAAGATTAGTTGGGACCCAGGACATAACAAACCATGGCCTGGCTCTATACAGGCAGCTTTGAATTTGCCTGTGCATTTCTAGCTTTAGATTCTTTTTGTAAGGGGAGTTTAATTATTAGGATAACAGAAGAGACCCAAGATGTAAGGAAAATCGCCTCTGAGCTCCAAGTCGTCTATGCACCAAATCTGATACACTTTATTCACAGGTGAGCATTTTTAGGCCTCTCTCAGAACCTGCTTATTTTTTCTCTTTGCGTTGATGTAACAAACTTGTCTAATTCATTCTCAAATTCATGAATATTAAAAACAGCAAATTATAGAACATTCAGGGGTTGCTATGCGCACTGCTGCAAACATAGTTGTTACTAGCCTGCTGGCAAACAAGGAGATGTAAATTGCTCACAGTAAAAAGCACAATAGTTTATGACCATGAAGTGAAGGGATGAATCACCCTGGGTTTTGATCTATTTTAGCCTAGTACAACAACTGATTGTGATGGTTAATTTTATGTGTCAACTTGGCTGGGTCATGGTGCTCAGATTTGTGGTCAAACATTATTCTAGATATTTCTCTGAGTGTGTCTTTGGATGAGATTAACATTTAAATTGGTAGATTTAGCGTAAAGTAGATAGCCCTCCATGATGTGAGTGGGCCTCATACAATCAGTTGAAGGCCCAGATAGAACAAAAGATTGACCTCCCCTGAGCAAAAGGGAATTCTGCAGCCGATGGCCTTTGGACTTGAGCCACACTGGCTTTTTCCTGGGTCTCCAGGCTGCTGGCCCACCCTACAGATTTTGGACTTGCCAGCCTCCACAGTTGTGTGAACAAATGCTTTAAAATAAATTTCTTTCTCTCTATATATACACACACACATTCTATTGATTCTGTTTCCCTAGAGAACCCTAGGACACTGATATTTATAATAATTCCTCTTTTTGTTCAACAACTATTTATTGGGCACCTATTATGTGCCAAGTACCATTCTAGGAACTTGGGATGCATTATTAAGCAATACAGATTAAGACGCTACCCTGGTGTGCTTTTATTCTAGTAGGGGAAGACAGATAGAAAACAATAAACATGAAAGCATGCTAGAAGTGGTAAGTGTCATAGGAAAGAAAAAAAAAACATAATATAAGGAGACATTGGGTCATCAGAGAAGGTTAAAATATAATCAATATATTAAGAAAGTAGATAAATATGAAAAATGTGCAAGTTGTTTTTTAATTAAACTTTTAATTCTGAGATAATTATAGATGCATGTGCTGTTTTAAGAAATAATGGAGAGAGATCCTGTGTACCCTTTACCTAGTTTCCCCCAATGGTAACATCTTGGAAAACTATGCTAAATATCACAATTGTGCTAGTAACATGGATGCAGTCAAGACACACAACAGGTGCATCACCACAGGTATCCCTTGGCTGCCTTTTAACCCCCAAACTCCTTCACTCTCTCCTTAGTCATTTCTATAATTGTGTCATTTCGAGAATGTTATATAAAAGGAAACATGGTACGTAACCTTTAGGACCCTTTCACTCAGCATAGTTCCTTGGAGATCCATTTATGTTGTTGTGTGTATCAATAATTCATCCCTTTTTATTGCTGAGTAGTATTTCATGGACTAGGTATACCACAGTTTGTCTAGCCATTCGTCTATTGAAGGACATCTGGGTTGTTTCCTGTTTGGGGTTGTTATGCATCAATTTGCTATAATTGTCTATATACAGGTTTTTGTGTGTAACATAGGTTTTTATTACTCCATAATGAAGGCCTAGCGGTACAGTTCTTGGGTCCTATGGTAGTTGCATATTTAGTTTTGTAAAGCACTGTCAGCTGTCAGATTCTTTTCCAGAGTTGCTGTGCCATTTTAAATTCCTATCAGCAATGTGTGAGTGATCCAGTTTCTCTGCATTCTTGCCAGCATTTGGTGGTGTAACAATTTTTAATTTCAGCCATTCTGATAAATGTGTAATGATATCTCATTGTGGTTTTAGTTTGTACTTGCCTAATGGCTAATGAAGTTTAACATCTTTTCATGTGCTTATTTGCCATCTGTATATCCTCTTTGGTGAAATTTTTTTCCTCTCTTTTGCCCAGTTTCTAACTAGATTGTTTACGTGTTTTTTTTTTTTCTACCGTTGAGTTTGGAGAGGTATTTACATATTCTATACACTAGTCCTTTATTAGATATGTAGTTTGCAAATATTTCCTCCCAGTCTGTAGCTTATCTTTTCATCCTTTTAACAGGATGTTTTGAAGAGCAAAAGCTTTTACTTTTGATGAAATCCAATTTATCAATTTTTTTTTATGGCTCATGCTTTTGCTGTCAAGTCTAAGAACTCTTCACTTAGCCCTAGATCTTGAAGGTTCTTATCCCCTATTTTTTCCTAAAAGTTTTATAGCTTTATGTTTTACATTTGTAATTTTGAATTAATATTTGTATCAACTGTGAAACTTAGGTTGAGATTCATTGTTTTGCCTATGGATGTCCAATTGCTTCCTTTTTGAAAACTCTACAGTTCTTTCATTGAATTGCTTTTGTACCTTTGTCAAAAATCAGTTGGGGACATTTTTGTAGACCTCTTCCTGGATTTTTTTTATTCTCTTCTATTGATCTATGTGTCTATTCCTTCACCTGTACCACATAATCTTAACTAGTATAGCTATATAATACATCTTGAAATCAGGTAGACTGATTCTTCCCACTTTATTCTTTTGCAAATGGTTTTAAGCTATTCTAGTTCCTTTGCCTTTCCATATAAATTTTAGAATGAACTTATCTATACCTACAAAATATCTTGCTGGAGTTTTGATAGGAATTGCATTAAATGTGTATATCAATTTGAGGAGAATTGACATATTTATTGTGTTGTTTTTCAATCCATGAGCACAGCATGTCTCTCCATTTATTTTGATCTGTAATTTCTTTCATCAGCGTTTTATAGTTTTTAGCATACAAGCCCTGGGCATGTTTTGTTAGATTTAAACCTAAGCATTTTATTTTTCAATTGCAAATGGCATTAGTTTCAGTGTCACGTGCTCCTTGCTGATACATAGAAATGCAATAAATTTTTATATGTTTATCTTGTATCATGCAATCTTGCTGAACTAACTTATTAGATTAGTTCTAGAAGTTTTGTTGTAGTTCCTTGGGATTTTCAATGTAGATAATTTGCAAATTGGGACAGTTTTATTTCCTTTATTTCCTTTTTCATCTGTATGCCTTTTATTTCCTTTTTTTTTTGCATTCTAGCACTGGCTAGAACTTTCCGCCCTATGTTGAATAAGAGTGATGAGAGTGGATGTCATTGCCTTGTTGGATTGAAGGGGAGGCTGCTGCCTCATTACTGCTGGGTCCTACCAGCTTCTGTTGACACTCCATGGTGGGAGGGGTCTCATTGCTGCTGGGTGGGGTGAAAGCTCCAGCTCCCCGCTTAGCTTCCATTCATACCACCCAGGCTGGAAAAGGTAGGAATGCCTCCTTCCTTCTCCCCATCTGGCCCCACTGACATCATGGTGGGGAGGTGGAGGGCTAGCCTCACTACCACTGGGTTATGTTGAAAGTCCTAACTCTCCTCTGACACCACCTCAGCATGGAGGGGTAGAAGCACCCTGTTCCTTCCAAGTGGGGCTGCCATTACTGCCCAGCAAAGAATGAAGGTCACATTTTCCTATCCAGCCTTCTCTGATATCCTCCCTCTCCCCAAGCAGGATTTGGGGAATCTCATTACATCCCAGTGAGGGTAGAAATATAGGTTCCCTACTTCACCTTTGAAACCTGAGTGAGCCACAGAATTTTCTCTGGGGTTTGGCTGGAGATGCCCTGTTATTGTCTGAAAGTTTTCTGTCTTGTTAGGTTGCCCCTTTCCTGGTCCTTTGGGTAGAGGAAGCAGGATTCTGTGGGGGCTTTTGTTTTGCCTGTACTTGTTGGCATGTATGGGCTGCTGGCTTCTTTAGTAATAGTTTGGGATCTATGAAGCAAAATGAAAGCCAAGGGAACTTGCAACTGTGTCATTCCTGGGGCCCCGAGTTCCCTAGTTGGTCTGCCTTCTTCTCTCCACTTTTCATAGTCTTCTTATATTTATTTTTATATAACATCCAAAGTTTTAAGTTATACTTAGCAGAAGGAATAAGAAAAAGCACATCTACTCCATCTTCTCCAAAGTGGAAGACCCTCATAATTTTTTTTTTAAATTTCTGTTGCTAAAAGGACTATATTTCTAGTCATCCTGAAAACTTTCCTATACAAAGTGACTCATCAAGGCCATCTGTAAAGATTTATTTCACCATCTATATTATTGGACTGGAGTATTTTCCCCAAAGAGAAATATGTACTCTGTTTGGTATTCTGTTACAAATATCCGATATTTAAAGCTATTGAGTTCCCTATGTCTAATAACCACGGGGATTGCACCAAATAATGAAATATAAAACATATTAAAGACAGTCCTCTAGCTGAGGGGTCTATGGAACCACAGATCCATAAAACTGGAGAAATGGAACTCGTTAACTCCTCTGCACTGAGGGCTGGGCATGTGAGTTGGCAGCAATCTGAGCAGCTGCTGAAGGTATAGGCTTTGGCAATGAGTTGGCTGAGCTCAAATTTCTATTCTCTATTTACAAGCTGTGTGACTTTAGAAAACTTACTTGATCTTTTTATGCCTCAGTTTCTATTGTTATAAAATGAGGATTATAATCATACCTATTTCAGGGGGCCTTGGCGTGGATTAAATAAATGAGTGTATATGAAATATAACAATTCTTGGCACATAACCATTTAATGAATATTATCTGCCATTATTACTCATACAGTGTGATTTAGAGAGTGGGAATGCCCCAGTTCACATACTTTCCTCCCTATTGTCGTCAGTGGCTGGGATTCAACCACTGAGTAATTGCTTAGGTTCAGGTGTGGGCCCTACCAAATGCAATGTTAAAAGGTCTAATGTATTGTTCTGAAGGCACCTACAACTTGTATTAGGGAGATATAGTTATTGCCTCACCTGCCTATGGCAGAGTCCCAAAATGACAGTGGCTTAAAGAAAGATGAAAGCTTGGTTCTCTCTCAACTAAAATTTCAGGGTGGTCTGGCAGTTCTGGTCTGAAAAGTTGTCAGGGCCCTGGCAGCTTCTGTCTTGTTGCTCTGCCATCCCTAGGGCGCTGTCCTTTTCTGCATGGTCCCAGATGGCTCACCATGAATCCATCTGCCAAACATCAGGATAGAGCAGAGACTAAGGGGGAAAGCATATGCCTTCCTTTTAAGCACATGTCTCAGAGGATTCCAGTATCACTCCATTGGCCAGACCTGAGTCACATGGCTGTGTCTAGCTGCAAGCGAGGCTACTCATGGATGTCTTCATGGTGGTTGACTGACTATGAAGCCATCTAAAAATGCAATTACTGTGAAAGGAGCATTTGCCCCACATTGCAGTGTGGGTTAGTGTGTCTTCTACTACCTACCTCCAAACCTGTGAGGAATCTTCCCTATTTAAGCCCTATACTCTTACCACATTCTGTGTTCTGATGTGATTTGGGTATTAACGGTACCTCCTGCTGCTTTCGTCAAAAGCTAACAGTACTTGGGTAACAGGGAGAAAAGTCAATTGTCTCCATTTTAGGGTAAAGGCTTATCTTCTCTATCACTCTTGGTTAGTAATACTCAACTGAGTTTTGAAACCCCAAGTTATACTGGCTTTATGATGTTGGAATAGTAACTAATAAATCTCTCCAAACCAGTGGTTTTCAACTGGGGGTAATTTTGCTCCCCAGGGGACATTTGGCAACGTCTGGATACATTTTTGGTAGTCCCAACTGGGGAGGGGGACATTTAGTGGACAGAGGATATTTAGCAATATTTCTACAATGCACAGAACAGCACCAACCTATAAAGAATTATCTGGTCTAAAATGTTAATAGTGTTGAGGCTGTTAAGCCCTGCTCCAAGCTTTAGTTTCTTTCCAGAAAACTGGGGTGACAATAGTATCTGCTTCATAGGGTATAGGTGAAGAGTCACTGAGTCAGCACTTGTGAAGGATTTAGCAGAGTGTCGCCCGTGGTAGGTTCCAGATAACGGCTGCCTTCAGGGAGCCTCAGTATTCTCCTTGCTTTACCTGGCTTCTCTAGACCTGTCTTCTTGCATCCTTTAATTCATAGTACATATGTCTCTGGGAAGGAGGAATGAGGGGAATTAAATTTTATTGAGGAGCTAGTAGATGCCAGGATTTTAACATATTTCATGCACACTTCTCCAAACAGTGTGAAGTTGGTATTGCTGTCCCCATTTTGCAAATGGGCCAGTGGGGCTCAGGTAGATGTCCCAGTGCCCCCATGGAAGCAGAGTTAATCAGTGGCTTGGACGTCAAATGTGTTCGACCCCAATACTTGTGCTTAGATTGCAAATTGGCTCTGTCACTTGGAAGTTCTAGGAGCGTAAAGAGAATCTGAGGTGCCAGAATGCTCTGGGGGGAGTCAGGAGAGACTGATGTGGGGAACAGGGGCATAGGCACGGGAGGGCAGGGACTTCAGTGCTGAGTCACACTTTTTCCTCAGGCGGGGCTTGCAAAGGCAGCATTTGCTTCAACTTGTTTAGGAGTCTTGGCCACGTTATCTCGTTCCCACAGGATGGTAGGCAACATTGTCCTCTTTATTCCTTGTGGGATCCTAGGAATTGGGGTCTGTATTAGTTTCCGAGGACTGTAGTAACAAATTACGACAAACTTAGTGAGTTAACACAAGAGAAATTTATTCTCTCACAGTTCTGGGGGCCAAAAGTCTGACATCAAGGTGTCGGTAGGGCCGCGCTCCCTCTGACGGCTCTAGGGAAGATCCCTCTTTGCTTCTTGTGGCCACTGGTGATTGCTGGCGATCCTTGGAATCCCTCAGCTTGTGGCCAATCTCTTCCTCTGTCTTCACATGGCTTTTTCCCTGTGTGTGTGTCTCTGCATCTCTGTATCTCTGCATGGCCTTCTTATACGGACACCAGTCATTGGATTTTTCTTGTTGTAATCCAGCGTTACTTCATCTTAACTTGATTATATCTGCAAAGACCCTATTTGCAAATGAGGGCACATTCCCTGGTGCTGGGAGTTAAGATATGAGCATAGCTTTTTGGGAGACACAATTCAACCTACAGCAGGTCTAAATGATATATATATAATGCTTAAAGGTAAACCATGTTTTCTTAAAACAATCCAAACCCTTTCTAACCCAATGGCAACTTTGGGTGCACAAGAGGTCTCAAAGCAGAGTTCCAGTATCCTGGTGATGCTGGTCCCTTGGCAGGAGCAGAGACCTTCACCCCACGGAGCCTCCTCCTTGATATTGACATTATTGCAATGAATGCAAAACACACAAAAACTCACCTTAGAGTTTGGAGAGAATGGGGATGTTTGATGACAGCAATACAAGCACATTTTTTGTCCCTCTGCTTATGCTTTGTGTTAATAAAAAAAATACAGAAACAAAAATACAGTTCGGGTCAAGGACTCTTTAATTTTTGGAGGCAATACGAAAGGAGAAGACCTGTCTGTCTCTTGGTCTTTGTGCGTTAGAGCAAAAAGTCTTAATTATACCATGCAAGGTGACATTCTTTTCCAATGAACTGTGTATTATATTTTCCCTTCAAGACAAAGATGAACATTTATGCAATTAAAATAGGCTGATTGAAAAAATCCATGTCAGGCATAAGTTTAGATTTATACTTTTGGGCCCAAATGACTAGAAGACATTAAAAAACTGCACAACTGAGCAAAAATGGTCTTTTTTCAGCACATATTTTGAACAGCAACAAGGCGTTTGCTTTCTCCTGCATTCAGCAGACCGGCTCCCAGCTCATTAGTCCAGTGCAGAGCCGGGCTGCTTCCGCAGGTCCTCATCAGCTTACTCAAACTTGCTGTAAAATTGATCTGACAGCCCATGGAAGGGAGTATGGAGGCAGGTAGGAAAGCATGAGAGAGGGCTAAGATTTCGGTAACATGGAACTCTGAATTTTCGAGGACATCACCATGTTTGCCTAACATTAAGGACTGTGACATAAGCAGGGCCCTCTGATCTCTGGGCTACAAAACTGTTGTGACATGGGCCCTATAGTGTGTGTCATGCATGTGTGCATATGTGACAGGGGATATTTGTTGAGTGCTGGGCTTAAAAACACTTATTTGCACTTATTTGGAATGATGGGGAACAAAGTTCTCTCTGATTTAAGCCTGAATCCCTTTGACTTGAAGAACAAGGACAATTAGTATTTGTTGATCATTTGCTAAATGCCAAGCATTTTTATTTTTTTCTTTTAACCATTGTAATAATCCCTGAGTTTGGTATTATTATCCCATTGTACAGATTAGGACACAGAGGCTTGAGAGCAAGAAGGATAGTCAACACAGTTAACAACCAGAAAAGCACAGGGAGAGACCATTTAGAAGTTCTCTGGCCATGGTCCTGGAGTTCCCCAGGGAAGGGTTAGGATGGCTGGGGTGATGAGAAGGTGCATCAGGAACCTTGGGACAGTGGCTATTTGTAATAAACACAAAAGTAATTCAGTAACTACTGGAGAATACCAGGTAAATTGGCTCTGTTTGAGAGAAAAGTTGGCTTCCCCTAAGACAAACCATTAATCACAGTGCCTGACTTGGGATTTGATCTTAGCTTGCTTGATTCCCGAGATAATACTCTTTCCAATATGCCATAATTTTCTCTACTCACTCCATCCTTTCCGTAGGGTAGAGTCTGAAAATGTGCCTAGGGGGAGGAACACTGGCAAACATTCTTATCAGAGATAAATGATCTCAGAGCCTTTTCTGCGAATATCTTTGTTAAGGTGATAGAGGAATTTTCTAGCAACCTTGGGAATGTATGATGTGTATCATGAGGGTTGAAGACTACTTCAAAAGAGGAAAAAGTGCTCAAAAGCAAAGTTGGGTAATTGAAAATAAATATTGGCAACATTTATAATTTTTCCCAGAGCTAATCCTCCCCTTATGGTATGGAAAGTATCAAGACCTACAACCTAACTCTTCTGGGGAGAAGGTAGATGTTCTGATGCAATATGTTGACAAAACACCATTTCTGAGTTAAATAGTTTTGCTAGGCATATTTTGAAAAATTCAATTAAGATTTTGGTTTCCTCTCACACAAAAGATAGAGTTTGAAATTTAGTCAATTCATAATATTCCATGGCTTTTTTCTTTAGGGGCTGATTCAGGTCGTGTGAAAAACTATGCCATGTGGGCACATGCTGATATGTACGCCACAATGCTGCCGTTTCTCTCAACCAATTGCACAAAGCAAAAATGAAAACATATTGATGGAAATTAAAGGAGGATGCCTTCTCTATTCAGTTTAAACAGAAGAGACATGTAAAATCTTTTCATTTTTTTTCCAAGTGAGGGAAAAAGCAACATTCTTCTCCAAATAAAATGAAATTTACTCACTGGCTCAGGACAAAACAGGCCAAGAATGGACACATTCCCCTCTTCAGGGATCAGCTTAGTTCTTATCTCTATTTAAAAACCTTTGAATTTATGCCTCCCGCTGTTCTCTTGTGTTTTTTAATTGCATCTATCTTCGTAGGCTGTGTTTTCTTCACCGAACGAGTATGACTGCTCCCTTTCTTCTTGCAGATTCAAACCTCCTCTGGGCTAATCATAGAACTGTAGCATCAGAAGGCAATTCTATGTAGCATAGAACTGTAGCATCAGAAGGCTTAACTGGGGTAAGTTAAGCTAAGTATGGTCTGCACACATTCCTGGTGGTAAGCCAAGTGATAGAGCAGCAATTACCTTTTTTAATTTCGACACTCATATATTTATTTCAATGTGTACTAAAATATAGAATTGGAACATTGAGCTATGATTACATAGATTTTATTGCCTAGGACCATGCTAAGCTTCAAAAGTGAATCTATTTATGATCAATTAAAATGTATTAAGAAAATCATGGAATAAGTGGTGTGTGAATATAGCAAAGAGAGAGCATAAACCATTTGGAAGACAATTCTACCAAGGTCTGAAGTGGCATTCTCGAACATCAGCAATGTTCTCAGCAGGTGGACCGCCAGCTTCTGCTCCTGAAGAGAGGAGGTAATTTCAGGAGTGTAGGCTGTGTAAGTGAGGAGTGAACAGACCCACAGCACAAGTGGAGAGGCTGGGTGTTAGAAGAGCAAATATCTCTTTTCCTTGAGTTCCATCAGGCTGGCATATGCTGTTCTCCCTCTGCTTGCCCATGCAAAGCCCAAATCTGAGACGCAGACCTTACCACTCCAATTCGAGGAAGAGCCACGTCTGCCTTGGAGAAAGAGAAGAACATGCAAAAGCCCAGGAACAGGCCAGGTGGGAGCCTGTGCCGGGTCTTTCTGCACTGGCTACGTCTGGTGAGAAAGCCATGGGGCTGAGTGCAGGCAGTGCTGTGTGTGGTATCAAGAAGGTAAAGGAACAAGAAAAAATACTGAGCTAGATAGAAATTGGCTCTGTTGTGGTATTCAGTGTTCTGTTTATGAATGTAAATTGGGTGGGTCTTTGTTTCATTCTGCTTTTTAGGAAAGGAAGAAGTGTTTCTCCTAAGGAGTGGATTTACACTGAATACTTCATATGTTAGTAAGGGTTCCCTAGGGAAATAGAACCAATAGGATATGTATATCTATATCTGTACCTATACCTATACCTATATCTCTATCTGTACTTATATCTATATCTATATAAAAGACATTGTGAGGTATTGGCTCACTTTACTATGGAGACTGGAAGGTCCCACAATAAGTTGTCTGCCAGCTGGAGACACAGGAAAGCTGAGAGTTGTAGTTTGAAGGCCTGAGAGCCAGAGAGCCAATGATATAGATTCAAGTCAAAGTCTGAAGGCCTGAGAACCAGGAGCTCCAAGGGCAGGAGAAGTATTAACTCAAGCAGTCAGAGAACAAATTCAATCTTCTTCCACCTTTTTGTTCTACTCAGGCCTTCAACAGATTGGGTGATGTCCACCCATACTGGGAAGGGCAATCTGCTTAACTCAGTCCACCAATTCAAATGCTGATCTCTCTGGAAACACCCTCACAGACACACCCAGAAATAAAGTTTAGTGAGCTATCTGGGCATCCACAGGGCCCAGTCTAGTTGACACATAAACCAACCATCACACTTGGTATCCTCAACATGATGCTGTTTAAGATTGAATTATTTAGACCTTGGAAAATGTACAGTGGACTGTTATGCTTGTTTGAGGCTGTCTGTGGAGTCTGCGTTTAGTGCTACATAAATAACAGAGAGGAATAAAGAACCGATTTGTTCAAGTGGACAAGATTCTGGGCCCAGCACATGGTTGATGGTAGAACTTCCCCTCCCCCAAGGTCATGCCTTTGGGAAAAAGAACTGGATAAGTAAACCCTTAGACTCATCGCAATATCACCTCCTCTGTGAGGTCTTTCCTAACCGTGCCTCCCCTGTCTCTTTGTTCTTTCATCTCCTGTACCACTTTATCTGGGCACTGTTAGGGTGAGCACACTGCTGTGTTTTTGTCTAATCCACTCTGGTAACATCTAAGTGCCCGCTGAGCAGAAATCTCTTCCTGCTCATCTCCGCATTCTGCACAGACTCCAGCTCGGTGCTTTGTGTAGAACAGTAACTCAGAAGAATGGAAAAGGAGTTGGAGGAGGAGGTAGAAGTGGGGAGATGGCGCCACACTCAGCATGGCAGGGCCATGTGGTCACAGAACTACCTAGGAGAATAATGTGCCCGGCCAGCTCCTAGACAACATTTGTTGAGCACTTGGCAGCTGGTTGCTGCTGGCTGAGTGGGGAGGAAAATCCCAATGTAAATTCGGCTGCTCTAGGTTTCGGGTTTGCCCAGCTGCCCCATGATCACAATTGAGCATGCTGATTACTCTGGGGTAAGTTAAGCTGGCTCCCAAAATGCATCAAGCTATGCCCTACATTCCAGGTTGACATGTTCTTGCCCCTTTGAAACAGAATTATTGGTAATAATAGATTTCACATCTCTGTGGCTTTTATAAAGTCTAGAGGATTTGTTCACAAGGTAATAAATGGCTAACAAAACAAGTAGAGCAGCAGGAGCTAAGGTGTGTGTTGCTTGGGTACTCAGAAAAGCAGACAACGAGGCCCTTTTACGCTGTAGCCTGGAAACTTGGGAAGGGGCAGGGCGATGTCTGTACCATGTTAAGCAGCATAACAAGGTGAGAAAGCACATTCATGGCCATCAACAGATGGGGGTTTGGATCCTGCCTCTGCTGCTTAGGACTTGTGTCACCTTGGGCAAGTTATTTAACCTCTCTAAGGTGCAGTTTTTTCCCTTGGAAAATAGATTTTAAAACACTTGGCTCCGTGCTTAATAAATAGTAACCATTTTTTTAATTATTTTAATGCACAATCTCATTTAATCCTTACAATTACCTTATGACTGCTTCATCAATCTCCCCAATTTATAGATGAGAAAACCAAGGCAATAGAGGGTTGGAGAACACAGGCAAATTGCCCAGGGCCATTAGAGGCAGAGATGGATTTTGAATGCATGTCCCCAGGCCAGTGACTAATCCCACTAATCCACACTGGTATCTTCTGACTATTAGTAAATTATATCCCACAACCAGCATAAATGTGCTAGGTGTATCTACTTGAAAATTGCCAATTGCTCTTTTCTTCTGAGATAATAGAGAGAACTTAAAACTAAATACCCATGTAAGATGCATCTCCACCCTCTGGGTCACAGCCCAGTAACTACTTTCACAGTTGTCCAGGAGCAGACAAATCCTTTTTATCTCCCAGCTTCAGTGTCTTGCCTGGGAAACAAGACGGCTGGATTCTGAGGGGGAATCTCCCAGCTCTCACATTCAAGGGAACACAAAAGGGAGGCATATTCTACTGGAAAAGAAAAAAAATGCTGGTTTGGACCAATAAAAATAAAGGACAAGAACAGCAAGATCTGTAGTTCTTGCAGACTTTATCTAGAAAATTCTCCACAATTCTCAGAAAGCTTAAATGGTTTTTGAAGAACTAGGAGTGAAATTCTTTGGCTGGCAGGTGTGGCCCGGAGACTCCTGGCTCTGTGTGCACATGTTTGTGAGAGTTTGAGACTGGAAGGGCAAAATTTACAATCAGGGAGGAGTCACAGCGAGCTTCTGGTATCCTGGCTGCCGCTACCAAGAAGCGCGTGTCCATTTTGGTTTTAGGATTTGGGAATATAAATGGAATTTGTATTGAGATCTGAGTGTGGGCATGAGGTCTGGTGAGAATATAACAGACAACTTGTGTTTATGGGCTCTGATGTGAGTAGTTCAAGCTGTAAAAGCGAGATATGAGTCAGTCTCATTTTCTGAGGTTCTTCCAGTTGCCTCCAGAGGGAAGAAGTGATGACTGGTGGGTACGTTCAATCCAATAAATAAATAAACACATACACATTTTGCAATGATTGCTTTCTGCCAATGTTTAATACACCTCCCAAGTTGGGCAAATGGCCTCTATGCTCTCCCATCTTGCCTGCTCTCTGCTTCCCCACCCCCCGCCCCCTTCAAGGCTGAAGGCTCCCATAGTCAGCTGAGACACTGCTTCCCACATCAGAATAAAGGCACTTGCTTTCTAAGTGACTCTCTACTCCTGACTGTACTAAATAGGGCCTCTGTGGTTTCAGATGGGGACCATTTTTTTGTTTAAATGTTGATGGCTTCCCAGATATTGCAGAATCAGTGGGTTGCTGAAGAGGGAAAGGAATCTTCTCTGCCAGTCTACAGAGAATTGGGGTAGGAAACAGTGAAGAGAACCCCCTGAGCCTCTAAAACCTCTCTCTTGGAGTGAAGGAGGAGGGGTGTCCTTTGTAAACTGTCCAAACACATTTCCATAAATGTCAAGCATTTGGACTAAAACAGGATCTTGGCTTCACTTTCCCTGCAAATGGCCAGGGAGAAAAGGGAACACTCTCTCTTTGGGTGCAGAGGAGGAAAAATCTGGCACCCTGCCTAGAATGGAGATTTTACGTTTTGCAGAAATGATTTAGAGAGGACATCCTGCAAGAAGCTGTTGATCAGTGAAATGTGTATTTGCTCACAACACGCTTTCCCAGCTGAGCCTCACTCCTCCGTTCCAAATCTCCCTGGCTGGGTCCTGCTCATTTGGCTTCCCATAGCCTTGTTTAGGACCGTTCCTGTTTGAGGATGTTTCTGTGCAGAGCTTCAAAGTCATTCTGCTAATATGGGTGCTTCCACTATTTTGTGGATCAGAAGGTACTTGAAATCTGTCCACAGTTAAGAGCATCAGAAGAACGTGCATTTATAAAAGCTTACTTTACTATATGCCAGACCCATTCTAAATATGTTACAAATATTCACTTGTTTAATCCTTGCAACAAACAAGTGTTGCATTTATTATCCCTCTTTTAAAGAAGAGAAGATTTAGGCATAAAAATGTTAAGTAGTTTGCCCAAGATCGCATAGCTCATTCCAAACTGTCTGAGAGCAGAGCCCACACTGTTAAGCACAATACTATAATAAAAATAATACCTACTTCCTAGGATTGTTCTAAAGAACAAATGGGATGATTAATAAGGGTGAACTTTAATAATCCAACATAGGAACTAGAAATATTTGAGTGGTACTTCTGCTAGGTGCTTCTGATCCAAAGTCTCAATTGCTGGGATCTTGTATTCCTTTCTTCCTTCCTTCTTCCCTGCCTTCCTTCCATTTCCACTGGCTGCCACAGGTGACTGGACACTCGATCCCACTAAGAAGGCTTTTGAAATGTGGAAGGAGGGGAGGAGAGACAGAACACAAGAAGGAAGGGAAGAAGGGAGGGAGGGACGATGGAAGGAAGAAAGGAAGGAGGAAAGGTAGGACAGACAATGACCCTCTTTCCTTTTCTGTTTCACTTTCCCTTCACTCACTTTTGCCTCCCGAGCTCACACTTCTGAATAAACTTTTCACACACAAACCCTTGTTGCAGAGTCTGCTTTCAGAAGGACCCAGGCTAAGACTCTCTTTCTCTTTTCCTCCTACCTTTCTTCCTTCCTTCCTGATCTTTTCCTTTTTTTCAGAGTGATACTGATTTGTTTTCTTAGATAGAAGAACATTTTGATCTTATTGGAGTCATCTGATTGGAAGACCTGGTCCAAATGCAACAGACGTGGGGCAGCTACCCTGTCGGTGTTGCTCACCACTCTCCTAGCACCTAGCCCAGTCTGGCACATGACCAGTATTCAATAAACGTTTATTTAAAAATTTTGGAAAGTATTGACTAACCCGCATTGCCCAACCTACCCAAAACACATAGTATAAAATGTATGTTTGCTCCATTAGCAAAGTTAGAAAGTTATATTTTCTTTTTTTTCTTGCTTTTCCCAGCAAAATCATTAATTTATATCTGTTGTTCTCTGCATCTCACCTCATATGTGGAATTTCAATAGTTCAAGAGGACAGGAAGGGAAGGAGAAACACTTTATAATATATCAATTTTGGCATGTCAGAACCTTTTCTCTCCCCATCTGTGCCTCTCAAATTACAATTTTGAAGATCACTGGTCCACGGATGCTACTATCTCTTTAAATTCTTGATCCAGACCAACTACCTAGAAAGAACCTTTTTCAGGAGAGACTTTTACCCAGAGGACTAGAAGATGGTAAGGCATAGGTAGGTATAGATGGCATGGCTCTGACAAGCAAGTGTGTACTATAAAATGAAATCCTCACACCAGAAGAGTAGAGGTGATAAAGAAAGTCAGACGGAAATTCGAACAGAGCAACAAGGCGATTCATTGGAGAATTAAAGGCAAGACTAAAAGTCTGAAATAAAAGGGTAAGTGTGCTTCATCTTATAGGAGTGGTTTGTGGCTTTATTTATTGATTGACTGCTTTGTCATTTGTTGAGTGCCTGCTATGTGATAGATGCTCTCTACCAAGGGCATCCATGTATTATCTCGATGAACTGTAATTGAGAGTTGTAGTCATAATTCCTTAAGTGTATAGATTTATCTTATTTATTTTTAATTTTTTTTTAATTTTTTTCATCCCCAGCCTAACCAAGCAGTGATTGTAAGGCATCCCTGTCGACCTTTTTAGCTGTCTTTCTATGTTTAAGGACTTTACTATGTTATGGGTTTGCTTCTCCCCAAGATGGAAGCTGGAAACTCACCTTCAGAACTTTTCTTGCTCTGGGTCAGACACAACAGTGTGAGATTTCACTCCAGAAGCAAATGCAATGAATGTTCAGGTGCTGGGCAGGATCTGAACTGGGCAGGGACAGGCATGTCAGCATGCACAAGTGGCAGTAGCAGAGGTTCTGGTGGTACCACCCAACATCAGAGTCACGATGTGTGGTATCTGTGCCCAGAAGTGGCAGTGGTTGTGTCACTACTAGAGCAGTCCTTTGTTATAATTTGGAAGTTATTCCTGGATTGGTAGCCTCCAAGTGTTACTTTCTGGCCCTTCCAGAAATTCCTAGAGCTTTTCTGATGAACTAGTTGGAATAATCCTATGACTGATTCAATGCTATGCTCATATTTCTAATTTCAAGATGGTAGCCTGAGAACTCTTTGAAATATCTCCCTCCCACATCAAAAACCTATGAATGATAGAAAAAATTAAAAATATATATATATTTAACATAGTAAATAAATAAATAATTGTACACTTGAAAACGACAGAAAACTCTTCATGGACCAGAAGCTGCAAACAATTTCTAGAAGAAGGTATAGCTATGTGTCAGTCAGCTATTGCTATGTAGCAAACCACCACAAAATATCAATGGCTTATGGTAATACACACTTATTTCTCATTCATGAGTCTGAGGGTCAGCTGGGTGGTATTGTCTCAAGTGTTGGGATGTGGGTTGGCACATATACCAGATCTAAGCTGGGTTTTTTTCTTTTTTTTTTTGTCTTGGCTCCAGGCCACAGGTTTGGTTCAGATCTTTTCTACAGGTTTCTCCTTTTTCTGGGACCAGTGGCTATTCGTGGCATGTTTTCTCACGGGGTTGGTAAACATTTAAGAAAGGAAGATTAACCATGTAAGCCAGCCATTGCTCATATTAGACTTGCTGACATCTCATTGGCCAAGGCAAGTCACACGGTCAAGCCTAACTCTAAAGGCTCAAGGTATGTATTCATTCCATGGAAGTTGTGTGTAGGGAGAATAAATTTGCCGAACAATGATGTAATACCACAGGAAATCATAGCTATAAATGAAGGTATCATGTAGCGCAGTTCACATAAGGGAGAAACAAAAACTCAGGTAATATCTGAAGAAGGTCAAGATTATAAAAGAGACCACAAACTTGAAAAATGTAAGAATGGATATATGATAAAATAGACTGAATAATCAAAAACAGAATAAAAGTTTAAAAAATATATTCAGTATTATTTTCACTTAGTAAGTGAATGTTGGATGAATGCACCAGTGAATAGATCAAAATGGAAGTTTATTATTAATAGATCATGTAGCCCAATGTTTCCTAATGTTCAACATGTGTCAGTGTTTCAGTGAGACCACATTGGCTCCATTATATCTAAATGTCTCAAATCCATACTTTATAACCCCACATCCTGGGCAAGACACCATTATCTTTGACCTGAACTGCCATCACTTCTCCCTGGTCTTCCTCCATGTACTCCTCCTGCTCCTTCACAATTCTCTTTCTACACTGGAGCCAGAGTGAGCTATTTAAAGCATAAATCTTTCTCTTTCCTTTTTAAAACACATCATTGTCTTCCCATTGTGCTTGGGATTAAACCACAAACCTGCAACATGGCCAACAGGGCTATGTGTGCACTCCCAGCCTCTTCTCTCACCACCTTTCTGCCTTGCTTATTCCATGTCAATCATGATGGCCTTCGTTTAGTCCCTCAAATCAACCGGACTGTTTTTAGACTCGGAACCTCTGCATAAGCTGTTCCTTTTATTCAGAACATTCACATTACTCCCCTTCTCCAATTTGCTTGGCAAACTCCTCCTTTCTCTTGAGGAGTCAGTTTAGCCTCATCTTACATATGTCAGCTTAAATATCACTTCCCTGTCTTTCCAAGCTAGAATAGTTTTCCTCATTATCCACTATCATGATGGCACCTGTTGCTTCCTCCTTGTGTCACTTAATCACAACTATAATTATATAGTATGTGCCATGCTTTGTTTAGTATCTGTTTCTCCAGTGTGGCTTGAAGATATTTAAGGGTCAGAATTGTAACATTTTTGGTCAGTGCTGTATCATGGACTCCTAAGATGGTATTGGGTATATGGTAAGTTTTCAAGAAATATGAATAAATGTCTGTTTAAATAAACAGATATATCAGGGTACACCCAACTGAATTGTGAATATATAACACTGGATTTTGTGAACTTAACTTTTGTGATTGATTGAGCAAATCATGCATAGCTATAAAAAGAAGAGCTGTAGGGAATTGTCTAGTGTTTGTTTTCACAAAAATACTGAAAGTTGCTTTGTCCACTATTCAAGATTGGCCCTTAGATGATCAACTTGTGTCATGCTAACATTGAGCTTTACCAGTGAATTAATGATCATCTCAGTGGCAACACCTGCTCTTCAGGAAATACACCCTTCCTTCCCCAGTAACTATAATACTTTTATTTTTCTCCTCTTCACAGCATCTATCAAGGCTCAGAGTAAACAAGGGCATGATATGCAATGGTCTGAATGTTTATGTTCCCCCCCACCCAAATTCATATATTGAAATGCTAACCTTCAAGGTATTGGTATTAGGAGGTCATGGTATTTGGGAGGAGACTACGTCATGAAGGCAGAACCCTCATAAATGGAATTAGTGCCCTTATAAAAGAGGTCCCTTCTACCATGTGAGGTTACTGTGAGAAGATGGCTGTCTATGAGGAAGGGGCTCTCACCAGATGCTAAATCTGCTAGAGCTTTGATCTTGGACTTTCTAGGCTTGAGAACTGTGAGAAATAAGTTTCTGTTGTTTGTAAGTTTCTCAATCTATCGTATTCTATTATAGCAACCCAAATGGACTAAGACATGGCAGAAGACATTTTTAGTTGCCTACCTAACGTCCTACACTCTTTCTTGTTAATAGAAGCCTAATTTTGTTCAGGTCTATAAACTTCAAGGCTAAGGACCTTATAAGAGGCAGTCCAGCCCCAGTCCCAGGAGTGAGTCTTGATTAGTTGCAACTGACTATCATAATTAATTATGAATATATTTTTATTAGAGAAAATTGGGACTCTAGAGATGTAGAAAACATACCAATGTTTCACTATGCAAATGCAACCACTTTCAATATTTTGTTGAAATTCCTTCCAGTCCAGTGAATTGTTTTAGTATAATTTTATTATAATTTCATATGCTTTTTTACCCTGCCTGTTTACTTATAATATATTGTAATCCTTTTTCTAAGTCATGAATTTGTTCTAATTTATTTTTAGTGGCTGTATATTTCATAGAGAAATTGTTTCTTAACTAACAGTAACATGTTACTGTTTGTATTAGTTTCCTAGAGCTGTGGTAACAAATTTCCACAAACTTGGTGGCTAAATATAACAGCAGTTTATTCTCTCACAGGTCTGGAGGCTAAAGATTTGAAGTCAAGATGTTGACAGAGCCATGCTCTCTCTGAAGGCTCTAGGGAAGAAGTTTATCCAGGCCTCTCTCCTAGCTTCTGGTGTTGCTGGTGATCCTTAGCATACCTTGGCTTGTAAATGCATCACTCCAGTCTGCCTCCCTCCTCTCATGTTCTCTCTGTGTGTCTCTGTCTCTTCTCGTCTCATAAGGACACCAGTCACACTGGGTCCACCCTAATCCAGTATGACCTCATCTTAATTTGAATACATCTACAAAGACCCAATTTCCAAATAAGGTACTATTCCCAGGTGCTGGGGGTTAGGACTTCAACATACCTTTTTAGTGGATATAATTCAACTCATTACGCTGTTCTTCTGAAGTTGAAGAACTATTATAATTTTTCACTATTATATGTACCGCAGCATTTAACATCTTCAATCACAGTTTCTTTCTACATCTATAGTTATTTAATTAGGATAAATTTCCTGAAGTGAAATTCCTGGGTCAAAGTATGCAAATGGACACTTTAAAGTTCTTCTACAAATTGCTAGGCTATTTTCCAGAAGTACCAATTTAAATTGCCATTAGCAATATATGAGGGAGTCTCTTTCACTTCATTCTTGCCAGTATTTGGCTTTTTTTTACTTTAAAAGAATATACACACATAAAATGATCAACAAAAAATAGTATCTCAAAGTGTGCATTGGTTGAACATTTTCCCATATTTGATTTGCTAATTGCATTTCCCTTTTTGGTGGCTTTCTGTTTCTTCCCTCTGCTGACATATTTATAGGAGTCTTCATGCTTTTTTATCTGTTTTTCACATTTGCTGAATTATTTTTCCTAGTCTGCTGGTTACCATTATTTTTTTTTAATCCTGAAAAAGTTTTAATTGGCATGTAATTGACTGCAAGGGGGATTTTCAAAATGTAAACAAGTATAGTGCAAATATTAACTGTCAGCATGGGTGCTGCTTGTGTACTATATCAGGATCTGTCTGCCTGTCTTTCCTTTTGTGAATTATTGTATCATTTCTGAGAAAAGAAAGTCTTTCTCCTTCCAAAAAAGGGAATTAAACTGAATCTTCTTTTAATTTTTATTTATATACATTATATTCTTTAATTAATCAGCAATGTCTTTTGGTATGTGGAATGAGGTAATTATTTAAATATATTGTGTTCCAAATTGTAAGCTGGTTGTTCTAACCTCATTTATTAAATAACCCTGGCTTTTCTGGGAATTGACTTGTGATGAATTCTTTATTATATATTAGGATATGATACACAATAAGATCATTTTTCTGGGTTATTGTCCCTGGTGCTATTTTTGCACCAGTGTCACATTATTTAAATTTTTATAGCTTTATAAAATACAGTGTACTGCCCCTTTAAAAATTGCTTAAATGTTCTGTTTATTTTTATAGGTGAATCTTAGAATCATTTTGTCAAAGTCAGGTTGGGATTTTTGTCAAAACTGTAGCAAGACACACATTAATTTAATAAGAATTTATATTGTAGTGATACATAGCCTCACCATGGGGTATCTCTCTCTCCTTCTATGCCAGCCAGATTTCTTTTACATCTCTTTGTAAAGTCTTGCAGCTTTCTTTATATAGGTCGCACAGTTTTCATTAAAATTATTTTATGATATATTATCATTTTTGTTGCTGCCGGAAATAGGAATTTTTTTATTATATTATACATTATTTTTGATAATCCTTAATTATCTTGCATTCAAACTCCTAAATTATATTAAATTTTGTTAGTTCAACCATATGTCTTTAGATTTTTGAGATATATAAGTAAATTATCTATAAAGAATAATTTTTTTCTCTTTTCAATAGTTATCTTTTTATTTCTTTTTCCTTTGATCAGAATTTCTCAAACAATGTAAAATATAATGACAAAAAGCTTGCTTTTTTCGTTCTTGATGTTGATACTTTACCTTTAAGTGACTGCCAAATATTAGTGTGAAATATATTTTCTTCTTATAGTAAGCAACATTTCTTATACTTCTACTTGAATTTTAAAAATAGAAACTGGTTTTAAATTTTATAAAGTGCCTTTGTATCATTTAGCCAAATAATATAATTTTTGTTGCCTTTGACATATTGCTGTGATATATGATAATAATAGCTTTATTATTTGCAAACCATTGTTGAGGTCCTGCATTATATCCTGTATGGCCCTGGTCCTGGTGGACTTTAAAAAATAGAGTTGAATTACACTTAATATTTCATTTTATTAATTTAACAATGGGATTTTTATCATTAATTGCTAATAGAACAGGAACACCCATTTATGTTTGTCACATAGACCTTACCTCATATAAAAGAAAGAATTTTATGACCTAGAGAGTTGGTCTGATACAAGAACCTGGGGCTACTATTCTTTATCTTTTCAATTTAAATTCCCAAACATTTTCTGAAAAGCCCCTGTGCTTGGCAGAAGTAGAAGTTCCAAGCTCTGTTCCTACAGTCAGAAAGACTTGAGTTCACAACCTGACTCTTTTATTTACTGACTGTGTGAACTTGGGCAAGTTTCCTAACTCTGAAAAGTCTTGAGTTTCCTCATCTGCAAAATAGGCATAAAAAAATATCACGCGCTTGATGTTGCATGTGCAAATAGTGTCTATAAAGCTCTTAGCAGTGTCTGCACACATGATACTCAATTCAAGTTATTATGCTATTACTACTAAGTCCAAGCATACAAAGATGGGTGGGTCTGGGCCTTGTGTTGGATGGCAACTATGTAGTAATCGCAAATCATCTTGTCTTTCCCAGGCCTCCACTGGTAAAGGTCTGAGCACTTTCCCACCTTGTATATTCAGAGTCTCTGGGGTTCAAGTCCATTTTCCTTTCAACTCCTCAAACTGCACATACACTACCATCACCTGCTTCTCATTCCCACCCTCATATCAGGGATAAGAACTAGACCAGTTTGACTATTACAGGAGAAGCATAAGCCACATAACCAGGTCACTTGTGTCATGATATCTGATCAATTCTTGGTCAGGTATGATGAGTCGAATATACTTACGGCAGCTTTCTGTTAAACATAGCATCAGGCTAGCACCCTGAGAACTCTCACTTCCAAGGGTGCTCTCACCTTGCTTTTTCAGCATGAATCCGTAGCCTTAGCTGCAGAAAGATTCAGCACGTGCAAATGGCTTCACTTTCCCCAATGCTGTCCTGATGTCCCCTGGCACAAGTGACGTTTCAGAGGTCTTGGTCTTGATTGCCTTTTAACAAGTGCCCTCTGCATGGAACGTGCTCCATCGATGTCGTCAAGGGTGGCAACCTGTTACTTTCCTGGTGATTGTGACGATTTATTTTATTTTGCAAATATGATTTATTTTCCTGACCTCCCTCCTTTGAAGAAACTTAGGTGAGTCGTCTTGTCTCCTTGTCGTCCACCCCTAACCCTTTACAATAAGTCACATTTTGGAAGCCTGCCCCTCCTCCCCACGGGTAATGGGCTTTCTGCAAAGGGGAAGCCTCTTTAGACCTCTCGGGCTGCTAAATTGTGTCAGTCTGGGAGGCAAGAGGTTTGTTATGCTCATTGTGTCAGCTGCAGACATAATTCACTAAACCACCCCAGACACAAGATGTCACCAAGTGATGCTTCAATTTACAATCTCCCAGAGCTGCTGTTGGCAAACAGTGCTGGCTGGAAGCTGGGAGGTTTTCAAAGGCCTGGGGCCGTGTTTCGCAGCCCCTCGGTTCCCCTTTCCCTTACCTCCTTCAGCTTCACCTTTCTATATAGGTCATGCTGTGTGCCCCTGAGATTTCTAAGGCCAAATAGCAGGTTATAGACTGTCAAGGCATATTGACCTGTGAGATCACAGTATTTACCATCACCATAATTTCTCATAATATTGAAGCTGATACCAGCCTTCTCCACGGCTTTGTTCAAAGCCTGTCAAGGAACAGGCCATTTAGATATTGTAATCAGAATTCTTCAGCTGAGCCATCTTTTAATTATGGC
This sequence comes from Daubentonia madagascariensis, assembly GCA_023783475.1. Taxonomy (NCBI): domain Eukaryota; kingdom Metazoa; phylum Chordata; class Mammalia; order Primates; family Daubentoniidae; genus Daubentonia; species Daubentonia madagascariensis. The sequence goes on from JAKFHU010001769.1 coordinate 12,397,416, forward strand.
TTCAGTGGTGGAAGTTGTGCAGTTTGAGAAAGGAGTCCAGCTGGGAGTTTACATCTCTTTGATCATAAGGCTGAACGATTTGCTTTGATCATGAAGACAACAGTTCACAAAAGAGCCCAGTCTCTTTCTGAAATTTGCAGGTAAACAGAGGGATCACTTGAACCAATTGTGGAATGAGCAGTTCAGATCCAAGACAATGGTTTCTTTGAAATGGATTTAGGGGCCTATTGATTAACATAGCAAAGGGGATTGATAGATGAAAAAGGCAGCATCTGTCCCTGGACAGGTGCATCAAGAGGTCATTGGCTCGGTCCTTTGTGGTTGTGCTCCCAGGTCCTGGATAGTTCTTTCTGTGGACCCTGCATGGTTTCAGGCAATTCTGTATAAAAATGAACATTGCAGTTAACCTGAGGGGGAAGAAGAACTTGTTCAAAAGAAGGTACTGGAACAGGAGGAAGCTTGCAGGCCTTGGAGTCAGGGGAACCCAAGATAAGATCTTTACCTGTCCATTTATTTTGTGTGAGACCAGGGGCTAGAATGGATGCTTAAGTCCTCCTATGCCTAAGGTTCTTTATCACACAAATTGGACATAAACACTTCAAGGGTTATTTTTAGGGTTTAGTGATATGCCTTTTGCAAAAAGAGTTCTGCTAGGAGCTAGGTATGTTGGGGAAAGAAAAAAATTCTATGGTGTTCTAAACTACTGGAAAATCCTCCTGCTGTATCCTTATGCCACTGAGAGGAAAGGATACTTCATTTTCCTGAGCAAATTGTTTTAAAGTGGTATTTCAAATTGTGTTCTGATGGAATTTGTTTGAATATTTATACACAAGAAGTTCTACTTGTTTAAATTAAAGTGTTTTAGCTTTTGGGGTTGTGGGAGTACTGCCTCATGGGGGAACCACATAACCACAGTTGCTCAGTTTTAGGGATATTAGTTGGGCAGGGAGTATTTAGCGTTTAGCTGTGACTCTGGAGTGTGTGGTTTGGTTGGTTCCCCTTGTATTACTCCATAGCACTGGTCAGTCGTCATCTGGTTGTGATATACAGATAAATCACCAAGATCCCATAGTCACTGTAAAAAGACGCTGGCCCTGAATAAATAAGCCAGTTATCTTGATCAGAAAGGCAAAGGCCCAGGGTGCCCTGTGGATTGATACTTCTCAGACACTCGGCTCCTAGGGAGGAAACACACCATCTGAAGAATGGTTTCATCAGACTGCCCTCCTCATTCCTACAGCTTTGCTATTTGCTATTTGCACTTCTGTGCCATGGCCAAAGCACTGTTATGGGCAGCAGGTGGGGCCACAGAAGGGTAGGAAAGCTGGCTATATGTGGAGGGAGGTACTTAGAAATCCCTACTATACCCAAACCAAGGTATTCCAGGAAAGTAAGGTGTGGGGACGCCACCCTCCAGTCATTACAGACACCAGGCCTGCAACACCACTCCATGCCATTTCTATGAGTCATTATTGATCACCGGCTGTGTTACTTTGCTAGGGTTGCCATAGCAAAATACCAGGCTGAGTGGCTTAAACAACAGAAGTGTGTTTGCTCCAAGTCTGGAGGCTAGAAGTCCTAAATCAAGGTGTTAGGGCAGGGTTGGTTTTTTTCTGAGGCCTCTCTCCTTGGCTTGCCGATGGCCGCCTTCTTGCTGTGTCCTCCTCTGATCTTTTCTATGTGTGTCCGCATGTCTGTGTTCAAATTTCTCTTCTTACAAGGACACCAGTAATATTGAATTAGGGCCCTTCCTAATGACCTCATTTTACCATAATTACCTCTTTAAAGACCCTGTCTCCAAATACAATCACATTTTGAGGTACGAGGAGTTAGGACTTATATGAATTTTAGAAGAACACAATTCAGTCTGTAACACTTGATCCTCAGGAATCATTTTCTCTGTGTTTCCTACTAACTCTGTGTCTTAGCGTCCTCACCTGTGAAATGGGATAAATAGAAATGTTTTAAGGAATAAATGAGTGAAGTTCACGGGGCAGTGTCTAATACAGCTAAATAGTCAATAGGTGTTAGCTGTTATGTAGCAACCATTTCAACTCTCTGACAGGTGCTCTTGAAATTTCCTGTTTCTCTCCCTAGACCAGGATTTCTTAAAGTATGGTCAGGTCACCACTGGCATCAGAGTCCTTGATGATGGGATGGATCTGAGGTGGCCTCTGGTCTGAGAAGCCCAGCCCTGGACCATGACTTCTTGGGAGCAGGGCCTGTGTCTGAGGCATCACCGAATCCTGTACCTCTCCCACGTGGAGCGCAGAGAAGGTGCTTCTCGAATTCTTACTACACCAGGTGACAGTTGGAAATTTTGGATGTGAGAGGAGGGAGACATTATTCAGGGTATGGTACTAAAAAACAAAACAGAAGGTACAAATGACTTTGGGGGCATTTCCTAAATGAGGAAGCTGAAGAGTGTTGTCAGCTTGGCCGATTTATGGTTTTGAATTTATGCCTGAAGCTGTTTGCAGAGAAGATATTTTTAGAAATATGAAAATAAATACAGTTAAATTAGAGAGATGTGTCAAGTATTTTTTTTTCCTTGTTTTAAGACTGTCCTCTGACCATTGCAGCTTAGGTAATGACAACTTTTTGAATAACGGTGCCATATTTTCTAATTAAACAATCAAACCTTGCAATCATTACATAAACGCAGATAAGAGTCAGAAGGCTAGAACCTAAAGGAAAAGAGATTTTAAATGGATAGAAATGGCAATAAAAATGCGAATATTTTTCCTGACTCTTTTCTGACTTTTATTAACACTTTGTGGCCTGATTATGTGTCTTTCCTCACATATAAACAGCTCTTTGCCATTTAATGTAAAAGGCAGCCTGTGGAGTAGAGAACACACACGCACACACACACACTCTTTAGATCAGGCAGACTTGGGCTTGTACCCTGGCTTACTAGCTGTGTGGCCTCAAGCAGTCCCCTCGCCTCTCAGAATCTGTTTTCTCCACTCCAGAATGGGGGGATTTAATACTAATGCCATACTTTGGCTGTGGGGATTAAATTAGATAATGTATGTATGGTGAATATGCATTTGATCATCATAGTCAAGATGTAAGTAATGCTGCTTTGATTTTTTTATTTTTCTAAACCAAATCAAATCAGGCTCAACCAGCAGATACCAGAATTGGCTGAAAAAATCCAACTTCTCAGTGACTCCTTCCTGTTAAAAGAGTTGGAGGATAGTTAAAGGAGTTTCTTGAACTGAGACCACAATTCTGAGGTTTTGCCTTGCGTAGGACCACATGGTGCAGAGCTCTGCTGGTGGCATCTGCTTTCCTCTTATGAGCACACTTAGTGACAGAGCTGTTTGCCTCAGCTCCCGAAGACAATGGCAAAATTTCCAGCAACCATGCAAGTCAAGTCAATCTGAGATTTTGACAATTAGTTACAACATCTGGAATTTGTAGGCACACTTCATAGATATTGTGGTTCAGTTCCAGACCACTGCAATAACATGAATTTTATAATAAAGCAAGTCATATGAATTTTTTGGTTTCCCAGTGCATATAAAAGTTATGTTTACACTATATGGTAGTCTATTAAGTGTGCAATAGCATTATGTCTAAAGAAACAATGTATGTGCCTTAATTAAAAATATTTTATCACTAAAATTGATAATGATCATCTGAGCCTTCAGTGAGTTATAATCTCTTTGCTGGTAGAGGATCTTGCCTCCATGTTGGTGGCTGCTGACGGATCAGGGTGGTGGTTGCTGAAGGTCGGGGTGGCTGTGGCAATTTCTTAAGATAACAATGATGTTTGCCACTGTGAACTCCCTAAAATAAAATATTAAGCCCTCCCCAGATGACTGAATGGACCCCCTCTTGGCCAAGGGGACCCCAGAAATACTTTAAAGCTGAGTTGCTGGCCAGGAGAAGGGAGGTCAGACATGCCTCATCATGCCCCCCTCCCTTCTAGGAGATATCCTTTGTAACTCATTAACAGGCCTAAGGCTATGCAAGACAAAGCTTAAACCACACCTGCAGGTCCTCCGTTTACTTTACAGATCACTGGAGTCTGGGTGTAGTCTGGTGGCTTGTCTCTGATTAACAGACTCCCTTTTCTTAACTCAAGTGATCCTCCCTTCTCAACTTCCCACAGTGCTCAGACCCTTATCCTAACTCAACCATTTCCTTCCACTGATCTGGGTCTTTTAGACAAATCTTAACTCTTTCAGCCAATTGTCAACTAAAGAATCCCTAACCCCACCTATGACTTGTAAGCCCCTGCTTACAGATGTCCTGCTTTTTTGGGCCAAACCAATGTATGCCTTCCATGTATTGATTTATGACTTTATATATAATTCCTGTCTGCTGGAAATGTATAAAACCAAACTATAACCCAACCACAGTGAGTCCACTTGCTCAAGGCTTCTTGGGCGTGGCTCCTGGCCATGGCCCTCAAACTTGGCTCAGAATAAACCTCTTTAAATTATTGTACAAAGTTTGGCTTCTTTTCTGTTGACACCACATTAACTCTTCCTTTCATGAAAGATTTCTCTATAGCATGTGATGCTATTTGATAGCATTCTACCCACAGTAGAACTTCTTTCAAAGTGGGAGTCAATTCTCTGGAACCCTGCCACTGCTTTCTCAACTAAGTTTATACAATATTCTAAATCCTTTGTCGTCATTTTAGCAGTATTCACAGCATCTTCACCATCTCAAGAAGCCACTTTCTTTGCTTGTTCATAAGAAGCAATTCCTCATTCGTTCAAGTTTTATCAGGAGATTGCAGCAATTCAGTCACATCTTCAGGCTCTGCTTCTCATTCTAGTTCTCTTGCTATTTCTACCACATCTGCAATTACTTCCTCCACTGAAGTCTTGAAGCCTTCAAAGTCATCTATGATGGTTGATATCTACTTCTTCCAAAATCCTATCAATATTGATGTTTGAAATCTTCCCATGAATCACAAATGTTCTTCATGACATAAAGAATGGTTAATTCTTTCCAGAAAGTTTTCAATATACTTTGCCTAGATCTGTCAGAGGAAACACCATCTATGGCAGCTATAGCCTTAGGAAATGTATTTATTAAATAGTAAGACTTGAAAGTCAAAATTACTCCTTTATCTTGCAGAATGGATGTTGTGTTAGGAGACATGAAAACAACATTCATCTTCTTATACATCTCTATCAGAGCTCTTGTGTAGGTAACCAGGTGTATTGTCAAAGAGCAGTAATATTTTGAAAGGAATATTTTTTTTCTGAGAAGTAGGTCTCAACAGTGGGCTTAAAATGTTCAGTAAATCATGTTGTGAACAGATATGCTGTCATCCAGACTTTGTTGTTCTATGTATAGAACACAAGCAGAGTAGATTTAGCAAAATTCTTAAGGGCCCTAGGATTTTCAGAATGGCAAGTGAGCATTGGCTTCAACTTAAAGTCACCAGCTGCATTAGCTTCTAGCAGGAGAATCAGCCTGTCCTTTGAAGTTTTGGAGGCAGGCATTGACTTCTCCTCTCTAGTTATAAAAGTCCTAGGTGGCATCTTCTTCCAACATAAGGCTGTTTCACCCACATTGAAAATCTATTGTTTAGTGTAGCCACCTTCATTAATGATCTTAGCTAGATGTGGATAACTTGCTACAGCTTCTGCAACAGTGCCTGCTGCTTCACCTTGCACTTTTATGTTGTAGAGATGACTCCTTAAACCTCATGAATCAACCTCTGCTAGCCTCCAGCTTTACTCCTAAATCTTCCTCACCTCTCTCAGATTTCATAGAATTGAAGAGTTAGGGCCTTGCTCTGGATTAGGTTTTGGTTTAAGGGAAGGTTGTGGCTGCTTTGACCTTCTCTCCAAACCACTAAAACTTTCTCCATACTACCAATAAGGCTGTTTTGCTTTCTTATCATTTGTGTGTTCACTGGAGTAGCACTTTTAATTTCCCTCAGGAAATTTTTGTTTGCACAAACAACTTGGCTAACTGGTGCAAGAGGCCTACCCTTTTGGCCCACCTGGGCTTTTGACATGCCTTCCTCACTAAGTGTAATCATTTCTAGCCTTTGATTTAAAGTGAGAGATGCTGGACTCTTCCTTTCACGTGAACATTGAGAGGCCATCGTAGGGTTATTAATTGGCCTAATTTCAATATCATTGTGTCCCAGGGAATAGGGAGGCCTGAGGAGAGGGAGAGAGATGGGGGAACGGTTGGTCAGTGGAGCTTCAGAACACACATAACATTTACTGATTAAGTTCACTGTCATATATGGCCATGGTTCATGGCACCCCAAAACAATTACAATAGTAACATCAAAGGTCACTGATCATATATCACTGTATCAGATATAATAATAATAAAAAAGTGTGAAATACAATGAGAACTACCAAAATGTGACACAGAGACATGAAGTGAGCACATACTGTTGGGAAAAAATAGCACTGAGAGATTTGCTCAACACAGGGTTGCCACGAGCCTTCAGTTGGTAAAAAACTCATTGAAGTTTCAAAGCACAATAAACCAAAGTGCGGTAAAATGAGGTGTGCCTATACTTCAACATATTTCAGTACACAAAGAGTAATTGTGCGTGTGTATCACTCACGTGCTGCTGATGTTCTAGTAAGGAAAGCACACTCCCCATTGCTGAGCTGATCCACTAGCACTAAACAGGAAGCCCACAAGGTGGAGGACACAGGACAAATGTCTGAAACAGATACAAATGCCTGCTATCCACATTGGATCAATGACTCAGGTTTTGCTGAATAACCTTGTGAATGTCTGAAATGGTTTTTCACTGGTGAAATTGGTCTGTTAGCTGGAATGATGTGTATTAGAAACGGACTCTGGATGGTGACATTAAAGGCATGTGGACCGACTAGCACACTTTGGAGAGACTCCTCACCATTGCATGAATCCCACAAGGCCTCGGGCCTGTGCTTCCAGGCCTGATGTCCTAGGCTATCATCTGCTTACCGTCTGTCCTTGTTTATACCATCTTCTTTGTGACTCTTTCTTAAGAGCTAGCTCAAAGCTTCCTCCTCAGGGAGGAAGCATGCTTCTGATTATTTCATTTTTCTGCCTTTGCATGCACAGCTCACAGGTATGGAAGTTGTTACTGCATGCCCTCATCAGGCATACAGTTCCTACTCTCGCCTCCTCGGGCTCCTGTTGCTGAACTGGCAGAGCAATCTGCAGGTGTGTCACCTTGAAAACCACTATAGGGTCCCCCTGTGCTCTTTCCCCATGGGTCTCCTAGCTGATCAGTTTGGAGAGTGTGCTGCTCTTCCTGACTCTGAGTCACAGCAGGACTGCCTCCTGTTGGCCCGGACACAGCCTGTGACCTGCCTATGTACTCTGACTTACTCAGGCCCTACCTGGTCCATGACTGTTCCTCAGGACAAGATCTTTTCTCTTTTCTCTTAGCCTGAGGACATTGGTCAAGAAGGGTTTTTCAGATGGATGGAGTTCCTGGAGGCTCCACTTGTTTCCCTTCTCTGTCCATCCATTCACTACCATTTGTTCATCCACCATCCGCCCGTGCATGGTGGTGGTGCACGTTTACTGGGCATCAGCTCTGTGCCCTGTCTCTGCTAGTGCAGGGAAAGAATAATAATTTTTTTCTGCAGCACTTATAATTTTTTAGTTAGAATGGATTCCTGTAACAAAAGACAGATTAACAAGAAAAAACAAACAGAAGTTTATTAATAAGTATATTTCCTGTGTACATGAGAGACAACCAGGGAATGCATAGTTCTCCAAGAGGTGGCTTTGAATTCCAGTTTATAGAGCATCTTCAACAAAGAACAGTACCTTTTAAGAAAAGTGACAAGAAAAGGGAAAATGACTTTGAGTCTCTCGGGGCAGTAACTTGTGGGAAGGCAAATAAATGGCAGATAAAAGCTACATAGTAAACTTGTTAACATAGATTCCTCTGGTACCACCTTGAGATGATAGGTTCTAAAGTTGTCTTCAGTGGTTCTCTCTGATAGAAGGAGGGCAGGATACCTTTTGTCTTTATAAATCTGTGTCCTACTCTTAGGCAGACAGAGGGTGGGCAGAGGCCTTTCCTGCATCTACTTCTTCCTAATTGCCTTCAGCTCAACAATCCTTTGTCGTTGGGGGTGGCATATCCTGGTCTCCCACACTATTAAGGCAGGATTCCTGCCCTTGAGAAGCTTTCTTTTAGTGGCTTGGTTTGAGCGGAGATATGTGCAGCTAAAGAAATAGTTACAATATTTTTGTTTTAGATATAAAAATAATTAAAATACAAAAAGTTTAAAATATGCACATGCATAAATGTGGTGAGTGTAATTGTTGGAACAGATGTGCACAAGGTGTTGGGGGTTCTTGGAGAACAGTCCCTAACCTACCTGTGAATGACCTGTCCTTCCCGTCTTGGATACCACATTGAAATTCCTGCACCCCCACCTTTAGTATGACTTCTATCTGAGTTTGCTGGTTTTGTTGGGCATTTCCTTGAGAAAACCAACCACCCCAGCCTGCCTAGGGGGCCTAGGTGAAGCTGGGGTCAGGGCTGTGGCTTCTGGAGGCAGATGACCCGACTTTGATACCCAGCCCCACCGGCTCCCTAGCTGTGGGACCTCCGGGATGTAGGTAGCCTACTTTATTCCTTTCCCAGTTCTTCTGGCAAATGGTGGTAATGATGGCCCCTACCTCACAGACCTGTGCAGAGTAAACAAGACATCTCCTTTAAGGTACCTCTCACTGGGCTCATCACCTTCGAAACTCTTTATCACATTTGGTTTTGTTGATTGTTTATGTCACTTTAATGCTCTACCTCCTAGCCCCTGCTTCCCACCCCTAGTAGGGCAGATTCCAGTTCCCAGGATCCCATAGAGCCTTTTGCCCACACCTGCTTCACGCCCCAGTCACTGAATTTCTGTGTTTGCAAATCAGGGAGGGGGAATTGTTCACCCTTTTGAAACTACTTTTCTGAAATATTTGCTGTAAGTTTATTCCAGAAGTGCTCAATTAATGCACTTAGATTTTAATTTATAGACATTTAACTCACAAACAATTCTTGGTCCCATTTATTCTTCCAATAAACTTTTTTTTTTATGGACTGTTATTATGTAGTAGGTGTGGGAATAGAGTGGTCAGCCAGACATGTGGTTCCAGCCCTTAAAAAGCTGAGAATATTGTAGGGTATAGAGGTAAGTAAACCAATAGCACCAAAATAATGTGCTAGGTGCCCCAAAGGGAAATGGAGGATATATGTGAATATGAGGAAGGGCACCAGAGCCAGGTGGGGGCACCTGCAAATTGTGCCACTAAAAAGCTGCTTTATAGTTATCTACTCCAATAGGCTAGAGTCCTCCCTCGGTCCTGTGAGCCGCAGGCGGGTTTCAGATCTTTTGTTTCTTCATCTTCAGGACAAGGCATAGTTCAGTGTGATGTACATAGTAGGAGCTAAATAACATTTATTATTCTTAAAATGCAGCCATGTAAGTTTTATTCCATGGATAATTATAACACAAAATTATTTTTAACCCTAAAGTTGCAATTAGGAGAAGGGACTTTGAAATGGGACCTCCTGGAAAGAGTGAAAACTCGTTATTAAGACATACTGAAACTGAAAGTGAAAACTCAGGGAAGAGACTTCTTTCTACTAGCGTGTGGAAGCAGGTTTGGGGATCTGCAGAAACCATCAGATCTTCAGAGAGGGGGCAACTCAGAGGGACAAGTGCCTGTAGGCGCATGCCTGCAGCATTGGAATAGGAGGAGGAAACCCAAGTGTTCTAGCTGTGGTGACAGTTTCCCTGGGTTTGAAGGTAGACATCGAGACATCTCAGGAGAACGAGTATGTTTTCTTTGAAGATGGATTAGTCCCTTGCTTTCCTGAGGAAGGCTGTTTATGTGCCAAAGCAACTTTCCCTGGGTTGGTGACTCACATCTACAAGAGACTTATACTGATCTTTCTCCATGTACAATAGAGTTTGATTCCCACGAATGCCTATGGGACATTTCATGTTTCAGTGTGGAAAGCACAATGAGCAGAGCTTCAGAGGGGTAACTGTTCTATATGACGTTCTCTCTCTCGTTCACTTGGCTCAGACACTGCAGGGAGGGCGCCGTAGTCACAGACAAGCCTTAGGGGGCTGGGAATCCTGGTCTTTCTAATTAATGGGTCTCACTAACCTCACCCTATAGTTAGGAATGAGTCTGCAAGTAACAGACACTGGGCTGGTGGGAAAATGTGAACTGCAGAGACCTGGGCAAAATGCTGCCTCTGCCTCTGGCTATCTGTGCAGTTCTGGTCAAGTTCCTTAACCTCTCTGACCTTCTGTGTCTTTATCTTTTAAATACTGATAATGATAGCTTTCTATGGTTTATAATAGGAATTAAATGGTAAGAAATGGAAGGCAAATGGTACATAACAAATACCGGAAAAATGTTAGTTTCCTTTCCTCCCCCCCTCCCCATCCAAAGCATCAATGAAGTCAGACCAGCGCTACATTTGCATGTGTATAACAATTTCACTGAAGTGGAGAAAAAAATATAGATTTAAATTTGTAATTTCAATGGTACCAATATAGGAACCGGGCAGAATTTTTCACTTTCCAGACAATGGCTAGCCTATTTGGTGAACATAAATCTTAAAAAGATTGGATCAATAAGCTCTCCAGCAGACAGACACTGTTCTCTAACCCTATAGACTGGAGAACAGTATCTCATCTTTGTCGGACTTTTACATGTTTCTACACATTATTTCATACAACCCTCAAAGAGACTTTCCAGAATTAGATAGGGGAAGAATTCCAGATGATGAAACTAAGACATGGAACATTGGGTACGAGAACAGTTGCAGCAAAAGGGAGAACTCAGGCCCCAGTCTGCTGCCTTTTTGACTCTCCCAAGGTAGCAGGCTACTGTTGCTTGACTCTCCAGTGTCCAAACCCTCTCCTTTGTCCTTCATAACATATACAAAGTTCGTTCATATACTCATCTTTCTATACTTAGCCATGAATTTGACAAGGTAGGTCCTACAACCCCACATCTAAAGCCAGTTCTGGGAAATTTTGGAGGAAAGGAGATGCTAAGCAAAGCTGTCTAAGTAGCAGCTCTTGGAAGCATGCAGGTGTAGTGCTGAGGGCTTCCTGCGGCTGTGTCTAGCACGTCTTGGTCCAGGGTGAGGGTTTTCAAATTTGAATGGGCATCAGAATCACCTGGAGAGCTTATTAAAACAGATTTCTGGGCCCTATCCCCAGAATTCCTGATTCCATAGACCTGGGGTGTGACGTGAGAATTTGCATTCCTAACAAGTTTCCAGGTGATGCTGATGTTGCTGGTCTGGAAAACACACTTTGAGAACCGCTGGTCGTAAGGAGTGGTGTTAACTTTGGCTAAAAATTAGGATCACCTAGGGAGCTTAAAAAATCCAAAGCCAAGGCTGCACCCCAAATCAATTTAATCTGAATCTCTGAGGGTGGGGCCCAGGCTCAGCAGTTTGTAAAGTTCCCCAGGTAATTGCAATGCATAGAGAACTAACTCTAGGAAGTTTAGAAGGCCTGGGTTCAAGGCCTATGTATGACTGAGGGGTGAGGGTCAGTGGATTAGATCAGTGACTCTCAAATATTTGGGAGGTATTGTAACATTATATGACTCTATATGAACAGACATCAGGCTTGCTCTCAATGTAGTCTGAACATTTTACCCATTGTGAAATTTCAAAAATTAAATAAGCATGTGAGATTTTTATGTTTGTTCCAAGGAGGGATGAATGATTGTGTGCAGGAAAGAGTTTACATATTGGGCTTGATGTTGACAGTTAGATGGGCCTGCTTTGGGGCTGACTGTTGGCTGGCATCTGAGAACTTGGCTTTGGAGAATTCCCTATGTTACTAAATGATAAGGCTATTTTGTATGCTCAGGGCACTGGACCCTAGTGTACCAGCTTGCCTAGACTGTTTGTGCAAACAATGTGAGTGGCATACCCCTGCTTTCCTTAGTGATCAGATGCCTGCATGACCAGCCCCCAATAAAAACCTTGGACTCTGAGCCTCAAGTGTGTTTTGTTAGGCAGAAACATTGCACTGTATTTCACTGCTGGAGGAAGGAGCACATTCTATGCGACTACCCCCTTGGGAGAGAGAACTTAAAGCATATCTAAAGCATAGATGCAAGGACAACTTCCTCTGGGTCATGTGAGTCCTTGTAGCCAAGTTACCAAATGGGTGAGTGTTTGTGGAACTCCCAAAATAGATGTGTAAAATTTTTTTGTATAAAATTAGAGATAAATTTTTTTATAGAACATATACCAAGGAAGGGGCATTATATGTAACCATGTATGTTTAGAGATATTCTGGGTGTAAAATAGGATGTAGTTAATTAACAGAATTAGAAAAAGGATACTAGTTTGATATTACTAAAATTAGAGCAAGAAGGAATAGGATGGACTCTAGAAGGAGTCTGGGCAGACAACAGAGAATACCATCATCCACAGGTGATGGATGGCTCTACTGAGCCTATGAAATTAAACCTCCTGCTCATATGGCCACGAACCAGGTAGATACACCAAAGGCTCCTGAATTCCCACCATTGTCCTGTCCTGTCCCTCACTGTTCCTACATCTGTGTGTGACAGCAGAGTCCATTTTCTGACCCACTAGCCACCATGGCAGCTGGCTTTCTCTGCCAGCCTCTCAGTGTCGCTAAAGATGACCCAACCATCCTCACCCACTCCTTGCCAAGGGAGAGTAGCTTTGAAGAAGGGATTGTGAACAAAGGGTCTTAGAGGGTCAAGGGTCACTGAAGTGGACATTCTTTAAGGACCTTTATGACCCTGAAAATCTATGATTCTGAGTCCCTGGCGTTCTGAGTCTTGGTCTCCTCATCTGTAAGATGGGTATGTACACGCCTGTTGACTCACAGCATTGTTGGGAAGATGGACAGAATGTTCTAATGAATAATTGCTTGTCAGAGCTGGGAAGGCAGTATGGACTCCAAACCACCCATTTCACAGAGGAGAAAAGGGCGACACTAATGAGCCATCACATGGCTCTTTTATTCAGATAAAATCAGAGGCAGGACTAGAGTACAGGTCTCTGGACCCCTCCTGCTTTGCCCTTCATAGACAGGTTAAAGCTTGCCACTAGCTGTCTGCTGCTAGGCAAATACAGAGTCCAGTCTGCTACCTTATGTTGAGTGCCCACTGTGTGCCACATGCTTTACGTATCTCACCTCCTTTATGCCTCACAGAGGTTAAGGATGAGAACACTCGGACATGTACATGACTTGCTTAAGGTCAGTGTCAGCCCCAGATGGGTTTTTAATCTTCTTCTCTCATGTACATTTCCTGGGTATTTTCCTAACAATGAAATAGATAATAATCCTGTGCTGACTGTGTGCCAGGCACCACATAGAATTCCGTATGTATTAGCTCATGTAGTCCTTGCAGCAATGCTAGGATGAATTGTGACCTCACCATCTAATTTCATCCACTTCTAAGGTAGCAGGGTCTCCATTAAATCAGCACTCAGTGTATGGCAAATTATTAAATTAAATCTCAATGCCAGCCCTAGGGTTCTGAGTCCAAGGCAAGTGATGGTGACTGAGATCACAGCTCTGATTTAGGACGGCATTGAGGCCAAAGTCTTTTCTAGCTGGGCAGTCTGGGCACCAAGTACTCTTGGAAATGATGGTTTCTGTCTCCTTCCCAAACTGCCAAGGTTGAGTTTATAACAACATCGGTCTGGGTTTGAATCCTAGAATCGATTCTCCTGGGATTCATGCCAGTCATTTAATCTCTGAGCCAGCTTCCTCACTTAAACAATGAGATATACATAGCAGAGCCTGCCTTCTTAAATACTCAAAGGATTCAACAACTAGTCTAGCAAAGACACCAATCCATTTGTGTGGACACCCCATGAAGTTTCCCTGCTGTGCTAGACAACCAGAGGGAGCTGTTCTGAGGGTCTCTGGGGAGGGGTCAGGGCAGTGCTGCCAGTCCAGCTTTTGCTGTCCATTTTCCACTTTCCCCACAGATGGATATGGCAGTGAACTTGGAGTAGATAGGTAAGATTTTAGATATTGAGGCAAGAAGGAAAGGAAGTTGCAAAGTTGGTGAGAGGAGCCCAGGAGACCCACGTATTGGAAATATCTTTCCTTGAATAACTAATAGAGGTTCCAATTGAAACCAAGAAACTAGAGCAAGGAGAGGAAACTAACTGTATTGAGTTGTCACTACATACCAGGCATGTTTTAGAGGGTAGTGGTTAGATAGGGAGCAGTCACTAGAGGTAAATGGCCTGGTTGTAATCTTGGTTCCATCACTTACTAGCTGTGTGAGCTTGGGAAAGTTTCTTAGCTTCTATGTGACCCACTTTCTTCATCTGTAAAACGGGAATAATAATAGTATACACCAACCATATTTTGACATGAGAATTTAATGAATTGATCTGGGTTAAGTACTAAGAACAGTTTCTGGCAAAAATTGGGCACTCATATGTGCCGGCTATTAATATTATTGTTACTATTATACCTGACTATTTAATTTCATTTGATTACACCATAAACTTTCATATTATGGTTTCTATTTCATGGATGAGGAACTTGAGGTTCAGAGAAGTAAGGTTTGATTCATAGTTAGAACCTAAGTCTTTCTGAGTCCAAATTCAAACTCTCCTTACAAGTCCATACGTAGGGGAAAAGCAGTAAGTCATGTTACATAAAATGAGACATAGACAGAAGAGTTCTGACAACTACTTCATGACATCTGAGCAGTGTTATCATGTGAAAAAACAAAACAACAAAAACTAAGGCTCAGAGCAGCTTACTACTTGTTTAAATGGGGCACAAGGAGGATAGGTAGACTGTGCTGGCAGGCAGCTTGTGAGGGCTGATTGTTAAATTTTCAAGAATTTTGCCAGCCAGTTGATATCCCCATGATAGCCTGAAATCCACCATGCCAGGAGTATTAACACCACAGATACAGGCAAACACTATATTGGAAATATAAAAACTAATACAAAATGGTAAATTATGAAAGAGGACGGAGGGCGGATGGAGGGATAAGGGTAGAAAAGAGATTTCTCTGGGTAGGTCTTTCTATAGAATTTTGACCTTTAAATCATGCAAATGTATTATCATTTTCAAAAAATTTTAAATATCTTTTAAGTTGAAAACAAATAAACAAAAGAACCTAACCATATGTCAAGTTGACAGCATAGCCATGCAGAGAATAATATACTTCATGGCGCTTTTCAGTGGAAAATATTCTAAGGATGAAAAGAAGTACAAAGAAATTTTAAACTTCCATAAAGGTTTTTATTGTTTATAGTAATTTCAGTAGGGACATTTTGAAACTATTTCTTTATAATGCTGGTTAGAGCAACTGAATAATTATGTTAATGTGCTTAGAAATCAGCATTTTCAATGTAAGATAAAGGAGACACCATGATAAAGTGAAAGAAATCAAGTGAAGCCACTATAATGTTAAAATTGAATAAACATATCAATAAGAATACATGATTTTACATACATATATACATTCATACATACAGACATGTAGGCATACACATAAGTACACACATTGTTTTTTCTAGCTCTAACCATGGAAATGGTAGCAATGAGCACTCCTAGTATCCACATTATGGTTACTAATTCAATTCCCCAGTAAAAGGAATTAGAAATTCTTAGAAAAATGGCAAATTCCAGGTCTGAGCCCCCTCTCAAGATCTCCCCAAAAACAAAAACAAAAAGCTACAGGATGAACTAGAAAGAAACCTTTTCTTGTGCTAAAAAACAAGGAAACTTTGAAAGTTTAATAGTGTAGTGTAAGAAAGATCCAGGAGCCAGCTTAAAAAGTGTCATAAAATATTATGAGGTTTTAAACATAAAAACAGTAATAATTATAATAGATTTTAAAGCTTAATCAATAAAAATCCATAAGTCTGTAAAAATATTTTGAAAAGTAATATTTTTCATTTGTTATCATTTTTGGCAGTTTTTAAAACTACTTATTACAGCCAGGCCTCTGTACCTGTGGGCTCCACATCTGTGGATTCAACAAACCACAGATTGAAAATATTTGGCAAAAAAATTTTTACAATATTTCAAAAAGCAAAACTTGAATTTGCTGCTTGCCAAGTACTATATTGAATTCTCCTGAATGGAGTAATGTGACGGCACTGTATTAAGTATTACAGTAATCTAAAGATAATTTAAAGTACATGGGTGGATGTACATAGGTTATATGCAAATACTACACCATTTTATATAAGGAACTTGAGCATCCAGAGATTTTGGGTTTCGTAGGGTCCTGGAACCAATCCTCACAGATACTGATGAACAATTGTACTTTGAAAATTGGTAATTATATGGATAGAGTCAAATATTTATCTTTCTTTTTCCAGTAGAACTTATGTTTTGGTGTTATCAAATAGCCCCAGTTAGGAGAGAAATCTCTAGTTTATGAAAGAACATTAGGTGATGCGTAGAGAAGGAATGATAGAATTAAAAATGCTTGTTTATAAACCCTCTTGGAAATATTGATTGGAGCAAAAAGTTTCCATTGGTTGTAAAGTCATTAGATGAATGTTTGATGGAGAACTGTATGTTGGAATAATGTCAAAGAAACACCGCACAAGTTGCTTTCTGGATGCAGGTGGAAAACAACAACTGTATAATTGAGTTGGGTAGTATTCAATCTTAGCCTCCCTAGCGGTGGGTTTATTAGTTTGCTTGGGCAGCCATAACAAAGTACCACAACCTGGGTGGCTTAACAGAGATTTATTTTCTCATGGTTCTGGAGGTTGGAAATCTGAGGTCAAGGTGTCTGCAGGGTTGGTTTCTCCTGAGGCCTCTCTCCTTGGCTGTCAGATGGTCACCTTCTTGCTGTGTCCTCATATGGTCTTCCCTCTGTGTGTCCACATGACTGTGCTCATACTTCCTCTCCTTTTAAAGACATCAGCCGTATTGGGTTAGGGCCTCCACAGTGAACCTCTTTTATCTCAGTGATCTCTGTAAAGACCTTATCTTCAAATATAGTCATATTCTGGGGTACTAGGGGTTAGGACTTTAACATATAAATTTTAGGGGGACAAAATTCAGCCCACAATAGTGGGTCAAACAGAGAATATCTGTTTGTGAGTATGATGTGATACAACACGTGGTATACTACAACACCCATGATGTGTTCTTGTCAAAATTACCTGAGCTAATTACATCAAGTTTACAGAAAATACAAAGTATAGAGGAACAAGCTAAATAGTACCCCTAAGAGACAACCAGACAAATTCATCAGCTGGGACAATCTGTAAGACAACTTGTCCCAGTCTTTCCAACAAGTAAGATTTTTTTTTTTCAATAATAGGAACTGCTTACAAATAGAAGAGACTTAAGAGAATAAACCAACACGGAATATGTTATACTGGATTGGATATTGTTTTACATGAATGAGACGTAAACACTGTTTTGGGATTAACTGAGGAAATGTGAATATTTTCTGGGTAGTAGACAAGATGGAAATTGACCAGATGGAAAGGTAAAGGTTATTGACCAAAAACTTTACATACGATATAATTTTAAATTGATTAAAAAACTATGGGGTCTTTGCTTCTGCTCAAGAGGGAAAAAAGAAACCAGGCTTACCATCTAGCCTGAAATAATCAAAACATGGCAAAGTACGTGAAACAATGATTTTCAGGACACTGGACATTAGAAAAAGAAGGACAGCGATCTACAAGAGACAAAAAAACAATAAAGTGAGTCTCCCAATTTCTCCAGCTTACTGCATTGAGAGGGCTTCCCTGCCATAATGTGGGGAGAGAGAACCCAGGTGGAGCCTGGCAGACTCCCTGAATCCTGAGTTGGGGAGGGGAAGAAATGAGGAAATGAAGCTAAGAGTCTGAGGAGATCAAGGCAGCTGGAGTTCATAGGATACAGTACAAGTGGGGAGAGAGCTGCATGCAGAGAAACCCAGAGAACTGCCGAGAGACCCCCTTGGGTATTCAACTGAATACTGGTTGGTGCCTGCTTGTGAGGAAATTACCCAAGGCTTGGGAAAGAACCACCAGAAAGGTTTAGGGACAACAGTGCTTGGAGCTCAGGCAGGGTCAGGAATAGTGTCTGTTTCCACCATTCAGACTGGAAAACCTCATGATTCATAAGCCATTGAGTAGAGTACGTTGAAAGATCTTGCCTTAGTAGTGGCTAACAATTAAGCCTAGAGTGAACATTGTTATGGTCATATATTAATAAATGTTAAAAGAAATATTGGAAAGGATCAAAATATTTTCAAATAACTTAACTATGTCTTGCAATAAAGTTCATGTATATTTATAGAAGTACAAAAATATCTACCACCACACAAGGTAAAATTGATGATTCCTGGCATCTTATCAAAACTTATGAGGCATGCAAAGAAACAGAAAAATATGACTCAATAGTAAGGAGAAAAGTCAATCAATAAAAACCAACAGAACTGACAGAGATGTTAAGTTAGTAGAAAAGAACATCAAAACATTTATTATAACAGTATTCTATGGGTTCAAAAAGTTAACTAGAGACACAGAATATATAAAAGAGACCCAATACAAAGCTCTAGAGGTAAAAACTGCAATGTCTGAGATGAAACATACACTTGGTAGAATTAAAGGCAGATTAGATATTCCAAAAGAAAAGATTAATGAACTTGAAGACACAGCAATAGAAACTGTCCAAAAATACAGAGAAGAAAGTAAACAATAATAAAAAAGATCAATAAACTGTGATACAACTGATACAACTTCCAGTGGCCTAATATATGTGCAATTAGAGTCCTGAAAGAGAGAAGAGAAAGGAGAAAAGATCAAATATTTGAAGAAATAATGGCTGAAAAATTTTCAAATTTGATAAAAACTATAAATCCACAGATCCAAGAACCTCCATGAATCCTAAGCACAAACATTATGAAGAAAACTACACCAAGACATATTGCTCAATACCACAGGTAAGGAGAAAATCTTAAAAGCATCCATACAAAAAAGATACTTTATGTACAGAGGAACAATGTTGAGACTAACAGAAGAATTCTGAAGAAACAATGCAAGTAGGAAGACAGTCAAGCAACAGTTTTTTATACTAAAGAAACCAAAAAAACCCTGTTAACCTAGAATTTTACATCCAGGAAAAAAAATACATTAAAAATATATATACCATGGAGTACGACTCAGCCACAAAAAACAACGGTGAACTAATACCCTTGTATTATCCTGGATATAGCTGGAGCCCATTCTCCTAAGTGAAGTATCACAAAAATGGAAAAACAAGCACCACATTTACTCACCATCAAATTGGTACTAATTGATCGACACTTATGTTCACATATGAAAGTAACATTCATCAGGTGTCGGGCAGGTGGGAGGCGGGAGTAGGGGATGGGTATATTCATACCCAATGAGTGTGGTGTGCACTGTCTGGGGGAGGGGCATGCTTGTAGCTCTGACTCAGGCTATGCAAAGGCAATATATGTAACCTAAAGGTTTGTACCCCCATAATATTTTGAAATAAAAAAAATTTAAAAAGGAGAGAAAAATAAATAAATAAAATTCTGATTTCCCAAATGAAGAAAAAAAAAGGCAAAGTGGAGACTTTTTCAGCTATGCAGATACTAAGTCATGCTCTGCAGACCCATACTATAAGAAATGTTAAAGGAAGTCCCTTAGGCAGCAGGAAAATGATAACAGCAGGAAATAAAGATCTCTGGAAAAGCATGAAAGG
Source organism: Daubentonia madagascariensis (assembly GCA_023783475.1). Classification (NCBI taxonomy): domain Eukaryota; kingdom Metazoa; phylum Chordata; class Mammalia; order Primates; family Daubentoniidae; genus Daubentonia; species Daubentonia madagascariensis. Next base: position 12,417,098 of record JAKFHU010001769.1, read on the forward strand.
TATCAGAAATGGTATTAACTACATGGGTAACTAGATATAATTTTTCTCTTACTGTTTAAATCTCTGTGTAAGTCAACTTGGGCTGCCACAACAAAATACAATAGACTGGGTGGCTTAAACAATAGAAACTTATTTTCTCATAGTTCTGAAGGATGAAAGTCTGAAATCAGGTCCCAGCATGACTGGGTTCTGGTGAGGGCTCTCTTCCTGACTTACAGATGACTGTCTTCTTGCTATGTTTTCACATCAAAGAGAGAAAAACAGCAAGCTCTCTGATGTCTCTTCTTATAGGGGCATTAATCCCATCATCAGGCCCCACCCTCATGACCTCATCTAAACTTAATTATCTCCCAAAGGCCCTGTTTTCAAATACCATCACATTGAGATTAAGGTTTCAACATATGAAGTTTTCAGGGGACACAATTCAGTCCATAGCAATCTCTTTAAAAGATAATTGAACATGATGGTGGATATATGAACCTATACACATTATAACATTGTACAGAACTAAATACAGTTGACCCTTGAACAACATGTGTTTGAACTGTGCAGGTCCACTTATATATGGATTTTCTACTGCCTGTGTCACTCCTGATACAGCAAGACCAACCCCTTCTCTTCCTCTTCCTCCTCAGCCTACTCAACATGAAAACAGTGAAGATAAAGACCTTTATCATAAAGGTGATGATGATCCACTTCCAGTTAATGAATAGTAAATATATTTTCTCTTCCTTATGATTTTCTTAATAACATTTTCTTTTCTCTAGCTTACTTTATTGAAAGAATACAGTATATAATACATATAACATTAACAAAATATGTGTTAATCAACTGTTTGTGTTATTGGTAAGGCTTCCGGTCAACAGTAGGCTATTAGTAGTTAAGTTTTGGGGAATTCAAAAGTTATAGCAGATTTTCAACTGCATGGGGGGTCAGCATGCCTCACCCTCACATTGTTCAGGGTCAACTATATACATATACATATCAGTACAAGGAAAACTGAACAAAATCGGTGGTTTGTATAAATGTCTATATCCCAGTGGTGATATTATACTATAGTTTTGCGAGATGTTATTTTTGAGGAAAATTGGGTGAAAGTACATGGAATCCCTGTATTATTTTTTGCAATCTACAGTAATCTCAAAATAAGAAGTTTGATTAAGAAAACATAATTCACTGCTAAACGAAAATAGTAACAAAGTAGCATGTGAAAGTAAAATGTATAAAAACCATGGCAGAAAGGGTGAGGAAGGAAAGATAGGGGTATAGTATTACAAGTTTCTTATACTATACAGGAAATTGTGTGTCATTTGAAGTGGACTGTGATGAGTTAAAGGTGCATACGGTAAACCCTCAAGCAACCACTATTACAACACAACAAAGATCTATAGTCAAAAAGCCAAAAAAGAGATACAATGGAATCATAAACATGTTCAATTCAAAAGTGGACAACAAGAGGAGAAAAATGGAGCAAGGAACAGATAGGACAAATAAAAAACGAGTAGAAAGGCGATAGGTTGAAACCCAGTCATATCAAGAACCATTTCAGCAGAGATTGTCAGATTGAATAAAAAACTAAGATTCATCTATATTCTGAGTACAATAAATCCACTTTAAATATAAAGACACAAATATGTTAAAAGCAAAAGCATGGAAACATATATAAAAAGCTATCACTGATCAAAAGAAAGCTGAGTGTCTATATTAATGTCAAAGTATATTTTGGAGCAAAGAATTTTACCGGGGATGATGACGAAGAGCATTTCCTAATGGCAAAGGGGTAGATTCATCAAGAGAACACAACAATTTAAATTTTTATGCCAGTAATAACAGAGTGTCATAATATATGCAGCGACAACTGATAAAACTGCCAAAGAGAAAGAAAATCCATAATTATAGTTGAAGATTTCAATACCTCTCTTTCAGTAATGGGTAGAACAAGTAAGAAGAAAAATCAATAAGGATGTAGATTTGAAGAACACACAGAGGTGGCAGAGAGAGGATTCAGATCCAGTTGCTGTAGTTCCAGAACAGAACCCTTCTCTTAATCTTTTGACATGCTGGTCTGTATATTGTGGGCATCAGGATATTTCACTATGTCATTGAATACCTGTTCTGAATGGATAAATGAATTCACTGAGTATCAGTCTTTCCTGATTTCCAAAGACGCTTCTTTCTTTCTTAGGTAGAAGGCTTGAAGGAGATGCCATTTCTGCAGGAGCTTGAAGACAGGCAAAATTCCCCATCTTGTGAGGCCATCTTTCCCCCCAGCATAGGAAAGGGATCCTGTGGCAGGCACTGAAGGTGACGTGGTCCCAGGTTTGGCCAGACTCTGGATGAATTATTTTCTTGGAAGAAATACTCTGATATCAAAAGAGCACCTCAGAGCTGTTCACAAAGCACATAGAGCTGGTCTTACGTGTGGCCTAAGTAGGAAGCTGCCTATGCCCTGCCTGGAGGTCAACACGCTCATAGGAGAACCTGCCTGCATCTGGTCCAGCCATCTACTTTATCTTTGTGCTTTCAAGAATTTTCATCCTTCAGTTTTAAAGTACAGGTTCCTTCAGCTGCATTGATATGTTTGGGCTCGGAGCCACATAGTCTGATACAGTGAACATTGCACTAGAAGCTCAAATCTCAAACTTCTGCTCACTAGTCCTGGTCATTTAACCACTATGAGCCTCCGCTTCATCCCCTTGCAATTGAGTTCATAATGGTGGTTGTGTTTCCTACTCGGTACCACTCAGTGTGGACACTCACCTGGCCCTTACCATTGTTAGCATCCTTCCCTCCTAATGAACAAAGAACTGCAAAAAGGAGATGCAAGAATGGGGCACACAGGAGAGAAGAAGGCGCTGGCAGTCCATGAGAAAGAGCCAATTTTCTTTGTCTGAATGTGTTTTTTGGAGGAACAGCCCTACACAGAGATCTATCAATACAAGTCATGTAGGTTGTAAAATGCTTTGTTTCTTTTTCCTGTCCAAATCTACCCCACATCAATAAAATCAACTGAAATAATTTTTAAAAAAATGCTGAAAAAAGGTGTTCTAAATGATAATTTTCCAGCATATTACAGAATTCATTCTACTTTACTCTGGGTATTTGACCTTAAAACAGAAGATTAGGAAAATGAAATTGATAATACTTCTGTCCTCTTTGAAAGCAGCTGAAGAGTTAATTCACTAAGTAACAATTTAAAAATAACACCTGAGTTATTTCAAGTTATTTTCCTAAAGAGCTGGTGGAACTACTGAAACGATGTTCTTAAAAGCTTTTTGCGTCCTTCAACCCCCCAGAGATCATTCAAGGAAAAGAGTATAACTTTATGTGATGAAAAGGGAACTGGAGGGCAATATAAGAAGTAAGTGACTACAGCAAATCAAGTATTTGCTAAATGTCTCCTAAATGGGTTGGCAAAGGAATGCCACAGGACTCCATGTGGCCATTCAGGAGAGGGGATCCCGACTAAGTCAGAGACCTGCAAAGTTCTAGGGACCACATTTTTAATTAAAGCAGTGCAAGAGAAATAACAGCTCCAGAGGACCTGTTGATCATCATTCCATGATTTGACCATTATTCATTCTTAACCTCTCTATGCTGCAGTGTACAATGGGAACAATAATAGTATCTACCTCAAAGAATTGTTGTGAAGATTAAAGGAGAAAACTAAAATGTTTTTTAGAGGAATGTCTAGCATACAGTAAGTGCTCAATAAATTGGCTATTCACAATCTTATTAATTGCTTTCCTCCAGCAAACCTGCACGGCACCTACTAAGTGCTGGGCACTGTGATAAGACATAGTGTATCAGTAAGGCTCAAAGTTGCAAACAACAGAATCTATTCTAGCTAATTTAGGCAGAAAAGGAATTTACCAAAGGATATTTTGTAGCTCATAAAATCTCTGAGAGGGCCAGATATTGCCAACACTGGTAGCCACAATGCCAGTTTCTAACACAGAACGACTCTAGTGGACCCTCTGTGGCTACCGTTGGGAAGAGGCTCCCCAGCCTGCAGCCATTGCTGAAAGTCAGATATCCATCTTGCTGGAAATGGATTCTGCATGGTTCCCCCCTCCTTTGGGACCCTACATCTGAACAGAATTCTCCCATGAATTCATCTGATTGAAGGAGACCAGGTCTCAATGTCCAGCTGTTCTATATGCAAGGGAATCTGGTAAAGTGAGTTTCTGGATTTTAACTTGGGATAAGATTCCTTGAAAGCCACAACAAATGTCTGCTAGACATAGTCTCTACTTTCTAAGACCTCAGTCTAGTGACAAGATGGGGTACAAATAAATTATTATAACATCAGGAGTTTGGAAGTTTATGTTATTATCCAGCAAATATTTACTCTCACTCTCCAATGGGGGGAACCAACTTGACCTTAGACTTGGTGTTGTGACCTGCTTTAGTCTATACAGTTGTGGGTGGAAATGATGGTTTGGCAGATCCAAGCAGAGATTTTAAGAGATGTTTCAAATTTTCTGCAAATTTTCTCTTGTGTTTCTGCCCTCTACCATGAGAACTTCACATTTATGATTGGGGGTGGGGGTGGGGATTCTCCTTCAGCCTAGAGATTTGAATTGAGAAGACTCATGGATCAGAACCAAACTCAGTCACAGCCTGGCAGAGCCACAGTGTCAAACCCACAGGTACAACAAGACCACAAAATAGATATTTGTATCTGTAAGACTTTGAGGTTTGGCAATTGTTTGTAATACAGCATTCTTGTAGACAAAGCTGGCCTATACAAGGAGATAAAGGCAGATACAGGTATATATACCAAGTGCTAATAGTACCTGGGAACCTTAGGAGAGGCATCACAAAGGACTTGACCTTTGGGAAGAGTTTTGGAAGCATTTAGCGTTTGCCTAGGTAGGAAAGCATAAGGAAGATAATTTAAGGATAAAATATGCGTATGTAAAGGCACAGAGAATTGAAGTGGTCAAACATGTTTTGGGAAATTCAATAGGTTAACCCTAGCATTTCCCAAATTGTGACAATTTAAGTATCATGTGTTATCTCTTCAAACCAGCAGTACAATTTTACTGACTATTTTATTTAAATGAATTTACCCTCTAACATTTCTACCTCCCTTAATATCATTATAAACAAAAATAATTTTAAAATTTCAAGCTTGATATCATAATCATTTTTCTAATACATATTAAAATACATGCTTAACTATTGAAATTTTAAAACATAGTATCCCATGTGCCATCGATTTTGTGTGCCATGAGTTGCCTCTGACACTACCAGTAGCCTAGGAAATATTTCTTCTTCCCTGCTTCATTACTAACAGAACCACATTTTGTCTGGAGAAGCACTGTGCCCAATTAAAAATGCTCACCTCTCCAGACTCCTTTGCAGACATCCCTTGGTTGCCCGTGTGACCGAATTCTGGCCGATGAAATGTAAGTCCACTGGGTGGTGCTTTGGGGAAGGCTATTGTTTTCCTGATGAAAGAAGACAGATTTAGCTGGCATATGCCTTTTCCTTTTCATTACCCTATTTCCTCTCCCTTCTTCCTTCTTTTCTGATGCATAGATTCAGTGCCTGGAAGTGTAGGGCTACCTTGAACCCATGAGGATGAAAGGCGTTTGCTAAGGGTGGCCAAGGAGAAACCTGGAAGGAGCCTGGTCCTTGTTGCTTTCCTGTAGCAGTTGCTATAGCCCTGGCTCCATCTTTTGTTAAGCCATTATAAATGAGTGACACGCAGCTCACTACAATCTTAACTCATACATACGTTCTGACAAACTCTGGGCTAGGCTACGGGACTCAAGTCTGGGAGGCCAGGAGATGATTCTTAAAAGGCTTACAAGGGCCACATCCCAAAGACCCTTGCAAAGCAGGCAAACAGGTGCAGGGTTTTTTCTGCAGATGATGGAGAGAAATGGTTTGGAAGCCAGGGCTTCTTGGATTTAGGGTCTAGTCCAATCATCTGGACTATTTTAAGCTTTTCTGTCATTATCATGAAACTCATCTGGCAGCCAGAAGATCTTATTTCTGGACCTAATTACATTAACTACAAGCTTGGAAAATCACAAAAGGTCTAGACTTCAGTTTGTTCAACTGTAAAATGCCATAGATGGCTGTATTAGTTTCTTGGGGCTGCCATAACAAAGTACCACAACCTGGGTGGCTTGAACAGCAGAGGTGTGTTGTCTCACAGTTCTGGAGGCCAGAAGTCCAAGATTGAGGTGTCAGTTCCAAAGCAGGGTTGGTTCCTTCTGAGAGCTGTGAAGGAGAATCAGTTCCAGGCCTCTCTCCAGCTTCTAGTAGCTGCAGGCATTGTCTGGCTTGTAGAACACTTTCTCCCTCTGTCTTACCATCATCTTCCCTCTGTATGTGTCTGTCTCTGTGCCCAAATTTCTCCTTTATAGGCACAGTCACATTGGATTAGGACCCACCCTAATGACCTCATCTTAACTGGATCATCTGCAAAGGCCCTGTGATGTGATAAGAAATATATATTTGGTCTCTGCCCTTGGTTCCTGACACAGAGCTCCTAAAATTCTTGTAATTTCCTGAGTGATGGGGTGAGAGGAGCATCTTTTGTTGTAATATTTGGTTTTAGAGTCCAGGTCCTAACACAAGAGCTTCTAAGACCCCTAAAATCTCTGGAGTTATGAGTGTTTTCTGTATGCTAATGAGAATACTGGTCGTTGGGGTCCTCAGACAGGGACAGCTTCAGGATGGGGCCTGGTCACCAGAAAGATTAGAGGGTTGGGACTTTCAGTCTCACCCCTGGCCTCCAGGGAGGGGAGAAGGGCTAGAGATTGAGTTAATCACCAATGGATGATGATTCAATCAATCAAACCTGTATAATAAAACCTTCATAAAAACCCTAAATAATGGGGTGAATGTGTCCACATGCCTGGAGGTTGGCAAACCCCAGACTCTGCAGGGACAGAAGTCCCGTGCTTGGGAACCTGTCAGAACCTTGCCCTATGTACCTCTCCATGTGACAGTTCATTTGTATCCTTTATGATTTCCTTTATAATAAACCAGTAATAGTAAGCAAAGTGTTTCCCTGAATTCTGTGAGCTGCTATAGCAATTTATCAAACCTGGGGCGGGGTCTTGGGAACCCCTGATTTGTAGCTAAGTTGGACAGAAGTGTGAGTAACCTGGTGTCCAAATTGGGGGGGAGGGCTGTCCTGTGGGACTGAGCCCTTAAACTGTGGGGTCTGTGCTAACTCTGGGTAGTTGGTGGCAGAGTTGAACTAAATTGTGGAGCACCCAGTTGGTGTCTGTAGAGAACTGGAGAATTTCTTAGTGTGGAATCCCCATAGATTTTGTGTCAGAAGTGTTGTGAGTAGAGAAACAGTTTTCCTTTAGCTTTATTTCCAAATAAGGTCACATTCACAGGTACTGGGGGTTAGGACTTTAACATCTTTTCGGAGGACATGATTTGACCGATAACAATGCCCGTCTGTTGGACCTGTTAAAATCACATGTCATGCATCAGTATGGGCTGGACGGCAAGGCACTGTGGGAGTGTGAAGGATTGCTGGTCATGTGTGCTGGTCCACTGATGGAAGAGAACACAACAGAAGTAGAGAGGTTGAGGCAAGGCACCGTACCATCACTCATCACAGACAAGTCATGGACTGTCACGGACATTGTCACTCAGGTGACTGGGCAGCCGCTTCGTTGCTTTCATTTCAGTTTCCACAATAGTGTAATAAACAATCTCAACTGGCTCCTGTCTGCCTAGCTTTTTGATATTGTTGGATGTTCTGGGACAGCCGTTTGAACATGCATTGAAATATTCCTTCCCCAAGGCTTTCTGACTTTAGACCCGCCCTTAGGCAGGTGGGCTCCTGTTGATGCCTGAGAATCAAAAGATATAATGGTGGTACGAGAGTAACAAGCTTATAATAATAATAAAGCCAACTGGACCACTTTTAGAAAGGTCTAAGATATTATTTGTCTAGCTGATGAGAGGATTAGGCTGAGCTGAGAGGGTTTCTGTGGAGCACAGCAGTTGATTAACTTGGATGGTAGAGAATTCTCTGCAGCGTGAACTCATTTGTTGTGGGAAAAAAATCCTGAGTAAACAAGTGGTGAAAATGCAGGACAAGCAATTCTGTCTTTTATTCCTAGAAAATGCATCCTATTTCTCGTTCAGCTTCCTTAATTGCTTTATGAGGAAGATTATTTTTTTTCCCAGAGTGGAATGTTTTAAATATTGCCTAGATTTAAAATTGGTTAAGGAGGTCAACACTGCCTGACCCAGCTTAAATTTCCAAAGGGCCAATCACAAGTATATTGCGCATAGACTCAGCTGGCTGCGCGGAACCGATTTTATTTTCGAGATGACAGTTTCATTTCAGCTCATTTTGCCCACACTTGGAAGGGGAGAGAGTTTCCTATGAAATTAGCTGAGCTCCATTTCTTATTCCCTCTTTGCTTTTCTAATTAAGGATTCAGGTTTGTGGCTGCCTTTCCGGCCAGGTTCATGCTGAACTGGCAGACTCGGCTGTTTGGAAATAGGACTTGAACTTTGGAGTTCAATGTTCTTTGGTTCAAGTGTAGGTTCTGCTGCTTACAGGTGCCCTGACTTTGAGTACTTCATCTCTGGTATTCAACTGTAAGATGGGGAAAATGATTACATAAAATAGCAGGTTCTAATTGACCTGTGGAGTAGGTGCCCAATAAATTATTAGTTTCTTTCCATTTATGGACACTTCCGCCCAGGATTCTGCGATTTCAGATGAACCTTGAACCTACTGCATTTGGTCATCTTTCTCTCTCCCTGTCTGTTTCTATCTATCTGTGTTCTTCCATCTGTCTTTCCACCCTTCCATCCATCCATCCATCCGTTCATGTTTTGATCATTCCTTCTTCCCTTTTCTACCACCCAAACTTATTCAGGCTGTGCTCCGTCCCATTAGAGGCTCCCTGGACATCTGAAACTTAACTGATAGACCAATTCATGGAATGTTTACAGACTTAGAGAATAAAACATATTAAAACTAGAAATATCTTTAGGATTTTAGTCCAAATCTCTTAATTTACTTAGGAAGAGGGTTGAATATCTTGGGCAATACTTCATGGTTCAGTGGGAATAACATAATTTATGTAGTTCCCCAGGCCTTAAGAGAAGAAAGTATTTTTCCACACTTGTATTTTACCATGAGGAGAGAATGGCGATTATGCTGATGGTGGTGATGATGTTGATGACAAGAGTAGGCATTCATTTTAGCCTTTATCATGTACCCAATACTATACTCATGTAGTACTTCATTTTTTCTACCCAAAACACTCTTTGAGGCATATATTGTGATTTTATAGATGAGAAAACTGAGTCAAGGAGCCAGGATTTGAAAATTGCTTTGAATTCAAATTTGAATTCAAATTTAAGCCCTTAATCTCTACCTTCTTCTGCCAGGCTAATCAGGCCAGGAGGTGATGATGCTAATTGTCAGGACTGATTTTTTTGAGGGATGTTGTCCCGGTCTTTTGGCTCCTTGGAAAAATCACAAGAAGGGTCGGTGCCACGGAGTGATGACAGACACTTAGCACTTTCACGCAAGCAGCTTTTATTTCAGGCTTTTCGGTGTAGAAAGCGAAAGTACATTTCCTGAGGGGAAATGGGTCTATCTCTGAGAGTGGAGGAGACCGTGGGGTTTTACCCGCTTCTACTTTTATGTCTATACCTTATGATATGCTAAATGGTAGGCAGAATAGTCATTATTTTCCTGGGAAAAGGGTGGAGAGTTCTTAGAGCTAAGGGCCCTCCTCAATTTTATCCTTATAGAGTAACTTCCAGGGGTTGCCATGACATTTGTAAAAAATCATGGTACTAGTGGGTGTGATTTTTACTATGCTAATATATGTTAGTGGGGAAAAGGTTACTTTTGGACATAAGCTCCTAGTTTCTGCACATGTTCCGGGCTGGGAAGAGTCCTTAACCTCAAGTTCCTGCTGTTGTGGGTTTGGTTCTAAATGCTCATTGGCCTCCTCATTTTTGCACCCCCACCTTCTTTTCCTGTGGTTAGTGCTGCCAACCTATACCTGTCCCTAACAATAATGATGACAGTGATGATAACAATGATATCACTGAGTGTTTATTGGGAATTTACTTATGCCAAGCACAGTTGTGAATATGCATTAACACATTTAATCCTCATGCCAACCCAATGAGATGATCCCCTTGTTATCCCCATTTTCTGAATGTGTATACAGAGGCATAGAGTGGAAGCTAAAGAACTTGCCCCACAGCTAGAACATGGTAGACCTGAATTCCAGCACTCTGGTCTCAGAGTCCTCACTTCAAACCACCAGTTAGGGGCAGCCTGTTTTGCAAAGGCAGGGAGTGTTGCAGGCTGGGCTATGGAGTGGGCAGCAAGGCTGCAGGGCAGGTCCCATAGGAAGGCACCATGCACATATCTGGCTAATGACATAATGCACACAAAGGCATTTTGTAAACTCTAAAACACAGTTGTGGTTACCATTACCCACTCTCAGTCTTAGATGTGGCCAACAACAGCTCGGTCTCACCCGTGAGACCCACCAGGTTGATCTGTCAGTCAGGAGGACTTAGTGGCTGTCCCGTCCTCTGAGATCTCATAACCACAACATTCTGGAACTATGATTGCAGGCCCAAGTGTCCACAGGGAGCCAGGGAGACAGTGTGATGGAGCAAGAGACAAAGTGTGATGGTTAAGAGACAAAGCTATTGTTTACAGATTAAACCTGCAGGAATAGTGTTTACTTCCTGCAAAACAATATGGCCACTCACATTTTTCTTCATATACAAAGTCAGTTCTTTCTTTTATTTTCCAACTTTTGACAGCAAGAATATTGGAAATATTGCTGACTTCATAATTCTACCAGCAGTGGAGTGAGAAATAACAACCCATTTGCTATCCAGCCTCATATTTGGGGAGTGGTGGGACCTGGAGTGAAAGGGTGAGCTCTGGATACACCTGAGGGGGCAGCTGCTACTTAGCAGTTATTGGTACAAGGACTATATTGGTCAGAATCTATCAGGAAAACCAAAACACATTCATCATTTCAATGTGGAAAATAATTATAAGGAATAATTAAACAGATTGGAGGACTGAAAAGGTGTAAGGAGCATACTGAGATAACACTCAGCTGGGAAGTGCTGCCATGCTGCCAGGCTGGGGGAACCAGGGGACAAGCATGGGGTTCCTAGAAACTAGAGCACCCACATTCAATATGGCCACCACCAGCCCACGTTGCCACCTGAAATGAAGCCAACCGGAACAGGGGAATGCTGTAAGTGTGAAATGCATGCTAGATTTCAAAGACATAGAATATTTAAAAAAAAGTAAAATATCTGGTTAACAATTTTTAATACTGATTACATACTGAAATGATAACATTTTGGGTGAGTAAAGTAAAATTTATTATTAAAATTAATTACCCCTGTTTGTTTTTGTCTTTTTTTTTTTTTTTTGAGGCAGAGTCTCACTCTGTCATCCAGGGTAGAGTGCAGTGGTCTCATCGTAGCTCACTGCAACCTCAAACTCCTGGGCTCCAGTGATCCTCCCACCTCAGCCTCCCAAGTAACTGGGACCCACAGGCTCATGCCACCACACCCAGCTAATTTTTCTATTTTTTGTAGAGATGGGGTCTTGCTCTTGCTCAGGCTGGTCTCGAACTCCTGGTCTCAAAGGGTCCTCCCACTTCAGCCTCCCAAAGTGCTAGGATTACAGGCATGAGCCACTGTGCCCAGTTTTTCTTTGCCTTTTTTAAAAGAGGATACTAGAAAATTTAAAATTACCTATGTGACTCATGTTTGTACCTCTCATTATACATCTGTTGGATGGCACTAACTTAGAAGCTTAGAGCCGAGCCTCTGTGTTGCTGGGACCCATATCTCTGAGGATAGTAGGCTGGCTGGTGCTTGAATCTTATCCCAGGGAGGGAGAGTAACTAAGCCAGTTTGGAGGATGTAGAAAAGCCACAAATGGGAACCACTATCCTGTCAGAGTAAAAAAACTGTTGCTTGGGTGACAATGATGAAGAAGAAAGACACAAGAAGGTATCTGTCCTTTCTTTGTCCCCCACTTTCCAGATCCTCTCTAATACCTTTTATTGGCAAAGCCCAACAGGGAACCACCTGGCACAAAAGAATGTTTGTAGAGTTCCAGCCCCTGCATCATAGGCCAGCATAGGGAAGAGTGGGCTAGTGTTCCTGGTGTTGAAGAACTACTTATTTTTTAAGAATGCAAGAACTCTAGATATTTTTAAATGTGAAATTTTCTTAGGTCTGACGGGTGACTCATTAAATATTTTCTAAAGCAAAGTACCTCTGCAGGTCCAAACAAAGTACATCGGCAGGTCACTTACCTGTGGGTAATGATCTGGGGACCATGGTCTAGATGTCTGAAGATGCCCTCCAGCTCTGACTTCTGTGGTTCTATGAGCATTTAATATGTGTATAATAAACATAATTGATGTTCCCTGGGGAGAGACCACTGTGGGCTGTAGTTCAGGAGGGCTTCCTGGAGGAGAAGAGGGCTGGAGTGAGGCCTTGGATGTTCTTTCTTGTAAGCAAACCCTCATACAATGACCCTAGTCAATCACTGGCAGCTTTTTCATCTGCTTGCCCCCGTGTGACTGCAAATACTGGTCTAAGAGTCCCAGCATTGTTTATACCCAAGGGTAGGATTTGCCTGGGTCACAAGTTGAGCTTCTTGTTTAGGCCCAAACAAGGTGGCCCATTGACAGCCGTGCTCAGAATACCTCAGAGGCAAGTAATGACTTCCAGACAGGGTGAGGGGGGCATCTTGAAACTGCTCAGCAACAATGGCTCTTTGTTGAAGTCTTTTTGTTTATATCAAAAAGGGTGAATCTCAGAAGTATAGTGTTTCCATTTCTAACTGCTTGTGTTTGCTTAATAATGAGGGAAGAATAAGCTCATGTAATAAATCTTTCAGAAATTAAAATGCTAATGCAAATCTTTAAAGTTTGATAAGGAAGACCCTTTAAGTATGCTTATGAAAATCTAAGATGGAATGATTATTAGCATTTTAAAACTTTAAAAATTACAGCCTGGATTGCAATGTTGTCCACACCAACTCTTTCTCTAAGGAAAAACAATGGGCATGTCACGGTTTACAGGAAAAAGTTGTTGCAGACACACTCTGATGGATTCCCTCCTGACTTTAGCTCCTGAGTCTAGCACAAGTCCTACTTGCTTGGGTAGTCACTCCATCCAGCCATCTCCACTGGAGCCCACTGCAGGAATCCTTCCAATTTAAGAAGCTTTTCTCTGTGTGTTTTAGTTTGTGCCCCACATCTATGCAGCTGGTTGGAGGCTACTTCTGGGATAAGCTGATGGTTGAGTTTCTACAAGCTCGACATTCACTAGACCTTGCTCAAGAAAGTACTTCTAGATACTTCTTTGAATCAGCTACTAAGGCTTGTGATTTGGAGGTGAAAGCCGGCCTAGTGCCTGAGCTCCTGCTGAGGACAAGGAATGTGTCAACATACGACCCTAAAGATTGGCTGTGAGATGGCCAGCCACTTCCTGGGTGGCCTGGGGTGAACTCTAGCTAACAGAGGTGCTCAGTGCCAAGCGGTGGCAATGTCAACGATGCAACTCTTATCTTTGTAGAAATATAAATTCATGATGAATAAAAAGAAGGTTCCTCATTCAAGATTTCTTTCTGAAGCCATGATGAGTTATTTCTCTGATTTTTCTGTTGATCCTACTGCATACTCCAGTGTCGAAGGAGCTGGAACTCAATTGTGTAGTTGGTTCATACTTTCATTCATTAAATTGCTTAGTATGGGACAATCACTTTGCTGGACGCTGGGGACACGACCTTCCACAAAACAGTCTTTTCCATCACAGAACATAGACACTACCAGTTGGGGAGGAAGACAGCAAAAAGGCAACCACAGACAGCATGTAATTTTGTGATGGAGATGACCACAGGCTGATATGGAAGCACAGAGAAGGGGCCACAAATCTGGTCTAGGGGTGCCAGGGAAGCTTCTGGAGGAAGTGAGGTGCAAACCAAGAACTGAAAAATGTATAGAAGTTAGCCACAGAAAGGAGGGCTTTCTATGCTATCCTTGAGGTCCTTGCAATAAACCTCAACTTTTTGTGCATGACCTTGGGTTCCTAAGGATTTTGCCTTAAGTGACCAGTTCAGAATTTGGGGCTTAGTGGCCTTAGGGGATAAGTCCTTGGCCTAGAGAAACTCTGATCCAGACTTTCTATCCTGGCTCCAGCCCACATGTTGGACACGACATTACATTCTTTAGAGAATGTAATAGAGCATCCAGGGGAGTCACCATAGAGAAATCAGAAAAACCAGCGGATAGTTTGCACCCCGCACTGACCCCTATGCACAGAACTTCAGGCAAGATTATCTAATCTTCCAGTATGGAAAAGAACATGGAATACTCCTCGAAATTTAACAGCTCTCTTTGTATTAACCCTTCCCTTATCTAGCCAACAACCTTGAACTAGGGTGCAAGGTGAGCCACAATTTCAATTCTATTTAGTTCCTGCTCTTACATCAAGGGTTAATTCAAAACTCATCTCTTCTCTGGCCAGAAGAGATCTCTCTTTCCCCCATATTTCCACAGCCACATTCTCTGTTCTGTAATAACATAGTCTTTAGTCTGCCTTCTACGGGGGAAGCCGGGGAGTAGCTTATGGATGTTTCTGAAACTCTGAATAGATTGAGTGCTTCTGGAAGGCAAGATTTATTTTTTTTCAATCCTTGCATTTAGTGGGATTCTAAAAATAATTTTTAAAATGAATTGTTGGGATGAATTTGAATTACAGTCACCATCTTCTGGACAAATAACTTGGCTTAGGGGCACTTTTCATGCTTACTGGTTTTGGGTTGGGAAGGTATCTGCAAAGAGAACATTGGAAAGGATTTGAAATTTTAAAGGGTTCAACACACATTGTTTCCAAAACTTTTCTGGAGACCTGCATGACACCTGTTGCAAAGAATTTAGGCTTTGAGAGAGTTAAACTCTATTCTGTTACTTATATCTCGTGCTGTGATACTTTCAAAGGGCTACTTTCCTGGGTCAGTGTCTTAGGTGACTCTTAAAAGAAAGGGACAAGAGCTATTATAGTGGAGCCTGGCAAAGAGTATGCACTCAATACCTGTTAGTTAAGTCCTTATCACACATCTGGAAAATTAGAATCTCACAGGCGAACTCCAATGATGGAATACCGTGTGGCTTGGAGGCTCTTTCCCTGTTCCTCTTCTCCGTTCTTCCCGAATACCATGGGACTCTGAAACTTCACCATTAGTAGCTCATTCCTTTGTAATTAACTCAGTCCTGTATTAAAGGACATACTCCCTCCCCTGTGGGGAGTAACCATACAGGTCCTATGAATGAATCTCAAAGATCATTTTTGTTGTTATTGTCAACAGGAGGGCTTTGGCTTTGAAGGACATGGGAGGAATACATAGCTTTGAAATATGTCATAGTGTTGGGAATTCAAGTCTTGGTACAAAGAAAGTTAGCTTTCCTGAGAAACTGATTCTTTTCTCTTTCTTTTTCTTTTCTTCTTATTTATTTATTTTTTTAAAATCTTTGTGCCCTACTGTTGGAGTAGGAGTGGTAATGAAATCCTCTAGGCTGGTGCATCCTACCTCTCTCCTGCCTGGGCAGTGGATGACTTACTGATCAATGAGTTTGAGAAGGGAACGGAATGTGGCCCCTTCCCAACTCCTTGCTCTTGTGCAGGAAGCACACATTCTGCTTGGCTTGCTGTCCGGGGGTAAAATAGGCCTCCTTGAGAAGGCCTCAGGGCTACAGGGCCACCTAGACTAGATGGCTAAGTCTCCCTAGTTCAGCTTAGAAAGGTCACATGCCTGCAGATATAAATGACATTCTCCGTATCAGCATTATCAGTAATAAGGTGATAATTTTAATTTTTTCTTTTCTTTTTTTAAGAAACAGGGCCTCACTCTGTTACCCTGGCTAGAGTGCAGTGGTCTCATCCTAGCTCACTGCAACCTCAAACTCCTGGGCTCAAGCCATCCTCCTGCCTCAGCCTCCCGAGTAGCTGGGACTACAGGTGCACACCACCACACCCAGCTAATTTTACACTTTTTTGTAAAGATGGGGTCTCTCTATGTTGACAGAGAGATATCTAGGCTGATAAAGAGATAATTTTGATATCCATATAACTCAACCCATAGTCAACTCTAAATTGAGACAAAACTTGGTGAGGAAGTGATTCCTTTTACTGGTTGGGGTTCCTTTTACTCTAACATAGAAGAATCATCATCCCTAATTCCCCCTTTCCCTTAATCATCAGGAAATTCAGACTCAGCATGGTAATGTGATCAACATAAGTGTAATCATACACAGCAAAATGTAAACAAAATACAAAGGGATTTTGATATAATTTTTCTATTTTTTTTAAATAAAGAACTAGTGAAATCCTTTGGCCACGTGTGAATAAAAGAATGTTTGTCGTTTTTGGTTCTGATCTTGATTTGTCTTTATTTGTTCCTCAGGTTCTGCTGATTTTCACCAGTCTGTCCCCTGTTACTCCTGTCCTGAGTTAGTCACCAGGCCTGTGCTTTTCTCTGATGACATAATGTGGGATTGCAGATCAAAAGCTTGGTTTCTGCATGCTATTGCTTAACAATTGGATTTTGAATACAGGCGTTTAATGAAAAATATTTCAGAAAAGGCATTGCTCCAGGAAAGGGTTTCCTCTATTTTCTGACGATCCTGTTTGCCTCTCTCTCTGTGAGGGTTCTCCATCTGCCTTTCTTCCTTGTGAATCTGGTTGGCGCTGTGTTTATATTCCACTCCCCTCAGCAATAAGGGCAGCCCTTTGATTGGGGTCTGATCTGAAAATGGAGTCCTCCTTTGAGCAGAAACTCAGTGGCTATTACATCAGCTGTAAAAATGATTAAACATGCTTCCCCCCAAAAAAACACAGTGGCTAGAGTTTTATTGTTTAACCAATTCATGCCCACTGGGAGGGGGTTTATAGTGTCACCTCCCCAGCCCCAGAGTTTTCATCCACGAGAAACCAAATGTAGGTTCTCTGGCCTCTGAGGCCCTTGTTTCCCCTTGCTTCCTTTCTAAGTGAATCAGGTATCCATGGAAACAACTGAAGATTAATACTCAAAATAGACAATAACTTATTTCTCTCTGAACCACACCACAAAAATATAGATTGTGTTAAGAACAATTTGAATTCGTACAACAAATTATGAGGTTCAGTTCCAAGGAAATAGGTGGCAGGGAAGGGGCCACCCCTCTAAACATTTTTTTGAGCATCTTAATGCAAAACTCATGGAAAGCCAAAGACAGTACATTTATCATACATAGAAACATCAGCTTTCACGAACACTGGATCCGATCACTTAGGGAATATCTTTTTAAACTGGATCCTGCTGGATTTCAATGGAACTGGGGTGCCATTTATATTTTGTGGGAGTGGTGACCCAGCTCATCAAGCCTGCCCTACTGTGACCTGGGCCCTGTACCTAGAGCAGCTATAGGTAGGCTCTAGCCTGCTATCTTGTTTTGTGTTCTTTGTGGCCCACCTCACAATCTGATACTATCTTGCTTATTTATTTCCCTTCCCCGGGGATTTCCTGGGAGCATTATTCTGAATGGTCTATCTGGATCACAAGCCACGTCCGTGGCTATAGGAGGACAGAACACCTTGATTTGCAGTTCTACCAATATTTCACCCAATAAGGAGGAAGTAAATCCCCAAAGGCAATAAACTGTTGTTACTAGAAGAACAGCGAATGGATGCTGCAAGACTGGAAGACAATACCCATTAGCTAGCTACCGGGTTAGCACGCAATAGCATAGGCAGATGCAGAAGGACTGCACTGAGCCAGGAGACAGAGTCATGCGGTTTGCAGAAGTAGTAGGGAGCACGCTACTGAGCCAGGAGACAGGGAGTTGTGTGGTTTGCAGAATCAGTAGGGAATTCCTCAGGCTGTAAAACTGGGAGTTTGATCCTTGGTAGATGACTTCAACTCACATTTAAAATACAGGTAGATGACTCTTGTTAGAATTTGCATTTCTTTCATTACCAGCGGGCTTGAACACTTGTCATCTGTTTATTAATGATTTATAGTTCTATAAATTTCATGTTCTTTGCCTACTTTTGTCTTAGAGGTTTATCATTTTTTTCCAATAAATTAATACTTTTTATTTTAAAAACAATGATAATTATTTGTCTGGTAGATTTGTGATACTTAATTCTCCCAGTTAATGATTTTTTAAAATTTTGATGTCACAAACAAGTTTTGCATTTTTACAAAATAAAATTAAATGATTTTTTTCTCATGAACTTTTCTCTGTTGCTTTTATACTTGGGAAATGAGTTTAGAATCTCAGATCAGAAAGATAATACAGCTATATTTTCTTCTTATTTTATACTTTTATTTTACACATTTAGCTCTTTGTTCTATCTTGAATTTATTTTTTACTTCTGTGAGTGCTGAGAATTTACAATTACATCCTCCTCCCATAGTTAGCTAATTGTGTAGACATCATTTATCAAATCATTCTTCCTCTCTTATAGATTTGTGATGCCATTTATATCACACAAAATCCTTGAATATACTAGAGTTTGTTTTTAAGCTTTTCATTCAGATTCAACAATCTGTCAGTTGTCATAAATACAATGTTTTTTGAATATTGATGCTTTCTAATGCATTTAAATAGGAAAAAAAGCCCTTCTCATTAGTTGCTCTTATTTAAAAAAAATTTTTTTTAACAATTCTGCTTGATTGCATTTCTTAAAGAAATTCTAAATGATATTTGTCACAAAAAATTATTTTGGGACTTCCATTGACTGTGTTAATTTGAGATGAACTTATATCTTTGTAGAAATATAACCATAATAGTACTTCATGTTTATTGAATACTTTTGATATTCCCAAAGTGCTACATAAATAATAACTCATTTAATTCTCAAAATAACCTTATGAGATAGGTACTATTATGGTTCTCATTTGACAAATGATGCCAAGAGAAATGATGATTTCCAAAAATCGCATAGCTGATTAGAAGCACAGTCAGGACTTATACACAGGTCTGATTCTACTGCCTGTGTAATTACTATGTTCTTTTTCTATACCTTAGTAAAATTTTATTGTTTTCTTCACATAGATTTTACACTTTTAAAATTAAGATTATTGCTAGGTATGTTACATATACTCTTGCTTTTGTTCATTTTACTTCTCTACAGTTATTTTTTACATAAATGAAAGGTGCTAATTTGTATATTTATGGTGTATCTGGCCAACTTAGGGACCTGCTGAAAATGCTTTCAGTTGATATCTTGGATTTTCAGCAAAAAATGATAATTGTTAATATTGCTAAGATGACAATTCTCCCCAAATTGATCTACAGATTCAGCACAATTCCCATCAAAATTCCAGTTTGCTTCTTTGTGGAAATTTGCAAAATGATCCTAAAATTTATAGGGAAATGCAAGGGGCTGAGAATAGCCAACACAGTTACATGAAAGGAAAATAAAGTTGGAAATAACACACTTCTCATTTTCTAAACTTACTACAAAAGTACAGTAATGAAGACAATGTGGTACTGGCATAAAGATAAACATACAGATTGATAGAATAGAATTGAGAGTCTGGAAAACACAACAAAACAGAACAAAAAACCTCTCACATTAATAGTTAATTGATTTTTCACAATGCCAAGACAATTCAATGGAAAAAAGAAGAGTTTTTTTGACAAATGGTGCTGGGACAATTGAATATTTATGTGCAAAAAAATGAAGTTGGACCCCTACCTCACACCATATACAGATGTTAACTCAAAATGGTTCAGAAGACTAAATGTAAGAACTCTTACAAGAAAACATAGGCATAAATATTTGTGAATTGGATTAGGTCATGGTTTCTACAAATGGTCAATAAACACATGAATAGCTCAATATCATTAACCATCAGAGAAATGCAAATCAAAACTACAATATGTTAACACTTTACACCAACTAGGATAGCTATAACCAAAAAGATGGTTAAGTACAAGTGCTGGTGAGGACATGAAGAAACTAGAACATTTATACCCTGCTGGCAGGAATATAAAATGGTGAAGCTGCTTTGGAAAACAATCTGGAAGTTCCTCAAAGATTAAACATAGTGTTATAATATGACCCAGCAATTCTATTCCTGGGTATACATATACCCAAGAGAAATGGAAAATACAAGTTCACAAAAAACTTGTATATAAGTGGTTATAGCAGTTTTATTGATGATATCTAAAAAGTACAAACAACCTAAATGTGCATCAACTAATGAGTTGATATCAATGGATTGATAAAATATGCATCCATACAATGTAATATTATTCAACAATGAAAAGGATGAATTATTGATACATGTTGCAAAATGAATGAACTTTGAAAACATTGTGCTAAGTCAAAGAAGCCAGTTACAAAAGACCACATATTATATAATTCCATTTACATGAAATGTCCAGAATAGGTAAATCTATAGTGATAGAAAATGAATTGGTTACCTAGGACTGGTGGTGGGGTGATTGGGGAAAAAGGGGAGTGATTGCTAATGGGTGTGGGGTATAGGATTTTTGGGGGGGGCTTGATGAAAACATTCTAAAATTGATTGTGGTTATGGTTGCACAATTCTGTGAATGTACTAAAAAGCATTGAATTGTATACTTTAGATATGTGAATTGCATGCTACATGAATGATATCTCAGTAAAGTTATTGTAAGAAAGGATGATTCTAGGGTCATATCCCAGATGAGCACCATCCCCCAAAATGATGATTCTATATTGTTTCTGACAGTGACACCTATTGGTTTCTGTTTCATTATGAAAGGCCATAAACACAGCATTTATCACACATGGAAGCATTAGCTTTCATGAACACTGGATATGGTCACTTAACGAATACTTTCTAGGGTTGGGTCCTGTTGGATTTCAGTGGAGCTGGGATGCCATCTTTTCTGATTAGCTACGACTTTAATGGGAAGGAGGATAATAAAATTTACTGTGTTTTTATTATGTGCCTGATACCTTTCCAAGTATTTTCTTTTACTTGTACTACTTTATTTAATTTCCAAACAATTATCCCCATTTTCATAGATAAGCAAATAAAAAATGTTTAATAAAAATGGTGGAAAGAATAACAGTGGGACTCTTGATCCTTATAAAAATTTAAGGGATCCTCAGACATTATAATTAGAGGGAAATTTTTTAGTTTCAAAACTGTATCATTATCAAGCAATAAAGAATTAAGCTTCAATTCAATAAATTCTAAAAGCAAAATTAAATAAAGATAAGAAAAAAATAGAAAATACTAAAAATAGCAACAGAAATTAATTAATTTTTGTATTAACTTGAAATGGACTTACATCTCTATAGAAAAACCAAAATAGCACTTTCAAAAGCTCTCTGGGATCATATGGTTACATTTAAGCTAATTCTTTCTGACTTTTCCATTACTATAACAGTCTTATAAAAAGTACTACAGAACCCAGAAAAGACAGGATATTTTCAAACTTATTCTATACAGATAGCATGTTTCTGATAGCTGAATAAGAAAAAAATTAGAATAACAGAGGAAAGCAACAGTTAACTTCTACTCTGAGCACAGATGCAGGCAGCAAAAGAAATAATAGAAAATACAATGTAAAAGTATATTGAGGGAATAATAATTTACCATGACTAAGTAGAGTTTAATTTAGTGAACTTCAAAAGTTAATCAACAGAATAATTCTTATTAATAATACAAAAGGGAAAAGACTTTTGATCATCACCTTAGTTGACAAAATGGCATTTGCTAAAATTTAACTTTCATCAGTGATTAAATAAAAAATATCAGAAAATTTTAGAAGATGGTTTTCTTTACATATTATAGGACAGACAACATCATATTAAATGAAGAAACACACTAGAATCAATTTCATTAAAACCAAAAATAATACAAAGATGCCTGCTATCACCCTCACTGTTTAACATGGTTTAAATTTTAGCCAGTGCATTAAGTGAAGAAATGAAAACAAAAGATATATCTATCAGAAAGGGACAGAGAAAATAGCAATATTTACAGACAAATTGATTATGTACTTTTAAAGATGCAATATAATCGAATGAGAATCTGTTAGAATTAATGAGAAAATTCAGCAAAATTGTCCAGTTAAGACATCAATGTATAGAAATTCAGCAATAACCAGAGAATAGAATGGAAAAAATATTCCACCAGTTTTATGAGCAATAATTTTATTTTCCTTATTTTCAAAATAGTATGTGTGTGTTAATTTTGTTTTTCTCTGAACCAATTGTTATTTAGGAGAACTTTTGAAATTTGTAAGTGGTTAAGAATATTTTACTTATACTTCAGTTAATTTTTTTTGTGTTATTACATTGTGATCAAACTATACAACCTGTACAATTACTGCATTAGTGAAATATTTTTAGGCCTTTTTTGGCTCTACTATGTGGAAAGCTTTTGTATATATTACATTAAAATGTGGCATAATTGTTAATCTGTCTAAAGAAACATATATCTATTATTTGTCTAATTAATTAAATTATTTAATTTTCCATGTCCTCATTTTTTTCTTGTTTAATCTGTGAAAGACTAAAAGAATGTGTTACCATTAACAACTGTGCTTTAGTCAAATTCTTAAGTTTTAATAGTATTTTGCTTTATGTTTTGATGCTATGTTACTTGGAACATAATGGCACTTTTAGCTGATATAAAATTTAATATTTTTTACCACAAATTTTAACTTGTCTGAAATGAATATTTTTTACTCTTGATATTTTTTGGTTTATGTATAACTGATAAATAATTTCCCATCCTTTTAATTTTAATCATTTTGAGTCACATGTCATGCACATTTTCTTAATTGCTGAATATTTATTCTTTTTGCCTCAGTTTCTCTTTTGTGTTTTGCCTTTTAAAGGGGGAGTTTAAACAAGCAAAGTTTATCATAGCTCTTAGTCTTTGATCTAATTTCTCTAGTCTAGTGTTTTACAATTTTTATATGTTCTTGAGACTTACTTTGTTTTTTACTATAAAAAATACTAATAATCCATAATATTAACTGATTTCTTACTCTGTGCCAAATATTTTACATGTAGTATTGCATTTACTTTACAACACAACCCATTGAGCAGGAACTACTAACATGTTCATTTTATAGATAAGGCAACAGGGGATCAGAGAGGTTAAATAACTTGCTCAAGGTCACACAGCAGGATGTGACAACATCAGGGTATGGACTCAGGTCTGACCTTCTCTAGAGCTCAGATGTTTAACTATAGTTCCATATTGTCATTGAAATATGTCTTTTCTTAAAAAAAATAGTTTCTTAGTCTTGGTGTTTAGAGAAAAGAAGTCACTTTTTAGTTTCTAATTTTAATAATATTTTTCTGTTTTCTTCTAGTGCTTTTATCTTTTAAGTCTCTAATTCACCTGAAAAATTCGTATGAGGGCTAAGGTAAGAATGTAAGATAACTATTTTTAAATGTATAGCCAATTGTTTAAACATTACTTAATTTTATCCTTTCTGCATATATGTAAAACATCCTGAATTGAGATATATAGATAGGTGTGTTTCTGAAATAATCCCCTGATTTTTCTACTTTTGTACCAATGCCACACGATTTTACACACTGCTTTGATGTCTCTTGGTGTCAGGGTCTTCTCATTTTTCTTATTTTCAAAAATGTTCTGGGCCGTGACTTCTAGTACTTGTTTTTGATGGCGGTAACATCAGTTTTCCTCCTTTTGGGTCCTCTTCTTTTTTATTTTTAAAATAATTTGGGAGGGCTGTTTTAAGGATAGTAGGTAGAAGCCATTTTAAACCGGAAGGCATTTTAAACTGGAAGACACCCATAAACTTCTTTCTTAGGAATATGAAACAGTAATTCGTATGGCTCTTTAAAATATGGAGTCAACTTTATACATATATTTGAAAGAAAGGAGGGAATTAATAATGTCCATAGTCTCAGCAACTAGCTAGATTAAATTTGCTAATGGAGACAATTTGCTCTCTTTGAAGAAATACTGTGTCCTTCCTTAAAAAAAATACAGCCTGGGGATTATGTTGCTTCATTATCTGAGTTCTGCAGTGAGAGTGAAGCAACATTCTGACACTCTTGGGCAGTGGTAGACATGTGGACCTACAGGGGTTGGGTTATAAAAACACTCACCCTGAAGATTCCTCCTCTCCCTTGGAGACAACATTCCTCTTTGATTATTTGTAAAGAATCTCACAAGGTGCACTTGGCAAATTCAAACTCCCAAAACCCAGTTGCAGAAGTAACTGGACTGAAGTGCAAAATAGCCACAGATGTTTCAAATTGCTTTGTCACCTTGAGCAAAACCACAGGCAAATCATTAAAACAGGTTGGATTTGCCTCTGTTATAAAGGGAAGGGAGGTTTCCATTGGGCCAAATTGAATGAATGATCCTTGGCTGTGCAGAGAGAGCCGAGTTCTCCTGCACCTGAAAGAGCCATAGTGTGAAAAGCAGGTGTGTTCTCTCTTGCTCTGCCAAAACTTTGGTTGCTCATGATGCATTTTGGGTCTCAAATACTTGATTGTTCCTTGTTAGGCAACTTTACCTGTTGCACTTACCTTGATCTTACCTGGAATAAAAGTTCAAAGCCATCAGCTTAGCAGAGAAAGCACAGGCTATGCAGCCAGTCACACCGAGGTTCTGATCTCAGCTCTACTGTTTATTGGCAGGTACTTATTAGCAGGGTGTCCTTGGGTATCTTCCTCAATGTCTCTTCACCTAGTTTCCTTCCCTGTTGAAGGATGATGTTATGCCTCCTCCCAAGGGTGAGTGTGAGGATTAGAATCAATGTGTGCAAAGTATCTGGGATGTAAAAGATTCTCAATACGGAGTAGCTGTTATGATTATTCACAAGCCTGTCTTGCTACATGTATGGGCAGGTTTGCCTGGGATTAAGGAGTTTCCAGGGACATGGGACATTGGTGCTAAAACTGGGAGTCTTAGGAAAACCAGATGATTGGTCGTTCACTTTAACATATCAGGAAACAACTGCAATGAATCCCATAGGATTCTGCTTTCAAAATGCTGGTGATTTAGTGTGGAGATGGCAGATGCAAGGAGTTCAAGCTCCCATGCTCTGGTCCTTTGCAGAGGCAGGCACTGCTGGTTCACACCTTTCTTCCCTGAATGAGCTGCTACCTCACAAGCTTTCCCAAGGCAAGCTCCCAACATGCCACTCACCCTCAGAGCTGGCCAGGGATACAAAACTTGTGTGATCCCTTATAGTGCCTAGGTTTCCCCAAATCCCCCCTTTCTGCAAAATGAAAGTTCTCATGTTTGTGACAATGGACTTTAGCTAGGCCTCAGAAAGCTATTCTATTAAAGCAATTTCACACTCATTCATGAATTTTTGAGAATCTCTATTAAGTCATTAGTACTTTCACTAGAACATGATAGAAGAGTTTACAAACCTTGAAAGAGTAAACAACTACTTTTAACAAAAGAAGAATTAAAAGCAAGAAAATGTCTTATTATTATTGGATTGGCCTAAATCAAGAACCAAAGAAAAGGACTCAACATACGGCATGTCGGCTCTGGAAGACATCCAAAGAACTTTGTCATGAACAGGTTTGCTTAACTCAGGGATAGATATATTCAGATTCTTTGAATGCTATTGGAAAATGAGAAACTTTGCCCAGGGTGGTAAAGTGCTGGAGTGAACAGGGACTGAGAAAAAATAGGGCTGGGCGGGGCCTCTGAGTTGCTTCACCAATTGCCCTAATTTAGTTTCCAGCACTTTTACCAGCTTAGTGGCTTCAAGTTTGGAAAACATCTTTATGTAAACACTGACAGTGCAGTGCGTTAGTTTCTGTTCAAAACCCAAACTCCTCAATACTTTCCATGACCAGAGACATCATCTTGACTCTTCTTCTTTTTTTTATTGCAAAATATTAAGGGGGTACGAATGTTTTCCTTAACAGATACCTTGTATAATGCTTAAGTCAGGGCTTTTGGTGTGCCTGTCACCAGAATCGTGTTCATTGCACCCAATAGGTAAGTTTTTATTGCACACCTCCCCTCCCGGCCTCCCCTCTTCTTGGTTTCCAATGGCCCTTATGTCTCTTTGTGCCTCTGTGTGCCTATTGTTTAGCTCCCACTTATTAGTGAGAACCTAAGGTGTTTGGTTTTCCATTCCTGAGATACTTCACTTAGAATCATGGTCCTCTCAGTTGCATCCAAGTTGCATCCCATGGAGTTCTACTCAGCCATAAAAAATAATGAAATAATGTCATTTGCAACCTTGACTCTTCTGACGGATTAAAGGAGATGAGGCCAGAGAGGAGCTTCAGAGAAGCAGCCAGACACTCACGTGTGTGTGAGTGTATCAACGTGTCGTCCCCCACCCGCTCCCTCAGGAAGTCTCTCCTGACAGTTCTCAATCACAGCTGTTGCCTTTTCCCCAGGGATTTCCTGTGGCTTAACAGAGAAAGCACAGGCTTTAGAGTCATGCACTGATTCAAACTTGACCTTGCTATTTTCTATCTGTGTGACCTTGGGCAAGTTATTCAACCTCTCTGAGCTCATATACAAAACACATGCATCCCCAGGTTGCAGTGAAGATTAAATGAGACACAAAACACTACACAATAAGTGCACAATAAATTCCATACCTTTAAAATCCTAGAGTTTAAAGCATATTCTCTATGCTTTGTCAGCACATTGAGTATATGCAGCCTTATGTACTTTGTTAGCATTTATACATGTGTCCTTTATCCCAAGTCCATTGTAAGCACCTCGAGGATGGGGACCAGGTACATGCTGAACATGGTGCTGGGCACGTGTCAAATATCCAATAAATGAATTTTGACCTAAAGAATTCGTACCAACCTTCAACAAGCTTATTAATGATTATGCAACTTTAATAGGATGTAAAAACGGGATTGGACAAGTCATAAGGAAATGGGTTCATTTATTATAGTATATTTCATTAGTGAAACTTATATGAAAACTAAAATCATGCTTTTAAAGAATACTTAGTGAGGTGGCTCGTGGTATATTATTTAATGAAAGAAGCAGAGTATGTAATTGTCAACTCTGTGTATGACCAATGTTGTATGAGACAAGAGAAGACTGTCAGGATGTGTATCAGAATATTAGCTGTGATTATATTGGAGTAGTGGAATTACTTTATTTTTTTTGTTTTTGTTTGTTCAAATGATCTGCAATGAGCTTGTATTACTTTACAATCAGAAAAAAAAAAGCCTAGTAATTTTTTCCTATGGAAAATGGAGGGGATATTTCATTATAAAATGAATTTCCTAAGGATGCTGCAAGTCCTGCTTTAGGGAAATTGATCTTGATGGCCTTGTTCCAGCAGCACCCTGCCCCATGTTGTACCAGTGTGGGTTGTGTTATCCTATTGCATTAAATGTTCACCTCAAGGTTAAAAAGAAATGGAGAAAGAAAGAATTTCCTGCAGGGAATGGGCCACTTATTTATAAATCCCTTGTCAGATGCCCTTGAGACTTCAAGGTCCTTAAGGGGCCTCCCTGCTCATTCCATTACCAGGTAAGCAGAAAGTCTTGATCTCTGGCATACTCTTTGAAGTGAGTGGCAGAAACGTGGTTGTCAGTATGCCTCTCCCAAGCTGGAGAACACCCAGCTGCAGACTGCACACCTGACAGTAAGTCTAATAAAGTGGTTTGGAGTCAAGGTGGCATGTTGTCATTTGTGAGCTCTGTGAGTTTGAGCAAACTATTTACCTACTATAAGTCTCACTTGCAAAATAGGGGATATTAACCTCATCTCACTGGTAGAGACTAAATGTTTATGTCCTTCCCAAATTTATCTGTTGGAATACTAACCCCCAGGTGATGGTATTAGGATGTGGGGCCTTTTGGAAGTGACTAGGTCATGAGGGTAGAGTCCTCATGAATAGGATTAGTGCCTTTATAAAATAAAAGTGACCCCTGAGAGCTCTGTCCTCCTTTTTGCCCTGTGAGGATACAAAGAGAAGTCAGCAGTTTGCAGGAAGAAGGCCCTCCCCAGAACCTGACTATGCTGGCACCCTAATCTCAGCCTTCCAGCCTCCAGACCTGTGGGAATAAATTTCTATTGTTTATAAGTTAACCAGTCTATGGTATTTTGCTGTAGCAGCCCAAACTGACTAAGACACCCACCAGGATACTGTGAAGATTCAATGCTGCCATGCCTGTCAGCCTCCTAACTCAACCTACAGAGGACAATCATTATTGTGACTCCTATTAGACCAGTGTGATTTCATGAAAGGGTCCCAGGCTTTGCCCCTGAGAACCCATGTTCAACGCTCACTTCACAACTTATTAGCTGTGTGACAAAGGGTGTCCCTTCACCTGCCTGAATCTCAGTCTTCACATCTGTAAGATGGGGCCTGTGATGCCTACTTCCAAATGTAGTTGTAAGGAGCACAGAGAGTACACAGAGTGAATACGGCAGCCGGCAGCAGCCAGGCAGGTAGGGTAAATGAGCGGAATGGGCTGAGTGTGGAAGCTAAAGGGGGTGCCAGGCAGGGAAGCCTGACCCAGCACCAGCCTCTGGTACCCTTCAGGCATTCGAAAGTGTAAGGCTATTGTCGTCTGATCTGATTTTTTAAGAGAAGTAAGAAATTTTAATATTTATAGGAAATTCATCAGTTTTTAAGTGTTGGCAAATAATAAGAAAATGTTTAGGCAATGTAGTGCAGGCCATCAGTGGTAGATTCGATTCCCAAATGTTTACTCCTACCCTTTGCCATGGGGCTTTGCAGGAGGCAGAGTATATTTCCCTACCCTGCTGATGTGGGGGTTGTCCTTGAGACTTGCTTTGGCCAACGGTTGCAGCATGAGTGTGTGTGTGTGTGTGTGTGTGTGAGAGTGAGATTTGGCCTGGATTCTTTTACTTCTACCGTCTGCCAGGAGAAGTGCATGCTCTGGAGAGCCACTGTCCCAGGAAGAGACATGCAGGGCTGACCCAAAGCAGAGTTGCCTCAGCTGACCCACAGTTCCATCAGTGAGAAAAAGAAAATGATGGTTGTCATAGATTATTACAAAGCAAAACCCACCTTATGCACCACCCTTGGGTTCCCACTTTGAGACCATAGAGGTAAGGTGCCTAGCAAGTGACTGCCATATAATATGTACTTGATAAATGGCTACCCTTAGGATTATCCTGGGCCTGACAAATCTCATGGGATTTCTCTAAAGGTAGGCTTGGTCCACTGTATTACAAAATGTTTTCCTTATGCTAAGTTGACCTCTGAGAAACTTGAACACACCCATCTCTGCCTACCTCTTGCCTTCTTACATATCTACACAGATAAATGTCACTCCTAAGTTGTGCCATAGCATTACAGACTGTTTGAAACTTAATAGGACAACATATGGTAAACAGTGGTTTCCTGATTTCTTGCTTGGGAGTTTTGACTATATCTATCCCCCCAACATGTACAATAGAGGTTATATATTAAGGTTACAGATTGAAATGATTAAATGTCTCAGAGTTTAAAAAGTCTAGTGGGACAGAAAGGGTTATTTAACAACAACACAAACTTGCAAGGAAAGTGCTGAAGTAGAAGCAAGAACCAAGAGCTCTTGGACCCCAGAGGGGACAGTCAACCCCAACCAGAGCTGGGGAGACATCACAGAGGGGGTGAGAGTCAAGCAGAGCTTTTGAAGATGAAAAGCTTTGGTTATGTATGATGGTGGAGGAGAGCATTCTAAGAGGGAAAAGTTAAAAGACACACAGGCCTGAACATTTGGTGTATTCAGAAAACAGGGAGGTGTCTAGGGCAGATAGTGAATCAGGTACAGGTGGGGAGGACTAAAGACAAAGCTGTAAGGTAAGCCGAGGCCAGGTTGTAAATTGCCTTGGATGTTGTATGTTTTTTTCCAAAGATGGATACCATCGAGTCCTCCCCTCCTGGAATGCACATGCCACTTACCCACAAATGGAGTCTATCCCTCAATGCCTTGAATCTGGGCCGGCTTGTGACTGCTTTGATGGATGGCACACAGAAGTGAGTCAGTGCCAGTTGTGGCTAATGGCAATTTCTTTCCCTCTGTCTTGGGATGCTGGCTCTTGGGACACTCCCTCTTAGAACCCAACCACTATTCTGTGAGAACCGCATAGAGAGGCTATGTAAGTACACTCTAGTCAGCAGCACTGGCTAAGTGCCTACCTAATAGCCAAACAGTGAGTGCACCAACTGGGATGTCCGGCCTAATCAAGCCTCTGATGACTCCAGCTCTAGCTGGCATCTGAGACTTTAAGGTGTAAACCACCTGGAGAAACCAGTGAGCTCTCAGAAGGGTAAATAATAATAAATTGTTCTCTTGAGTCAATAAGCTTTGGGTTGTTATGCTATGCAACAAGAGATAACTGGAACAAGTGTTAAATAAATTGTTTCAGGCATCATCTGTAATGGTTATGCTGTAGTTTGAATGTGCCCACCAAATTTCATGTGTTGGAAACTTAATCTCCAAAAATATATGTTGATGGTTTTTGGAGGGGGGGCCACTGTGACGTAACTGGGATTAGATAAGGTCATCAGTGTGAGGCCCCCCATGATGGAACTGGTGGCTTTGTAAGAAGAGGAAGAGAGACCTAAGCTGGCACGTGCCAGCCCTCTTGACATGTGATGCCCTCCACCGTGTTATGACACAGGAAGAAGGCCCTCCCTAGATGCTGGTACCATGCTCTTGGATTTCCCAGCCTCCAGAACTGTGAGCTAAATAAACTTATTTTCTTTATAAATTAGCCAGTCTGTGGCATTCTATTATAGCAACAGAAAACAGACTGACAGATTGCATATATGGGTGACTTTAAGAAACTGATAAAAGAAAACCTAAAATAGTGAGGTGAGCTGAGGGATAAACTGGACGTTCTCCTAGCAGTACACAGTGGGAAAGCAATAACGTAGCTATTAAAATATTTCCCTGTATTTCCTATGGTTCTGTTACTATTGTTCTGCACATTGTCCTCAAAATGCTAATGTTGTAGGGAGGCAATGTGATGGTCTAGGAAAAACAAAAAACAGGCTTTGCAGTCAAGAGAGATACATATTCAGATCCCAACTGTGCAAGTGGGGCACACCCAGCGACTTCAGGAAATGAGTCCTAGGCTTCTGTTGTCCCTTGCTGCTTATCTGTAAGCAACAAACCCATTTAATGTAACTTATGCATGTGAGTGTGTTCTGTCTCACCTCACTCAGGTTGGTAACCAGTGCACAGTGAACCTGCTTCGCACAGGTTTTATGATTCTACCCCATCTGGAGTCTGGACCATAAATCTAAGCTCAATACTTCTCATGATTGTGGGCAGACTGCTATACAGGTACTCGAACAAATAGCCAGATTCACTTGCTTTGGTCATTAACACAATTTATTATTGGCACACTTATCAGTAAAGCATACATAAAATACAGCTGTTTTTAACACACGGAGCCACTGTGTCTTTACATGTGTGGAGGAACATATTAATATGCAGATGGAAAAATTAGTTCTCTCATAAAGTTTCACAGAAATACACTGGAATTGCCCAAAAAGAAAAGTCCCCATAAGAGAACCAGGTGAGGGCTTTACAAAATATCATACAAGAAATATACTATGAAAAGAAAGGATGGCCAACTCAGATACAATTAAAAACACAAAAAAGTTTCAGATTTATTCAACTGCCCACAAAATTAATGGATTACATGGCTTGAAAATATTTGGATCAACAGCAACTTTACAAATGCATAAATTCTCAAGGGTCCAATTGTCT
This sequence comes from Daubentonia madagascariensis, assembly GCA_023783475.1. NCBI lineage: Eukaryota > Metazoa > Chordata > Mammalia > Primates > Daubentoniidae > Daubentonia > Daubentonia madagascariensis. Next base: position 12,448,847 of record JAKFHU010001769.1, read on the forward strand.
TTCTTTACATAAAAATCTGCCCTGGAGTCTTTGATGACAAAAAGATGTTTCTTGTTTCAGTACTAGGGCTGAATTGAGCCAACTCATATGCAAGCACCAACTGCCATCAATTGCTGGGCCCCCTCAGCTGCTGCCCAATGAAAGAAATATGTGAAGAAAAAAAAATAAAGGTACATTTCAATTACTTTCCAAAGCTGATTTTTTTTCTTTTCTTTTTTTACTGAAACAAGAAACTCTCAGATGCAAGTCAAAAAGCAGAAAATATTTTACAATATTAAAAAGTCATTTGTAGTTAGGTTCGGCATATTAATGGGATCCTGAGCACTGAGTATTTATGGACAATATGGCCTTTGTTGGATGCATAAAAAGGAAATTCAACACAAACACGTTGTCAAGACTGTGCCAGGAGATGCAATAGTGTTTCTCTCGTTTTAATTACGATCAGTGCCAGTATCTGTACGACCTGTGAAGGCTTCCACGGGAGGGTCACGGAAGCTTATTTGGAATAATCCTCTCAATTAGAAGAAAAAAAAAAAGAAAGAAAGAAAATCAGATCATTGTGGTTTAGAAATAGATATTTGCATGGAAAAGTTTTTATTTCTCCTCTTTCCTCTCCTGTAAGTAAAGATCTGCAATTGTAACGGTGACCCCCTATTGACAGTGGATCGGGCGCACGGCGTCTTATTGGGAAGTCTGGGGTGGGAGGTTTTCTGATTTTGTCTCTTGAGTGGCGGGAGGTTTACTGTTCCACGGGCTGTTGTTCCCCAGGGCGGGTGAATTGTTGAAGTCCTCTTCGTCGTCCATGCCGTTGGCCGCATCATATTGCGTGTTTTCTAATCTAGTGATTAGCCTTTCGTCCTCGTCCCCAAACTCACCTCCCATCAGAGTTGGCTCTCCTACCACCATCACATCCTGTGAACAGCAGCTGACATTATTACAGGGAAACCTTGGGAGAGAGAAGCTCAGCTTAAAACAACAGTGGGAGGAGCCGGGGAACCTAGGACAGACACCCGCGTGTACAGTACAACGGGGTCAAGTCTCAATGTCGGGGGCCGAGATGCGTATTTGATTTCTACAGGAAATAAACATCGCCTCCTGATGTGTAACAACCACGCGAGTTTATGTCCTTAGTGCGCAGCCTGACACCGGAGAACGAGCAATGCTAGCAATCTGCAGAAATAAAAAAATGGATTTTTCAAAATTAAAAAAATCCACGCTTTCAACTTGCCGACATTGGGGACTTTTGAAAGGGCAGTGGAACCTTCAGCTGTGTGCTTTTCAATACCTCCAAAAATGCGCCACTTTTATTTAGGGCCTGCAAGTGGCTTTGGAAACTAGCAGCGACCAGAGACACAGTAAGGTGCAGTTCTGCAATATTCACAAGACTCATTCCAAACGGTATTTTCTCTGTCCCAAGGATGGTCTACATTTTAATCGAAGACAGAATCTCTCTTTCTGTACTCAGCCAGGCCCTTTTATGCAGCCAATATCCTTGACATTCTGCTACTTAATTATGGTAATTAATTTAGGTAAAGTTTTCCGATAAAAACAATGTTCACACTGATTTGACAATTTGCATAGCTAATTAAGTCATTAGCAAAAACCTGCTGATTGCCAACAAGCCCTGAATTTACCATCTGTTATTTCATGGTGCCTGTCACCTATCCCCACACTGGCAACCCTGCCACCCATCTGGGCAGTAAAGAGAACCAGTCTGTCCAGCTGGTGCCATAAAAGGAAGATGAAGAGCGCTAATTATAATTACATTGATGAAGCTGGTAGTCATCAGAGATGGGAGTGCGTGAAAAGAACCCATCTAATCACTCCTTTAAGTACAAATTGTCCTTCCGTGCAAACGAGTAAGCCACCTACTATAGCTGGGGACACCAGGGAGGACATAGCTGGACAGGCATAGGTACTGGGAGAAAGAGGTGGGCACAGGGCATAGCTCCGAGCTCTGTGTTCAGAGGGGACCGGGGCAGGTTGAAGGGTGACCTCGACATGGGACAGGACACCTGTCAGGTGGAGCCTTGTGGGCAGGCTCCAGGCAATACTCTACTTAAAAGTGAGTAACTTCAGGAAATAAACCAACTGCTATCAGCCTCCGCTGAAGCCAGAGAAAGCGGGGCTGGGCCGGTGCTTTGGGAGAGAAGAGGGTGGGCTTGGCTCCTGGGAGGGAGGCTAATTCAATCAAACACTTTGACAACTGGGCAAAAATTCTTTCCACTAGGGCTTTGCCCAAAGGAGGCTTTCCCAGGGCAGTGTAATAGAGCACTGCCTGTGGTAGGGAGAAGGGCCAGCACGATGTCCAAATACCTTCTAGAATTTTGAAGGTGTCCATTAAACAAATCCCTTAATTACCACCTGGTGTATTTTGGAATGGAAAATCTTGCTTTATTTATTTACTTATGCCCTCCCCTGCCACCCCTTTGAGTTAGTGGAGATAGTCAATAGGTTTCCAAACTATGTTTTCGGGCTAGTTGCTTGTGTGAATGGATAAAAATGACTTTGAAGAGAAATGTCCCAGATGGAGTAAATGCCTAAAACGTGAACCTGGTAAACCCAGCAATAAAGGTGCTGGCAGATATTCAGATGTGTGCTTCCAAGAGCGTATTTATTATGCAAAGAAGAACCAGAAATGACAGTGACATGGAAGGAGACTCATGAGGACTTTTAAGGTGAGATGCAAAATAGACACAGTCCTTCTGACAGGGAAGAATGACGACAGGGTTTTAGATGGAATGTGGCCGCTGTAGAGACACAAACATTGTTCAGTTAGCCAGGCAGCTGCCATATGACCCGTTGGGGGTGTTCAGGATAAAAAAAGGGCCACTTAGCTATAGGCAATTAGGAGACTGCACTTATGATCAGGAACAAAGGTAGGTGGAAAGAATAGGGCAAGATTGGCCAGAGCATGACATGAGGGTTAATCTCATTTCATGACTTGTGTGTACAGCACACTTTGAAGGGCTTGGAAAACACATGCATAAGGTGTCATGGGGCAGGAGAAGGATGTTAGGACCAACCACGTGGGTCTGCATTAGTCTTATGACTCCAAGGTCATCGACAGAGGATGGGACAGTATGAGGAGGAGAAAAATAAGAAGCAGCCAACTTAAGCATGGTGTTAGAAAGAAAGTTCCCGATGCATTCGTTGTATTAGAAAACAGCAGTCATTCAAGAAAAGTACTGTGAAAATAGTGGCTTGCATCACTTGGAATGGAGCTGAAATAGGCTTCTAATATGTTTGGTGAATCTTTGTTCTAGGAACAGCTGGAAAAGATGCCCAGGCACAGGTGTTTTTAAGCAGCCTAAATTTCAGAGGGATGTCACATTTGCTTTACTGATTATAAAAAGATATCCTTAGCCAATATATAATGTCATGTGTGTGTGTGTGCATGTGTGAGCATGATTGATAGATGGCAAGCTAAGGGCTTCATATGCACATAGATACTTGAGGCCACTTACAAAATTATGCCCATGTTTCTACTTGGTTCTTCTAAACCTCTAAGCTAGGATAGTGATTCTTTGCTCTGGCTATCTTGATTTGTTATCCTCACACAAAATAAATGGAGACACAATGCACACTCTGGGCTGCCTCTAACTAGGGGATGTTAGCAGCATTTCCCCCACCCCCATGTCTTTAAAAATCCCCCCCAACGTTGGCAGTGAGAGTGCATTTCCTTCCCATCTCTATCCTGTGTATCCCACGGGAGGCAACAGTGATCCACCCGAGGGTGACCCATGTGCCCTCATCTCCCCACAGGGCCAACTTCTGCTCCTCGGCTGGAAGCCTGGAGGTGCCACCAGCTCTTGCCCATTTCACATCTTCTCACTAATCCCCGTGCAAGGACCACCAACCTCTGAGGAGGACTGGAAGTGACTCCTTTCAGGGCCCCTCAATGCTTCTCCTTAAATTGGCCAGAAGGGGTCACTGCTGTTGAATGACACAGGTCTCCATCCCTCCCAGGGTTGAGGCTGCAGTTCGGGATCGCTCCTAGCCCCTGCTCATGGAGTGAGAAGCAGAATCCAAGGATTAAACCCTAGTCCTCACCAGACACATACATCTCTGCCACAGCAGCTACACAGACCATGGATGTGGTCACATTGGCACACGCCTTTGGACCAGGCAGTGGACGCCTGCAGACAGCATTTCTATTTAGCCAGTAGGAGAGTGTTGATAAAGCAGTAGAGAGGGTTAAAAGATGTGGTCCCCACAAGCATCCAAAGCTTATAATTTTACATCCATTCAACTCGAGGACACATAAGAATGTACATATTTTCCTAACCTGGTTGTCTTCCCTGTCTCTCTTGGCCATCTGAAAATTATACTGAATTGAAATATCTTTAACTGCATAGAGTAGAGATAATGCTGAAATTCAATTTTCCCTTTCTAAGGGTGCCTTGCTTACACAAAGTCAAAAGGGTCTCAACTCATTAAAAACCCTCTGGGCACAGGTATCTTCTACTAAAATGCAGTTGTTGGTTTAGAGGACAGGAGCATAATGGAGTAGAAAAAACTGTGCGTTCTTTAAAACTGAAATGATTCTGACTAGACCAGGTATGTCAAAATAAACGACATGTAGGCTGCTACTCTCAACTTCTACACCTGTGGCAGACATCACTAATGGATGGCCCACCAAACCCAATCTAGGCCCTAGAATCCTCCTCGATACCATGTTCTGTGAGCTGGCAGGAGAAAGGAAACCTCTTTGCCATCTCTAGATTAGACAGTGGGCTCTTTAATGACAGAGCCTGGGTTTTTTTTTTTTTTTTAATCTTGGTACTTCTAGTACCTGCTATAGTGTAGGGCACATATAAGGAGCTCAGAAAACATTTGTTGAACTTCTCTGTATTCTTGCAGCTACTGTGCCTTTATGTAGCTATGTCACAGTTCCAGAATTCTTTGAAATGCACTTTCCTCATTTGTTAGAGGAAACTAACAAACGTTAGTGTCTTAAACTCCAGGATTGGATGAATAAATGGGCTACTTTGTACACTTTTTCAGTTGATTTATTTACATCAGGCCATTTTCTCTATGCATTTTCTAATTTCACCAAGAGTGGACATAACTTGGGACCTTAATAAAGAGGCTCCATTTTTCTTCTTTAACTTTTCCCCCCTCACCTTTAGGGGTGATAGGTATAAAGCCTAGTTCAGAAAATAGAAGACTAGTTGGGGACTATTTTCATTATTTGAGGACTACAATTCCTAATGGTCTTAAAGTTAAAATGACAACTTCCGTAGCAGCCCGTCCATTCTCCCCACGACCCCGTCTTTCTGATGCGATGGAATGGAGCTGCCCTGCCGGTGGGAAACAGGAGACGGGAGTCCCAGTGGCCCAGGGTATTCTTAGGGTACTGATGGGGCTGGTTTTGGCCAAAAAGAACTGACCCATGGAAAGTGGGTACAAGTGAGTGAGGGCAGATTGGAAAGGCACATCTGGAAGTAAGTGGGAATTCTGGGTAAAGGTTGACTCCTACCTGGAAGCGACAGAACAGGACCAGAGCAAGAAGGGTGAGGACGGCAGACCAAGAGGGGAAAAGGTGAGAAAGATCGAAAATGTAAAATTTTACTGGTTGAGGACCGTAATGAGAAATAGAGCAACTTCTGAAAACACAGTATCTAGAGGGTATCCATGAAGTGCCAAAGAAATGTTAGGATTCAAATGACAGTCAAACACCTGGTGACAGGGTGAGGTGACAAGGGCAGCAGAGAAGGAACAGCAGAGGGTTAAAGGAACATGGGAATTTAAAGGTGATAGTCTGGGGACAGGAAGGAGTTCAGCAGAAGGGACAGAGTTGGAGAAGAATTAATAGGAGATGAAGAACTTCTTGCAGAGTTGTCACTATTTGGGGACCATCCTCAGCTGTCAACTTTGGAGTGCAAAGAAGCCTTCTCTCAAGTGGCCTTTGTCAAGACCCAGAAATGAAAGAAAAGGGTCAATGGATCAAGAGAGTTGAGACCAAATCAGGGGCTGCTCCTCCCCTTAGCTAATGAGATGGGTAAAGTGAGAGCTCCATGGAGCCGCGTTTTTAGTGGCTGCAAGTTAATTACCCGAGTTTTAAAATAAGAGGGGAAGCCCATGTTGGGAAGGCGCAGTCAAATGACAATATGGAAACTGAGCGCTGGGAGCTGGTTTCCAGAGGAGCATGGGGTCCCCGATGATGGTGCTGACAGGGCCACCAGGCACACTAAGTGATATTTTAATTAAACCTTAAGTGACATATCTCCTGTCTGTGACTCTGACGGCTTTTTAATTCAGGTCCCATTGCAGCACAACTCTTAATAAATATTCCTTTCTAATTCCCAGTTTGCAGGGGAAGGTTTCCAAGGCAGAGATTTCCCTCCCATCCCAAGCTTTGTTCCTGCCTTTCATCCCTCCCCCACCCCCAACCTGCCCCAGTTTTTTTTTTGTAGCCAAAAGAGACTTTAATTTGGGCCCCTTGAGTAGGAAGAAGGCAAAAGGCAGGATTTCAGGCCTAAGAGGAAAGTGAGACTTACAGGTACCTGACTGGACAGACTCAGGTTTGCGGCCGTGGTCTTCTTCTTGCTGCCGGTACTGCTTGCGTTGTTGCCAGCGCTGCTGTTGGATGTGCTGCTGGTGGAATTTTTTCTTTTTCTCCGTTTGGTTGTCGGTTGCCGTGTGGGTTCTGCTGCAATACAGAAAAGGGAAGGATGGGGCAACACCTTAATCGAAATATAGGGACCCTTGGCAATGTGTTGTGAGAGGGATCAGTTCCCGGGCAAGAGCATCAGGGCGATCATCAGAACACCGTCCATCCAATGGAGCTGCTTTTCGTAAATTGAACAGTAGACTATTTAAAATTTTCCATTTCTTATAACTTTACAAAAAATAAAAGGAGAAAGTTATTGATTTATTTTTGGCACTAAATGTGTGAAACTCTTTCTTTGTAGATTAAATAATTTTTATTTAATTGTTCTTTCTAATTATATGTCTTTAATTTTTAAAATATATTTTAGCGGTGAACTACAAGTACCACTTTTATAATTGAATTTAAAATATTATTACCATTAGAAAATTTGGGAAGTTTTTTTTTTCCCCTGGACTACCTTCTCTTTGTAACAAAGGGGGAACTCCTGGGATCCCAAGTGTACCTCAAAGAAGTATAAACTTTAGACAGCTAAATTAGCCAACCGGTGTGCAACAGCAGCACCTACTGGCTAAGTGTCATATTGCAGCCTACCTCTATTACACCTTGATAGGATTCTCAAGTATTAATAAAATGTCAGTTCTGTCAGCTGTGGATGTGGAGCTTAGGGATTTTCAAGTTCAGTAGCAATACCCATGATTTGGAAGCTGGTGTTTAATGAATGCTACTAATGTCAAAATTTCTGGGAAAAAAATGTCTTAGTATGGTATAGCCAGTATATTACTGAAGGGAAGATAGACCTCTTCAAGAAAGGCCTATTCAGAAATAGAGAAAAATATTTTGGACCTGCAGGATGGAGCAACAAATTAATGTAAATATAGGGGCCCATGGTAATGTGTAGTAAGAGGAATATACTTTCTTTCTTTCTTTATGTATTATATAGAGAGCATTATGCAATGCAGGCACTATTCTTAATGTTTCCTATGAATTAACTATTTTATATTCATGAAAATCCTATTAATTAGGTACTATTGTTATAATTTTTGTTTGGTAAATAAGAAAGCTTCAGAAGCCTTCTCCCAGACATTACTGAATAAGTTGGAAATGGTGAGTAAGAGAATCTTTTTTGTTAACCCTATTTTAGACCCAACTCTGATGGAAAGCAGGTAAGCCAGGCAGGTCTGTACAGGCACTAAGTAAGAGGGCCTTGTAACCTTTTCTTAAAACACCTGTGCTGCTTCTGATGGGCAAGGGGGAGGATCCTCCTTCAAGGCTCATTTCAAATACCACTTAGTCCACTAAGTTATCCCTGACGACTTTTGATGAAGAAGATGGGAATTACGTTCCTATTTATCTACCATTTTTTTTCTTTAATAAATGTTTTGTCTCTTATGCTCAAAGATTTTCATCAAAGAATCTATCATCTCCTTCCATAGAGTTATGGGTGCTTGTTCTGAAGGATGATGGAAACAGGAAATACAATTGTTCTAGTTCATGGAGTTGGAAGAAGAGTCAAGCAGGACATTCTAAAGTCAAGCAGATACCCAGTTCTACTCCTGACAAGGATCTTTTGACCTTAAGAATGCAAATCTGCTATCTTTTTTTTTTTTTTTGGATCTGTGCTTTGTTCATAAAATTCGGGGTAAATGTACCTAAAATGTATACTCTGGATTACTCCCATTTGCTCCATATGGCCGTGGTAGTAAAATCATGGACTTTGGAGACATAAAAAAAATTTCGTGACATAGTCCTCCTTCATTTGTTAGCTATGGGATGAACTGTGGCAAGTTACTACTTTAAGTCTCAGGCCTCACTGTACAAAATGGGGATAACAATAAATATCTCACAAGGTTCTTGTGAACATTCAATATTTTTGACAGTTTCATTCAGTGTTATACCCCCAGTGGCTAGAGCCATGCCTGGCACCTAGTAGAAGTTCAATAAATACTTGTTGAATGAATGAATGAATAATATATGAATTATATTATATGTTAGGAAATACAGGTGCTCAAAGCATTTGGTGAGTGAATGGAGTGTTTTTTCCATAAAGTCTTATAAATATGGAAAGAGAAAATAAAGCCAATTTAAGCATATTTAATACATTTGAAAAATCATATTCTAAAAGTCTAAAATTCCCTTAAGATGGGGATGCAACTATTCTATATAAAATAACACTTATTTTCTCAGCTTTCTATGTATGTACTTTGTTAAATCTGCTATATTTATTTTATATAAAACCCCCTGGCCAATTATCAGCTGAAGGTGACTATTATATTTTGTGATTTAGAAAGCTATGTGCCTTGGGTTAATAATTACTCTTTATAAAAATAATTTTTAGCGAATGGATACATTTTACTTTTATGATCAATGAGCCTCGACACATGCCTGGGAGCGAAAATGTATTAGATAGAAAGACAATTAACGATGACTTGAAGCAGTAATTTCAGAACCCCAGCAGGAGACTACAGTATCTAAACTGCATTCTAGGGAACTGAGGGAAGTGGATTGTTTTGTGTATTGTCTTCATGATCGGAGTACCTTTGGATATAACACATCAAAAAATAGAGCACACTTTATGCTTCCTTCCTTCCTTCCTTTCTCCCCTCCTTCTTCCCTCTCCCCTTCCTTCCCCTCCTCCTTTTATTTGTTCCTTTCCATAATTTCTATCATTCTTAAAAACCAAAACCATGAGAAGCCAGCAGTCTGGTCCAGTGGAAGAACCACTGGATTGGGAGACGGGAAACCCTGGCTCTGATCTTAACTTTGCCAATGACCTATTTGATGACCTTGAACAAATCATTTTACTTCTCTCTGGGTTGCAGGCAAGCGAGGGGACCATAGATAATTCTTAAGGATGTTTGCCCATCACAGTTTCAATGTCTTTATGTCTAAAATCACGGATCAGAATATCTCTCATAAACTACTTTTTCTGGTAAATTGATGATCACCCCCTTGTTTTTCACATCACTTCATCCCCGGAAGAAGCCTCTGAAAATGTGTTTAGAAAGAGAGGAAGAACGAGGGTGTACCTGGCGGCGCCACCATCCTCTGCCACTTCTGAAACAAGCAGGTCTTCAGGCAGTCTCGGGGACTGAGGTTGTAAGTTTTATGTCTCGACATCAGTTCCTGCATTGGCTCCAGTATTACACACAACTGCAAGGAGTTCAAAGATACTGGTGTTTTGCTACTTGGTAATATCAATTACAATAAATAATGTTAACAGCTGGAATCAATTAGATAGCTTAAGGATATTTTTCCTTTTTTCTCCCTAATTTTGATTTTCTTTATATAAGTGTGAGGGAAAAGAAATATTACCAACTTAATATTACCAGCCAGTGATTATACCGACTTAATTTAGTATCATCTACAATGTGATATTACAGCTGGATGTGATTCTCTCTCTCTCTCTCACACACACACACACACACACACACGCACACACACAGTTTCTATGTAGACTATGGGGTAGATGTACGTAGCTCTATACTGAATTCAAATGACTCCCTCTGGTTAAAGAAAAAAGCTCTGTTCTTTCAGCATGCTCTGATTTCTACTCTGGTTTCTGGCTGTTATTCTTGTTTGTGTAACCACACACTGTGAGTTATAATGCTAGTTTATGCTGATTATCTGGCAGTGAGATTCATCTTTTAAACTTTGGAGAACAGAGTGGTAACTACAGACACTTTTTGATCCTAATTCTTCGAAAGGCAGATGATGAAGGCTATTATATTTTTATTCATACACTTATTTGTATCTTACACATGATGACACTGTAAATAACACATGCTGACATTCGCTCAATGTGGGAAGTTTTACTGTGGTTTTGTATACAGTCACCTTGTTCCCTCCTTTGGTTAGATTTTTCAGCCTCACTTTGGTCCAAGACATCTGATGACAAAGATTAAATGAGTGAAGCAAGAAGGAAGAGCCATTTAGGATTGCCTTGGATTGTTCTGAATTCTTTCTCGGTGGAAGCTTATCAGAATACTACTGCATTGAGAATACTGTAACTAAGAGGACAGAGACCACAATTTGGAATGATACATTAATTGCTGTTGCGATTACAGTGATACAGGTATTGGCAATTCACCTTCCCATGTGAGAAAGCATCATTTTGTTATGAAAGACAGACGTGTAGTCTTCAGCTTTGCCAGCCGACCTTCCTGATTACTGTCTTCCCTTATGCTGTCCCTAACCTTCAGCACATCCCTAGAGGCCACACTGCTTTTTGCCTACTGATCTCCCTTTACCTGGAATTCTCCCTCCCCTCTTCCTGGTTAATGCCCACTCATCCTCGAAGACATAGTTACTTCTTTGGTTAAGCCTTCTTCCCATATGTGCGCCTCTCCCCGTGCAGGCGGAGGTGCGTGCCTCTCTTCAGTTCTCCGTAGCACCTAGCCCTTTCTGCTCCTTGGCCTTACCCATTCGTGCTTCGCGTGTTTCCAAGCCTGCCTTTGCCACCAGGCCACGAACTCTTTGAATGCTGGTATTATGCCTTTTATCTCTGTTTTCCCAGGTTTGGCTCAAATGAATGTATACATTTAAGGAGTGATTATCAGGAAAACTGGAGGAGCTTTCTATGCTGATGTTTCTCAAAGTATGGCCTAAGGAATACTTCCATCAGAATCAAATGGGCTGACTATTAAAAATGCAGACTTCCAGGCTCTGCCCCTCCTGTTTCACTGGGTCTGGAGGTGGGGCCCTGAATCTGCGTTTGAAAAATCCATACCCCTGTTAGGGCTCAGGAAATGACATCCCAAAGTGAAGACCTGTATATGAAGCAGTTTGTCTCCGACTTTCTCCTGCCGTTCTGTCTCTCGCCCCTCCTTCTCCCCCAAGGCTAGTAGAATCCCTCTTTCCCCAAGGTGGGTCATAGAAACCAGTACCCATCTCCCTCAAAACAAGCCATAAAACCTAAAAACATTACTCTAATCTTCTCCTGTCTTTCTGTGTAAGAGCTGACCATAAAGAAATTCTCTGATCTACTTTGTTTGATGGTAGGTCATAAGATCCTCATTCCAGAAAGGGTTCTGCCCCATACCAGGAGGAAGGAATACTGCACAGAGAGGCCAAGAAGAATCTGAACAGACAGGCCTTGCTGGGTTTCCCCACTCGGTCTGTTTGCATTAGATCATACCTTTTTTGTCCAATCACAGTTCTACACAGCTGTCCATTCCTCATGGACCTAAACATAAAAATGAATAGTTTTCCCTGTATTATTGGGTCTTCATTCAGGAGGCTCCCATGTCATGTAAAGCTTTGATTAAATAAATAGGTTCTACTTTTCTCTTGCTAACCTTGTTATAGGAGTGACCCTTATGATAGATGAGGAAAGATATGACACTTTTCCATCCCTGTACTGCCGTGCAATTCTGATAAACACTGCTAGAGTTTGAGGTCCACTGTCCTACATATTCTGGGCTTTAGAACAGGTAATGGAGACAGCAAGACATGCACAGATCCTCAGCGGTTTCCAGATCTAAATCCGTCTTCTTCACACTTCCTCCCACTTGCCCACTCTCTCTTCCTTCCTTCTCAATTCTAAGCATGATAATCAAGATTACCTTCACCCAGAAAGATTCTTCAGTTCTTTTTACCTATCATTGACCTAAATTTGCTAACACCACTAACCCTATTTAAAGGCCAACTGTAATTTTCTTCCATTTGATGTTTCTCTGAGAGACAAGATTTCAAAGCCTGAACAATATAAGTAACATGCACACCACTGAGAAAAAGCCAACCAACCCCAGTAAATCAGGCTTGTAAAGTAACAAGACTTGGGTTAGTTATAATGGAACTTCAATCTTGTGTACCTTCTTGCACCTTCTTGCTTACTTTGGAGTCCTTTTTGAAATCTAAAATGCCAAAAGAGAAAAACCTGTGAAAGAGGCAAGATTACTGTAGAAGTAATTTCATATTCCAACATGGTGAAGACTCGATGTGTGTATTCCTCTGTTAAGAATTTCTTGGTAGATATCCAAGTTTGTGTAACTTACAGACTACCTCACTGCCTCCCCAAGTCACTGATGCTCACAAGACCAAATGGAGTGAAAGATTCCACAATCATCTGTACACGTAGATTTAAGAGTGATTTTTCCCTCAAAGAAGAACCACTGTTAGGTTCAGACAGCATCAGAAGAAGATGTTTCCATCTATTATTAAGCAAGGATATTAAGAAAAGCTTTCATAGAAATTCTAAGGACTGGGAAATATTTTTTAATAATAAAAAAGCTATAGGTTTTCAAACTATTCCATTTGGTTCACTTCCCACTCATTTTAAATGAGCCTACAATGGATATAATATGTATGGGTGGAGAGGAGCAAGCATGAGCTTACAAGCTAAGAGGTCTAGGTATGGATTTTGACTCTGTCACTAGGTGTGTATCCTTGGGTGAGCTACTTAATAATGCTGGGTCTCAATTTCACCTGCAAAACAATATCCATCTTGTGTATTGTTATGAGAATTTGAGACAATGCATCTAATGCATGAGTTCAACAATCTGTAGATATCATGATTGTATACTAGGCAAGCATAGCACAGACTGCAAAACAAACCACATTTCTATTACTTTAAATCAACAAGCACTTATTGAGCTTCCTCCAAGTGTCAGGCACTCTGCTTAAGTGCTGGGGACACAAAAATAAGAATAAAACAATCTCTGCCCTGAAAGATTCTGCTCCCTTAAAAATCCTTTATGAATACTAAAAAACCTACCCTGTGTTTAAAGTTCCAGTGTCTCAGTAAATCCTTCTGAAGCAAGAATTTTCATTATATGACAAGGTAGATGGCAAAGACGGCCTATGTGGATCTGGAAAGGACTTTCGGCATTGAACCTCTATGAAATGGGAGAGTTACATTTTTCGTGAGAACCCATGAGCCATTTCTTTCTTTTTTACAGTGTTTTTCCTTTCTGGGTTTTGGGCAACACTTTTTTTCAGGTGCTAATCCTCAAAATTTATCTCTTTCCCTTTAATGTAAAAATATCTTCCCATCACTGTAACCCACCCCAAAGGAGCTTGCATTTCTGAATGCTAATCAAGAATCCCCAAAGCCATTTTTCTTCCAGTGGAGAGTTCCCAGGCTGGAAAGGCAGCCCTCCCCTTATTCATGTATGCAAATGAGGCTTTCTATCTGCTGCGGGAGGCAGCGGCGTTGCTGGGCTGTGTGCTGTAGGTGGCAGAACTAACTCAGATAAGAGCCCAGTGTTCTTCGGCAGCAGGCCAGTGCGTCCTGGCAACAGCAAAGGCCTGGGGCGCTGTGAAATGAACTAAGGAAGCAGCCTGGCGGAGTGGGTTCCAGCAGTCGCTAGCCAAATCCTTTTGGAGCCCTGATTCCTGCTCTCCCTGAGGTCTCAGACCCTCTTGAAAATCTGGTGAAGGCTATGCAGCCTGTCTTTCAAATTGTGTATGAAATTTCTGGAGGTTGATAATCTTCTATAGCTCCATCCATCGACTCCAGGTAGTGTCCTCTGTTTATTATAAGTATGAACCAGACTGCAAGATATATGCCTTTGCCCCACCCGCTCCCCCCCGCAACACCACTCAAATGCACGCTAATGCAACTGAGCATAACAACACAAGATCCTCTCATGCTGAAGACAAATTTTATCTGCAAAGTTGAACTGCTACAAAGTTCCCACTGGACCAGTCCCTTTGCCTGAAAAGAAAGGCCACAGCCAACATGTCTGCAACATCTGCAACATCTGCAGCAGCCTGCCTGCAGGGTTGCAATTTAGTCTGGTCTCTTGCTGAGGTGATACTGGAGTAAAGAATACCATGAAGAATCCCAGGACACCATGGAAAGGGCAAAGACCAGCAAGGCCTGAGATCTTTCTTTGAATATGAAGCCCTTAAACATGTGGTCCCCGCCAAGTCCAGTTAAGATCCCAAAGAAAGCCATTGTTCATTCTGGCAAATTTCCAAGGACACCCTTTTGCAGATTTAGTGAGTGTTTTAGGCTGGGCTTGGTCCCCTATGCTTCTGACCTCTTTTTCTGGGACTCTGACCCCAACACTGACCTTTTGCTATGAAATTTTGTAATCATAAGAGGGACTTGCTAAATGAGTGGATGGATGGATGGAAAATAGATAGCTTGGCCAGATTTATAGCAAGGAGTCTTTTGTTAATGGGAGACAAATCAGGCATGGTCCTCTGGGCTCAGAAGTGATGAACTTGTCCATTTTATAAATATCTGATTGCCTCCTCTGTGTGGAATGCTTTGCACAACTACATATGTGTGTCCTGACCGGGCAGCAAGATCTTAGCTCAGTCCCAGGATTCATATTAACAGAGAGCCTAACAAATGTAGACAGCGCAGTATCTTGCTTTTGTTTTGCTTTTCACCTGACAGTTCTCCTGGAAAATTTTGATTCTCTTCAGCTACACACTCATACTATTCTTCTGTGCATCTTATCGTCTGAACCTCAGGAATAGGTGGTACTTGTCAGAGTTGGCCTTGAACTACAAAAAAAATTTGGTTATCTCCCAACCTAGGCTCTGTCTACCATCAACATTTTAATTCTATCTCTCTTGAATGACATCCTCTGACCTTGAACCTCTTCCTCTTTGTACATAGGTCTGTTCAGGGTTGCCAGGTCAACACATTGCTCAGACCTTTGCTCAAGTTGCTTTTCTTGCCTATAAGGCCTTCTCTCCTCTTTTCCAGTCATCTTGACTAGAATTTGGCAAACTACAACCTGTGGATTAAATCTGCAGTTATATTGTCCGTAGCTGCTATAGTTGAGTAGTTGGACAGTGTCCATAACAACCCACAAACCCCAAAATACTTACTATCTTGCTCTTCACAGAAAGCTTGTTCACCCCCAATCTAAACCAGTACTATTCTAAGGAGGTGGTTGCAAAAATGACTTGTTATGTCTCCATGACAGGATAATGAACTTGAGGCATAGCATAATTCAATTTGCTGCTTCCTTCATTGAGAAAGTTGAAAAAAAATGGTCAGATGCACTACATAATATGCCCTGTGACATAGTTGATTTACATTCTGGAGAAAGCAGCTCCTTATCTTATTGTGAACAAGTATAAGTTCCAACTGCGAACCACACTTGAGCCACACCAATCTGAACCATTAAGGTCCTCCAAGGTCCAGCTCAAATCTCTCTTCTGTCTCTGACCATCTTGGCCTGCAAGAGACTCTTTTTCTTCTATTGAACTAATCACTAGTCTTTATACATCCCGATGTTTATATTTGCATTGGGAATTTTCCTTTCTTATAGACTTACTCATCTCTTATCTATGACAAACCATGTTTCGCTTTTCTTTTTATTTAACACAGAATTAGGTATACGCAAATATTTGTTGGATCCTAACTTAATAATAGCTATGGAGTGCCCAGTCTGTGTCTGTCCCTGGAGTATGCATTGTACATACATTATGCCATTAACCCTCACCACCTCCCACCTATTTTTACAGGTGGGAAAATTCATACCCAAAGCCATTAAGTCACCCAGAGCTGATATTAAAGTGTGTGATTCTTACAACATGTCCAAAGTAATACAACTACATGAAGGGCAGAGAAGAGGTTCAGTCATGTTTGTCTGACTCTAATCTTATCTTTCTATCCAAACATATTCACCAAATAGGTAATTATGGTACAGCTAGTAACTCCTAACTGCTATGTTGTCTACCTCTCTGAATATGAGTGGCTTAAATCAATTCTAAGATACCAAGTTCAAAGGCTTGCTCTTTGCACATGGTATTGATCTGTACACAGAGAGGTAGGTGATGCTTGAGGGGTACAAGCTTTGGAACCAGATTCATCTGGGTTCAAACCTCCAAGTCTGCTATTTACTAGTTGTGTGTTCTTGGATAAGAATTTCAGCCTCTCTGAACCTCAGTTGCCTCATCTGTAAAATGGGGATAATGATACTTACTTATCTTTGATGGTTTGAAACAAAGTGAATGAGCCCTTAATACAAAAGCCTGGAACAAGGTCAGCACTCACAAGATGGACACTGTTATGATGGAGAATGCCTAGCCCCACTGAGCCAGGAGTTCAGTGATCGATATTTGATGAGATTGGTAAATTATTTTGTGAAGTAACTCACATGGTCTCCCCAAGACTTAGGGTCACTAGACAAAATGCTCCTAGGGATGGAAATCAGGCCAATTGTATAAGGCATTTTAGTAGCTAATGACTGATAATAACCCATTTTTAGGATTCAGTGATAAATACCAAATGTGAAAATCTAGAAACCAGAGTTTTGTTTCTGTTTTTTTTTTTTTCTCCCAGCAATTTACTCCTCTGGTTAAATCTGAGTTAGAGAGATATCAGAGGATGGGGGGTGATTAAGAGACAAACTCTTATCTGGGGGTGAAGGAATCTCTCCTAATTAAGAACACATAATGAAAAGATAATATATGGAGTCTAAAAGAAAAACAAAACAAAAAAAGTAAATAATCCCCACTCAGAAGCAGATAAGAATGAGTAACAGGGATGCACATGACCAAACCCACTCTGCCTTAGAGAGGAAAAACAAGGGAGAGAAGGAAATACTTTCTCTTACAAGCTATGCAATTCCAAAACATCAGATTATGATTTGGGTTTATTTCCTGATAGGATTAAAGGTAGATTGGTTGTCAAATTCAAAACATCCTCCTTTTTATCTGAAGATTCAACCAGAGGAGGCTTTGCCTTTTCTCAATTGTTTTGTAAATGGATCACTCAGGAAAGTTATCGCATCCAACCCTGGAGACTGGGGGCCCCTCTGTGCTCAGGGAGAGGAGGGTGGGGGTGGTGGGACAGGCTTTGCCTTGCAGCAGCTGCCACTGGGTCTGGCAGGGACCATCATTCTTCCAGAGTGAGCAGGGGTCACATTTCAATACCTATTCCTTGGTCTCACTTTTGAGGCTGTCAGGAAGGGCGCCAATGCATGACCACTGAAGCCACTGACTGCTTTGCTGACCCATCCAGGGGAGAAATGCTAGGTCTATGTACCTGCACTACAGCAGCCCATCAGTCTAGCCAAGCTCCCAATTTCTGCTGCACCCATCAGGCCCCCGAGGAGACCGTTCAACGCCTCTGCTGTACTTTCTCTTTCCTTTTGATTCCAGAGCCATAATTTCTCTGCTGTATCTTTTGGCACGGGCGTCCCCTTCCACAGTGCTTTAGTTGTTTGCCTATTTGCTCCTTCCAGCTCTGTATGGCAGGAGGCAGACCCCCTGCACATTATTTCCCAGCTGTCTTTGGCAACTGGCTCCAGGTGATGTTTTGGCCAGTTGGAGGCACCAGGGGAGATTGGTAAGAAGTGGGTTGTGCTGGTTTCCTAGGACTGCTATATCCAAGTACCATAGACTGGGTGGCTTAAAACAACAGAAATGTATTCTCTTGGTTCTGGCGGCTGGAAGTCTGAAATCAAGGTGTGGGCAGGTCCGTGCTCCCTCTGAACGCTCCCCTGAGGAATCCCTCCTTGACTCTGCCCAGCTTCGGGGGGTCCAGCAACCCTTGGCATTCCTTGGCTTGCAGCTGCATCACTCCAGTCTCCACCTCTGTCTTCACATGACCTTTTCCCCTATGTGTCTCTGTGTCCTCTCCTCTTCTTATAATGACACCAGTCATTGGATTTAGGGTGTACCCTAAATCCAGAGTGCTTTCATGTTAAAATCCTTAACTGATTACATCTGCAAAGACCCTAATTCCAAATAAGGTCACATTCTAAGGTTACAGGTGAACATGAATTTTTGAGAGACACGATTCAACCTACTATATGGTTAAAGAAATAAAGAGGGGTATTTGTTGCCCTCTGCAGTTCAGATGGCTTCTTCAGTGCTGTCGCCAGACAAATCCACTATGGTTCCACATTCTACCAGGTGGCCTGACAGTAACACCTCCTGCCTTTGTTCCTCTAGCGCCAGGAGTGGCAATTGCTAGTCTTAGTGCTGCCTCATCCTCCTCTGGTGGTTTGTCCAGCTCCAACATCTTTATAAATAATTTGCCATATTAAATTTTCTCTCTTAAGTTACTGGTGTGGGTTTTGTTTTCCTGGGTGGACTCCGATTGACACACGTGGTTTGTAAGAAATTAGGCAGTATGTAAAAGATGAAGGACTTTGGGTGTGTGGGAGCCTTGTGTGTACTGGTGGAGCATGAAAATTCAGCTTGGGCTCAGATTCCAGTTATTTAATAATGGGATGACCCTGGGCAAGTTACGTGACCTCTTGGTGTTTCAGTGTCTCCATCAGCAAAGTGGGATAACAATAGTACCTGATTAATTGGGTCATTAAGAGAAAACAAGGAGATCTATTGAAAGTACTCACCTAGGTGGGTCTTAGCATATGAAAAGTGCTCTATACATGTTTATTATGATTGAAGTATAACCAAGCAGGGGAGCAGGGGTTTCATGGAAGACATTTGAAACTTGTCAAGACATACATACCTGTTAAAATTTTATAGATGTTCCCTGCCCTAGGTGTATATACATGTGTGCGTGTGTGTGTATACACATATATGCAGTTGGCCCTCCTTATCTGTGGGTTCTACATCCATGGATTTAACCAACTGCAGGTAAAAAATATTTTTTAAAAAATGGATGTTTGCATCTGCGCTGAACATGTACATAATTTTTCTTGTTATTATTTCCTAAACAATGCAGTATAACAACTATTTATATAGTATTTACATTGTATTAAGCATTATAAGCAATCTAGAGATAATTTAAAGTGTATGAGAGGATGTGTGCAGGTTATATGCAAACACTACACCATTTTATATTAGGAACTTGAGCTTCCGTGGATTTTGGTATCTGTGGAGCATCCTGGAACCAATCTCCTATGGATACTGAGAGACACCCAAGGGATATATATACACACACATACCCCGACAACACCTGAAAATCAGATCTGATGATACCACAGATGACTAACCTGTCTGGTCATTATGCCTATCCTAACACATAACTTGTTCTGACCATTAGGCTATTGCCTCAAATACCCCATCCATGGGTTCTGCCAACATTTGTAAGTTTTAGGGCATAGTACCTAGATGTTTCTAAAGGAAAGAGAAAATATCTACTTGGAAGTACCCCACAATCATTAGCAAACATCTAGAGAGTGCTGTCTGTCACCTAGAGAGGTATGAGCAAATTTCAGATAAATTTTAAAAATTCTTACTGACTAATTGTTGTCCTCGTTGAGCCAGGGTACTGAGAATGAAGGCCAGGATTACTGTAGGTGGCCTCAGACACTACCTTTTGATTGTCTGTCACTATGTTAGTCAGGATTCTTTAGAGAAACAGAACCAATAGGATATGTGTGTGTGTGTGTGTGTGTGTGTGTCTGTCTGTATGTATGTATTTTAAAAAATTGGCTCACATGCTTATAGAGGCTACCAAATCCAAAATTCCTGCTGGAAACCCAGGCAGAAGATAATGCTTCAGTCTTGAGGCAGAGTTCTCTCTTCTCCAGGAAACCTCAGATTTTGCTCCCCAAACCTTCAACTGATGACATAAGGCTCACCTGCCTGGCCAAGGGTAATCTGCTTTACTTAAAGTCAACTGATTATAGATGGTAACCACATTTACAAAATACATTCACAGCAATACAGAGATTAATGTTTGATTAAATCAGTAGTGCCCCCTTATCCCAGGGAGGATATATTTGCAGACCCCCAGTGGGTGCCTGAAACCACAAATAGTACCAAAATCGCATGTATACTATGTTTTTTTCCTATATGTACATACCTATGAGAAAGTTTGAGGTGCTACAGCAAAACTAGCAAGAATTTCTTTTTCTTTCTTCACAATTTCATGGATCGAAGATTCATTCTTACTGTAGATCTTAGAAATCTCAGCATATGATATTTTTTCTTTAAGTTGAGAACTTTCACATTTTCACTTAAAGGAAGCACGTTACAGTTTCTTTGGCATATCTGAATGGCCAGCATCACTACACTGGTGTGTTCGGGCCATTATTAAGTAAAATAAAGTTTACTTAAACACATGCCCTGCGATATTGAGACAGTCGATCTGATAACTGAGCTGGCTACTAAGTGACTAACAGGCAGGTAGTTCAGACAGTATGGATTTACTGGTCAAAGGGATGATTCACGTCCCAGGAAGGACGGAGAGGGACAGCATGGGATTTCATCATGTTACTCAGAAAGGCATGCAATTTAAAACTTATGAATAGTTATTTCTGGAATTTTCTATTTAATATTTTTAAACTGTGGTTGACTGTGGGTAACTGAAACGGCAGAAAGCAAAACCAAGGATAAGGGGGGACTACTGTAACTAGTACTATAGTCTAGCTAAGTTGATGCATAAAACTATTATAGAGCCCCCTCTAGACCATAAACAACTAGAGAGCTGGGCTGTGCCTTATCATTTCATTTTATTTATCTTTAATATTACCTATCACCATGCCATGGATGGGTCTGATGTTTGTGAAATGAATGAATGCTTGAATACATGAATGCGATAGGATGCAAAACAAAAAAACAAATAGAGGATTTGACATCTGAAAATGGGTTAGATCCTGCTTCATCCGTTTAGTAATCATGGTAACTTGGGACAAATCATTCCAGCACGTATCATGTACTATATATCAAGGGCCCTGTATGTATTCAGGAAGGATAAAAGGACCAGGGATGCAACGGTGACACAGCAGATGCAGCCTCCCTCCCCGAGGCTCCCAGTTGGAGGGAGAGACAGGTGCTTAACCAGAGTTCCAGACTGGCTGTACATAACAAAGAAGGGCAAAGGGTGTTAGGAAAGGCTGCCAGGAGGAATTGATATTTAAGTTGAGACACACAAAGATGAATTAGGAGCTAGCCAGATGAAAGAGAAGATTCCTAAACTGGAGGCAGGGAGGACATCTCAGGTGGAGGAAATACCCGTGTGACTGACTGACTGCACGAGAGCACGGCATTGGGAACCACCACTTGTCAGGATGGCAGTGCCAGGGAGGGGCTGATGGCCTGAGCTGCAGGGGACAGGCAGGCAGGGGCAGATTACTCAAGGCCCTGTGGGCAGTTTTCTGCCCACAGAAGAGCTGAGAGGTGCAAATGACATAGACAAAAGCATTCTGTGTGTGACGAGCCCTCCACAAATGCCATTAGGGTAGGCACTGAACTGAAATGTGGTAAATGCAATACTGTTCTTTCATCCATGTTTCCTGAGCATGAGAAAAACATCAGTGTTTCGATGTGTTTGGCAAAACAAAAGCACCAAATATCCCAAAAGGCAAACACGGGCTGCTTGGAGTCTCCAAGCAGTGGAGACTGACCCCAAGCACAGGGACGCTTTACACTCATCCCTCCTCTCCTTGCTGGAAATAGGCAGCTTTCATAGCATGTTGATTATTCTTCCCAGGGAACTAAGAGACTGTGTACTTGCAGGAGGGTAACATTTAAACACTAACATTTATAAATGGGGCCTTATAATCTTAATACTGCAAATAAGGGAATTTGGATGTGCTCCTTGACAGCCGTCAGTGATGGTTTCCAAGAAACATGGCTATCTTGTTGGTGCAGTTATAATCCCTCCAGAACATGAACCGGGTGGTTATGCCTGCCTCCTGCCCTGCTGTAAATACCCATGAGACGGTTAAAGGCAGCTTTGCGTTTTGGGGTTTGGGGCAGCATCTCCAAGGCTGCTGTTTGGGAGGATCTCTGGGCTGCTGGTCAGTGTGGGGATATGGTCTCCTCTCTCTCAGCGCGGGGCACCCAGAGCCGGCTACACGTGGAACGCTCGCCTGCCTTCTCGCGGCTTCTACCAGGCAACAGCCCTCCCACTCTGCTCTGACAGAAGGGAAAAGAGCGATTTCCCAATAATGTAGCGCTCAGCTGCTCAACTGCTCCCTGGCCACCCCAGCGTTATGCCTTGTGTCAGCAGTCACCGATCCGCCCAGAGACAGAAGCGGGTCTGGCAAAAAGCGAGATTCATGTCGATGACGGCAGCGCTTTATGAAAATGCAGAACGCAGAGGCTACAGCTCATTCATTCACTCATTCCGCGCTTATTTACTGAATGTGTACTATGTGCTCTGTTTGTTCTAGGTGCCGGGGATGCTGTAAACAGGAAAAAAAAAAAAAAAGAAAATCGCTGCTGTTCAGGGAACTGCATTCTAATGAAGGAAAGAGATAATAAATAACTTAAATAAGCAGAAGCTACACTTTGTTAGATAGTGATAAGTATCAAAAAGAAAGCAGAGAAGGGAAATAGGAAGTGTTGGAGTCGGGAGGGTTGAAAATTTGGATATCTTGGCTAAAGGCGCTGAGATATGGCTTTGCAGATATATCAATGCCTTAATCCCTTGGATCGATCTGTGAGTACATCAGGTTACACGGCACGGGGAGTTAAGGCTGCTAATCAACTGACCTTGAGATGGGGAGATTACCCTGGATTACCCAGGCGGGCCCAATATAACAACAAGGGTATTGTGATCCCTTTGTGTACCCTTTGGGTACAATACAAGGGTATTTGTGATCAAGGGTATTTGTGTCAATTTTAGGTGTCAACTTGGCTCGACTAAGGGATACCTAGAGAGCTGGTAAAGCATTGTTTCTGGGAGTGTCTGTGAGGGTGTTTCCAGAGGAGACTGGCGTGTGGGGGTGGGGTGGATCTTCCCCACCCTCAGTGTGGGCGGGCACTGTCCAGTCAGCCCAGGGCCAAGATAGAGCAAAAAGGCAGAGGAAAGGTGAGTTCTTTCTCTCTCTTTTCTGGAGCTGGGACACCCCTTTATCCCTTTCCTGTGGACATCAGGACTCCAGGTTCTCTGGCCTTTGGACTCCAGGACTTGAACGGCGGCCCCCTGGGTTCTCAGGCTCCGGCTTGGGACTGAGAGTTATACCCTTAGATTCCCTGGTTCTAAGGTTTTCAGGCTTGGACTGAGCCATGACACCAGTTCCCCTGGGTCTGCAGCTTGTAGATTGCCTGTCGTGGGACTTCTTAGCTTTCATAATCACGTGAGCCCATTCCCTAAGCAATCACTTCTCATATATCCATGTATATGTCTATCCATGTATCTATCTATGTACATATGCAGGTATCTATCTATCCATCCTGTTGGTTCTGTCTCACTGGAGAACCCTGACTAATACAGGTATTGAAAAGGGGAAGAGGGAATCAGAATGTGGAATTGGAAAGACCGCAGCATGAGAAGGACTTTGCCTGCCATTGCTGGCTTTGAAGATAGAGGAAGGGCCCATGAACCAAGGAATGTGGGTGGCCTCTAGAAGCTGGAAAAAGCCGGGAAACAGATTCTCCCCTAGAGCCTCCAGAGAGAAACATAATCCTGCAAACACCTTGGTTTTTAGCCCATTGAGATCTGTGTCAGACTTCCAATCTACTGTAACATAATAAATTTGTGTTGTTTTAAGCCACTAAGTTTGTGGTAATTTGTCTTAGCAGCAATGGAAAACTAATATAAGCACCCAAAAGGCGACTTCTGTGTAAAGATCTTTGGTAAAGTTGCCATACTTTGAATTTCAGATAATAGGTAATAATTTGTTAAAGTAATACATTATTAATAATAAGTTATTCATTAGTTATCTGATATTTAAATTTAACTGGGCATCTTGTATATTATCTGGCAATCCAAATTTCAGAGGAAGTTAGAAAGTGAGATATTTGGAGAAAACATTCCAAGCAGAGGGAGTAGCATTCTGGGTAGAGGGAGCAGCAAGAACAGCTTTGAGAAACATCTGGGAGAGAAGCGTGGTTGGAGCAGACAGAATGAAGAGGAGAGTGGGACAAGGCGGGTTCAGAGAGGTTTTGCGGAACTGAATCGTGAACGTCTTAAGGAGGACATTGGCCTTTGGTCTGAGTGAGTTGGGAAGACATTGAAGGGTTTTGAGCAGAGGGAGGCCAATGTTTGGGGCCTCCTGAGGATGGAGAGGTGCTGACTACAAGCCACTAGAGGACAGGGTCTGCAGCCAGCATTGCTGGAGACAGCACGCGTGAGCTGGGCGGGCGGCAGGCCTTCTAACTGGCGAGCTTGTGCGGTGCTGTCTGCCTCCGGGACCGGCAAGGTGCAGGCAAGTGCCTGGTGGGAGAGGAGAGGCTTTTAAGAGGAAAAAAGTGGTGCATGTGAGGAAATCTGGTTTGTGAGCCAATTTGTAAAGGACAGGGGCAAAGAACGGCTGCGTGGGGACCTCTTGAAAGTGAAGACATTATGTACAAAGCCCAATTTTGCTCTGGAACTCAGGTGTCAGGGAACTCAGGTGCCGTGACTCCTGCCTACTCTAGTTAATCCAAAGCAGCAGAGACTAAACCGAGATCCCAAGAAGCCATTTTTAAGTTCTTCGAACACATCAGGGTTTTCCTGAAAAAGTTGCAGGAGAGGAAAAAGGATGATTATAAAACTCTTGTAGAAGCTTGTTAATAAATCACTCACTGCCTCTACCCGTGGCTAGCACTTGGTGTTTACAGGGTTCTGGGCACTGGGCTCAGTGCCTCGCATGGGCTTTCTCACTTCCTTCTCCCAGCACCCTCAACTGTTTAGATAGACAGACGAGGATGTGCAGACCAGAGAGATTGAGTAACCAGCCCAAGGTTGCACAGCTTTTAGGGACTTATTAGTTTTGATCTACTTAAACTTGGCCCCCAGGCCAAATCAGTTCCTCCCCTCTTAATTTTTATGCCCATGCTTGTGAATGTATCTCTATCACCCTGCGTTATGATGAGCTGATATTTGTGTGCTTCCCTAATGAGACTGGCATCTTGGTGGCGAGGAGAGTTGAACACCTTTATATGAACAGCATCAGAAATTGGCACTTATGGACAAGCAGAAAAACAAACTGGTGCCGAACAAGTAAGTGAAGAATGAATGAGGGACATTGCCCTCTCTGAGCGGACGTCGGGCATGCGCAGACTGAGGGGCCGGGCCACAGGCGTCTCAGGGCCCATGTTCCTTCGTCGTCAGCAGAACCAGGTCAGAGCTGAGGGTGCAGCCAACCTGCCTCTCCTTCTCTGATGTCACTTGAAAAGTTGAAAACGCATCACTTCTAATGTATGTATTTTCCCACAGAGAGGATTAAAAGCTTTGAGAGGATCACAGATTACAGTTTTTATTTTTCCTCCATCTTTCTACAGTTGCCCATGTTGGGAGTGTCCCTTCCTTGTCTTCTTCTGCATGTTTTACTTCATTGGTTCCCTTTCATTTTCCATGCTTTGAGGGCATCCTTGGTCCCTGGGTCCTTTACAGAAGATCTGTATGTGGTGGCTGAAAATCTGTTTCTGTTCTAGCCAGTAAATTGATCCCATATGCTGGGGCTTCTGCCCTCACTGTTTTTGGGGGGTGTGTGTGTGTGTAGTTTCGGGTTGACATCTGTCTGATCCTGTCCATTCCTGGCATTGAATGCCTAGTTTTGAGAAAGAACATGTTCCTCAGGTCCTGTGGGAGCAGTGAGAGGCTTGGAGAGAGCGTATTCATTGGAGATAGCTGGTCTGATTGGCAGAAACAACCCATGTGCAAGAAAATACAACCACAAGTTCACTCTAGGCTACTACCTTTGGATGGAGTCTCAGTTTCCTAAGTTATTTATCAAGCAGCAAGCAGATATAACAACATTTAGAAAATTACAGAATTTTGAAAGCTAGAATCCATCCCCTTGGACGTTTTTACAGCAGTAACAACTGAAGCTTATGGGGTTTAAGAGACTGACTGATCTCGCACTGCTGTGTGGGCTCGGCCTGGAATTACGTTCTTCTTTCTCTTTGCCCGAGGTCTTTCCTTTCTCACCATGCCATGACACTTGCTGAGGGTGTCCCCTTACCAACCAAACTGGACATTTGATTTTGGTTGACTCTAGTCTCAGTCCTCCTCGCTAGTTCTTGGAAAATTCTTACAACCCATAACTCTCCTACGGTATTCAGGACTTTCTGTTTCGCATTGCTGTTATGTATGGGCAAATATCACTTTGGTCACTAGCAGAAGGCAAGCTCCCCAAGGGCACACGGAAAGCAAAGTCCATCATTGCGTTCCCCATAAACTGAGGCAGAACCTAGTGCCCTAAATACTGAAAAAGGACCCAGTTTATTTCTGGTTTAAAACACATGTTAATTTTGTATGCAAACAGATGGAATGAGAGTCAACATATACCTCTTTTCCTCTGGAATCTTTTGCATGATAAAGGCTTGCTTTGAAAACCCAGAATCTTCCCAAAATGACGAATTCCCATTTATCCTCACAGAGACTCTTCTGAAGTTTGTTCTTTCTTAAATGAATTCACCTGAGCCAACACAAAGACTCCTAAAAATGCCATCTACCATTTTAGGGGGCTGGTGCACTAGTGGCTCAGTCACCCCATCTGAACGTCACAATAGCTCTGTGACATAGGCATTATTATCATCATTTTACAGACGAGCAGCCTGAGCTTTAGAGAGATTTAAGTGACTCACCTTCAGGAATGATCTCATTTTGTCTTAACAACAATGTTACAGATTAGGACTTATGATCTTCATTTTCAGAGGCTGCCACCAGGTGTTTTCTTTCTTTTTTTATTTCAGAATATTATGGGGGTACAACACTTTGGCTATATATATTGCCCATGCACTGCCCGTGTCAGAGCTACAATCGTGGTCATCCCCCAAACTGTGCTCCCCGCATCCATTCAGTGAGAGTTTTTCCCATCCCCTCCACCCCCTCCCGCCTGCCCGCCCCCTGATGAATATTATTGCCCTGTGTGATGTAGGTGTTGATCAGTTAGTACCAATTTGATGGTGAGTACCAGTGCCACCAGGTGTTTTTTAGAGAGATTAAGTGCTTTGTCCCCAGACCCATAGCTAGAAAGTACTGAAACCAAGTTTGAGTGTAGCTCTTTTGACCCATACCCGAAAAGGTGGTCAGCAAATAGCAGGTGCTTCCTAAACACCTACTGAACAAGTGGATTCTTCCAAAGCCCCCATTCTTTCTACTGCCCTCTTCTATTGCAAAGTTGTCATCCCTCCCTCTGGCACGTAGTTTTGAAATCGAAGCTGATTAAAAAACATGTTGCCAAGTCCTCCTTTCTCAGGCCAGCTTTGGGCTGTCCCAGTTCCTTCGTCACCTTTGCTCCCAACAGTATCTTTCGGAAACAGCTTAGGAAACGACAATTTCCCATCTCTCTCTGCTATCACGTGTCAAGCTGTAGAATGACATTTCCTTCCCCTTAATTCCTCCAAAAGGCAAACAACGTATTATTCAGGAGTTCTGCGTCAAATCCTAACACCTGATACGTCTGATATGCAAACCATTCACTTTTCTGTTTGTGCAGCCTTGAGACCTTATCGCTCTGGCCGCTTTTCCTCTCGATTATGAAATGCATATTCCCTATCGTTCTTCACCTGTGTCCTTGGCAGCTCCCTCAGGTTCACATGGCTTCTCAAACATTATTTGTCTTGTTCAACTTCTTCTGGGTCCACAATAAATCATGGATTTAGAGAAATGATCACTGTGTCATCCTTACTTGAGTGCTGGTGTGGCTAAGTAGACAGACAGACACTTTCAAACCAGGGACAGGGCTTAGGAAAACCTTACCATTGGAACAAATTTTATCTAGAAATGTTCTGTCCAAAAGCCCCTAAAAGAAATATAATTTTTCAAGACTTTGTATAAAAAATATGCCCATCAATACTTTTCCCATGGATACTTTGCAGTTTGAACTGGAAAGACTGGGCAGGCAAGATAGGACCTCAGATGAGAGAACACAGTTTCATTTAGGAATAAAATCCTCTAATAAAAGGCTTTTTCTGAGGTTTCATTCAAGCTTAGCATGATCATTTTGTGCACTAAAAATAAACAGAGATTATGCATAGCTAGGGTTTTTGGGGAAAAAAAGCAGGCTTTCTCTTCTTCCTTCTCTCCCTGCTTTCCCTTTTAACATTTTTCTTTTAATTTTGTGTATGCAAAAAAATAAGGTTTTCAGAAGCATAACAAATTATGGGTTTTAGGCATCACCATGTTTTCTCCAGGTACACACACACTTTCTCTCTTCCATTTTTCTTTACCATGGCTAAAGCACAAATGCAGTGTTTTTCACAGAACTGGTGCTATTTTTAGACTGAATTGTAGGAAGTCTGCAGCATTAATAAATGGACAAGAAGCACAGAAGCACAGCACATGGTAATGTGCCAACGCAAAAGCTAGCTTGGCCTTTAGCCAATGAACTGTGGTTAGATGTTGCAGCAACGAAAGTAAAAACACCACTTACATAGGAATGATTAATAAGCTGACAAACTTCCAGGCATTTATTTCCTATTCTTTAGTTCCAGCTATATTAATACTAAAATATTTTCAACTTTATTAGTAAAGTCCTGGATACTGGTACTCTTAGGCGTGTTCATGAAGAGCTTCTTCAATCCACTGCAAACTATTTGGTGAGGTGAACATTTGATAAACACTGCTTTTCCCTCATCACCGGAATCTACCATGTCTGTTTATTTGTCTTTGTGGCACCTTGTACTGAGCAACAACCTTTACTGTTCCCCAAACCCAATGCTGTAGGAAATTTCTCCAACTGTGGTGTTGGTATCTTGTGGTCACTGATCTGTGGGCCATTTCATGTGACTTCTTAGGTCACATTTGCTGCAGGGGACTTCTGTCTCTCTCTGTGACAAACTGCATCTTTTGTGTGTCAATTTGACATTCCTTGGATGGCAACCACTTCCTAGGAAGGGAGCCAGTCAGTATAGACTCCAATCCCCTCTCTGGGATAAACTTGAGAGTTCAATTAGTTGGGAAGATGGAGTAAAATAAGGAATTATGGGATGAAATCAGGGTGACCAATTTGTTTTAGTTTGCCTGGGACTGTCCCAGATTTTAAAACTGGAAGTCCCACATTCTGGGAAGCCCCCTCAGTCCCAGTCAATGGGTTGCTTGGTTACCCTAGATGGCAGGGTCACTGGCTTGAGGCTGAAAGAGGTCAGCAAGGGACCTGAGCTTTGGAGTCAGACCCAGGTTCAAATCCCAGCTGGGTCCTACCACCTGTGTGACTCTCCCCAAGCCTTATGTTATCAACATGTAATTAGTCTAATAACTAATATCTTGATAACTGATTAGTAACTAGTAATTAGTTATCAACATGTAATGTAACCTGTAGTCTGAGGTTAAATGAGCCCATTTCTGAAGTTCAAAAACCATTCATGCCTGCAAAAATGAAAATAAAAACATCTACCTCGTGGATCTGAGGAGACAGAGCAAAATCATGTGTGAAAGTAACTACATATACAAAAAATAGTAAACTTCAAAGCCCTAGTCACTGGGCTCCAAAGCAGATGAAGAGGGACTCTCATAAGTGGGTCCTAAAAAAATGACAAGAAATGACACATTTAAATCATATACTGTACGGCATGTCCCTCCATTTGACTCTGAACATGGTTTTATTTTTGCCCATAAAGCTGAAGCTGTTCCCAGGACAGCAAGACTCTGACAGAGAAGGGCTGCTCCTCTGCCATGTCCCTAACATCACCAGACGCTTTGTCTGAGGGATGTCATCCTGGCTGAACAGATGGGTGCTTATATAAAAGACCTCATCCTCCAATAAAATTCCATTTTGGGGTTGCATAAAAACAACAATTCCTGGGAAGTTGAAATTTTTAATTAAATGTATTCAAAGGGAGCACAGATTAATGCCTCTAAGCAAGAGAGTATTTAATGCCTACAGGCCGGCTCATGCCTGCTGAAGCAAAAATCTTCCTGCCAGCGAAGCTTTTAAGTATTGATATTTTCTGCATTAATAATACTCTAAACCACATTCATAATAATATAATTAGCAACACAATTCATATCATACAGCATGTGAGGACTCTGCATTATTAATTACACCAGCACAGCCTTTGTATGGAGCATGATGCTCTAATTTTAGCTTTCAAGGTAAATGATTATAAACTTGAGAGGTAGGAAAACCTAGCAGAGATTGGTGTGCAGTGCGCAGTGCACATCTCTCTGATGATCACTAAATAACGATGAATGCTCTGTCCCCAGTGCCCGCAGGGAGGAGACCCATCTTAAAGTCCAAGCTTGAGTGAATTTGGCTGTGCTCCCAAATTTTGTACATGGCAAAATATGATTAATGTCCTCAAAGTGTTCATTCTACCTCAGTCTCCTTCCTAAAACCCGTGGGGCATCATGATACTGTTATGTTGATTAAGAGGATGCCTTAGGGTTTTAGAAACCAAGTCTTACTCCAGTGGGACTTGCCCCACAATTTTCATCCTCCTCCTGAACACTCTGGCCTGGCTTCGTAGGAATTCTCGCCTCTAGCCCTGGGATAAGGAAAGTGCGCATTTTATCATGGATGATTTTGCTAAAGGCCTATGCTAGTCCCAAGTAATGAAAAAAGATATTGAAACATATAGTTGTGCTAATTTATATTTCTCAAGCAGCTTAAAAGGGTATCCATTTTTGTGTATCTTTACATACACTATGTATTATCATTAAAAAAAACCCAGCTTTGCCAATTTGATAGATGAAAAGTGATATGGAATTGTTATTTTCATTTTCCAAGGTGAATTCAGAAGACCAAAACTCAGCTGAGATTCGACAAATAGGACAACATTAGAGCCAGGGGATTAGGATGGATTTAGATGAACCTTCTGTAGTGTCCCCTGGCTGTCCGCCTGTCTGAACGCTGTCCTTCTTCAGCTGTAAAGACCTTCCCAATGCCCTGTTTCCCTTGAGACCTCTCACCTCAGAACATCCTTAACAGGTACTTCTCTACCAGAATCTAGCACTTAATGTTTTTTATTCTTTACATCCAATTCAAACAAATAATAAAAGAGAAAAGTGTTTGTCACGGTTCTACCAGACCTTTAGATGGACACTAGGCTAGCTTCTGGAGACGTAGAAATAGATAAGCACCGGCCCTTAAATTAGAGGAGCTCAAAGCTTAATGAAGAAGATGGACAAGTAGAACTTAAGTTATAATTCAGTGTGAAAAAGAAAAACATAAATAAGATCTATGTAGAAATCATAAAGTGCTTATTCCCACCCCACCCCCAACCTTACCATGCATGAGTGTGGCAAGAAAATGGCAGTGGCCCTCATGGGAATTTTATGCTCCAAGCCAACACAAAGAGAAACCTAACTAGGGGAAACCTCATGCGCCCCTCCTGGAATACTCAGAGCTGGCTTGTCAGGGATTCCTGAGTGAGGGTGGGAAAGACGTTCCAAAGAAACCGCTGAGCTAGGTTTTGAATATAGGAAGGAATTTGCCAGGCAGAAAAAAGGGAGAGTCACATGCAGATGTATAGAAGTATGAGACTGTGTAGTATATTTGCAGAGTGCTATTACCGGGGGGAGGATTAGTAGGAAATGAAGCTCAGGGCCTGTCAGATGTATACATCAATATTTCCTATAGTGCATTTTGCAGATATTAATAAATGTTTGGCAAAAGGGTACAAAAAATCCCAGGTTAAAGACATTTAGGACAATATATTGAATGAATTAAAAGTAAGCAAATTTCTTTGCTGTGGGACTTTTCAGAGCCTTTAGCTGCATTTCCAAGAGGAGGGTACAGGATTTCTCAAACTTATTACTTGGTTGGATTATTTATTTATTTTTTTGTAAATCAAAATTGTCATTTTTGTAAATCCATAACAGTCAAATATTGATAATTTTACATGATTTGACCTAAAATTTTACCACTAAGCTCTTCAATCTTGGGACTTGTGTTTTGGAGGACAGTTTGTGAAATGCGAATATAAGTATTTCTTTCAAACCAGAATATAACACCCTGCAGGGAGGAAATGTGCACCATGTTTTCTCTTTGCTCCATCACTATGTTCTCTCCATTCTCAAACTGATTGTTGTTTAATAAAAACTTTTAACATCAGACAAAAGTTGATAAACTTTTCTACAGGACAAGAAGACCTACCTATCGATAACTGAAATGTTTCTAGGTCATCTCTTAGTCTGACCCTAAGGGTATGATATGTAAAAAACGAGAAAGCTGGGTTGGCAGCCCCTGGACACTGGGCTGGCCTTCGATGTCTGCCACATCAGCGTGCTCAACCCATCCTAGAGTTGAGACCCAGATAACGCACTAAGAAATGCGATAAAGCCAGAAACGTAATTACGACACATCTGGTGTTGGGTTTTGTGCCAGTCTCAACTCTCC
Organism: Daubentonia madagascariensis; assembly: GCA_023783475.1. NCBI lineage: Eukaryota > Metazoa > Chordata > Mammalia > Primates > Daubentoniidae > Daubentonia > Daubentonia madagascariensis. The sequence goes on from JAKFHU010001769.1 coordinate 12,481,511, forward strand.
CCAAAGTGACACACGACCCTCATTTTTTACAGGTTAAAAGAAGGCAAGAATTTCTCTAGCCTTATTCGTTGAAACAGGCTTTTCCATGCAGCTGAGACAAGGGACTTCGGGTGAGCTGGTTGCTGTGACTGAGTGAGGGGAGGGCGGAAGTAATAGCCAAGTCTAGAAAGGAAATCATTTGGATGACACGGACAGGCAGGAGAGACCCTCATCCTAGCACGATGCAACATGAAATGTGTGGATGGGATTTAGGGATAGGCACATGAGTGACGGTCTTGGCCACCCTTCCCTGTCACTGTGATGCCACCATCCCCTCAGGCTCCTGTAATAGCACCTTAGTGCCTGATTGTTTCTTGAGTTCTTAAACACAGCAGAGACGTCAAGCTCTCCTTACATTCACTCACTTGCTCATTCATTCATTCACTCAACAATTACATTTTAAGTGTCCACATTCTGTGTGCCAGGTCCTGGGCCAGATGCAATCAACAAAGCAGGCATAGTCCCTGCCTTCAAGATTGGGTGACATGCACTATTATGAGAGAAGAGCAGGGGCTATGGAACATGCCAAGGAAGAATACTCAGCCCAGACTGCAGTGGAGGGGCTGCGTGGCAAAGGCCTCCTGGGAGAAAAAAGTATCACAGCTGGGACCAGAAGGTTTAGATATTGATTCCAGTAAATTCTGGACACTCACAGTGAATAACAATAATAACACTTATTGAATGCTTTTGTGTGCTAAACCTATGCTGGACATTTTCACAGACTATCTCCTTTGCGAAGTAGGTTTTATTATCATTGCCATGTATAAACAAAGATACTGATGTTTAGAAAGTTCAAATGTTTTTTCTGTGGTCCCAGGTAGGAACTGACAGAGCTGGGACTTGAACTTGGGCAAAAGGAATCATACAGAGCACCCAACTTCACCACTGTGCTGTGCTACTTGTCTTCGTGATTTGGGAGAGAGCCTTGGGAACAGGCACTGAAGCACCATTTGCAAAGACAGATGAAGCTGAGCAGCACAAAAACTCAATCCCAAGGATGCTAAGGGTATAAAGAAAGTTGGAAGGAGTGCCAGGCCCCACAGTGCAATCCACTAGCCCTTGGAGGCTGCTGGCTGTCTCCCCAGCCATTACCTTTACTTCTTATGCTGGACATCAGGAGAAGAACAGCCCATAGGGAGGATGCCCATGTGTTTTGTTTGTGCAGGAGCAGAAACTACAAGCATCAACTTTTCCTTTCCCTGGCTGGACGTGACCATGTGATAGAGCTGCCCTGGGGAGGTGAGTAGCTGGGAAGGAGTTTTCAATCCCTTGTGCTTCAGGGTGGGTGTCTGAGGCTGTGGCTTCCCGAATTGGATGTGGTCCACCCCAGCTGAGTCGCCTTCCTATGCTTTCTCGGTGTGTGCTCTGGCATGCTGGGCTCAGCCACTGCCCAGAGAAGTTGATGCTTCCATTTGAAGTTGGTGCTTTTGCCTTGGGTGACACACAAAAGACCTGACTCCTGGGTGAGAAGGAGGAGCCAATAGTGTGGTGAGAAGGCATTTGTGCTGCTTAAATTGGACTATGGAATGAGTGCATTTGTTCTCACTCAAAAGGAAGTCATCCTAGGGTACAGGGAATCCCGGTTACCATCCTTGGGAGTCACAAGACTCAGATGTGTCAGGGGATGGACATGCCTGGGGGTTAATCCCACTCCCTCAGTTATTGGCTGGGTGGCCTCAGGCCGGTTACTCAGTCTTTCTGTGCTCAAAATAAAGCCCTTCTAAGGGAGGCTCTGCTAATGCAATGGGAAGATGTATGTAAAGTGCCGTGCCCCTCTGTGTTGGCACAGAGAAGGTGCTCTGCCATCAATCATAATATTATCCACTTTAGCTAGTTTTTGATTTCTGAAATCATATTTATATATTGTCTTTTTTCAGATTTATAAAAAGTTTATATTTTTATGATCGACATATACACATGTGTGCGGCTGTGTGTCTGTTTTTTCTGGGAAAGAGGGACTTTACCTCTCTTTGGAGTTTTCCTTACTCATGTGTAGAGATTGTTTCAAGAACTAAGGCTCTTAAAAACACAAATCTTTTTTTTTTCTTTGTGACAAGCTTTCTATGGGAAAGCTTGACAGGAAAAGAGAAAACATAGTTAAGTTTTCACTAAGCACAATTAGTTTCCCTTGCTCTCCTTTCTTCTAGAAGGAAATGTGTAGATTTCTTTCATTCCTCCTTTTGCGTGAATACCTAGGTGCACGTCTACTGCTTCCCAGAAAAGGATAATTAAGGAAAAAACAAAGTATGTGTGAAACATCTTCAAAACAAAAGCACGTTTTAAAATCCATCACAACCTGGTAAGTACTCCATTCTTCTCTTCTTTACAGAGAAGACCTCAATTTTTGCATGAGAGCCCAGCAGGGCATTGGGAACAGGGTACAACACTGTGTCCGAGGTCAATACTTGCATCTCTTTTACATGGGTTTTATGTGGGCACAGATCATAACAGGGCACATACTGCTTTCATGGAGGACAGTTTAGTGCTCCTGATGTCCTCCTAAAAATCCTGAGGGGAGGGCCAGTGAGGGTCCTCCTTTTACAGGTGCTGAAATCGAAGGACAGGCACTACATGCAATGCCTTGGTCTCCAGCTAGTCAGAGCTGGAGCAGGACTGGATTCGGTTCTTCTGCTGTCTGTCCTTAGCTGCCACTGGTTTCCAGAGCCCCTGGTCCACTTAGTTGCCCCCAGTAGAGGACAGGGCAGTGACAGGAAGGGCCACTTACTGCTTACAGGAGTTGCTTCCCAGCATAAGAAAGGAAGCCAAACTATCAAGGGCACTTTAAATTTATGTTGTGCCACTTTGTCCCTTTAAGCACCAGGACTTGAGCCAAGGGACTTGGGCGTGGGTGATCTGACATCTAGATGCCAAGGAGCTGGCTTATGAAAGTGGCTCTGAGTGGCTCCAGTCTTTGAGAGTCACACCCAAACCATGCACCATTTGGCTTGCATTCTGGGACTCCCGGCCTCCCCTCTTAATGCAGCAAAAGAGAAAAGTGTAATCACTCTTCAATAGGCCTGGACTCAAGGCCCAGAAAAGAACAATGAGCCCTGTTCTGCTTTCTCCCAGCATCAAGGAGGCATTAAGAATAAAGACTGACTTTGTGACCCGGGCTGCTGAGTGTGGTATACGGGCTGGGAAATGCAAAATCCCTGCTCTGTGCCCACAGGCTTCCCACCCTGCTGCATGGGCTATTTTCTTTTTATATCAGCTGGAAGCGAATAAGAAAAGTCCAACAAGCAAAAAAAAAAAAAAAAAAAAAAAAAAAATCACAATGATGAAGATTCTCTAGAAGCCAAAGAGCGCTCTCATGAGGTTTCAACAGCTTTTTCCCTTCCCACCATTTTTGTCCAGTTTCATCGATTCTGATGTTTATTTCATTCATTGTTGAGCACCTGCTTGGTGTCACCTATAGCAGATAAAGGATGAGTTTTAGAGTCAGCCAGCTCAAACTAGCTGTGTGACCTTGAGCAAAAAACCTCCCCGCGACACCTTTGTTAGTTTCTTCATCCATGAAATACCATCTCATGAATTAATCACTCACTCACTCATTCATTTATTCCTTGCTTCACCAAACACTTATTGAGTTCCTACTACGTGTCCAGCACTGTTATTAAGTTCTCTCCATGTATTTTAAAAAATGTAATCACCACAACAACCTCAAATCAATCCCTTTTGTTATCGTCATGTTATAGATGAGGAAACTGAGGCACACAGGTGAAATAACTTGTCTGAGGTCACACAACCGGTCAGTGGTTGAGCTGGAATCAGAATTTACGCAGCCTCAGTCCTGAGCCGGCACTGGTGAGCAAAGAGTCATACTCAGTGCCTGGTCTTAGGATGCTCACAGCCTAATAAGGGAGACAGATGTATAAATGGTTAAGTGATGTGTAGACAAAGTTTCATACAAGAGATATGTAAGTAGGGAAGTACCCCAAGCTGTCTTACAGTTGGAGATTAAGCAAAAGCCTTATAGATTGGGGGATTTTAAGTTAAGTCTTGGGGACACATGGGTATTTTCTGGGTAAAGGAGGGAAGGGGAAGAGAGGGAAAACATTCCAAGCAGAGAGAGAAGGATGGACGAAGACATAGGAAAGATCAGGCATGTTTTAGGAAATTGCCAGGAGTTCAGCAAATTTAGAGTTCAAGGTACTTCGAGGAGAAAGGAGAAACACTAAGTTAGGAGGCTATGTAGGGGCTTTACCTCCCTCTGCCACATATACAGACCAGGGCCATCTCTGTGCCCTCCACTTTTGTAACCATGGTGATGATAGTGGTGATGATGATACTCAAATAGATTTGCAGGACACCTAGCAGTGTATAAAACACATCCATATTCATTACAATGTATTACTTGATCCTGTGAAGTAGGCAAAGCAGGAAATAGTATTATCCCCATGTTAAACAAGACTAGTTTAGCTCCCAATTGCTTATGTGGATTTGTACCAAATTTATTCAACCACCCCAAAAGGCAGTGGTCAAATAACGGTCTTTTCATTTGTAGTCCAGAAGTCCACTGCTATTTCTCTTATCCAGTAAGAAAAAAATTAATCAGATTCACTAACAGTTCACCATTACTGTGGCAGAATTAGTGTTCACCAAATATCCATCTGCTCCTCTACATTTCCTAGCCTCCCTTGCAAATAAATTGGGGTCCTGTGACTCATTCTGGCCAATGGGCTTGGGAGTGGATGTGAGGCAACACTTCAGGCTAAAGTAGTTAATTGCTTTCTCCTAATTGCTTTCCCTGTATACAGCTACCTTGGACATCACGTTTTCCAAATGGTGTAGTTTCAAGATGGAGGAGGGCAGCCAACCTAAGCTTGACTTTGCAAAGCAAGAAAGAAGTCTTCATTGGGTTAAGCTAACTGAAATTTTGGGTTTTATCTTTACTCCTAACTCAGAACATTGGCATTTCTTTCACCTTTGTATTTTATTTCTCACCAGCTCTCCCTCCCCAATTTATTTTTCCACCTCACTGGACAACTTAGAGTTCCCTGGCTATGACCTTTGAGAATCATTTACTGAAGGTCTTCTCCTCTCCTACTTGATTGTAAGTTGCTCGAGGGCAGAGTTGTGACAATCACTTACAAAAAGAAATTATTCTCAGGATGAGTAGGCACAAAAGAAATGTGCATAGGATTAAATTTTATTGGAAAAAAAATCTATAAGAAAGGACCATTTTGCTGGGGACACTTTTAGACTCCCAAGGCAGGTTGGCTGATTTTAGTAATGATATCATTTAATGTCAGATGATTCTCTGATTCTGTTGCTCAGTCTTTGACAACTTTTAAATCATTATCCCAAATTAAGAAAACACAAAAGTTTACAGAGAAGTACCTTATCTCTGTTCAACAAGAGTTCTATGTTTTACACAAGCTGCAGAACAAAAAATAGCAGTATCTACCAAATCGGTAGGAAGAGGATTGATTCAAATAATGATGAGCTGTTAAACATTGAAATTGTGCTTCCTGCGCAATAGAACCTGAGTGTTTTCAGAGTAACATGGGCATGGAGCAGGGGAGATCCAGGCGATCACCACGACTGGGGTTCCTGAACCTTTGGATGACAGTCGAGTGTGTGTCACTCTGGCTGGGGCAACCCAGGGAAGAGCTGAGCAGTGGGTGAGTCTGTACAATACATGCAACTCGTAACGTAACGTACCAGTTATCACTTCACCCCGTGGGCCCACAGAACCCATATCAGAAGCAAGAAAAGAGAAGATGCTACAAGGGTGACCTTAAATCTCACCTGGTTTATCACATAAAAGGCAAATGACACACAAAGTTTGGTAATTTGGTGACCACAAGACACCACTCACAACTGATGGTGATGCATAGGACTTGAGAACTCCTGCTCCGGGGAACACGTGGGGAGCCTCTATTGAAAAGGTTTTGTCTAAAGGAGTGGAGACTCACCTAGTAAGGTTTACTGTGGATGTTTTCTTTTTCAACTATTTTATGCCTTCATCTTTTCTACTTCCTGGAGAACTTTCTAGCAAGAAGTGTGGCCGTGTCCTCTGCTTCCCAGGTGTCCAGCTCACTGACATGCACATAGCAAGCCTGCACATAGTCCTCATTTGTGAATGCATCAGGGGAGGGGAGAAGAGCATAAGAAGATCAGTGTCCTGGGAGGCAGGCTCAGCTACTCATTCACTGAGAAAATAATGACTGAACCCCTACCATGTGCCACGCAGACTTACAGGGACGTGGCAAAAGGTGGTGGGTAAGACTGATGAAGGTCCCTGCCTGCACAAGGCTCACATTCTAAAGGTGGGAGAGAGAGAAGAGAAAAGCAAAGAAATAAACAAGACGTCTTGGATGCCGACAAATGCCATGAACATAATAAAACACGGTTATTTGATAGAAGATGGCCAGAGATGGGGATAGCAGGTTTGATGAAGGTCTTTCCAAGATGACATTTGATAACAGCCCAGCCACGTGGTGACATGGGGAAGAGCCTTCCAAGTTGGCGGGGGAGGAACAGGCTTGGTTTATTTGACGAAGGCTCAGTACCTGCAGTAGAGAGAGGGAAGGAGAGAGAGGCAGGGCCCGGATGACGGTGAGCCTTAGGGTCCATTCAAAGACCTTCTAAGTGCAAAAGGGAGTCATTGGAGTGGCTCTTTTGGACATTACAATACACGGTTAAAGTCTCAAAAGAACAGCCTATCATCGTTTACTGAACTCTAGACAATTCTCAAGAATGGATATTTTTCCTCTCCCTCTCTCGACTATTCTCTCTCTTTTTCTCTCCTCATAATGACTCGGCACCCCGTCCACACCAGGTATTGTGTTAGACTTTGGAGACACAGCAACGCACAAAAGTTAAATTCCCGCTCTCACCCGTCTTATCATCCGGGGAGAGAAATAAACAAGAAACAAACACATATATAATGGGTTTTATGAAGGAAGCGAGAGGACACAAGCAGAGAGAGTGGCTCACGTGTGTGCGGGGGCTTCGTGGGGGAGCTGGAGAGGAGGCGGGAGAGTGAATACCCAGGGGCAGGCGGCCGAGGACGTGGGGTCGGCCAGTCCAAGGGCCAGTGGCAGGGAGCGTGCGCCGAGGACGAGCAGGTGGCTGGAGGGACGACAGAGGAAGAGAGTGGAGAGGCAGGCCTGGTGGGCCAAGGTGGGCTTTGGATTTCATTCTGAGATGAGACAACATTGGCGAGTTGTGAGCAGAGGTGCCGCAACGTTATCCCATGTAAGCTTAAAACGATCCATCTGGCCGCTGGAGGGCGAGTAGACCGAGGGGACACAGGAGAGCATTGGGACTAGCAGTGGTCCTGGGCACGTGGAGAGCTGTCAGAGTCAGTGCGCAGCGTGAAGGTGAACCGGCAGGATCTCCCAGGAGGGCTGATGGGGGCTGGGAGATGCCAGGGGACTGAGAGAAACTGCCAGTGGCACAGTGCCTGAGGGTGTGTGGGAGAAGTCAGTTCGGGAAAGGGTGAGGGAACAAGTTCACTTCTGACCAAGACGAATTTGACATGTCTGTTAGACTTCCGAGTGAGAACATTGAGGAGCCGGTTGGCTGCATGGGGCTGGACTTTACAGGAGAAGTGGAGGACTTGCCAGCTTAGAGATGGCATGGGGAGGCATGGGACCCAAGGAGATCTCCTAGGAAATAGGTATGAAAAGAGACAAGAAGAAATCTATGCACTCAATCCTGGGCCAAGGGATGGAGAGAGAACATCCAGTATGTGGGGAAGAGGACCAAGAGAGCAAGATACCCATAGACCAAGAGAAGAAAGGTTTCAAGAAGGAACACTAGCTCATCAATACACGAGTGGATTAATAAGATGTGGTATATGTATACCATGGAGTATTACTCAGCAATAAGGCACAGTAGTGAATTAACACATCTGGTATTATCCTGGTTGGAGCTAGAACCCATTCTTTGAAGCGAAGTGTCACAGGAATGGAAAAACAAGCACCACTGGTACTCACCATCAAATTGGTACTAACTGATCAACACCTACATCACACTGGGCAATAATATTCATCAGGAGGTGGGCAGGCGGGAGGGGTGTGGAGGGGATGGGAAAAACTCTCACTGAATGGATGCGGGGAGCACAGTTTGGGGGATGACCACGATTGTAGCTCTGACACGGGCAGTGCATGGGCCATATATATAGCCAAAGTGTTGTACCCCCATAATATTCTGAAATTAAAAAAAAAAAAAAGAATGGCTGGATCTTCCTCCTTCCCTCCCTCGCTTCCTTGCTTCCTTCTCCTTTCCTTCCCTCTCTTTCTCTCCCTCCCTTCCTTCTGTCCTTCCATCTCCTGTTAGACTGAGATCCTGCAGAATAGGTATTTCTGGTGCTCTTCATGGAACTGAGGGCCCTGGGTTTCCTCCCAATACCCCACGATGCATGCAAAGACACAGCAGATAAAGAGATAATCATATCTAACCACAAAATGTATCCTTGCACTCTGGTGTGATATTAATAGCTCTGCTGGTACCTTCCTTCCAACTTTTCCCTGTGGAGAATTGAAAAGACACTGCCAGTGAAGGTTCAGAATCTTCAAAACGTGTACACGATCAGCATAAATGTCTCATCCTAGATGAATCCACTTCAATTATATATTTAATTCAGCTGAGAGCTCCCCAAAGAAGGGTTATTCTGTATTCACCAGCAAAAGTATTTTTGATACCCTCATGGGGACAACGATTTGCCAAAAACTCATGCAACCTTTTTTATATGAATGCAGAAAAACTTGAAGGTTATTAAGTCCATGCTTCTGACAGCCCCTGCAGTTACAAATAAAATAGCTAATGAGAAGAAAAACGGCCCCCACCACTTTATTCCCAAAGCCCCAGCCATCTTTACGCAAGAATGCTGTGACAAATGGTACTTTTCACCTTTCTAACATGGCCCTTCTCCGATTATAGATTTAGATGGATAACATGACCACAAGAGTTAGGCCCTGAAGCAGATGATTGCCTCTGGCACCTGCCGCATGCAATTCGGGTGAAATTTCCAAGAGCCAAATGAAATAGCTGCAACAGGGTAAGTCTAACTCTGCAAGTAAATTTATAAAAATTAAAAGGTCTGGGAGGTAATGCTCATGAACCTATTTGTCTCATTTTTCCTCATTAAGATTTAATTGAAATGAACTCTTGTAACTGTAAGAAAAGTTACATTCTTATTTCAGACTCACAGAAAAGGTAATTTTTTAAGCATCAAACTCTACTTGGGATCAGCTGGATGCACTGCTATTTCACAATTGATATTAGTGCAAATAGACCAGTGAAATTCAAAAAATATAAGAAACGTCATTTAATCCCATCAAAAGAGCCATTTTGACACTTAACAAGCACGGGTATCTCTGTGTTTGAAGGCCCAATTCAAACAGCTTCTGGACGAATTCTAAAATGTGAATTGGCCCCCTACCATGCAAAACTAATTTAAAGAAAATGGAAAGTCAAAATATTGTCATCTAAAATAATCACTTTATATAGACATAGTCATTCATGGATCTGCCACTGGAATATATTGTGTGCATGTTAATGTAAAATACACTTTTTTATGTGTTCATCAGAGGATGTGGGGATGTAAGAATACAAGGGTGCCCCCATTTGGGTTTCTCCAGGCTGCTAATGTGTATGATGCCATTTAACAGCTTGCAAATGGTGTGACAGCACTGGCTACCAGGAATTCCAGCTCTTTGCTATTCCCTTTACCCACATTGCTAAGCTGAAAAAAAAGAAAAAAAACATTCTTGCCAGGTCACCAAAAAACCCCCTCTTTGCTCACCACTGTGGATGTTCCCCACTTCTCAGTGGTATTGGGCATTGTTGTCCATGTATACATCCTTTTCATGTATAATACACTCTCCTTCTCGGGTTTCTAGATCTCTCTCCTGGTTACCTCCTTCTACCTCAGATGGCTTCTCTTTGGTCTCCTTTCAGAGTCCTTTATTTGTCTGTCCCCCAAGGTTGGCCCTCCCCCATTTTTCTGCCCTAGGTCAACTTGCCTCCTTGCTCAAGACCCTCCCAGGACAAGCTTATCCACTGAAGTGGGTTGAATAATGTCCCCTCCAAAGACACATCCAAGTCCTAACCTCTGGAACCTGTGCATGCAAACTATTTGAAAATAGGGCCTTTACAGACGTACTTAAGGTAAGGATCTCGAGAAGACATCATACTAAATTTAGCATGGACCTTAAATCCAACAACAGATATTCTTATAAGAAGACAAGAGGATAAAGAGACCCACAGGGGAAAGGGGGCCGTGTGAAGAGGCTGCAGGCAGAGATTGGAGTTAGGCTGCCCCAAGCCCAGGGACGCCTGGGGTCACCAGAAGCTGGAAAAGCAAGGAAAGATGATTTTTTAGACCTTTAGAAGGAGCATGGCCCTACCGACTCCTTGATTTGGGACTTTTGGCCTCCAGAACTTTGCAAGAATAAATTTCTGTTATTTTAAGCCACCAGGGAGTGGTAATTTGTTACAGTGGCCTTAGGAAACTGATGTATCCACCCAAATGAGACCTCAATGCCTACCTTTAGCCTAATGACTCCCAATACCATAGCCCCTGCCCAGATCTCTCTCCTGAGTTGCAGACCCTTAACATCTCGGCACCTCGACTGGGATGTCCTGTAGACATCTCCTTCTCAGGACGGACTTCAAGCCTTGGGCTCTTACCTCCTTCTCGCTGATTCACTGGCTGACGCTGGAGACACGAGACTTACATCACTACCCAAGAGCTACTCACACAACCAAACTGGACCCAAACTACAGAGGCAGCAGCTGGATGCAGGGGCTAAGAACCCGGACTCTGGAGCCTGGATGCTTGGGCTTGAATCCTCGTTTAGGCACTTCCTCATTGTTTGAACTTGGGCACGTTTTCTGTCTCATTACCTCAGTTTTCCCATCTGTAATGCAGGTTAATATTATAATAGCACTTATTCCCAATGAGCATTGTGAGGATTAAATTAATTGCTATTTGTAAAGGGCTTAGAACACTGCCTAGTACATAGAAAGTACTAATTATTTATTTTTAAATAAATTTAAAAATTTCCAAACATTTGAAACTCTCCTGGTTCTTGACCCAAATGCAGGGTCAGTAAGGCCTCATCCTCATCCAAGGAAGAAAGCACAGGCGTTGACCTGGTGGCTCTGAAGAGTGTCTCTGTGCCTGTCTGTGCCTTAGAACCCCATGTCCCACAGTTTACCCTTTGCCCCTGACAAGCCTGCTTTCCGATAGTAAGATTCTTCCAAGGCTTCTGACCCCAAGTCCATTTCCCTCATCTAAAATGCTCTTCCTCTTTCCCTCTGTTCCCTCCCTTCCTCCCTCCTTTCTGCTCTAGTTGGACTAGCTTAGATGCAGCCTCTTCCAGATACTCTCCACTGCCCGCAGGCTGGAGTGTAACAATCTGTTTAATATCTGTCTTTTCTATTAGATTGTCAGCTGTTCCAAAGCAGGAATTGTGTTTTATTCCTATCTGCACCTTGAAGACTTGGAACACAGCCTGCATATAGTAGAGACACAGGGAACCTTTGTGAAATGAATAACCATTTGTTTAGCAGTGTCTGTACCCCTCTGGGTAATGAATGACAGAGTAAGCCTGAAAAAGGATCTGGGCTACCAAATTATAGCCCTAAAATCCTCCATTTTAACAATTAGCTGGAGGCCTTTTGGGAAATGTAATAGTCACTCACTATTTAGATTCCAACAGAGCACAACACCCTACAGTCTACTGACTGATGGTATGTAGAGTGCTGTTAACAAAGAAAACAGCACGGTGTGAGCTACCGGTGGAGATGTGATGTTGGGGAGGTTAAGAACAAGGAATAGGATTTCTAGAAGATTAACAGCACAGAGCAAGACCCAAAGACAATGCCTGGAAGCAAATGAAAATACAGAAACATGACCTCTTATACAATTGGAGGTATTGGAGTAGCAAGGCCTTTTTGGAATTTGAAACCAATTTTCTTCAGTTGTGACCCAGAATCAATGCAGGAATTTGATATAGGCTGTTCTCCTATTCAGATCTTTTTCTGGATATAATGGAGCCAACAAGTACACAATTTCTAAGATTATTTAACAACCAGTGTCGTTTCAAAGTTTTTTCTAGTTTCATCTAAATGCTCAGTCCACAGCTTTTAGGGGCACTCAGTGGTTTAGTGTTGATGACACATTGACAGTGGAGGGCAGAACAAGTGTCTCCCATATAGGAGATAGGTGACATTAGGAGTTGTGACTGCATTAGGCATCTACTTTAACCAAGACCAGCTTCACTGCTCCATGAGTAGGAAAATAGGAAGAGACTCCACCCTTCCTCCCACATTCACTCTGGGTGAATTCACTCTGGGTCACCAGAAGCTGGAAAAGCAAGGAAAGATGGTTTTTTAGACCTTTAGAAGGAGCGTGGCCCTACCGACTCCTTGATTTGGGACTTTTGGCCTCCAGAACTTTGCAAGAATAAATTTCTGTTATTTTAAGCCACCAGGGAGTGGTAATTTGTTACAGTGGCCTTAGGAAACTGATGTATCCACCCAAATAAGACCTCAATGCCTACCTTTAGCCTAATGACTCCCAATACCATAGCTCCTGCCCAGATCTCTCTCCTGAGTTGCAGACCCTTAACGTCAGCAAATACTATGGATTCAACCTTCAAAGTAGATCCAGGAGAACCATCTCCACTGTAGTCACCCTGGTCCAAACCCCCACAATCTTTTGTCTGGATTTTTGCAACAGCCTCCTGACTGGTCTTCCCTGTTTCTATCCTTGTCCAACTTCCGTGTATTCTCAACAAAGAAGCCAGAGTCTTCCTGCTCAAGCTAAATGAGACCACGGTGCTCCTCTGTTGAAAGTCCCACAATGTTACTCAGAGTAAAAACCCAAGTACTCTCAGTGGCGTACAATGTCCTTTACGATCTGCCCCGGAAAGGATCAGAAAAGTTACTTCCTCATGAAATCGGTGCCATTAAGTTCAGATCAGAAATAGGAATGTGGTAGACTCTTGCTGACATAGCAGTTTCTCTCTGTAACAGTTACAAAATATTTTGCTGAAAGGCAGCAAAAAAAAAAAATAATAATAATAATGGCTCTGGTAGGAAGGCTGAAGGCAACTAAAAATCGAAAGGAAGTGCAAGTCAACCAGACTCGTGGGCAAGTTACCTGTGTTAGGTGCGCTCTTCTCAGACTTGCCCGTTAGCATCCACAGGACTTTGGTACCCACTGAAACTTCAGGATTTCTTAAACAGTGTGGAGGCCTTGAGTTTGTACTGGCTTTGGAACCAAAGATCTTATGCAAGTAAGTTAGATACACTCCCTAGGGCTCATTCTCCTCACCTGTAAGATGGAATAATAATATCTACCTTAGAGGGTTCTATTCATTCAACCCTATTTATCTTGAATTCTGTTGGCACATCGCTTTCTGTAGGAAGCCTTCTTAGGCCCCTGTTAGAATTAATCTTCCCTCTCTGTAATTTCTTTCTCTACTCCTAATAAATCATCAATGTGTTTACCATCGCATCTTATTTGTTTTGCATGTCTGCCCTCTCGAGACCCTGAGTTCCTGGGTAGCAAGGAGTAGGTCTCCTTCATCTTTGTATTCCCAGTACCTAAACTGGTAACATTTGTTGAGTAAATGAGTGAACAGGTTCTGAGGAGCAAATTTCCTATATGAAAGTCATGATTTTGTATTTCCAAAAGATGTTCTTGTATTGCATGGGCAAGTTATATCAATATACTAGGAGAAAAGGAGGAAAGAAGGAAAACAGTCATGAGAAACCATTTAATATCAGTGAGATTGGTGAAAATTCCAATACCAAGTGTTGACAGGGGTGGGTGTGGTGAGGACTGTCACGTGCTTTCGGTGGGACTGTCATGGGACTGTCAATTGGCACAAGCCTTTTGGAAAACAAAGCCTCAGATGCATGTGGAGTTTACCAAACAATTCCAGTCCTGGGTGTATGCCTTTGAGAAATTTGGCACACATAAACAAGCAGACTCATACCAGGGTGTTTATAGTAACACAGTTTGTAATAGCAATAAAATTGGAAACTACCTATATGTCCACCAATGGCAAAACAAATATATAAATTTCTACAGTGCAACTCCTTACAGAAGTTAATATAAATGAATGAGAACGGATTTATGTAAATATATGTCAAAATCGTACTGCTGAGGAAAAAGAAAAAAAGAAAGTTTCAAGAGGACCTGTGCTGTATTGTACACCGTTTATGTTAAGTTTAAAAACAGAAAATAAAACCATGTCTTATTTCTGGATACATACATATATAATCGTGTATCAAATAATACAAATGATAATTATCAAATTCTGGATAGTGGTCACTCCAGGGAATGGGAAGAACGAAAGGGACTTGGGGAGAGAGGTCTTCTACTGCAGCTGTAATGTGGTTATTCTACAAATAAAAAGACTCAGAGAAAATACGCCAGAATGCTAAGATTTTAAAAATTTGTATCATAGATACATTATTTTTCACTACATTCATCTTAAGACATTTCATAAGCTTTTTTTTTTAAAGTTAAGGAAAAATGTATCTTAACTATAGAAATTGCGTGTTAGCTAACTCTACCTTCAAGGCACCTGTGTGTTCGAGACAGCCTTCGTAAATGTATTTAGTATGTACAATCCATTGGACAACCCCCTCAATAGGCCAAATCCATGAAAAAGTCCTCTGTATATATTTGTTCTCTTATTTTCACTATTTATTTTTTCCCCCACAGTTTTGGAATGGAAACATTTTGAGGGGACATAGTACATTTGAGTTTCTTGAAGACATTGCAAAGTTTGTGCTATGCAAATACCCACTCTTCATTCATTTTAAGGACTCATTTTCTTTTCCTCCCTACTTTATAAGTCTTGTGTGTATAGTTCATTCATTCATCCATCCATCCAGCAAATATTTTCTGAGCCTCTACTATATATAGGCTCTCTTCCAGGTCCTGAGGGTAGATGGTTGAAAAAGAAATCTTCCATTTGATTTGGTCTCTGTCCTTGCTAGCTTGTACTATAGTTTGTGTATCTGCTTCAGTTTCCTGAAGGCATGGATAAAGAATTTTTACTGCCATTTATGCCTGACACACAGTAGATGCTTACACATAAATACTGGTTGAATATATCACTGAATTAATCAATATGTCAATATGTTTCAGAGGGTGGTGACTTAGGAGTATATACAAAGCATTACAAAATTCCATTCTTTATTATTCCAATTCCTTTGAATTTAATCTTATTGAGAATTTTCTCATTTCTTCACTTATGCTGTCAATTATAGTTTTATTAATAAGTGTTCTTAAAAAAAAACTAACAAACTAAAAACATCCAAGTCTCTTTCTTAGCATCCAACCATTCCAACTATGTGGGATTCAGCCCTCTTTCCTATTTGCTGCTTGGCATACCCGTAAAACAAAGGATATCCGTACAATTGAAAAGTCTTCTCAGAGATGGTTCTCAAATGATGCTTATTGCTCTTTTCCCCCTTTTGCCCCATCCCCATCCACTCAAATATCACAACCTCTCCTATTCCCAAGAGGACGGTTTCTGAAGCACAAAGTTCCCAGCAGCTAACTAACTGCTTGAATACCAAATCCAAGCAACAGCTACCACCTCAAGGAAGGCAAAGTTGCAGACCAAGCTCAACAAATGACCTTTGTGCCACAGCTCCTCAAAGACTTCTTCAAACATTTCTTTTTGACACTTTCTGACTTGGATGGCTGGGAACAAACCAGCTGAAGTGAAAGAAATGGGACAGTTACAAGGACAGGGTCTCTACAGGCAGGTGATATCTGTCAGGCTGAGAAGGGATCTGTCCAACTTAACACAGCCTGAGACACAGGGCGGGCTTGTACACATCGGAGCCAGGAGATGGTGGGCACTGACTCCACCACAGGGCAGGCGTGAGGTGTGGCCAGCTTCCAGACTATCAATCACTCCTGCACATTCAGTACAGACAAACACAACTACAAATCTCGTAGGCAAAGAGGAATCTTTCTTTGGCAGATTTAATATTTCCAGTAACCTGAAAACAGAATATTTTTTTGTCTCCATTTTACAGGTGAGGAAACTGAGGCCCAGAGAGGTGCTTTGTTTTTGTACCTTGACCAAGATTGTGCAGCCAGTACATACTAGTGATGCTGGTCCTCCTGAACCTGAGCAGGTAAGAAAGCTTCTTTTCCTAACAGTTGCCTTAGGTTTAAGTTCTTTCTTGGAAGATATCCTGCCCCATCCCTGCCTTAGTGGCTCTTAATAGTAAAGAACTACCATTTATAAAGGGTGCATGATGCATTAGGTTTTGTTCTAAGCCCTTTGTGTGAATGAGCTCATTTATTTCTCATTATAAGATATATGCCACTATTATTCCCATTTTATACTTGAGCAAACTGAGGCCTGAGAGATTAAGTAATTTGCCTAAGGCCACCCGACTAGCTAGTGAGTTGGCCAAGAAGGGATTCACGCCCACACCCTCAAGCTCTTAGCTACCACTCTGTCTGGATTATGACACCACCATTAGAAACTGAGAGTCAGTCTTCTGTGTCTCTCTTCTCTTCCCCTTTACATCCAATCAGACATGCTATCTTTATTGTTACTCAAGGGCTTGAATGTTTCTTGAAACCCATCATCCTCCTTTCCATTCCCATTGGTGCTGTCATCTTCAAGACTCCACTCTCTCTCCACTGTGGAAGACTCCTGATCTCCTTCTTGAATTTCTGATCTCCACCATGAAGCCAGGGAGTCTTTTTAAACCACTAGCTCTCAAGCTTGGCTACCCATTGGAATCACTTGGGAAGCTTTAGTGCTGACGTATCCATACAATGGAGTACCATTCAGCACTAAAAAAAACGAACTATCAAGCCATGCAAAGACATGGAGGAACTGTAAATGCATATTACCAAGTGAAAGAAGCCAACTGAAAAGGCTACACACAATATGATTCCAGCTACATGATATTCTGGAAAAGGCAAAACTATGGAGATAGTGAAAAGGTCAGTAGTGGCCAGGGGTTAAATGAGGAGGGAGAGATGAATAGGCAGAGCACTGAGCAATTTTAGGGCAGTGAAAGTTGCTGTGGATGGTACTACAAGGGTGGATTTGTGTCATTATAAATTCATCTAAACCCATAGAACATACAACACCAAGAGTGAACTCTAATGGAAACTAAAGACTTTGGGTGATTATGACATGTCAGTGTAGGTTCACCGATGGTAACAAATCTGCCACTCTGGTGGGGGGTGTTGAGAGGAAGGGAGGCTGTGCATATGAGGGGGAAAGGGGTATATAGAAAATCTCTGTACTTTTTGCTCAATTTTGCTGTGAACCTAAAACTGCTCTAAAAAATAAAGTCTGTTAAAAAAAAGTTAATATGGGCAAGGCTCCAAGAAAAAAAATACTGACGTCTGGATCCACACGCAGAGATTCTGATTCAGCTGGTCTGGGGTGTGGTCTGAGCATCAGGAGTTTTAAAATCTCCCCCAAGTTAATCTGATATTCAGCAGAGTTAAGAGAAACATTGTTCTAAACCAAAATTATAAGTTTGTAAGAGGTGTTTCATCTATTAAAAGACCTTCTGTTACTATGGGAAATTCCTTAGGATGGCAGATGTTGTTGCCTTGATAAAGCCCCAACCTGAATTTCTAAACACATCTTTTAAGAGTTTTCACCTCAATCCCCCCTCCATGTGTGTGCACATACATACGTACACATGTACACACTAACACACATACTTATATGCACATACTATATACAAACTAACCACACTAAGTATTTCATGCTTTCTGAATACACCATGTTTGTTTATGTTTCTGGGCCTTTGCACATTCTGTCCCCTCTGCCTGGAATACCCTTTCTCTCCTTTCTTAACTACCAAGCTCCTATTCATTTTCACAGACTTGCTTAAACATCCCTCTGCTGGGATGTTTTCTAGTTTTCTCTGATCCTCCAACATGGCAGCTCTCTCCTCTGAGCTCACAGGACAATCAGTACACTTTTACCTCCACACTCTCTATGTATGAGCAGCTGCTTAGATCATGGCTCCTACTTTATTGTCAACTTGTTCTGAAATAAGGCATACAGGCTCTGTGTCGTCTGCCACCAACCACTGCACCCTCACCCCTCTCCGGTCTAATCTCACATCACTCTCCCCATCACCCCACACTCCAGCTATTCTTCTTCCTGCCATGGAGGCTGTGTCAGGATTGATTCCATGGCATGGCAGAGGAATATAACGCCCTTTCCCTACTCTTCCCTAGTTAAAACCGACTCATCCTTAAAAGTCAGTCCAAGTATCACCTTCTTAGTGAAGCCTTCTGAGATCTCTCCTAGACAGTTAATAAGTTTCCTTTGTTATGTTCATGCATAGACTTAGGCTTCTTTCCTTAATTTGAAATTTGTGTGAGATTATTTGGTAAGTGTGCTCTCAAAAGCATATGAGAGCAGGAATGTACTTATTCCTGCTCGTGCTTGTGTTTCTAGTACCTGGCACTGACCTGGCACCTAGCAGGCATCTTTTAAACATTTTTTACAAGAATGAATGAATGCCTGGCACATAGCAAGTGCCCAAATATTTTGGTTATTATAGCTAAGCTTGGTGAGAGCAGGCAACACATCTTCATTTTTATAATCCCCAGGTTTGGGAATGCAGTGGGCACTCAATACAAGATTGTTTTGTTTGTTATTAAAGCTAATGACTATTCCTTGGACTTCATCTAATAATCAGCATTTTAAGTATATCAAAAGCATTTTTCTCCATCTGAAAACCATGAACAATAAAGATTATTTATTCACATAGTCAGTGCCACAGCTAGAAATTGCCTAAAGCCACTGAGAAATTAATAAGGAAATAATGGTTTTTGGAAGGGTGAAAGACCTCTAATAAGAGAAAACCTAAGTGAACATATGCAGTTAAAAGTTGAATCAACTACATGCATGTAAATAAATATAGCAACAGAAAACACGGTTCTTAACTACTGTTATTTAAACGAGTCAGTCTCCTCACC
This sequence comes from Daubentonia madagascariensis, assembly GCA_023783475.1. Classification (NCBI taxonomy): domain Eukaryota; kingdom Metazoa; phylum Chordata; class Mammalia; order Primates; family Daubentoniidae; genus Daubentonia; species Daubentonia madagascariensis. Next base: position 12,500,517 of record JAKFHU010001769.1, read on the forward strand.
AATTTGTAGTTGTATGTAATGAAGTCAGTCCACCAAACATTTTTAAGAAGGAAGAAATAACATAAGAACATTACTTAGGCTCAAATTTGGAGAAAGGCAGATTCTAAAGTTTTCTGGAAAACTCTATGGTCAGAAAACCTAAGTTAACCTTTATTAGGTAGATTTTAAAATAGTACCTCTATGTGTTAATATTATCATATCCAGAGATTATTCCAGATAGCCATATTAAAACTGTGGCAACACTTTCCTTCCATAATTTGCAGAATTTTCATAAGCAGACAAATCTCCCTGGGGATTCCAGGCACTGGTTTCCATATGTGCTTTTGAGTCTTAGAACTGTGTGTGTGTGTATGTGTGGTATTGAAAACCTATATGTCATGTTTCAAGAGGCTCTTTGGGTTCATGGACCAAATTACAAACCACAGTATTACCAAAAACATTCAAAAGCATCTACTCAGAGGTTCTAAACCAGCACAATAGGAAGACTAGAAGGGAAGGAGAAACACACATGGAGCCCCTGCAATTCCCAATTCAGGGCTGTTCTTTGGGGGAACCCCCAGATTGTTCCACCGATCTCCAGATTCAACTCCACAGAAGCCCTGATGTCAAGGATTCTCAGTGGGGAGCAAAACAGAACAAACACTCAAACTGAGGGATGGTCCCAGGGTGAATGTGAGTCAACACCCCTGCAGGCTGTGGGGTCCCAGGACCTCTTTTCCTCCCTCTTTCTCCTCTATTCTTGGTCTAATCCCTCATAATGATCCTCAAGATTTTAATTACTAGATATTCAAAAGACTCACAGCTTATATCTGATTGCCTTTTTGACAATTCTGGGTGTCTCAAATGCCCTCAAATCCAACATCTGAAAAAACAAATGAACAAAAAAATCAACTCAGTGCCTCCTTCTGCTCAACTATGCCAAGTGGAATATTCTTCCTAAACCTCCTCAGTGAAGGGAGCCAGCATCCAGCCTGTTCTACAAGCTAAAAACTAGGGGGCATTGTTGATACCTCCATCTCTTGTGTGGTGCCCTTATCTAATTTAATCATCAAAGTGTACTGACATTTCTTTCCTAAAATCTTTCAAGTGCATTCACTTCTCTAAGTGATTTTCCCTCCAACAGCTTCCATTGCTTTAGGATAAACTTTTTAACATTATATGTTTTATTCATTCAATGTATATAACTCCCATATATGTTAAATATATTGAGGGTAGGGCTTTCAAATAAAAAAAAAAAATACTGGGAAGCCACTCTCCACAAAAAAGCCCCAGGCTCCGATGGTTTCACAGGTGAATTAGGGCCATGTAGCCTTATAGGGGAATTCTACAAAATCTTTAAGAGGCAGATAACTACAATGCCATTCAAATTGTTCTGGAAAAAGAAAAAAGAAGGATTATTTCCAAAATGTTCATAAGGCTAAGACACCAATAAGACTTAACACTGACAAAGACATCACATAAAAGGGAATTTCAGCTGAATTTTTCACTTAAATACTGATGCAGAAATTATAAGTAAATATTAGCAATACTTAATGTGGGCCATTAAAATGAGAATACATACTGAACAAGTGGGATTTGTTCTAGAAATGAAATGATGATTTTTTATCAAGAAATCTATCATGAGGAAACTTTGCATAGTTTTACATGCAAGGAAATCAGCCTGGGCTCAAAGCTCAGCCCTGCCACTCACTGGCTGAATGATCTTGTTCAGGTTACTTAACTTCTGTGAATGTGAGTTTTCTTAACTTTTGAGTGAGAATAGTAATAATACCTAGCTCTAAGTTGAGCAAAGATTAAATGAGTTGATGCATGCAAAGAAATGAAAATCTTGGATATCAATTGCACCACTAATGATAATAAAAAAAGAAAAATAATACCATCTCCTTGGACAGAAATACATCTGATAAAATTCAACATCCCCTTTTTTTTAACTTTAAATAGCTCTTAATAAAGTAAGAATAGATATTACCTTAACATAAGAAATATGTCTATCTCAAATCATAGATAATCATCCTACTTAATGAAAAAATCTAGAAGCATTCCCATTAAAGTCAGACACAAGATAAGGATGTTCATTATTCTCACTATTATTTAACACTTTTCTGATGGTACTAGCTAAGATAATTAGACAAAAGAAAGAAAGATATAAAAATTGAAAAAGACTTGGTAAAATTGTTATTAGTTGCAAATGATATAATAATTTAGGTAGAACACCCAAGAGGGTCAACTATAAAAAAGCTATTATATTAATAAATATTAAGAGGATTCTATAAGGTGCGTGGGAATAAAATTAATACACAGAAATCATTAACTTTCATAAATACAAACACCATGAATTAAACTATAAACTAGAAGAAACTACCTTATGTATGATTATAAATAAAATGATTTTTTGTTTATAATACAGATAATCTTATCTAGGTGCAAAGTTACTAAGAAATGAAAATATGTACATATACATATATGTCTAAATATATGTATATAACCACACACACATATCCACACATACATATACATACACACATACCAAAAAACCCCTCAAAATGTTACCAATGGACACAAAAAGGACCTCAACATTGGAGAGGGTATCCAAGATTTTGGATAGAAATGCCAAACATCATAACGATAGCAATTTTCCCAACATAAATTTGTAAAACTAACAGGATTCCAATAAAATACCGGTGAACTTATTTTTAAATTAAGTGACTTAGTTCCAAAGTTTAGATGAAAAAGTAAACAAATATTTAAAAATCCTAAAAAGAAGAAGAATGAGATTCTATCAGTTCTACCACATACTGAAGTATATTATAAAGTAATAGTAATTTTAAGAGTGCTGTACTAGATCAAGAATACAAAGACAAATTAACAGGGTAGGAATTGGAGTAGAGGAATGAACTCAAATACTTAAGGCAATTTAGGAATATGCTAAAATTAGTATTTCAAATCAGTGAGAACAATACATATTTATCAATACATGGTGATTGGACAATTGAGTAACCAAATAGGTTCCTTACACTTTGTTACCCCCCAGATTCCAGGTGGATCAATTATTTAAACATAAAGAGAGAATCACCCAAATTTTAAAAGTGGCATTAGAAAACACAGAAGAATAATACCTTTTATTATTATTAGCTCAAAGAGGACCATTGTTAATACTAAATATAAAACATAAGCCAGAAGACACAGGGGAAATACTGCATCATTGAACACAAACAAAACAAAACCCCAAAATATCCAATGGATAAAGCAAACTTAAGCGAAGTTAAAAAAAAAAAACTCCACAAACTTGTAATTTTAGTTATATCATAACAAAGGTGCTTCTTTAACATATAAAGTCCTATATATCTATAAGAAATAAACAACCTAATAGAAAAATGGGTAAAGTATATGCACAAATAATTCACAGGAAAGGAAATACAAATAGCCCTTAAGTATATGAAAAGATAATGCATCTCTCTTGTAAAAAGAGAAATTTACATTAAAATGAAAATGAGATACCATTTTTCATCTATGATATTGGGAAAAAAATGAAAAAATTGATAACCTTTAACTTTTGAAAAGTGTGGAAAAATAGGCATTTTTATATGCTGCTATTGAAACTGAAACTTGGTATAACCTTTTTGTTGAACAACTGAGCAATATCCATCAAAATTACAATGTACATATATTTTCACCTAGAAATTTTACTTCCAGAAATTTCTTTTACAGATTTAGTTTTTTAGTTGTTTCTGTGCAAAATAAAATATGAAAAAATATTGGCACATCGTTAATAGTGGGAAAAGATTGGAAGGAACCTAAATGTTCATCAATAAAATACAGGTAAAATAAATTATGGTGTATATATCTAGAGCGATATTCCTCTCTGGGATTTATTTCTGTTGCTTTTATAAAGAATGTCACTGCTCAACACTTAGCACTGCAGGCACAATATGTTACCATTTGTGTGTGTGTGTGCTTGCATGGGTGTATGTGCATGTGCATTTAAAGCAATATATACTTGTATATGCATAGGCTATCCCTGGAAGAAAATGCAAGAAACTGGAAATGTTGGCTGCCTTTCTCTAGGGAGGGGAACTGGGTACTTGGAGGGGGTAGGTGTGAAAAGTTTGTTTTAAAAGTTTTTACACTCTTTGAATTTTGCACTACATAAATAAATTATTTACTTTATTAAATAAGTATTTTTTATAAATAAGATGATGAGGGTTAGTTAAATGACTCAGAGTATCTGGCACTGTCACCGGGCAATAAATGGTTGTTCTTTTACACTGCTGAATAGGAATTGCAAGTTGGCGGGAAATGGAAAATCATGGAGCAAAGTGATTGTCTATCTTGGGTATGGGATCCTGTTCCTTAAATGTTAGGATGAACCATATGAAATAGCCAATATTTAATATTTTTTGACCTGAAAAAACAGCAATTTCTTACAACTCAATCCAATATTATTTTCGTCTGTGTGAATTAGACTGTAAGGGGACGGTGACAGTCATGGTGGATGTTAGTGCAACTATTCCTCCCCATCCGAACCTATGTGGTTTCTAGATTAAGAGAGTGAAAGTTCAGAAGATGAGCAGGAAGAATGGGGAGACTGAGCTCTATGAATCAATGTGCTTCCTGAATTTTGGATAGTGAGTAGCTTAAATGGGATTACAAAGGATTTGTTTGAAATTTTATTCGAAACTCATTGATTCCTGAGTTAGGCCAGCAAGAGTTTGGACATTGAGCGTTTGGATAGGAAGTAAGAGGTGTCTGTTTTTTTAAGAGATTCTTACAGCTTACAAAGTGTTTCAATAAAAGTGGCCTCATTTATTATTTAACATTTGCAGGTAGGTATTATCCCACGACACCCCCCTCCCCAACCCCATTTTACAGAAGAGAAACTGTTTCTGGCCAGTGCAATACAGTCACCTCTGAGTATACTCGGGGGATTGGTTCCATGACCCCTGAATATAACCAAATCTGTGCATGCTCAAGTCCTGCGGTTGGCCCCACAGAACCCGCGGATAGGAAAAGTCAGCCCTCTATATACGTGGGTTTCAGATCCCACAACTATTGTATTTTCCAGTTGCGTTTGGTTGAAAAAAATTCTCATGCAAGTGGACCCTTGCAGTTCAAACCCAGGTTGTTCAAGGGTCAACCGTACAATTAATGTCGAAGTAAACTGGCAAAGGACAAAACCCACTGTCAAGGCCTGGCCACCGTTCAACAGTAAGACTACATTTCACAGTCAAAGCTTGTCCTTCCTGCATCCCATCTGTTAGTGAGATACCCAAAGTCTCAAAGCTTAAGAAGTTATGTGTAACTAGACTGATACCATTTGGTGTATTTTTAAAAATTCTTTTAATCAGTGTCAGGAAGACTTTTGTTTTTCTACTTAAGGTTTCCACTCACGGTAAAACTGTTCAAGAATTTGGTAGATGGCCATACATTTCTTCTGTAGCTAAAGCACAGGCAGAATCCAAGGGGAAAGTTGGGAGGGGAAGGAAGAAAAATAACTTCTTCCATCAATTTCTAAGGCTACAGATGCTTTTTTGTGAAATCCACATTGCCAGGTTTCTGGAGTTGACTTCTGCCCTTATGCAAAAAGTTTCCATGACGATGTATGGCACTATTGAAGTGAAAAGTGGTCCCTCTACTCTATCCCTGCTTTATTTCACAAAGCTTAGGAATTAAGGCTAGAAGTTGGAGGAATTATCTGCCTTCTCGGGGAGACTTCAGTTTTATGCTATGATTGGCCAGGAAAATAATTTGAGAACAGGGGCAATGTGTGTGAGATTCTCATGAACCTAGACAGATATAGTGTCAAATGGGAAATCTGCTAGCTGGAGACCAGAGTAGGCCCAGGCATACAGTAGATGCTTAGTAAATGTTTGTTGCCTGAATGGATGTGAATGAGTCCTGCAAATGGAGTACCAAGACAAAAACACCAAAACCATCCTCTACTAATAGGCAGGTAGACTTGGGTCAGCTTCCATCCATCCATCCAACTTCTTGGTTTCAGTTTCCCTGTTTTCTTTTTTAGATTTATTTTTATTTTTTAAACAATATTTTTAGAGACAGGGTCTCTCTCTGTCACCCAGGCTGGAGCACAGTGGCCTGATCATAGCTCACTGCAGCCTCGAACTCCTGGGCTCAAGCGATCCTCCTGCCTCTGCCTCCCAAGTAGTTAGGACTACAAGCCCACACCACCACGCTCAGCTAATTTTTAAATTTTTGTAGAGATGGGGTCTCACTATGTTGCCCAGGCTGGTCTCAAACTCTTGGCCTCAAGTAATCCTCTCACCTCAGCCTTGCAAAGTGCTGGGATTACAGGCATGAGCCACCACACCCAGCCAGTTTCCTCATTTCTAGCATGGTATTTATTAATATTTTATATGTGGTATTTGTTAACATTTCTATCTAATTTGTATTTTTTCTTTTTAGAATGCTTAAGTTGGAAAAGGGCTTAGAATCCATGCTTATCTCTCTTATTTTACAGATAAGGAAGATTTATCAAATAAAGCTAATAACACCCCACACCTACCCTCCCAACAGGGCTGTTTATGAACTGCAAATAAGAACATCAAGTCCTGAGAGGAATGTGCTACAGGCGTTCAGTCTGTGATGTCAAGGACAGTTAACAGCCTTCACAGAAGTGTGCTCAAGTATTCCAAGGCAACACTTGGATTTCAGGTTTTATGAATGGTTTGCTCTTTAACACTTCTGACTTTTCAAGGAGCACATCTCAAGTTGAGTCAAGTTAAAATGATTGACCCCTCTATTCACTGAGGATCAGATCCTGTTTTAGGCATTGGGGAAGAAGAGACATGCTTTTTGCTTTCAAAAAGTTTACATTCCGGTGGCAGGCATGCCAGGCAGAGGAACGCCACAAGGGTAAACTACTGGTGATGCAAGATAATCCAAGTGATAAAAAGTGCTATGAGAAAAATAAAACAGGTGATGACCTGTAACAGAAATTAACTGGGGTGAAGAGGTCACTTTAGATAAGCTAATCAGGAAAGACTTCTTGGAGGAGGTGACATTTGTCCTGAGACCTGAAAAATAGGGAGCCAGCCATGCAAAAATTTGGCCAGAGTATTCGAGGCAGCAGAATGATGATGATGATGATAAATATAAAGCAGCAAATACTTATGGTACACTTACTATGGTGCTACCTTTATTCTAAGCACTTTACCAGTACTATTTTATTTAACTCTCTCAACAATAAGGGACTATTATTATCTCAATTTTATTGATGAGGAAATTGAGGCACAGAAAAAGTAGGCAATTGCCCAAGGTTCTACAGCTAGTTAAGTGACCTGATGCAGCAAGTACAAAGGCCTTGCCATGGGAAGAAACTTGGTATGTTGGCGAAGCAAAAGTCAGGCTGGCGGGGACTAGAGCCTTCATTGAGATGAAGCCAGAGAGGCCAGATCCCACAAGACCTTGCAGGCCAAGCTAAGGATTTTGGATTTTATTTGGAGGGCAGTGTGTTATCACCAAATGGTTTTAAGCAAATGGTTTTAATGTCCACCTCAGAGGAGTGACATGACTTGATCTATGTTTTTAAAACATACGTGCAGGCACTAGCATAGGGATAAGAGTCTGGGTGATAAAGGATGGCTTTGAAGCCTGGGATTTTGAAGTCCAAGATAAACAGGGATGTGAGGCATTGTGCGATGAGTCCAGAAGGTGTTTTGACCCCCATTAAGCTTAAGCTGTGGGTGGTTTTCGGTGTTCTCGATCCATTGCGTCTATTGGCGATTTGACAAAATAGTCGGGTCATCTCAGTGGAAATGGCCAGCCTCATCCAGGTCTTCAATGCAGCTCTTGCCAGAAGGTGACATTTCTGCACACAACAGAGCACTGAGGGTGTCGGGTCAACATGGGATCCAATCCTAGCCTGGAGGTTTGCCTTCTGAATGATGTTAGTTGGGTCCCAGAGCCTTTCTGAACCTCAATTTCTTCTTCTATAAAACTAGGCCGTTATCACCTGCCTCTCAAACTTGTTGTGAGCATTAAATCAAACCAAGTTAGTGTCTTGCCCATAGTAGGACCCCGTGATACTAGTTCACTGCCCCCCTTCTTTCGGTAGGTGTCTGGTAGACAGTTTAAATGTTACTTGTTTTCTCTTAATTATGGTAAGCATTTATAGCTATTCCCAAACTCATCATACAGAGCAAGACCAGAGACGTTAAGCCCAGCTGACTTCTTCTCTTTCACGTATTTGTGTATTACTGCCTCCTCCTTAGACTCTGCTAGAGACAGATGATGAGAACATAGACTCCAATAACAGTTGCTGTCTTTAAAGAATTTGAGTTTTCTGTGGTCAGTAAGATGGTGCCTGTGCAAAGTGGAGGAGCCACCAGAGACCAGCCACAGAGAAAGATCTTGAGCCTCCTAACTAAGCAGTGAAACTTACTAGCCCCCTCTTCATAGCTCAGGCTACTTCGCTGCCTATGCTCTTAAATTAAAAATAAATTCAAACAGCTCTCCCCTTGCCCCCACTCCCCATTTCCCTGACACACTTTTTTACCCATTCTAGACAATTTCCTGGGAGCGTGGACTCTGGGCTCCATCTTGCACTTAACTTTGCGAGCCCTCAGCTTTCCCGTAGGCTGACTGCCAATTTCCCACCTTACCGTCTCCCTTGACTTTCCGTGTCTTGTTAAACAACAATTTCTTTCTCTTTCTCTAGTTCCCAAGACTGGGAAATTACTTTCTTTAATCCAGCCCCTATTTGTGCATTTAAGGCCAAGAATTTTAGCAGCATCTGTGGCTCTGAAATTGTTTTCAGTTAGGATTGCTCTGCTAAAATACTGTTTTTGTTTGTTTGGTTTTCTGGTTATATATACGTATACATATATGTGTATACATATAAATGTTCCGATAGCCATTTCCCCTGGCCTGACTTTAGAAATCACAGTTTTCTAGACACTGAAATGTCTGTATATTATGGTTATTTCACTTCTTTAAGAGTTCACTGCTTTAATTCCCTTATCACGGGGAATTGTACTACTTTTCTATCTCCAAATGCAATTAAAAGTACCCTTCGGGTGTTCCAAGTTTTAATCATTCTCTGAGTGGAGCGTTCCCATGGCTCCAACGGGCTTTCTCTGCCTCCTCTCAGATGGGGCCTTTCTCCGAGGGGAAGGAGGAAGAGAAGGCGCGGAGAGGACAGAATGGGATCTGACAGCTTTGTTTCAGAGGCCAAACCCCTCGCTTTCTCTGGATCTGTTGCTCCTCCGTGAGCCCGCACCAGGGACCCAGTTCTTGCACCCACAGTGGAGCGGAGTTAGTGGGTTTTGAGGACAAGCCAGACCTGAGCCTGGGAAAGCACTGCTGCCAGGCCAGCCTTGTGACCTTAGGTCTTGGTGGGTTTGTATCTGTGAAATGGGGACACTAACACCTATCTCATCATTTTATTAGGAGCATATGCAAGTTCCTCAATAACTAATGGTGTGATAATTATTATTCTGGAGGGTACTTGGAGAAACCAGAGCTGGTCTCTGAGTCAGATTTATGTCACAGAGCTCTACACCACTGCTTGCCCCACTGTCTGTGACACGTGTTCCTCTAGCCCTTACTAGTGGCCACTTGCCATGCGAGTTTAATAACCACTGAACTGCTCTACATCCCGATTGGTGGGATGAGGCCACTGGTCATGCACTTGGGTGTCCTGACAATGTCAAATTGCTATCCTAGTTTTAAAATCCTTGCTCTTATTTTCTGAACTTACATCATCACATACTGGCAACAAACAGTTTGCAAGCCCGCAGTGACCCATGGACCACACTTTGAATAGCACATTTTATGCTGTAAGTCCTTCAAGGGTTTACAATATGCTGGGCATTGTGTGAGGCACAAGAGACTTGCTGGTGTGGCTTCTGCCTCCTCAGAACTTCAGGGCTTAATAAGGATTGGCTGCTGCTCTGTCTGAACGCCTGGATGGTGAATGGTCTACCCGGATCCCAGCCCGTTCTGACCGCCAGTAACTGTGGTTCTTCTCAATCTCTGAGCAGGGATTCCTGTTCTATCCTCAGGCTTGGCTCTACATTCAGGGTTGGATTGTAATCCCTTCTCCTGTCATAAAACCAAGGAAAACATCTTGGCTGGGAGTCAAAGCCTTACAAAAACAAGAAACAAAAATCTTGGCAGGATTCCAAATGCTAACTTGAGCCACACTTATGCTCCTGGAGGCGACTCCGTGTCATTCTGATGGAGGTCATTTTCCAAAGCTAATTGCCCAATTCTTCCAGGCATTGGACTCTGCTGCTGTTGCTGTCAGTGGAGGCTACATGCCGGGACCAATGTTCTTTAAAGTATAACAATAACAACAACAAAAATCTTCATTCACTTGGGAAATTAAAGAGTATGGGATCAAAAAACATTACTGTGAAACTTAAATGTTTTCACACCCAGTTGATAATACTGCTTATTTAAAGAGTTAGGCTTATTTAACAATAAGAACAACAAAAAGCCTATGAATAATATTGAAAATACTCAGTGATAACGATTATACATCTGTGATAACATCTATATTGGGGAGGAGTGCCAAATATACGGCCTGTGTCCCAGCCACCTCTGGCTACCCTCCTCTGCAGACATTATTAATCAATCACTTCTTTATTTTGAGCTTTCATGTGGCTTCAGAATCTCAGCATAGAATTCAAGACCATGACCAATGTATGGACTTGGCTTCCTAGAGTAGTAATTTAGGGCTTAAAAAGTACTCATTATCAATTTAACTCTCACCTGTGATGCAGTTACTATGATTCAGAATGGACATAATCATTCACACATGAGAAAACTGGGACTCTGAGAAATTAAGGCATTTGATCAATATCATATAAAAAATTAGTAGCAACAGTTAAAATGGAGCCCTGATCTGCTGTCCTCAGATAGTACAGGAGGGAACTGGTATTTATTATGCTCCTTCTATGTGCCAGGCTTTTGCAAACTGTATTTCATCTGATTCTCATGCCAACCTCATGAGACATGTTATTCTTCCCAAGTTTCAGATGAGGAAAGTGGGGTTCAGGGAACCTAAGAAACTTGCTCAATGCCATATAGGTCGTAGAGTGCAGAGTTAGGATTTGAACCTACGTTTCTCAGAATCCAAAGCACATTTATTTTTCTTCCCACATGGAATCTGCATTCCAGCTTTCTACTTGCTGGACACATTGTTAAGAGTAGGACGTGGCAAAGGTGTTTAGAAGAACGGTATTTATGATAGCAGCAACTTGAACGTGACTTCCTTGCTTAACATTAGAGAAATGATTAAATAAACAAGTCATAGCATCACACTGGGATATTTGTAGCTATTATAAATGACTAATGATGACTATAGAAATATGCAAGTGTTTACCAAATAACATTAAGAAATCGTATGTAACCTAATTGCATTTATGCAGAAATTACAAATATAGATGGATAAAGAGTAAGAGAAATCACAAAAAGATAGCTTTTGACTGACATACAAGATAATAAGATGTTTTAAAGTTGTATAAAACATAATACTTAAGAAAACAAAAAAAGTATACATATCCTGAGGCATCAGGAAAATCTGGCCAAAGGAAATAGACAAAAATAATCACCCATTAAAAAACGAGTCCTCAATACTTGAACGAATGCATTTCCAAAATAATGAAAAGGGCATAATGGCATTTGGAGTAAAGATTAAATACTGATTCCGAGCAAGTAGAAGAAGTGATATTAGAATAAAAATTTTGACATTGGGAACTCTGATTGTTTAAGTGGGAATTTGCATACTAGAGAGATCTGTGTGCCTCACGCCAAGTTTCATTTTATTTTCTCAATGCATTCAACTCTTTTGCTCCTTAGATTTCACGGTGAAGTTCTAGGCAGTGACTTTGCAAATAAATTATACTTTTTTTCTAGGTGCTAGGGCAAGAAAATTCATCTGAGCTTAATTTGAGTGTTTTTTTTTTTTTTTTGGTATCATTCAAAATCTTGCCTCCCATTTACCAAACCACCCATCTGCCAACCATCCACTCAAGAGATATCTGTTGGGTGCTCATGTGTGTTCACGTTGCTCAGAGCCTAGTGCAGGAGACACACGAGCGGAGCGACAATTCTCATATGGGACCTGCTAAGAGCTAAGCATGTGATCGTATGCACAGAACTCCTGGCACACTGGGAAGGGGCTCCTACCCCAGCTGAGAGTTGGAGAGAGAGTCTCACGGGAGGTGATAGATGAGTGAGTCCTGAAGGATGAGAAGGATCTAGCCTGGGAAAATTGGATGGGAGGAGAAGGGCAGGAAGAGTTTCCAGGCAGTGAGTCGCACTACACAGAGGCACGGAGGCAGGACAGCATGACCGATTGGGACCGACTGCAGGTGATTTTTTCGTGGTCCAGAATGGAGAACAAACTGGGGAAGCAGCAGAGGTGGAATTGCCGAGGGCCTGAGTGCTGACATCAGAAGTTGTGGTGAAACAGAGCAATTGATTGGTGTGTTGAAAACTAGAAACAAGTCACATTTAAGGCATCTGCTAAGATTAAGAGGATCGGGGTATCCTCAGGGAAATCAGGCGAGGAAAACAATTCTGGGGTGACCTGAAGTCCCAGCTGAGACTAGACAGTGAGAACTGGAAGCAGACCCACTTCTAACAGTCTCTTAAACTCTTTGAAAAAGGGAATGTGCCTCGGCCATTCTTGCAAACATCCTGCCCAAACCTTTTGTGCTTAACACATAGTAGATGCCACCAAAATATCTCTTGGCTAGTTAATTGACATAAAATTTAAAAACAAAAATGACTACCCCAAATCCTCAAGGAGGCAGACAACCATACAAACCCATGCTGTCCCTACAAGGAATGCCCACTCTATTGGTACAGGAGAAAAATGAACATGAAAATCACAGGTTTCACTCAATGCCATCCTGGAATTTTGTGGGGATTTTCTTCAAATGCTTAAAGACATGATTTCTGCATTCCCCACCCCCCTTACTTTTATGGAATTGGAGACAAAATAGATATCATTTATTTCTTTTTAAATTTTTAAACCGTATTCTTTAAAGCTATTTAAAGAACACATAGTTGTTGCATACAGTAAACACTCATGTACATACAAGAATTTCATAAAAGAAATTTGAAATGATGGCAATTTCAAACTCTGAGCAAGCAAGGGCTTTCACTTTGATGAAATGGAAGGCAAGAATTAAGGAAGAAAGACTGACCCTGGTATGTGTTGACGACTCCACTCTAAGCAGGAGAGAGGACCAGAGACCTTTACAAAAGTGCACTTTGGCAAATAAGTAACAGAAGCTCTACATGCATTTAGTTCACTAGAAGCCAACGAGAGGGGTGTTATAGCCCATTTCACAGATGAGAAAACTGAGGCTTAGAGAAGTCAAGTAACCTGCCCATGATCACACAGCTGGTAAGTGGAAGGCCTCAGATACATACTGTCTAAGCCCTGCTCTGCCCCAAGCCCATGCCACAGCAGGAGGCTGTTTCCCCTCACCATGCTGTGCTGTTGTTGGGGAAAAATCTTTTCTAGAATTATGCCACTCAGCTAGGCTGTATGGTTTTGGCCCAAAACACCTATCTGTGTCAGTACGGAAAACAAACTTGGAACTTACATTTCCGCTATGTGAAACTTCCTAGAGTTCCCCAAACCCACCACTTTCTCCATCTTTCTCTGACCCTGCTCAGGGTAGATCCTCTGTCTAGACTGCCCTCTGCCTTGTCTGCCTGATGACCACTTACTCGTCTTTCAGAATCAATCTAAGGGCCATCTCCTCCATGAAGACATCGCAGCTTCCCACGCCCGCCTTCCAGTGACCTCTCTCTCTTTTGCACCTGGTGTCAGACCTTGGGTTCAAATCCCTACTCTGCCACCAACCAGCTCTGTGACCTTGGGAAGTTACTTCTCTGTGTCTCAGTTTCCTCAACTGCAAAATAGGACTAAGAAATAGTCTCTACCCCCTAAGGTTGCTGTGAATATTTAAAAAAAGAGAGAGACTTCCTGCAAATCAAAGCACATAGCGGAAGGCCTGGCACATAGTGAGTGCTCCATAAATGTCAGCTAGTGTTATGTTTGTCACTGTATCTGGGACAGATTTCTCTCCCAGAGTGTTTTTTTTTTTTTCCTTACGTACTAGGCAGTGATCTTTTTGAGGGCAGAGACCTGGCACAAAGAAAGTGTCTAAGAAATGCTTGTGAAATGAACGATAAATAAATGGGCAAAGAGGGTCTTTTGGGAAGTGACAGTCTCCACCTCCAGGTCTCACTGACTTGGGTGACCCAACACCTACCAGACGGCACTCTGCCTTCCCGTGCACCTGGCTGCGTTCTGGACTCACTCCCCTACTCTAGGGCTCTAGTTCAATCACCAGAGTGTGCTATTTATTGGGTGGTGTTGTCACCCCACATCATGAAGCAATTGTCCTCCCCAGTAGATGGAGGACACTCTTGGTGAAACCCACCCCCCAGGATCCAGGAGTGCCCACCAGCCTCAAGGCTGTGACTTCTCAGCCCCAGCTGGCCTGGATAGCTACTGCAGGGGACGCTCAGTCAGCAAGCCCCAGCCTCCCGGAGGTCACCAAGGTAACCTCCAGAGGAAGTGAGACCGCACCACAACAGAGCACGATCCCTGCAGGTTTGGTGGGCTCAGCGACTTCCAGCCACAGCTCCACTGGGACCACGGAGTCAGCCATCGTCACACCTCTTAGCACAGGGCACCTCCAACCTTGTCATGCTGGGAGGTGACAGGAGGAACGGCAGGGCAGGCGATTTGACCACTCAAAGCCAATGGCAACAGCAGCTCTTGTCCCTTCAAAAGCGTCAGGTCACCAGAGCCCCTTCCAAAGCACTGCAGGCCAGCGACTGAGCTCAGCTCCGTCATCCACACTCAGACCTCCACAGCCCGGCCACGTGGCGCTTCACCAGCTCCTGCCTCCAACCACGAGAGCTGCCGCCGCCAGCTCTGCGCAGTCCCAACTGCAGGTCTCCGTGAGAAAGACTCAGGATTTCATGGGAATAAATGAACTTGTTTTGACAAAGCTAGATGGCTGTAATTACTTCCTTTCTGCACTGCTTAATTTTGTTACACATCAGACACTGCATATTGAAATTTCAATGTCTGGAGCGTTTAAAATCTCTGTCCCTTCTTTCCAAAGCAGGACACGTCAATTTTTAAAATTCTTCTACTGATATAGAAGGCCTTGGATTAATATTTGCCAGCACATCTGTCTGACCTCTTTTTCTGATACTGGGAATGGTATTGAAACTCCTTATTAACTTTATTTGAACAGTACTTCAGGTGACCTTCCGAGGCTGGAGGCAAAGGCCAGCTTCCTCAGATGGATGGGGGAGCTTCGTTCAGATCTTCAGGCAATTTTATAAATGAACACATTTTGTGACTGCTCAGCAGTCTTTAAAAAATATTCGATGATAAGACTATGAGGGGAATCTTAAATCCCAGTTCTAAATTGAAGAAATAACCTTTGTCTGTCATTCTCAGTGACCACTAACCAGGCAAGGTGTCACCACGGAAGCCCACGCGCGCTGGTTTTGGGCAGCGAGTTTGGGATTCTGCTCAGCCGTGACGCGCCAGGGCCCACGACGGCCCCGAGGATTTGTTGCTGGGAAGTGTGGCTTCTATCCCGACCCCTTCCCTGAGACCCCAGGATCACTCCCTGGGCTACCACAGGCGTTGTGTGTCCCTCCATTTCAGCCCCCCTCACTGGGATTGCGGCACCAGATCCTGCCCGCCTGTGAGTGCCACCTGAGGAAGGAGGCCACATCTCCACGACAAAGCCCAGCACCTGGAAAACAGCCAGGAATGGGGAGTGGGCCCAAGAGAAGTGTCCTGAACCAGTCAACAGACAAAAAAGTGAGTGAGTGCTTGAAGAAAGGAAGGGATGAAGGCGGGGAAGGCTGATAGCTGCTGAACCAGGGTGCATGAGTCAGGAGGATAAAGTAGTGCGAGGCAGGCCCAGAACGAGCACAGAGAGCCGGCGCCCTGTTGCTCTAAAGGCTCCAGCACGTCAAACAATGATGGGCACATAGTAGGTGCCGAATACATTATGACAAATGACGCTAATGAGGCACTTTGTGTCCCTGAGCCCTGTGCTAAGCCCTTGACATGGATGGTCCGACTTAGGCCTTGCACCAACCCTACAAGGAGCTGGCATTATTTCTGGCAAAGTGAACGAAGGAGCAGTAATAGATGCTGACTCCCCAGGGAAGGCAGGAAAGACATAACCCAATTCCTACCAGCGTCATCAGTCTGACACTCTCACTAGACAGGCAGCAGAGTTTTGCAGTGAAGCACACGGATTCTGGAGCCAGGCTGCCTGGGTTCAAGTCCCAGTCCTGCCACTTGCAGTTGCTGGGCAACTTACTTCACTTACTTAAGCTCTCTGTGCCTTGCTTTGCTATGGGGATGATGATGGGGTGCAGGGGCTATTGTTAGACCAGTTAAGTCACAAGATAGATGGCACAGGACCTGACAAACAGCAAGTACTATTTTTAAGTAGTGGCCTTGAAATGCTGCTCTCTACTGCCCACACCTATGAATGGTTTCCTTGGTGTCATTGTTGGGAGAGGGCTGACACCCTTCTTCCCTCTTCACAGGTCTGATCTGGGCTTCGTGGGCTGCAGGATGTGGGGACACAGTGGCCTTGACTACAGGGTGAAAGTCAACCATATTTGGATGACAATAAGAGCAGTGGGGAGGAGAAGGAAGGAAAGATTTATTAATCTGTGTTAAATGCAGCTAAAAGATGTAACTAAGAATCTGCCCAAGATCTCCTCATAGTGTTAGAGACCAAGCCTAGGATAGACTCTGAAGTCCCAGCTTCCTTCGTGGGGTCAGCTGAGGACACATAGTGTGGAACTTCTTTACCTGCTGGAGGGAGAACATCTTCCCTGTTTTCAACTAAACCTCTCCTGGTCCTTGACAAGACAAAATGCCCAGCAGTGTAGAACACCCTTCTGGATTCCTGTGGATAGAGCAACTGCCCAGGCCTCGCTATCCCACCTCACTGTGCCAGCTGCCCCACAGGAGGGCCAGCTGTGAATGCAGAGCCTGGAGGTTTGGGAGGACATGGCCCCAGCTACCCTGGCTGGGAGCACCTGCCTGTTGACCCACACTCCCGGGCAGACACCCGTGGGCTGTTTAGTGGTTCAAGGTCACCAAAATAGCAGGGGTGTTGGGATGAGCTGGTGGATGGGAAGTGCAGCTGATTTCAGCTCTTGCTAGGTCTAGATTTGGCTCTGGGGCACCTAGGCTGCTGATAGAAAGAATCTTTTCCCTCTATGCAGAACAAAGACACTTTCACAGGTTCCTCTTCCCCATAAACTTCTCTGGCTCAGTAGCCTGGTCAGCCAGTTGCTCCAAGACCTGTCTCCCAACTAACTCTCTCTTCCACCCCTGCTGGCCTCTCACTTCATGTCCCAGCATCATGCAACTATTTGCAGTTCCATCCTCTAATCCGTGCTCCTCCGTCTCCCTCTCATGGAAGCTCCTTCCTGCCCTGCCTCTGGTTTACCTTTCTTCCTTCGTTCATACTCATTTCTTGCATCATCTCCCCCATGAAGCCTTCTCTGACTGATTCCTCTGAGATATCTCTGTTTTGTTCTCCCTTAATTCCTTCTGGAAAGTTCTACCCTGGTATTTACCACTTCGTATATGATTTTCTCTTTATGGGTCTGTCCTTCATAGGAGTGAGTTTCTTGATGGCAGGTAGCGTGACTTTTGTCTTTGCATCTTTAGTGTCTAGCCCAGTGCCCGGCACATTGCAGTGTGCGAATGACTTGGAAGAATCTGCCCAAATCATTCTGAATTCACAGAGGAACAACCAAAGCAACTTCAGCATTTCAACCAGTGCAAAATGGTTGTACGTAGAGGCTTATGAATACAAAACAAAATTCACAAACTTAGACTGCACTTAAGGGAAAAGAGTCAATAACATAAACTTTATGATGGGGTGAAGGCCCTGGAGAGGTGACCTGCTATACAATGAAAGGATTCAGCATCTCAGAGGCAAAGGAATGTGAAATGTGGCCACTGCCTTCTCATGGGTTCTGGAGGATGATGCTTGCTTAATGAATAAAACCATATCCTCCACCTGTAAGTCAACTACTGTAATTACATCCTAAAAACCAGTGTGATATATATTACCTTTTAGGCCAAACATGTAGGCTGTGAGTATCATGTAGGTAAATAATTTTGCCCAAAACACTTAATTTTTTAAAATAAAAACTAAATTTACACCCAAACCAGAAAAAGAATGTTACATGTTATGCAGACAGTCCCCAAGAAGCCTTAGAAATGTCTGTGTTACAGCACTGGGTTAGATTTCTTCAGGAGATTCTATGGGGTGGCACACTGATTCTCCTAGGGGGTGACAGCTCCTGAGTAGAGACACAGAGGCAGTAAACTTAGAACTTTAGACAACCAGATGTGTTAGAGTGGTAGACCAAGAGACAGGGCTGAGACCAGATGCAGGGGCTTGAAGATGGGGTGCAGGTGTGAAAGTAAACAACCCTTAAGCAAAAGGGGCTGTTACCACAGGCAAAAACTGGCTTGGACTGGCTTGTCAGCTGTCTCTGTCACCTTACATGAACTTCGGCTAATTACAATATCATTTACGTTGTGGTTTTAAAATTTGTCCACTCTTGAAATCACCATGACAGTTCCAAGACAACCATATAAGGTATGACAATGGGAGGGAACCCAATTCTAGGAATTACTACCCAAATTCTTAGTAAAAGTCAACCCCTTGGCCTTGAATATCCCTGCCCTCGATTAGTAAGACAACAAAAGATTTAAAACCCCTTCCTCTCAGTGCAGCTGCTCCCTTTCTAGCCTGCCGGCTCTCCTTCCTGAGAGTGGACTTTCACTTTCAATAAAGCTTTCACTTGCTTGGCTTACGTGGTGTGTCCTGAAATTCTTTCCCATGAGGAACACCAAGAACTAGGAAAAAACTCCACTCGGTGGCCAATAACAGAAGGAATGTGGCACCAAAGCATTTTATGAGAATGGGACACTGCTAGCGTTTGAATAATTAATTCCGAGAGTCATACAAATGTACAAAGGAAGCTCAGCCCTGACAAATTCTAGGTTTGATGCTTGGTTAATTAAACTCCATCTTCCATTGAAAACAAACACACACACACACACACACACACACTCTGTGGTATAGAACAAACATATTGTGGTATATTACCTGTACTTCACTTTAACTCCTTGGTTCAAGATGTGTATAAACCTCTGAATTACTTTTCAAACTCACCAGGAAATATAATCATTCTGTTGGTCTTACCCTGAGGTAGTTGAGGGTGAAGTTTGTTAGCCCCATCCTGGTGATGTTTTTGGACAGCTGATCCAGGACCTGAGGATCTTGTGCCTAAACAGAAAAAAAGATCATATATTTTATCCCTACATGGTCCCAAGAAAATCTTAGACTGTACTACAGCTGCTAAAAAAATGTAATCTCAACATTGTCAATTTTTCTTGGAGGACAGGTTGCTGAAGATAATTTAATTTACATTTTGAAGACACTTGCATATAATGCTCAAGGATATTTTCAGATCAATTGTGCAAGACTGGGGAAAACCAAACTGCCTTAGATGTGCTTTCAGTCCTTGGAAGAAACAGCATTATTTCCTGTGTGAGAGACCCTGGCACTTGGGCCTCAGGCCAAGAGTCACCGAGCCCTGCCAGGAGAACTCCAGGTCCAGGGCCCTCATCAGAGAAGGTGGCACCTGCAGACTGGGGAGAGCTATGCTTCAGGACTGTCCTTTGTTTCCTATTGTGATAGTGGTGGTGTTTTAACAGCTTGAGGTTGAGGGCTGTATTTGAAAACTTTGCCACAGCCATTACACATATATATATACACACACACACATATATATGTATATATGTACATATACATATATATATGTAATACACACACACACATATATATAGAGAGAGAATTCTAACTTTCCTCCCCATTAAGCTAAGATTGGAAATAGACGTCCTTAACAATTTTCATTCTGCCGAACTTTAAGGGTAAGAATCACATTTCCCAAAATATCCACATTTTAATAAGGGATGTAAAGTATCATGGGCCACCCCGAATTTTCTCTTCAGCCAGAAAAAATAAAATAAAATTCTTTCTGCGTTGACAGATCTTTTGGTTGATGCTCTTGCTGTTTGCCTTTCCTTTTTTCTTAAGAAAGAAGCAAATCTGCACTAAATAGGGGAATATATAAGTAAATATTCCTTTGTCTCCATGTCTACATTCATGAGACTATCTAGGTTTTACTAATGCAACTTTAATTTATTCTTTTCTGCACTTACTTTTTCTCATAGAGATACTACCAATTGAGTTTGTGCATATAAATAAAAAACAAAATGTCAGAGAAAACAGCAAGTATCAGTTTCACGTGAACTTCTTGAACAGGGTCTTGTGGACATTGAGTGTATATTTATTAAACCCCTCTCATGTGTGAGGAAGAGGTTTTTCTACAGAATTGCATGAAGTAGTCACGGCCAAGCTCAAGGAGCTTACATTTCAATCAGAAGACCAGGATAATAATGAATTCACGGAAGAATATTGTCACTGCTGCTGCTGCTGCTGCAAGAGCCAATCGCTAATACCTGCAGAGGACCTACGATGTGCCTGACAGGCATTATTCTAGGTGCTTTATAGTCATTAACTATTAATCCTCAAGCCAATTCTCTGAGGCAAGTTTCCTACTGTTCCTATTTTATAGATGAACCACTGGAAGCACAGAGAGGTTATGTCATTTACCCAAGGTCACACAGGAGCAAGGATACAACCCTCTGTGGTCACAGTCCAGGGCTCAGGCTCCCAACCACTGCCCTCTGCTGCCTTTCAGTCTATTTTGAGAACAATAAGGATGTATACTCTGGACTTCTTCGAGGAGAGTGGAGAACGTGAACTGGGCTTTCATAATTAAGAAGGACCTGGAGCATGGATGGTAGAAATAAAGGAGCAGGAGAGTGGGGTGCCACAGCAGAAAGCACAAGGTCAAAGGGAAGGGCAGAGATGGGGTTAACCAGTGGAAGCAAAAGGTGGAGAACAGATGCCTGGAGAGACAGCCTGGAATCAGATAGCTGGGAGACAGTCAGCTTATCAGCCAGGTTTAGGAGTCAGAACCAGTTGGGTCTAAATCTTGATTTTGCCACTTTTGAGCTAAAAAACATTGGGCAATTTATTGAATGTCTCTGAGCCTCAGTTTGTCAGCAACAAACATATCTCTGAGTCACTGTGAGGATTAAATAGCATAATGCATACAAAATGTTTAGTTCAAGGCCTGGCATAGTAAACACTCAATAAATGATAGTTACTTTTTTTTTATTGTTCAGGATCTTAAAAATCAGGCTTATTAAGTCTGATTTTGTTCCAAAGATTTTTCATGGAAGCTGCTGCATCATGCATTATAGAGGAGAGATTTATTTGAGTTAATGCCTTTGACTCCTTCTTAAGGGATTGCACCTGACTGTAGTTCCTACTTACATTTAAAATATAGCTCTATATTGGCATTGAACCCACCTTTGCACTTCATTGGTCCTCAATAAATTTGATGTGATTTATGGCCAAATGAAACAGAGAGAACTCCAAATACTCCACTTCAAATCCAGCACCGTGGTTAGGAAGGACCAACTCCTGCTGACGTGGATCTGAAGCTATACAAGTCCCACGTCTGGTCAGATGGTTCTAATCAAAACTGGAAACTGTTTTTTTTACTTCTTGTTTTTTTCATTCCCCAATTATACATAACAAGTTTGTTAGCCCAGGCAGAGCAGTGCTTGATAATGACTGGATGGAATTTAAGAAAAGTACAAATTGTTTATTGAGGTAACTTCCATTTGGAGTTCAGAATAATAAAGTGTCAAAAATAGCCTCACAATGTACAAAACTTGGAAACAAAGGAGCGGCAAAAGGGCCTGTGGATTAAAATGATTGAGAACAAAACTCAATATTTAGAGTTAATTACCTCAAGTGTGATGATTACTGGAGTTCTTTCACAGAGAGAGAGCTGGGTTTTGCCCCTTGAGTAAAATGAAGGAGAAAAAAAAAGAAAAAAGAAAAGAAAGTAAAACAGAAATTAAATTACTTACATGCATGGCTAGAATGCTTCTCGGGACTAACTCTCGGTATTGTCTAATGGTAAAGTGCCATGTTTTTATTCTCATAAGATCATCAAAGGTGAACTCCAAGATCAGTCTGCCTTCTGTACATACCTAGAAATGACAAACAACGCACTCATTTGTTATGTACTTCGTGAAAGCCACATTTTGTAACTCACACATCAGTTACTCAGCGTGGTCTCCCTTACTGGGCTGCACTTGCTCTTGGTTAAGATGTGACACAAACGGTTTATCTATGGCATATGGGGACAAGTGTCAGCTCTAGAATCAGTAGGTTCAGAAGACTGCACAGCTGCTTACTACCCAAGAGGTAATAGAAATTATACTCGTTACTAATGAAACTCTATGAGCCTCTGTTTCTTCATCTGTAATTATGGGGACAAAACCCATCTTATAGGGATGTTGGGTCAGAAGCTACTGGCACACAGTATGTATCCCCCAAAAATCTCTCACTTCCTACTTTCCTTCCACTTTCATCATTGTTCTACCATAGGAGCTTGAGTTCTTGTCCTAATCTTGATTATCCTACTCTAGGAGAAAGCAGCCAATAAAATCATTCCTGCTGAAGTGTGAGATACTACAAGTTTACCCAACTAGAGAAATTCCGGAGGGCAATGCTTAACCCAAGGCAGTGGGTACTGGTTACCGACATGTGGATAATAGAGCCATATTTAAAGAATATATTTCTTGAATCTCATCACATCAGCAATGACAAATTCTGCTGGCATAAAAGGCCAGTCTTGGGGGGCTGGGGCATTTTATCTTTCTAAGAAAAATATATATTATTAATGAAATATAATAGAATTTTGGAGGCTTTCTTCCTTGATAGAGTAATCAGTGACAGAGTAGCATTTTTAATCTTCTTTTGATATTCATATCACTTTAAGCATGTAGTTCCTGTTTTGTTTACTGTTCTTTTCACCATTAATGACTTTGAAATGAAAGAAAATGCCGGGCAATCACAAACCACTGAGCCCATGTCAGCTATGAGACAGGAAGTGGTAGTGACATATTGGTTGAGTTTAAATAGTGACAACCCCTGAATCAGCCCATCTTTGCCTTAGGGAAGCAATACAAAATAGGAGGTGGAGGCTTTGGCATCAGAGAGTACTGGATTTGAATCCTGGCTCTACTTTTTACTCATTCTGGAATTTTGGGAAAATCAAATTCCCTCAATTCCAGTTTTCTCATTTGTAAAGTCGGTATCATAATCCTTTAGGTAAGGTTGTTAAGAAAATACATTAAATGAAACTATGCATGTGGATTGCCTGGAACTGTGCCTGGTGCATAGTAGGATGACAGTAAATGATACCTTTACCCATAAAGAAAGGCAACCAAAGAGAACACAGAATCCTAGACCAGTGGTGGCCATAATGTGCCATCTGAGACCTGGGGGTTCACCAGAAGCATCTTAGGGGCTCTCCTGGGAGGAGCTGGGCCTCCCTCCCGACTCTGAGATCCCCACAGATATTTTCTGGATTTCACCAGAGCAGCTTTGGTTGTATCTGTTTTAATATATTGGGCTTCTGATGAAGTTTTTTGGAGAAAGATTTCTTAAGCTAAAAACAAACATAAAACTCTGGAAACTTAAAAAAAAACACATTTAAAAATAAATAAATAAGTAAAAATTAATGGAATAGGAGATATGAGTATTTCTAAAACTATAGTCCATGAAGATGGTGAACAGTTTATATCAACCATTTATGAAATATAAATGATCACTTTCCTCTATGGGAATTTGATACAAAACACCACCATTTATTGAGTTGAAATTAGGTCCTCAGCAATGACTTAGGTGCTTTCCATGCACTCTAATTGAAGGTAATATTTTCTTTTAACAAGTCAAATATTAGTACAGGGGAATTACTAACAAGTGTTGATAGGGCATGACTCAAGAAAAATGCTGTTGCCGTTTGCCATCTTTGTCTTATCAAAGATCTCAGAAGTGCTGTCAGATAATTATTGATAATCTAGGTAAAGACCTCTATCTCAGATCCAATTAGCAGAATCTGTGTATAATGCCAGGCATGGGCACCTTGCCCCAAAACTCTTTAGTTGAGTGGTCTTCAGAGCCTTGTTTCTGGTGTCTTAGCCATGAGAGTTGAGTGCACTAAAACGGGGGAAGACTTCAGTGTCCCCAAACCACTACCCTAGAGCATCGTCAGTGTGAATTAATTTACCAAGGTCTTCAAAAGAGTTGCATGGAGATTAAGCTACACAACTCCCCCTGGGGTGTTAGGGTGACAGAAGCCACCTGTGTTGACAGGTTTCACAAAAGAGAGGTAGCTATAGGCAGCCATCAATGATGAAATGTCTTGACAGAACAGGACAGATATGTGGATGCTATTATCTTTTTTTTAAAGAGGGAGTATTATTGGATATTTAAACAAATAGTAGCTCACTTAAATGTCAGCATTTTTTATTATCTAACCTATTTGTTTTGTATTTATGAACCACAAACCAAGAGGAGGTAGAGGTTCTGGTTTACTTCTACTGGAGCAGAATTTTATAATGGGAAGGCATATGTGTAGTCCTTCTGATGGAATACTCAATTGGAGCATCTGTAAGGTCAAGTTAAATTGCGTTCTTTATTCACAGTAACATAACAAACTAGTTTGAGACCTTTCTGGCAGTCAAACTGTCATGGGCCTACAAAATGGAAAATTGCAACAAGACTTGGGGTCCTTCTTTTTCAGTCAAAACCAAGGAACCAGCCTCATCCAGGGTATACCATGTGCAAGACGGGAATCCTTAGAATTGAATCTAACTTGACTGTGCTAGGTGTTTTCTTTAAGGAAAAATAAATGACTTTCTTGAATGAAAGGACAGTGGAGAATTCTGGTCACTGCTGATCTTCCCCAAGTAATTATATCTGCAGCTTCATCCCAGGCCCTAGGCGGGCCCTACACTACTACTCCCATCATGGAAGTTAAAGGAAACTGAAGGCTTTGTGATTTGTTTCATATGCAACAATCAGCAAATGGAATAGAGGCACATACGAAAAAAATATATATATTTCTTGTTTGGAAATGGTAAAAAATGAGCATAGCCTATAACGGTGAATTAATGTCTTCTCTCTTCAGAAAAATTCTGTGCATTCCTCTTAATCAATACAATTAATGTAGCTTTTTATCTAAAGTCAGCCTTTTTTTTTAAGCTGCCTTTCACTTGGAATCCAAAATCAAAAGGGTCCCCAATTAAGAAAACATTTTCTGTTGTGCTGAATTCATGTTACCGTACTGTGAGCTCTGACATTTTGTTTCTGTGGTAACCAAAATCAGCTGATTAGTTGGCATGGCAACAGAAAAGATGTAATCCCAGCAGACACACTCTAATCAATGCCCCCAGCACAGATGGTCTCCGGAGGATCAACAAGAAAGAGGCTGGCAGGCATTCAGCTGATCACGTGCTAGCTTGAGACTAGGCCAGGAACAAGAGAACTAAAAAAGAACATTTCTCAAACTAACTGGTAGCTTTTTAACCCCTTTCTTTCTTTGATTAATTGTAAAGCAATATTGACCATGTATGTAGCTATATAATCCAATGAGTCTCCTATAGCTTTTATGAAATAAAGTGTGCTTTTTAGGTGGGAGTGTTTATTTAATTTTCATAGTTTTTATGCTTGGAACAGCAAGCATGGAATAGTGTTTTTAGACTAACAGTTGTGTAAAGCTCATTGTATTTTACTTAGAGATACTTCTTATGTAAATGCATATATATACATAAAAAAATAAGAGCAATTTGATCATTGATATTATAATTTGGTTAGTGTCAGGAGAAGAGTAGAAATTCTGAGCATAATGTGTGTACAGGCTAAGGTAAAAATGATGAACTAACTGTCAAAGACACAAGTGAGTATTCATATAGGAAAACTGGTTGGTGCGCTTCCATGGTACTTTTCTACAGTAGTAAATAATTTCATAATAAATAATGGAGAACAGAGAAAATATAAACTTATGTTTACAGAGGTGATAAGCATGTCCAGTAATGGCTGTAACTATTGTTCCAGTCTGTTAAAACTAAAAATAAGCCCAAGAATGTACCCTAGAGAGTACATCGCTCAGCATCTGCCAATGTTCCCATCCTCAAATATAAATATAACTCGGGGGTCTTTGATTCTGAAAAGCTTGATGTATGCTCTTCTGATTACTAAGCCCTGTGTTCTACTTGATTCAAAAACTGAAAACATAAAAGAAAGGCTTATAATGTGTGTTTTAAAATTCTAATTATATATTTATCCATAATCTATAATGTTCCTGGTATCAGCAAATTGCAAAATGCTCACTATACTCCTGGCAACTATTTAATATTTCAGTTGATTAGGACTGTGGCTGATTTTTGATTCACCAGTTGACCAAATTTTCATAAAAGCAACTCATAACCACTGGGTCAAATGCTATTTGGGGAATGAGAGTTTATTGAAAGTCTAAATTAGAACAATGTAATACTGTCTACACGTAATATGCTAAATAATGCCATGTACAAATAGCAGGTCCCCCTTTAAAAATAAGCATTGGCTTCTGAACACTTTTTCTTTGTGACACTAAAAGGGCATTAGCCCACTGTTTTACAGTAAGTAGTCATGGTATTTTATTACATGAAGATGAGTTATTTTTAATTAATATAAGAACAAAATAAAAAATTGGAAAGATTCTTTGGGTAGTATAACAATCCCCAAGGATTAAAAAAAAAAGAGAAAAAGAAAGAAAGAAAAATGAATCCTTTCACATTTCCTAAAAATAAATGTGCATAATTAGCATCTGGAACAAGTCCACGTAACTAAGCTCCATTTCCCAGAAAGTGATATTTTCCATCACAGTATGGAAATCTTCATTCCAGGAGTTGGCAAATACGCTGCCATGGCGTAGAATAAGATGAGTGTTCCAAATAATTGATGCTTGGGCCAAGGGAGCTGTGTTCAGGAGAATGCTCAGGTCTTCCTGGTGGCCACCTTGGATGCCTGAACAAACCACTCAACCATCTGAGAGGGGAGCATTCCAGGATAAGAAAGAATGCAAGACTGGAAAACCTCAGTTTCTTGATTTGAATGAAAATAGCACTTAACAATCCATTGGAAGAATGAGATTCTTTTTGATCTAAAACAAGTCCTGAATGTCCCACACTAAACCTTCAGAGCAACTATGTTCATTTATGAGAAAGTTTTCACCTGAGAAAGAAAGAAATTGAGTGCACATATAAAAGGGCTGCTACAAAATGCATTTTTATCTTCCATGGCTACAGGATTTGGAAGTAGCTCTTTAATTATGGCAAAGCTCTTTATTTAATTATCATGGATTTTTTTCCCCCTTAAAGCATAAGGAGTTGGTATGTTTTTCTTGAATGACCTAAAAGTAACATTAAACCTAGAGAGGAAAAAAAAAAAAACTAAACAAAACAATAATAAAGCAGCAGAGAAAGGCTTTCCCTGCAATACTCGGACTCTGTAATACTGGAAATAAATGGCTTGTGTATCCGTCTGATCTACAAGATTATGTAAATGCTCTGCATCTCCAGAACGAAGTGAGACATGGGCAGATTACACCATCATTCAGGTGATCATACCTTCCCATATAGCAAGTCTTTTGCCAGCACAGACTTCTACATTCTGTATGAAGCTTCTTTGTTTCTGAATGACAACTTTCCCCTCTGCCCAACTGTTAAAAACAGGAAGAAAGAGAAAAACCCTATCCTTTGTCCCACATTTAAAATGTCTACTGACAAAATCAAGATACCAAAGAATCTATGGCATTTGATGATTTGCTTTTGCATTTTATAACCATTTCCTTTGCCCTTGGTTTTGTACACCAGCATGGGTGCTGGAAAGATGAAACTGCACCAAGATCAATCAATAAATAAGAAACATTTTTTTTTTTCTTGCAGCAAAACTGCGTAAGTAACAGACACATCTTCAGCTTTCTAAACAGGGCTTTTGCAATTAACCCTGATAATTCAGCTTCTCTTCGCTATAGAGAGAGGATTGTCATTTGTGTTTTGAACTTAAAGAAATTGCTGCTATCATTAATATCACAAATTATTTTCACATAAAATGCAATGAACTAGTGCTTGTTAAAATAAAGTTCAGTTTGCCAGATTCTATGACTAAATATTCGTATTTGTTCTTACTAATTTTTCTACCTGCCAGAAGACATAAGGGATCATCTATAGTGTTCCAGAAAGGTCTTGGAGAGAGGGAATAGTCCATATGTGAATTTTCTGTGTATGGCAAGGATCAGAGGCATAAAATGTGTAGAAGGTGAGGTTGAATCTCTATCTCCTCTATTTTTCATTTCGCAACCTTCATAGGGCCTTGAACTCTGCCTCAAACACTGTGATATCTGATCCTGACACCTGTCTTCCCCTCCATTTTTCTCCTTCAGTCTTTTACAACAAGTTTATGGCCCAACCATGCTGTCTTGCTAAGCTGCTTGTATGATGCACCGACCAATCACACAACTTCTTAGAATCTGGGGAAACAACCTTTAAATTCTTAATTCCCTAATTTCATTGATATTTTTATGTTTTTCTGTTCCTTACAGATTACAGCTGGATTGTGCTTAGTGGGTTTTCCCCTTATTTGTTCAAATTTGAATTTAGCTCTAAAATTTTTTTTTAGTAACAAAGCACAAATAGGCAAATGTTCTTTCAGCTGTAGTAGACCCTTTGTATAAAAACAAAAATTCCAATCTAACAACTAAAATTTAAAAGGCAGCAGAAACTCCTCGCCCCTTAGTTTTGAGGTTCTCTCATCTTTGATTTCCATGTGTTGAGTATCACACACACATACATCTTAGAACTGTGTTCACCCAAAGAGTCGTCCCATGTCACAAACAAAAAAGATTCTCTCATGGTGTGAAACTGTCTGAGAGATGAGCAATCAGCTCAAAGTTCCAGAAGAAAACCGTTAATTATTATCCTTTAATTTGCTGAGTAGGAAAAGCCGGGCATGTGGCAAAACCTGTCCTGTACCTTGGTGAACATGGGCTTCCCGTGCTGAGTGACCATCGTGCACTGGTCGCAGTCCACTGTGATAGATGAGTTGTGGTATGACTCTTTCGAGTGTTTGAGAATGTAATACAGGTCAGTCACCCCTCCTTCAAACACAGTGCTAAAGTAACGGGGGATGAGGGTCCTGCCGATAGCTGGGAGAGAAACACAGAGAAACAAACCATTAACAAAAATATCCGACTGGCCCCACACACCCCACACCATGGCCAAACCTCCTACAACTAGATATAGGTCATCTCAAGAAACCATACCAGGAGAAAAATTTCTCTGTATAAACAGCCATGACCCTTGTGGGTTGGAGTTAATAAAATATAATCCCCAGCTATTCAGGAAAAATATGTACAGTCATCTCTCCAGATTTTGTGTCCACTGAAAGTCAATAAAATAAGAATTAGTACTTTAAAAATAATTGGGGAAAATGCATTAACTACTTTGGACCTTGTACTTACTTTTGAAGTGAACATGTTTTCAAAAATAAGACAGCTCCAACCTACTCATATTTTTCAATGTACTGTTTACAGGCCAGTTACCCAATCATGTTTTAGTTTTATTAGTAGTAGTGATAATATAAATTTTAATAACATTAAAAGCTTTGTGA
Organism: Daubentonia madagascariensis; assembly: GCA_023783475.1. Taxonomy (NCBI): domain Eukaryota; kingdom Metazoa; phylum Chordata; class Mammalia; order Primates; family Daubentoniidae; genus Daubentonia; species Daubentonia madagascariensis. The sequence goes on from JAKFHU010001769.1 coordinate 12,530,231, forward strand.
AGTAGTTTGGAATTCTCTCATCGGATCTTCACAACAACCCAAAGAGAGAACAGGACTAAGACTCAAAAAGATTATCATGGAAAAAGAATAAGGTTATTATGAATGTTTCAAAGTCACATGACTTGTAAGTAGCTATTTGAGGTCTCTAACTCCATATCTGCAAACACCAAAACACCTGCTCTTTACAATACTGTCTCAAACTGCTTTAAAGAATGGAAATCTTTAAAAAGTAACCCATATCTCCATATACAAAGAGATCCATAACTATGTAAATGCTGATTATTCTATCTGCTTTTGGAACTGTATAAGACATCTCTCTAGAATGAAAGGCCCATTTTAAGAGAACTTGATACCTTCCACTTGGTCTAAATTGGTCTCTTTCATTCCAAGTGTTTGGTCCTGCCCCATTTTAGTTTCAGTGGTTGTGTAAGTAGCTGGGCCTTTCTGATATATGATGCTTACAGACCTGTAAAAAGCCCTTTTTTCAGCAGTGATTTGAAATCCTCTTACACTGGAAATCCCAACTCATAATATCAGGAATTTTGCCTATGTGCAGATTTTAAGTCAAAGGTCTAAAGGACTCTCACGTGATCCAAGGTTTTTAATAAATCTCTTACATTCACTATATAATACCCTTTGAAAGACAAATATAATATTTAAGGTAAATAAACTATCAAAGAGAACTTTAGCTAGGAAAGATCACCCAATCATTACTTGAATGTTTTAAAATATTTAATTTCATTTTAAAAGAATCAGTGTTAATCCATTTTGTATGGGTCTATATCTCTTTGGTACATGGACTTGGAAAAACTATGAATATAAAGAGAATATTCTGCCAAACTGTCTTTTGAAGTTATTTTAAAGAACCCCAGATGGATGACTAGTCTCCAAATAATTTATAGAGTTGTTATTGCTTCATATTTGCTGCAGGTAAAACCAATCAACAAGTGTGTATGCTAAATATTCCAGAATATTCTGTGATTCCCTCCGAAATAATCCTTCTACATACATTTGCTAAATACTGCCTAATCCCCAATATTGCATGCTCATTCTCTGAATATAAAATTCAAATGAGAGTAATTTGAGTCCACCATATCCTTAAACATATGCATAGCTAATATTATAAAGAAAACTTTGTAATGCTAAAACACTTATTGTACTTCACTGAACAGATAAAATTAATTGAATACACTTCAAATATTCTAACTTAAAGCTAATTACCATAAATCAACCCAATTAATTTAACAATTTGGGATCTGTACTGTTGAAAATAAATATAAACCATAAAATGCAGATGTAGGGTGAAAATATTCCATAATATTCAAGGAATTGTCACATTAAAAAGGTTATGATAAATAACCACCACTGGATTAGTCACATTATGCTTTATTCATCATAAATCCTGCACGATTTAATTCCTTTATAGCACTGCTCACTATGTATTATCATTTTCACTTATAACATAAGAAAAGTTTGAATGGGAAAAAAGTTTGAGATTCTTTAACTTTAAACCTAAGTTTTTAATTACTTCTCCAACTCCAAAAGAATGTACAAACTATATAGTAAATATCCTTAAAGGGAAACTCAGCTTTGCTTTATTGAATAATTTCTAACACTCTAGAAAATGGTTACCATGGATACTGGAGGTTTGTTTTCAGCCCTGTTTCCTTTGTGGGACTGCCCTACTATTTTCCCATGGTCCTATTTGGACCATCAGTCAGAAAGGTTCACTATCCACTTTGGTAGCATAAACCCATGGTCTGGTGGCCCCTATGAACCATGACAATGGTATTCTTGCATGCCCTTGTGTATGTAGTCTCCTCTCCTTAAATCTGAGCTGGGCCCTGTGATTGCTTTAATTGATAAAATGTGGCACACAAGTGACCTTGTGTCAGTTTTGGGCTACACCTCTTGGAAACTTCTACTTTGTGGTTGGGAAGAAGTCAATTGCTACGTACAAAGTCCAACTACTCTAAGACTGTGAGAAAGCCCAGCCTCGCCATGTGGAGAGGTCTCATGAAGGAGAATTGAGTCTTCCAGCCAACAAACCCAGCTGAGCTTCCAGCCCACAGCCAACACTGACTTGCAGGGGTGGAGCCATCCTGGAAGTGAATCCTTGAGCTCCCATTAAGCCACCTCAAGTTGGTGTCACATGCAGCTGAGATGAGCTGACCTCGACATGCTTGTAAAAATGTTTGTATTTTAAGCCAACAGGTGTTGGGTACTTTTTAAATGTAGCAATGGATAACTGTAGCGTCATTTCAACCACCCCACTGGCCACAAAGGTAGGCAAATCAGAATGCTTCCCTGAAGGAAAGAGGGCAGTTTTGCCATGAAAAACTTACAAATGATGGAAATCTAGAAGCTTGTGTATAGAAGGAATGCAAAGTAGAGAGACAGAGTCTTAGTGGACTGATACTGGCCCTCCTCTCAGCTGGGAATAAAGTCAACTCCACGCCTCGGAGGGTCCTACTTACGTGAGACGTGCCCCTCCTTTTTTTTCCTTCCTAAGCTAGTTTGTGTCAGGTTTCCACCATTTGCAAGCAGAGAAGTCCTGACTAATTCTGTCCTATTGCAGCATGAAATGGGGTAGCAAACACCGAGAGAGAATAAAGAGGCTGTGAAGGGACTGACAAACTACAGGACATATCTGAGTCTGTCTTCGTGCAACATACTGTGTTAGCAGCTGTAGGAGACAAAAAGGTGTCAGAGATTGTACTAGTTTCCTATGGCCGTTGTGACGATTTACCACAAACTTAGTGGCTTAAAACAACACACATTTATGATTTTATAGTTCCAAAGACCAGACGTGGGTCTTGCGGGGCTAAGGTCAGGCTGTCAGCAGGACTGAATTCCTTTCTGGGGGTTCTCGGGGACAATCCATTTTCTTGCTTGGTTCAGCATCTAGGCTGTTCACACCCCTTAGACGTGGCCCCTTCTCCATCTTCAAAACCCACAGGGGCGAGTTGGGGCCTGGCAAGGTATTGCTTTTACTTCCTCTTCTGCCTCCCTCTTTTATTTTTAGGGCCCTTGTGATTGCACTAGATCCACCCAAGCAATCTAAAATAATCTCCCCCATCAAGATCCTTAACCTAATCAGATCTGCGAAGTCCTTTTTGCCTTGTGAGGTAACATGCACAGGTACCAGGAATTAAGGCATGGGCATCATTAAGGGCCTATTATTCTGTTTACCATAAAGCTTATGCTTGCCAAGAGCTTCTGCTCTATGAGGGAGAGTAGTCAGAAACATGACAGACACACACTGTGCACACACACATGCACACACACACATACAATGTGCAATATATAAATTATGCCCCGTGATGGGACAGCCAGCCAGAGCAAAACCCCTCTATTGCTCACTCATTGATTTCTTCTATAAACATTCACTGAGCCTGGAGTAGGTGTAAAGCTCCATGGTAGGTGCTGAAAACACAGAGATGGATTTTTGTCCCTGTCTTTCAAACTCGTTTCTATCAGGAGAGGTAACAAGTATCTAAGTATCTATAACACAATGTGATAGTTGATAATGTTACGAAAATAGATTTGTGATTTTGAACTCTGTACTGGTATGTTGTGAATCCTGAATTCAATGTACAATTTTATTATTTTTGAAGCACTGAGAAGATTGACATGTTCTTTTAATGGAGTAAACCACACAACTGCATTCCACAGTCTAATATAAATGACTTTAAGTTGGTGAACATTTCAGATTTAGATTTGGTGGTCACCTAACTCATCAGCCACAACAGTTCCAAATCTATTTAGATTTTACATTTTTATATACATGTGTTAAACTTACACTTTACATTTATACTTGAATCCCTGGAATTAAAATAATTTAAATATTTGTATACATAAATCTATTAATACATTGTGTGCCTATGAAAAGGATTATATCTTTCAAATATTCTTGCAGTGAAATTAAGTTTATAGAAGATTATAAAGACGATTCTATTTTGTGAACACATTTAGATCAAAGCTCCAAAAGTTAGGAGGTGTGGAGAGCCAGATACACAGGACAATTGTCATGTTAGGTGGGTAAAATATACTATGTATTATTTATCTATATATTCATGAAGGAGAAAAGAAAATCATACATTAAATTATTCAGGAGCTGAAATGTGTATAGAGAATGTTTACATAATACCCCACACCTTGTAGGTAAATATGATTAGTCCAGAAATAGCTAAAAATTTATGCACAGCTAAATTTGGATGCTGAGCCCTGCAGTCAAGTTCCATAGGAAATTTTTTATTGTTCTATTTTGTTCTCACGCACTCCACTCCCCAGAAGTTCTTGCTAAGGAAGTTAGTAGGCTGATGATGTTGTAAAGTCAGGATCTAGCTTATACCTTTTCTTGTAGGTATTACTTGTAGATATTAGGATGTCTACAAGATGTTTGTAGATATTTGCAGAATTTTTTCCCCATTTACAAATCAAATGGTACAAGCTGGGAACTCATTAAGAAGATATAAGAAAGTCTGCCTTTTAGAGCATTTCATCTGTATTAGTAATTATTAAATGCTTTTCTTAAACTCTTAAGGATGTTTATAGGTAATTCACTTGAAAGAAATTACACATAGAAAATAACCACATGGGAAAATATTCAAACTAGTAATCAAGTATGAAATCAAAATAATAATAAAAAGATTAAAACATAAACCTGGTGAGGCTGTGGTGAAACAGACATACACAAATACTTTTAGAAAAGTTAATGCAGCAATCACTGCTTATTTCAAGATTCTCTAATTCACTGGAAGTCTATTAGGTATGACTCTAAGCTCTTGGTAAATAACCTAGTCAAAGTGCAATTCTAAAGTTCAGGTTTTAAGTACTCCAAAGTTCTTCAAGTCCTTTGGGAAAGTGTTGTCTAATGCAAGTCCTTTTGATTTGGGGCCATCATTTACTATTTTAAATGCCTATAATTTCTATGCTATAAAGAAAATTCACTTCCAAAAAATGAAAGGGCTTGAGAGTCTGATTAAAATGTACAGTAAGAGGAAGATTTGTGACTAACAATGTATTAGTACCACTTACCACTTGGCCATTATTTAGCTAATGATTTTCCAAGTCTGAAAAGAGAGAACCAGAACCGTATAATCAAATATATGTGGTTTTAATTAGGCAAAGTTAATTATATCAAAATAATTGATTATTCTACAATTTAAAAAATTTTTCTAAATATGATAATAAATAAATTGGTTGTCTAAGGTAGTTTTGTATAGTTCTGATAAAGCTGTTATACCTCAGAAACCCAAGTGGAAATTCTACTATTGAGATACATAATAAACATAAGGAGTCATCAAACTTTACACTTATCTGTATTCAGAAATCAATGAATGCATTATGTTAATATGTAAATGAAGATACTCCTAGGAGTGAAATAAACTATAATGATGATTTCATTTATGGTAGATAACCATTATAAATAGTTAAAATAATAGAAACAAAATATGCTCCAACTTTGATGGGGGTGCTGTTGGTTCAAGGCAGATCCTGTTGTTCCTGGCGAAAGGAATGCAAATCATATTTACTTTACTTTTGTAAACTGACATCATTTTTGTTCTAATATGCTTTTTACCTCTTTTGTCAACCAAAGCAATTTGACTTACTTTCTCTCTGATGCCTTCTCTTGCTGTTTCAAAGATTCACTCATTTCATGTATGCTTAGTAAGTACCTACTAAGAGCCAGACAGTGTTCTGGGTGTTGGAGATAAACAGCAGACAAGTGGGGAGACAGAGAATAAACTTAGTGTCAAGGGAAGGCAGTGTAGACTGGCCAGTCTAGTGGCTAGTGTAGACTGGCCAGTCTCAAAGGCTGCGGTGAAGAGGTGATTATGGAACTGAGTCCTGACTGAACATGGCCATGTGAAGATCTGGGATTGGAGGGGTCCCGGCACAGGAACCAGCAAGGGCAAAAGCCATAAGACAGGAGTGAGTTTGATTGCAGGAGCTTGGTGTGTTACAGTATCAGAAAGAAGGCAATGTGGCAGGAGGGCAGTCAAGGAGAACAGGATGATAGATGAGGTCAGAGAACAAGGCAGGGCCAGGTTATATGGAACTTTCTAAGTCATGATGAAGGGCTTATGTTTTATCCTTAGTGCAATGACATGGCATTGGAAGGTTTTAGCCAATGATATAATCTGATGAACCTACTCTATTATTCCTACATATATTATCCATCTGCCAACATCGTCCCAAAACTCAACAAAAGTTTTTGATCCTCTCATAAATCTAATAGGCATTTTTCTTCCATTTTCTACCTACTGAATTTTTAATAACTAAGATTTTAGCCACAGTACCTTGCACTAGGTGCTGGAGAAACAGTGATGATGGATGTAGACCCGCATTCCTGCTGTTACAGAGCTTCTGATCAAGTAATTCTTCGTGTCATTAATTCATTGATTAAGGGCAAGCAAGATGTGTGCTGTGACTCCATCTTGTCTCCCCTGTTTATCCATTGTCTGACACACAATAATGAATGAGTTGGTGCAATACATGAGTGAATTTACAGGTCCCAGATTGTGGGAACTTACACGTCAACCTGATATGATTCATCTCATTTGATTCAACCCAGTGCTTCATAGTCGGATTATTTTGGATTCTGATTCTGTCAGTCATACTATGGGCTATTTCTCTTACATGTGTGCCTTTCATGAAGGCAAAAACCCTTTAGCCTTTGATCCAAGGTACTGCCAGTAACATTGTGCAGGAGAAGTCCACAGCAATGGAGACCTCCTCCCAGCTGGACCTCTTAGTATGGATCAACACTCTTTGGGTATGAAATTGAAACCCTTTACTGACTTCCATAATAAGTCCATGCTCTAGTTTCTGATGGCTCATGAAGATGGTGCAGGGTCAGTGGGTAAGAATGAGGTGTCAGAGAAAGATCTGAGTTAAAGGATGAATAGACACCGACCAGGCACAGAAGGCAAGGGGAAGAGAGTGGTCCCAGCAGAAGGTACGGCATGTGTCAGGGAGGATGGTACATTACCCAGCATCTGGGCCTTTGCCTTGACCAGATGTTATATATTTATACCTTAGAGGATCTCGTCTGGGTGAACTGCTCCATTACATGAAACTCTCTCAGTCTCTCCTTATGACAGTACAATATTCCTTTCGTTATTGAAACTTCATAATGTGGTTTACATCTAATAGAGTTACTTCTGCCTTCTGTATTACTGTTTTATGTCAACATTTTCATATCTACACTCTACTTTTTATTCTTCAAGATGAACCTTAAAATAATTTTGTTAAATTAAAAAAAGAAATTGGGAGGGAGATTGATTCAATTAAATTAAATTTACTAAGAAAGAGTTGAGGTCTTAAAATTATCCCATTTTCCCATACAGGGATATGAATTGTATATCCATTTGTTTAAGTTTTTATTTTTATCTCAAAAAGAATTCTATGGTTTTCTATATATAGATATTTAACATTTCTTAAGATAATTCTTGAATATTTTAGCTATGCAGAATGGAATGGAATGTTTTCATTATATTTCTATTTGGAATTCAGACACTTAACTGAATACTCTTATTAATACTTTTTTTGGAAGTTTTTTTTAAAGTTTTCTAGGAAAAGACATCTATTATTCCCAAATATTTATAATTTTGCTCTCTTTCTCCTTTCCAATATATTTGTTTCATTTTTTTCTCATCTTATTTCAATGATTAGAACAGAAATTCATGAAAAAAGATTAAATAATGAGGAAAGTAGTGGGCATTCTTTTTTCCTCTTGATATTTTAGGGAATGTCTCTAGGATTAAGGGACGTACTATATGTTGATTTGAGATGGTGTTACTATGGAAAGAAAAACCAACTATTCTTCTAATTCTTGTTTTTATGACTTTTTTCTTTTTAATCCTAATAGATGTTTAATTTGATCAAATGCTTTTCAGTAACTACTGAGTTGATTAATTTTCCTTTAGAAAACTATTTATTAATATATTTTCAACTACTGAATAACTTTTGTACTCTTAGTATAAACCTTACCATCTCTTGCACACACATTTTTATATAAATTTTTGCATAAATTTAACTTATGAATTAATTCATTCCTTTAGCAAACGTCAGTGAGAGCAGTGCTCTATCTGAGCCACTTGCTGGATGCAAAATTAGGATGATAGGGCCAGAAAAAGGTTGAGTAGAATGATTCTTAGGAGCATTTCCTAATCTCAATGGGTTTCTGAAGATCTTAAAATGCACCCTTAGCTACTTCCATATTTTTAAAAATTCATTAAAAAAAGAACATGTTTAGCATGTTTCTCTGATTCAAGTAGGAATAATCTCAACTATGGTAATACTGATTAGCTCCTGATTAATGATTATGAATAGTACTTAACATATGTGGAAAAAATAAAACAGAAAATACTGACAATTATTTAATAAATGTAATTAGGTTATCTGTGATTATATTCCACACCCTTATTTTACAGGAGAGAAATCTGATGGTCAGAGAAGTAAAACTACATAGCAACTCGGAGTCAGGGTGAAATAAAATACTACACTTGTTGTTTTTAATCCACCAATGTTGGTTTATTTCTATGCCCCAATTTAATTTCTATTATTTTTTAATCACATTAGTAATGCATGTGCAAAAAAAAAATAACATTACTGTTACAGACATTCACTAGCTAGTCACTAAACTTGATTCTTTTCTCCAGGCATTGAGCTAGACCTCACTTCTCAAACTCCCTTTCAGCTGGGTGCTGCCTTGCAACAGAGTTGTGGCCAGTGGCCAGTGGACACGCCCATAGTTTTACTTTTTTTTTTTTTTACAACAGAATAGACATAAAGAAGGGAAATCCCACTTCCAGACATGGCCGGTAAAATCATTCTATGTGTAATCAGTGTGCTGTCCCCCAACTCTGACAGCCGGAGGCTGAAGACCCAACGGGGGATTCCATGGACCACCCACTCCATGGCCACATGGATGGGGGAGTCATGACATAGGAGGAGCCTGGGTCCTGAATTACCACCTGGAGGAAAGCTGTCACATATCTGGAAAGCACAATTGGACTTTGGAGCAAAAAATACCTCTCTATGGTGTTAAGACTTTGAAATATCAAAGTTTATTTATTTAAACAACTGGGATTAACTAAAACAGTTACTAATAAGTCTAAAGTTTCCCTGACTACCTTTTACCCACCAATCTCAGTGCCTTTACCATTCCTAGGTCACCTTTACTATCAGTATATTACCTGGCCATCTAGATTTTTTGATTATACATTCATATGCACATGTATGTTCCCATAGAAAACACATTTGTATGCACACCTTTTGTTTCAATTTATTTTGTTTTTATTTATACAAATGTTATAGTAACTGTACCTATTTAATATATGGGACTTGTCTTTTTTTATTCAATAATACATTTTTGAGCTCCAAACATGTTAGTGTATATAAGGCTAATTCATTCATTTTAAATGGTGCATCATATTTCTGAGTACGGCTGTTTTCACACATTATCTAGATATTTCCATGTTGAGAGATGTGAGAGATTGTTTTTCAATTTTTGTCCAACAAGGTAGACACTGAGAAGCAGAAATATAAATTTTATTTTACTAGGTGCCAGAAATAGACCTTCAAAATGCTGTTACCAATTACTTCCTCACCAGCCCTGATAATACCTGTTTTACCCACAACCTTCACCAACACTTAATATTGTCAAATTTTTAATTTTTTTGCCATTTAGATCATAAAGCATGTCCCTCACAAAATGATAGCTCTCAAATTCTCAAAGTTTTATCTACATGTAAATGATAAAATTAAGCAATTAATTATAGATATCCAGCTTATGTCTTTATTTCTCCAAGCGAATCATCTACATTTGACCTTTTTGGATGATTTGCAGCTTTCTACCCACTCCACTTGGCTAAAGGGAAAAATTGCTTTAGACTAGCGAAGTGAAAAATATTCTACTCCTTTATTTTTCAAAGGTGACAAACTTCAAGAATTCTTATAAAATTATTTCAATATAGTTTATCAGGACTTCTCCAACTCAAACCAATAGAGACACCACTAGTCATTGAATTTTGTGTTTTAATATCAATGCAATTCATCTGGGTTAGAGAAATGTTGCCAGAGAAACAGACATATGTGTGTGATTTCAAACTTAATCTAAACCAGGAATCAGCAACCTTTAGCAACTCCAAGAGTGGTGAAAGAGATGATTTCTTTTCTGTAGAGAAAAAGACTGACTTGGGTAAAACTGGGTTTGTAGAATTAAAATAATAAATTGGCTCTCCCCCACACTGTTCCCCATTTCAGTATGATCCTCTTCTTCAATGTGGTTATGCACGTGCGCTCTTCAAAACCTTTGCTCATGCAGCAGCCCCTGCCCAGGGCGTCCTAACTTCATCTCTTCTGTTTCATCTATTCTTAGGCATCCTCCAGTCTCAGCTATAGCACCAAGTCCTCCGCCTGAGCATCACCCTCCTTTTCCTTTGAGTTTTCTACTCTCTCCTTTGTCTTATAGTGGTTATAAAGTTGGGTACTGCACTGAAAGTTTTTAATTCATATACTGGCTGTGCTAGTTACTCATGTGGTGACCTGGAACAAATGATTTATGCTCTCTAAACCCTCGTTTCTTCAGCTGCAAAATGGCAATACTGTAATACCTAATTCAGTGGGTGGTTACAGGTATTAATAACACCACACATGTAAAATGCTTAGCACAGAACCTGACACTGTTAAATGCACGTTAGCTCTTCTTATCACTCTCGTAACACCTTGTTTAGGCACAGACTTTGGGACTCTTCCTGTTGCACTGTAATTGTCAATTTTATTGCCTTTCCTTCAGTGACTGTAGTTCCCCGTAGGCAGGGGACATTTCTTGATCATTTCAGCATCATAGCACATTTGTGATGTAAATAGCTACTTATGAGATGTTTGGCAAATGGATGAATGTGAACTTGGCAAGTCTATTTGGACAGTCTGCCAATCTCAGACCTGTTATGCATACACATGGGTTTCTAATGCAGAGGTGAGGCCACTTTCAGTTTAAGGCCAAGAGAACCATGACCATAAAAAGAGGAAAAATAAGGTTTTTAGGGCCTTGTATCTGGAATTTTCACATCTCAATGTTCTAGTCCAAATAATTATGGTTTAGGGACTGATCATTTTAAAAGATTTATTTTTAAAATTAATTTTGAGTTTTGCAAGTAAAAAATACCCCCCAACTGAGACAACTTAGTTTCGATGGGGCTTCTACCTTATTATATTTATGCACACAATTTACAAACATCTGAACTCCATATACAAAAGCACATTTCTTAAAAAAAAAAAAAAAGACTTCATTTGCATGCCAAGTCAGCCTTCCAGGAGCATTTTACAGGGAAGTAAAAGTCCTTGGAAATAAGAAGCCGCGAAAGAGGGTCAGATTCGCATTCCACAGGAGTCCACCGGGGGCTGCGCTTCTGACCCTTGGATTGTGTCTACAAGAAAAGGAACCACCATTTTGACAGAGAATTAATGTTGCATAGGCTCCCTGGCAGCGGGACGGAACAGCCCAACTGCACCCACCCAAGTCTGAAACACTGCCTGGCGCCAGCTGTTGGGTCTGACATTCTGCGTGCAGGTTTTCAGCAAAAGAAAGCAGCCTTTGGGCATTCTGCAGGTTCTAGAATGACCCTGGTTAGCCTGATCCTTGGACCTAGTTGCCAGTGCTTGCACATCCCACTAATGTCCCTTGTGAGTTAAACACCATAACCAGCCCACCTGACTTCCCACCACTATCTGATCACCCTGTCCTTTAAGCTGCCCCATCGCCTTTTAATGAGGGAACTGTGGCTACATTCCCTAAGATGAAATGGTACTTCTGGACTCTGGACTCTCCATCCCCTCCAGGAGGAAAAGCGACATTCTGAGGGGGAGTGGGGAGCACCAGGCATCTGCTGGATCATGAGTCGAGAGCATAAGAAGGTCCAGGGACCCTCCTGACCTTCCTCCTCCCAAGTGTCACCAGGCCTAAGCCCCTCTCAGGAGTAGGCCACAGGGTCAAGAGTGTGGGTCTGGAGCCACCCTGCCGGGACTCGAATTCCAGCTCTGCCATACAGTAGCAGTGTGACCTTGGCAAGTTACTTAATCTCTCTGGCCTCAGGTTTCTCCCTTGACAAATGGGGATGAGAACAGTACCAACCTCACAGGGATGTTGTACAGAGGATGCAAAGTCACTCATGAAATGCTCTCACCTCAGGCTAAACACTACCCCCTTACCCTAACTAATTTTTCTTCATAGCATCATCACTACTTATATTATGTTATACTTGTTGCTGTATTATCCACTCCCCCACAAGAATACAAGCTCTGAAAAGGGAAGAGCCATGACTTTTTGCTCCTGGCTGTAGTCTCAGAACTGAGAACAATGTGAATCACAGAGTAGGTATTTAATGAGAAAGCATTTGTTGATGAATGAATTTTGCATTGGCACATATTATGACATTGATAATTGTTAGTTATCTTATTGTTTATCATAATTATTATCAGCTTGCCATAAGGATTAAATAACACAGAAAATACCTGGTACCCTGTGTGTGCACAATACATAGTGAATAAATACATAGTGAAGAGAGAAAGGGAGTGATGGAGGGCAAACGGAGGGAAGGGAAGCAGGGTAGACACATTCCCAAGCAGAGGTGCTGGGAGAAGAACCAACCTAATGTCTGGGTGGGCAGTGAGGGCAAAGCTGTGGTTAGTGTAAGGAGAGTGGGGGACAGAGCCAGGCCACATGAATCCTTGGCCAAACACCCATTTGTAGGTGAAGCTCATAGGTCAGGAAGACAAGGCCACCAGGAGAAATCACATTTGCCTAGAACGACTCAGGCCTGCACTGGTGCTGTATAACTGCTGCATTTGGGATCTGGAGGCATCTCCTGTATCAGAGACAGCTTCTTTTTGCCATTTTCCAGAGTTAGCAAACCAGAGATGCAAAGCTTGGCCACCTGCTCAGGTAAAAGTCCCCTTCCATCCTATATCAATACACATGTATTACGCACCTAGGTGGCCGGTCATAGGCTAGTTACATGGGGATATGACTTTCTTTCCAGGTGACCCTGAGGAGTAATTGAAAGAGACAAAGTACATAGGGTACCAAGCCGGGCACCCAGGACACAACAGACAATAGACAACACCAGCTAGGGGTGCACAGTCAGAGTCTTGCACACAGCACAAACCCAGCAACCGCTAACTGAAGGAGGGAGCACAGGTTGAAATACAGACACCACATCAAGAATCATACAAACCTTGTCTACATTCCACCTTCTGCACAGGAAGAAAACAAGATAATTCGAAGTGTTTTCATGAATGAACTTACAAGATGTCTGCTTTGCAGGCTTCCAAGAAAGCAGTGCATGTACCACACCATGCCTTCTCTCTGTAGCAAACCCAGGACTAACTTTATTCACTAGTCTGCAGTTCCCAACTTGTCCAAGAATCCAAAGATTAAAAAGGGCAGGGTAATCTAGGTCCCTTTTTCCTGCCTGTCTGTTATGATTTTCTCAAATCTTGGAAACTCTAGGTATTCTTTTTCTAGTTTGCGTTTGAATGACTGCTAGTCAGTACCTTGCTACTTTAATAACATCTCTTCAAAATTCTCCCTCTTTTCATCCTTCCCTCCCTCCCTCTCTCCATCTCTCCCCACCTTCCCTTCTCCTTTCCCCCAAGGCTTTTGTGATCAGAATTCCACCCTCTCCTCAGAGGGAACGTTTTAGCAGCGTGGGTTTATGGCTACCGTAAAGAAGAAAGTTGGAAAGGCAAAGCCAGACGTGTTCCCCAGCTTTATAACAAACTCCTGTCAAAACATAACAAACCACAGCCAGACATGAGCCGCAGTGACAGAATGCAAGACCATAAAGATGATGGAGATCAGATGGGACAGGCACTTTATAGAAACAAACACCTTCCTTGCAAACAGATAGGGTGAACGGAACACTGAAAACTCTCCCCGGGAAAAGAAAAAAAAAACAATAGTGGGAAGAAATAAGGGCAAAAACATAAAATTCAAATGACAGCCCAGCCCAAGGAGATAAACCCAAGGCAGACAAAGAATCCAATTTTCCTAAATCAAGTCGACATCTCCTCCTGACTTTAATTGACCTCAGTATGCTGGATCCTGAACAAACATAAAATTAAGAAGTGGTTAACACCCGGTAGAGAAATGAACCATCAGTGTGTAGGTGTTTGAAGTTTCACTCTCTCAGGACATGACTCTGTATAGGAAATGTGAAATCATCCATTCCATTGGGGACAGCCACTCAGGAGCCATCGCGTGGCTCAATGTTCCCAAGAGCTACACATGGAAGGTTCTGAATCTAAGTTCTAGATTCTGAAATATGTCCAAACACCAATTCAGGTTTCTATGCTGTTGTCATAATTGGAAAGAAGTAGGCACAGGAAGAGGAAGTGAAACTAATCTATGCAGTTTATTGGGATGCCAAGATCCGTGGGAACATCTCTTCTTCTATTAAATTGGGAGCATTATAAATGGAAAACACACTACACGGGTCTGTATTTAATGGAGCCCTTTAGTTGCTGAGGGCAGTGTGCTTTGCAAAATCTCCCCGTAGTCTCTCTGGCTTTCCTCTGCTGGGTGTTCTTTCTGATTGCGTCTTCCTTTCTTTATTTTTCTGGGTTATTCCTTTTCTTCCTGAACTCCCAGCTTAGGAACCACTTCTTCCAGGGCGCCCTCTCTGATTGCCGCAGTCCGAGTTGGCTGGGCATACCTCCCGTGAGTGCCTTAACGACCCACACTTCTCTGCTGTGCAATTTGTCACATTACGGCAGTTCTCGAATTCAGACCACGCCTGGGGCGTGCTGGGGTGCAGGGTCTGGGAGCCTCCCGTTGTTGTCACAGATCTTCCCTCTGATGGGTTGGTGAGAGAGCGGGTGGGATTCTCATGAAGACAAAACCAAAAACAAAAACGTCCATTTCTTTCTGTTCCTTACTTACTAGGTAGCATGTGGGCTGCCTTTTTATCCTGCCAGAAACTCCACAAGGCTCACCCTGCTGGTGAAGCCAGGATGCAGACCCTGCTCAAGCAGACTTGGTCCCCCCAAGTGAGAACCTCCCCTAGGGGCACTTCTGCTGAGAGGACAAATACCTCCCTTTCCAAGTACTGGGACTGAAGTGAAGCCATGTGGTGAGATGATTTTGGAAAACAAATTTGAAAGGTGGAGTCTCCTTTCTAACATTCCCAAACGGTTATGTTTCTGAGACTGCCCACGCTCCACTTAACATGTTTAAATACAATTGAGTGCCGAGCTTTATCCAAAGTTCATTATAGTGAGGACTTTGCATGATGAATTTGTTGGAGATGAGGGATTTGCAGCAATCCAAGAAGGCAATTCCCGGAGCCACCAGGCCATCGTGAGCATGTATGAATTGATAACTGGGGTGATCATTCGTGCAATTTTAGGCTGTGGAGATATGAACAGTATCTCACCAGTGGATAATATCAGTTGTCAAGACATATGTTTTATTACCCCCAGAACTCCCTCTTGTTTTTGCAAGCTGCTGGTGAATATCTTTGATTTTTTTCTCCCCTGGCGGCATAGAACTTTGGAAGGGTCTTCTTCTTTTTTTCCTTCTTTTACCACCGAAGTTAATGGTAAAGAAAAATTTTTTTAAAAATCAAGATTGCAGATAAAAATATTATGAATAACCATTTCATGGGCACTTTAAACATTATGGAAAGGATTCTAAATGCTTATCTTAATATCTGTAGCCACCGCGGGGAAGCTTTTGCGTAGGTCGGAAGCACTGCTCTCTCTGCCTGAGTGGTTATTAAGGCTGAGCTGTAATTGCTACACTTCTCTAGTCTCTGATTAACCAAAAGTTCCCTGATGGAAGAAACCATATCTATTTCTATCACTTCTACATCTTGAATGTCCAAAATAGTGCCTGGCATAGTCGCCAAATAATTAATATGTTCATTCATCACATTGAGTCTCTAACAGCTGGAAGACTGAGCTCCCCAGGTAGGCTGGGAGCCAGATCTGGTGGATATGATCCAGGAAAAAGGATGAGTCTATATACAAGGTGCAGGCAAGAAAAATCAGGCAAGAAGCACGTTCTGAGTTAGAATTCAATGACTCAGACTACTTGGAAGGGGAAACCAACATCAAGCTAGGACAAACGTGAAGAACCCAGGCAGGGAATAGGTAAGGAGTGTGTTCCAAATCGACAGGGAAATTAGTATTGCCAGGGAATGTTTTCCTAGACTCCTGAGGCTTCTTGCCTGTGGCGGGATCCCTACTAAGGTGATAGCCCTCACCTCTGTCTGTCTCCTCATTTACTCCACCTGGGGAACGTGGGGAGGTGACAAGGGGTGATGAAATCTTGTTAGAGAGTCTGAAGTTTGGAAGGAGAAACTGGGCATGCACAGGCATCCCCTTTGTCTTCTCGTTTGTGTTCATGAGCTCTTCAGGGAATGTGTCTTCCACCAGGTTCTCCCGGGGCAAACCCTGCCCTAAGGTTGATCACGGAGTGGGTGAGTCAATTTCTTCCTGTACTTAACATTAGGAAAGTCACTTTCCTGGAGACCTAAGCCATGTTCTCCAATAATTGTTTATACCAGAATTATAGGTAGAGGGTATGTTTCACATCTACCTTTGTCTTATTTCTCAATTGGCTCGGGACTTAAGGGTTAAAAAGGTGTCATTTATTGGAATCTCAATTCACTGACAAATCGTTGGCAGGTAGTAAATAAATGTCAGCCCAATTCAACTCCAGAAATGCTTTTCACACATCTACTATGTGTTATGTTTCAGAGTGATTACAGCAATAACCAAGACAAGATTTCAGGCCATGGGTACCTATATAATGTTCTAGACTTAAGACAGAGGAGCATATCTCTGAGGTCATGAGAGCTGCTTCAAAAACAAAAGCCACCTGCCCAGTGTTCAGGTTTATACACCAAACTCTTTAGTTGACCTAGGCTTCTGCAGCCCCAAATGCATCTTGCAACGTGAGTTCCTTGAGGGCGAGAACTCTGCCTTAGACTCTACCTTGGTCCCAATATTTAGAACAAGGCTTAGTTTACAGCATAAGATTGGATGGTTGGGTAGTGGGATGGAAGGATGGAAAGATGGAAGAATCATACGGGACAGAGGAAAATGTGTGTTGAAAAGAAAGTGAAAATCACCTCTGCCTCAAGTGATTATAGCAGCAAGTTAAATAGAATTTGAACTCAGCTTACAATTATGCTTCTAAATCAATTATGGAAATTTAGAAAGAGGTTTTCAAAAATAATATAGTGGGGATTTTTTCTTAGATTAAGAGCCATATTTCATCACTACGAGTAAAGGTGTTTCAAAATAAAGACAAATGATGTCTACTAGGTAGGTGGGTAACAAATCTGTACAAAGAGGCTACTGCTACCTCCTTCAATGAATCTTTTCTTTTGCTCAAACAGCCAGTGAATAATCAGTGGAAAAGTAAAATTTACGGCTTGATAGGGAAGGCTGCTTTGACTTTCTAGATGCGTGGGCCAGGTATCAGTTTGGAGAACCAACACCAAGTGCTTATTTAGACTCAGAGAAACCACAGATTTGGATTATACATTTTAAGGGGAGCAAATAAAGAGAAAAACAAAAACTGTGAATGTCTGGCACATAAGAGACATTCCAATAACTATTGGTTGAATGACAGAAATGAACCAGACACATGCTTAAAAAAAGAAAGCCAGGATAGGTACAAATCACAAATCACTAAGATGAGGCAGTGATTAGAGTTATTGGAAATAGCAATAGTATAATTTTCCCTCTACATCTGAAGTCCCTTCTCAGGAAGCCTTGGGGATTAAAGACAAGATATCAAGAAGAACAACAGCTACTGGCTAGCTTCATATGGAGGTCTCGAATGAACAGCTTTAGAGTTCAGCTTTTTCTCTGCAGATAGAAACTATTAAGGGGTTTGAACAAGACGGGAATAGATCTGGATTTAAATATTTCACAGCTTTAAATTTTTATATATATATATGTGTACACATATATATCTTATAATAGTCCAGTAGTGCTTAATTTTCTCTCTTAATATTCATGTCAAATTACTGAGAAATTAAGAAGGAATTTTATGGATCTGGTATAGGGTGAAAGCATTTGTTAATGGGGAAAACATTCAAATTTCTATGTGTCAAAAGAGTCATTCATATAATTTTAGAGACTTAGTCTACAAAAACAAAGTGCAAAAAAGCTATTGTCCCAAATTTTGTGATCCTGTATAATGGTCTTAACTTTGATTAACTTATCATTCTGTCAGTGTCCAATTTTACCATGTTTCTTTTTCTATATATACCTCTAGACACTTTGAAGCAACTCCCAAAGATTACTAATGTTCTATTCCAAAACCAAACCTATGACTAGATTGTATGCTTTGAGAGAGGACCCCTGCCTTTTTATTCATTTTCCTGTATCTTAGTATCCAGTCTATTTCCTGGCACAGAGCAGGCACTCGATAACTACTTGTTGAATGAGTAAGTAAGTGATGACCGGAGTACATTCAGTAAAATAATACCCATTGAGAGTAACTGGAGGAAAGCTACAGGGAAAAAGGGGCATGCAAAGTAAATTTAAAAAACCAAAATTTTCTGCAAAGAAATGCCATTTAATGGCTTTTAAACATATTCTTTAAAATAAATGACTATTGAGGTGCTATCAATTAAGCGATACTTGGAGATACTTGAATAAGTCAATATGGTCACATTTATAGTCAGCATGTTGCATGTGGCATGCATGCCTTGAAAGCTGCTTAAAGTGCTGGAAACATATATATGTGTATATATATATATAGCACCCCCATCACCTCTATTACTACCAGACTTGCCATTATTCATTTGTGAAGCAAACTGTTTTTGGTCCCACAGAGAAAAGAATTCCAGACTAAATAAAATTACTATGATTCTGAATTTGAGGTGTCCAAATATCAGAGATTTTATTATAACTATCAATGTGATAACAGCAACAGCCTCTCCTTACCACCCCCTCCAAACTCTTTTCTGCCAGTTTTAACTTCGCAAATGTACCAATACTACCACTGCTACTACAAATAATGTTAATAAAATTGTACTGTATCAGGGATTCTTGTTAAATAAGTATATTTTAGCTGCTCTTGTCACACATACAAAAAAAGTAACTATGTGAGATGATAGATATGTTAACTCTGCTTCACTATAATAACCATTTTACTGTCTATACATATCCCATAATATCATGTTGTAAACCTCAAATACACACACTAAAATTTATTAAATAAACAAGTAAAAAATAAAAAATATATAAATTATTTTAGTAACTAACTAAATTTCTTATTATGTACCAGTCATTGGATTAAGTGTTTTGCCTATACTACCTTCTCCAATAATCTCAGTGATTTACACAGGAGATACTATTATTATCCCAATTTTATACATAAAGAAACTGAGGCTTAGACAGGTAAAGGTCACAGATCTAGAGCATCTGACTCCAAAATCAATCAACCCATCAATAATATATCTTGTGTTGTGTATTCTATTGTTTGGGACAGTTACGTGTTCCTTGTGTTTTGATTTAACTTTATCCACGACTGAATCCCCACCACACCCAGCATGGTCTCATCTACATCATAAATGAGCAATGAAAGCTTTGCTAGATTGACACCATTTTGTGAATAAAGGCTACAAAAGTGTAATTGGTTATTTTTAAACTACTAAAGAATTTGTTCCTCCAGGTAGCATTGGGATGGTTTAAATATCCAGGGACCTTAAATATCGTCTAGTCTGCTAAAGGTATCTGGTCAAATTTGCTGATCTTTGAAACTTTTCAATGGCTCCCCAATGTCCTCAAGATGAGGTCCGGGTTCATTAAGGTCACTTTCAAGGATCTTTCATGACCTGGCCCCTGCTGTTTGCTACTCCCCTGTCTCTCTGTTTCTCTGCACCCTCTCATGCCTCTCTCTGCATCCCTGCTGCCCACCCCATATCACGGACACTCACTCTTATCTCCAGAAGGATGGAACTTCTTACAGCTCCTCTGAATCGGGTAGCTCTGCCTTGCTTTTGAGTATTAGTTCATGAGGTCCCATCTGCTTGGAATGCCATGACCTCTTCTCTGGTTGACTTATTCTTAAAGAACCTCTTCCTGGAGAGCTTCTGCCATTCCTTCTGCTCAGCAGTCACAGACCGCTTCTCTCCCTGGATCGAACCATTTACTTGGTTGTCTTCCCAATGAGATTGTAACTCTTTGAAGGAAGGGGCTACAACTGTCTGCTTCATTGCTGTACCCCACAGTACCAGGGACGGAGTAGCCCAGATATATTTTTGGTAAATAAATGAGTTGGACTTAGAAGCCAGGATTCCCAATGCTCACTGAATGCTCTTCCATGAATATATCAGCTTGGAATCAACTGGTAAAGGCATAAAGGCAATAAAGTCTTTGTGAAGCACAGTTTTCTGAATACTGGGAATATTTTTTGCATGGGAAGCAGTTTGAGCCACCCTGAAAACTCACGGAAGCTTAAACACAACCCTGACGTCTGTTAATTTCCGTGGTTTCTCTTAGTGATGGGAAGCACTCTTGATCCCAGCATGCTGTTTCAGCTGTGACAGCCTCGTGCATTGTAAAGAATGTCCCAAAGCTTCTCGAGAAAGCCAGTCACTCCTGCTCCTCACAGCATCTATGTGGAAACCCTGTTGCCTTCTGCTCTGTCCCAGATTACAGAATGGCCCAGTAGGAAGGGTCTGTGGAAACCATCTTGTCCAACACCCTTGTTTGTGATATAGGTTGATACAGGGCAGGGAACTGAAATCCTGAAAGGCCAGTGGATGGGGGTAGCACACTGCATATTTGAACCAAGCTTTTGTGTATTATGTTATTTTATTGACAGCACATTCTTATAAGGTAGGCACTGTCATTGACTCCTTTGTGCAAATACAACATAAGACTTAAAGATGTTAGTGCTTTGTCCAATGTCACACATTGGCCAGAACATTGAGTGCTCTATTTCCACCTGCTACTCCAACACCTCATTCCAATCAGGATACACACCTATTACCAGACTACCTGAAGGACATGAGATGTTCCCTTCATCACCAACCCGAGACCCTGGGTTCTCATTTGCCCTTGTCTTATTCTTTCTCTCCCTGTCTTGCAGTGGCACAATGCCAGATGTCAAAAAAAGTACTGCCATGGGATGTGTGTCATCATAACATCTAAAGTTTGAAATTGGTCATAACTGACCAGCATATGTTGACAACATTGAAAAGACCTGACTCCCAAGTCTCACTAGCTATACACTCCAATCCCATAGACTTGAAATCTAGCCAGGTTCTCGGGGAAAAATCAAGCAAGTACAACCTGCTCCCATTTCCAGCTGTCAACTCTCTGGCAAAGCTTCATTTTCTTGCAAATCATCACAAACATCTTTTCATGCATTAGCTGTGTGACATTGGGCAAGTTGTTTAACCTTGCGGTGCCTCAGTTCCCTCATCTATAAAATGGGAATGCTAACAGTCCCTACCTCCAGTGGCTACTGAGGAGACGTGGTAGCATGGAATGTCCTCGTCAGAGTGACTGTCAGTGGAGTTCAGCTAACCTCGTGTTTGACACATGTGAGACTCAGCAGAAGACCTCTCCTGGTCTCCACTATGAGAGGATGCCAATGCTGGATGGAAATGCTGCAGAAAACATATCCAAGAAGGGAGATCTGGACTACAGACAAGGAATTCTCCAGAAATTGCAAGGAGACAGAACACGGGGAGCAGCAGCTTAGCTATATTAAAGGCTGCTGCTGTTTAAAGAGATCCTCCTGGAGAGGCTTATGACGTGCTCTCTCAACGCCCCCTTCCCTGATGGCTGCATGTTCACAGTCAGGGCTTCTGGCAGTGAGATGCACTCCGTGAGTCACATTGGGAAGTCAGAGACTACACAACTATTCCCTTCAGTGTCATCCCTACCCCACCATAATTGCACTTTCCATTCGCTACTTTGTGTGCTTAAAGCATCTGGAAAGTAAATCGTTATCGAAGGTACTAGAAATGTGTGGGGCTGTCACGGTGTGGCCCTTGCTACCGGGAGTGGTGCACCTCTGTTCTTCTACAGCTCAGTAGAAAATGGGTTCTGAATGTTAAAAGCATTAGACTCACCCAGTCCATTCTTCTATACAAATGACTACTCTGCTGGGTGCTCACAGGGACCTCCCTCTACCTTCTGGAAAGAAGGAAAGGAAAACTAACATTCATCATCATCATCGTCATTATTATTCTGATGCTATCTGTATATGTCATGTCTTTGATGTTAACTATCTCCATTATACAGGTGGAGAAACCAAGACTCAGAAAGATTAGATTATTCACCCAAGTTCACACAGACACTCAGTGACCAAGAGTGGAGATTCCTAGTGTTGCAGGCAGCCTCCAAGATGGCCCCAGTGATCCAGGCCTCCTGGTGTTCACATCCTTGTGTAATCCACCTTCTGGAGTGTGGGCTGGACTTAGTAACTTGCTTCTAGAAATAAAATAGAATGTGGGTTGGCACAATGACTCACGCCTATAATCCTAGCACTCTGGGAGACCAAGGCGGGAGGATCACATGAAGTCAGGGGCTTGAGACCAGCTTGAGCAAGAGCAAGACTCTGTCTCTACTAAAAATAGAAAAAAATTAGCCAGGCATGGTGGCGCACACCTGTAATCCCAGCTACGTAGGAGGCTGAGGCAGGAGGATCAATTGAGCCCAGGAGTTCGAGGTTGCAGTGAACTATGATGATTGCACTCTTGCCCGGCCAACAGAGAGAAACCCTGTCTCAATTTAAAAAAAAAAATGTGGCAGACATGATGGGATATCACTTCCAAGATTAGGTTACAAAAAGACTATGGCTCCCATCATGGGTGCCCTGTCTCACTTGCTCCCCCTGGGGGAAGCCGGTTGCTATTTTGTGAGCCGCATTGTGAAACTGATGTTTCTGGTTCACATATAGCAAGGACCTAAGTCATGGGACCAAGCTTGGCAACAGAACCCGCCATTTAAGTCTTGAGACGAATGTAGCCCTTGGTGACACCTTGATTACAGCTTTGTGAGAGACACTGATCCAGAAGCACCCAGCAAAGACACTTCTGGATTCCTAAACCACAGACACTGTAAGATAAGAAATGTTTGCTCTGTAAACTGAGTTTTTACATAGAAATATTTAACTAATACACCAACTCAGTTTGGTTGACTTCATAGTCTGGGCGTTGGGCTCTTTCTACATGCTAGATTGCCCTTGGGTCAGTCTGGCCTTAAAAGGTTCTGGGGAACCCAACCCAAGTTTGATCTTCTGACCTCATACCAATGATGGCCTGCAATGGGGCATGACACAAAAAAGCTGAGAGCTGGGAAGGAGAGAAGAAAGAGTGGAAGAAAGTTAGTTATGAAATTCCAAGAGATGACCTTTGCACTCTCTACCACTGTTGGCCTCCAAGGAGGAAAATCCCAGGTGCACACAGGTCAAGAACTGAAAAGTCAAGAGTATAATAAATATTTTAGCAGCCCTTTTGGGCTAGATTGCAGACAAGGTATCACATACAGTTGTGCAGTTTGGGCACTGCACAAAGGTACCCAGCAGTAAGGGGTGAGAGTGGGCTGAAATAGCTTACGTCTACCCAGAAGGAGCGCCTTCTAATTCATATGTGGGCTAGCAGTGGCTGTGGTTGTTGCTATGTCTTAATAACATCAGGCCTTGATTAGGACAGACGTTGTGAAGCCTAGGAATAGCCCCGATTACGGGGGCACCAGGACCTTGCACTGTTACTCAACTGAGTTTCTCTTTCATTTTCCATTTGCACTCCCTTGTTAGTTGGTAAAGTTTTTGTGACAATCCCAGGCAATCTCCAAGATGGTAATGATGCTAACTAGAAGCAAGGCAGAGGTCACCTTCAAAAAATCTGGGTTGTCTTTAAATCTTCAATGGGTCCAGAACATTCAAGGGTGAACTGGGTGCTATTCCTATGGGGTAGCCTTATGGGTGGGACCCAGTTGGAGGAGAACACGACAGTCAGAAAGGGAGACTCACGGCCACCTGCACAACCTCTTCTCCCTTCAGTGCCAGAGTCATGGCAACTCTGTTCTTTTGAAAAGAGAATTGTGCCCTGTTTCCTTCAGGGGCAGAGAGCAGCCTGGGTGCAGAGAAATGTGTGAGTCTGGTTCCATGTCCACTGGCTTGGGGTGGGGCAAGTCTGGTTGGGCTGTACATATAGGCAGTAGGAAGGGAAGTAGGCAGTCCATCTGCAAGGCGTAGGGATGAAATGGGGCAGTGGCTGGACACAGTTAGGACTGAGAAATGTTGGTTGTCCAGGTACCCCTAGGTCCTCCCTCAGAGTTCTCATCCTACACCCTGGATCCACATCCATGTCCCACTTCAGCTCCAAGCCTTTGAGGGCCCTTCCTGTGATGGGTCCCACCAGCCACTTGAAACCTAGACATCTCCATTTTATTGCCCCAGTGTGGTGCATTACAGGTGCTCCATCATCTGACCTACTTTGTTTGCCTAACCACAACGCCAAGCATCACAAGCTTCCTTAGGCCTATGCGCCTTACTCCTCCTGCTTCAACTTCCACCAGGACCACTATCTCCTCCCATCTTTCCCTTTTCTTTCCCACAATTATTCTCTTTCTGGAGAACTCCTATACATCCTTCAAAACCCAGCTCACAGGTCATTCCTTCCAGGAAGTTTTTACTGACATCTAGTGAGCTACCCTCACCTTAGTATTCCAGAATGGGTTAGAGGAGCTACCTGTGTCCTTTCATAATGCCAAATATTTCTTTTCATCTAACATGTACCACGCTGTATTATAATTATCTGTAGTCATATCTTTCTTCTCCTCTAATTGAGAGGGGCTGGATCCCCTGTGCATACTGTAGGTTGGTCAAAAATATTTTTGAAATGAATAAATACATGTGAGAGGAAAGAATGAGAGGTAATGGATCACCATGAAGGAGACTGAAGGCTATGCCCTGAGATGTGGCTACCCAAGGAGGCACGGTACTTGGGCCCTCTTGGTGACTTACCACACATTCCACAGAGGGGAGGGCAAGACTGACTCCTGAGGACTGGCCTGAGCCCCTACCCGTGGCAAGCTGCTGGAATCAGATGAGCATGTGCAAGGCATTTATGAGTTGAATTCTGCCCCTTTTCACTGTGCATACACAGTTAAAGAAATCCATCATGATCCCCTTGTGCCAGATTCAAAAGGCTCACAACGGGCCAGAAAGTCCTTGAGCTCTGGGTTCAACACAGGAAAGGAAAATGAGGCTGTGTTTCAGACTGTTTGGGTTTAGTGAAATTGGCCAACACATCGTGCCTAGCACCTCTTCCTTTAACTTCTAAACCCTCATACACTCTGTGCGAATCAGAAACATACGGTTGAATTCCTCTGACTCAATTCATCGAAATGTTGTTTTGTAAGAATTACGTGAATTCCAGGAAGGCCTTGAAAAATAACATTCCTTTATTTAATGCCCCTAAAGCTTCCAGTAGGATAGTCACAACATGGGACAGCGTCATTTGACTTAGAACATTTCCAGAAGTGGCTCCCCATCCCTTTGGCTCCTAACGAGGCCCTGATTTTACCCCGAATTGATAGTGAGTTTGCAACAGATCAATTTGCTATGTTCCATCTTCCTAGTGATTTTAGGATGAGAAAAATAATTTTGGGCAAAGATTTTCTCAAGTTTCTTGCCTGAAAAAACATGACATATCCTCCAGTGAGTCAAATATTTTTTTGTCCCCCACCATTAGAGAAAGCATCTCTTACATGTGGTTCGTCCACATCCTTGTCCTGTTAAACAGTCATCATTTGCATCAAGATAGGAAATGGATTTCAGCTCACGAATTAAGTTCAAAGGATGGAGCATCAGTGCCTGAGTACTGTGCTAAGAAGGATTCTCGAGCCAAGGCAAGGATATCTTGTATTAGCATCAATTAAAGGAGTATCAAGTTTGATTTTTGATGTCTGCTTTAGCAACAGGTGGAGGAGATGATAGGACGCACGCCAGATATTCACTGCCCTTGGTTTGTGTTGTAATGTGCACATGCCCACAAGGGCTACCAGAAGGTTTGTAAGGATGTTTGCATCTATATTAAACCATCACAGAGTCTGTACTTTTGAATCCTTGTATTGGGGGAGAAGAAGGGGAAGGAATAGATTCTGTGCCTCCTTCTTTGCTACGCCGTCACCTGACTGTTCTCGTGCAGGTTTGCCATCGGTAGCAGCCCACTCTCCTTTATTTGCTGACTCTAATCTCCCACCAGTTAGCAAACCAGGTGCCCACGCCTTTTAGAAACATGTAAAAAGAGTAAATATGGTTCCAAGTCACGGCTCATGGGCTCTGGTGTGGGTGAAATGCAAGAGCTTTGCCCGGTGGGATTCGTCATTTCTATTTTGGGGGCTCTGGTCTTCATTTCTCATGTCCTGGGTTCTCAGGTGTGTTCTAGACAAGTGGAGGCTCTCACTTCTCCCTAGAAACTGGGAGAAGCATGATCACATAGGTGGCTAGCCATCTAGAATCTTTGTAGGGTTTAGGACTGTTTTGTATGAAGGCATATATAGTATAAAATACCACCACAAGTTACTAAAGCCCCAATTGAATTACATTGAGGGTCAAATCCTGAAAGCCATGATTATGTTATTCCCATTTCACAGAGGAGGTCACTAAGGCTCAGGGAGCTGACGTGGCCTGCTTAGGACTCCACCACTATATCAATGTCAGAACTGAGATACCCGTCTGCCTGGGCCACAAGAAAAGCCTCACAAATGTAAAGAAGCCTTTATCGATCTCTGCTGCCCAGCCAACCTGCACTTTCTCCTCTTCCCCCAAACTCACCAGACCAAAGAAACTAGAAATGGAACACCACAGAGATCACACTTCACAGGCAGTAGGCCCAAGGTGCCCCTCCTTGATGCCAGTCTATTGGGTAGATTAAGTGTATTATGGCTCTGATGAGGCTCTGGCTATTTAGGAGATAATCTGATCCCTAGACAATGAGATTCTGTAATTTACGTGAGGAGCCTTCAGGCTTTATGACAACTTATATTTATATATTTTGTTTTCAACTCTGCCTTTTTATTCTTTGAGGTTAATAATAGGAATCATTTCATTACAGTAAATCCTCTTACATTGGACTAGGCGAGTGTGGGTGTGCAGGACAAGAGGGGCGGTTTGAATTAGTGAGAAACTGAAACCAATTCAAAAGATGACATGTTTTTAAATTTATAATTTATCTGCCAGCAAAAACAAGAAGAACAAAAAGCTCCGAAGCACACGGGCATCAAAGCAGTTCAAAAAGGATTTGCAGAAAGAAGAGCCGAGAAGCCATGTAGAAGGAAAAGCAGTATAATTGCCCTTAGATTTTAAGAAGCACTATCGGTGTTGTATTAAATTTTCCTCTGCAATTTGTGCTCCCTGATAACAAAAAAATTCCAGGGAGTCCAGTTGGATCTGCTTTAATTGAAATAGGAGACCCCCATCTGATCACAAACAATTTAGGTGCTGAAATTCCTCAAAACCATTTTGCTCCAGGAAAAACGAAAACTCCTACTGTCTTGTTGTTGTAAATCACTGACTTCGGAAACACTTTCTTCAGTCCAGCCCAGCCCAGATAAAATATTCACAAATTCTGCTTTTGTGGAGTCTAAAGGAATGAGGTTTCAGTCATAAAACCTGGGTTGTTTTTCTCTATGTAAGGAATCTCAGTTCTCTGTGAGAAAGGCTTGACTGCTCTCTGGAAGTCCTTGCCTAGGCAGAGATTTTTTTGATCATCCCCTCTCCTTGCAGAGAGAGTGGCTTTTTGTCTAAGGAGTGGTTGAAAGAAAGCTGTTACTCGTGTCCGCAATTAGGTAGGTGCTTAAATTATATGATGTGGCCACTCTATAAAGTCAGTGGTGCCTTTTTCATTAATTCCACAAATATTTATGGAGGGCCTGCACTGAGCCAGGTGCAAGGCTGGCTACATGGTCAACCAGTGGTCCCCATCTGTCCTCTTGGGGCTTAAAACCTACTTGACAATAAGCGGATGTCACACAAATAAATGTATACTAATAAACTGTGATAAAAGCTACCAAAAGAAACCCTGAGTGTCCTGCGCATGTAATGGGGACACTTGCTTGAGATGGGAGGTGTCAGGATAGGCTGTACAAAGAAGAATGGTGATGAGGTGGCAGAGAACACAGAACGAGAATGAATTGTCCCTCAGTATCTTCAATGTGGAGATTTCGTCTTCTGTTCTTCTGTTGAGAGTTCACCAAGAGGTAATCATGGCAGACGCTTGAGACAAAAAGTTGAGCAGAGCACATCGTCTGCCAAAAGACTGTACTGGACTCTGGAACCAGGTGCCAGGCTCCAAATCCTGGCTCTGTCACTTGCCTGCTGGACAGCATGGGCAAGTGATGTCACCAGTCTGTGCTTCATTTCCTCATTTTAAAAAATGGATATTAAAAATATCCCAGCACGTACCTCATGGGATTAAAGGGTTATACGGATTAAATGAAGTAGTATATGTAAAGTGAACATAAAGTGAACAGTCCCTGGCACCTGAGAAGAGCTCTGTGATTGCAAATGTGTCCTATGGAGTTTGCAGTCCAGAGGGAGGGACAGTTACATAAACCACTGACTATGGGAAAGGGCTGTATGACAGAAGTCATGGGAGTGCAAGGGAGGAATCTATAGATTCTGCTAGGAAATGTATCTAAAAGAGGATAGCATTGCATAAAAATGCATTATGCAGAGAGAGTGCCATTTTTTCACCTAGCATCTCTTGGCTTCATATTCTTCACGTGTAGAATGAGTATGGCGACCGCCTCAAGAGCTGTAGCTGACGCATGTTCCTTACAAATGAGCGTTCTCTGTGCAGTAGCGCACAGTGGCCTGGAGAAAAAAACACTCTGGAAGTGTTTGTTGTAGGAACACATCAGCAGAGCTCAGGAAGTCACCTTGCCCAACCCAGCCAAATCCAGTTCAGACTCGCTCAGAGAGCAGGAAATCCTTGGGAAAGGAGGAACTAATATTTTGAGCAAAACCTAAAGAACTTCCTAAATGAAAAGGAGCTAGGCACACTTCAATGGTGTCCAAAGTGTTAACCCTTTCCTTCACTTTCAAACTAACCTTTATTGCTTATGCGTTTTGCCAGCTGTTTCAATACTGCACTTTGTAAGTCTGCATCTTCTTACATTTATTTGTTTATTCAGCAAACATGTATCCAGTGAATTA
Source organism: Daubentonia madagascariensis (assembly GCA_023783475.1). NCBI lineage: Eukaryota > Metazoa > Chordata > Mammalia > Primates > Daubentoniidae > Daubentonia > Daubentonia madagascariensis. The sequence continues at coordinate 12,559,449 of JAKFHU010001769.1, forward strand.
CTTGTACCTGCCAGGCACTGTGCTGGATGCTAAGGCACAAAGGTAGGCATCTCAGTCTTCCTGCACACAAGGAGTGAGGAGTTTATCATCTGGTACTCGACACAACAGGGGAACCGACTGATAAGACAAGAACAATGTTCTCTGTGATAGAAACAAACACAGGGTTTTGTGGGAGCACAGAGATGCAGTCTTCAATTTGGAATTTGTAAGATGCTGTTTAAATGCCCTATTCCCTCATGATACAAAAAAACAACAGTAAATTCAGGCTTGGATTCTTCAACTTTGGAATAAAGTTTCATGTCAAAGTTTTAGAGCTTTGATAAAGTCTGCCAAAGGAGCAAAAATAAACTAAATAAGAATTATAATCCTTACTTGGTTTCGCATTTCTCCCCCTGACTAATTACATATAGAATTAATTCTAGGCAGAGTGTTTCTAATGTTGTGTGGGAGAAAAAGAAATGGTTCCTGAATTTCTGTTGTCATGTGAAGTAATTTACAGGTTAAAAAAGCTAATTGTGCTAATCAGGCCTACAGAAATTTGGCATGGGCATGACTTGGCTTCAGAGAGCATTATGAAATAAAACCTAAAGATAGGTGTAACACGCTAAATACAAAACTAGCAAAAACAGATCTTTTAATGAGACAAGAATAGTAATTGTGATGAGAGAAAATAAATATAGAAGAAGCTGGAACCAAAGAAATTATTTTTCAAATATTGAAACATAGCCCCTATTTTGCATTAAATTCATTCCTTCTACAAATGTGTAACCAGGGACCTAGCACTGCCCTAAAGGCAGGAGACCCAGAGGCCATGGAGCAGATTTGGCTGTGCCTTCATGGTGTTCACAGTTGTGCAAAACACCTGCGGAAGACAAAGATGACAAACGGCATACGCTGTCCATCTGTTTCCAAATGACTTTATAATATTCTCACTCTGTTGGAGTTGGTTAATGCCCAAATATTCACCCATCCATCTATCTTCCCATCCATCCATTCATTAATTATTTGTTAAACACCTACTTTGTGCCATCCTTTGTTATAAATTTTTGAAGCACCCTGGACTTTCTCCTTTGTAGTACTTAACGTCAGTTGGAACATATTATCTACTAGTGTGATAAGCTGTTTAGTGTCTTAAAATTCTTTTATTCTGTAAGGGATAAGGGCAAGTATTCTACTTTGTGGGTGTGCAAAAAAATATTTGCAAAATGAACAAAAGGATGTACTAATAGTGTAATAGTGAAGGATATAGGTAAATAAAGAACTGTAATATGGTCTGGTAAGTGTAATAACAGAAACTCTCTAAATGGTTAATGGATATGGATGGTTAACTGAAGTATGAAGGACCTTCTAAGTGTGCTGGGCTGTTTGAGAGGCTTCAGGGATGGTCCTGACTCTTGAAGGAGGGGGAATACACCACAAGGACAATATTAGGGATGTTTGCTCCTTCTTCCTTCTTCCTGATTATTTCCCAGATTCACAGGATGGAGAAAAAGAATAGTAAACGCTAACAATTTGTCACCATTTACTACCATCCAGGCACTATGAAAACCACGTGCTATATGTTAAGTAATATGATCCTCACAAGAAAGTCTGTGAAGTAAGTATTACTATCATCCCCAATTTACGTACAAGGAAACTGACTTACGGAGAGGTGAGGTAATTGAAAGATACAGGATCAAACCCAGATAGTTGTGCTCCAAATTTTCCTCTGGAAAGAGCAGATTCTATGCTAGAGGGGTGTCAGTGAACTGTTTATCTGGTATCTTCCATCTAATATGAGTTTCATATTTGGAACTGGTCTTTATCAGGAAATATTGCCATTTTTAGTTCAAATTCAACAGTGACTTCTAGACAACATTTTGCTCTCATTTAGGTTGGGTCAATTTTCACTTTAGGCTCAGAGTCCTTGTCTCCTCCATGCAATGAAGCAAATTACTGTCTCACTGTTCCCCTGGCAGATAGAGCCCTGCTTTGTTTCTCAGTGTCAGGCAGTTAGAGTGTGTGTGTGTGTGTGTGTGCTCTATTCCAGGATTACACATTAAACACAAAGAGAACACCAGTTCCAAAGGATGGTGGGAAGTTGAAAACTATAAGGAAGAGAAAAATAAAGCTGAGGAAATGGAAACAGATGGGAACATTCTGAATTTGGGTTTGACTGGGTGGAGGAGGGGTGGAGGTAGATGGTATTTCTCTGACGAGTGGGTAGTATTTTAAGAGAAACAGAAAGGCCATTTTAGGAGAAGCAGACTTTATTTCAGGAGATGGCAGGTAGGAAACTGGTATTTCGAATAAAGGGGCTTACCTTTGAGTATCTATGAAAGGAAGAGGAAATGAGCCTTGTAGGGAAAAAAGCATATTCAATGAGAAGAAAAGAAGAGGTGAGTTTATAGCATGAGAGCTCAGGGGCATGGGGTAACTGTGTTGGGAAAGCAGGTAGTTTAGGAGCAAAAAAGACACACATAGTCTCATAGAGAACAAGGCAGAAAGTGGGACCAGGGGACATGGGACATGGCTTCATGTGAAACGACATGAACAAAGTAAAGAAAACAACAGCAAGAAACCCTTACTAAGAGTAACCAAAGAAGTGAAGGGGCATGATTTAACAAAAATTGACAAAAATTAAGTATCCATAAGTGTGTACAATTATTATGGGTCAACTAGAAAATAAAAGGGCAAAAATTAAGAACTGGTGGCCAAGGAAAGAAATAGACAATTCTGAAGTGGGGTGGAGAGTTGCAACCCAGCATGACTTCCAAACTTGGGCTTATCTCCTAGAAACCAAATTGCCTTGGAGAAGGGAATTGCTTGGAGAGAAAGTCATAGCAGTCCTAGATAATATGGGAGAGGGGGCGAGGTCATGCCTATAATGTCAGGCCGACTAGAAGGCCTGAGCTTCCAGCATGATTAATATGACAATGAACCACACAGTAACTATGAGACTATACCAAAGGAAAAAAAATTAAGAAAAGAGGAGAACACAGCAGGCAAAAGCAGAAAAACCCACCTGTAAGAAAAAAATAAGTGAAAAAACAGGAAATACCCCATAAAAGATTCATGCTACAGAACTTGATAAGAACATGAATTCAGTAAACCGAGAGCGCAGGGACAAGATGATAAAATACCAGAAGGAGATAAATTGAAAATAAAAAGAAAGAAAATCTAACAATAACAACAAAAACCCATGAAGGAATAAAATAACATTGTTACTGAACTAATAGTAATTTCCTGGAATTTCTTTCCCAAGGACCCAGATCTAGGGTTTGGTTCCTCCTCAATGTCAATAGCTCTCTTCCAGGCGGCCGTGATCAATCACTTGGAGGTGGCTCTTGCAAGGAAACCCATGAACCTTTCTCATAATTATGCGTTTAATTATTGCCCCACTTAGACTATGAGCTCCCGGCAAGCAGACATTCCCTCTGAACACTTGCTACCTCTCCATGGGTGAGCGCAAACCCTTTGTGGATGGTCAGTGAATAGATGTCAGATAAACAACAGATAATTCACGTGGAGATCAATGTAGCGTTTCACGTTTCATTCAGGCTTAAGTGTGAGTAAAAAAGGAAACCGGAGAGGGTAGTAACGGAACTTTCTTTTCTTTATTTTTCTTAGGAAATGGGAATGTCCTCCTGCCTGAATCAGAGGACTGCTTAAGTACCTGGACCTCCACGTATGTTGCCTGGCAGAGCCACCTGTAAGGGAACACCTTTCACATCATAGGTTTGTACGTATATTTATTACAACAATTTTCCGGTAGATGGCAGTAAGCTGTCTTGGTCCACACAATCAGTTTATTACAACAATTTTCTAACAGATGGAGATAAAAGTATCTTGAGGGAGGGGCACTTTTTTCTAATTCCCATGGAGGCTCCATATGTGCTAACTGTAGTGCCCAGGGCATAACATACCTATGTTCAAATCTTAATTCCACTAGTTACTAGCTGTATGATCTTGGAAAAGTAATATAACTGCTCCAAGGTTCAGATTCCTTATCTATAACAAAGAGTTAATAACAGTTCCTTTCTCATAGAGGAGTATCAAGAAGTCATTAAGACAATGCAAGTAACACATTTAGCATGGCTAATTGGCACAAAACTAAGACCTAAATGTTATTTGCTATTATTGTCATCATCATCATTATTATTTTTATTAAATGGTGCTAAAAACCTGATTCCTTTGCATTTTACAAACCAAGAAGGCAAATTATCCTCAAAATAAATAGAGTATGCAGATCATGCGTCAAAATATAGTAATTATTTCAAGCTAACAAGATACATTTTGTATTTTAAGCATTTCAAAGTATTTTGTCTATTTCAAGTATTTGCCACAGAGACACCTTAAAACAACTTCTACATTTTGCTCTTTGGTAGAGAGTAATTAGTGATATTTAAAAAAAAATAAAGCTACCCAGTAATTAAGTGCATCTCATAAATAAAATGTATGGAATAAACTTAGTGCATCATTTCATTTACTGACTTTCTTCTTATAGTCTTGAAATGCATTCTGAAAAATAATTTTTTTTGTGCAATGGCAAAAATAGCACCTAAACAGGCTTTCTCTGTTTCTTTGGTGTCTCCTAAACAACAAACAACCCTTCCAAGTGCTGCTTCTTGAGTAATTGTTTTTTGTCAATGTTTTGTCAACTTGTCAATTGCTCACACACAGTTTATGAATGCTCTCATGGCACAGCTGTCTACGGTCTGATGGAGAAACCCATCCCTTTGGAATGCCATTAGGTATGGTAGTCCCATTTGAATAAGCTCTGTTTATGCCTAGAAAGAGTGGGAGAGTGCATGTGAGATTTATTACTGCCACTTTGGCAAATTCTGATTTTGACAGAATTTTTTTGAATACAGAGTGCCAACCAGTGTAGAGACACAAATGATGGTACCTGTGTTTCAACAGTACATTCCAAGCTCCAGGTGTTTTCTTAAGAAAGGGCTGATCTAATGCCATTAGCTCCTGTATCCAGTAGGGGTAGGAGGCCCATTTTTTTCACTAACAAGCTAATCATTAGGTATTTCACGTGAACCAACTTTTTTGTCTTATACTTTTTGATAAGGCTTCGCTCTTTCATAAATCCATACTTTAGTTCCCATTATCCTCTCCTGTTAAACTAACTCTTTTATGTTCATCTTCCATATCAGATATTCAGGCCAATTAACCTTTCAGGCACCTTTGTTCTTTCCCTCTTCCACCCCCATCCTCACTCTGTTATGTTCCAGGTACCTTTAGGTAATCTCCTTTGCTCTCAGTGGCCTACCTGATACAAGGACATGGGCGCAAACACTTAATTTGGGAAAGAAAAATTCCTACTAATGTTGAAACAAAACAAAACCACCGCCTGCTCTCTGTGTCACCCGTGCTTAATTTAGGCCGTGGCAAAAGGGAGGAGCACAGATAACTAAGCTGGTTGATAGCCACAGTCTCTTTTAGGAAATAGATTAAGCCCCCGTGATTCAGATTCTACCAATTCGGAGCCTGAGCTAATTCACACAGTGACAAAGTTCTCCTTTTATAATAGCTATGATAAAAAAGAAACGATCAGTTAGGTAGATTCAAAGTATAAGCAAGACTGAAAGAGGAATGTTATACCTTATTAAACACAAAGAAAATCTAGGAGGAATAAGTAACAGGTGATAGATTCAGGTTAAGACAGGCAGATTCAGAATCAACAGAAACAGGGATTTTTCTGTTAGAAACATCCAGGATTGTGGTTGATCACATGAGCCTTTGGTCAGAGTTTAAATCTCAGACCTGCCACTTGGTAGCTGTGACGTTGGCCTTCATCTTCCTGAGTCCCAGTGTCCGTGTTTGTACAGTGAGATGGTAATAGCATCTACTTCAAGGGCTGTCTTGAAAATAAGTAGAAATGTAAGCAATTAGTATGAGAACCATCCAGGGTGGCTTGCACAGGACCAAGCGGCCTCGGAAAGCGGAGTGCGTCCGCTCTGGAGCTGAGACCTCTTTTAGAACTTTCTATTGACTCTGTGGATAGGATGAGATGTCCTTTAAGGCTCTTTCTACCCTCAAATTTTGTTATTCTATGAAGTGACCAAGCATTTGAGGACTCCTTAAGCATTGAAATGGAATGTATAAAATCAATAGGCTATTTACAAATATCTTCACCTTTTCATTAAAGCACATCTACAAAGAATGGCTTCTAAAAGTTACTAAGACTTGCTCATATTTTTGGTTTTTTAAAAAACAAAATTTGCCATAATTTGGAAATCTGTCTTTCCTATCTCTACTTTTGTCTGTTTCCCTGCTTATCATGTTGATTTAGAACAAATGTTTTAGAGCACCGTAAATTCCATATTAACTGTGGAATATTAGATCCTTCTTCCCCACTGTTTACTCCATCCTTTTAATAGGATTATATAAACACACTTTGCCATGTGACGTTGCAAAACTTTTTAGAAAAATAAGTAGAGCAAACTTTTCCATAGCATTGACTTTGGGCTTAGCTGTGTGACTTGCTTTGGCCAAAGAAATGTTAGTGGTCTGACAAGGCATCGTGTACATCTGCCATAATAAGAATGTGGCCTGGGTAGCCGCTCAGTCCTGAAGGAATCTGACCCATAGCCTGGAGTCAAACCCTACCAATACTAGCAGAGCCCAGCAGAGTTACAGCTGACTTCCAGACCTAAGAGCAAGAAATAAATATTTGCCATTGTAAGCGCCTGGGATTTGGGGTTTGCTGGGCAGCGTTACCACAATAATAGGTGACCCCTCTCCAGGACCATCAAAAGACTGAATTAGGCTGTGACTCCTTTCTCTCGTTCTCCCCTGCAAAGTTCACATAGTTACAAATAGTCAATACATCAGGTGTTAAGAGAAAAGGAGAAAAGGGTACATTTTGGAAAATGGTCTGACAGTTCCTTAAAATGTTAAACACAGAGTTACCATGGGATCCAGCAATACAACCACTAGACATACATACAAGAGAAATGGAAACATATGTCCACACAAAAACTTGTACATGAATGGTCATAGCAGCATTATTCTTCACAGCCAAAAAATGGAAACGACCCATTATTGATCAATTGAGGAGTGGATAAATAAAATGGGCCATATCCATACAAAGAACCATTTGGTCACATAAAGGAATGAAATACTGGTATATACTACAACATGGATGAACCTCAACGACATTATGCTAAGTGAAGGAACCAGTTGCAAAATATCACACATAGTATGATTCCATTTATATGAAATGTCCAAAACAGGCAAATCTATAGAGCCAGAAAGTAGATTAGTGGTTGCCAGGAACTGGGGGAAGAGAGTAAGGGAAGTGACTGCTAATGAGTATGGAGTTTCTTTTTAGGGTGATGAAAATGTTTTAAAACTGATTGTGGTGATGGTTGCACAGCTCAATGAATATAGTAAACACTATTGAATTGTGTACTTTAAATAGGTGAATTATACAATATGTGGATTATATCTCAATAAAGTTGTTATGTAAGAGAAAAAAAGAAAAATTATTATTGAATAGTGTGCATGATAAAGAGCACATGATAATAATGTGCAGTTCCTAGTGAGTGATCACCTTTGCAGAGCAATGGATCCCAGGCCCCAAGTTGTGATGCCTCTGGGCCCTGCAGCAAATCTGCCCCTACTTCTCCCCTGCTCAGGGTCCTCAGTCATGTTCCCCCTGATCTTTCCCTGTGCTTCAGCTCAGCAACACCAGCCATTTCATGCTGACTGTCTCGTGTCTTTCCTGTGCCACTGGCTCTTTCTGAAAGCACCTAGGTGAATTCTTACTCAAACACCCGTGCTATACTCAGGTCCTCTCTGTGACACCTTCTCTGACTCTCAGGCTTTCCTTGAGAGAGGGAGAATACATTCCCCAATTTTTAGTGTATTTGCAGCCAAAGTTGGTATAATTTACAGGCTCATTCAGCTTTCCCTTATGCTAACCCTATACTCTGAACATATTTCTACTGTTTTATTTCTCACACTCTAGTCTAATCATTGTTCACTAGTCTGTCTTCTCTAGTAGAAGAAGAATTCATTGAGAGAAGCAACCGTTTCTTGCATCCTTAACACTTCACATAGCATCATAGCACATAGCAGGCATTCAATATGTGTCTGTAATTAAAGGAGCTGATCTCAATTGCTGTCCCCTGCTAGCTTCAAAGGCAGATGTTCTCATTTTATACACAAAGAAGTTGAGTCTCTGAGAGGGTTAGGTAGCTTGCTGGACTCCTATAGCTAGTAATTGTTACAACCAGGACTTTAGCTCAGGGCTCCAACCTCAAATTCCAGCTCCTTTGTACTCCATCTTCATAAGTGAAGACATTGTCAAACACATCCGATGAGAAACCCTGAAGTAGATGAAAGTGTTTTCTAGCCATTTATGCCACAGACTATTCTGGGAGGAAAACATTGTCGAAGGTGTGTGCCCTTGGACAAGCAGCCACTGTCCATCCATCCATCCATCTTTGTGGCTCCCTGTCTCATCTTCTCAGCTACCCAGGTTGGTAAACCTTCTTGCCAACTGGTATCAGGGAGTAACTATATAACCCATCATGCGGTCATCCCTCACAATGACCAATTTCCACAGCTTCCTTTCACATTTTCTGCAGGTCAAGTGAGAAAAGACACTTTGGAGTCTGGTAAACACTATTCAATTCTTTTCACCTTGACAGTAGAGCTTATAAGCTGGTTTGCAGAATCGTAGGAATAAAGCAGATATACAACACAAGCCCAACATTTTAATGCAAAAAGACTCTATTATATTTCATTGCTCTCCTCAACTTAACTCTTTTTTTTTCTTCCTTAAAATTTCTCTATTTTTTCTTTAACTCAAAACTCCAAATTCCTCTAGTTTTTTTGAACCCAGCCATGGCTGGAGCAATTTCATTTATATTTATAGTTAAATTCCAACTGCATATACTCCATACATGATTAATTCACAGATGAAGGGCTCTGAAATCTGAATGTCGTAACTAAGTACAAAGCAGGGCAGAGTTTAAAAATGGTAGCTGAAGCCAATAATTTGAATTTTTTTTAAAAAAGCCAGAAATCATAGATAGTCACTGGTTTAAAAATTTATGATCCCTTAGAAAACTACTTTTTTATGTAGTAAAGGGAAATATTTCTATGTTAACTAGACAGTGACAAGAAGCCAAATCTCAGCTTAAAACTTCATTTCTTTGTATCTCTTCTCTTGGCATAACCCTGGCAGGAATGTTACCCAGAACTCTCTTCTGTGAAGAGGTAACTACAATATTTGGCTTTCAGGATAAGCTGAAGTAAGGATGGCAGGTCTAGCTAGGTTGACTCTGGGAATGAAATGCTTCCCTTCCTCATGATGAAGTGCATGTTTGCCCCAAATGTTGCCTGTAAAATATATCACCAAATTCTAATGCCTCTACTGTGTTGTAAACTTTTCACTTCCCTTAGCTTTCAGAGCACACAGACAGGTTGGCATATGTGACACAGAGAAAGAGAATCAAAGTGTTTAAAAGATTTTCTTACACAAAGCAGCAAAACCATAACATACCTTCTATATTTGGTTAGGGTAAGTGAGTAGGCAGGATGCATTATTTTACTCTGCCTTCATTACATGTGCATTAAAACCTACCAGGAATCATGGGAGCTGCTGTAGATCCAGACTGCCTAGATCCCAGCTCAACCACTCACCAGCTCTTAACTTCTGTGCCTCAGTTTCCTTATCTAGGTAATTGTGCCTACTGCACATGTCTACATCAAAGGCTTAGAACAGTGCTTGGCATATTAGAAAACACAGAATCAGTATTAACTTATTATTATTATCATTACCAGAGCTTAGAGACTAGAATAAAATACTAAAAATTAAACTACTAATTAATGCCATGCTATCAAAGTATCGCAGAGGTCAGGGTTACTTGGAATGGTATTTTAAGGAATTCATAGAGCTGGTGGCTGGAACTGACTGAGAATGTACCTGTTTTAAGGAATATTTATCATTTCCTTCTACCTGTAGATGCCGGGTGGGGAAGTCTCTCTTTGCCCTCAGTTCTGCTCCCAAGGGGGGCTCCTGGATCTTTCTGACATTGCTCTCTGACAGAGGAGGAAGCACTCTCCTTTGGGAGAAACCTTTTCTGCTGTTTAATCTAGGTGAGGAGCAGCTAGAAGCATAATCTCTGGAATCAAAATGTTTAACTTCTAATCTTGGCACTACCACTTCAAAGCTGTGTGGCCTTGAGCAAATTTCTTGACCTCTCTGGGTTGGGGTTCCCAGTCTGTAAAATGGAGACAATGATAGAACTTATCGGATGGGGCTGTGTGAGGGCTCAGTGAGTAAATACATCCCAACTACTTAGAACTGGGCTGATAGCATAGTAATTGGCAAAGCACATTTGCTGTTATCACTACTTACCTTTATAATGTCTTGTGTGTTTGCTTGGTGTAGATTTTTCATTCACCCAGAAAACATTTACTGAGGGTTGACTATGTGTGTGGGTTTATGTTGTGTATTGAGGCTACACAGAATCTAAATTCAGGACAATTTTTCTAAGATATATAGTCAAGGGGAGAATATTATTCTAATTCTTTTCTGCAGTAATTTATATGACTTAAAGACAACTATAATATTATTTAATATTATAATATTAAATAATGTTTAATAACCAAACCACATTGTGTTTATGTTTTATCACATTGACTACCACACTAGAAAAAAATTTTTTCCTTGGGGCCACAGTGTTTTACTACAAAAATAGAATAAAAACTTTGAAAGCAAAACGATCCTTTCTAATTTAATGAAAAAATGTGTTACTTTTTATTGTTTTCTGTGTGTGAGTTATATGCAACTTGGAAAATAATCTGTGTGGCTCCCAAGGTAAAGAGACGTGTGAGTTACACATGCTTCACGAGGCCCCGGGCTCAAAACTAGTGTGAGTTAAATACAACTCACACAGCAGTTAATGTGTTAAAATACCAAACCTGCAATGTGTGGCAACAGTTGGTGTCTTCCTTGTAGCATTGGATTATGACATGTCTCTGCAAGTGAACATGTTGAGAGACACCACCAAGACGACCTGAGCCATCTCAAATGAGGCTCTTCCTGATATTTCAGTTCCTATGTGCCTCCAATATTGTCATATAAATGTTCTCTCTCCTTTTTCTAGGGTAACACCTCTCTCTCAAGTCAAGGTCTACTTCCCAAACCCAAATGTGAAAACCCTTCTAAAATCTTGATTTCTTCATTCCTAGTATTTATGGATTATCATGTACAGGGGACAATTCAGTTTGGGGAAACTTTCCTCCCACTTTCTCCCTAGATCCCTCAAAGTGTCATATATTCATTTCGTCAATGAAATTGATACAAAATAAAATTTTGTCTGGAGATTTTTTTCTATCTGTGTTGTTGCACAGTTTTGAGAATAACTATGTTATCTACGTTTGAGGAGGACACATACTTGCTTTTCAATTACCTGTCTGGACTCATTCATTCACACACTCTTTAGTGTCCACTGTGTGCCAGGCACTTGTCTTATGATGGTCCCAATGGGTAGAGAAGGTTAGTGTCAGATGTGGCAGCAACAGAGATAGTTATCGACTTCATGAAGTCTTTGTTGCAGCTGTAAAGTCCAGGTTAATCAGGTGCATATTTTAAGCATTATTCTTTGCTTTTACTTAAGTCAGTAGCACCCATGAATAAATTAAAATGCTTAGACAAATATTTTCACATGCCCCTCTAGGAAGCATATTCCAGTTGATATTCCCTTTGCAAATAATTGTCTGGAGAAGAGCTATGTCTCTTTCTGGAGTTAACACAGGAACCCCCAGACCAAGCTGCCTCACTCCCTCAGTCGATCCCCATAAACCCTGGGGTGATTTCCAGTCTGTCCTTTGTTTTCTTTTTGTGATGTTTAGGCTTATAATAAAAATTGAAAGCTAGAGCTATTTACTCCAAATAATGGTATTTAGAATAAAGATGCAGTCTTCCTTGAGCTTTCCCATGACTAGGTCTAAGCATGACCTTGATTTCTCTCTCTCTCTCTCTCTCTCTCTCAAGAGGGATCAACATGTTCCCCCCAATGGTCTTGGTCACTCAGTCCTGACCAAAGAATATAGCAAAACACATGCTTTTAATCGGATGGGAGGTGGCATGCCATAGTTAAAAAGGTGTCATTAGGACACACGTTACTCTAGAAACCTCTTCGTTAGCTGCTCTATCCCAGCAATGCTGTAAAGGCTGTACTTTCCTTTTTAAAGTAAAAACAGTAATTTATCTGCATGTTAGTAATACACACCCGAAGCATATGAAACTGAAGAATCCTGAAGAAACAAAATACAATACACTCTTCGGAACTTAAAAAGTTTCTTAAACAGATCGGTTTATTTCAGGACCAGGAATAAGAGAGAATGTCAAGTTTGAGTCCAAAGACAATGCTTAATTGCTAAGCGAGAAGCCCTGGCCAATTCTGAATTTATGATGGTCAGGCTGATAGATATTTAACCCATCCTGGTCCTAACGGACCTCTGCTGCCCCACCTATGGGGAAAGGGTGGGGCCAGCCTGCACAGACACAGCTCTGGAAGGAGATACTGTGATGCTGCCGTCATCCCAGCTAGGTGTTAGGTACCACTGAAGGAGCATCACCAAAAGCCCTGTCTGTCTGTGGGTTTTAAGAAAGAAGAGACGGCTTTACTGAAGCCATCTCCCAAACACGCCAGGTGTGAGGTGGGAAGCCTTAGTAACTCCCACTTTTTAAGGGAATGGGGCTACTTTGTGGCAGTTGATTATATTCAGTCATTCACGCAGTTCCCCCAAGGACACGATTTTTATTTTTAGAGAAGCCTCCATTTGCTGACTGTCGCGAAGGGAACACTCAGGAGGAGCTATTAGCAGTCACTTGTTTCGGTAAACATTGAAAATAACATATGCCTCTCAAGTAATGTGTATCCAAACATACAATTTACAAATAATTAACATCATGTTAATTAGTCACATTAATTTATGCCACTTTGTGGAATTATTTCCTCAGAGTGTTTAGGAACACTGCCAGGAGCTCGAGCCAAACAGTGTGAAAATGCGCTTGAAGTTAACTGTGGTGAGTGCCTGTGAAACGCAGCTTGAGCAAGTTGTGCCAGGGGCCCTGCAGCTGATTAGAACTGCCCGGTCTTCCAGCTGCCCTGGCTTGAGCAAACCAAGTCGCGTCAGGTGCTGTGTCACCTTTACTGACTCGCGCCCTCTTTTTCGCTTTTTGGTTTCTGTTCATCGTTGCTGAGAGCCCATCCTGCCCACCGGCAACCGTACGCGCCAGGCATACGCCGGAGGGCACAGCACAGGAACTGAGATGAGGTGTGACATGCAGCGACCTCGCGCTGACAACTGGAGTTTGGCGATTTTAAAACAATGATGACGACAGCAACAAAACAACATCTGGGGATCACTTCCCGTAAACAAAGCTCTGAGAACGTAAAAATGGCAAGAGTGTTAATGTCTCCAAATTAAGGGGAATGCTGTGGAAGTCCTCGTCTCTCTCGGAAACGTTGGCACCTTCACAAGGATCAAACCCCATTTTTCTCCAAAGTGCTTAAATTAGGAACAATCCAGCCGGGCGGTTCAGGAGTAGAAAAGAAAGATATTCAGAGAAAACAGACTTTGTAGACTTTGCAGACATAGTGCAAATTCAGTAGGGAAAACAAGCAAAACCAAACTATAAAGTCAAGTGGAAATAAAAGCGCCTCCCTCAGTGGCCTTGGGCTTATTCCAGTGGCCGAGTCACGGCAGGAACAAGACAGATTTGTAGCAAAGCCAGGCCGGCCACGATTTAGGCGTCTCTGAAATATGCCAACATTGCTCCTTCCTAGGTCCAGTCACTGTTATCAAGGAGCCCAGAGGTGATTCTACCTAAGGTTTATTTTATTGGGGTAACTAATTTGATAGGAAGAGATGAAATTCAGAGTTCTTTCCTAAACCTCATAGCGAAAATTCTGGTGACCATGGAACCTGGTCCCCACTCTGTTTGGGATGATGGCATTCTGAAGGGTTGGTGATTCTAAATTAACCATAGATAGCAAGCCTAAAATTCTATAAGCAAGTTGTACTCCCAAGGTCCAAATATTAGTGCAAAGAACTTGCATGAAAATTCGAATATCTGAGGGTGAGAATATAAGGAAGTTATGGATAGCAGAAAGGACAGTTACCCAGGAACCTCTCAGACTCTGTACATTTGTGAAAACAAGAAAATTGAAGTTGATTGTCAACGTGATTTCCTCCCTTCAAATCCCTGTTTTGTTTATTTATTTTTGCAGGTAAGTCATTGCAAGCCGCACTACCCCATCCAAATCATGAGAAATTTAGAGCAAGTTGGGGGACAAAATGGTAAAGAGTCTAGAGGGGCACTGGAGACAGTAACACCCAACATCAGCTCCATCCTCATGGAGTTTAATAATCTAGTGGGAGAAGCAGCTGTGTGCAAGAAAAAAAACAAGATAAAATGTGATATAAATGCCAATAAAATACACCAAAAAGGAGACCCAAAAATGTGTTATGGAGCCCAAAGGAAGCCATGATCTATTCAAAAGTTAGGGAAATTTAGCCAAAGAAAGTTTCTTTCCTGATATCTGTCCCTAGCTATCTTAAAAGATGAATTGAGAACTTTATTTCCATGTGGACATATTTTTATATATAAGGGAAGGATATTTTCCCCCCATTAGAAACCCTTGATTTATTGATATGAGAATCACATTAAGTCCGTAACTTCCTCAAAAGTCTTGGTTAATAAAAATATATTTTAAGGGTTGCTTTTAAAATTTTATTTAGGGCCTATTTGGTTCACTTTAACTTTCATTTAATTTGGTTCTCTTTAATATTTATCCAATAATGTTTCAGAATCCCAAAGATGTGAATACATGAAAGCTCTTCCCTAATGTCCAGGAAACCATTGACAATATAAAAGCAGGAAAAAAAATCATCCTAGGGTTTAAGGATGTTCTGAAACTTCAAAGAGATTCAAGTGAAATCTGCACCTATTTTGCCCAATCTGAAATTGCACTCAGCAGGAAGAAGCACTTCTCCCCATGCAGAAATGTGAAAATGCATTTGAAAAAATAGATCCATATTTTAATTAAAAGGGGCCATTCTGAGCCCAGCAAGTGGAAGTGTGGCATTAATATTTGTGACACTAGCCATGGGGGACAGAGGGGCCGAGAGGGTCTTCTATCAGCAGCAGGAGGTCAAGGTTGATCTTTCTTGAAATCCAGATTTTCACAGACATAAAGGGGTCTGTTCTTGCTTCAAAGTGCTACCCAAAGACAAGGCATGTCGATGGCAGGTCTGGAGACCCATGAGGGGAGCTTTGGCGGGATCAGAGTTGAGGCAGGGGAGTGAGTCTTGTGAACAGAAGTGCTCATGAATATAGGTGAGTATAGCGGTGTGTGGCGGGGGGTGGCCAGCAATGATTCCACCCATCACACAAACACATTAATAACCCTCAATCCTCGGTCACACACGTTTTAAAATCCATGCCATTTGCTCGGCAGACTCCAGAAAGTGTTATGGACCACTGAAAATTGATGGCATTTATTGGCATTATCTATTTGATGGGAGTACAACAGTTGTCAAACAGCCCCATATTTGGCATTTAACAAAAATGAACACATGAAGCCAACTTGTGGCAGCAACTCCTCAGTGCCAAAATGTGGGCACCAGCCACCATGGCCAGTAGCCAGGCTGGACACACTCAATACTGCTGGGTTGATGGACATACATATTCAAAACCTAACAGGTAAAAAAAATGGGGGGTGTGTGAGAGTCCATTTTTCTATGTCAAATGGATTCTTTCCTTCTCTTAATGGAAACGTTGGTTGTTCTGTAAGGAAACGTGTTTTAAAAATATAATCTGGTTCCTAAGGGTTGGGTTGCATATTGCCCTCACCTGTTTCTTACCTGAATGCCATAAGCAAGCCCTGATATTTCAGTTTTGAGTACTACAGGATGAAAGGGCGGGAGTTGTAATGACAGCACAGTAGTCAGGACTCCTGTTGTCCAACCCCTTCCCTGGCCAGTGAGGAAGGGGCCAGGAGAGGCAAGTGCAGGGCAGCTCAGCGTTGGATTTCACTGGAGCTGTGCCATCCAATAAGGCAGCCACCAGCCATACGTGGCTACTGAATGCTCAAAATGTGGCTAGTGTTACTGAGAAGCTGAATTTTAAATTTTAGTTTATTTTAACTCATGCAAAGTTAAATTTAAATACTGAAGCAGCTCAGAGTACTTTTCCACCAAACATAACTTAATGGTGTCGATAGGATGACATTTCCATTTAACTATTACATCACGGAAGATGTTATTGTCATTCTGTAGTGAGTGTGTTGGGTACATGAATCCTTTGTGCTATTACACATAAACACATCATGGCAATGTGTGTTTAGTCCCTGTCAACAGAGTGGTTCATCTTGAATGATTTTTTTCTTTGTACCACGTAACATTGTACTTGAATATTTTATGCAGACAGCACAAGTTATAGGGATACCTATGTAAATCATAACTGGTAATTAAATTGAAATAATTGTTTTAATTGTGAATTATTAGCTTAGCTTCTAGTTAAAACAAATAAGTATAGATAGATTTTTAAAATTCAAAATGATAGCACTGGTGCAAAATCCAGGGGAGAAACACATGCCAATTCTGTAACTGGGGAAGTTAAGAGAAAAGATTAGAGAAAGGAATATCACAAATTTCAGGAAGAATGTCAACTGCAATTTCCTGCAGCAGAACAAAATGAAGCTGTTTGTCGTGTGAAAAAAAGTTTAAAGGTAATAAAGTAGACAATATAAAGAGATATTTTCAGCAAATACCTAGTAAATTTGAAAAAAACGTTTCTTCTCAACACTTAACACAAAAATGTTGCTAGTAGAAAATGTGGTTTCTGGAATGTGGTTACTAGAAAATTTAAAATTATACACGTGGTTGGTATTATGTATCTGTTGGACAGTGTCAGGGTGCCAGTGGATGTTCAATCTTCAAAATCCATCCTGAACTTGCCGCACTGTCATTAATACCCTGTGATCATTGCCCATCACCTGTCACCTGCTCTGTGACAGTCGCCACCTAACGGGTTTCATGGATTCGCTCTTGCCTCTTTGTAATCCATTCTCTATGGAGCAGCCTGCATGATCTTTTAAAACTGGAAATCCAATCTCATTCCCAACAAATTCGGAAAATACACGAAGCCTGCCACAAGGCCTCCGGGGCCCTGCGATATCTGGGCACTGCTACTATCTCTAGCCACTTTTCCACTCGCTCCCCACAACCAGCCTGGCCTTCCTTCTGTTTCTTGAAGTATTCAAGCTTATTCCCACCTCAGAGCCTTTGGACTTGCTGCCCCCATGCCTGGAACACTTCCAAAAATATATGTTGATTAAATGAATGAATGGGTGTGTGGGGGGGGAAGGGTGAAATGCATTAGACATTTGAATTTCATTCAGTATTTATTCATCCATCCATTTATTTCAGTGAACATGCATTACTTAGTCCCTACTGTTTCCCAGCCCCTGGGCTAGAAGTTGAGAAGCCACGTATTTTTAAAAGCTTCTCTCTATAGAAAATGAAAGGGAACATGGTTTCTGTTTGTGTTTTCTCTCTTCCCAAATTTTAGGAAGACTAAACTTATCTACAGCTAAGTCACTGTTGTGATTTTATGTTATATGGATATTAAAAACAAAACAAAGAAAAAACTAGGGCTCAAATTGACGATGTCATAAGCAGAATATAAAAAGTTAATGATATTAGGAGTCTCAACCTGGGCTGGAAACAGAAATACAGAAACTCCAATCCAATCAATAGGATGGAAGAGGTCAGCAGGCCAGATTCCTCTTGGGTGGGGACTATACCTTACTACGTTTTGTATCCTCAGCACCAAGTCTACAGCAAGAATCCAATAAATCTCTGCTAACTTGAAGTCATCACTTAACAATAATCTCTTGATAAGGGATTCCTTGAAGGCAGGTCTGTAGTGGTAGGTCTCCGCATCCTTGAGGCCTCCCATAAACCAGAGTCTCTGTAATTGTTTATGTGCATTGTGGCTAAAATCTTTATGTTCTTAAACATATCAGGCAAGTAGCATAAATGAGTAAAGCAGGCCAGCTGTAGTCACCAGGGAGTGACGGAGTATGGAGAACTGGGGTGAACATGCCCCATCTATAGGGACCCAGTGTTGCTAGATCTGATTTTTTTCCCCCAAAGCCTGAAATATGGATTTTTTTTTACCTGAAATCTTCTGATTTTTAAATATTGGCAATTAATTCAGAATGTTTGAAAACATTTTGTAGGAAAATCACATATATAGGTCACATCTGACCCACTGGGTTGTCTGATTGTGACCTTGGTGTTAAGAAAAGGGAGCAGGAATAAACATTTCCTAAGCATCTATCTATGTAGCAAGCACTGCCGTGGTAGGGCTCAGTAGGGTTAGGTAGTTTGCCTGGGGTCACACAACCAGGAAACTGGTGAGGTATAGAGTGAAAGTCAAAGCCATTGACCTTTCCAATATATTGGGCTGTCTTCTAATAACAGATGCCAGGCCAATTCTTAAGCAGTAAACAATCAAACAAATAAACAAACAAAATAGTTCCTTTACTGAGAGACCCACAAATGAGTCTGATTTTGAGGATGGGGTCCTCTTTGAAACATAAACAGGAGCACCACCTGGAAAATGTTCTCCAAAGAAAGACACAGTCTTAAGTATGTCAGGGTTCTGCTGTACTTTCTTAAAGCATATAAAGACCAAGACTGCCCTTAAATATGAAAGTTGAATGCGTGGAAAAGGCCTGAGATATACTTGGCAGCTCAATCCTTCTGTCTTTGGTTTGCAAAGGCTTATTTTGCAGACATGTGTTTTTGCTTAGAAATGCTCAGAGGTGGATAAATCCCTGGGTCGGAGTCCCCGGAGCTGATCCGTTAACTTTCTTGGCATCGTCTCACCACTGAAGTCAACGTGACTTAAGAGTTTATATAACATTTTATTGGGCTTTAATTCCATACTTTTTTTGGATTTCAATGTTCATCTGTCGAGTAGAAAATAAATGTTGCTCATGACTCAAAGATGAAAGTTTTCTAACTTTAATTTGTTTTTAATTAACTTATTCAGCTAATTTTGATTTTAAGTAGGCAGGAGGGAGAGAATTTTGAATCCTCTTAAAGGGGAGAAATCTAATATATATGCATTATGTGTATACACACACACACACACACCACACACACACATATAAACAAACTGCAATGTAATCAGCCTTCTGAGAAAAGTAATTGGACAGAAATCTGAAGTTTAATATAATAAAGAAAATAGAATCATTTTACCATGATTATGAGTCATGTGACTGTGGTGATTACATTTGATTAGCTTTGTCTTTTGACTCCTAATCTCTTGCTTTGTAATCCTTACCAGGCTTTGGTAGCTGTGTAGCTCAGTGTTTCCATTAAAAAAAGAAAAGAAATAAAAATAACACCACCAAAACTCAATTATTTGAAAATTTACCTTTTGGGCAAAATCTTTAGACCAGTGGATCCCAACAAGAGATGATTTTGCTTCCTAGGGTACAATTAACAATGTCTGGAGACATTTTTGGCTCTCGTGACTTGTGGGGGTGCTACTGGTATTTCATGGGTAGATGTATACTACCAGGCACAGAAAAAGTATGAGAGACGCCCTAAAGATAAAGAGATTATGTAGACATTTTTCATCTCAGAGGGAAAAGAAGGTGCATATTCTCATGGTTCTCTGATACAGAACCTTATTTTGCAGTTGGAAATGAGCAAGGCCTCCCACTGTTGTAGAGAAGGCACAGAATTCAGGAAGGCTCAACCCAAGACTGAAATTTTGGCAGGCTATCAGGTGGTCTTAGGCAAGGTCCTTAAGCTTATTGAAACTCACAGTCCTTACTTGTAAACAGAGGTAAAGGTGATGATGATACTTGCCCATCTGATCTCAGAGGATATGGAGAAAATCCAGTGAGATGGTGGCTACTATGAAGGTACACACAGATACCACGACCACTGTCACAATCACCACCACCATTCAGGAGAGCTGAAAATGCTTATGCAGAAGAAACATGGTTTCCTTTCTCATTTATTTATTCTTCAGCAAACAGTCACTGTGTACCTGCTACATGCCAAGTAGCTACTAGGTTCTGGGGTTATAAAGATGAGAAGGCTGTCAAGACATTATCTCCTTACTGCATTAATTTCTACTCTTCATCATCTTACCATTACCACTGGATAGAACAAGGGAAACAGGCTTGGGGATAAATAACATAGACAACCCCCAGATTCCTTATTTCAGAGTCACTTTCAAAACCAGTGACCTCAGCGAAGAGGGCCACAGTGAGATTAGGAATGTCTGAGCACAGGTATTGGGCAGGGTTAGGGAAAGGAGCGCATAGACCAGTCAGAGTGTGGCCCAGTCTGATCCAGCCTCGGGCTCACCCCTTCCCATATGCCCCAGGAGGATAGCCATTGTCCTACACAGACTAGTGGGGAACACTTTCACATGACAGCAAGGTCCCCAGGGATTTGAATTTAATTGAGGATTTGTGAATAGGCTTTTGATTTTAAAGCCAAATTACACCCTGTCCTTTCTAACCTTTCTTCCAATACCCGAGGAAGAGTTATCTCCCCCACATCCCTACACCCACACCCTTCCCTCACAGTACTTTGTATAAGATTCATCGTGCTGTGCGTGGTACGGTGTGTGTGTGTGTGTGTGTGTGTACATTTAATATGTCTGTCCCCACTGCTAGACAGTGAAACCAAGGAATGGAAGGAGAGGAACAAATGGTTCTGCACAGAGGGCCAAGTACTATCACTTTGCTCAATGGTTTTCAACTTCAGAAATACATGAGAACTTTCTGGAAAACCTTACAGCAATATAGAGGCAATGTAACAGTGGTTAGGAAATGGACCGGAAAAGCTAAATCCCAGATACGGACCTTGGACGAGTTACTTAATCTCCCCATGTTGCAGTTTCCTCAGCTTTGATGAGGATGATGAAATCACCTACCTCATAGGGTCGCTGTGAGAATTAAATGAGGTGATTTATGCAGAACAGAACAGTGCCTGACACCTAATAAGTGTTTTCTGTGGCTATCACTATTGCTACAACTCTTTTTTTTAATCATTGTCATCATCGCCGTTGTCATTACACAGGCCCCTGGCCCCAGCCCAGATGTGTTCCATCAGTTTTAAGGAATTAGGGCCCAGCTGTCAGTATTTTTTTTTATATGCTCCACAAAGTTGGGAAGCACTGACTCAGCATGCAGTAAGCACTTCATAAGTGCCTGAAGAATAAATGAATGATTGAGTGAAATGAAGACCACATGCAACAGAAGAGGGGTGGAGCAGAAAGTGAGTCAAGAAAGAATGAGAACCAGAAGGTTTTAGTTAAATCTGAGGAATTTCTTGCCAGTAAGAGCAGTCAGAGTCTGTAAGACATTAGTGAAAAAGCTCATGGAATCTTCTTCTCTGGGAACGTCAATTAATGGGGCAGGTAACACTCATTCCTGGAAGGTTTCAGCACAGCTTCTAGTCTTGAGCCAAAAGAAGCCCTCAATGATCTCTTGGTCTTGTTCCAGCCTTCCGATTATTTATTTCTCCTTTCTAAAGGGCACAGGTGGAAGGGAAGAGGGTCACTGCCTGCTAGAAAACTCTGGATTAATTCTACACGAATTCTCTTTGTAAATATCTTTCTGTTTATATTTCGCCTTGCAGTAGGTTGGTTGTCACCTCACTACACTATTCCTCGCTACTTTGCCCATTCATTCAGTAAATATGCATTGGACGCTGGAACTTTACCACATTCTACCTTAGCCCTAGGAATTGGTATCTTATTATTGATTTTTGCCCCAATATCAGCACAGAAGATGCTCAGTAATCATTTGTTGAAAGATGAAAAATAACTCAAACAAAGCTTGATGCGCAAAGCAGCTCAAAAATAAATATTGGACATAAACTTCTGAACTCCTTTCCTGCTTTTTGTAAAGCTCACACAGTGCCTTGCAAAAAAGTAATATTTGGTGAAAATATATCATCCAATCATAACAAACAGTGAGGAAGATTTTTAAATTGCACTCATATATTACAGTTTTATTTACCTTGAATAAAAGGATCATAAGAAACATTATAACAAACGAAAGAGAGGACTCTTCCTAAGCTCTGCCACTGGCTCTTGCAGGATCCAGAAAAAGTCATGGAACCACTCCAGGTATTTGTTTCCAGGAGTCAAAGAATAGAGAAAATAAAGCTTTTCTCCTAGGGAGCTCCAAGTACTTCCTTTTGTACACTTCCTTTGCTTTTCACAGCTTCTCATGACCCTAAAAGGATATGAGAGTCTTCTGGGCACCAGAGAGATGCTAAATGGCTTATTCTAAGGTGAATTAGCAGTCAAAATCAAAGTCAGAGGAAGAAAGCACTACCCTAACTTTGGTGGTATGCTGGTAAATGTTTAACACCCGGCTCTCTGGAAACAAAAAGCCCTGATTTGTAGTACTTACCAATTTCTGTGGTGTAAATATTCCCACCGTGGCTGATTTCAAGCTATTAAAATCAAAGGCTCACAACTGGCTGTCATGAACAATCGTGACAGCTGGTTCCAGCACACCACCGTCTGACTTCCACCCAACACCTCATCAGTTTCATAGATGTGAGTGACTCCTACCTCCTTTATATACCCTTTATGACAGGTACACGTACAAGGTCTCTCCTGAGAGTATCTAGCCATGGAATACGAAAAATAGAGACATTTATTAAAGAAGATACAAGATCCAAGAAACATTGTACATAGGACAATGATGACTCAGACCCCTTCAAAGTAGGCACCTTGGGACCTCACACAGTTCTCCCAGTTTTTCTTAACCTAACCCGTAGACGTTCAACATTCTCAGGCATTCTGCTTGTTGCAGGCCTTCCAGAATGTGGATCACTTTCAGCAGATTCTCGACCATCTCTGAAGCGTTTGTGCCACACTTTTATTTGCACAGCACTCACTGCATCGTCCTGAAAGCCTTCTGCATCATCCGAATAGTTTCCACAGAGGAATGTTCAAGCTTAATGCAAAATTTGGTGCAGATTTGTTGCTCTACTCGCTCAGTCATTTTGAATGTGACGACCACACAGGACACAGGCTCACTTAACGGAGTCTAGCGCCCCACTGACTAGTACAGTGAAGTCGCCGTTGTTCACGTATGTGCATCCCAATCCACTCTCCTTGGCTGCCAAGGCTACATCGACGTTGCACAAACCATTTTCATTATATTAACAATGGCTGGATACTTTCTGGACAGACCTCATATTAATAACTTGGGGGGCTGATATGTTTCAATGCACAGTGCATGTCACCATGAATCTCCTTTAAGGCAAGACAGCAGCCTATTTACCTTTGTGCCTCTGCTGTCTAGCATAGGGTAGCTAGTCAATAAACAGCTGCTCCTAAAGAATATAAGTATTTGTAATCTAAGATCCTTTAGAACGAAACTTGCTATGCTAGAAAATAATTCTCATTATCATATCTACTTAGATAGATTCTGATTTACCCTGTTTTGTCCTGATACACAATCGAACCCTCCCAGACTGTCGAGTTGATAGGAATAAATTCTCAGGCAATTCCAAGGAGTAGAATCTTTCTTTTAGGGCTGCACAATTTCCTCTAGTGACAGCTATCACTCTGGAAAAGGCAGTCCAGGTAATGACCACCACATTAACACACACTGATATGAGCTATTCCCAGTCTCCTCCCAGCTTACTTGGCAGAGAGCTGGGGTTGGAGGGGCAAAGCAACATTAAGTTTTGATAAAAGAAGGAGAGAGAAAATGGGAATTGGAAAAGATGTGTGCTGTAGTCTCAAATTCATATGTTGAAATCCTAACCCCCAAGGCGACGGTATTAGGAGGTTGGGTCTTTGGGGAAGTGATTGTGTCATGAGGGCAGAGCCTTCATGATTGGGATTCGGGCCCTTATTAAGGAGGCCCCACAGAGCTGCTTCGCCTCTTCCACCGTGTAAGGACACGGCTGGAAGGCACCGTCTATGAACCAGGACTCCAGCCCTCACGAGAAGCTGAATCTGCTGGCATCTTAGTCTTGGACTTCCCAGCCTCCAGAACTGCAAGAAATAAATCTCTGGTGTTTATAAGCTACCTAGTGTGCAGCATTTTGTTATAACAGCCTGAAAGGACTAAGACAGTGTGGACATGACTGTGGGCAGGGCAGGCTGGCAGGGCTATTGGGACCCTCGAGGAGTCAGGGACACAGAAATGAAGAGCTGGGTGAGAACCAAGCTCTCAGCATTGACCTGGACCACGAGAGAGGTTTTGATTCTCTGTTTCATTGGTTACGAATGAATTTTTCTTTTTTTTTAAATCAAGAAAGACCATCCAATACCTCATTATTTCATAAATGTGATTTTTAAAAATCCCAATATTCAAGTCTGCATTTTTGGGGTGACAGGCCTTCCCACAGCCATAAAACAGTGGCCCATACTGAAATCTCTCCTATCTTTTCCCCACCCTTCAAGGAAAGAACCTGCTTTGGAATGGACACAGAACAGACACACACTTGTACTGTCCACACGATTCCAGAAACTTCAGACTTGCTTCTCTGCAGAGACTCCTCACCTCTGCGGGCTTTGTCCCCCTTACTTTCTGCAATAAGTGTTAAAATAGTGAGAATGACTTCATTAAAAAACGCCCTAAGATAATCCATGTAACTAGAATAGGTTCTTCATTTTTCTATTGCAAGTAAGGGAGTAATGAAATAATCACATAGCAATGTGTGCGGGAGACAGCAGGACACTGCTCTGTGCAGACGGACAGAGCAAGTTATAAAAGGGGCTGTGAATGTGGGAATAGGAAATTGATGGAGGTATTTTTTTGGAGAGGGCTGCTGTCTTCATGTGGGTCCCATCCTTTTCCAAGGACATGGGTTTCGGCAACTTCGGGCCCCAGGCTTCCCAAGGGAGGCTTCAGGACTATGCAGAGATTCTTGAAGTATATTTCTGGCAGTTGGAAGACACAGAGGGCTGGAGGCTGACGCATGCCTGAGAAAGTTCGAGAGCATCAAGGATCTGAGCATAAACACTGAGAAGGGGCAGAGGAGGCTGGATGCCTGCTGGGTGACCAGCCAGGAGAACACAGCTTGGTTGAGCTGAGCCTGTAGCCTAGCGACTGTGGGGCAAGTGCCCTGTACATGTCTCCTGTGAGCCAGATGTGCGAAGAGAACGTGGGTGCAGGTCCTGCTCTGTGCGTGCTGGCTGGATGCTAGGGCTCAGGAACCAGATGTATCAACCTTGGGTCAAGGAAACTAGAAAAGAGAGAGGCCAACTGGGAATGCACAGGACCCTTCAAAGCTCCCACGAAGGAATGAATCTACTTTTGGCGTTGGCTAGGTCTAACTAGGGTCTCTGCTTTGAATGTTTGCCAGGTTCAGATAACACTGAGCCACTCAGCCAGATGTGAACTATTCCATCGTTCCCACCGAGCCCCGCTCAGACCCTGGCAAACAATGAAACGGCAGCTGTGGGGCACGAGGGTGGGTAGGGAGGAGGTGAGCAGAAAAGACAGGAAGGACAACAGCACTTCTTTCCCCCACTGCAGCCTTCTAGTTTGATTCAGATCTGAGCTACAGAGAAGAAAGGATCTAACTCAAGTTCAAGCTTTGGCAGTTCCCCCGCAGTAGATATTCTAATTAATAAATTAAGACCATGTTTGCAACTTAAAGTGGCTGAATCCTACCTGAAGAGAATGAGCAGAAAATGTGTGGCTAGTATTCTCCAGGACAGGATGAGAAAAATCCTTGTAGTTAGTTTTAATAGTAGCCACCCAAAAGATACATCTACCCGGAACCTGTAAATGTGAACTTAAACGGAGAAAAGGGGCAGTTGTGGATATAATTAAGGATCAACATGAGATCATCCTGGATTAGGGTGAGCCCTAAATCTGATGACAAGTCCTTATAAGTGAAGAGAAGGGAAAACAGAGACACAGGGAAGAAGGTCATGTGGAGATGGAGACAGAGACTGGAGTGACGCAGCTACAAGTCACAGAATGCCAAGGACTGCCAGCAGTCACCAGAAGCTAGGACAGACTGGCACAGTTTTTCCCTCAGAGCCCTCAGAAGGAACCAGCCAACCCTGCTGACACCTTGATTTTAGTCTTTTGGCCTCTGGAATTATGAGAAAGTAACAGATTCCTGTTGTTTTATGCAACCAAGTTTGTGGCACTTTGTTAGATCAACCACAGGAAACAAAAACAACCTCATATAAACTTAAAGAGATGATGAGAAAACAAAATAAGGTCGTGTTTTACCATAATGCACGAGACCAGCCTGCGCTGTGCACAGTTACAGGTGTTTTTGTTATCCTTGCTCTGCGTCACAGGGGGCAATAATCAAGAGACAAAGCCTCGCCGAGCTTGCTGTTGTCCCAGACTGCTGTCATGGCAGAGTCGGGAACAAGGGGGCCAGTGCTGAGAGGAGAGGAAGCCTTGTGTGCCCAGAGCTGTCCTCTACATTGCAGCCCCACGATGGTAGCGACTCTTCCCTCATGCTCCTTTTTCTGCCTCTGGAAGAAGCCAGGCTGCTGCTGCCACTGCACGTCGAATAAATACAAACGAAGCCAGCTTCCTGCCATCCCAATGAGTTACTGCTCTGCGGGTTCTTTGAGTCTTGCTTCGTGTTAAAAGAGAACCAAGTTTCCCTAGGTTTCTCCTGCATGGATGCCCACAGAAGCTTGGGTTTCATGCTAGCTGTGGCTCCACTCCGGTTACCTGCAGCTAGGTAACAGCTTTATGCAGACAGGCCCTTGGCAAGAAAATTCACATTATTTTGAAAAATCTAAAAAATGGAAAGACTTGGGTGTATTCAAATGACAACAAATTGGACATGTGCCAGTCCAGAAGCAGCACCACAATTTCTCCCCCTTGATTTGATTTTGACAGAACAGGCAGCAGTTGTTTTCTGACAAAGCCTCATTGTATTTTAAAAAGTGGGGGAAAAGGGCAAAAAAAAGGACATTATTCCATCCACACTGGTTGGCTGGAGGAATTTCCTTTTGCGTAGGGTGGGGTGATGGAAAGGTGAAGGTATCCAATAGGGGGTTAGTTAATCTCCTGAACACTGTGTCCACCTGTTGAATTAAGATTATCACCCCAGAGCGTCTGGGAATGTCAAGGCCCACCTGACCGTTATTGATTTTTCTGTTTGCTTTTTTGTTTATTAATTTATGAGGTTAAAGGGAAACACAGAAAGGGTGAGTGATTTGCCAAATGACACACACAGACATGGAGAGGACTTGGGTCACAGCCCAGAACTCTTCCATCTCCAAGCCTGGCTCTTTAAGTGTTCTCAGGTGATCCTGAACTAGTATCTTCCAGAACTAATAAAAGGCATTTTCATCACACTGCAGGGACTCCCCATGTTCGCTGAGCTTCAGGCGGTGAGAAGGGGAAGGTACTTAGCACCCGCAGAGGCCTTACAGTGTGCCGAGCCCTGGGCTCCAGTGTTGACCTGGGATATTCCATGCCATCCTCCTGATGAGTCCATGGGCAACGGGCCATTATCCTTCTCATTTTAGGGCTGAGGAAACTGAGGTCTAAGGAGGTGGAACAACTTGGCTGGTTTCCAGCAAACCTGGGATCTCCCACTTCTCGGTTTGGTGCTGTTTCTGCTGTACTTGTCACTTCTGACCACTGAGGCACAGGGAGAAGGCAGGAGTAAAAGGAAAACTTGGAAACCAGGCAGAGCTGGGTTTCAGGTTGGACCCCAACTGCAGACAACTCACAGGACCTCAATTTCCCTCATCTGTGAGGCTCACTCATGGATGACAAATAGATTTCTTTGTGGGGAGAAACTGCCTAGGCAGTTGGGTTGTGAAGGATTCAGAGGCACGTTCAAACCTAGAGAAAAAGATTGCTGGGGTCCATTAGCAATGTGTGCCTGGGTGGGGTTGAGGGAGCAGAGGTGCCTGCACCTCACGCTGCTGTCCCTGGACCTTTGCATGCATTGGGCACTTTTATGTTATGGAAGGACATTTGCAGGTCATGGCCTGACCTACATGGCCAATCACTCTCCCTCCCAACCTGGGCCTCTGCTCACCTTCCACCCTCACCACAACCTCCCATCCCAGGCAAAAATATCCTGCATAACAGAATTTTTCAAACACAGTTTGGGATCCAATAGAGTTCATGAAATCAAATTACTGGGCCAAGACCAACATCTTCAAAGAATGAAATGAAATAGAGCAATTAAAATAAGCAGAATAGAGTAGAAAGTTATCAAAATGCATTTCATATGGTAAAAGGATAGCTTTATGAATTTTTAATCATATATATTTATTCATATACTGGGTCACATGTAAAATATATTGATTACCATGGGTCAGGGTCAAAATGTGTTGAAAAACACCTTGGCAAAACCAGGAAAACACAGACCCTGGATGGGCACAACTGCTCCCCTGAAACTGCTGCTCCCCTCCTGGTTGAGGGGCTCTCCCTGAAGAAACTATGCTAATCTGGCTTGAATTCTGCCCTCTGGGGTGGCACAAGGCAAGTCCCTCTTCCCCACGACAGCCCTTAGGCCCCTCAAATCCTGCTGTCTCCCAAGCTAAGCCTCTTCCTTTCTTTCATGTTCCCCTCCTGTATGAAGGGGAATTTCTAGGTCACCATGTTTTTGTTCATGTGCCACCAGGGCCACTGTGACTTTTTAACATCCCTTCAGCACTTTTAATTTTTTTTTAAACCAAGTACCTTCACAAACAAGGAGCATAAATACTATGTCATCTCTGAGCCCTTCTTACATGCCAGGCACTGTACTAATTACTTCTCATGTTCTATTAGTCCAGATCCTTTGGTGCAAGTGGCAGAAACACAAATCAAAAGAGCTTCACAGAGAAAATGTATTTGCTCACGTAACTGAAAGCTCAAGAGATTCGGCTGCAGTTAGATCCACAGACAGTCACTACAGCGCTGTTTCCTTTGTTCCCTGCCTCACCTCTGCCTTAGTTTATGCTGGTCTCCCTCTCAGGCACCCTCTTTCCACAGGGCCCCCCACCACCCCCCGAGCTCAAGATCTACATCCTCACACCCCAGCTTGAGCAGAAAAAGAGCTTCTCTTCTCCAAAAGCTCCTGCCAAAGTGCCGGGTATGGTTCTCACTGGCCTGGCTTGGGTCACATGCCTGTCTCTGTACCAGGAAATGGGGTCAGGCCCACTGAACTTCAGACAGTCTGGGCTTGGGTGGGGCTCGGAGGAAAACTAAGAGTTGGGGAGTTGTTTCCAGGAAAGGGAAAATGAACGATGAACAAACTAAAGCAAGGAACATCTACCAGGGTCCTCAGAATATTGTAAGCAAGATGTTATTCTTACGTGTGTCACTGAAGGTCAGAATGTTTATGTAATTTGACCAAGACTCGCAGCCAAGAGGTGACAAAACTTGGATTCCAGCCCAGAATTCCCAGGTCCTGTTCCTTGCCCTCTACCATGCTTCCCTGCCGGCCCTGCCCTCCTGGGTCCTCGTGGGTCAGGCCTGTGGATGGGCTGTTCCCTTCATCTCAGCTCCACAAAGACAGGTGCAGCTGCCCTGGGGGGAGCCAGGACACACGGCTGGTTCAGTCAACTGGAATCTGGACTCTGATTTTTCATCAAGTTCTTCCAGACTATACCGCAGTTGATTATTTTCTAAAGGATAAATGAAGGAGTCTACATTTATCCTTTTATACTTAAAAATCATTTTTATATATATTGATAAATATAGTCATATATTTGATCTTTACGTGGATACACACAGGAAGGTTAAGAATAGTCTCTATTTTACAGAAAATACATATGAGATTCAGAAAGGTTAAGTGACTTGAGTAATTTGTCCAAGGTCACATACTAATTAGTGACAAAGCCAGAATTCCATCCAGCTATTCATATAATATCTAATATTTAATACCTGTTCTTGTCCTGGTCCATTGAGAGCCTCATGAACCTTCACTTTCTTCTTTTGTATTTCACCTAATCTTCTTCCCCAAGTTTTTGTCATTACTGGTGTAATGACAAATGCCTGTGTCTTGATCTAAATCAGAGATCAGCAAACTATGGCTAGAGGTCAATCTCACTGGGCTGGCCCCTTGCCTATTCTTATAAATAAATCTTTATTGGAACACAGCCATGCACATTTGTTTAGGAATTATCTATGGCTGCTTTCATGCTACAGTGCTAGAATTGAGTAATTGTGACAGAGACCTAACAGTCTGTGAAGCCTAAAATATTTACTATCTGGTCCTTTACAGGAAAGTTTTGCCAACCTCTGATCTAAGTCATTGATGAAGAGCTGAACGGGATGTAGCCATAGATCTGCTCTGCTGCCCACCATGGAGACCTTTGCCAGGTGGCCAGTGATCAACACTGCTTGTAGCCAGTCCTTGCCCAGAGCAGTACATAAGGACCATTTACTGATACAAGCCACTGCAAGCCAAATGGCAACCCAGAGGTCCATTCAATAGTGAGTTCTCCACAACACAAGCTGGATGACCCTGAACAGGATTTCCAATATCTTCCACCTTCTTTTGCTTCAGAAGACATCGCTTTTCTCATTTCTGTGAATCTCCTATTTCAAGAGGTTGACCGCCTTGTTTATTCACACAACAAATATTAAGTCCACACCATTGTGCTCTTTTCCGGGCACTATTCAGAGCAGTTCTCAAGGGTGAAGTCACAGCATTTTGGCCTCAAAGTGGTCTATGAAGCATCTTATAATTAATTTGCTAATTAAAAAAAAAAAACCAGAGCCAATTCAAGTTTACACTAAAGCATGACATAATGCATAGAAACCGTTCAGGATGGCAGACTCTGAGTTAAACCAACCCTGCCTTAGTTTATTCTACCCACCTGGCCTTGAGCAAATCACTTAACTACCCTGTGCCTTAATGCCTTCATCTGTAAAATGGGGATTAATAATAGTAATTATCTGAAAAAGATTTTTGTGGTGGTTAAATTAGGTAAAATTCCTGTTGCTTATAAGAGAATGCTTGAAATGTAGTAAGGGTTGTATATGGATTAGCTATTGTTATTTATTGAGTGTTTATAATATGCAGTTGTATGCTAACAGCTTTGCATGGATTATCTTGGACCTGTAACCCTGCCACTGTCACCTGATTTATGACATGCTTCCATAAGAGAAAGAAGGAATCGGTTACAGCTGGTGTGTGGGGAACTGTGCAGAACCCACAGCCCGTCTTATCTATGCCATATTCAGAAATAGATCTTTAACTGGATGATATTATTACTCAAGTGCTTGGAAGAAAATTCTTTTTAAAATAGCACATACACAAAAACAAGAGCTTAGAGCTTAAAGCCAATTTGCTTAACTTCCTCTTAAAATTTGGAAGGGGGAGTTATGAAAATCTACGTATATTCTTGAGAATACGTCAACCATGTGAACATCATCTGTCAAGTGTATCCTGGAAGAAAAACTCTTGCAAACTCTATTCTGGGGTCCTTAGAATCCCATATCCCTTCCTGTCCGTCATGAGTTTCTTCATCTGTAAAAAGCCAGTCTCCCAGGTTTGCTGTGAGGAGAAAATGAGATGCTCCATGTAAAAACTGCTTCATGCAGCCCCTGGCTCCTGACGTGTGGGCTAATGTCACCACCAGAAACCTCAGCTCACTGCCATTGCCCCCATCTGGTCTTGATTGTCTCAGAGGCCAGAGCCCAAGCACAGTCCTATCCAGCAACTCAGACAATTCCCCAGAAAGGGAAATAATCCAACAGTTAGAACCCTGAGCTTTAGGTGTGCAAATGGATGAGCATCTGATACCAACATTGACAGGTACCGGGACAGCAGAACTCAGACTCTCCAGAGTCCCAAGGGGGCTGGTGGGTGAACCCCCGACCCCCACTGTGGTGGGCCCACACCACTGTGAACTCTGTAAGAGCTCAGGGGTCCCGACAAAGCCCAGTGATGCTGCTGCCCCTCATAAACCATCCACAGAGAGCTGCTCCACAAGCATTTGGGTGTCTGGGACTATAATTAAATCACACAGGCCAGGCTCAAGAAGTAATAGTGGCTCTCCACACAGAATAAAAGTAGGCTGCAGCCACTCTGGCTTTGTTTTAATTATTCATCATTTTCTTACTCTCAGCAGGAAAAATGCTACCTGCAGTCCACTGGGATGCAATGTCCAGAGCTGCCTCCCGGCTCCCTGGACAGGTGCGTGAAGAAGATTAAGACTCCAGTGACAGAACCCACCTGGTAATAACAAGAGCCACCATGACCCTTTACTGAGCACTTACCAGGTGCCTTAAAGCTGTTTCCTCACTTGTTACTCACAGCAACCCCCAGGAAGTGGGTACCATTATTACCCCCATTTTTACAGCTGAGAAAACCAAGGCTTGGAGATATTAACCAACTAACCTAAGATCACACGGCTTGTGAGTGGCAGAAACTGATCAGAAGTCAATTCAGCTTGGATTTGGAGCCTAAAGGCCTAACCCCTAACTCTACTGATTCCCAGGACGAAGGTGTCTCCCGCAGCAGCACTGCCCTGTGGCCAGGTTGCAGGGGGAGAACAGAAGGGAAGGAATCCTGGGAGCTGCTGCTGAGAGGTCAGTGGTGTTGTCCAAGCTGATGATGAGGCCAGAAGACCGGGCCCTAGCTAACTGCCAGAGAGGCAAGAGTTAAAGGGAAACGGGGCCCTTGTCTACTTGTGTTCTAGTTTCTTTTC
Source organism: Daubentonia madagascariensis (assembly GCA_023783475.1). Classification (NCBI taxonomy): domain Eukaryota; kingdom Metazoa; phylum Chordata; class Mammalia; order Primates; family Daubentoniidae; genus Daubentonia; species Daubentonia madagascariensis. The sequence goes on from JAKFHU010001769.1 coordinate 12,592,132, forward strand.
TAAACTACACCACTGAGAAATACTACAAAACTTTTCTGCTCCTTATTAAAAACAGAAAATCTGTTTAGGCAGCAGCAGAGAGATTATGGGCAAAAACCAAGAGCAAAACTACAGGCAGGTCAACACCAGCGGAGGTGGGACTTGGGGTCCTCCTGCCAATAGGCCTGCAGATCTCTAATCAAACACAGTGCCCGCCCAGGGTGGGGACAATGACCAATACCAGCAATCCTCTTTCCCCACTGCAACAGGCAGAGACTGTCTCCTCCCTCCCTCCCTCTTCCTTCCTTCCTTCCTTGCTTCCTTCCTCCCTCCCTCCCTCCCTTCCTTGTTCCCTCTTTCCCTCCCCCTCCTGCCTTTATTTCCCAGCCCATCACTGAAGATGCTCGTTTGTGACCAAGGGGTTTGTAATTCTGAAGGAGAGTGGCAATTACCAAGCTTTTCCTTTTCAGGGAAAAGAACATAAATGTGCTTCACAGGAGATATCTTTGCTTACATTCTAGAAATGCAAGATTTTTATTTGATGTGATCTGGCTATAACACCAGTCTGACCTGTGGGTTTCCAGGTCCCCAGATTATCAGCATGCAGGTATTCCTCTGAGACCACGCTGAAAATGCTTGCGGATACTTAATAAATAATTGTTGAGTGAATGAATAAATATTAGGAGAACTCCAAAGTCAGAGTTATTCTACCCCAGTGTGTGGTTGGAGCTGGGATTTTGTGTCACTTTTAATGGGTAGCAATGGGGAGAAGGTTTGGGTCTCCTCACAGTGTTTCGTACATGCCCTCTGTCTAAGAATAAGTTTTCGCTAGCTCTAGAAATTGTTCTGTTAGATTTGAGGAACCATCAGACTTTGGAAAAGGACTTGGATTTCGGAGTATGCCTTTCTCTTTGCTGCTATTATAATAAGTCTCTCCTGGGGTGATTTTTGCCCCCCCCCAAAATATTTGGCAATGTCTGGAGACATTTTTGGTTGTCACAACTGGTGGGATATTACTGGCGTATAGTGGGTAGAGCCAGTGATGCTGCTAAACATCCTAAATGCACAGAACATCCCACCCCAACATAAACTATCCAGCCCAGAATGTCAACAGCGCCAAGATTGAGAAAGCATGAGTTACCCTGATGACAGATTCTTGTTGAAAAGGCTGGTAGATGTGACTTACCAAAATGAGAACATTTTTCCCTTTTTTACATTTCTTCCCCACTTTCACAGGCCCATTAAATTCTGTGGGATATCTGTGCCCAGAGTGCCAAGACAGCCCGTAGGGAAATTCGAGCAAAGATCAATAATAATCATAACAATAATGACTCACATTTGTATATCACTTTACTGTTTATCAAGTGCTCTCCCATACATTAACGCAACTGGCGCTAGGCTGGGGAAGGAAGTTGGAAAGATTTCCCTAAGAATATTTCCCATTTTATGCCTTTCCAGAATTAACGCTTTAAAACAAATTAGAAATAGATTAAACGAGGTACCTTTGGTCAAACAGAAAAGCAATTACATGATAGGAAATTGTAATAATCCATCACAGACATCTGGTTCTGAATCCCAGAGCTGGCTGCAGTTTCTGCTGGCATCTGCCGCTGAATGCACAACTACAGAAAGACAGTACTCTTTGTCTTTGTGACATAAAGATAAGAGCTGTTGCCCTGGAGGAGGTGTTAGGGGAGGGGACCCAGGATTTCCCTGTGATAATTCAAGATCCCCTATCGTTTGTTGAGTGCCCACGTACTGGGCTCTGTCTGGTCTAGGGTGGAAGCTTCTGTTCTATAAGTTCATTTCTGAGCACCATGTTTTTGAAAGGTAAGGATTAGCCATCACTTGTGTTTGATGGCTAAGGAAACTGAGAAGTTATACAGCTGCCTCAGAGCAGATAGATAAGGACAGCTGGTGAGCCAGGATTTGAACACTGGTCTGTCTTCCCCCCAATTCATGCATTTTCTGCTCCATCAGTTGAGATCTGTGAATACATAGTACCTGTTACACAGAAGGTACTGAATAGACACTTGTTATTGTCATTTTCTGGAAAAAATTAAAGAAAGAAAGATGTCATCCATTGACCAGCACATGTGCGCGCACACACACACACACTCTCACAAAAGCATACCCTTCTCTTCTTGGATGAATTCCCCAACAATGTTAAGGGAGTGTACTTGCCTTCTGCTCTTACTCAATACTATGATACCAAAATATCTGCTTTATTATCTAGGAACCTGAAAATGAATTCCCTATTTGCTCTCATGTGTACATATATGGAAGCTCTGTGAACAGTGGGATATTCAAATTTTTGCCATGTGTGTACAACTCTAAATATTGTTACTGCACCTCCTCAGTATCTCAGATGCAGTGATTTATTTTTTTAAACTTTTTATTTTGAGATTATTGTAGGTTCATATACAGTTGTAAGAAATAATACAGAGCAGTCCCAAATCCCCTCTGCTCAGTCTTCACCAATGGTAATATCTTCCCTACCTCTAGTACAACATGACAACCAGGGAACTGTTATTGGCATCCAGTACCCCCACCGTATCCAGATTTTACCCATTTTCCACACACTCATTTGTGTGTGTGTTTAATTCTATGCAATTTTATCACATGTGCACTTACTTCATTTTATGGCATAATACATACTCTGTGTGACTTCAATATAGATCAAAATACAAAACAATAATAAGGTGCATTTCTAATGTAGACACAGTAGTTCAACTGATTCACTGAAGGTCATGTCTGTACCAGCCACTTTTAAAAAAAGAAATGAAGAGAAGGAAAACATGGCCCCTACCATCATGGAACTGGTGGTCTCACAGGAAAGGCAGGAATGCAGATAATTACAAGACCGAGTGAGTGCAAAATGCAAAAAGCCTTTTGATTAATTGCAAAAATATCAATAATCAAAATAAATAAAATTATGTATTTTGGTGGTTATTATATTGGCCTTGATCCCAAAATTCCTTGTACCTTTAACACTATATATGTCTTGGTATATTAATAGCACTTGTGTAACATATGTTTAACATTTTAAAATATTAGCTCTAATGATCTATCAAATGGTGTCTGTGTATCTTTTCCCATTGCAACAATTCAATTCAGTATGTTGAAACATAAAAATAAATCAACTCCAGATTTTATTTATTCATGCATAGATTCCCCCATTTCTGTATTATATGATTATATAGAATTCCACGAAACTACATATATCTGTCTGTGCTTGATTAAACGAAAATGCTTGTCAGACAAGGAGGGAATATTTGGCATATTGGCAGGTGCTCTTTAAGCTTTTATAAATAATAATAACAACAGTATTTCACATCCATATGAAAGCCTTTGTTGGGAGAAGCCAGAGGAAAAGTGTTTCATAACTGAGTAGTATCATGTCCAAATACCTGACACACTCAATTTCCCATTGAGAGAAGGTGGGCAGAGGGTGAGGGCTTGAACGTGTGTGTGTGTGTGTGTGTGTGTATGTTAAATCACCTCACCTACAACTGAATCCAAATGCATTTTTCTCTGCTGCTACGTCTAGCCCACTCTGTCCTGGAGTGTGTTCCCAACTCAGTGTTCACGAGCCATGTGAAAATTCTGGAAGGTGTTCATGGATAAAGAGTAAGGCAAGACTGTCTCTTTCTCTACTCCATCTCCATTATTGCCAGAGAGCGGAGAGCTAATCCAATTGAGTTGCAGCTGTGAAGGCTCTGAGGTATATGAAGGGAAAGCCCCTTGGCCAAGATCAGAGCACACACTGGTGACCTGGCCTGGATTAAAGCATCCATGATTAAGTTCCTGCTCTGTGCGAGGCACAATATCAGGTGCTGTGGGGAATTACACAGAAAAGAAAAAATGTATCAACCAGTAAGCAATATTTATCACCTCCTACATATAAGGCAGTGGACTAGATTCTGTAGATACAGACAGCTCTAAGGAATCATCTGTACCTTTGAGAGATGTACAGTCTAGCTGAGCAGTCAGGAATTGGAAGCATTTCCAGGATGACCTAAGAATGGAATAATACTTGCTTTCAAAAACAAAACAAACCAAAACATATGGTCTAAGCTCTGAACACTGTAAGAACACCAAAAAGAAAGGAGGGAAATGAGACCCAAGTCAAGGAAGGGGTCTTGGACAGGGTGGGGTGCGAGTTTAGGCATTGAGGGTGAATTTTGCATGGATGGGCAAGCAGGGCGAGGGTGGAGGTGGGGGGAGTTGGGTGCAGACGTAAGGCCAGAACAGAAACCTGCCTTTTGGTGTTTGAGCCAGATAAGCTGAGGTTTGATTCTTGGCCCCTCACTTAATAGCAGTAAGTTTGAGAAAGTTCCTAAACCTCTTTGAGCCTCAATTTCATCTGTAAGTGGGCGAGGATGGGACCTATAGGGTAGAGTTGTGGTAAGGATTACATGTGTTAATACCTGTGAAGCGTGTAACATGGTCAGTAAGCCCTGGAGGAAAACAGCCATGGGAGGAAGCGGGGTAGGGGGCAGGAACAGGATGAATGGACAGAAGAAGGATGAACAGAGTTCAGAGGTGGCCTGAAGCCAGAAGAAAAATTGAGCTTTTTGCCCAAGCTGCCAAGGGTCTTCTGAGCTAACCTAACTAAATCAAAACACATAAGCGTATGTGCACAAAATACGTTAACAAATAAAAATGCATTCACCACCAACAAAACAAAGTGCAGAAAAGCTCTGAAGTATGTGGGTAAGAACTGCAATGGATAAATGGAGAGTGTTATGATCGGATTGGGTAGGAGAGGTGGCCAGAGCCAAGTGACAGTCACTAGGGGGAAAAGCTGGATTATAATCCACATCCCCCAAATTCAGAGCTTCCACTTACCAGCATGGCTCTGCTGGTCTCATATTAAACAAGACCCTTCCTTGGGAAAGGATCCAGTAGTTTACTAACCTGAGATTCTACTTGATTCTGTATAGTTCCAAAACATGTATTGTTTTTAGATCAAATATCTTGTTCCATATAATTAAGGTGCTCATATAGTTTATTGTCCAAACTGGCTTTAGTTCTGACAAGTGCTAAACCAGGAAAATGGAGGGCTTCCAGGAAAATGGAGATAAACTGAAATTGTTCAGCCAAACCAGAACATGTACTTCCATCTCATGCAACCACACAAATAATATTAAATTTTTGTGTATTAGTCTATTTGGAGAGACACTGGGAAATGGCTAGACATATTTTTGCCAAATTTGGAACTGTCTGAGTTAAAATATAGGTCGCTGCAAAATGTACATCAAAGGATCTGGGAGACACCCCAAAGGTGTAGACAGTCATTTCACTAGCATCTGAAACCCGATGAGGAGAGATACTGGTAACTTGCATTGAGGAGAAAGTTCCCATTGTATCAGGACCAGCAGTAGACAGGGAAAGCAAGCAATGATTTCAAAGATCAGCCTCCAATCAGAAGCACCACGGATAGATTGGCTAACCCCAAGCAATGGCAACGGGAGGCACAGCAAGTTGTGTCTTGATTCTGTAACTCTATGGGGTACATTTGAGGATGAATAGTTGTAGCATTCACCTTCTTCACAGCAACACAGTAAAGGTCAACTCAGGAGTTAACATTTGTTGAACTATTATTTTGTGCCAGGCCTGCCGATAAATTCTTTTCTTTTTAAACAGCTGTACTGAAATATAATTGACATATGATAAGATAAACATATTGATTTTGGGGTATTCATACTGCCGTTTGGCCATCAAGTGTCCAGTTTATGTGTGTCCCAATCACAGGGCACACAAAGTGTAGTGTCGGGCATTAGTGGAGTTTCAAGGGTGCAGGGGGACCCATACCTGGGCTTTGGGTTTCCAAGCGGAGTGAAATTCCATTGTAACCCCCGCACCTCTCCTGGGCTCCTTCCTCACTCTTCCCCAGGAAATGTGAAATAAGCTATTTGATAAATTCTGCAGCAGTTACTAAGAAAATCCAATTTGGTCACATCCTCTCTTCTTTGGGATAGAACTGTCTGCAGAAAGGACTCATTCTCTGTCCTTCCTTGCCATGTGGCTTATGGGGCAGGGCCTGGCAGAAAGATGCAAGGTTCGTTAGCACTGCCCGTGACAGGGTGAGTAAGTGGCCCTCTCTGCCGTCCCTTATGGGCAATCTCACCTAATTCACTGGTCTAAAGCCCCGTTTTCCAATGTAGGCTTCACTTTTATAAAGATAATTTTTTATTTCTACCCAATTGAATCCTTTTATTTTCAAACAAGTATACTGATGAAAGGTGCTATTTATTAGGATTTCCCAAATCTCAACAGTAGGAAACGTAAAAATATAAAACAAAGTCCCTGACCTTATTGCTAGGGTGTGGAGACAAAACATACAAACACAAATTAACCAAAAAGATATAAAATATGAAATTGCATCTTCTTGATGCCTTGTAATAATGTAAACGATACTAACATCATATTTTTTAAGTCATCAATTTTCATCTTTTTTATTCATATGGGCAAGAACTGAAGGACAATGCACAAAAATAAAACAATTTTAGTGGCATGACTATGAATGAATGATCCTTTTAATTTTTGATGTTATGCCCTTGTATAGTAAAAAAAGCAAAGAACAAAGAGTGAGGGAAGGGAGGAGGAAGGAGGGATGGAAGGAGGGAAGGAAAGAGGGAAGGACAGAAGGAAACTTTTCTAAGTTGTCAGGTAACCAATGACAGTAATGATGAGAGTGCTAATCAAGCATTTACTACGGGCCAGGCACTAACCCTTTCCCTATATTGTAGCTCATTTAATCCTCACAACAACCCCATGAGGTGGATGCTATTGTTCTCAAGCCCATTTCAAAGGTGAGGAAAATGAGGCAAAGTCAAGTGACCTGATCACAGCAGCATGGCTTGCAAGGGGCAGAAGTACGGGCTGGATGGGCATGTCCGTGGGTTGCCTTCAGCTGCTACTAACAGGTACAAGCCATAGCTGTGATAATGTGTCGCTGAGAGTGGGTGGCCAGGGAAGGAAGTCGGGGGAAATGGGTGGAGGAGGGGCATGAGGGTGTTCCAGAAGGAGCTGGTGTGAATAAGAGGCCAGAGGTGGGGTGGGCAAAGGGCTCTGGTGGGGAACACCGGCTGGCCAGCCTGACCAGGGCAGGTGTGTGCAGAGAAAGAAGACACAGCCGAGTTTCTCATATCTCTTTGCCTTGATATAGGAAAGATTATCTCTTTTTGCTCAGAACATCTCTTTCTTTTTCTTGTTCCTTTCCCTGAATCAAAACTAATTTCAACTTTCACCCTCTGCTATAGATGGAATATTTTTATCACTTCCAAATTAATACGTTGAAGCCCTAATCCCCAGTGTGATAGTGTCAGGAGGTGGGGCCTTTGGGAGGTGGTTAGATCCTGAAGGTGGAGCCCTCATGAATGGGATTAGTGCCCTTACAAGAGGAGACACAGAGAGATGATCTCTCTTTGCACCATGTGAGGACACAGTGTGAAGATGTCTTTCCGAAAACCGAGAGGAGGACCTTTCCCAGGAACCAAATGGGCTGGCATTTTGACCCTGGACTTCCCAGGTTTTAGAACTTCCAGGAGTATATTTCAGTTGCTTAAGTCACCCAGTCCGTAGTATTCTTGGTCTAGCAGCCCAAACTAAGACACTCTCCTCTAGGCTCAGTAAAATGTGAGCAGAGAAACACCATCTGCTCCCGCCTTATTTTTCTCTTACCAAGACTACCTCTGGCAATGGGTATTAGTACTTGTCTTCTTAAAATTTACTATATGAGCTATTAAAATAATCACCATCTACAGGGTCCTTACGTATGTGGGGAACTGCATTGAGAACTTACTTATTTCGTTTACTCTTCACAAAGATCACCTAGGAAGGCACAGTCTCTAGTTTAGAGATGAGGACATTAAGGCTCAGAAAGGCTAAGTGGCATGTCCAATGCCACACAGCAAGTAAGTATAGAAGCGTGGATTTGAGTTCTGGTCTATACTACTCCAATGCCATGCTCATGTTAATTGTTGCATATATAACCTTTCTTCACTTTTTCAGTAACTGCCAGAGTATATAGAATTGGGGGAAGGAAAATTGCAAAGGAAAGCAAAAACTAACAACAAAGAGCCCTCATACAACCCAACGTATCTGAATTCTCCTATCTTACTATTCAGAAACAATGGTCCCTGATTTTTATACAGCCAAAGAAAGGCAGAAACACCCACACACAGTTCAATTAAATAGTAAATCTGAAAATTTACCATTAAAATGAGAAGTCACAAGAAAATAGGATTGTGGTAGGCACAATTCTAAGATGCACCCCAAGATTACTGGCCTCTGGTTATTCAATATAATATAAATCTAGTGCTGTTGCAAAGAGATTTTGCAGATGTAACTGAAATCCCAAATCAGCCGGCCTCAAGATATGGAGATTATTGAAGTGGATAATTTTAAAAGCCCAATTATAGGAGCTTTTTAAAAACAGAGTGTTTTCTCTGGCTGGTTGTAGCAGAGGAATTCCGAGAGATTTGGAGGGTGAGAGGGATTTGTTTTGAAAGAGCTTCTCCCTGGCTGAGTAATAGGGATATGGGTGGGCCCTGGAAGCTGAGAGGTGTCCCTGACCAATGGCCAGCAGGAAAAGAGGGACTTAGTTCTACAACTATAAGAAATACTGAGAGATAATACATAAGAGTTATACTAATCCATTAGGTTTGTTATAATTTGTTATATAGCAATAAAAACTAAGTCGAGAATTTCACTGTGATAAAGCAAATTATTGAACTGTATTCTATTCTTCATCTTAACAAGATATATGCACCCCAGTTCTGCAAACTTGAGAGCTGGAGAAATCTCTTCTACTTTTAATGGCATTAAGTCAAACCATCAAGAGACAGAAGATGGGTGCCTATTTATAAATGAAGATTTACAGTAAAATGCAGAACTGACATTTTCCAGGTATGTACCTTTTAAAAAAAATTTAATGTCATTTTGAACATTGCTCATCAACGTGTTTATTTTATGTAGACAGAGAGAAGATAATTGTGTAAGATAGTTGAGGAGATTTGAGTCTTAAATAAGTAAAAAGTGCATGTTCCCACACTGTAATAATTTCAATCTGTCAGGAAAAAGGCAAAGCCTTAGAAACAAGTCAAAAAGTAACTAGTCAAAATAAAAAGATCCCAATTTAGGTTCTGCCAGCCCTGAAAAGCAGTCTATTTCATCTCTCTGAGGATGAGGGTAAGAAAGGAGGAAATAAATACAATAATGCCAGCCAGGTCCTCCCTCATTTACCGACTGAAAGCTCTGCCTCCTCATTGACCATTGAGCCTCGACATAAGATGGCTGTGAGGATGACCCATGCCATTTCATAAAACACTTAGAATAATGACAATATTGGTAGATACCTAATAAATGTTCACTCTCACCCCTCTGGACTATCTGCTGGCTGGTTGGGCATGCTGCTCCCCCACTCCTGATGTGTTCTTCCTACAACAGCAGCTCAGTTAATTTCAGACTCTGGTATGCTCACTCAGCTCCTCTCTTCCTCCTCCAGGAAGACAACTTAGCTTCCAGGGGAGGACACTTGCCCCCAGTGCAGGTTTGTCTGTACCTGGTTCTGGGTTCAGAATGAGGAGCCCACTTGGCAAACAGACTTCATGGTGAGCCCTCCAACCAAAGGTGACATTTCAGCCTAATCTTTAATGATATATTTTATTTTACTACTTGATCAAAACCAAGATGGAAAACAGATTGCTAGTTATTGGGGCTCCTATTCCAAGCCCCGAAGAAACTACCAGTTGTCCCAGTTTCATTCTGATGTACATGATTGAACTGCCAAAAGTAGACTCTCTGATTTTAGGACACGTCCCTTAGTGAACATCCCTTCTTATTTACAAATTTCTCTGGTAAATTACATTAAAGCGGTTTTCAGCCTGACAAACTCACCCCACCTGGGAGCTCTCTACTTCAGAGATAAATGAAAGGTAAACTTAAATAAATGCTTATGGAGATCAAAAAATAATAATATGTCACTTTAAATAATTCATTACAAAACCAACAACTGTATTTATTTCCAAGTATATTCATGTTTGAAAAATTCTGCTTGTAGATAACTGCACAGCTGGAAGATGTCACACAGGCACATGGGCCTACTTCCTGCCTTTATACTAACATTATGTTTTCCCCAACCTCAAGAGCTAACATAATTTCAAGTAGAAACTAACATAGCTTTAAAATGCATGCCATAGTGAAATTTAAAAAAAAAAAGGGAATTTTTGGGGAATCAAGGCTCTTGTGATCTAGAGCTAGATCAATTGCCATTGATTAGGAATAGGACCTTGATCAAATTGCTTGATATCATTTATAAAACTCAGTTTCTTTATCTATAAAAAAGGTTGTTTGGACTGTAATCTCCAAAATTCCTTTCAGCTCTACAATTGCATCATTTTCAGGGCAAATGAACAAAAAATACAAGGAGTAGAATTGCTCAGAAATGTGAAGGATCCATCCAGAAGAGGGTAAATTTGTATGGGTGAGCACCACTGCCCTGGAAATTTTTCACCTTAGGAAGGTGTCATGATTAAAAAAAGGGAGAATTATGGAATTATGGATTGTTAGATACTATAACAAATAACCCCCCAAGGCCCAGTGGCTTAGCACACAGAAGTTTGTTTCTTGTTCATCCACTCTCTGACGGGGAGGTGCAACAGGCAGCCTAATGCTGCAGTGATCGGAGACCTCTGCTCCTTTCCCTTGTGGCCCCATCATCCTCAGAGCCTCTCATCCTTCTCATCCCTCCAGATATGGACAGAGAGAGTGAAGAAGGCACACCTGCTTCCTCACCACTTAGCTAGAAAGCAACACACGTCACTTCTCCCACGTTCCATTGTCAGCAATGGGTCATAAGACCTGCCCAGACAGAAGGGAGCACAAAAGAAGATATGGAATTACAGTTCCTGGCTGGGCAGCCACTGGGCAGCAGCAACTTTCCTCTGTGGAAAATGGGAATGAATTTTTGGGAATTAATGGCTGCATCTATCACAGTTAATGTGATGTGCTCCTCACAGATACAAGCTTTCTCTTTTCTATGGCAACATTTACATTAGCAACCAATTTCTGCTTTATCTGTTTTTAATTATGTGGCATAAGTGTGCTAAATAAAACAACCACCATCGCAGCTCAAAGCAATCAAAACTCAACTGAAATCTAGTGTGTGTTTTGCTCTGTGTACCTTTTTGTTTTCAATGTATACAAGCAGAAATGCAAGCCAGATGACTCCAAGAGGAGAAAACATGACTGCAGTTATTTCTGTCCAATTGTAATAAGCACTAACACTTGAAGAATGGCTGGATTTAGGTAGAATTCAAATCGTCAAGAATATCGTGTAAAATATGTATATATTCTTTGATTGTTCATTCATCATATTTTGGCTTATTGAGCTGCTGACAGAGTTATATTTCTTGTTTTATGGGGAAAAAACATTTTGAAAAGGTGGTGTGTTATTGTCTAGATAGTTGAACCTTGTTTTTAATTTGCTCTCTAAGGTGAAGAAAAGTCTAGGTTTAATATATTCAGGATTCAGCCCAGTAGAAACATTTGGACCTTTGGATCTTGGATTTGATAACATCTCCACCGTACATTATTATCTGTGAGGGAAAACAAACTTATTAAAGAATATAAATTCAAAACTCTAGGCCAACAACAGGTATAACTAAAGTGGGGGCTGGACAACTTTCTCTGTAAAGGGCCAAATAGTAAATATTTTAGGTTTTGTGGGCCATATAGTATTGGTCACAACTACTTTGCATTTATAGCTATGATATATAAATAAATGGGCATAGCTGTGTTCCAATAAAACTTTATTTACAAAAACAGGTGACCAGCTACATTTGATCCACAAGCTATAATTTACTGATTTTTAAACTACAGACAAGATGGCAGAAAACCTAAAGTGGGCAATTTTCTTGCGTTTAGCTGGGAGAGGGCCTCAGTTTTCCTCTTCCATTTTGGAGCTAAATCTTCCAGGTTTGTTTGGAACTTCCTGAATAAAATAAATAACATTTCTCTTAAAAGCAGATGATGAAAGGAAAGGATATTTACCAGCTGCTAATGAACAGAGTTTGAGACCCAGGAGACCAGGTTCTTATTCAGCTCTGCCCCTGTGAAGGATGTGATCCTCATTCGCCTCATTTAACTCCAATAGGCTTTTGTTTGTCCTTCCCTAAAATCGGGGTGTTAGCCGAGATTACCTCAAATAGCCTCTCCTTTACATCGCTCAAGTTCTTTTTAAACTGGAAAGCTAACTGTGCTGGAAAAAACTTTTGACTTAGACTCAGAGGACACTTTGAGATGAGTTACCTAAACTCTCTAAAGTTCAATTCCCTCATTTGTTGAATGAATCTAATTCTCCCTACCTGAAAGGACTGAATAAAATAATGTATATGAAAATAAGCAGCGGGGAGGAGGAAGTGGATGAGATGTCCCCAAGTGCGTGGAATCTAAATGTGGTTCCATGACTAATTTAAAGGAATCTTCTTCACTATTATCCTAACATCACCATCAAAGATCCCCAAGCCCCCGGAGAATCTGGAAGCATTCTCTACCAGGTGATCATCAAAAAGCAGGTGAAAGTAAGTCAAAATATGTGAACATGGCAAGTCAACACTAATTGCACTATGGAGAATTCTGTTTCCCTGGGCAGAGAGCTCCAAGCAGGGGGTGGCATGAGTGGGGATTTCCCGGCCCCCTTGACTAGCTCCTCGCAGAGCAATAGCCCAGCTTCTCCCTTCCTGTGACTGTTTATCACCGACCAAGCCAATAACCCAACCCTAAGAGGTGGCTGCAGAATGCACGACCAGGAAGGTTTACTGTTTTCTCTGTGCTGATCGCCACATTGGCATCTCACATAATCATGCCCCATAGTTGGCGGCACTATTTTCATTCTCTCTGGGTAAGTTGTCACCCAAAGACAAAACACGTGGGAGGACTGTGTGACCCCACAGATTGTGCTCTCATTCTTACATGTCACTCTCAAGAAATAATAAGAATGTTCAGGCAAAAATAGTGACCATCGAGGCAGGCAGTCTGAAACCATTCTTCCCCATAACCTGAAACTCAGAAACTGCTTCCTTTAAACCACTGGACTGTCAGGAGGTGGATCAGGCACAGAGACCACCAGAATCCTGGTGAGGAGCACTAGCTCCCTCTTGACACTAACACAGAGCCCCAGACATTGCGGAGCAAACTCCACCTGGTTTTGAATGAATGCATGAATCAGAGAAAGATTACTCAAATTCAGGTTGTCAGTACCATATTGGTCCATGGATAAAAATGCTGTCCTGATTTTGTTTTGTTTTGTTTTTAGTGCATGTCCTTGCTCTTGCTACCAATAACACGTTTTTGTCCTTATTCTTTCAGCTTTCACTTTCAAAGTCTGACTCCCTATTTTCTCTGGCCTCGTTTTCCTCCTCCCTAGTTCCTGCCTCCCGTCCCCCTTTTTCTTCATCCCAAATGCTTTCAGAATAAAAGCTTGAGAATAAATTCTTTTTTTCTTTTCACCAGTGGAATACAGTGTGAGAGGAAAGGATTTCTTGTTTTTATATACATTTAGATTATCTGACTTTCCTCTATAAACTAGGAAAAAACACATTAAATTGAGTTCATGAATGGGATGCCACGTGCTTCTCGCTAAGCATTGTTATGGACTGACATGTTTGTATCCCCCTGAAAATTCATATTTTGAAATATTAACCCCTAATGTGATGGTATTGGGAGATGACACCTTTGGAACGTGATTAGGTCATGAGGATGGAGCCCCCATGAATGGGATTAGTGCCCTTATAAGAAGACACTCAGGAGCTTGCTCTCTCTGCTCTCAGCTGTGTGAGGACACAGCATAAAGGCGGCTGTCTATAGACCAGGTCTCGCTGGACACCAGATCTCCTGGCACCTTTATTGTGGGCTCCCCAGCCTCCAGAAAGGTCAGAAATAAATGTCTGTTGTTTAAGCCACCCAGTCTATGGTAATTAGTTACAATAGCCCAAACTGACTAAGACAAGAATCAGATTTTTCATGATGGAAATAATAATAAGGAAGAGATTGATTTCAGGAATATATAAACTAAGTTTGGATTTTTTTTTTTACAAACCGAACGATATCAGACACTATTGGGAGATGTGCTCACCCATAGTAACTAATGTACACTCATCCATTTGGGGGACCCCCCTACCTGTCATCCTTTCTCTATATAAGGTACCAAGGCCTGGATCAAAGAGGAATCCAGGAAAGAAATTAACATGTAAGGATATGTGATTCTGGAACCGTCTCATGAATTTTCAGGACAGAGAAGTTAGCATGTTTGAAATTAACCTTGTTCATCACAAGCAAAAATATGGGGGGAACCTGGTTGAGAAGGAGCCCTTTTCCAATTCAACACACATCACCTGCGGTTTTAGTGGGACACAGTATCACACTTGTTCAGCACCTGGGAAATGGCAGGCACTGGGCTAGATTTTTTACATTAAACTTTAGCTTCTCAATCACTTTATGAGTCAGATAAAGAAAATAAGATATAAAGACTTAAATTAATTATTCCAAGTTACAAGGTGTAGAAATGCATGAACGGGAATTTGAAATCGAGTCTGTAAGACCCTGAAAGTCTTATTGTTGTTGCAACCACTCTGCATACATAAGTGGCCTTCACACAGCAGGAATAGAGCAGTTCAATAGTAAATGGATTTAGGAACTTGGTAAGAAGACAAAGGAAATCCCAGTGAAAGAAACAATTTTTGAATAATGTGGATATGGTTTTGGGAATCCCTTCTCCCACAAAATCCAGGCAGGATGCTTAAGCAGCCTCCCATGCCTGACAGCAGAGGAGGCAGGGCCCAGGCACTGACTGCAGCTGCCTGAGTCTTGCAGCCCTGAGAGGTCAACCTCAGCATTCATGGGATCATGGAGCAGTGAGGAATCTCCTAACTGGCCCACTCCTTGACGTTATTGAGTATTAGCAGCAGTGGCTCTCATTTAGTCAATTTTTACCATGAGCCACTCATGGTACGTTTTGCTAAGGATTTTGCATCAGTGATTTCATTTAACTTGCATAATACTTTGAGGAGGTACTATTATTTTCATTTATTTATTTATTGTTAACAAATGAGGAAACTGATGCTTAAGAAGATAACTTTTCTAAGGTTCATAGTTTGGTTGGTAGCAGAGCTGGGATTCAAGTCTGGGTTTGCCTCATCCTAAAATCTTTGCTCTTAATCTTTAATCTGCCCATTCATAAAACAATTGCACATACTGGAGCCTGATAACTATGTACAAGACACTCACAAATGATATGTGTGACTAGTGAGCAGGATTCATTGTAGGATGTAAGTTGGAGTAGGGCACAGAATGGAACCCACAGAGGACAGAAGAACCAGGTTTCACAGAGGGTCCAGATAAGATGCTACAGCAGTTTATTTATAAGAAAGGATTAGTAGTTAATGCACATACTATTTTTGTGGAATATTATTGTGGCTTTTTCTATATACTACACATACACATACACATTGCACTGATAAATAGATACAGTCCTTCTCTACTAATCCTTGCTGTCTCTATAAAGTTTTAAGTTAACACAAGCCCTTGGATATTGGTGAGGAGACGTGTGTGAACAGGAACAAAGCAACTGACGGGGGTGCAAGTGTTTATCACGGTGAGAAAAAGCCAGCAGGGATCTCACACTCGAGGCTGATTGATGGGCTACGTTTCAGAGTCCATTGTGCGGCCTTTTCCAAACTGCACAGGCTGCTTGCTATCGACCCCATGGGCTGGGGTCTGGAGGAATCTGGTGTGTGGGCGTTTTTTTTAAAGAGGAGGAGGAGAGGCAGACAGCAGGAGAAAGAGAAAGCAGCATAAGGATGGCATCTTAGTACCTCCTGAGGAAGTTAGGAAGAAAGAAGAACCTCCTCATTACGTCCACAAGAGAAAATCAAGTAAATTCTAGTACCTTCTGAGCAGAGATGGAGAGATGTTTCTCTATCACCTACAGAGAGGGTGGAAAGCTGCCGTACCTGTGCAATTGAGAACACTCCACTTGTTCTGCCGGGACACTTAGGTGTCTAAAGCTGCTTAAACAGCAGAAGATGACAGAGGCCATGGGAGCTGCTGCCACTGTCTATGCATGGACAGATAGGAAATGATAAGTTCTTGATTTCTTTTTTATTCCATTTTCTTTAAAAAAGCACAAAATGGCATTTTGCTCTATAACTATAATTACTGTTACTGTATTAGATTGTAATATAAGATCTGATAATAATAATAATAATAAATTGTAAAGTAGCTTTGCTTCTCTCACAGTCTTGAACATCTTGTCCAGGAGACCTAGCTTGGGGCTTTGCCAATTTATCTGTGTTCAAAACAGAGAATGGGCTGAATTTCAATGAGGTGTTAACACTATGTGATATTCTCCACACCAAATACCAAATCTGCAGGCTCAATGTCAAGAAGAAACAGGGTCTTGTGGCCTAAAATTAGAATCTCTGTCCTCTATTTTTGCTCCTAGCAGTTCTTCTTTCCTAATATATACATTCAGGTCTTGATGAGTTCTTTCCAATATGGTTTTAAAAAATATAAAATAATGTATCAGTTTTATAGTTTTGAATTATGCATCAGCCAGAATCCAGTCCAATAAACAAAAACCACCGTAGGTATTTCAAGCAGAAATACCTATAATACAGGAAATTGGTTACACAGATGACTGAGGAGCTGACACCATAACTAGGGGACAGTGAGCACCCTAGAAATTACTAAAAGTAGGAAGTTGCTACAAACCCTAGTGCTGGAGGGGAAAGGTCAGGAATTCAGGATCCAAAGCCACCTGGTAGGAGCTGGAACCCTGTCATAGCTGAGATATGGAGGAAAGAGCTGTCCGGTGAGAGCTGGACTGCATATGCAGCCGATGTTGGAGACAGCTTCCAAAACACAGGGTGGGGGAATATGAGAGCTCATGGCTTCCTCTGCACCCCAATTTTTGGCTAGTGTCTACCCTTAGCTGAACTTCCCTGGTACCCAGAAGGCAAACAAAACTGGAAGATTCCTACTGATTCCTGAGGGTCTGGCTGGCATAGTACTTCCTCCACGAACTCTCCTTTTGGACTCCCAGAGCCCTTTACATAAACTTTGTCACGGTGTTACATCTGGCAAAACATTACAGTCATGTATGTATAACAGCCTGGGAGTTTTCAGAAGATAAGTATTGCACAGGAGTCTTTGTGGTATCCCCAGATCTTAGACATATGAGATAAAAGTCTGGTAGACCTGGGTTCAAACCCTGACTCTCCCACTTATAAAATGTCTGACTTTTATAAATTCCAAATCTACCTCACTTTTCTGATATGTAATATGGGGAACTAAACTCCTCCACTTAGTGCCAGTGTGAGGATGAAGGAGATGGGACCTAGGCCCCTGGGCACAGTGAACGAGTAGCTTTTTATTGGAATGTAGTCTCGCCTGGATTTCAAGTGAATTATGATGCATTTTGGAGAGCTAATGGCTTCTATTTGCTCGTTTCTCTAAATCACTTACTCTAGAGTATACAGCCTAATGGAATTGACTGTGTCTGGTTAGAAACTTCTAAGAATAGTTAGGCCTTGAAGCCATAAATGTGAAAATCTATTTGCAGAGCTCTGCCTTCCTTAATGCTGTCTCTAATGGGAAAATCCCAGTAGAAAGCAGCTGCAGAAGAAGGCTGTGAAAAGGATCAGCCCAAATTGGGTGGGACTCACGTGCCTACTTAATCAACTTCAGCTAGCCAATCAAACAAACAAAGATGGTTGGGTTAACTTTCATTGGCCATGATGCTCTAAAAAAAAAGAAAAAGAAAAGACATCTGCACTCGAATGTTGATAGAAGCAGAATTCACAATTGCAAAGATGTGGACACAACCCAAATGCCCATCAATACCTGAGTGGATTAATATGATGTGGTATATGTATACCACGGAGTACTACTCAGCCATAAAAAAATGGTGAACTAATACCTCTCGTATTAACCTGGATGGAACTGGAGCCCATTCTTCTAAATGAAGTACCACAAGAATGGAAAAACAAACCCCACATGTACTCACCATTAAATTGGTACTAATCAATCAACACTTATGTGTACACACAGAAGTAACATTCATCGGAGATTAGGCAGGTGGGAGAGGGAAGGAAGGGATGGGTAAATTCACACCTAATGGGTGTGGTGCACTCTGTCTGGGGGATGGGCACGCTTGTAGCTTTGACTCGGGCGGTGCAAAGGCCGTTTATGTGACCAAAGCATTTGTACCCCTGTAATATTCTGAAATAAATTTTTTTTTAAAAAAGGAGCTATCCTTACTCTCTAACTCATAGGGGAGTTTATCAGAAGGATGTGTAATATAAACAATGCTACATCAGCTACTGCGAAGATTTTCCAATGAAGGACCATCAGGTACTTGAAAGATCTATGGTTTTTTATACATGCTTTGATCATCTTGGAGGTGAGGTTTGTTCTTCTAAACCAAAGGAAAACCTTCAGGCTCAGGGGAAATAGGGCAAACAAAAGCATAAATCCTATCAACTAAGTATGATGAGACCCTTCACCTTGCGAGTTGAAACATGAGAAATTTATGGGGGAAAGAGACAGATTTATGCTTCAATAACTTAAGTTATACTGGGGTAAACTTCCTAAAGCTTAAAATAAACCCCATCATTGGAATTCTAGAAATATTTTACATACACTTAAAATTATTCTTTGATTGTCTAGAAAGAAATAAGCTTGAGTCAGATGGACAGTTTCCGCCAGGTTGCAAGAAAGCCATCTCAGATGTTCTCTTATGCCTCTCAAAAATAAGCACCCCACCAGCACCATTTATTAACCAGCTGTTATACTCCAGGCAATTTATTTTAATTAATGATGTCTAAGTCTTATTTTATAACTGCAAGGTATGCTTCATTATCCAAGTCTTAGAGATAAAGAAAACAAAATGAAAGAAGTTAGGTAGGTGGCACAAGGCCAAACAGCTTGTGGGTGGCAGGGCTGTGATTCTAATCCAGGGATGCTTACCTCTAAGGCTCTGAGGTCTTTTCTCTTTCAGCTGGACCATGCTACTTCTCTTACGTGAGAGAATGATACTTACCCTTTTATTTTATTCAACAAAAAGTTAACGAGGGCTTACCATGTGCACGGAACTGTGCTAGATACCGAACTACAAAAATAACCATAATGCAGAGGGCAGAGCATCTTTGCAAATGTGAATATTCACAGTTGCTATAAAATTCCTTGTCCTGAAGGGAAATAGGCTCTTCTGTAAATAAGAACTGTGAGCTATTAAAGGCATTTATAGGATGCTACCAATTAGGTAGAGGTGGACAAAAGCACAGATTAATTGACCATAGGGCAAAAATCCAGGACAGAGAGGAGATGGAGGCAGGGATGCAAGAGCAAACATCATTGTTTTGTGCAAGGAGGAACAATACAATATCTAGTTTCAAGACTGAGAACTCTGGCCAGCATGTCTGAGATCAATCTCAACTTGGACTATTGGCTTTGGCAGCTTTTGTCCCAGATATTTTCTGGAGAAGAAAGGCAGCTTTACATCTTCTAAACTCTGATTCTACCATTTTCTCACTCCAAAATGAAAGGGAGAAGTTAACTCATTTTCTACAGGTGTCTAACACATACAGGTTTTCATTCCTTCTGTAAGCGACCCTGTCTCTGCTTAAATTAACGATCCTTCGAGATGCTGCTTCCTGTCCTGAATTTTATTCACATATTTTCTCTGCTGGCTAATTACCAATGTTGTTTGTAACTACACAAAGTTGAGTGCCTGACTTTTTCTGTTTGATATTCCAGTGACTTTATTCTGCTGAATCTGTGGCATTGGTGACATCGTGAGAACCACAGTACAGTATTGAAGTATCATAAACATAGTGTGAACATAGCACCATTTGATTCATCATGAGAGGCAGAAAAGTATATTTGGAGGGAGGAATCCTGTTGGAAAAGAAGCATCATGTGAGTATCAAAGACATCAAAATATAGATGCATATAAACTTATGTGGTTATACACCAGAATTTGAAGGTCTCAGCAATTAATTGAAGATCATTTTCTGCTTTATAGCCTCTGGGCATAAATCCATGTATTTATGGTTAACTTGTACCTCATCAAAGTAAGCATAGTTGGTGTCTTCTTACCAAATTTCTTGCTAAAACACACACACAAAAAGTTAGGTGTGACCTTGCCCTTGGGGATGTATCCAGTCTAAAATTCAACAGCAGCAGCAAAAGAGTTACTTCCAACTTTGCCTTGAAAAGTAGAGATATACAGGTACTGGTGCCCTGAACATGTAATATTTATAACATTCATACAAGTTTAATATTTTTCTTTGCTGTGGAAAGAAAGAATACTTTTTTAAAGATTTTTTTTTTTGGTAAAGCTCAGCACTGCAGGGGGAAGAAATAAAAAGAACCTCTTCAGTTTGAAATTTTCCATTCCCCCCATCAGTCTGGTCAGGAGAGCAGAGCAGGAGAGACAGAGCCAGGAAGAAAATGCAGATACAATGATTTGTCTTGGCGAGTTTCAGAAACGATTCATTCACAGTTCACGAGGCTGATTTGGCCTGTGCTAAGTCGATGAACACGCCTCACTCACTTTTGTGTTGCTCACATACATATAGTGGCACATATGTAGACACACAAAGCATGAAACTGATGCCTGCTGTAGAAACCCAAGGCGATTTGTTCTTTTACTGTAAGCGTTTGCATTAGCTCCTACCTTCCTCAGGGTAGACATCACTATGAAAGTGTTTACTCCCCATATATTCTTCCCTGCCCCCAAGCCCTAGTTATTTTTAGAGTGAGAATTAGGTAATTATCTGGACAGGCCCCCTGTAATTCCCATAAAAAGCAAGCAAATAAAACGAGTTTTGAGGGCCTTGGCTTGGTTTCAAGCAGGATATTGGCAGTGAGGATACCAAATCCTGAGATGTGCAAGGAATGAGTCTCAAAGAAAAGGAATAAAATGTGAATCAAAGACCTTTGTATTTATGAATCATGGTTTTATTTGAGCCTCAAGAATTCTGGTACCTAAAAATCCTTACAGGGAAAAACTAGGCAACTGTAGCAGCCCCAGAATCTTCCAGCAGGGTTATGTCCTTGAACTATGGGGTACCTATTCCCTAGAGCACTAATTCTTATGCTTTTTGTGGCCTGCACCTCTCTGGGGCTCTGACAAAAACCTGTAGGTACTGTACTTAGAAAAATGCACAAACATATTTAAAAACGTGTATACATTTTGGGGTACTGACCAATAGATGAAGCCCCTTCTTGAAGCTCCTTGGACCTCAAGTTACAAAGCTGTGCTAGAGGAATCTATGAAACAATAAAGCTCATTACTAGCCACGACTTGAAAAAAAAAAATCAATCAATCAATCAATAAAGGGAAATCTTGCAAAGGGGAAGACAGATAAGAAGAAAAGGTAAGTACTAGATGTTCTTGTTTCCCCATTCAAACTAGTGCCAAGAAACCATGAACTTCCTGCAATGATAGAACATCAGAGTTAAAATCACCACTCTCTAGAATTCCTTAAATGCCAATTATACACTTGACATTGTCTTAAGTGTGCTCACTGTATCAGCACTTTAAATCCACACAACAGCTCTGGAAGGTAAGTACTTGCTGCACACACAGCCAGAGCCGATGAGTACACTGTGGCACAGAGGAAAAAAGCTATGAATCTTGGCCATATGATGCTAGATCCTCTATGATGAATAACAATGAAGCGGTTTTCATACAGGGTTTTGTCTTTATGCCAGAGCCTGTAGCACACAGCCCGTCGGAAGTTTCAATCCAGATGTACCCTGCTAAGATTTGGGAGAACTGGGAATGGAGGATGCCTTCAGGATGGGGTGTATGAGCCAACTTGGTAGACCTTCCCCAGATGTGGAGAACTCTGATGCCTCATTTAGTCTGTTGTGCTTTCTTCATAGAAACACCCTTCGTTAAAATAAACATGAACTACAATGATACTTCCATTGCATGCAGCCGGTATTCCCTCAGCCATATGTTCTGGCACCAGCTGTGATCGGTCAATGTTCTTAAAACAGAGGAGAAAGAAGCTTGGTGAGAAGGGGTGGAAGACACAGAGAAAGCATCTCTTCTGAGTTTCTTCTCAAAATCAGAGGAAAGTGTGAACGCGCAAGTAAACATGGCAACGTGTTTGTAAAATGCTGTTTTCACAAGCAACTATCAGGGTCAGGAGTCCATTAAAATCCTTCCAGTAAGTTATCCCAAATGTACCGACCAAATCCCGAGTGAAGAAGCTTCTTCACAGTGTGGGCACTCAGCTAAGCTCTGCAGCTTTGAAGCAGAATAAAACAAAACCAGGCACAAACGACACTGGCAGCCCCACTGGAGCCCTGGTTTTCAGCTTCTGCTCTGACTTAGTGGTATGATGTGATCATCCAAGAGGGGAATCAACAGGTAACTTGTACTGTTCAAAGTTTGAATGACTTATTTTCTGTATATAATGAAGCAGACTTAAGATTATTGACATAAATTTGCATCCCAGTTTGCTTCCTTGAGAAGGAGAGAGAGTATGTGTTCAGGTACCCCCTGTAATTGTCCTTCATTCTGGCTAGTGTCAGCGTGGGAACGTGCCTCCACAAAAAGAAAAAGGCATGTACTTCTGGGGAGTGCAGCATTTCACATCCAGTGGGGGCATGAATGCACCATGCTTTGTTTTCTTGGTCTCAGCATCAGCGTGTCCCTCACCAACCTCCCTGCTGTGATCTGGGAGTGTCACAGAACTAGAAACACACCACAAAAGGTGGTCAGATTCAGCAAGAAAAGAGTTAGCAAAGCCGTTTAAAAACTGAAAGTCTTCTAAAACATTGTAAAACGAAATTATGCAAAAATATCATAGTGCTTTAAAGTATATCTAAATATTTTCTAGTATAAGCACCCTCTAATCAGAATGGATTGAACCAGGGATCATCAAAGGATCAAATAGTAAATATCTTAGGCTTTGCAGGCAATAACATCTCTGTGAAGACTACCCACATCTGCCTTAGTAGAGCGAAAGCCGCCAGAGGTAATACAATACGTACATGAATGGGTGTGGCTTTGTTTCCAATAAAACTTTAATTTATGGACACTGAAATTGGAGTAGCATTTAACTTTCACACATCATGAAATAGTATTCTTCTTTTGATTTTTTTTCCAAGCATATAAAATGCAAAAACCATTCTTACCTCGCAGGCCATACACAAGATCACCAATATAGCAATATTAGTGTCTTTTGTGTCTTCTGGTTCTACATCAGCACTGCTCTGCTTGGAAGAAGATGCAAAGACAGAGCAGTGGAATCCCTGACTTGTGATAGGGCAGCAAAGGCCTCAGGGAGAGAGAAGTAGGAAAGGATGGGGGGGTGCTGACCTTAGGGCAGAAGGACTTCTCTGTCCCCTCTGCATGGCTGAACGTTTCAGAAACTCTGAACCTTTTAGGCCCAGTGGGGGAATGTAAAACAATTTTCTGCACCATCATCTGGGCCCTGGCAGGTCAGCCAGTATCTCTGCTGAATGACGGGTCCTATACCTGGGGCTGCTCTTATGGATGGGTCAGATGCCATGGAGCCCATAGGCAGGCTTATCCATGGTCCTTTAACCAGGGCTGCTCTAACTCTGCAAGTAGCTGACATTTCAGTAATGAAGTAATGATTACTCTATTTGCCAAAATTAAGAAAAAAATAATCCAGGTTGCCACTTACATTAAGAACCTTTATTTTCAAAGGAGATAATATGTACGAAAGAAAAAGTCAGCCCCAAGAATCGGAATCAGTTGTCGCTCCACAGCCTGCTTTGGGCCTTGTAGGAAGCAGAGCTATAATTCCAGGGTGAGGCAGAGCTGAGAAGCAGGGAGTGGGCTGCAGATATTTGAACCCACCTGCGTGACAACAGACCCTATTGGCCAAGGGCCTGTACCCCCTGTGTTGCAAACTGGTCACAGAAGAAGATATATCACCTGAAAAAAAGTTTTTCTTAGAGGAGTTATCACTCCTATTCCAGGATAGGTCTAAATGCTGCCACTGTACGCCAACGGGCAGTTCCCAGAGGCCTAGGCATCTGCATTAGACTCGCTTGTGGAGCTTTAAAAAATAGAGATTCTTTCCCTTGCTGTGCAGAAACTTTTTAATTTAATTAAGTCCCATTTATTTACTTTTGTTGTTGTTATATTTGCCTTTAGAGTCTGAGTCATAAATTCTTTGCCTAGGCTGATGTCCAGAACAGTTTTTCCTATGTTCTTTTCTAGAATTTTTATGGTTTCAGGTCTTACATTTAAGTCTTTACTCCATCTTGAGTTAATTTTTGAATATGGTGAGAGACAGGGATCCAGTTTCATTCTTCTGCATGTGGCTGTCCAATTTTCCCAGCACCATTTATCGAAAACAGCATACTTTACCCAGTGCATGTTTTTGTCTGCTTTGTTGAAAATCAGTTGGTTGTAGCTATAGGTTTTATTTCTGGGTTCTCTATTCTGTTCCATTGGTCTATGTCTCTACTAGTACTATGCTGTTTTGATTACCATAGCCTTGAACTGTAATTTGAAGTCAGGTAATGTGATGCCTCCAGATTTGTTCTTTTTGTTTAAGATTTCTTGGGTTATTCAGGCTCTTTTTTGGTTCCATATGAAGTTTAGGGTTACTTTTTTTAGATCTATGAAAAATGACATTGGTATTTTGATGGGAATTGCACTGAATCTGTAAATCACTTTGGGCAGTATGGACATTTTATTAACAACAATGTTGATTCTTCCTCCATGAGCATGGGATGTTTTTCCATTTCTTTGTATCATCTATGATTTCTTTCATAACTGCTTTGTACTTCTCCTTGTAGAGATCCTTCACCTCCTTGGTTAAGTATATTCCTAGGTATTTTATTTTCTTTGTAGCTATTGTGAATGGTATTGAGTTCTTGATTTGACTTGCAGTTTGACTGTTATTAGGATATAGAAATGCTACCATAAAGGATGGCTATACACAGTCATACAGGGGTATAAAGGACATTGGAAACTAAGAAAGGGGGAGGGTGGGAGGGAGGTGAGGGCTAAAAAAAATTACCTATCGGGTATGATGCACACTATTCTGGTGATGAGCACACTAAAAGCTCTGACTTCAGCATTATATAACTCATCCATATAACAAAAACACTTGTTTCTCTTTAATATTTTGAAATAAAACAAATAAATAAAAATAAAAATACAGATTCCCAAGGTTCACCCAGATTGCTTCAATTCAGTAGGTCTGGAGTTGTGCCAGGGGATATGTATTTGGAGAAAAAAGATGATTCCAGTATCAGCCAGGTTGAGAGCTCACCATAGTCAACAGGGTAAGCTAATTAGGGAGGGGATGGAGTATGGCAATGGTAACTTAGGGTCTCCATGGACATCACAATGGCCAAGCACAGAAGGAACTTCAAGGAAGGTCAAGTACTATATTCCTGTATTTAGTAATATTGAATTACAAGTTCTTTAAAAATCCTGTCTTTCCTAAATCCTCCACACCATGTGTCTGCCCTAGTGGTAGAATTATACTCTCCCCAAATACATTCATTTATTCACAATTTTTCCCCAAATATATCACTTTCTATTCACCTACCAAAAAAGCATTTGTTGAGCATAAACTATATGTATTACCACTCTTTGTGGCCTTCTCCTGTTACTTCAGGTGCTACTCTCCACAGCCATATTCTCATGCTGCCCAGCAAGAGCTCCCAATTACATTGCAGTGATGCTTTGTATCTCAAAGCTGGAAGCATGCAGCTTCCTCTGTCTGTATTGACTAGCTCCTCCTCCGTCTGCAAGTAACTAACTACTCTTTATTCTTCCAAATCCGCTGACCTGTTGCATCCTCTGGGGAGCTCTCCCCAGCTTGCCAGCATCTCTTGCAGGGACCCCTACAATAGCCTCCGACTTCTCTCTCTGCTACTTCCTGCCTTCTTCAGTGAATCCTTCCCAAGGAAGGACTTTGGAAAAATACAAATCAGTTCAAGTCACTTTCCTGCTTAAAATCCTCCTAAGCCTCACTATGAAACTTAAAGACGGAGGCCAACTCCCCACCATGGCCTCTGCCTACCTATCTGCTGGCTGCCTGTGTCTCCTTTGCCTTCTCTCCTCTACCCCCCTTGGCCCCAGCTCTCCAGTTCACCACCTGTGTGCCTGCCTTCCTGGGGACTTTGTGCTTGCCTCCCCTCTGCCTGAGCCCACTTTGCCCTGGTCCTTATAGGAGTGGCATTTCCATCACAGATGCTCTGTGGTTCCCTACCCCAGTGCTGGGGACACAGTGGTGGGCAAGAAAAGTCCCTGCTTTGATCAAGTTGACACTCCAGCAGACAAAGACTGACAGAAAACAAGAAATACATAAACATAAGTAAGATTGATTTAGGTAGTGGTAAGTTAAATTGAAGTAAATTAAAACAAGATGATATGAGAGAAATTTGTTCACCATTGCAGTGCCAGCACCTATAAAATGTTGGAATGCTTCAATGCTGGGAATATGGTAGGCACTGAATAAGCTTTAGTAGAAAAAAATGAATTCCCTTTTGTGTGTGTGCATTGTTTCTTTATATTTAAACAAAATGGATCACAATTTATGCCCTGTTCTACCTTCTACTTTTTTCAGTTTGTAATATACACAGACCTACTCCATCGCTGTTTTTATCCAACTGCATTGCACAAATAGTTTATTTTTGTTTGCCCAGTTTCCTGTTGACAAATCATTTTCCAGTTTTGTTTTGTTTTTAATTACAAACACTTCACTGAACATTCTTGAACATATATTTTGATACACAGGGCACTGCATTCATGAAGAAAAGTCCTGGGAATAGAGTTACTGGGTCAAAAGAATATCAGCAATATGGTTTTGATAGATATTGCCAAATTGTCCTCCGAAATGATGTCACCATTTGCACACCTGGCAGTAGTGTATGATAACGCCCTTTCCTTACACCTCACAGGTCACTCTTATTATCAAACTTTTAATCTGTCAGTTTGATAGGTTTCTCCTCATTGTATTTGATTTGAATTTCTTTAATTATGAATGAGGTTGAACATCTTTTCATATGTTTATTCATCATTTGCATTTCTTTCTGAACTGTTTTTTCATATCCTTTGCCCTTTATTCTATTGGGTTGTTCATTTTTTTTCTTATTTCTTTCTGTGGGCTCTTTGTAAATTAAGGAAATTTGTTTTATGATTCATGTTACAAATATTTCTTCCTGGTTTGTCATTTTTCTTTTCATTTATTTACTTCATATTTATTTATTAGTGTATTTTATTTGCCATACAGAGAAGTTTGTAATTTATGTAAATGCAAACTTATTATTTTCCTTTATGATTTCTAGGCAATGGTTTATTTTTCATGTAATAAGCATCTTAGTGGTCTTATCATGAAAAAAGTTATATAGAATACAGGATTCCTAGAGTCTTGACAATGAAAGGGCTCTTAAAGAAAACCAAGGAAAACTTTCCAATCATGACCAAACATCTGCCACATTATCTCTGATGGTAGACTAGCCAGCTTCCCTTCTTCTGCCTCCAGGAATTCTTATTTTAAGAGGCAGCTCTTTATATCGTTAAACAGCTTTTGACTCATTTGTTCAAAAAAGAGGTAGAGGAACTGTGGTCCAGGCAGGAGGGTGGAACAAACAGAAGCCAAGTGCAGGAGATGACAGCATCTGCAGGGGACTGCACATTCTTCACTTTAAATTGTGAGCTAAGTCCTCTTAATCCTGAGCCCCAAACTGTCTCCCAGTGTTTTCTCATGACTTTGAGATAAAGCAAACACATTTGAAATAAAAGATTCTCCCACTTTTTTTTATCCATGTTGCAAAAAATCAAACCAACACTACATGATAAGGATCATAACTAATTAATTGCGTAGTAAATCCTGGTACAGACTTCATTTCCTGATGATATTATCAAGTAATAAGTATTTCTTTCCAGTTCATGGGGATAGGATGTACTTCTGTGAGTTTGCCTATAAAATAAGTTCTATCAATACCATTTTCTACTGACTTTTATTATGTAATTAGGTATACGATGGCCTTGTATCAACATCCATTATGCAAATAGAGACATGTTCCCATGGCGAATATTTGAGACGGAGAGGTACACAGAGTACCTAGAGATATTAAGAAACTGCACGAAGAATTGTGAGAGAAACAAGGCAATAACTCCAACTTTCAAAAATAAAAACTATAGAGAATAGGAACAAGGAAGAAAAGGCCAGAGATAAATTTATAGCTGAAAATGATCATTTATAGCTCAAAGAAAAACTTCAGGCTTCTTTCGTTACTCACTCCTCTCCTCTCTGGGAGGGGAGCAGAGAAGTACCTGAGACAGGTGAGAATTCCCATGATGCACTCTGTTCCTGATGTGGCTGACGCTGTATCCACTCAGAACGCATGGATGGTAGGGTTGTCAGATTTAGCAAATAAAAACACAGAACACCTAGTTAAATTTGAATTTCTGATAAACAATGAGTACAGGTTGTGTATCCTTTATCCAAAATGCTTGGGA
Organism: Daubentonia madagascariensis; assembly: GCA_023783475.1. NCBI lineage: Eukaryota > Metazoa > Chordata > Mammalia > Primates > Daubentoniidae > Daubentonia > Daubentonia madagascariensis. Next base: position 12,620,657 of record JAKFHU010001769.1, read on the forward strand.
CCAGAAGTGTTTAGGATTTTTTTTTTTTAATTTTGGAATATTTGCATTATGCTTACAGTTCAGCATCCTTAATCCAAAAATCCCAAATCCGAAATGCTCCAATGAGCATTTCCTTAGAGCGTCACATTGTCACTCAAAAAAGTTTGTATTTTGGACCATTTCAGATTTCAAATTTTCAGATTAGGGATACTCAACTTGTAGTAATTATTAGTGTAAATATGTCTCCGATATTGCCTAGATGCCCTATATTTTATTTGGCAACCCTAATGAATGGTCAGCTTCTCATTTCCCATTTTAAAATTCCAAATTCAATGAAGGTGAGTATTGAGGCAACACGAAGATGCAATTTTTTATATATTATATGTTGAATACACTTGGTTGCCATGTAGGAAGACATCCTTTTCCTGAGAGGTTCCAAATATCTTAGGAAAAAACCCAACCTCCTATTTCACTTGCACATAAACACATTCTGACCTGAGAAAAAATTACTGCTTACTTTCCCACTGGAAACTTTCAGTAGGTTTTAAAAAAATGTCATATTTATTCTATTTTGTGTGGCATTTCAGATGCAATCACATTATACCCTCAAAGATGGGCTTGAATTGGAGCGAGACAAGCTAGACTGGTCAGAAACCAGACTGTGTGGTGGTAAGGCCACAGGATCCTCTGCCCAGTGTCCCCTTGTAAATATACAAAGCAGGAGGACCTGAGGTGAGAACAAAATCCCATTGGCTTGTGAGTGAGAGCAATCACTGCTGACACCTCCTGGACCAGTTTGAATACAAAAACAATTTAGGTAATGACTTCATAAAAAAAGTTAAAGCCCCCTACTGAATAGATCAGAATAAGTGTTCTCATCAGCTAAGGCAAGTAAAGGTACAAATGAGTGAGCAAATCGCAGCCTATATTGAACTACTAATATAAATAGCTCTCATTTTGCATTAAGTGTGTTTTACATATATTAACCCATTTGTTACTCAAAGCAGTCCTGTGAGGGAGGAACTTTTATTATCTCCATTTTATTGCTGAGGTGCCTAAAGCACAGAAGGGTTTAATAATGACCCAGGGTTACACGGCCAGGAAGTGGCTGAGATGGAATTCAAACCAAGGCAGGGAATATGATGTTTCCTTTCCAAAACGACCACTTGCCTCTCAGATTATCTCACTAGCAGGACAAAATAAATCGTTTTCAGTAGTCATTCTGATTCTACTAGAATCCTTAGTGGGTAGGCGCAGCCTTCACAAGAAAGATACCCCTTGAGTTGATGATCATGGATTTAGTCTGTGGATCAGCCTCACTACCCATTATGCTCCCAGACGTGAAGCCAAGTGGATTGCAAAACAGTAAAGTGGATTGAGTGTCCAAGTCCTGCCTGGCAGCCATGTGATTAGATAAGTCATGGGCCTCAACCTTGTAGTGGTTTCCCTACCAGATGGGTAGTGATACAAGGATAATGGCAGCTGGCCTGGAGGGACCTGTCCTCTGTGTTAGGCACTTAGCATACATGGCACCAAGAACACTGTGGTCACAACCCCCATTGCTGCCCCTGCTTTGTAGATGAGGAAATTGAAATAAAGAGGAGTTGAATCACCCTCTGGAAGTCACATAGCTAATAAGAAGCAAAGCAGGGGCTTTTATCAGGTCTGGTTAACTTCCCGGGGCCAGCTGCAGCTCACGCACTAAGGGCGCAGCTTGTGGTGTCCCAGCTGGCTGGGATCTAGTCCTCTTCTGACACTTGTTCGTTGCTGAGTGATATTGTGCACATTATTTAACCTTTGCCTTCCTTGTTTTCCTCTTCTGTAAGTTGGGTATATAGTAATGGTGGGGTTCATGTTAGAATACAAGGAGGCAATATATGTGAAATGACAAGAACTTTGCCCGGTGCGGAGTGAGCCGGCTGTTGCCATGACTGTCACTATTGCCACTGTGAGGGCTGTTACTGCCATTCCTGTTTCTACTGCTGTTACTATTAATGCCCTTCCTGTTTCAACCCATTGTCCTTGTCTCATAAAAGGAAAAATTTATAACTCAAAAGGTCTCTAATTCTTGAAATTCTAGAAATCTGGAGATGGAGGAGGAGGGGAGAAAATGAAACAAAGAGCAAAGTTTCTTCGGGAGAAAAGAAGGCCTTGAAGGGCTGTTGGCAAAAGACCAAAAGGAGAAAAGATCTGAAATATACAATCCTTTGAGTTTCAGATATTTTGTTCCCATTTGGTTTGAGATATTCAAGTGCCAACACTTTGCATGAACTTGGAAAGTTCTTTCCTTGATTATCAATATATCTCCTAAGAAGGATCTATGAAATGAAAAATGCAAACTGCTTGCCCTGCACGCTTCCATCCCCCCCCCCACACACACACACAGGTGCATCATTTTAAGTCAGCACCAAAGGCTCTGTCTGCCCCGCTTACTTGATGTACTCTTCCAGGGTCAGTTTCAAGGTAAGGATGAAACAAATTGAAGGTGAAAGAAGTTGCTCCTGTGTTTCAGGCTTCTTTGGACTGTATTTTCCTTGTCCAAGTGCCTCTCCCCTGCAGTCCCTGTGATGTAGGTCATTCTCCTCTTATCTACTCATTCAGGAGACGCAAACATGATGGCTGCCGAGGTCCATGTATCTTCTTGGTCTGCATGGGGACTGACACGGGAGGCCCAGGCCCGCCATGTTTGCACAGACACATGCCCATGTAGGCAGACGGCCAGCATGGCTGCAGCATCACTCCTTACACAACTTATGGGGCCACTCATGACTTTCCCTTGATGAATTTCTGGCCCTATCCCACCCACTCTGCCATAGTGAATTACTCCCAGCCCTTGAATGCCTGATGTACTCTCCCTCCCCTCAACCACGTCCCATGCAAACAATTCCCTGTATAGAAAAAACCCCACCTCTCCCCTTTTCACTTCTACTCAATCTGAGTGGCTAAGTTTAAATGTGGCGTCCTCCAGGAAGCCACTGCTGGCCACCAAGTTGGGCCGGTTGTCCTTCCTGTGTATTTCTATACATAATCAACCCACACCTATTCAGCATCTTCTGCATGCCAAGCTCTGCTCTAAGCAACAGAGAAAATAAGTGTTGAACAAGTCAACATGGAGAGAGAAATGAAACATAAGCAAGGTGACTTCAGAAAGTGGTAAGGGCTCTAACAGCTGTGGCAGGATGATGTGAAGAGTAAGGGGAGGCAGCTATATAAAATTGGGAAACCTCTTATGTCTTCTAAAGGAGGAACTAATATTCAAGCAGAGTCATGAAGGCTGAGAAGCAGCCAGTCAGGAAAGGAGCAGGGTAGAATGTTCCAGGTGGAAGGCACTATACAGAGATGCTGAGGCAGTAATGGATTTGGTGTGGGGAGACAAAGAGCTTCCTGGGGTTCTCCTAGGTTTATGGACATATCAATAGAGTCATTGTCATGGCCAGTTCACATCCACTGGTCATCTGATGGGCAGAGGAAAGTTGGACATATGAGAAGAGCTTTAGACTAAGATAACTATCTCTACCACTGATTGGCTGTGTGGCTTTGGGCAAGTTTTTTTAACCACTCTGATGATCAGCTTCCTCAGCACATGAGAGTGCTCGGAAACAGATCTTAAGAGTTAGTCAGATAACTGCTTTTTTGCTAATTGAGTGGTAATATATTTAACATTTCTGGGTAATTTTTTCTGTATGCAAAGTGGATCACATATATAAAGCCTGCCATTTAGTATATGGCCAATATATTGCATGTACTGTTGTTGCTATTGTTACTTATTTGTGTGCAAGGAATAATACCACCAACTGCCCAGATTGTTTGAAAAATAGATATAATTTATCGGCAGTGCCCAATACGTTAGTAAGGATTTATCATGTTCGTGTAGAGACTGTTTCTTGTTTTGCAGTGACCATTGCTCTATCTAACAGCATCCTTATTTCCTGCAGGGAGGGACTTCTTCCAGTTGGATATATCTGCTGGGACCAATGATAAGCCAAGCAGATACTTCTTCCCTGGAATCTGAATCTTGAGTAGAGTCAACAAGACTAAAAAAGATGGCATTCATTCATAATGCCTAAGAAAGTCTCTTCCTGTGTAAGACCACTATTGTTTATTTGTTTCCTTTCACCTCCAGAACTGCAAAAATCCCTGATATTTTCTAAGACCTATTCTCCTTTTCCTATCAATTCTAGAAGTCCCTGATAGTCTTTCCCTAGATTCCTTTTTGTTTAAATTAACCAGGATTAGTTTCTTTCTCTTGCTACCAAAAATTGTAACTAATCCACATAGCTATCTTATTATTGATATTATTATTAGAAAGGAAGGTTTACTACCAATATTATTGTTAATTATTATTTTTTGATGGTGCAGGAGATATAAACTGCCCACGTATTTTCTGCCTAAATTGGAAGTAGGTGATAAGATGAAAAGCAAGCCACATACATCTCTACTCCCGTTCCCATTCCCGTATACACCACACGTGCTCTTTATATGTATCTATTCCAATAACTCATATGATTCGTAGTTAAATACTAATCCTGGCTAAAGTCCAAAGCAAGGAAAAATTTACAAACGATAGACTGGGCTGCTGGTTTAATGTCTCTTCAAGGTCAGTGACGTAGTCACATAAAGAAAGTCTCTGATCAAATACTAGTAGAGGGTGATGCTTGCTAGGTGGGCTCTCTGAGGGGAGGGCAAGGACATAGATTCAAAACTCGCAGATGATCCTTAAACATGTATAAGCCCAGACTGCTCTCTCACAATTGATTCTAATGAAACAGTAAGGGAGGCAGGTGGAGAGTAAAGATGAATAGATAACATTCCAGAGGACCTTGTGGGGTCCTGTACGTCTCCTCTAGATCTGTGATTCTGTGATTCCGCTAATTTATTTTTTTATTAGTTATTTATTTTTGGCACAAGGAAATTTTTAAGAGGAAATCTTTCAACTCTAAATTACTCACTCTTATGGATAAAGGACTTTGATTATTAATTAGTAAATAATAATTATAATGTCCTTTAATATTACATTAAAATATGTACAATTTAAAGAGTTTTATATCTAAGCGTGTTGGCCTTCCTCTCACCATGTGAAGCTGTCAATTAAAGCCATCCTAGACTAGATGGCATCCACGCCTATCCCATCGACTTTGGCATTCCCTTTCGGAATGGGCAGGTGGATTTGCCCACTACTGAAGGTGGATGGAATAGGAATCTTGGCCAATGGAACGTTGGAAGTGACAGGTACCTGTTGAGCTGAGGTTCAGATGGCATAGTTCGTTCTTGCTTGTACACTGCATTGTGCTTTCCAAGAGAGCCTAAAGGCCTGTCCAACGGAGTGAACCTAAAGCCAACCTGTGGCCTGACACCAAACCAGCCACACCATGCAGCCTGACAGGAGGTCCTAGCCTAACTATATCTCCTACGAACAAAAATTTGTGTTGCTCTAAACCACCAGTTTGGAGTCAAAAATTTACAAGTATGCATAATGACTTTAATCCAATTTAGGGTCAGGTTTGACACATGTTATTACCTCCCAGTCAGGTAAGGACTAGAGTTCCATGTTACTGTCTTATTCCGGACGTTTAGTGAATATATTCATGTCTATATCTCTACCCGAATCCTATTTATTGACTCTCCAATCATGATGATTATTTCATAGAACTATATCTTTTTTTAAGTGAACAAAATACAGGAAATTTCGTTAATGTACAAATGCTTTTTTTTTAAAACTTTTGAGAAGATATACTGTTCTTTTGATGGTAAGGACACAAGTGCTAAACTTTGTTAGACAACCTTTTGATTGTTCTTTGTGCTAAGTTCGTGTTAGGTCCTTAAGTTATGGTGCAATGGATTAAGTATTTATCCCCCACCCTACCCCAAAATTCTTATGTTGATATCCTAACCTCCAATTAGAAGGTGCGACCTTTGGGAGGAAATTAGGTCATGAAGGTGGAGCCCTCGTGAATGAGATTAATGTCCTTATAAAAGAAGTCTGAGAGAGCTCTCTTGCCCCTTCTGCCATGTAAGCACATGGCAAGAACGTGGCCATTTGCAAGCCAGGAAGAGGGCCCTCCTCAAACACCTGATCTGCCAGCACCTCGGTCATGGACTTCCCAACCTCCAGAACTCTGAGAAATAAATTTCCGTTGTTTATAAGCCACCCAGCTTATGGTATTTTGTTATAGCCACCTGAATGGATAAAGACTTAGGAAGAACAGGATCATGGTTCTTGGTCTTAAGTCATTTATGCTGTAATAGCAGACACAATTCCATAGACATATGAAGTTCAGTGTGTTAAGTATTTGGATGGATAGAAAGAGGGTTCTCCTTATGGGGACATAAAAGAAGGAGTATCTAACTCAGACCTGGGAGAAATTAGGGGATACTTCTTTGAGCAGGGGATAGCTGGCTGTATTTTAAATGATGGATAAGAGACAGCTGAGTGAATAATAACATTGAGAATAATAAAATAACAATTATGGCAACTCTCCTTAGGTACTTCATGGAAGATAGGGTGAAAGGGGTCCCTTGATTACGAACTAGCTCATAATTGCTAAGTGTAATGACTGAGCACAGTGTTTGTGCTGTCCACCTTTACTGACCACAATTCTCTACCCTCAATATCCTCCAGTCCTCTAGGCAAATGATTAACTTCACTTTGGCAAACAATCCAGGGTGAGGCAAAGTCTGCAAAACTCTTAGACAAAATATTCACAATTTTAATTTATTTGCTCTTCCTAATAAAATCAATAATAATCCTATTGTATTAAATCTGGGTACAGATGCTGCATATGGAAGCTTAGGAAATAAATTGATGAGATAAAATCTGGTAGTTCATGAATTATCTCACAACCCAAAAGACAATGTTTTGGGTCATTTCATGTCACTGAGAACTTCACCTTAACACTCCTGACATATAACAAGACTACTATCTTTCTCTAACATACATTTTGGCAAATAACTGAGCATAATAATGAAATATAATTCCAATTTTGTGCTCTAACCTTTCAGAGGAAGAAAAACCTCTATAATTAAAATATTACATGAAATGACCAAACGGACGTGGGAGTAATGTAAAATAAATCCTAGAATTTAATCAGCTTTTTAATCATCACTAGTTAAGACAATTGGTTGGGATGGTTATTTTCAGTAGCAAGCTAAAATCATTTCACGTGATAATTTTGAGGGTTAATTGTTGCAGTTTATTCAATACAATCTTCTCCACCAGCTTTATTTTTATCTGCCAGTACACCAACATACTATGATTAGCATAAATTAAACTAAATGAATTCTGTGGATTACTAAATTATTTTACACGGGTCTTTTTTTTTTTTTCCTTCCCAAACATTTAAAGGTTAGGGACGGGTGAATGGTTTGATGGCAAATTCCAACATCCAGCTGCTCTAGCCTCAGCTCAAAAAAAGAAATGCTTAAAAATGGGGTGATTGATTTTCAGAAATCTTGGGTAGAAAAATACATCGTGAAAAATGTCATCACAAAAGATGTTGTATCATTATACACTGACCTTTTACAGAGGCCCACATGACCCACAGCTGGGAAGCAAGGAGCTCTACGTGCAAACGCAGATAACGCAGAGTGGGAATGATTTGCGTGTGCGCCTCAAATGAGCCATTTCCAGTGTTCAAACTGACACACGGTGACCTTGGATGGCTCCAGTAACATTTGTTCTTCACAAAGTGAGTTTTATCTAATTTGGAAATTCCATTCTTTTAACCATGCCTTATTGGTGGTGCTTCATCTTTCACTGAGAAGCTCGCCATAGGGATCCTTGAATTACATCCAACCTTGGAAAGAAAGTCTCTTACATAGAATGGTCAGCCTATCCCAGGACCTGTTTCTACCTCATCACCAACCAGGACACCAACTCTTCCTGCCCCCCAGACATGTCCTCTTCCTCTTTCCTTCACACTACCTTAATCCTGTGGAATTGCAACTACCTCCTACCACCTACCACCTCCCTCCTCTGCAAATATGGCCCCAGAAGAATTCTCCTTCTTCAGTCAGCATTTATGATGTATCTATTATGAACCATACTCTGAACCTGGTGCTGGGGATACATTCTAGGGACAAGGTAGAAATGATCCTTGCTTTACAAACCTTAGAGTCAAGAGAAAAAACAAATAATTACAATGAAGTAAATACACATATTATGTTAGGGATAGTACAGAGACCTGTAAGAGCAAGGGAGCCTTCTTCTCCCTCCTAAATCTTCCTGTGCTTTCTGTGTTAAGAGTTACCTTCCCCCCCACCTGCTTTTCTCCTCAGTGGGAATTTTGGGAGGGCAACACCTTGGCTTTCATTTAAAGGGAAATGGTAGGCCAGGCGCTGTGGCTCAGGCCTTTAATCCTAGCACTTTGGGAGGCTGAGGTGGGTGGGTTGCTTGAGGCCAGGAGTTTGAGACCAGAGACCAACCTGAGCAAGAGCAAGACCCCGTCTGTACAAAAAATAGAAAAATTAACCAGGCATAGCGCCTGTAGGCAGGAGGATCCCTTGAGCCCAGAAATTTGAGGTTGCAGTGGGCTGTGATGATGTCACTGCACTCTAGCCCGAGCAACAGAGACCCTGTGGCAAAAAATAAATAAATAAATGAAAATAAAGAAAGGGAAAAGGTGACAATGATAATGTGCTCCTCACTCTACAAGTCAGCACTCTGCAAGCCGACTCCTCCTGCCCTGGTGCCTCTAATACTTGAGAGACAAGAGCTACCCAATCCCTTCTTTACTTCCAAGGTGGGCATTTGGGTTCAATGGCAGCTCATCTCTGTGCCCTTTGCTCAGCATCAGGCCTGTGGGGAAGGCTCTCCGTGATATGGAAGTTGCCTGTTCCCTCACAAATTTTCTTTTCTTTGCCCAGTGCCTAGCTCAGAATAGGTGCCCTAACACATACTTCTTGAATAAGTGAAATGAATAAATACGTGTTCAATCAATGAGTAATTTTAAGAATCATGATATTTAATATATTCAAATATGGTGGATGATGTTTGAATAGAAAAGGGTGACCACACAAAAATTATTCTGGAGGGTATGATATGCAGAGAGAGGTTCAAAACTAGTGTGAGACTGCCTCAAGGCCCAGTGGGAAACTTAATCTCTCCTTTATAAACCAAGAGGCCTCAAGTCTCAAACACGTGACTTAGACACTCATTTCCATGAAAATATAGGGTCTATCTTGAGTAGTACTGCGTACATATTATATAGCACACAGCACAAAAATGTGCTCAATCAATATCCACTGAATATATTAAATGAAGGACCTAAAATAAACTTTTGGTTCACAAGATATTTGCATGGTAAGGACACCTTTGTACAGGAATTCATCAGCTGACGGCCTGCAGAAGTGTTTGGTTTGATCTACACACTGTTTTTCTAAGTTTTGAATTTTTTGCCAACATAAGAATTTTTAATATAAAAACATTTTACACTAGAAAAATTCAAATTCAACTTCCACCTTTCCTTGAAATATCAGAGGGTCTAGAAATAGTATAAGTGGGAATATCATCTGGAGCTTTGTGGGGCTGACTCCTTTAGATGGGACATGAACTGTGCAGTTTACTGAGTCCCTACCTGGCCAATTTCATACATCCATGTGCCCCTGGAGATATTTGGCTTTGTGATCCTGACATATACAAGCATACTAAGGAAAAGAGATCATTTGAGATTAGGAGCCTTAAGCCTCTTTTAAATTCTTAATGACTTGTAGCTTAAATCCTTTGGCATATACAATGCCAAATTTGCCATATATAATGCACAATTTACAGCTTAAACCCTTTGAAATATATATTTTATTTTTATTTATATATATACACACATCAAGAGAGAGTTTAAAATGGAAAGTGATGGGACGGGAAGAAGATCAACTTTAACAAATATTTCTGCCTTTATAAATAAAACTCGAAACACTCCCAAATCAGCCAAGTAAGCTGAAAACAGCAGTGCGGGGTTAGATAATTTGTTCTCCACATGTTTTCTGCTGGCCTGTGAGGAACAGAAGGGATGGCCATGAATACATACAGTTTGCAGAATACTAGAAGAATGCCTTGTTTGACAGTAAAATCAACCAACAGCTTTACAAAGCGAAGTGGTTTCATTGCGACTCCGGCATCTGACAGTCAAATCATTCCTCCTGCCGTTAGCCTCATCAGTAACACGACCATGTGAAAATTACTAAGAGTTTGTGGAGAAGGAATCTTCCTCTGGTTCTTTCTGAGGAATCTGGAGTTATTTATTTGTGGGCAGGACCCCAGAAGGTAGAATAAAAGACAAATGATAACTATTGAAATGGAATAAAATAGACTCCAAAAGTGGAAAGCAACCCAAGGAAGCCTCCCCCTAGTAATCAACAGGAAGGTTTTATTTAAGAAAATAAGAAAAAGTGTGTCTCCGAGGATATGAATTTGATTTGCATAGGGGTATGAGTCTCAGCAACCTATCCCTAAACAATATTCAGACAGAGATTCATCATTATGCCAAGAGTCGTCCTGGTTTAATTTTTCCACTCTTCTCATTTCTACTCCACGGTTTATTGGCCCAGAACCATCTCCCAATAATATGTTGAGTCAGCAGGGAAAGACGCAAAGCTGGGTGTGAGGAGTGACAGGCTCAGGAAAGTGCCAAAAGGTTCCACCCTTATTGCCTATGGCTGGAAACAATTTTATTGCAAACAGCAATGGATCCAGACCCCCCAAATCTTATGAGGTGTCCTTGGCTAACCAAGGCTCTTTCTGAGATTTCAAAAAGTATGTTTATCCATCCATTTATTCAACAATGCTATTGAGTATCGGGCATCACAAAGACCAATGCTGAAGCCCTTACAATCTAGCAGGATGGATAACCACATAAACCATCACTATAATGTAATATGGTAAAAGTATTTCTAGGGCATCTACAGTGCATGGTAACAGGGGAGGATTTGGTCAGGGAAAAACTTCCAGTAGGAATTAACCAGTTTAAAAAAAAATGGCAAAATCATGTCTAGGCAGCAACGACAGTACTCGTGGCTTGTTCAGCCTGACATGATGGATATCTACTTTGTGTCAGGCACTGTGCTTGGCTCCAGGCCAGGTGCTAGGCTCTGGTGCTTGAAGATGTGAAAGCGTGCGGCACGACTGGGCATCCTGAGCAGCCCAGTCGTGCTGCAATGAATGGAGACGGTTAAGTGCAAGTGGAAGGAAATGAGGTCGGCAGGGGCAATATTGTCAAGGCAAAATTTAGGACTTTTATGAAGACTGGGACAAAAGAGAGGCTTTATACCGGGTTGACAAGTCAGATCTGGGTTTTAGAAAGGTCTCTTTGGATGCTGTGTACGAGGGACCAGTTAGGAGGATGGGCTAGTAATCAGGAGACCGGAGACGGGAGGACCTGATTTCAAAACTTACTACAAAGCAACAGTAGTGAAGACACTATGGTTCCAACATAAGGATAAACATATAGATCAATGGAATAGAATTGACAGTGCAGAAATAAACCCTTTCATTTACAATCAATTGATTTTAGACAAAGGTGTCAAGATAAGTCGATAGGAAAAGAGTAGTCTTTTTAAAAAATGGTGCTGGGATAGCTGGCTATCCACATGCAAAAGAATATATTTGGACCTGGATCTTATACCAACATAACAATCAACTCAAAAGGGTCATGAACCTGAATGTAAAAGATAAAACAATAGAACTTTTAGAAGATAACATAGACCTTGGGTTAGGCAAAGATTTCTTAGATAAGACACCAAAAGCACAGTCCATAAAAGAAAAAAAAATCGATAGTTTGGACCTCATCAAAATTAAAAACCTTGGTGCTTCAAAAGACATCATCAAGAAAATGAAAAGACAACCCACAGACTTGAATAAAATATTTAAAATTTATATATCCAATAAAATACTTATATCCAGAACACATAAAGAACTCTTACAACTCAACAATAAAAAGACAATTAACTCAATTTTAAAATTGGCAAGAGATTGACTACACATTTCTCCAATGAAGCTGTGAGATGGCTGAAAAGCACATGAAAAAAATGCTCAACATCACTAGTCACTAGGGAAGTACAATCAAAACCACAATGAGATACCATTTCATATCCATTAGGATGGCTAAAATCAAAAAGATAATCACAAGTGTTGGAGTGGACATGCAGCAATTGGAACCCTCATACATTGCTGGCGGGAATATAAAATGGTGCAGCTGCTTTGGAAAACAGTTTGGCAGCTTCTCAAGATGTTAAACATAAAACTACCATATGATCCAATAATCCTGCTCTTAGATGTCTCTTCAAGAAAAATAAAAACGTACGTCTACACAAAGAAGTATGCGTGGATGTTCTATAACAGCATTGTTTATAATCGCCAAAAAGTGGAAATAACCCAAATGTCCACAACTGATGAACTAATAAACAAATTGTGATAAATCCATACAATGGAATACCATTTGGTGATAGAAAGAAATGATGACCCTCAAATATATTAGCTAAGTGAAAGAAGCCAGACACACAGTATGATTCGACTTATAGAAAATGTCCAGGGAAAAGCAAATCTATAAGACAGAAAGTGCATCAGTGGTTGCCTGGGGCTAGAGGTAGAATGCAGAGTGTACAAATAGGCACTATGAGTCTTACTGGTGTGATGGGAATGTTTGAAAACCAAATTGTGGTGCTAGTTACACACAACTAGTAAATACACTAAAAAAAAATCATTGAATTGCACACAAGCACAACTGGTGAATTTTATGGTATGCATAAAATAAGTGGTAAAGCTGTTTAAAAAAAACAGATGAGAAATGAAAGGAAGTGATGGGAACCAAGAGTACAAAATAGCATCAGCAGAACTTGGGAACCAAAAGGATCTGAGTGTGGGTAGCAAAAAGGACTACAGGATTAAAAGCAAGGACAATGGAGATTGCTAATCTCAATTAAGCAACTATTACATTCCAGACACTGTTATATGCTTAATATGGATCATTGTATAGTTTTCATAAAAATCTTCTTAGGTTAGGACAGTTGTTATCTGTGTTTTACATATAAGAAAACTCCGCTGAGTCACAGAGAGGTTAAGAAATCTTCTGAAGGGCACACAGGAAGTGGTAACTGGCAAGGCCATTCATGGGAACTAGTAGGGCAAGATGGGTTTCACAAGCTGTCCTGGAAACTCATTCTAATGCTTGCCAATCCTCTGCTGCCTGACATTCACATAACCTATCTTGACCCTCCCAGGAAAGAGAATATTCACACTGCTTCTTTTCTAGCAGTAGACTCTGGCTAGAGCACGGTGATCCAGCTTTGCCATCACCTTCTGTATGGATGGTCACTGATAGATTGATTATTTCCACCTGAGACCATCGGAAATGCCAATTGGTAGCTCAAGGACAACAGCCAGAGATAAATTAAGAGCAGATAGGGCTCACTCACTAGTGAGAAGATATTTGAAAGGCAATTGACAGCTTCCTTCTAACAAGCTGCCAAAAATAGCCTCCAAAAAGTCACCAGGTGGAAACTGGCTTCCTCTGGGGAGGAACCAGAAAGCCACTGAATAACATTTTCACATGAAGAAGTTTATCCTGAGAAACTGGTTTTTCTTTGATCTTTATTAGAACCAGGGTTTTGCTTGGAATAACCATGAAAAGTAATAAGTACACGCTCGTATGTTTCTTTAGCAAGAATTTTACCCATGCAAGAAATGAACAGGTGAGCAGTACACACCTGCTCACCTCAGGTAGTTGGATGTGAGAAAGCCTGCTCAGCTGGCCTCGTCTTCCTTGACCAGGAACACCTCTCCTGGGGACAGTGGCCTGATGTGATTTCCTAGAGGCCTTCTTTGCACTTCAGGCCCTGCGCTGCCATGCCAACTCTCTGTGTAGCTTTGGGCAAGCTTCATCACCTCCCTAAGCAGAAAATGAGAACCCCGGAGTAGATGGGTTCCAAGGTCTCATCTAGCTTAAAAGTTCTTCTCGTCTACTTTTGCCTGTGAAATAGTCCAGCCTATTACTTGGTAATTCTACCAGTTGCTGTTGAGAAGGCAAAAAATAAAAATATAAAGCATGATTCCTCACCTTATAGTTAGAATAATACATTAGTTTCCTCTGTCTGCTGTAACATATAATCACAAACTGGGTGACTTAAAACAACAGAAATTTATTCTCTCACAGTTGTAGAGGACAGAAATCAAGATTTCGGCTGGATTAACTTCTTTTGGAGGCTCTGAGAGAGAATTTGTTCTATGTCTATCTCTTAGCTTTTGGCAGCTACTAGTAATCCTTGGTGTTACTGGGCTCATAGATGCACCAGCCCAATCTCTGCCTCTGTCTTCACATGGCTTTGCCATGGCCTTCCCCTCTATGTCTCAAAGCTCCCTCTTCTTTCTCTCATGGGGACACCACTCATTAGATTTAGGGCCCACTTTAAGTCCAGGATGATCTCATCTTGAGATCTTTAACTTAACTACATCTGCAAAGAACCTGTTTCCAAATAAAGTCACAGGTGCTGAGGGCTAGGACTTGAACATATCTTTTTGGGGGACACAATCAACTTGTTAACAAATAGCTAACATTTAGTGAGATCTAATATGTGACCAGCTTGTTTCTAAGTGCTTCATGTGTATATTTCATGTGTATACTTAATCTGCTCAACAACCCTGTATGGTAAAAGCTTGTATTGTACACGTTTTAACAATGAGGAAACTGAGAGGTTGACTTACTGGCCCACATTACCCAGCTATAAAGCCAGGAGGCCGCATGCCTCTAGAACACACTCAAACAAGGATTCCATGTTGCTTTCCATACAGATACAACCACACAAAGTGTCAACGTTATGCAGATTATAGGCATTATCAGATTTCATTCATTAATTCATTAACAAACAACACAGTAGGGGTTCAACACGTATATGTTGAATGAATAAATGCCTGAAATGCTTCAGGTTCTGTGCTGGTCACTGGGGTACACATATCAACAAGTTTCTAATAGGCCCTGGACAAAACCAGCAATGGTTTTTCTCTAAGCTAGGCCTAATTTGAGTTTTGATCAAAACTAGCAATAAGGCAGAAATTCAAGGCACTAAGAGTCAGAGATATGAGACCAGACTGAGGATTATTCTTTTATCCACTTTTTCTCTATTAATAAAATAACATCAGAAACAAAAATAAACAAAGAAAAACATTACATGACTTTCACATATTACCACACAAGTCACAGCCATCTGCTTGTGAAGTCTGTCTTTTATTTGTATTCTCTCTCTTTCTTGATCTCTCTTTCTCACATTAGGAGAATCTCCTCACCTTATTTTTTATTTTATTTTATTTTTGGTGGGTGGGGGCAATCATTAATCTTCAACCCACAAACAGGAGTCTGCCTCAAGGAACATGTGTGCATGGACGTTACAGGGGAGGCGGTGCTGCTATAAACCTTTTTAATAACCTCTTCAGGGCAGACTAAATGGCAGGTATGATATCCAATTGTAACTTCCTTAGTTCATTTAAGGTAGAGTTAATGGCTGGCTCCCTCTTATTCTTTAACAGTAGCATATAACAGTAAACTGACATAATTTTTGAACACAGATTTCTTCCAGGGACTTCTTAAGCATGACAAGTTCCATTTATTAGAACACTGCAAAGGTTATCCTTTTGAGAAAGGTTCACACAGATCTTTGTGTGACTTCCTTCAGAATAATAGTTAACAATCAAGGATTGTTTTTATCTTTTTCCTAAAAGAAAACTATAATAAACCCATTTGATGCATAGTGAGTGTCCAGTGCTTTAAGCCTCCAAAGAGCAATATGGCCCAGGGTGTCTTGCAACAATGGTCTATGGAGGGTCGTCTGGGCAGGAGTGGTCAGTGCAGACTTCTCAGCTGGAGCAGGCCTTGAGCAACCCCAGGGATGGTGTCTTCAAAGAGGTGGAGGGACGGGGATGTGGAAATTATACAGTGAACAAAGATGGAACTAAAAGCCCACATTCATGGGACAATAAATAGAATATTTAAGATGAAGTAGAGGGTTTGTTTAGGACACGTGTATTTTAAGCCTGAAGAAGGAGGTTTGTAGAAGGCTCTGAATGCCAGGCTATGGCATGGGAGCTATTTATGAAATGAGGGATTATGAAATGTGATATCAGAAGTAGCGATGTTTCAATGCATAAAAAATTAGGGAACAAAATAAACTTTTATCACCAAAAATCAGTGGTTTTTCAATCTAGAATTTGGGAGTTAGCATTTGAATTCTCTTTTTTCCTAATGAAATCTTACATGGAAGATAAAACAAAGCACTCCTTGACCTCTTCTTAAAGGCTCTGTCCCCATCCCACCCTGTACCCTAGAGTTTCTCAGACCATGGACTGAATCCTACCCCTCCTACCCCATGAAACAGGCTTTACAAGGTATGGTGCTTGTGTCATTATAGCATGCACAATAATTTAGTATAGCTACCGATAAATGTTTATACTAAATTTTAATATTCATGTGTTTATTTTAATGTGTGTTATTCTTTTAAAATCATGATTTCATGGACATGGTAGTTTAAAATGAAGTTAAACATAAAAAGCGATTAATTTAAATCTAATTTGAAGAGTTGATAAGCAATGGTACAGATAAAGCTTTTTAAAGATGTTTATAGACGTTTCTCAATTATTCTAAGTAATGGATGGTTAGGTTAGCACAGAAAAAGGGAAGCCTAAAGATTAAGATCAACCAACCCATAGTTTGTAACTTTAGTTTCTTCAGTTTTTACCAAAGCTGATGGTAAATAATAATGATATAGGTGACCATGAGGACTAGATTCATTTCACTTTCCCTGTCTCCTTTCAACTGGAACTAGAAATTGGTGACCAGAAGATGACTCTACAGAAGAAACAATAGCTCTAGTTGTTCTACAAGCCAGAAAAAGAAGGCCTGGTTAATTGGGTATTAGCTGGAGAAAACTGGATTGTTACCTTGAATACAAAGCATATTCTGCACTCCCCCATCACACCCCCTCCTGCACATTAGATGCATTCCAGAGAAGTTGTGGGTAATGAAAATAGCTGCTATTGAGTCATTATTCATTGACTTGCTTACACTGGCTGGGAAGTTTTCCCAGAGGAAGAAAAATGATCCCAAACTATGATTAAAGCTCATACTTTAAGAATCTTAATAATCAAATCACAAAATCTTCCATATGTCTCAATGCATCGGCATTTTGCTCCCACAGACCAGCAAGTGAACAATGAAGCCATGTGATCATTTTACACTCGTTTACTATTATACTTCATTATACCCAAATCTCTTATTTGATAAACACCCCATTTAGCCAAACTGACTATGTTGCTTGGTATTTTGCCCAAATTATCACTTCAGTGACTTCCCACATGCATTCGTGCCCTTTAAGTATTTCTAAAAATGGTAATGGGGGCCTCTCAGGCTCAAATCTCCTTAAACACATCATTTTTCCCCAAAATATGGCTGCCAAGGTTAACTAAAATATCAAGCTTCTTTGCTTTGGGCAGGAATTTTAGACATTCACTGTGATAACAGTGTTTATTACTGCAATCAGAAGCTCTATCTTTCAATAGCAAACAATGGAAAATGAGTTAATTGTTATGTAATAAATACGGTTTGGAAGATAAAAGCCTTTTAAAACATGGAAACCATGGGGAAATTAATAAAAGATACCCATGTAGGTTAAAAATGCAAATAAAGTGAGTTTTATTGGTTGGGGGTGAAGTATGGATAGTGTTGCCTATTTATTGACCTACAAAATAATGATTTATCCAGCTTCTACTGGGTGCTGGGCATTGTACCAGCTACTAGGGGAATAAGACTTGAGTTCTGTCCTTAGGGAATTGCCAATCTAGAAAGAAAAAAATCACAATATATAATTATACATGTAACATATAAGTTTACAGATATGTATGTATGTATGTGTACATACTCTTCAATCCATTGAATATGCTGACTCTCATGCAATGAAAGAGAAAAATGAAAATGATTTAAAAGAATTTTACAAGAGGAGACTGTGTCTGAGTTTTTAATGACTAAAGTAAATGCTATTCTGACAACTTTTACTCTTGCTGCTATCTTTGGACAGAAGCCACATGGGCAAAATACGAGATCCACAAATTGAGGCTGCCAATCTATATATGTGTAGTCATTGACCTAAGGACTGCTCTGTCATTTCTCAAAGTACATCCTGAAGATCATCACCCCTTGAGATATTTCCACTAAAATCAAGGGAAGGAGGACACGATCAACAATTTGGGAATCACTGAGTACTTTCTCTCTACCTTAGAGATTCATGACAAATTATTACATATAAAAGCTATGTGAAGTATTGCATCAAATAATCTAGTTTAATTTATGGAAACCAGTCTTCCCCAGACTTACTTGATCATGAATGGCATTTTTATTTATTGACATCTTTTGGAACGAGTACTCCCCAGAATGTTCTTTTGGAAACACTGCAGCAATAGATAATGAACATGTGTCTATTGCCCTTAAAAGAGTATCTGTAGATCACTTTTACTATTGACCCCCATAGACATTTTACAGAGATTAAACTTCCTTGCCCTATTGTATACATTTCCAGAATCAAATGTTTATATATTGAAGCAAGTTTTGCAAAATGAAAGTCAAAATAAGTAGGTATGTAATGTGAAAGGTTGTGGCCGAATGCAAAAGGAAAAAAAGGACAAAAAATCATTTTACACACAGTGGGCAATCTATTGCTAAACAACCTTGAATTGCTTGGTGTTCCATATTTCTTTCTTCTTGACATAAACATGATTCAAATGTTTGAATCTATTCTTACATGATCACTTTGTTAGCTTCATGTTGCAGATTGCTCCTTCAGGGAAGGCTAAAATAACTCAGCAGAAAACATGACCAGCCAAAGGGAGTCATGTTCTTCGGTTGTGAAGAAAGTGTCTACCAAGAGCCGTGGAGAGCTCATTAGCTTGATAGAATAATGCAGAAGATCAAAGAATTAAGTTGAAATAATTTTATTTCCATTATGTCAGTTCCATGGGAATGACCATCCCTTTGACCCTCATTGTTCTTTGACAAAGCCTTCTGGAGCATCAAAAAGCACTTAAAAATATTTCTTATGCTCTACTGTTCTTCCCACTGATCCCTTCAAAGATGCCAGAGTGTCCTAGAACCCCACCTTTCACATTCCTGACCCGTAGAGGTTTTTGTGAAATTTTCTCCACTGAACTTATTATATTTGTATTTATAATTATTAATATTACTAAGAGTAACATTTCCTATAGCTCTTAAACGAGGTAATAAAGGTAATGCACTTATATCAGTGTCTGACCCAGAGGAAATGTTCCATAAGTGTTGGTTGTTATTCTGTAATTATGCATTATGTATTATCATATAGTATGTAATTTGCCAGTAATTTAAAATTCAATCTCCTTCACTCCTCACAACAACACTATTGGGTAGATATTCTTGTTCTCATTTTACAGATGAGGAAACTGAAATCCAATGACACTAAACAATTTGAAGCAAAAACCAACTAGATATAGACCCTAGAGATTATATTAAGCATAATCAAAAGCCAATTTAAATATCTATCTTCTTGTAATTTGTTAACCTTCAACTATTGTAATCCCTTTTTAACAGATGAGAAAAATTAAACCCAGAGGGGTTCGATAGCTCATTCACGGTCATATAGAGTCCATGGTGGACCCTGCTGTGATGTGTTCATTGGCTAGATTCTAATCTCCAGTAATTCAATCAAACACTAATCTAGGTATTGGTGGGAAGTATTGTGTAAATGGATTAAAGTCCATAATCCGTTGACTTTAAATAAGGAAGATTCTTTCAGATAATTTGGGGAGAAGGCACTGCTTCAATCAGTTGGAAGGCCTTGAGAGTGGAGTTGAGGCTTCCCTGAGGAAGAAGAAATTCCACCTGTAGACTTTAGTGTCTGCTCGTTCCTGAGAGTTCCAGCCTGCCATTTTCCCATGAGACTGCCCTACAATTCTCAGATTTGCCAAGCTAGCCCCTACAATCACATAAGCTAATTCCTTGAAATGATTCTCCTAATATTTATCTCCTACTGGTTCTGTTTCTTTGGTTGAACCCTGACTAACCCTGGATTCAAACTCAAATCTCTATGTCTAGAGACAGAGGCCAGCTCTGATCTACTAACATCATGGCAACCACCAACACTCAACTCATTTAGGTAAAGTCGGTCTTGACTTTGTCAGATCCACATTAATTATTTAAGAAGCTTTAACCATATACATCATGAATAAGACATACGAATGTTCTTATATTTATGTAATACTACTTTTCTTCTACTATTTCTAAGACAATAATAGCAGTGCTAATTATAATTAACATTTGCTAAGGAATCATCACATTCCAGCAAAAACCCAAGTTCTTTGAAATCATTATCTTATTTGATGGGTATAAGCTATCAAGAGGTAAGATTCTTCTTAATATAAGGAAGAATTTTCTAAGCACAAGAGCAGTCTAAAGATAGACTGGGCTGATCCAAGAGATGGAAAACTCTCCATCTGTCAAGGAATGCAAGCCCAAGTTCAAGTCACTTGACAGGAAAATTAGAGAGAAAATTCAGCATTGGATACCAGCTGAAGTTGACAAATCCTAAACTCCCCATTCCAAAACTATGCCCTCTGACAATTTATATATTTAGTCTCCATGATATTTTTAAACTGCTAATAAAATTGTCCCTATGCCCCCTGAGTATATGCATGTTTGGACTTTTTGCAAAATTAGAAATAAATCAATGAATCTAATCTTTTCTTTTATGGCCTGCCACAAAGGTGACTACAAAGATCTGTAAACAGGCACACAATAAATACAAGTTAAATCAGAGTCATTTTTAATTATCCACATTGATAATTGGAGCAAATGGACAGATAATCCCAAATAGCAAATAAGGGTCAGCATATTTTGTCTATGACCTTTAAATTCTGTGCCCAAACTTCTTCATGATCAGGAGGTAACTCTTGGCTGAAAAAATATCCACTTCCTAGATAGAATCCTAGTCTCCTCTTTCTTTTTTTAATCTCTATATTAAATTTATTAGAATTCTTAATTAAACTGAGTCAATTATAATTAACATGAATTTTTTAAAAAAAATTTTTCCCCTGGACTCTCTAAAGTTCAGATCATCCAACTGAAAATAGACAGAAAAAGGCAAAATTATTGCACACAAATGTTTCCATAGTACATGAATTAGCAAACCAAAATTGTGAAGCTAATTACTTTGTTAAGAGATGAAAAGAACTTCAAGGAAGCTCACACCAAACCTACCCACAGTGGGAGTCCACTTATCTCATCCTGACTCTGAAACTACCCAGTTGCTCTGTCAACAGCATTGTGCCAAAGGCCACTTAGTTCCCAGACAGTCTAAAGCCAAGAGAGTGAAAGGATGGTGATATTTCTGGGGAGCTTCCAAGAACTAGAGATAAGGTCTGAATCGGCCACATTCATTTCCTAAGCCATGGCCTATGGCTAAGCAAAGTGAGAATAAGTTTCCAATTCATTTTTGTTTTGTTTAACACATTAACTGCCTTGTGAGTTGTATTTAACTCATGCTAGTTTTGAGCCTGGGGCCTCATGAAGCATATGTAACTCACAGGTCTCTTCACCTTGGGAGCTTTGAGAACTGTTTTTCAAGTTACATATAACTCATGCACAGAAAATAATAAAAAATAACAAATTTTTTATTAAATTAGAAAATATCATTTTGTTTTCAAAGTTTTTATTCTATTTTTGTAATAAAACACCATGGCCCCAAGGAAAAAAATGTTTTTCTAGTGTGGCAGTCAATGTGTTAAATAAAAAAATTAAAATACCATAAACTAGTTTAAGACAGAAAGAAATGCTGTGTCCAAGAGAGACTGCTGGACTAGAAAATAGAAGATCTGGGGTCTAGATCCAGACCTGTCAATAATTACCTATGAGATGGTAGGCAAATTATGGAACCACTCCAGGTCTTCCTTATTATAGTAGCAGCTACTACTTAATGAAAACTTTCTTCCATGTGTCTTGGTTAATTTTCTAAAAGCAATTTTGCATTTTAATTCATAGAATCCTCCCAACAACCTTATGAACTAAGTACTATTAGTAGACCCACTTTACAGATGACAAAAGTGAGGCATAGAAATTAACTTGTCCAGGGCAGGGTCATATAGCAGGATCAAATAAGACTCCACCCCACTCTTTACCACCATGCTATACTGCCTCTTAGCTAGAAAATGTGAGAGACAAACTCTCACAGGTTTCTTTAGCTCCTGTACTCTGTGATTCTACAATGTAGTAAAATGCCTATTAAGTAGAAATTTTTAAAGGGCTAGCCTTAGCAGGAAATTCCATTTGAAGAAATATTCATCTTTCAAGATGCAGATCAACTGTCATCTCTTCTGTGCCCTAGGCATATGTGCCAGCCAGCGTGTCCTGAGTGAGATGAATATAGTTTAAATCCTGCTTTTCATACTCATTGAAACTCTCTTTACCTTGTTTTTCTTACCTACTTGATTGCAAACTCTTCTAGGTCAAGATAACTTGTTCATCTCTGAGTGCCCCCAGAAGCTGGAACATGATAGGTGCTCAATAAATACTGTATTTGTTTTAAGTACAGATGGTCCCCTAATTTTTCACTTTGCAATGATGCAGAAGTGATACACATTCAGTACGCTCTTCGACTTTCAATGGGGCTACATCCAGAAAAACCAATCATAAGTCAAAAGTGCATTTTTACTTACAATAGATTCAACTTACAATGGGTTTATCTGGATGTAATCCTATTGTAATTCAAGGGACATCTGTACCGCATTTAATAGCTACACAGGATAAGATATTTCCTGATTATGACAAAATTTGCGGGGAAATAATATTTAAGAATAAAGTATTAGAATAACTTAGCTCCCATCTTACTCCATTTTTTACTGCTATAACAGAATACCACAGACTGAGTAATTTAAAAAGAAAAGAATTTTCTTTGGCTCACAGTTCTGGAGGTTGGGAAGTCCAAGAGCATGGCACCAGAATTTGGTGAGGGTCTTCCCATGGCAGAAGGTGGACAAGCAAGAAGGACAAGAGAGTGTGTGCAAGAGAGCTGCTTCGCTAACAAAGCTATTCCCATGATAACTAACCCAATCCCAAGATAACAGCATTAATCCATTCATGAGGGTGGAGGCTAATGACCTAATCACCTCTTAAGGATCTCACCCTCTCAACATAGCTGCATTGGGGGCTGATAAAATTTCCAACACATGAACTTTGGGGGACATTTGCAAATCAAAGCACCTCCTTTCCCTGCCACCTGTGAACTCACCTCATTTTATACCCCCAAACTGTCTTCTCTGGGCTTCACCGTTATTATCTCCTGCCAAAGTCCCCTGGAGCCACCCGAGCATTCTTGCTGTTTCTCATCATGTCAAGCAGGCCCTACCCTCAGGACCTTGCATTTTCTGTTTTCTTGCCTGAAATGTCTTTCACCTTCACTTTCTTTAGATCTCTGCTGAAATGTCCATGAGTGAGAGAGTCCTTCACCGATCACCCACACGATGGAGCCACATGCGCCCCTCCCACCTCCCCCTGTCACCTTTTCTTGTCCATGACACTTTCTAACACCTAAAATATGACAAAGCCCATTTTTCCTCCATTCAAATGATAGTGCTATAAAGTTAGAATCTTTTACCTATTCATCTAGAAGAATACCTGGCATGTTGTAGATAATCAAAAACTATGTAGATAAGTGAGTGAATACAGAAAAATATTTTCACCATACAAATATTAAAAATGCTTTTTAAGGGGTTTGTTACGATAGCAATAAATTTAAATGTGAAACATTAGGTTAGTAACCCAAAGTCCATCTCTGGTCAGCTTTCTGTCCTGTGGCTTGTTACATTTGTGAAGAAACTACCGATAGAATGTGAAGCTCATTTCTTTGCTGTGACATTTGGGTATACATGTTCCAACACTAAGAGGGAGTATGAATGATATGGGTCCATTGGATGCAGGGGAATTTGTGGGCACCAGCGTAGAGAGGAAACCACCTTAGTGCCGGCAACCAGGTAGTTGTGTCATTGAGCATTTGCCTCTCTCTGCACTCCTCAAAGTCATGCATTCTGTCTCGCTCACCTGTGCATCCAGTGCTGGGGCCTGGCAGGCAGAAGGAGTGCTTTAAATCCTTGTTGGATGAATGGAGGGAGCACTAAACTTAGAGGCTTCTCTCTAGCCCCATTTTAGGTTACTCTTAACTGGGCCTGGCAAACCTGTAGTATCAAGCTCAGATCAGCTATGAGACTCTCCTCCCAGAACCATGTTTACGGTCTGTACCTTCTGGGCCATGTCAATACTTTCCACATCCCATTGATTATAAAACCCAAATTTGGGAGAAGGGACTGTGTTCAAATCTGAGTCCATACCCTATGCAAACTTTGCCATTTAATGGAGACTCGATAAATGTTAAATAAGTACATAATTAAAGAATTCATAGAAGAACTTTCCCAAGAAGAGGGTGAGCACTTGGGAGGTACTCCCCAGTGCATATATATGTTATTCTGGTCATTTAGTTAACTGAGAGGTGTTAGAATTTTTATTTTAGAGGAATAGGAAGGGCTCAGAGACATAAAATGATTTGCACATGGTGACACCACGTGTCTTTGGCAAAAGCAGGAAAAGTCTGAGGTCTGTTTACTCTGCCTTAGAACCAGAAACTTGAATTTTAATAAGGACTTGTCCTGTTCTCTCTTGTGCAACTTCTTGTCCACATATAGGTGATGCAGAATAGCTCTGTCAGATAATTATATTAAGGCTAGTGCTACCTATTCACTGCCATGCACTTGAGTTATTAGTCAGGCTAAGCCATTAGTATAGAGAAAATATCTAAATATCTATCTACCTCTATCTATATACATACACACACACACACACACACACCAGAGAGACTAAATATACCAGTGGATAATACCCAAACCATATATAAAAGTAGAACTCTGACACACAACCTGCAGTAGCCTTCCCAGGAAACCAACACCTTATCTCCAATAAACAACCCAGGAAGGCAACCTGCTATAAGTCAGACTTGCAGGAAGCCAGATCACCATCTCTAATGACAATCCAGAAA
This sequence comes from Daubentonia madagascariensis, assembly GCA_023783475.1. Lineage (NCBI taxonomy): Eukaryota > Metazoa > Chordata > Mammalia > Primates > Daubentoniidae > Daubentonia > Daubentonia madagascariensis. The sequence goes on from JAKFHU010001769.1 coordinate 12,645,707, forward strand.
GCTAAACAATAACTTCTGTAACAACCAGCCCCCATTGACCAGGTCTTAATTAATAGCTGACACCTTCCCTAATCTTTGTCTCTACTTCCTACTTAGAACCAACCAGAAAATGCCAAATCTGCACCCTTAACCAATGACATTGCACACCCGCTCCTGCAGAGTCCCCATGTTAACAGCTTCTAGCCAGGGCACACCTGAAGCCTTCCCTTTTCTCCACTATGAAGCTTTCCTACTCCTCTGCCTGTCTTTCAGTCTCTGCCAAAAAAGCAAGTGATGGTGGCCAACTCCCTTGCTATAGCAAGCTCTGAATACATAGTCTTTGCTCATTCTCATTTGGCTTGTCTTTGTTCATTTTATATGTGTATATATATGTGTATGTATACACACATGTGTATATATGTGTATATGTATATACACACATATATATGCTATTAGTATATAAAATATCTATCTGTGTACATATCTATCTACACACAGGCAGATATACATATATAATTTTTGTATGTGTGTGTATATACATCTCATGTAACCACTGAATTGTTTAATATTTTTAAAAAATACATTCCTGATAAAATGTTTTATGTTAGAGTTAATTTTAACACATCTATCTTACAGAAAAATAGTAATTTTCTAATATGCCCTTAAAAACTGCCTATTAAATAAAATCTATTCTATTTATTCAGTTACCACCTGAAAACATTTCATATACTACCAGTAGTGCATGTAGCTTAGTCAGGCAAATGCTGAGGTTAGAGTTAAAAACCTGTGCTTGAATTCAGCTTCACCCTTCACTTGCTGTGTGGCCTAGGACAAATGATCTGCACTCTTTGCATTGTGGGTCCTTACCTGAAGAAAACCAATGATAAATCCAAACTTATAGGGTTATGGTGAAGACGAAATTCAATGAGACTTATGCATGCACCAGGCTCAGGCAGGCATTCAATAAATACATTTATATTTTACTACATGCAAAATAACAGGAGGCAAGAAGTAGGAGGAAAAAACTGTAGCACCAGAGTCAGGTCCCCTGGCTTAGTTCAAATCCAAAGGAGTATATGGAGTCCACCACTGGCCAACTATCAGCAGCCAGAAAATGTTCATCTACACTAAGTAAAGTGCTGATGATGAAAAGCTGTTTAAAGCACCTTAGTTGAATCACAGGTACTATCTATGAGGAAGACTTTAAAGGGGAGGGAGGACCAGCCTCCGGCCATTTAAAACCAGACAGAGTTGTTAATGATAACATGTGTTCAATGGCTGTTTAGGGGATCTTTGAACATTGGTCAGAATTAAAGCTGAGAAACAGAAAAATATTCAGCAGATGACAAAACAGTCCCCAATCTATTTTCGCACATTTTCTAGAAAAGACTGGGTCTCTTTCAAAAGCTTTAAATAGACCCTAACAGTAAGAAATCTGGAACGCAAAAATTACATATGTATGTTATATGTATGTTTGTATAATTATTTTTTTAACAATGTTCGCACTAACACGGGCCAGGATGCTTTAGGAAGATGGCATAATTAAGGGGGCTTTATGGCAAGTTATTTCACAAATAACTGCACAGATTAATAAATCAATGAAATGCACTTAAAAGATGGGCGCGGGGGATCAGTTTCCTCTCAGGGCAATTTAGAAGCAGAACTAGTAAGTTCAGTAGATGCTGCCAGAGGCACAGATTCCTGATTCATCCACCCAAAGAGGATGCAAAATCACAGGACATCAGAAGGTGGAATGGAAAGGGTAGTGTTATCAGGATGTCCCCTGAGGGGATGAGTGAGGGGAAGGCTCTATTCTGCATAAAGAAGGAAACTACCTCCACAATTTCCCAAGTGCCCATCAATACATGAGTGGATTAAGCAAATGTGGTATACGTATACCAGGTACTACTCAGCCACAAAAAACAATGGTGAACTAACACCTCTTGTATTATCCTGGATGGAACTGGAGCCCATTCATCTAAGTGAAGTGTCTCAAGAATGGAAAAACAAGCACCACTACTAACTGATCAATACTTATGTGCACACATGGAAATAATATTCATCAGGGGTTGGGCAGGTGGGAGGGGGGTGGAGGGGATGGGAAAACTCACACCTAATGGGTGCAGGGTGCACAGTTTGGAGGATGTCCATGATTGTAGCTCTGACTTGGGCAGTGCATAGGCAATATATATAACCAAAGTGTTGTACCCCCATAATATTCTGAAATAAATAAATAAATAAATAAATGGAAAAACAAGCACCACATGTACTCACCATCAAATTGATACTAATTGATCAACACTTACGCGCACACATGGAAATAATATTCATCAGGGGTTGGGCAGGTGGAGGGGGGAGGAGGGGATGGGAAAATTCACACCTAAGGGGTGCAGTGTGCACTATCTGGGGGATGGGCACGCTTGTAGCTCTGACTCAGGCACAGCAAAAGCAATACATGTAACCTAAACGTCTGTACCCCTGTAATACTCTGAAATAAAAAAATAAATAAAAAAAAATTTTCCAAGTGAGAAAGCTAGTGTATACTGGTGAGATATAAAGCAAGACCAGAGGTTGTCACCTTTGTGAAGCCCACTTGCGTGTGCAGGTTCGTGCCACACCCTCTTCCAAGAACTGGGAAGAGAAGGGTGTGGGAAACGCAGTTGAGATTTGACCCTGAAGCCCTTTCTGAGACATTCCTCACCTGCCTTTTCCCCTCCTGTCTCCTGAATTATTCCTCAAGCACAAGAGATAACATTTTACTTTTAAAGAGAGATACTTTACAGCCACTTCTGAAATATCTGTTTTGCTCTATCAATAACTAGTGTCTATTTTCTTGCATCTCCTTCAAAATAATTCTTAATCAGCATCCCACTCTTCCTGTCCTAGCATTAAAGCCCCCACTTTCCAAAGTTTGGGTAAATCTTCATTTTTCATTTGTTTTGCTTTCTTAAAGTGGAGGCAGATCCTATTCAGTTAAATGGATGGACATATAATAATAGAATGTTAATGTGGGAAGCAGTGCTGCTTGTGACCTAGCCCAAGTTTTACAGATAAATAAACTGAAGCTCAGGAAGGTTTATATTCTAACCATTCTCCAGGCCACAGGAGCAGCCATCAACAGACCGAACCAAGGTCTTCTTGACTGGTGGCCATGGTACTACATCCTGCTGGAGAGCTGAGCAAAGCTTTACCCTGGGGGAAGTGAGTGCTGTGTGGACGTCTGGAAGTTGTACTTGTTCCTTAATTCTGCACATAAGATGAGGATGCTTAATGAAGGAATAAGGAGATGGGACAGGGTGGAGTGTGGGGAGAAGGAAAAGTAGCACGGTATAAGATGGGAAAAGAAGGGATAAACAATAAAAATTGTCTTAATAGAAAAGCAATAGAAAACTTGGGGGCTGTGACAAGGCAAGTCCTTCACGCAACAAGAAGACCTATCACACATGGAGCCATCCCTCTAGGGGCTTCAAGAAGTTAGCTTACCCAGAAACTGCATTTCAGTATATCAGAAGAGAGAGAGAGATTAGATAGATAATTAAATAGTACAGTATAGTATCAGGTATCAGGCAAAGCATTAATATTAACTCTAGATATTTTTAAGTCCTCCAAAACTAACACAGCAAAAAGGAACAAACTACAAATTTTTCTGCTTATATTATATAAACATCTCAATTATGGAAACAGTCAATGATTATATTTACAATTTAAGTTTAATTAGCACATGGCACAATACCTAGTCTAATGCATGTATGCTTTATATTGATGTAATTTCCAGCTGAATTGCAAAATGAAAACATTCCGGCCCATCAGGCTTCATGGGTTACCTAGAGTATCCTCTTTTTGAGGGCAGAATCATGTCATGTACATCTTTGTATCCATCAAAGGGCAGAGCCAAGGCTTTGTGTGAGATGAGGGGCACAATAAGTATTTGTTAAATGTCTAAATAAAAGAAAATAATCATCTCACTAAAAACTAAAAAGGAAAAATAAAAGGGTTCTAAAATGAGGCTTTGCAGGACTTTGTGCCCCGGCAGCAGCTTGAATGCGAATAAAGTGCTAAACCCCATTAAGAAATTAAGGCCACATTTAAAAATCAAATGAGATCCCTTTTTTATTGGAACGACTTCGGGATAGATCTATGGTCTGCTAATACACGAAAGATGGTCCATGTCATTATCAAGCCATATCCTGAAAATACAGATGACAAGCTCCTGAATTATACAGAAGAGGCAAGTCTTTGCCTCGCAGAAAACTCGAGTGTTTCCCTTTCTTAAATTGTATTTCAGATTATTTCAGATTTCAAAGCAAACTTCATCATCTTTCATGTCAAAAACAAAAACACAAACCCTCCAGCCCTTTCTGCTCATGCTGTGAAATAAGCTTGTCATATTAAAAGAGGCTTTGTAAGTTCAGCCTTTATTTATCCTATTATTTATCATAAGGCTACACTATTTAAAGGTAACGCACATTTGCTTACAGAGGATCGGCCACGGTAACAGCTGGGCTACGAGAAATTCAGTCGGAAATTCACATTTAAAACTTAGATTTTCCCTTTGAATGGCAACTGAAAAGAAAAAAACACAAAACACACCAGCTCAGCCAGGGAGCAGGAGAGGGAGGAGGGGAATTAACAAATCTTTGAAAAATAAAGCTGCATAATCTGCTATATTTCAGGCTGCTTTTATCCTCCAAATCCCTCATCTTTGTTTAAGCTACAAACGGACTCTATAAAAATCAGCTCACTGGCCTCCTCCTATTATACACCTCCCTGCACAAATCAAATGAAGCTTTGGCTGAAAAGCTGATAAAAAAAAAAAAATACACCACCACCCAACACATGAGCAAGCTGATATATTTAAAAAGTAGTTATCATTTCGGCTCCTTTGCTTTCTCTCCAGGGAATAGATCATCTGTCTAAGGAGCAAGCAAAACTCTGGCACTGAGCACACTTCGCCCCTTGCATTTGTTTTGATTAGGGATTTTCTAAAATAACCACCACATGAAGTGCTTCATCATTAGCATTGATTTTTAATACCTTGGGAGTGAACCATGGTCGTGTAACTGTTTAATAGCAGGGCATAACGAAGACTACCTCCTAATATTTGCTATCACAATATGGTTTTTCCTGGGAAACACGTTTTTCTTGTGCTGAAAACAACACAGGCTCTGCATTATCTGGGTCCTTCGGGTCTATTCTGTTTCATTCTGTTTTCATTTATGTCGTTGGTAGTGAATTCTAGATTCTAGCCAGCAATGTCAGAAAGAAACACATCCTTCTTGACATATTTGCCATGGCTTTTCTCCCCACTGCTGGCATAACAGGGGGATGCTGAGACACCCAGAGTCCATCTCTCTCATAGCCCTGTTTGACAGGCTGCCAGCCTAAATCTGAGTGTCCCCTCTAAACAGCCCCATAACACCAGAAATCTTCCTCCACAGTTGTTATCGTAGTTACAAGTGTGTATTGTCTAATCTTTGATTGATGCCTATCTCAACTGGGACACTGGAAATTCCGCAAGGGTGGAGATTGTTATGAATCTCTGAATCCTCCCTGTCCAGCCCAGTGAAGTTAGTTAGGCATGATAAAGATTCAAAAACTGTGTCACTTACCACATTTTAGATTTTTTAAAATAACAATATTAGCTAAAATAATCAGAGTGTGTGCCACAAACCAAGCACTTCACATACATTGTCTCATTTATTCCTCCCCCAAACTCTATAAGGTGGCTACGGGTATTGCCATCCTATTTCATAGACGAGAAATGGAGGCTTTTACAGAGTCTAACTCGTTTGCCTGGTTATGAAAGCATGTGATAGAATCAGGGCTTAACCTTCCACGGGCTGCCATGAGAGCACGAGGGGTGCCCCAGTAGTCTCATCATCTCTCATAGCTGCTTCTCACACCGCGCCAAGAGCATCAGGATGAGACCCTCACGGCTCATTCATGGTCGCAATGCCTGGTGCCATTTATTAAGCTCCTACATCCTGGTTCTGAGACATTCTGCCTAATATTAATACAAACAACAATCGTGTTCCATTAAATGTTTGTTATGGTTGTTATCCTCCTTGACTGTCAAGAACACTGCTACTTAGGGCTCAAGTGACTTCCCCCAGGCCTTATGGAAAGGAAGAAATAGAGTTCGCACAAAGCTTTCCCACAAGGGAGTTGAAACTGGAGCGAGGGAAAGGAAAGCAGGGAGAAAACAAATGAAGGAACTGCCTTGACCACCAAAAAGAATCAGAAAGAGGGTGAGGATGTGCACAGGAGAAAGGAGAGGACTCAAAGAAAATGGTATGCTGGGTGCACAGGTGGGACTCAGGAAGACTTTCATCAGAACTGGAGTGAAATGGGTTGGAATGGATGGGATGGGAATTAAAATGCACGGCCAGCTTCCCACTTGGCATAGCCCTATTCTGGCATATGCATTTACTTATCGCTATGGACTGAACTGCATCCCCCAAAATTCGTTTGTCTAAGTCCTAACCCCTGATGTGATGGTATTTGGAGATGTTTGAAGAGCTCACGTGGGTGGGGCCCTCATGATGGGATTAGTGCCCTTATAAAAGAGACCAAACAGCACTTGTGTTCTCTCTCTCTCTCTCTCTCTCTCTCTCTCTCTCTCTCTCGGTCACACCCCCCGCCCCCAAGAAGTCACAGGAGCACACTGAGACAGAAGTCAGGAAGAGAGCCCTCGCCAGGACTTGAACTAGCCGGAATCTTGATCTTGGACTTCCTACCTTCAGAACGGTGAGAAAACAAATGTCTTGTTTAAGCCACCCAGTGCATGGTATTTTGTTATACTGGCCCATACAGACTAAGACTAAAAGGTCTTGGAGGCCCCCTCAGCCTGCTTCAGTTTGTCTCCAGCTGGTAACACTCTCAGAATGTTTTTGTTCATCTGCTTTCCTTCTAAAGCAGTCACTTCAAGAAAGCAAACTCATACAAATCCAAAGGTATCCGAGGCAAACCCCAACCTCTTTTTCAAAACCCACCCAGTTGGCCTTGCAAGCTGTGGGTGAAATTCTAAGAATGTCCCAACAGGAATTCAGAGGCCTTGTCTTGAAAAGTAGATCCTTTCCTTCAAAGTGGTTTCGTGTAAACAATTTTACCTACCAATCTCAAGTTGTTTAGATTCCAATCTGTCTTATTATGAATTTGAACCTGCTGCACAGAGAAAAAAAATTTCCCCCCCCTAATGAACTGTTGTTTCAAGACACAAGACACTCAGCTTTGTGATTTTCAAGCACCTCCCCCTAGCCTTGCCTTTTCAAAGGGGCTTGGGACTTGGTTGGAGCTTTCTTTTATAAATGCAAGTACAATTATTAGTTATGCATTTCAATACACCCTAAAATGGTAAAGGACAATACTCTGGCACTCACAATAACAGTACATTCCTTTTCATCCCCTGCAGAGCTCCAAATGTTACTTCATTAGTGCGGATTTGATCACAATGCTCTTTGCCACCATAGCTTCTCTTTCGGAGCCCAAGGAAGCTGTGAATGTTATGTAATGTATGATTATTAACCTACATCAAAAAAATCACAGTGGCTCAGTCTACTGTTTTTCTACTAATTCAATTCCTCATTAATAACCTTGATTACTATGCATGGATAGAATAGGATTTTATAGTAGATAGCTTGAAATTGCCACGGCAAACTCATTACTATCCACAGCTATAGTTCTATATAGAAGTCAAATTGGAAAATGTGAGAAACTGCCTAATACAGAAAGTTTTATTCTGATGGGAGATAGCTGGGCTGAGTTCCCCTCTGTTTGGACAAACAAACACATACATCTGAAGTGTCAGCTGTTAGGGACCAGAATGGGGAAAAAAAATTGTGGGATGCATTCTTTTCTGAAAAGGGGTTTGGCAACAAAGCAAAGCCAATGTAAGTTAAAAATGAACACTCTACGCTTAGAAAACCAAATTATGCAAATCCACCCACTTTCTACCTAGTTACGGTTTCCCTGCATTGGCTGACTTTTTAAGGTCGGGGAGAAAGGCACAGGGGATGTTCACAATCTGCTGGGTTAGCTGCTGAGGTTACACACGCAAATCACAATTGGGGGAACAAGCCTCGACTGCAACTGGACACGCATTTTTCAAAACCACCAGGACAAAAAGAATGAAGCTGTGGAGCAGGACAAGCACCGTACTCAGTCCCCTTCTCAGGCTGAGCATCCAGATCAAATATAATAGCTCAACAAAAGATACGGCTCAAAATCAAGTGAGGCTGGTTATTACCTTGATATAGTGTATTTTCCTACCTCTAATAATAATGCAAGATAGGAATAAATAGGATCCAACCTAGCCAATTATGATCATAAGGTGAATTGGAGTGGTATAAAATTTAACCCTGTAGAAGATACCTTGAACAGCATAATTGGAATGAATTGTAACAGATATCCAATTATTAGGAATTTGAAAAAAGGATTGTTTAAGACTAGTATCTGGCTGGAACAGTACTCTTGGCATTTGATTCCTGCGCAGGTCTGGAAGTTCTGGACAGATACAGTGTGCACAAATACAGTCTAAGGATTGGCTTGGGCATCAGGAATCTGGCTGCTGACACATCAAGCAAATGGCTCTGGGTTCTAAAACCAAACATCTACAACTTGGGGTTTAATGTATCTGCTTCAAAGAGAAGCTATAGGGACATAATAAAATAATAGAAGAGAATGCCTTGTGGAAATAGCAGCATTGGGTAAAAATTGTTTGTGTGGCACCAGTGAATTCAGGGTTCACTCATTTTCCAGCAATCCACTCATAGGATGAGCGTTGCCTTGTGATATGGCGGGCATGTAGAAGCATTGCTTTCTGATATGACGCTTTACGCTGTCTCAACTATTGTACACAAACCACCCTAGTCATCAAGGCAATAATTAACTTCATTTTGATGTTGCCTAATTACCATGTTTACTCTTCACACTATCATCACACATTGGCTTATTTTTAAAAAATATTGTTATTAGTGGTAACAGATACAATAAATAAAATCGCAATACTTGGACGAGATGAAGCTGCAGAAGACAATGCATATTTTTAGAGAGGCAGCCTGGCATAGGGAAAAGAGAACAGGGTTTGGATTCAGGAGAAAAAAGAAATCTGAGTTCAAATTTTGGCTTGGCTGTAATTTTTTCATCTGATAAATAAGAATAATAATACCTTTTAGAGCTTTTTAGCCAGATTAAATGATATGCTTTATGCAATATTCTTATCCTACTTTGTGGCATATAGTAGGTTCTCCTTAAATGGCAACTGTAATGATATTGATGATGGCTAATAAATGGTTAGTCAGGTCAGATCTTTGGGGCAAGGTGTTTGACCACCCACATCCTGAGATAATTCATTCAACAACCATGTATTTCATCCTGCTGATTAAGTAAATGAGCAAATAGGAGAATGAATGAATGATGATAGATGAAGATAATTCAAGGGACATGCCACCGTCATTAATCAGAATTTCAGAAGCTGAATCTTTGTTCCCTGGAATAGTGCCTGGTGCTCAGAATTTGTTGTTGTGAACAAAAATAGAACTTTATTTTTTAAAAAAAGTTCCCCAGCAGACATTGCTACACTGCTGCCCCCATTTCCTGGCCTTCCTCCTTCCCCTTATCCTGTGCGGAGATGACAGTCCCCTCTGCCCAATGTCCTTCCCTCCCATGTGCATGATACCTTTCCCTCCTCCCCACCTTCCCTCCGCTGCTGCCCACGTCCGGGATGCCCTGTCTTTCTCACCATTTCCCGCCAAAGATAAGCAAGAGCTGGTTCCTATCTTCCAAACACTCGGGCTATGAAGTGAAATGCTGTCACTTAGGCACAAAAAACTGAGAACAGTCATCATTCCTCAAAGACAGAGGTGGATGATGTGTTTAGGTGGAACAGCAAAGTAGGAGCTCCTGTCCACACTGGAGCCTCCTGTCGTTTGTGGTCCACATCAGCCCCCTCCGCTGTGTCCACAATGCTCTGACGTGGTGGGCAGTGGGAGGGGAGATTTAAGGGTCCCGGAGGATCTGTAGGAAGAAGGCTCAAGTGGCCTCTCCGAGTGAAGGAGATGCTCTTACCCTGGGGGCTGGCTGAGTTCTCCTTCTCCTCATCTCTGTATCCCTCTTCATTCCTTTTAAGAGAAGAGCAACCACCCAGGGAGCTGGACCCATGGGCGGGTGTAGGGACCATGCCACAGCCTCTGGGCAGCAGCCTGCATGTGTCCGGTGACACCAGCCTCTTCTCATCCCCTCCTTGATACCTCCCGCTCTCTGACACTCTGCACCTCAGCTTTGGGGGGGACGGGTCCTCTCTACCCACCTGCTCCTTTGGCTCACAGGCACACAAATGCCAGACTCCAACTCATTCACCCACATGCCTTTTGTTCTAACCCTCCATCCCTCTCATAGGACTACCAAAGAAAGGCAATATAAAATAAATGTCTTTCCAAAAACGAAAATTAGTACTGGCTGCACAGCATTCCTGAGTTTGTGGTCTCCCCCAAAAAACAAAAGTCCATTCTTCACATTGTATATTTGCCCGTATTTTGAAAAAGTCTCTTTTTACCTTCAACTCTGATTTGGCTCTTTTATCTAATACCTAACCTGATGCAATATTTCTGGAGCACATTGAATTATATAAATATAGCACTGAACAGGAGGGGATGTTGATGCCTTTAGGAGAAAACAATGGAGAAACACATTGAATTGAGCATAAGGGACTCTGGGTTCGGACCCTGCCTTTGCCAAGTGGTTGTGTGAGCAAGTTGCAGAATCTTCTTGAACACGTGACACCAAACTGGGTAGGTTTGGAAATATAATCTATACCATACCTTCAAATTCTGAGGTGTTGGCAGTCTATTCTTCAATTTATTAAAAAAGAAATCTAGAATTTGACTCCTTGTGTTTTAGGAGATAAAGAAATGTGGCAGAAATTCATATCAGCAGAGACCTCTACATAAAAGAATTTGATATCAAATATTTAAATTAATAATTTTTAAAAACCCAACCAGGAAGCACAAAAATCGTTGAGTGTTTCTCCGAGGTATTAATTTTGATTTAATCCCCCAAAATCAGAATAACAAAAAACATTTATATTAATCAGTTTATGCTTGGAGTTAGTTTTAAATATAAATATTGAGAAATACGAGTATTTTTTGTATATGTAAATGAAGAGTGAGTGAGAACAGAAATTTATAATGTACTTTTTGTAATAATTACTGCTGCTGAGAGCACAGGAAAATGGATTTTCTTATGTATGGCTGGCAGGAGTTTAAATTGATACAAACTTAAGAATAAAAGGTTGGCTATGTCTATTAAAAGTCTTTACATGTAAAACAATACTTTAAAAATTTACTTTGTCAGCAACTTTTCTTTTGCGAATTTATTCTGAAAAATTAGATTTGTTCACAAAAATATAGTGACAGAATATTCATTAAGGCACCACGAACAACAGTATAAAAAACTAAAACAAACAATATTCAGTGACAGGAGACCACTTAATTACATGAAGCTAATACGTAAAATAGAATATTACACAGGCACTATAAGGGATATGACAAAAGAAAATTTTATGACAAAAAGATGGTTTATTATATATTGAGCAAAGGTAAGGACAGGTTTCAGAATGCATACAGTATGGTTCTAAGTTTGTAAAGAAAAATATATAAACAGGGAAAGCAAAGCTTGGAAGAATATAAACCAAAATATTAAATGATTTGTCTCTGAGCTGTGCAATTATGGATAATTTTTGTTTTCCTTTTTTCTTCCTTTCTATTTCTCTCTCTTTTTGTTGTCTTGCTTTTCTGTGTTTTAAAAATTATCTTCAATGAGAATATATCCCTTGTGTTTTTTCTGTAACAATTTATGTTTCTCAAAGGAAGGACTTTAGAGTAGGGTTTACCTTATTCTAAGTGACAGGAGCTGGCTGTCTATAGGTCTTATTGAATTAATATAACACCTGTCTGTAGGCATTATTGAATTGAATAGTCATTTAAGTGAGTTTGCTCTAATCCTAGATCACATTCAGTTTTAGTTTAGCAGTTAAGTTTAGTAGTTAAGGTGACAGGTATGGAAGCACTTGTCTAAAAAGCACATGATTTAGGGACTCTAATTAGAATATCCAACCAGTGGTATCAATATATGATGTGGTCAGTTGTTTGGGAGGAACCTAAAAATGGGGCATCTCACTCAGGTACCATTTCAGGAAAACACACTGTAGAAATTTCACAAGCCCTATCATTGAATACACCACTGTTCCTCACCCACCTCCTCATCACCAAAAGGGATGGTACAACTTCGTCATCCTGGGACCAAAATAATGAGAGAATACGTGGAGTTTTTTGTTTGTTTGGTTGGTTGGTTGGTAAAGGGGGGAGGAGGAGAAAAGAAATGAGGGATAAAACGTGCACGGAGCTTTGAACTCTGTAATTTTTCTACAGCTTTCACGTATTGCAGATCCATCGCCCAAGACCGGAAGCTACCACCCAGCCTTTATGACTTGTGACTGTTATCCCTGTAGTATACAAAATAATTTATATTTTGCTATACAAAACCCAGATTTACTCATGTCAAACGTAAAGAGACACTTGCTTTCACACTGTCTATGAAGACTTTTAAGGCTACCAGAGGCGTCCACGGAGGGAGGTGAAAATCTGGTTCGTATGTATTAAGTACGAGGAGACAGAGAACATTTGGCAAATTAATGAACAAATGTTAGCAGTGTTAAGTGTAGAAGGAATGAATATGCGAATGGATGAAATAACATTTGCAGTTCCATACTGAATAAATTCTTATCATGGATTGTTTACTCATACTTTATGCAAATCATCTCAAATCAGGCTGGCTGATATTTCTAGTAATTTGGGGTCCTTTGATGAGGGGGGACAGTTTAAAATTCTAGACCCAATTCTTCTAACTTAGGAAATTCTCCATCATGCTGGAATATCCGTCTCAAAATCTTTATGATAGAAGAAAATGATCAATTAGGAATGAGAGAGAAACTGCCTTCCAGTTCTTCCAAATGGAACTTTCAAATGGGCTTCTCTTTAATTAAATCAATCTAAGTCACCCTCAAAATAATCTTCCTTCAGAATCTTGAATTTTGACCACCCTGTCACTTTCTGAAATCCCTTTTGATGATATAAATATTAAAAATTTTTTGTAGAGAATTTTTGCAGAAGGAGTGGACAGCAAGAACAAAGCAAGGAAGAAAGAAGGATAAGCCATTATGATTTTAAAACAGATTAAAGCAACTTATTTTTCAATGAAGTAGACTGCATTTTATAGCTGAATTCTGATGTTCATACTTTTAAAAATTACAGTCAAAACACAAAAGTACACGTTTATTTGTTGGATTAAATGAGGTAGGTTTCTTGAACATAAAATAAAGGAATCAGGCAATAACATGGTCCAATTCATATGAATAAGGGAAAGGAAAAATAAAAACTAAACTTGGAATTGGACATGGGAAAGAGTTACCAGAGATTTTATCGTGAGACTTCAATAAAAATTTCTTGATTTTTGTCTTGGTAGCACTAAACTGCGACATCTTCTATTTGAAATAAATTGGCTTTGTTTTTGATTCTCTAGGAGACAGTTTCTATCATTTCTTCTTCTGGCAGGTTGTTCTCTCGTCTTTTTGCATTTGGTTATATTCCTGGCTCACACGGCCCTAAAATGCCACTTGTGAGACTTGGAGGTTTATAGGTGTCTATCTCAGACACATTATGGTAGCAGTTGCTTAGCTACATGGCAAATCTTTTGTTCTTTGCCCATGGAGCAATGTCACCAGGCCTCCAACTGTGGGACATGTTCTCTTGGTGGTCCCTTTGTAACCTTTGCCCTTCTTGAAGCTAAAAGCAGCACACCAGGTACTAACTCATGAGCTTGCTTCATCAGTTTGATTTTTGTCTCATGCTAATGTGATACTTGTCTAATATAACTCATGGACTTCTGGGACATAACTACTCCTTAAGTTTTTCTCTCCTATTGGAGAACTATGTTCTGGATGATATTTTATTCATGTATATGAATATACATTTTTCTTTTATACCAAGTGACAATTTTTCTATCTTGATGACTTATTCTATCACACAGGCATATTTTCACCATAGTTTGACAGACTTTTCCACTCTAATGATTACTTGGAATATCTCCTTAATGTAGTCCACGTATTTTATATCTAATTTAAAAAAATCTTATCCTCCATATCATAAATGTAACTTTCAGTAATGAGACCAAACTGCATTGAACAGCCCAGAAGTTTATGGCCAGGAAGGACTCTCCCAATCAGTAATGCTACTTGTGGACATAAATCAAGCCTGTTAAAAAATGCATTAACTTTTTCAAGTAATGAGGATCAAAGACATAATTTGATAATTGAGAATAGTTATAATCAAGTTTTTCAAATCCTACTTTACTTCTAATTCATATACACAGAATTATGGGACTTTTGTCACCTCCAGGCATGGTGAGTTCTGCCTCTCATTCCGAGACAGATCATTCTATTTTCGAAAACTGCTTTTTTTAAAGATCTTCCTTTTAAAGTGCTATAGTCTACCCACACGTGACTTTCATCACCCCCAACTAGTTTTAGTTTATTCATTCAACAAATACCACTCAGTGGCGAATGTGGTGCTGGGTGAAGTATTGGATAGTGAAGATTAAGAGATGAAAAGGCTGTGATCACTGTCCAAGGACATTTCTAGTGAGGTCCCAGACCAGCAGCATATAACTGGTAACCACCCAGTATGAAAGCTGTGCCTTAACAAATATGTGTGGCACATGTCATGGGCACTGAAAAAAGGGAGCAATCAACCCTCCAGAGGGAACTAGGGAATGAGGGGGGCTGTGATGCATGAGAACAGGTGCATCAGGTAGGAAAGACAAGGCAAACATTCAGGCAGATCCCTTCTATCCCAAATCTGTGATCACTTCACCCTGTCAGCCCAGCAGACACATGAAAACACTCAGTTCACCTATATTTGTCTCTTCTCCAAGGTACATTTATTTTGCTAAATTTTTTTTAACCTTTACAATTTCCCAGAGAGGTTTAGGTTGACACACCCACCCATGTCACCTCCCACTGGTGCCCCTATGGGGATTGGTTAAAGCATTCCATATATTTTGTGCATAGCACTTACAACTGAAATTAATTAAAAGTTAGTATGATCTTCACTTTATTAGCTCTCTATTCTTCAAGAATCTAAAGTCTAACATATCTAGAGTTATCTAGAATCTAGTCTATATTATAAGCCTTATGAGGTTAGGGAGCTCTGGCCATCTTGCTGAATGGATCCCCAGAGGAAAAGTAGATTGAACAATACAGCAGGAACATGGTACATATTTATTGAATGAACGTATGAATTAATCAGTGGACTGTTTCTTATACAACATGGTTTTGCGTTCTTTTACCTACACCGGCTCCAGCTGGTTTAACATGCAGCTTACAGAATTGAACCCATTTTTCCAAACTTGTCTACCTTCCTTCTATGTACAGGGGAGAGGCCTCCTGAGAAAGGCATTTTACAAGCCATGGAAGACCCTAGACTCGGAATCCTCCATCAGAAAGAGTAGAGAAGAAACACACTTTTCCAAGGCCCAGAAGGGTGGCCACAGAGGTAAGATTCAGAGCCCCACACACAAAGGACATGTGGTCAACATGTGGACATTTTGTT
The DNA here is from genome assembly GCA_023783475.1 of Daubentonia madagascariensis. Taxonomy (NCBI): domain Eukaryota; kingdom Metazoa; phylum Chordata; class Mammalia; order Primates; family Daubentoniidae; genus Daubentonia; species Daubentonia madagascariensis. Next base: position 12,661,348 of record JAKFHU010001769.1, read on the forward strand.
TCCTCAAAAGCAAGGGGCACTCTTGAAATCAGAGACCTCCAAGAGTGTCCCCGTCACATTTTCTACAGGTTTCATGTGTTCAAAATACAGGAGCCTCTTAAAAGCCACAGAGCAGCAAGTTCCAGCCAACCAAAACCATTAACCATTTTCCCAATAGAACTTCGTTGCCTCATTTGGGATATGTTTCTTCTTCTCTATTCCTATCTCACTGCCCCCCACACTGCTACCTCTGCCTACCCAAATTCTACCCATTGCCTCTGCCACGTCTCCCAACCCTACAGCAGAAAATGACCTTTCTTCTCTGGCTTCACAGAGCACTCAACCCTTGTTTGATGACACTTGTCAGGATGTCTTATATTATAATTACAATATAATTATGAACATGCCTTATGCCCCAGTGGTGGACAGAATCCTAAGATGGCCTTCAAGATTCCTACCCCTGGTGTACACACCCCATATAATCCTCCCCCCTTGATGGTGAGCAGGACTTGTGACTATGATGCGATATCATTCCATGATTATGTTATATTATATGGTAGTGGAATTTTGCAGATGTATTTAACGTCCCTAATCAGATGACTTTGAGTTCATGAAAAGATGTTAATTACACCCAAGGTCTGCACCCACTGCAGAACAGTACTATGATTTGAAGCCAGACTTGTCCGACTCAGAGGCCTGGGCTATTTACCTTTAAAGTGAGGGGAATGATAAAGTATTCCCTAATTGGGATATTCTGGAAATACAGATCAAGTGTGTGATTTCCATAGCACAAGGCAGGGAGAGGGTCCTCCTCCCCTACCCCTAGAGGTGAATCACATCTGAGGTCCTGTCAGTCCATCAGTCCAAATGTACCCAGGCTGAGACAATGGCAGGGACCTGGAGCCCAGGCAGGGAGACTGCACAGCTTTAAGAACTTGTTTGCTTAGAACAGTGAAAAGGAAGTCAAGTGTGAACTTTCTGAGCTTCAAAGATATTCTCAGGGCCCATTTGGGAATAAGCATAAATTTTCAAATTCATCCAAAGTTTAGCAAATTCACAATGACAAATGTAACAGTTCCTCTAAATTGAAGTTCATCTCTTGGCAGTTTTGGAAGCTTGGAGAAAATGCCAGCAACAAGGACTTGGAAGGAAATAAATCTTTAGATTCCCTGAAAACACGGATAGTTATTGTGGAAGACATATGGAGGACCCCATACTGCGTTGAGAAAAAAAAATTTATAAATGTCAGCTTTGTAGCAGCAATGTCAGAGGGATTTCAGAAAACCACACTTAACTATGATGAGAAAAACAGGCTGCAGGTACACATTTGCCATTAAGAACTAATTATTCTTAACCTGTGCTGTTTCTGGGAAGAGTGGGCAGGAGAGAGGGAGGCAAGTTTCCAGGATCCAGAGCAAGAGATTGAATTTTTTTCTTTAACTCCAAACAGGTAACATTTAAAGATTCTCAACTGTTTAGAAAGAGTACTGAGTAGTGAGTGGGATGGTAAGTGGTCCACAATATGAGCCCCTAAGGCAGAAGAGTTGAATTCTGCATCTCTTAGGGCCTCACTTCCTTCATCCCTTCAATACTAATGGCCAATAGGACACCTGCTCCCAGGCTCATAGTGAGGATGGACTGACACATTGCCACCCCATCCTGCCAGCAAGTATTAACCATGGGCCTCCTCTCTACCACAGGGGCAGGCACGGGGCTACAAATGTGAATGAGACCCTGTCCTCACCCCCAGTGAGCTTACAGATGGTCCTGATTTAGGAAAGATTTTATAAACTGCAAAGCATTATTAGAATGTTTGTCATCTTAAGTCATTAACCAATCCAGCAGGTTATTGTTGGACACATTTGGAAAACCCCAAAGTAAGAATCCACTAAGTGTCTGATTCACTTTTTTTGCAAATTATAATATTATAGAAAGAACTACTTATTTTGGACTAAAATTAGATTCTGTACCTGTGTCTCTTTTTAGACAAAACCACAGCTAATATTGAAGGGTCTTGATTTTTCTTTCTTTTCCAAAGGGAAAGAAGTAATAAATGAAATTGTAATTCAAAAACAGGGAAAATAAGAAGAGAAATGATATCATATGCATTCCTTATTTCCCTGGGGATGGGTCATCTTCCATTTTCCTCCTGAAGGCTCTGAATGGAGATTTCGCCAATTAAACAGTGCCCTGGTTGCCAACAAAGCCCAGAGCTAAGAATGGAAGGAACACGATGGAAAAACCAACTGTCAAGAGATGCAATGGGACCTCAGGAAAGATGCTACAAACATCTAATGAGAAATACAAAGCTTCCTGGAACTTCCATAACTAATGTCGATGAGGCAATGCTGAAGATGAGCCTGGATTTAACAAATCTTTTAATATTTCCACGGTTGGGCCTGCTTACACGGAGCTGGTGGACCATTTTCTTAAATAAGGCATGGTGCTGGTCTGACATTAGTTTAACAAGGTAATTATCAAGTGAAAAATAGCTGCCGCACTGCTGTGAACCTGAATAATAACTCTCATAATTACTGATTTTGGGCCCATCTTTTAAAAAAATAATAGAGCTCTAAGTACTGAAGCATTTTATGGGAAATCCATTCTGGTACAGTGTCTGGAAGTGTGGAGAACTATTAAGGATATAATTAGCGGTTTATTTACATAATCAGTCAAACATCGTTTGTCATTTCTCTTATGGTCCTATTGAAGGGAAGCAAATAAGCATGAGAATGTTAAGTTATTTTGTGCAGGCAACCTTGAAAAAGTTGATTATTATTAATTTTTTAAAAGCTTGAAAGTTGAACTTTTCTAAATGTCCCCATTGAAAAATGAATAAGTGAAGTTGACTTTACCAAGTGCCAGTACAATTTCACATATATGACATGACAAACCTTTCCAAAGGAAATTTTATGTGGACAAATACATCTCTCGGGTGGCTAACTTTAATTTTTGGAATATTTTCAAAGCTTGCATTAATTCTGAAAACACTAAAATAATCATTCTTTACCTCAGAACCATCTCAGATGGTTGGTTTTTATCTGGAATACGAGAATAACATGGAAATACCACGTGTGTCTGTGAGGAAATAATCCCCCAACCATGACTGATTGGACTGGGCTCATATTTAGATTCTGAAAGAACTTCTTCTGATTTTCACTGTTCTCAGTGTCACAAACCCATTCTGCTGTAGCAAATGACCCATTTCTCAAACTAAAACAAGCAGTCAAATTGAAAATAAGATTATTTAAAGGCAGGAATAAGTAAGATATAACACATTTTTAGGAAAGTTTGTAAAAATAATGTAATGCTCTTATTTCTTTAGATAATATGGAGAACAGATTCTGAGGTGTAGGTGTGTCATTGTACTATGTCTTATAAAAAGGGAGTGGCTTTATTGCTATGCTCCCAGGGAACCTGACTTTCTCCTTTTTCAGATCTTCAAAATGATTATTAGTGTCAGTTGTTGTCAAGTTGAAGACCTCCTGACCTGTGGAAAAGTTAAACATACATGCTGTGAAGGGGCAGTTCCCATCAAAGAGTATATTAAAGAGAACACCAATTGGGGTAGAACCAACTTCATAAAAATAAACAAGCACAACATAATGGTTGTATGAAGCTGATTCTCCTGGAATGAATAATAAAAACAAAATACGGGAAGGCACCAAGTTCTGTAAGCTCCTGAATTCAAATACTCCAATATGACTACCTTGATTAAACAATAAATAATGAAACATACCCTGATGGGTAATTCTGTCACGGAGCCTCGACATTCTTAATGAAATCCATTTGAACATTGCTTAATATAGTTGTAGAAGAATGCTAATTTAACCTGACTTCAACAAATGCTTTATTTTACCCCATCTGCATAAATAAGGTGTGTTCCCACTTGAAAACATGACATGAATGTGAAAATTAAGCCATACGTTGGCTTGTGGGGGAGGGTGCCTGGAATCACCTCACCCCACTAACTAAAATGTCACACACCAGTATCATACAAAAGAAATACTGCATGCATCTCCGCTTAACTCTGATTTTTCCAAATGCCTTTACATTAAAAATGGTTCCAATGCTACATTTGGAAATAAGGTCTGAAAATAAGGTGTTAAGCATTATAAGGAACAGATTCATAAACAGAGGCAGAGGGCATCTATATGAAAAGACACAGCTAAGATCTGCAAAAAGTCAAGTCTTTGAAACAATAGCTCACTGGATCTTTAGCTCCTCCAAAGCAATAGATTTTGTTCATTCATCTTCTTATTCCCAGGGCACAGAAAGATGACACTTGGAAAGTCCTTGAGGAAGGTTAAATACATAAATAGGTGTTTCTGCTGAAAATACATCTAATAAGATCCATTCAGGAAGAAGATTCAAGTACCTAGTTAACTCTTTCTGAGGACTACTTATTCTGTATGATGACAAAATTGGACTTATTAGGAGGTTGGGAGACTAGCTATGTGGCGAAATACTCTAGGAATCCATGGTTCAAAGCACCAAAGAAAAAAGAAAATCAGTCTTAGTGCTATAGGTTGGGTGGATGTAATTTTAGTTTGGAGTTTAAAATGTAAGTCTCGAGTCCTGGTTTTGTTTGTGGACAAATTTCCAGATTGCTCTGTGACATTTCTCTTACTCTATGATACAAAACAGGCTGCAATACATTGAGATTTTGATGACAGAAACTTATTAAAACATGGAAAACCTAAGTGTAATAATATGCCTGCGGCTAGATAATCAGACACCTTGGGGCACGTTGGTGCTGTTTACCAACACAACATCATTTGTTCAATCCACAAATACCTACTGAAAGCTTTATATTTGCAACATATAAAGCAAATATAGGGTGTTTTCTGTCTTGAGTCTAAGAACTCAGGATTTTAGAAGGTTATAGCGAAGTCTTTGCCAGTTTGAATCTTTTTCCACTGGAAGCAGACTTGATCAACACCCCTTTCCCCACACTTCATAATACATATTATATACTTTTTCATAAAAATTGTATATATTTAAGGTGTACAACATGATGTTTTGATATACATACACAGAGTAAAAGGATTACTACAGTCAAGCAAATTAACATAGCCATCTCCTTATATATTTGCCTTTTTTTTGTTGTGAGAGCAGCTGAAATCTACTCTCTCAGCAACTTTCTAACATACAATACAGTATTATTAGCTATAGTCATCATGGTGTACATTAGATCTCTAGTGTACCACAGTACTTTGCTTGCCTTACTCTTAAGGTGTTGATGCTTGTTGCATCAGCTAATAGGTTATGGGTCTGTCTCTCTTGTTAAACTATAAGCCCCTTTAGGGTACAGCATATATATCACACTCCTGTGTGCATGCGCCACACCTGCCCAAATGCCTGGCATAGTCAACTGTGGAAAAGCCTGCAATATAGACTTTGGACTTAAACTCATGCAGACTCTGACCTGTACCTTCACTCCCAACCTCTGCTGAGGTGTTTCCTTCTTTAGATGGAGCTCATGATTATACTTGCTGGACATCAAACAGAGGCGAGACTTTTGTGAATAAAAAGACCAGGTAAATCTCTTGGAGTCTTTTTGGACTCCAAGACTTTGGACTTTTGTGAATAAAAAGACCAGGTAAATCTCTTGGAGCATACAATGTGTCATGCTCACACCCCACTGCAGCTGCTCTGGACTTGTCAAGATTCCATATTTGAGCATGAACTGGGATCCTTCAAATAGGGCTGACATATTTAACAAAGAAAACACAGGATGCCCAGTTCAATTTGAATTTCAGATAAATAGCAAATAATTTTGTAGTACAAGTATGTCCGAAGGATTGCATTTGTATACTTATATTTTATTTGGCCACTCTACCTTCAAGATGATGAGTAAGCTGGCAGTATGGAAGGTCAGGTAAGGTGTTTCCCAACAAATTTTTGTAGTACAGAACAGTTACCTTCTCTGGTCCCCAGACAGTAAGTGCCAGTAGCAGCACCTGTCATTGTGACAATGAAAAAGTTTGCCACACTTTTCCTGTTACCCACTATGGGATAGTGCCATTTTTGTTTGAAAACCATAGGGAGGAAGTGGAAGTAGGAATGTACTTCATAAAATCAAGAGTCAGGAAACGCATGTGCCCAGACTCCATGGATATCATAGCCACACACAGTCTCAAAAACAGCACATAACGTTCATTTTCCAGTTAGTACCTCATTCAGACCTCCCAATTAAGCTTGAGGGAAGTCATAGAGCTGACTTGCTTAAGCCTGTACCTTTGAAAATTTTAACCCCATGAGAAAAGATCCAATGGTTACCATCCCAGATTTTGTAACAGCTTGACTTATAATATATTAGGGGACAATACAAACACATCAAATCTGAAACATCAATTATAAATGTAATGATAATGATACCTTCAACTTGTATAGCACTCTAAATTTATGCAAAGCACTTTTGTGTCCATTATCTCATGTGATCATTAGTGTGGTATTTATTAGAGATGAGAGAATGGAATGTCTGCCCAATATATTGTTATGACCAATTTGATACTATCAGTATGAAACCACAAATGGGAGGAGATTCAGTCTCCTTTTTGTCTTTCAGAAATCTGTCAGTTCATCTATCAGTTGCGGGCTTTCTCTCAAATCTTCTTTATGACTACTCCTAGATTTTCCACTAATGTCACAAGAATATTCTCTCTGTGAGCAACGTAGTTGATTATGCAAATTTAAAGTAAAAGTTTTTTAAATAAAATGAAACCAAACCAAATTTAAAAATTTGTGATAAACTCCCTCCCTCCCAAGAACTGTCTGTCCCGTGAAGACAATGTCTGACATGCAGCAAGAGCTCAGTGAGTTTTGAATGAATCAATCAATTCATGAATGAGCAAAGGAACACATGAACTGAGAACGAAAGTCTGCTCTAGTTCTAACTTAATTTTCTCCAAATCTCACTAGCCTAATGAAAGATGTGGTTGAAAAGCGTCACTCATTAAAATCGTAACATCTAGAAACCATTTAATACAACTCCATGCAAAGGAATGCATTGTCCAGAGTCACCAGAGACAATGACACTTAAGCTATTATGCAACCAAGATGCCATAGTCACAGGCAAGAATCCATTCCCTTAATTAACCATCAAGGACTACTCTGAGGAAGTGCATTCTTTCCTCTAAGATAAATTTCTGAATGCAATCAAAACCAATTTCCTTTCATCTGATTCCCAGGAAACAAGATATAGAGCCCAAAGGTGCCCAGAGCAGTTACTGGCACTTGGTAAATGTTCAACAGTTCCTTGCTCTCTGGGCAAAATGGGGGGGAGTGAGTAGAAATGTCATTCTCTGTTGGACAGATGTCATAATTGTAATTTGGATTTGTTTTTTAAATCACCATCTTCCATTAATATCTGTTTTTCTCTCAATTGGTCATTAAATTCTTAGGGTCTTCATATAGAAAAGACAGGTCTGATCTGGCTCTGCCCAAAGCCAGAGTTCTTCATTCTGTGTGCCAAATGACTAAATGAATAATGGGAACTATCCTCTATTTTAATTCTACGTGGCTGTCATATCATAAGTTTAACTCATTCAATTATTCATTACCCATCCATTCATTAATTCACGCAGTAGGTATTTACTGTGTGCTTTCCATGGGTGGCACTAAGCTAAGGTTACATGTGCATCTCATCTAATCTTCACAAGTACCCTATGATGTTGGCATTATTATTACTTTGATGTTACAGGTGAAGAAACTGAGGTTAAGGTAGTTCAAGCAACATGTCTAATGTCATGTCACATGCCTAACATCATGCGGTTATGGTGAAGCAAAGGCTCAAAATGAATCTGTGTGGATCCAAAGCCCATGATTTTTATCTCCATCCCCACAAATGAAAAAAAAAACAATGAATGAGGAATGTTCAGGGGAACAAGGTTACTTTATAGAGAAGCTAACCCCAGGGCCAGCTAACACAGTCCTCTTGGGAAGGATCAGAAGCTTCTAGTGCTGGCCATAGGAACCTGTGCCTTTCCAGATTGTAGGTGGATACTGTAGAGGAATTATTCCTCAACAGTGGAGGAAAAGACACATGCACAGCTTCTGGCCTTGAAATCCTCTTTCCCCCTGTGCTGCAGTGCATGCTTTTTGCATGTAACTTTTAAAAATGGCCACATTCCTGCCCCAGCAGTTATTAAGTGGGGTATCAAAACGTCTTATGTATATTATCAAGGAGTGATTTCCCCCAGAAACATATTTTTAATCATGTAATATGATATTAGAAAGAGAGAGAGAAAAAAAAATTTAGGGAAAAATGCTTTCAGAATTCCCATGTAGCAAGCACAATAAAAACACAGCTGCATGAGGTGAACCAATAAAAAGCAGCAGAAAAATAGTAACTAGAGATAGTGAAGCTACTTGGGCCTTGTAGAATTTCTCTACCTTAGGGGAACATGTCCAAACACACAACACATAAAAACACATATTACAAGACAAAATTGAAGAACTTAGTCAATATTGAAAAGCTTTCAGAGCTTTTAGAGAAAAAGGGAGCTAGGGGGAGAAAATGTAAAAGAGAAACTAGGAGCGTAGAAATGGCTCCACAGAGGGGCCAATTTGTGGTTCTTCAAACTATCTAATGAGACTTGGTGACTGAGGGAAACAAAGGCACAAAGAGTGATGACATTTCCTAAAACAACTTTTCTTGTTTTGGAGAGTGAAATGTCCCCGCAGCAGCCATAGAATAGTCATGAAGGTGCACAGTCCTGTTGGAAATCCTCATTTCAGACAGAATATGGAGGTCAAGATGAAATAACAAGTGTATGACAGATAATTACTGGGATCCCCAGCCCAAAATCACAAACAGTGGCTCATGAAAATTTTACCTGAATTGTCCTGGTTCTCAGCCTAGAGGAAGCAATGTGCTTATTGGAATCCAATCAAATAAGAATGACAGCTCATATGTATGGAGCATTTCCCAGGGGCAGGAAGCACTGCCAAAACTTTACGTGCATCAGCCCATTAAACCATCACTTTTTAGGTGAGGCCACTGATGCTTCAAAAGTGATTTACCCCAAATCACACAGGTAGTAAAAGACAGAGCTGGCTTTGAAACCAGGTGTCAGACCCAGAGCCCCTTTCTCTAAGAGGCAGACCAACAGAAAGTGCTCTGAAACAAGATGACATTTTAGTGTTACATCATTTCCCCACCTAACTTCCAAAGCAATGCCCACCTAGACAGAGTTTAACCAAGTGTTCTAGAGTCTTTAGTCCCTACAGGACAGAGCCCCACACATACATAATCACTCCTCTCCTCCCCATTCCCTTCTCCTGCTCACCACTTACCAGAAGTGAGAGTGGGTTTCTGAGGTTGAACGCTGGGAGGACATCCTGATCTCCTCAGGACTGCATTTCAGCAGGAGACCATCTGGACTCCCACCTGGCCAAGGGAGCCTCTGCATCAAGGTCTACACATGGTGCATTTGATAAGTCCCTGCCTAATGGGAAGCTTCTCCAATGCACAGAAAGAGGTGAGGCCAGGGCCCTGCACTGCTATCAATAATCATGAGTACTGACAACGATGTGCTTCAGATGGTCCTAGGCTCTTTGATTATACCATCTCATTTAATTTTCACAAGCCAGTGATGGTGGGATTATATACATTTTGCACATGAGAATATGGAGGCTTTGTTTATCAAGCAAATCATGGATTAAAGCCCAAGAATGTTTGCATTGAACCCTCCTGCCCTTTCTCCAGCACCATGCAGCCTCTCAGCACCCCCAGTGCCTGGCTGGCTTGGGCTTCAGGAGGTCTTTCTCCATGTTTCTCTCCCAGCAAGGAAATGTTTCCTGAAAGAATTGTGAATCACATATTTCCTAGGAATGTGGCCAGTGTGAACCTGGACATGGGCTAGGTCTGCTGAGCGGCCACGAGTAGCAAGTTACCCAAATGGTGGTTGTGACCGTCATGAAGAAAGAGAATAGTGTGGGTCACAGTTCTGCCATGTGCCTAAAAGGAGTTAAGGGAAATAAATATTTTGCTTAAAACTAACAGCAAGTGATTAACCTAAGAATGTTCACTTCCATACTAGGTGGGGAAGGAAATAGTAATACACCACACTGGACTTAGAATTGCAAAGCAGATATGCAGAGGGCTTTGAGGACCCTAATCTCTGACTGTTTCAAATACAGGCACAACAATTATGTGGACCCTTACTTCTGTTACCAGAAATGTGTGCATTGATGAAATCATTTCTTTCCTCTTGGCTACGGCACTACGTAGGGATAGGATGTGTGTTTGTGTGTTTAAGACAATGGGTGGGTGGACTGACTTTGGAGTCAGCAGACCCGAGGCCCTGTGACTTACCAGCTGGACATCCACCTAACCTCTCTGGACCAAGTTTCCATTTTCAGAAAAGACCCTTTTTGGCTCTAACTGTCTTTATTCTACTAACCTGCTGACAGAGAATTTCCCACCCAAACCTTCCTTCCCTCCTGAGAGTCCACCTTATCCAAGGGGAGAGCTTCCTCCCTAGAACCACCAACTTCTCCAGCTGCCAGAGTAACACCTTTCTGATGCTCTCCAAGGCAGGGGCAGGCAAGTGGCCTTAGGGACACACAGTCCAATGTCCAGTTGGGCTAATCCTAATGCAGGATAGAACTGGTGAAAGCCCTGTAACCAGGTCCATCCTGCATCTCTCCATGCCAATCATATCCCACCTGGGGTATCCCTCCCCAGTTGGGGGAGTGAAGGGCTTGGGGGTTGGGGTGGGTGGAGCAAAAGTATCAGTGGAGAGGAGCTCTCTGCTTTCTGAAAGGAAGGAGCCATGGATCGCCTAGAGCATAATTATTTCCTGAATTATTATCCTGCTGGGAGTTTTGTTCCTATTAAAGAATATCAGATGATATCCTAGGGTTTATTTGAAAATGTCATCAGGGCACTGTGGGTCAGGTTCTTCCAGTTTTAAAAAGTCCAAAGATCTTGGTAAAGGATTGTTTTGCCAACATTCTGCTTGGCGATATAAGCTTTTCCCCAAACATCTATTCATTTACTCACTCACTTACCCCTTCATTCAACAAGTATCTATTGAGCACCTATTATGGGTGAGTTCTTGTATTAATCTGAGAATTCAGCAATTAACAAAACAAAGCCTCTGTCCACGTGGAAATAACATTCTAGTAACAACAAATAAATAAGCAAACATCTATTACAGGATTTACAGCCACCTAGAGACAGGATATCTTAGAGCCAGAAGGACCTCTAAAGACAAGAGATGGAGAGGGAGAAGGAAAAGTTTTTTCTAGTAAAAAAGCCTCATCTAGATTATTTCTTATTACCTGGTGTGTGTGTGTAATTGGGGAATTTTTTTTACAAATACAGGTGTCATAGCCAAGTCTTATTTTCCTCCTCTGAAATACAAAGCTTGCAGCTCCCTGGGAGGCAAGAGGGAGAGCTGGAGCTTCCAGCCCGGGGACTGCCAGGCGGCTGCCCAGCCTGGCACAGCGCGCCCGCACCGCGAGCGGGTTAAGGTGGCAGCGCCCGAGCTCGGAGCGCTGCATAAACAGTGCGTCCTAAGCAAGCGTCTTCTTCCCAGTCTCCCAGTCTTGGGCTGTCAATCAGCTGTCACGGGGCCCCACCTCAGCGGCGTGCGCACATCACCATGCTGTCAGCAAGGCAGCCGACGAGTCTCGGCTCCAGGCTGTCAATCATCTTTGTTTCTCTTCTCCACTCGGGAAATATTTTGGCTCCGAGAAACAAAGAAACCTGAGCAGCAATGGCTCATAGTCAGGCACTGACTCCTGTACGTGGAGACAAGATCTTAACGGGAGCTGATCGTGCCTCAGTTCCAAACAAGGTCGGGTGGGGGATGGACAGAGGGAAGAGCAAGAATCTGGTTTATTAGTACACACTTCAAAACTGTAATTCTGGTTCCCGGAGCAGATCTGATGGATTCCCTAACCAACAAAGGACAGGAACATAAAATAGCAATAGCTTGGAGTTATCAGAGCTTATGCTTCAGAAAAAAATAAGGCGGCTCAGAGGATGGGTGACGGCTTGGTTAGAAATTATTCACCATTGATCAGGCAGCCTTTTTGGGGAGGGAGTAATTGTTGGACTGCTGAGTTCGTTTATCTCCCTGGGACTTCGGAAACACCTCTCTAGGGCAGGAGGCTGCTTGCGGACACCCACACATGCGACAGGAGTCATTTTGTTGAATGTAAAGGCACTCTAAACAGCCCATTGTCTGACATACTATATGCCCCCTCACCCAAAATGTTGATTAGATGTGTCCCATACCCTTAAAAGCCCACAATACACAAATCTAAAGAGATGCTTCTGGCAAAGAATTTCACTTGGGCAGCAAGGCCATGCTGGCCTGCTCTCCCCTATTTGCCACTATTGCAAAATCACCATATGCATATATCAGCATAATTAATCAACTAATTATGCAATAGATCCAAATGGTACTAAGTTGTCCAAAGCCCCCCAAAATTTTTGAAAAAATTGTGTTGTTCCCTAGTGACTTTGAAATAGATTTAGCAACAATCAGAGCTTTTAATTATGTTTATCAAGAACCCTATTACCTATCACTTGCCAGATGCTCTGGATTGACTCGTCCGTGCTGTGGCTGATTCCGTCATCCTCTCAGCGTTTGAGACAGTGGGGATGTTTTCCCCTCTGATGGATCCTTTTATACGTGCAACGCTGATTTCTGAAAACACATCTCTCTCTGATCTAACCGGACATTAATTGCTTTTGTGCTGATGTATCTATGCCTCTTGGTCTGATAGCACAACTAGCAAATCTGATTTCTGACAAGTTGGCTGAACCTAATCAGGACAGATCAGCTGTTACCCAAGGTGCCACAGGCTGTAATTTGAGGATCTTTACAGAGTTATCACTCGCCAGAAAGACAAGGAACTATAATTCTGTCAACACTAATCCCAAACTCTATGTACAACGCTGCTGTGGCCTCCCCCCCTCCCCAAGAAAAGATAGCACTTGTCAAATAAATACCTCAGATAACTGATAAGAGGGAATTAGAAGGATGTGACTGTTAGAGTGATGGAATTTTTTTTTAAAGAACCTTCAGAAGCAGAACATTGGGTGTCACATGTGAGCCATCAAGGATAAAAGAGGGTGGCAGAGAAGAGATGCATGGAAACTTTCCATCATTTGGCTCCCACTTATCACTGGGTGACTTGGTTCATATTTGCCACGCTCTCTAAACAGGCAAGTACCCAAACATTCTAAGCCTCGAAGGAAATCTCTCAGAGCCGACTCGGGCTGCCACCCGGTGACAATGCCTTGATGGGAAGCAAGAACATTGTCAGGAGTGGAGGTATTATTGTCAGGCTGTCAGCTCTGTGCTATTCTCTGAAGACCCCTGTGGTTTTCTTACAGGCGCAAAATGAGGGAATGTTAGAAAAATAAACTTCTTACTGTATCGCTTTGGTCCATCTTCCAAACAAAATGAAAGGGTTAACGTGGCATCATCTTCAAAAAATTCAGTGGCAAACGCGTCCCACCAGAGGTTGTCACTATCCTGCAAAGAGACAGATCATTTATTTAACAGGTGAGCGCGGAAAACATCTCAAAGAGGAAAAGGAAAAGGAAGAGAAAGAAAAAGCCAGTGGCCACTAGCTCATTACTTAGCATATGTGTGTGGGTGTCCAGGAAAGGGTGGGTGACCTGTGGTCACTCTGCAAATTAACTGCCTCAAATGGGGACTGAACTCCAATTCAATAAGTGAGCTTAAGCAAACCAAATGAAAATTAATTATCAGGGACATATTTGGGAAGATTTAATAATCTTGCTATAAAATATAATATGATGTTTTTTGACAAAGGGTTTGCATTTAATGTAAAATGCATTCAACTTTCTCTCTCTCTCTCTCTCTCTCTCTCTCTCTCTCTCTCTCTCTCTCTATCTCTCTTTCCTCTTTTAAGAGTTCATTTTTATAAATAGAAACCACAATATTACAACCAGGTTAAAGACAGTAATTTTTTAAAAAATAATCAAAAGGAATGTTCCTAGCTCTACTCTGTGCAAATATCCTTATAAAAGATATAGACAATGAGAACACTGATTCTATTTTACAAGAATGAGGTGTTGCCAGATAAAAAATAAAATAAAAAAATTAAAAAGACTCAGGTATTATTACATCGATCGATTGATAGATAGATAGACAGGATGAGTTTATGTATAAGGAACCATCACATGCATGTGGATTGTTCTTGAGGATTGTTTTACAATGACAGGCAACCACTAGCTTGTTATTAAAACAATTATTAAAAATAGAGCAGTTCAGCAGAGCTCAAGCCATTGGCATGAACTCTGTTTGTCTTGGGTTGAGTATTTCTCTTGCTTATCCAGAAAACACTTTGGAATTGGCCCAGTATAAGGCAATTAGAATCATTGTTAATCCCCAAAAAGAGAAGGGGGCCTCCTCTAACAGTTAATTAGGAAGGTTATACAGAGTGTCATACTTCTTAAAGGAGAATGCATACCATGGCATCATCCTCTGTATAGGGCCTGATTTACCCCCAAAGTCTTAAGTACAATCTTCTTCCAGAGAATTGTTGGTTTGTGCCAGATTTTAGGACAAGATGCTTCCCAGCTGCCTATCAGATGCGAGTGGGGACAGACAGGGAATTGCTGCTCTCAACTCAATAGTCCCCACCACTGGGCCCTGGCGGAGACACTGCAAGCCTCTCTTCTTCCCATTAAGTTGTTCTGCTTATGACAACATTAAGTTGTTGTCACTGGCAGGCCACAGGAATGAGCCTTCAGTCCCACCAAGAATAATTAAGGGGCCATGGAAGATTGATGCCGTCTTCTCCTTCAGAAAAGAAGCTCAGACAAATGGATTTTTGTGTCTCTCTATCTCTGGCTTCCTCCCAATCACCACACCAAAAGCTAATCCTTTTCCCAGTAAAACAGGGTAGATATGAAACCACCCATGCACAATGCATGAATCCACATACAAACTACCCCCCTTTTTCTCCTTTCAAAAACAAATATGTATTGAGCATTTAGCTACCTGCAGGCCCTCAGAAAACACAGCTGATGAGAGATTGGTCCCTACCCTCAAAGGGCTTAGAACCCACTAGCAGAAGACGGTCACGTGAGCAACCAACAGGCAGCCTCCCCCACATCTGAGAGTACATCGTGCATCCTCAATGCTCTGGAAGCTGGTGGAGCTTCTAGAAAACTCAGTGGACTTGGAAGTAGAGGAATCATCTGGGGAAGGAACCCATGTTTGGGAGCCTGGCTACATGCTTTTATTTGACTTCAGATTGCTACACAGATGGAAAAAGAGTCATAATTGACATTTACTGTTTACCACTCACCAAGCACTAGTCTAACTATGTGTACTTTCCAACTAAATCCAGACTACTAACCTGTTTTTTGTGTGTGTGTGTGTGTGTGTGTGTGGTTTTCTCTGCAGTACAAGTACATGCTGCTTCTGTGCAGCTGGCTACTCTATCTCCCACCCCTGAGAACAGTCTCCAGCCCATGGTATTACTCAATAAATATAGTTCAAATATAGTGAATGAATGAAGTTCATGAACTGAGTTCAGTGAATGAACAAAGTTGCTCATATTATTATCTCTACTTTGAAACTTCAAATGTAGCTGACAATGTAACTTACCATTTACCATTTACCCGTGGTAAATGTACACTCAGCCAACAAATGGTGGAGGTAGGGTTTAAACTCAGACTGTTGGACATTGCAAACCTTTGGGAAGCAGGGGTTAGAACTCAGAAAGAAGGGAGGAAGAGCCAAAAGGGAATATTTTGTCTTAGATTGGGTTCTTCTTTGAACCCCTTGCTTTGCTGCTTGCTTTGTTCTTGTTGCCAGAACTCACGCCCAGGAGAACTCCTGGCACTGCCATAGTACAGCAAGTGGGACCATATCATTGGCAGAATTCACGCCTGTGGCCAACGCTGCCTCTTCCCAGCTATATGAACTTGTGCAACTTATTTTACCTCCCTGAGCCTGTTTTCTTACTTGGAAGCTGAAGATAACAACGACAACAATAGTAGCTGTCTGGCAGGGTAAAAGTGAGGATTAAATAAATTAGTAAACGTAAAGTGCCCAGGAAAGTACCCAGAACACACAGATCAATAAAATGCCCTTTTCTTGCCTCTCTATACCATCTTTAATATCATTTCTAGAGCAGGAGACATTCCATATTATAAAGAACTGTATAGAAAATGAACTTTATAAAACAGTCTGTTTATAAATCCAGCACTTTTCCCTATTACTTCAACTGTCTGCAACTCATTCACCTGGCAATGGCATCTGTCTACAACACAGTTAAAAATCTGAATGTGAATTTATAAAGTCTCTTTTGCCTTGCTCATTATTCAGAGGCCCAACCATCGGATCAGGAGCTCCACATCCGTTTTCTGATAATCTAACTCTGGGTCTCTGGTACTTCTGCTAGAAAATGGACCATGAAAGGCAAAGCCAAGGGAAATCCAGGCTGATCTGAGGTCACTGGGTGAAAAGAAAGTACTCAAACCAAAATGAGGTTCAAGAATAGTCTATAAGCCACCTCCCATGCTCTACGGGGCCTAGATAAGTGACTTTTGGCAGAAGTTGAAAGAGGCATAACAATCCAAGAAGGGGAGATGTCATTTGATTCAAACTAACTTCAATAGAACATGGAATGAGTCAACATCTCATGAAATTGCAGGATACACTTGCTAAGAGAATGGGCACATCAGGTAACTACACATACAAAAAGAATAATTGGTTTTGGTCACAACTCTTGAAAGAACATCCCCAAAATAAAAATGTAATATTTAAGTTCATAGTAATAGGCACATAATAGGTAGATATCTTTTGGACTGAGAGAATAAATGAATGAGTGGACAGATGGATAGGTAGATGGATGAATGAATGAAATTCTCTATTGTACCATCACAAACCCAACTCAAAGAAGTCACTGTATAAAGTTGTCCAGAGATCTCGATTGTGGACCTAACTTTGTCTCTTGGTCAATTTTCTTAAACTGGCATAAAAATTCTTTGCTATATATTTAAATTATAATTGTCAAACTCCCCCCACCACACACACACACACACACACACACACACACTCATATATAAAGCTTTTGAATTAGTTCTTAGTTACAAGAGGACAAATGTTTATTCAGGACAAGAAATAAAAGGAGTAAAGCTCTAAGAAAAAATTATTAAATGAATAAAGACCAGTCTTGTGTTGGCTGTATATGAAGGAAGCTGATTATGGAAACAGCACACATTTGGGGGCCCCTGGGTCAATGATAGCACCCATAACCCAGTTATTTTCTAAGTGCCTTACATTTTATATTCACAAGCGCTCTAATTGCTACCAAGGGGCACAGGAGACAGCCTTGTAGAGAATTTATGTTCTTAACCTCTATGTTACACGGACTTGAACATATGTACTCTGCCTCTTACTAGCTGGGTGCCCTCAGTCAAGTCACCTAGTTTCTTTGCCTCTGTTTGCTCACTTGGTTGGGAATAATAATCTCAGTGGACTGTGAGGACTAAGGGGAAACTGCCCAGCACATGGTAGCAATACACGTCATTATTATTCATTATTATCTCTCTTGACTCTTAAGATATTAACAAATAGCGAATGTGAATTTCCAAAAAGTTAAGCCTACTCAATAAAGAACAGACAGCAAGGAAATGGTAATGCTAAAGTTCATATACGAGTCTGCCTAACTCCAATCCATGCTTTTTTCCAAATAATAATTCTGCTTAAAAAGTGATTTCCACCTTAGTTTGAAAACCAAAATGGTTCACAGGAGTTAGAAGAAGAAGTCAGCATTGACCAGGGGAAATTCTGCCTGAGGAAATGTCCTTTTCCAACTTTTTTGGAGTTTGCACCCTTTCTCCACCTTCACGTGGTTTTCCTGATAATAAACCTCCTTTTGAATACTGCTTGCTTCCATTCTGGTGTATAGTTCCTGGGATAAGTTAGGCAATTTTGTAGAAGAAATTTGCATAACACAGGGACTGGGAATTCAGGGAGCGGCAGAAATGCCGCTGAGGAAGAGCTCTGCTGATCCGAATGAGGAATCTCCAGCAGAAGCTCTAACAAGCCTGACTGGGGAAACCTGGTGCTCAGCCACACAGCTGTCTCACCAGTTGTAGACAACAGCAAAAAATCAGTCCCTCCATTTTCCAACTCGTCACTGGCAGTCATCCAGAATGGCGTGTGCCATGCAACACGGAGGATGCCAGCACTCTGCCTGGCCACATGTGAGGAAAAGAAAGGGACCAAGGACACAGAAAATGGACTAGTTACAATTCTGCGATTTTATGTACAGGCTAGCAGTTCCCCCCCTTGACCGTAAACTCAGTGCCGACATCATTGGAGAAATAGAAGAACCATGAAATGCCCAGTTCTCCCTTGGGATCAGGCAGTGTGGCCAAGTTCAGCAAGATGGCCAGCAGTAAGCTGATGAGTCAAGTTCTTGAGGCTGTTTTGAGGCAAGGATCCCAAAGAGAAGCTCACTAAGTCTGGTTTCCCCTAAAGTTTGGAGGGGGAGTGGGGTGCAGCTGACCACTCTCACTCTGTGAAGGTGATCATCATAAGTCAAACTAACTTGGAGATTAAGCAGGAAGTGCATTGAGACAGCCCAGTAGGTCAAGATCAACCTTTTGGGATTCCCAAGTAAAGGTCATGGTACATGGCTTTAAAAGGCAACCATGAGCCTGAGATCTTGTTTCCAGGTATGTGGGGTGGGTATGTATTAACACATCTGTTACTGGCAGATATGAGAGATATAACACTTGGTGTGTATGTCCTAAAAGATTCTATCCAGGAAAAAACCATTTCTTACCACACCGGAAAGGGACCAGCATAGCCAGGAGCCCTGGAGTTGGCTTCTAGTTCTCTCTGTGTGTAGCCAAGGACCTCAGCAACTCCCCTTTCAGGGTCAAGGGCTCCCTGCTAACTGCTGCCTCCCTGACTTTGCATATGTCTTTCTGTTGGACTGACATGTCCAGCAAATGCCAAGTCTTAGTTCATGGGCCCTTCTTTCACTGTCTCCTATACTAGGAAAGCTTGACAACTATACCCCCATTAGAGTGTGTGAAATTTAATTGAATCGCCACCTTGTCATATACATTTATCTAAAGTTCTGACTGCTGCAGCAGATTTGAGTTACTTAGGGATAGGGACTCGGCATTATGTATCTATCCACCCTCAGCAGAATTCCTTCCTAGGAATTAGCACCCAGTAAAGGAGTAGAAAAATGGAATGAACAGATGTGAGGCTCTACCCACACAGTAAGATTCTTCCTCTACTACTGTAGGAATCTTAACAGTGTAAACTCGGTAGCAACGGGCCAGGACAGTGGTCAGGCGAAGCCTTCTCTCTGCCAAATCACTGATGTCTCACTTCCCAACAGTGGGATGCTGCAGACGTGCATGTCAGAAGTTCACACTGAGGAAGAAATTTAAAAAAATTATCTCACACCTCCACTGCCATTCTATGGAGCCATCTTTTGGGTACTGTCCTTTTCAAGAACGTTGGTTAAAATTCTTATAGCATATGAATACACTTTACTGTCATTAAATAAACCAGGTTTTAATTTATTATTTTTTAAAAAGAGGGAACAGAAGACAATATGATGAAGACACATGGACCCATTATCCAGAATTAACAATTATTAAAATACTGTATTTTCTTCCTTTAAAGCAATTAAAAAGTATAAATAAAAATAAATGACCTAGGTCCCTATATCCTACTCTATTTTTCTCTCTCTTCCCCAAGACCCTGGTAAACAACTGTCTCAGGAAAATCATGTGGGTCTTCCTAGGCTATCTTTTATGTATATATACATGTATAATTCCCACCACATACAATCCTATTTTGTTTTTAATATTTTATTTAAATGGCATGATACATGCTCCCTTCTTTAAACATGATTTTTTTTAATCCAACGTTGTGTTTGGAGATCTATCCACTTTATATATAGGAGCCTCTTCTTTCCTTATATAAGTTACATAGTAATGGACTTAATAAATATACAGTAATACATTTTATTTAAACATTTTGATACTAATGATCTCCAGGCAGTTTCTAATTTTTTGCCATAATGACAATGCTGCCATAAGTATCTTTGTAGTGTCCCTTTGTGCATGTATGCAAGAATTTCTCTCAGGCCTATGCCTATAGTGGCTGTGCCCAGGCATAGGGTTTGTACTTGTCTACGTTTCCGTTCTTTCTTTAGGAGATCCCTGTACTTCCATATTAAAGTATTCTGGTCTGATTGTCTGATTGATGTATGGGAAGAGATTCAAAGGGTAGTTCTAAGCGATGTATTTCCAAGTGAGATCTAGTAGCAGGAGCAGCATAATTGTAAAACAGATTCCAGCTCTACGAGGAGAAGGATAAACATCTAGAAGTCCAACGAAGATGCAAAAATGGAATAATAATACTATCACTAATAAAATCTTACCTTAAAGGAGGAGTGTATGTTATGGGTTTCATTAACCAAAAGGAGGATTATTTCTTGACAGTGACACAAGAAAGCAAGCATAGGTTCTTCACGGCCCTTCACAGTGACTTGTGGGACAGAATAACTGAGCACCAAATGCACCAATTCATATGTACTCTACACTCTGCCACAAGCCTTCTGATCTAGGACATGCCTTCTCCCACCAGACAGGTACTTTGCATCCTTGCCGTTGTTTAGTTTCTAAACTGCATGTGGTGAGTGTTTAGTGAATATTAATAGGTAAAAAGTGGATTCTTTTCCCCAAAGCTGGGAAGTAACAATAGCATAGAGCAACCCCCAGGTAAATAAAGATGAAATTAACTCAGCCTGAACACAGACAGGGGAAGTGGTGCTGACAATTCTCGTATATTTTAATTAGGTAAAAATATCATCGAAGCTTTTCCATTCTAAATAATCCCCTGTATACATTTCTGCAATTAAAATCCTTGGTCCTTTTGTCCCATCTCACAGGTGAGCCCAAGTTCCACCAGCAGCCAAATCATATATCAGGATGAGCGACACACTCATGTCAAATAGCAGAAGAGAGTCTTAATTATATTTAAAAATCCACAGAAGCATTTTGCTTCCATCCTGGTTTCTCTCCTGTTCCCAATCCTGTCCCTTCCACCAAAAACAGGATCCTGGTGCCAGGACTGCCCCCGGCATCTTTAACTTAAGCACTGACAGGTTATGTGGGATTTTTGCCAGAGTAATTATTTTTCAATTCAACAATAATGAGAAATTACCATGGCAACCACTTGTCATGTGGTACACATACACCCCCTCCAAAGAATGAACCATACTTAAAGCATCTATTCCTTGAAAAATGTGTTTATTTTTTATTAAAATAAACTTAAACAGGTCAAAGTGGAGAGCATTCTGAAGGGGGCTGAAAGCAGGAAGATTAGAGGACATTGACTTTCTTCAGTATCTTGTGGTTCTAGAAAATAAGAATAGCTCATCTTATAACCCTACTCTCTCGTACACTTAGATAACACAATTAATTTGGATCTTCCCCAGTTACTGATGTTTTATACACATCATGCTAACCTCTCTTAGAAGATAATGAAGAACGAATAACTGTGCCTCAAATGACTGAGGCAGAAGCACACTTGCTTTCCTAAATTTCTCTGCTTGCCACATCATACATTGAAACAAGACAAAAAAGATCCCAAATCTCATGCTTAGAGCCTTTCCTTTTCCTGGAGTCCTTCTGACATTGAAGGAAGGTTATTTATTGTTCAGGACTACAGAAGTCTTTTTTATTCCTTAATCTCTAGCCACTCTTTCTCCAAACCTGGGGGTCTTATTCTGAATCAGCCACATTTAATAATAACAGTCAACAGTTACATGATACATTCTATGTGCCAGCCACCATTCTGAACTCATTGCACATTCTGAACTCCTTAAAACCTCACAATGACTCTATGAGATAAGTTTTATTATTAATCCCATTTTATAGATGAGAAAGCCAAGGCAGTGAGAAGTTAAATATTTGGTTAAGATTACACAGCTACTAAGTAGCAGAGAAAGAGTTCAAACACAGGGACTCTGGCTAGTGAGTATGGACTCTTATAACTACTGCACTGTGATGCTCCTTTATCCAGAACAATATTCTTCAAAGTATCTGTCTTGTGAGTGGTTTCAACATCCAGTCAATGCTAAGTGCGCTGAATGTCTGGGGCTCTCCCCCCTGGGTAGACAGCCCAAAGCAAGGCTTTTCATCACACCTACGGAATCCTACATGGGGACACAGAAATAAAAGTAATAAGGTAAGGCCATTTGCTCTTACCAGCTGGTAATTGCACAGGCATGTAATGGATACAGGGAGAGAATTTTCAATTCCCCTATTTTTATTTATTTTTGTAGGGTTAAAAAAAATCTCACATTCTAGGGATTGT
Source organism: Daubentonia madagascariensis (assembly GCA_023783475.1). NCBI lineage: Eukaryota > Metazoa > Chordata > Mammalia > Primates > Daubentoniidae > Daubentonia > Daubentonia madagascariensis. The sequence continues at coordinate 12,683,694 of JAKFHU010001769.1, forward strand.
ATTTTTCTTCTCTAATTCTCAACAATGATTTGTTCATTCTTAGTTAAACTGCATTTTATTTAACAGTAGATGTTAGTTATCACTTTAACAGAGAAATTCTAAAATGGCATGTTACCAACATAGCAAATTATGTGTTTTCATAGAGCATCTCAGGGTTTCACTCACAATTCAAGCCTTCCATTTCAGAAAGTGCTTACTACATAGTTCACTCTCTAGTGCAAGTGGATGCTGCCTTGGGAAACTGGCATGTTAAAATGGGCAGAACGACAAGACTTGGCGTCTGGTAGGTACAGCTCTTCAGCAAAAGATACATCAGTGTCTTTCCCCCCAAACACCTGAGAAATTCATGTATTCCAATTTCCATCTTTAAACCAAAACATCGTTAATTAATTATGAGCATTCTAAAGGAGATGTTATTTAAGATAATCTAAACATAGTGACTAAAATGTATCCATGTTTACATGCCAAAAATTGAGTTTTTTGCCATTGGATTTATCATAACTGTAATAAAATAATTTTTATTTAAGTTTTGATTTCTGTCAGCTTTATGAGGCCAAGATCTCTACTCATGTCTTGTGCATTTTGCAAACACAGTGCCTAACACTTGGCAGTCAGGCAACAAATAATTACTCAATTATTAATTATTTACATTGTTTGATTTGACAAATAAGTATTTATTTAGTTAAAACTCAGCATATTCTCAAAACCAAGACAGTTTTGGGAAGAAAACCAATAGTTTTGTTTTCATGATGGTCGAATATTTCTACTCTCTTCCCTGTTTACATATCTGTGAACCAGGGGTTGTGGTTCTTTAATGAGTAAATCAGCGAAAATGCCAAGTTTCACAATGTATTATTTGACAGTGCTCACTATATCCCTATCAGGTCGATACTTTTATTATGCCAACTTAAATGGGGAAACTGAGACCCCAGGAGGTTAAGAAATGTACGCAACATCACAGACTAAGTAAGTGGCAACATCGGAATTTGCACTCTTTCTGATTCTTGAACTTTTGTTTCTATTCACAAAGCTTCACTCACTACCTAGTCTAATCTATAATATTCTGGTGTGAAGGAGGAATGGTCTTTTCTTTACAATTAAATTTTCTTGTTATGCTCAAACATGGAGACATGTACTCTAACATATCAAAAATAATATAGTGGGGACTCTACGCAAAGCCACTTTGCAAATGACGTAGCAGGGCATTACTCTAGAAACACGAGTCTTGTTGGTGACAGTTCTGTGGCAGTGAGCACCATACCTCATATGACATCACACCATCTAGGTGTGAGAGGTCCTGAGATGCAGGATAATGCGATGAGGCCACAACTCATATATCTTGAAAAAAGCTCACCATAAAATCAGGCACAAATTTTCTGTTCCAACATAAACACAGCAGACAAGAGAACATTTCTGAACAAGCTTGCAATATTCTACAGCTTGTTTTTGTGACCCACCCAATTGCATCTGAGTAGTTGATCTGGTAACAAAATTAATCCTTCAAGTCACCACTAAAAACTGGAAGACTGTGTATTCAGGACTGAGGACTTAGGAAGCCACTTGAAAAGAAAACTCAAGTTTTTCTCTCTTCCTACTTGGCAAAAATGTAAAAAAAAAAAAAAAAAGGGGGGGGTTTGTTCACAAAGATAAATATAAGAAACACAGCATAGACTCTAAACCTAGAAAGAAAATAATGGACTTATCTTGATGGTGATCAACCATTTCCATTCTCTGCCTGTACATATGTTTACTGGCAGACTTACATTCTATCAAATATTCCAATGACACCCAAATCTATACTATCTCATGCCTCCCCGCTTCTCCCTGGGACTGCAGAACTGTGGCTCCAGCTGCCTCACTGACTCTGCACTTAAGCAAAGAGGCAGCTGAGACTCACCACCGTCAGAGCCAGACCCCCCCCCTCCATCTCCACCTCTCCCTAAACCTATTCTTCTCAGTCTTGTTCATCTCAATAATGTCATTCCAGTCTCTCAGTTGTTTAGGACAGATTCTTGATTTCTCTCTTGCCCTGACCCCACACCTCCAATCCATCAGCGCCTCCCACGAATCTACTTCCGACACATAAATGGCAACCCATTCACGTTTGTTTCCCTGCACCACCACCCCTTCTCTGAGCCTCGGGTAACTCCAGCTTGGAAAACAGTGACTGTTTCCTAATTCATCTTGCAGCCCTGGCTCTGGCTTCCTTGTAACCTGTGCTCTGCAAAGAAGATTGATCTTTAAACAACATGCGTTAGATTGGATCCTTCCCTACTAAAACCCTCATGGCTCCCCATCACTGAATATTGCCAAAGGGCTCACTGCCCTGTATGGTTGGGACTTTGTCCTTCTCTTTGGTCTCAGTTCATTCCACTCTCAGCACAGCCCGCAGAACGAGGCTCTTGCCTTGGGGACCCTCCTTCTGGCTCAGGGCCACACTCCACTCCGCCACAGGGCCCTTGTGGACCAGCTACAATTCCACTACCCAGTGGCTGCTTTTCCTCTACTTGGTGTGGCTTTCTCCTCCTTGTCATTCAAATCTCAGCTTCCTTGTCACCTTCTGATTGTCGCATCTACAGAAGTGAACTTGCTATCACATCAGTTTATATTTCTCCTCAGTCACACGGTTCTGTTTGTTTGCTTATTGTCTTCTTACCTACTAGAAATTGTGTTCCTTGGGAGCACAAGATCCTTCTGCCTGCTTTAATGTGAAGCCTGGCATTCAATAGGTGCTTAAAAATGACTGCCTGAAGAAATGAATATTAAAAAATGTGTTAAACAAACAAACAGAAAAGAAAAGGCAAATCTATCAAGGTCATCACATTAATCTCCCTCTTGAACTTGCACAGGGCAGCCATACCCGGATCCAGACTTGGCACAGCCCAGTTGATTGCAACTGCATAATAGAGTACCAGGAACTTACCAGAATCTTCATTCATTTCATTTTTTAAAAATAAATATATGCCATGAATTAAAAGCATTAAAAATATTCATGCCCTTTGACTCAGTAATTCTATTTCTGGGAATCCATCCAAAGGACATAATCCAAAAATATGTAAATGCTTTATATGAAAAATTATTCACCATAGGAGCATTCATAATAGAAACACACACACACACACACACACACACACAGAAGACTAAGAACAATGTTCTTGCCCTACAATAGAGGAATGATTCAAGAAACTATGATATGTCCACTAGAAAGAAAATAGGAATCTTTAAACATAATATTCACACACGGCTTATAATAACACAAACGCATTCTTACATCATAATGTAAAATGGAGAAGGAAGATGGACAAACAGAGCAGTGAGGCCGTGGAGGGGGAGGTGGTGCCATAGCTACCGCGTCTGACTGCAAAACAGCGAGGCTAAGAAACAGAAGCACGGGTGGCAAGTGAGTATATCATAGAGGTGGAATTGCCTGGTAGTGGGGTCAGGATGAATTATTTGATAAGTAGTGTTGGGACATAACCAAATGTAAGTTCCAGATGAGTTAAACATATAAATGAAAACAAAAAATGTCAAACTATTAGAAGAAAAGGTAGGAGGATATTTATCTTTATGACCTCAGAACAGGGGGAAGTTCTGTGGACACACCAAAAGGACAAGTCATGTGAAGAACAAGTGATCCATTTGAATACATCCAAATATAAACATTTCATATGACAAAAGACATTATATACAAAGTGGCACTATGAGTGACAAGCTAGGAGAGGTGAGTCAGTAGCATATATGACAAACTGTTACAAATCAAAAATGAAGGCAGTCTGAAAGAGCAAAGGATGTGAAAGTACTATTTGCAGAAAATAAACCAAAATGGTCAATAAAGCTATAAAAAGATGCTCTATTTCACTTGTAATCAGGAAAATAAATATTAAAACCAAGTCATCGCACACCTATGTAAGTGTCAGACAAATTTGAATAAAACCACCTGTTGCTGGAGACGTGGGGACAAGTGCACGCTCACCAGCGTCTGAAGGCCCAGGGCATGGCGTGGCCAAATCCCAGCACATGCTTCCATTTGCATCACCCATCCCTCCCCGGACATCCTCTGGCAGCCTGAGAAACCTCTCCCTTTCTCCCCCCCTCTCCTACAGCTGCAATGTCTCTGTCTCCTCAGGATCTTCTGCACTTTCCCAACCACCCCTCGCTCATTCTTCAAGGTTCCCACCCCAGTCTTGCCTCCACCCTGAAGCCTCCCAACATACAGAAAAGCTTCCATTTTCTAGACTGAGATACTTGGAGTTTTTTTCAAATAATTAATATAAACCTCATGGTGACTACTCCTGTAGTACTATATTTTTATTTTATTTTACATTATGTCCAATTATTATATTTTTATGTCTTTGCAATTAGGCTCTAAACTCCATATGTGGAGACATTATCTTCTCTGGGTTGTTCTCTGCATCCTTATTGCTTATCTGGCACATATTTATTGTGTGTTTAATTATGAACCAAACAATGTGCATTATCTATTTCAAGCTTTTGAACCATATCCATATTATCAGGGAGCTATTATTATTTTCCTCATTTTACAGGTGAAAAAAACCCAAGGCTGAGAGACTTTGCTTAATTTTCTCAGAGTCACACAGTTGATACTTGTTGGAGTCAGTGTTCAAAGCCATATAATCTGGCTCTAGAATTCATGCCTTTTAACTTCTGTGTGTGTGTGTGTGTGTGTGTGTGTGCGTGTGCGCATGTATGAGAGGTAGAGAGAGAGAAAGAGGATTTGGGGAAGATACATAGTAATAAAAAGTTATATACACATATGCAGGAATGCTCATAGCTTCATTATTCACTTTAGCCAAGAAATGGTAACAATCCAACAACAGTCTATCAATTGATGAATAAATCCAACAACAGTCTATCAATTGATGAATAAATAAACAAAATGTGGTATCTCCATACAATGGAATGCTATGAGCAACGACAAGGAACAAATTTTGATGCATGCTATACATAACATGTACCTCAGAATAGTACACTGATGAGAGGAGACAAGCCGGACACAAAAGACCATATATTGTATGATTCCATTTACACAAAATGTCCAGAATCCTGACTCTTATTTCCTGTGTGATCTCAAGCAAATGACTGAAGCTTTCTGTGCCTCTGTTTCATCATGGGTAAAATGGACATCATGATCCCTCACCTTTAATTGGGAGGATTAAGTTAGTGACTGGAACAGAGTAAACACTCAATGAAGGGCACTATTATTAAGTGGTGGAGAAAGTCCCAAGGCCAGAGTTTCTGGGGATATTAAACAACATTTACCGGTAATGCATTGTACAGTACAGCCTGCACACTTTGCAACCAGATGACCTGGGTCTCAATGCCAGTGCCATTATTCTTTGCTCTGTAAGGGAAAGTTTCATAATCTCATTTGCCTTTCCTGTAAAAATGGGGACAATAAAGGTCGCTATCTCACAGTACTGTTAGGAGGATTAAATGAACTGATACATTAAAGTACTTAGTACCTGGCATGCAGTAAGCTCTCAATAATTTTTATCCATCATTATTGTTATGGCCATCAGTGGTAGATGGCATAAAAGACCCCCGAGATGAGGTTCCCTATTCTCAGAAAATATGTAATCCAATTATCTGGGTCTGGACGCATAGTTGACCCAGTACTGACACTGACAGTGCACTGCCCTTTGTTGGATTAAGAATATTAAAAATTGTCTGTCTGTCTCCTGCACAAGCCTGAGACTGCAAACTCCTCAAGGGCAGGATCAGTGTTTTAATTTTCATTGTATCCCTTGTGCCTTGCATGGTGTTTGGCTGAGAAAGAGCAAGAATGCAGCACCTATGAGAGTGAGTTTTCCACGCAGCCTGATGAAGCGAAGCCTTTATTTTGCACACCAGCCTCAAATCCACAGTTGCACATGGTTCGGGCTAATTTGCATCTCAGCATCTCAGAAAGCTCTGCATTTAGCTATTCAATTTGCTTCCTTGTCAACTAGAGATCACAACTTGCAAGGCAAAAGAGAGCTTTGGGGAATGTGGCTCGCCTGCCAGCATCCGTATTTAGATCCGCAGGATTTTCACTTTCCCCTGCATCTCCGTGGGAGTCAGGAAACTGGGTTCTAATTCCAATCCTGATACTCCTTGCCGGGCGGCCTTAAGCAAGTCCAAATCAAAGAATCTTAAGTGTTCAAAATGTCCTTAGAACGTGTGCCTGGGCCTCAGTTTCCCCATCTATCAAATATAAGGAAAATTCCGGGGGTCCTTCCAAAGGCATCCAGCCAGAACACTCACTTCTTTAGGAATTTGTTGTTCACTGAGAGAACCTCTTGCCTTCAATGAAAACATTTTTGGGGGATCTTTACTCCTGGCTAAAGTGGAGACAACATCACCACCAAAGGATATAAAAGAAAAGATTTCTCATTCCATCACCTTCCAGAGTGCAAGAACAGTCCCCACACATATGGCAAATGGATTTCAACATAAGTGGCCTCTGACGGACTGGAGGCGTTTACCCAGGACTCTGAATGCTTTCATGTGTTCAAAAACATGTATTGAGCACCTACTATGTGCTAGACACTGTTCTAGGCTTTAATGATAATGCAATGAACCAAAAAGAAGCAAATCCCTGTCCTCATAGAGCTTGTATACTAGTGGCTGACAAACAATAAACAAGATAAGTAAGTGAAATATGCCATTCATTAAATAGTGTCAGGTGTACAGGAGAAAAGCAATAAAGCAGGAAATGGGGACGTGAAATACAGGGGTGGGAAAGAAGAAGTGGAATTTTAGAGGAAGGCCTTGCAGAGAATGTCTCTTTAGAGCAGGGTTTCTCAACCTCAACGTTACTGATATTGTGAGCTATATAGCTCTTTGCTGGGGGGTGGGGGGGCTGTCCTGTGTATTGTAGGGTGCTTGGCAGCATCCCTGCTCTCTACCCACTAGAGGCCAGTAGTACATCCTCAGTTGTGACAACCGAAAATATTTCCAGACATTGCCATGTCCAGGGAGGTGGAGTTGCAGGTGGGGATAAAATGGTCCCAAGCTGAGCACCACTGCTTTAGAGTAAAAACTTGCAGCAGTGGAGTGAGGGAACCACACAGAGATCTAGAAGGATACTGTGCAGGCACTGGAGGTAGAGGGGTGAACAGCAATGGCTCTAGCCCCCTCCTGAAGGCAACTTACATCAAACAAATATCTGCTCGATGATGATGAAATCCCATCTGGGAGGAACGATGTGAGGGAGAAGGACACAGTGTTCCAGGAGAGATGACAGCACTCTCTTGGTCTAGAGGTGAGAACTAGCTTCCTGCAGAAATGACATTTAAACCCAGAACTGAGGCAAGAGAGGGTCTGGTTAGCTGAGGTGAGGAAACAGCAAGTGCAACAGCCCTGAGGTTGTAAAAACATGGTGCACGTAAGGGGCTGAAAGGAAGACACTGATCTTGGGAGCCAGAGGTGGGAGGCTGCAGATGCGCCTGGTGAAGCACTGGGGGTCGAACCCCCTGCAGGACCTGACAGAGCTGGGCAAGATGTATAAGCAACGGGGCCTCATGGAAAGGTTTTAAACGGGGAAGCATCATCATCACTTTAGTGTTCTAGGTCCCAGGGACCTTCTATGACAAGACCAAGTAACCTCCACTCCTTAATGGACATGGGTGATCTTGGGTGAATTCCCTCACTATTCTAGGCCTCGGTTTTCCCATCTTTAAAGTGGGTATGGGGGCACCAATGGTATCTACTTCTTGGGTTTGTTGTGAGGATTCAATGAGGTAATACGTGCAGAGCACTTAGAGCTTGGACACAGAGCACATGCAGAAACTCTTAGTCTTGATTCATAGCACTCTTCTTAAATAAATATCAGCTGTCCTTTTCTTCCTTTTCTCTTGGAAGCTTACCAGTGCCTGAGTGGGATTTATTGCTGTTTGGCTTTCCTATAAACCTTGTCCCTGCCCTGCCTCTCACCCCCAAAAGAACTCATGCCTCTGCTCCCAGGGCCCTACATTTCTATTTCTACTACACTACCTGGCTGCCGGCTTCTTAGCACACATGGACTTTATATTCCCCAACAGTAGTCCTTACTGGGGGCAAATATTTGACTTGAAAACCAATGTCAAAGAGGCCTTCTGCATGCTTGAATACCTTAAGGCTTGACATTTTTGTATTAACTCTCGGGCCTGTCTTGGGAATGTCTCCTAGAATAATCAACTGTCTCCTTTAAACATCATCAAACCACCCCTCATCCAATACAGACACACACACATACACACACACACGGCAAATATGCTGCTTCCTCATAAGCAGTATAATGACTATAAAACTCCTTTATATATAATGATTTTTTCCACAATTCCTGGTCTGAACCCATTGTACTAGTCAACACCTGCTGGAGTTCCCTGCCCACGACTTGCTGTCCTCACCCTAACCTCCCCACTGTCACCGCCACCTTCTCTCCACACTCGGCTGGTGGGTTTGCTTTAGCAGGGGCAACTCCACCCTGCTCAACTCAGAATACCAGAACCCAGTGTAGCACCTGGCACCAGGGGGGTGCCCTCTCCCCATTCCAGTTGATGTCTGTTGGAGGGGTTGATGCATGCAAAGGGATGTCACATATAGTATCTTATTTGCCTTATTTGATCCTTATATCAAGCTAGTGAAGTCAACAGGACTGGTGTTTTATGTGTGAGGAAACCAAGACTCAGGGAGGTTAAACAATTTGCTCAAAATCACCCAAGTACCAAAGTCATAACCTACACGTGAACCTTTTAACTTCCTGGACTTCTATTTTGAATAAAAGTTTCATTTGCAAAATTAAAAAAAATGTTTAGGCTCAAAAATTTATGCAACAAATAATGTATACACCAAATATGCACAAAAGCATTGCTTATATGTTCCTGGACTTATTGTTATTACAATAATGTGAAAATTATAACAATAATAAATAACACTTATTGAGTATTTTCTCTGGGGTAGGCAGTGTGCTAAATACTTTATCAAACTGTCTTATTTAATTCCTACAAAATTCCTATTATGCAGATACCACTATTTCCAATTTACAGATAAAGAAAGTAAGACTCAGAAAGGTTGAGTAATTTGACCAAGGCCACTTAAATAATACATGATAAGGGCAAAATTCAAATTTAGACCATTGTTATGGTTAATTTTATTTGTTAATTTGACTGGGCCACAGGGTGCCCAGACATTTGGCCAAACACTATTCCGAGTGTGTCTGTGACGGTGTTTCCAGAAGAGATTAACATTTGGATCAGTAGACTGAGTACAGCATGTCCTTCCCAATGTGGGTGGGCATCACCCAATCATTTGAAGACCTGAATAGAACAAAAAGCTTGAGTAAGAAGCAACTCTGCCTGTCTGAATGATTGAACTGGAACATCCCTCTTCTCTTGCCCTTGTACTGGAACTTACACCTTTGGATCTCCTCTTTCTCAGGCCTTTAGCTTTCCTGGGTCTCCAGCTTGCTGGCTCACCCAGCAAATCTTGGGACTTGTCAGCCTCCATAATCACACAAGCCAATTCCTTATTTTTTATAATATATATTTTATATGTATATAAAATACTGTAGTTTATGCCTACACCTTGGTATGTTACCATTCTATATAGTAAGTGAAAATACAACTACTTTTACTCCAGGTTAGAGGGAAAGCATTAATTATCAATAGTGTACAACAAGGAATTCACTGAAACATTTCACTAGATGTAATTTGTTTTGTTCCAACATTTCAGAAACAGCATTTTCCCCCATTTGCTTATATTTTAGAGAATCATCCTACAGAATGGGGAAAGCGAGGGGTGCAGAGAGATGGCTTTGGATTTCCAGGAGCCTGGTTGGCTTTGTGGCTCTGATATGCTCTGCATGGATGACCTTGGACAAGTCATTTCACATCTTTGAGGAGGACAGTCTATTTCCCATGTGGATGGTTTACACCCTTGCACCCCAGCATATCATGAGGCTTACGTGAGATCAGATAGTGATTCTTTTTAATCTCATTATTTTCAAAACCACAGAAATGTTAGCAAGAAAAGGGAACCACTGGCTCCAGGAGCAATGCACCATGAAAAATAGATACTAATTCTCTTTAATCTGATTCTTGTCCAGTCATCTTAACTGAAGGCTAAAAGTGATTCTGCAGTAATAAAGGGAATTATAACACACGATTGTAGAAGCTTGGAGAGCAATTCCTGCACAGAAGCAAGCAATTATATATAGCAACAAATTAAAAACTTTTTAAAAAAAGGCAAAAAGGGGGAGGAAAAGGAAACCAAAGACCTCATAAATTCCTTTAGAAACACTATTTAATAAAGCAAACTCCATTTTCCACAGAATTCCAATCAAGGGACATTTTGGCCATGCAGAAGCAATTAGAGACATCTATGATTTAATGAAAATGTAAAAACCAAGGAAAAACAAAACAACCATGTCACAAGAGGCCACTTCTCACATCCCTGCCACCAAACTGCAGGACACAGAATGGCTGAAAAGCTGATGCCAGTGACACACAGCTACTGTCAGCCAGAGACATGATCTCCATCTTCAGCTCTGTCTCACCTCTTTGCTAGAACACAAAGAAGATGAAGCTTTAAACAAAGCAAACCAGACACAAATGGCACCAAGTGAGAACAACCTCCGCAGGTGGCCATTCAGGCCTTCTGTGATTTAATGAGGAGAAAATACAAGATCTGGCTTTGCTCCCTTTGGCCTTGGTGAGAACATGGCACCATTTCTGATGCAGGATCTGGTCATCCATGGGGCTCCCCTTTCCAGGCCATAAACATCTAATGTAATTTTAATTTCAAACAACGTTCCTCACAGCAGAAACATGTAAGTTGCTCTCCTCTGACTTGGAATGCTTGCAGCCTCAGACAAGGAAGCAGAACCAATTTGTCCTACTGACACTATCCCATGCCCCTCAGCCCCTCGTGCCTTGCTCACGGGGTTTCTTTCTGCTTCCCAAACACCCTGTATTAACTTCTGCTTCTGGGTCTTGTTACCAGCTGTCCTCTGGCCTGTAAGCCTGTCCTTTACATCTTCAAGGACTTGAATCTTCCTTATTATTTAGGTCTCAGATCAAATGTCATCGCCTGGAGAGAGGCCGTTCCTGGCACCATCTAACGGAAGTAAACCATTATCCCGTTTTATTTTCTTCCAAGCACTTGTCACTATCCAAAGTTATCTATACCATTAACACATTTGTGTGCTGGTTTTACTTGCCCCCTTCCCCAACTCCTTCTCTAGATAATAAGCTTTGAGAAAACAGGAATTTTGCCCTTTTCCCTATCACTGTGTTCCCAATTCCTAGCACAGTTCCTGGCATACAGTAGTCATATAATAATATCAGTAGAATGAATATATAAAATGGTAGGTTGCTTGGGGTTTGTGAGTCCTTGGGAAGACTGTTCTTTTTTAAATTTATTTTATTTAAATTTATTTATTTATAAAATAAATTTTAAAAGTATTTATTTTATTCATTCATCCTTTTGACATTTGTTGAGTGCCAGGTATGTTCCAGGAGCTTGGGATACAGCAAAGAATTAAATCTGATCTGTGCCCATAAGGAATTCAGAGCGGAGACAAAGAGGAAGAGAAGGAAGCAGCCCAGATGTGCCATGGTATGAAGGAGCAGGCGGCACTTGACAGTCAGTAGTGACACCTGGTCTGAGGTTTGGACCACAGTGTGAATTCAGAGGTCCTCACTATTATGTCGGTGAGTATATAGTCTCCTAGGCTGCTGTAATGAATAACCACATACCAGTGGCTTAAAATAACAGAAATTCATTTTCTCACAGTTCTGGAGTCTAGAAATCTGGAATAAAAGTGTCAGCAGGATTAGTTCCTTCTGAGGGCTTTGAGGAAGAATCTGTTTCATGCTTTTCTCTTATTTTCTGGTAGTTGCTGGCAATCCTTGGCATCCCTTGGGTTGTATATGCATCACTCCAATCTCTTCCTCCATCTTTATGTGGTGTTCCTATGTGTGTCTGTCTCTGTTTCCCCTTCTCATGACACCATCATTGGATCAGGGCCCACCTCCATCCAGCATGGTTTTATCTCAACACATTACATCTGTAAAAATCCTATTTTCAAATCAGGTCCCATTCTGAGATTCCAGGTAGACCTGAATTGGGTGGAGGGAACACACTATTCAACCTGGTACAGAGTTGGCTACAACTTACTCTTTGATTCTGGAAAAGATGCTTACTTTCATGAGCACCAGTTGTCTGATAGATTTAGTACGACAGAATTTTACACTCCACTGAACACACGGTGTGCCAAAGTGTAAGGTGTGACCCACAGTCTTCCTGTCCCCCAATCTACTCAGTCTACCAGGGGAAGAGGAGCAAAGTAGGTCAGTGACCGCTGGTTACCCTTCTCACTGTCCGAGCCTTATCTCCTCCAGGGTCCCTCGGCTGAGGGCTCACACAAATCTGCCCCAGCTTCATTTTCTCACTCAATAGTCTGGTCTATGTCCAACCAAGGCACAAGCCCAGTTCCCCCTTGGAGACACTCTGTGAAGATTCATTCTCCAGTGCTCAGGGCAGTCAGAGAAACTGCCATGAATGACAGTTGCTTGCCTTCCCTATGGCCTTGAGGCCCTGGCCTTGCCCCTCTGCTGTCCCTGCCTCTTCCATAGCCTGGCCCCTGAGCTGTGGTGTCCCTACTTCTGCTCCATCCTCTGCTTCCTTCCCAACCAAAGTCCATGAAGCCCAAACAGAGGACAAGAGTCACAGACAGAGTCAGCTGGTCTCCCTAACAGAGCAGGTGCCAGCCACCTCCAGGCAACCCAGAACCCCAGACATATCCAGAAGGATTCACAAAGTGGGGCCCAGTGGAGAGATGACAAACGCGAGAATCCAACAGCCCTAAGTCCAGATCTGAGCTCTGACCTTTATTAGACATCTCACTGCAGATGAACTACTCAACCTTCCAAGCAGCATTTGCCTCATATCAGTTCTTACCAGATGGGGTTAATCTATCTATACATAAATTGAAGAAAATAATAATAATGCATTTAGCACAATTTGAGACACATGGAATGTGCTCAAGAAATGGTTTTTGACTTGCACCAAGAAAACTGAAATACCAAGAAACAACTAGTGAAGTTGTGGGAGGGAGAGAAGACATACTGCACTGGGGCCTAGAGAAAAACACATATATATTCATATATACAAACACAGTTTCCCTGGGGCTTGTGCCTTCTCATTCTTCAGGTAACCTAAGTGTCACCTCCTCAGGTGGCCTTGTTGAGCCACCATTATCTAAAAGACGTCATCTCTCTTCTGTTTAGTTTCAGTCTGTTTTCCTCATACCAATTATTACTGGTAATAGTTGTTTTGGTTTTATTTGCTCATGTGTTTGCTCGTCTCCTGCTCCAGACTTTGAGTTTCATGAGAGTATTTACTAAATTCTAATCCCGGCACTGGGAAGAGGGCATTTTACTCTATAAAAGTCTTTAAAGGAATGAACGAGTAACTAAATAAATCCTGTTAGAGCAAATGCAGATGCTGCCATATTTTCATCATTGTAACAGTTTCAAAAGAAGATGAAGAAGAAGATCGTACATTCTGGAGAAGAAAATGAAAGAAGTCAAAATAACTTCAATTTCATTTCTCCCAGTGAGATTATCACAGCAAGTCAAGAGTGGCAGGGACCTTGCATATCATCTACAGCAAGCACCCAGCTGACACCTAAAATCCTTGGACAATATTCCCGGCCATTGCATTCAGTCGACTGAACTGACAAGAGGGTGGTAAGAGGGAGGGAAACAAGAACTTGCCCTATTCACCCATTTCCCTTGACGACCAAGCATAAGGGCTGGTTTACCACCTGAGAACCCTAAAGATGAGTTTCTTTTAAAAAAAAAATGACATTCAAAGATATGAGGACACCAGCATGGCTCCCGCGAACCTTCTTTTTCTCCAGGTTCATCACCCCTGGGTCTTTTCACTCTTCCTCAAAGGACAAAGTTGCATGTTCTGTGTCTTCTCATCGCCCAAGGGAAAGAGCCGCTTAACTCGCACCAAGTCTCCTTCCTATGTGAATCAGCGTGTGAGGGAAAAGATCGGCAGACAAACCTAGGCCATTCGTGCTTAGAAAGCGCATTTAGTTTCCCATAAAGCCATAAAAGGTTTCAGATGACACATTTGCTTCAAAAAAGACAGATTCTTAAATGAGAGCAATTTCAAGATCAGACATCCTGTGGTGCACTTAGGGAGGGAAAGCAAATTGCATAACCATTGCTCATCTGAGCAGCCCGGAGGCATCCTGCCAGCGGCACAGGTTCAAATCCCAGGCCTTCTGAGCCAAGTTCTGCAGAGGTGCTACTCCAGCCCACTACCCCCTACAGCTAGACAGCCAGGCTAACTCATTCCTTCCACCATGTTTCCCTAAAAAGGGGAACACAAGAAAGAAATAAAGTGAGCTTTGTGAACACTATGCATTTGTCCTAGAGTTATCCTCTTCTGAGTTACAGGGAGACAATGAGATAGGAATGAAAGAGCATTGGCCTGGGAGTCAGGTTTTCTAGGTCTAATTTTAGAACTGGAAGGGTCCTTAGACATAAGCTAGTTCAACTCTCTTATTTTACATCCAAGGACATTGAAATTTAGGCTAGCATTGTTACACAGTTATCCGTGGGATCTTGAGTAAGTTGCTAAGCCTTGCCAGCCTCAGTTCCTAATCTATACAATAAGGATGATGATAACATTATCTACCCTTAAATATTAAATAGTTGTGATTAAATGATATGGGATAGTGCATGTAATGTGCCTGAGAGGGAGAAAACACTCTGAAATGTATTTCTAATAGTATTTTTCATTCAACAAACAGTAATCAGGCTTCTATTACATGTCAAACTCTGCTCCAAGTAATGAGGATATAGCAAGAGGTGAAATAAACACCAACCTGATCCTCTTGAAGGCTGAGTGGAAGACAGACCTAAAAACATAAATTCACAAACACTCTTGATCACAGTTGTGGTAGGTGCTGGTGCATAAGATCATACAACCAATTCCTGATGGACCTGGAACTGGAATTCAGGTCAATCAGCTTAGAGATTTTTAATTTTCATGACCCCTGTTGACATCCATGCCACCTTCCCCATCTGGGTGAGGGAACATGGTGAAATATGAAGGCAAACTGCATTCACAGAAGTCCCCTGTCCTCGCTCAGTACAGCTGAGCCTGCTACGGAAGCCCTGAATCAGTTCTGAGAGACCTCCCTTCCAATGAGATAAGGACTATTTAGATCCAACTCTATGGACCAGCATGGCAAAACCGTAGCAGATAAGAAACCCTTTGGAGATGGGAAAGGAAAAGAGCCCCGGTTTTAGAACCAAACAGACCGGGGTTTAAATTTGATTATGCTGTTTACAAGCTATGGGACCTTTGGCTGATTACTGAACCTCTCTAAGCCTCCATTTCCTCATCTGTAAATTGGGGCTGGTAATTCCCACATCAAAAATTTGGTTTAAAAATTAAATAAGAAAGTGCACATAAAACACTTAGCAAAATAATTCATGGTTCAATAAATGCCAGTTATTATTAGGAAGAAGAAAGGAAAGTTAATATTCAAGGGTTCAAAACATAGACCATACCTCTTTTCTGCTGAAAACCCCCCAATAACTTGCCAACCAGTGTCGAGAAAAAGGCAAAGTCTTTCAAATAGCCTGCAAGGTCCTCTGCAAGCCACCTGCTCACCATCACATCTCTGTCCTCATTTCCTTACGCTCACTCCACTCCAGCCATACCTCATGTCCCTGAGATATACCAATCACAGGCTGTCTCAGTGCTTTTGAACTTGACAAACCTCCTATGAAAGACAGACAGGATAACATAACAATTAAGAGAGTGGGCTCCAGGGTCAGACCCCTGGGTTTGAATCCCAGCTCTGTCACTTACCTGGTGTATGATTTTGGCAAGTTATTTAACCTCTGTGTTTTAATTTCTTCATCTATAAAATGGAAATAATAATACTACTGCCTCTCTCATAGAACTTGACCTCTCTGTGTAGGCAAGAAATAAATAAAAACAAATGCCATTAATACAGTAGTCCCCCTTATTATCTGAGGATACATCCCAAGACCCCCCAAAGGATGCCTGAAACCGTAGATAGTATCGAATCCAATACAGTTCTTTGCTGTACATACAATAACAAAGTTTAATTTATAAATTAGACACAGTAAGAGATTAACAAAAACTAATAATAAAATAAAACAATTATAACAATATGCCAGCATCACCACTCTTCTGCTTTGGGGCTGTTATGAAGTAAAACAAGGGTTCCTTGAACACAAGCACTGTGATGCCAAGACAGTTGATCTGATCACTGAGACCACTACTAAGCAACTAACAGGCGGGGAACGTGTGCAGTGTGGAGATGCTGGACAAAGTGAGGATTCACATCCCGGGGGGGTAGGGGAGAGGATGCTACAGAGAACAGCATGCAATTTAAAACTTATGAATTGTTTATTTCTAGAATTTTCCATTGAATATATTCAGATCATAGCTGATTACAAGTAACTGAAACTGCAGAAAGCAAAACCACTACTGTGGTCCCATTTTACAGACTGAGGAAACTGAGGCCAAGAACAATTAAGACACATCCAGGACTCAGAGCTAGCCCTGGCTGGCTCTAGAGGCCTTCCTACTGTTTGTGTACCCCCAGATCTGTTTATGCCCTCTCGAGACAGCTTCTGATTTCAAAGTCACTAAAATATGAGGTCTCCAGGGGCACACATTTGTATATTGCCCCTGCGGGCCTGAGTTTCATAAAGAGGTCCTACATCTTTTTACTTGTCCAGTGAGCACATGTGAGCTAGAAAAGCCCCATCCTCTCCTGTACTACAGAAGCTGTGTGGGCAGACCCCACCCAGAGAAGTAGGGCGCTCGGCCCCTCTGGCGGCTGCATTGCCTTGTGGTTATCTCATAAAGAAGTCAAGCCCCGAAAACCTTCATCAGTGACTTGAATTTCCCCTACCTTTTTCTAGCACCCAACCTCCAAGTGAATGAATGAATACCTATGAAGAGTGTGGCACGGTGCCTGACAGTGTTAGATTTTAATAGTATAAGATCTGGGCCAGGTGTCCATCACCTCCACTACCTCTGATACAGGCAGAAAATGAGAGAGAGCCAGGGCACATACACGTGCATGTGTGTGTAAATCATAGACACATGAAGTACTTGTCTGGGAGAGCCAGGTGCTGGAAATACGGGGCACTGAGGCCCAGGCTTATGGGTAATCTCAACATGGGAAGTATTTTATTACACTCACGGAGTGACCAAGTGGAAGAACAGAAGGTAAAGATAAGCTCAGAGGCAGGGCTGGGACATGAAGCCTCTAGACAAACCCATGTCCTAATTCTACTTGAAACACGGCGACACACCAAGGGTCCCGTGTTTCTCTACCTGGGGATGAAAGAAATCGATAGGCTAAATACACTACAACATCAAAGATGCCAGTGCAGGACCGAAATATTTCTTCATCATAACCCAATCACTGAGTGTCCATGGCCCTCACTATAATGGGTACAAAAACAAATTAGTGTTTTAAAAGTCTCTGTCTTCAAGGGTCTTGTGATTTAAAATGTTAAGTTGGGTGGATTACCAGCAGGTGGGGAGATACTTTTAAGGCCTTGTACTGGGCAAGCACTCATGGCAGTGAGGACTTAAGATATACCTTTTACTAGTCATTGGACGTTAGTTTTATTGACACCACTAATGCAACACTTCACTACACAAATAATAACAGTGACAATAATGATGATCATAATAATTGTGATAATAGTTACTGTCACCTAAATACTTTCTACATGTGCCAAGCACCAATGCTAAATGCTTGACATGCTTTGACCTATTAAGCCCTAGCAACAACATAATGAGGCA
Source organism: Daubentonia madagascariensis (assembly GCA_023783475.1). NCBI lineage: Eukaryota > Metazoa > Chordata > Mammalia > Primates > Daubentoniidae > Daubentonia > Daubentonia madagascariensis. Next base: position 12,701,559 of record JAKFHU010001769.1, read on the forward strand.
AGTACTTTATTGTCCCATTTCACAGATGAAGACACTGCAGCTTGGAGAGGCAGGCAACTTGCTCAAGTAACAGCGCCGGGACTCCTGATCACATGGGGCTTACACCAAAGACATGCTCTTATTATAACCATTGCTACCTCTCTCTAATTTGCTCTGCTCCCAGGATCTCAGTTCTAGGACCTGCAAAATTATAGGGTTGTATACCAGGTAAAGTGATGTCTAAAGGAGCACCAGTCTGGAACTCTAACATTCCAGGCTTCCAGACCATTCCTCAGTCTTTAGAGGTGACAGGAAACACTACCTCTTTCCAGGGTCTCAAAGCTGGTCCCAAGCATGAAGTTTGCTGTGAACAACCCTAGATCTTCTCCTTCTTCCCCCATGGTGACGAGTGGCTCAGGATCTGAACATAACTTCAGAGGCAGAGGTGGCCAAAGCTGTGTGAACCAAGAGTGCTGGCATTTCCTTAAGCCTCTCTCTGCTCATTCTATCAACTGGCCCAATTCTGGAGTGGGATCCCTCACCCAGAGAAGAAAGTTCAAATTCCTCAGTACACCACTGAGGCCTCTCTGGGGTATAATCCCTACCTGCCATGGTAGCAGACCCATCTCCTTCCTTCCTCCTCCCAACAAATCTATCTCCACTCTACCATATACCCTACGCACTTCCACATCTGTTTTTATTCTCCCTAAAAATAAACATAGCGATAGAACACGTCTGTTTAGTAGCAGCTTGAAGCTCTGGGTCCCTGGGTTTAGACTGCCTACACCCCTTTGCTCTGCCACCCTTAAGTACTCCCCATTCCTGCACAGCACCTAGTTTGCTGCAATGAATGGGTTTTGCTTCATAATTGAGGAACAGAGTTATTTTTTAATTGGTAATAATAGCATGCTTATGATATAATGAAAGAAGCATAATATCAAGTTATACATATACACAAATACGTATATTTAATAATCCCAATTTTGTAAAAGTAAATTTATATTTTTAAAGCCTGGGATAAATTCTCTGGGAAATTCTCCAGGTGACCCAAAGAACTAAAGGTAACCCAAAGAAAATGTCTGTTGATGTGATAAACATGGTTCCAACCAAGAGTCCTGGACACCCCAGGCCTTAGTTACTCTAGTGCTCAGAAAGAACAGGGACTGAAGTGGGTACAAACCCATGCCAGCCTTTTTTCAGTCACTTCCTGGGTCCAAGTTCAATTGCAGGACAGGCCAGAACATACAGAGTCAACTCTCCGGGACAGTCTGCCATGCTCTGGTGAGAAACACAAGGCTTTGTGGTGAGGATGGCTGCATCACCCTAATGAGCTTTAGCCAGTGCCCATTCTGGCTCTGCAAATGGGCCAAAATGTCACACGGAAGCATCACCTACTGTATCTACAATGGCAGGGCAACCACTGCATCAAGCAAAAGCAGAGGAAACAATGTTCTGTAATGTTCCTGTGATAATAAGCTGTAGTCAAGCATGACAAGTGGGTCCTGACAAATGCATGACAGATAGGGTGGTGTGGACAATGTATGTGCTGGCTGGCTTGCAGCTCACACTCTGTCCCAAGCTTGCTCCCTCCCCTGGCTACACACCCACACCGGATGAGAGAATTTTACCCAAGCTTCCTACTGAGCACACTTAGCTTCTCTACCACTTCCCAAGAAATCCACATTTCAGAGTCTGTTCCTGGAATCACATTAGGTATTTCTGCTTATCCAGAAAGGTTAAAAACTCTTATGACCCTCAAACCAGCTTCATTTTTCTCCTCAAGTTTTGAAGGCAAAACTCCAGAGACTTTCCCCAAAATGAATTATGCAGAAGATAAGACATGATGAGATTCCACCTGCTGCTAAGGGACTCGCCTTAGAAAAATGTAATCAGATATTCATTTCCTGATATTAACAACCACTAAAAGGGAGCTCTGATTTCTGAAACAAATACCTTAAGAGGAAAGTTTAAACATATATATTTTAATTGAATTTCTTCCCAGCCAGAATAGAATTGACACAGTCCCATATCCATCATGATCCATGGGCTGTACATCTCATAAGTACACCGATCTACCAGTAAGACTTTTCTAGGTTCTTAATCCTCTTATCAACCACTCAAGTTTCCAGGGAGACTCATTAGCAGAGCTGGCAAATGCGGTAGTCGGCATCCTTGTCAACCACAAAAGTTTTGAGCATCTGTTCTTCTATATGTTTGTTTGTTTATTGTCTGTCTCATCCCAACTAGAATGTGAACTCGAGGAGGCAGAAGATTTTATCTGTTATGTTCAATGCTGCAGCCCTGGACCTGCAACTCTGCCTGGTGCTTAGAGATCCCTGATACATATTTGCTGACTCTGAATCTCTTGTGTCCTAAGAAACTGGAGCCCAGGGATTCAAACTGGCCCTACCTTGCATAAAGTTTTAGTCTTTCTGGCTGGGTGGACATGCACACTTAAACACACATTCAAACAGAGAAACTTGCAAGAGAATATTCTAAGAGCCAACTGGTTGGCATAGACATTTAGGGCCAGGAAAGAGGGAGGAATCAGGCTACAGGGTCCCCTTTTTTTCTCTCTCCTTCTCTATGCCAACCTCTCAGTGTTGACATAAGAATTTAGACCAACTGGGAACTCCTCAAAAGCCTAAGCCTTACTGTTTGGGAGACATACACATGACTTATCAGAAACCAGAGACACTTGTCTCTCCTTCCCCCACCAAACCAGACCCCAAATCTTCTGTGAATGCACCTCTGCCACTGGTGGAGTGAAGACACAGCACACCTCTCTTCTGGCCTCCTCAGGGTCCCTCCCCTACCTGTGAAATGATTTCGTTCTCCCTTGAAATCACTGGGCCCTGGAAGGGAGGGGAGGTATTGTGGATATTTAAATAAACTAAGCCACAAAATGGAAATGAAAAGTTTTCCTCTGAAATAGATTGGGATCTGTTTTAAAAAATGGCTGCAAAGGAGGGAAGAAGTAGCAGGTGCTGCAGAGGCATTTATTCACGGGTCCCTTCTTTCATTCAATAAACACACATTGAGCAGTTATGCTATGTCAGGGATTGTGCTACGAGTTGGAGACCTTCGGGGAACCATAAAGACACCATACTGCCTCAAAAAGCGTATGGCTTGCAGAAAGATATGCAATAATAAATAGGTAATAAAAACGGGGTGTGACAAGATGTATTATAAGCAAAACGTAGGGTGCTACAGTAGCAAATTAGGCACAAACCTTCCTTCAAACCCTACTTCTGCCACTTAGAAGGTACATGGCTCTGGGAGGTCACTTCCTATTGATTTGCTACTCAAAAAGTGGGAACACTTACTCTCTTGCAGGACTGCCATAAGGATGAGACAGGCTTCCATAAATAAAGGGCTTAACAACCTGCATGGCCACTGCAAGAACTTAATACATTGTAAATACCATTCTTAGAAACGGGGACTTCAGGACCCAAATTCAGATTTCTTGCCACTACTTATGAATGAAATCATGCTCGAGATACATGTATCTGATCACACCCTTTCTTCCCAGCTGCAAAGGTGGGTCCTCTCCTCTTCCGTGCCAGATGGGCATTCCCATATAGTGCTGAGGTCTGGGCATTGGGGTGGGAGTTAGTCATCCAAACCCAAACAGGTGCGTACTATCTGGCTTTAAGAAAATCTCAAGAGCTTCCTCAATAGCCTTCACCTTTGGCAAGAGTACCCAGAAGCTCCATATCATTCTATTAACAGGAGTCTGCTCTCTCCATAGAGCAAGGTGTGCTTTGCTCACTGCTGGGGCAGGATGCCAAGGAATGGCTGTAGAGGGACTTCAGGGATGGTGTCATCGGCAACAGGCTCCCCCACCTCAAGCAACCCAAGGAAACATAAAATCAAAGTAAAAAAAAAAATGTTTGCTATGCTAGTTCTTCCAATGCTGAGCCTTTCTGTCCCTGGGAGATCTATAGGATGGGATCTATCCAAGTGTCTGACTAGAAACCAAGAGTAACTGAGAGCCACTTTAGATCCTAGACCAGTCTTCTAAAAATTATAGGCCCCAAGCCTCCTAGCCCCAGTGAAGACAGCCTGGAGCAGCTTCTGTCCTCTGCTATGATTCAAACATTCAGCACAGCGCCCAGCACAACAGCAGAAGGAGGGATGAGCATTCATGGATGAACTAGCAAACCAATGAATGAACGAACAGAGGAAAGAAATGGTTGAGGATTTGGAGCTGCCTTGGGTCAAACGGTACTAACTGTGAACCCGAGAACAGGCAAGTTTATAGAGTAGGTGTTATCTCTGCTTCTGGACACTATAAGCAGCAAAGGGGGCTACCGTGCAATTAACTCCTTCCTATCCAGCCTAGTGGGGAAAGGGGCAGCTGACAGTAGCACAGCCATTACACTAACAGTAGGGGGTCCCAAAAGCCGACAGAACACATTTCCTTTTGGAATGCACTCTCTGATTATTTTTTTTCTGCTGCTCTAGCAGCAGCAGTAGCAGCAGATTTACTCTCCTAATTATGTTTGGCTTTGGTTAAATTAGTTTGCATTCCCTGAGCACACACTGGTTGGGGGAAGGGAGCAGGCAGCCGAAAGAGGTGGCCTGAGAAGATGCCAAGAGGTGGGAAGAATCTACTCAGAGGAGGATGCACACAGCAGAACAATCAGTCAGGCACCAGGCAGGTGCTGCAGAGCCGACACCCTGGTCCACGGATCCAAGAGGGAAGGAGGAATGGTGTTCTGCCTGCAGCTTCTAATCATTCATTCATTCGTGTGACAAATATCTACCGAAGGCCTACAGGGAGTCACACATCGAACTAAGACATGGAGAAAACTGCAGTGAGCCGGACATTCTAGAAGGGGAGCGAGAGAAGAAACAGAGATAAGCAAAAACTTCAGATGCTCTGAGATCAAAGCAACAGAGTAAAGTGATGGGGACTATTGGGAGGAAGTTCAGGGTTTGGTTTGTATTTGTAGTTGTAGCCTCAAACAGCAATTACAAAAATAACACACTACCATCTATCTGTCTACTCAGCGCTTACAGCATTCCAGACACTCACTGAACATTTCATGTCATCTTCCCCAAACCCCATGAGATGGGTCTGGTTATCCCCATTTTATAGACAGAGAAATGGAGCATGAGGGAGGAGGTGGGGGGGAGAGATTTAGTTATCTGCTCAAGGACGTGCAGCAGGTGGCCTTTAATGCAATGTTGCCCCTGTATACCCTTTTCAAAGTAATAGTAGCAATCAGTGATTAAAGCACCCACTAAATATCAGGCACTGAGTCCTTACAGGAAGGAAATCTCCCCTGTCAACATTTATTAGTCCCATTTTTACAAACTAAGACTCAGAGAGGCTAATAAGTTTAGCCAGCATACTGAAACTAAGGGGTGAAGGCAGGATTCAAACTCAGGTCTGCATGACCTCGAAGTTTTGTTGCCACCTCAGAGCATAATACAGTCATGCACTGCATAACACGGTTCCATCAACAATGGACCACGTGTATGACAGTGGTCCCATAAGATTATAATGGAGTATATATAGAAACCTGATATATGGCATTTGATATTGGCTTTGCAGATCAAGTAGGAGAAATGATTGATATTCAGTAATGGTGCTGGGACATTTGGTTTTCCATATGAAAAAAATATGTAAATAAAAATATATATACCACCTAGGTTTGTGTAAGTACACTCTACGATATTCACACAACAACAGAATCACCTAATGACTCACTTCTCAGAATGTATCCCCGTCGTTAAGCGATGCAGGATGGCGTGAAGCAGTCTGATGGAGCTAATCCATTCTTCCTTGATAACTGGGATAAAAGTGTTAGACGTTTGAAAGTCCTGCAGTCACAACACAGGAAATGTTACTCCTCTGAGATTTCCAATTGCTGTTCCAGGGAACCCACGGTTAAGCTTAACATTCTTGCAAAGTTACTTTGGGGAATGAACCAGAAACAGAAAAATTCGTAGAACCCCAAGCAGTGTACTAACTATAAAATTGTTAAATTGTTGTATCCTGAGAATAGGTAGGCAATCCAAGACTTAGGACTGTGTAGGTGGGAACTCTGTATACATGCACACCAGGCCCTTTCTTAACACCCTTTGTGCACAGCCACTTCTGACTTCTATTTCCTAGGAAAGCCCAACTGCCTGGCTCAGGTAATCTGTTTACATAACTACCTGTCATTACCAACTGCTGGGTTCGCTTTCTCTACTGACACCCAAGCGAACATCTCACACCTCTGCAACAGTTAAGGGCATTTTAGAATTTCCATGATAAAACCTGTTCTTTGTGCTTCATTACTGTGCCAGTTTTTCACATTTGTTGTGAACTCAAACCTAAAAGGGGGGTTGTCAAATCAGGATTTTTTTGTTTTTTTAACAAAAGCCATTACAAATAGAAGCAGCTGCTTTTGATTTACAAACACTGTAATTTTCCCCAGGCCTTAGATATTTTTTTGACAACATCCAGATCAGAACCAATTTAATTTTGAAAGATAGCTAATCAAGTAATTTGCTGCAGCACCTCTCTTGTTCTCACTGTTGTAAAGGGGGCTGGCGGCCTGGTATGAAGAAACCAGCACTTTATTGAAGATTACAAATTGACCCTTCAGGTATCATAAGGTGTTTACCTATCATCTCTGGAAACAAGGTAACTCCTGTACATTCATTTCACCAACCAACTTGAGCATTTCAGAGAGCCACATGGAATGGTACACATTTACATGGTGAAAACTGGAAGCTCCAAACATTTTTTTTTTAATATGTGATACTTCTCCCACGAGCTCATTAATTTTTTAAGAGACTTATATAGATGAATTCCCAGTTTTGAAGAACAGGAGTTGAACAATCTCATAATCTTGATTTTGCAATTTTTTTATACTTCCCACACCCTAACATATATACACTTAATAAGCAATAAAATGAGTGTGGATTTGAGAATTTCACATATTGTGAGGTCATTAGAGTTACCCTGAGTTTTTTATCCACTAAAGTTTGATTGAGCATTTACTGTATGATAGGAATACGAGCTATCCTCGGAACTCATGCTCCAGTCAGGACAATGGAGCAACTCACTGAATTTTACTTAGTGGATACTTATATTCCTACTATGAGCCAGGCTCTGTTTAAATTGCTTTATAAATATTTAATCCTCATGACAAGCCTTTAAGATAGGTACCCCTTAATTTCTTATTCTTTACATTCAAACTGACTTGAGTCTTAGCCATGAGATTCTATTTCTCTCTACCGTGCAGGAAAGAAGTATTCATCGTATTACACAGGATAATTTTTTAAGATCTATTTCATTCTGATGCACATGAAAGTGTCATGGGTTTGAAAACTGCTCCTGGTCTACTAAGTCCCCTTCTCCAGAACCAATTATCTAATTGTTCTTTCTGAGCAACTTCTCTTTTCCTTTCGAAAGATGCATCATGATTATGGGGAAAGTGTGGAGCCCACAGACATTGCCCTGCCAACCTGGGCAGGAAAACTCGAAAAGCTGTCGTTCCTCCCAGTTATCCATGTGCCTCACCTCTTCCCTTTCCTCTGCTCCTCTCTGCAGTTAAACAGTCCTTTTTGCTCAGTGACTTTCAGGCAGGAATTATGAAAACTCCTACAGGAAGCTTTAACAGGAGGAAGGGGGAAAAGAACATCATAATGCATTCTAGGAAGGCACTTTTGAAAAGCGTTTTCAGTATACTGTGGTAGAAATAAACACGGGTTTGGGGGTTCAGATCCCAGTTCTGCCCCATACTTGCTGTGTGACTTTGAGCAAATTACTTAACTTCCCTGAGCTGTGGCCTTGTCTGTAGAAAACCTACTTCATAGATTTTTTTAAATGAAAATTAGGTGAAATTAACTTATATAATACAATATAAATGTGATGGCCCATAGTGGTCACTTCATAAATATTGAGTCCCTCCCCATTCCTCTTCTTGCTGTGTGTATTAGCCTATCTTGTATTTGCAGGGCAACATATTGCTCCCATTTTATAGACTTACTGAACTGATTCCCACCCAGAACACCTAGTCTGTTCCATCTTGCTGCCTCTGAAGGGAGTTAGCAGTCAAAACCTTTGCAAGGTAGGAAAATAGTGCCCTGGAGTGCAGGAAGGAAGTGCTCCAGTCTTGGAGTTCTTCGTTTTACCTCTCAGGATGACAAGTTCAACAATCCCAAGCCTTTGTCAGATCCAGAAGAAAAGGAGTTGGGCCCCAAAGGAATGGCACCCCTTGGTTGAAGAATACCATTACAGGATTTCAGGTTATGTAAGTAGAGTTTGAAGGTGGCTATTTTCTTTGTACAGCTCAAGCACTTAATTTTCCAAATCAGGAAACTTCATTTCTAAACGTGCTAAATAGAATCTATAGGCTTCCTTCAGCTGACAAAAGGAAAGTAGCTGAAAATTGGCATACATGTTGCCTTTAATTCAAGCTTTTGTGCCCTTTTCCTGGTCCTTATGGTTTAGGAGATTACACACAGCAGTTCCTGAACCCCAGGGAGAGAACAGCATCAAAGCCCCCTCTAACCAGGGCAGGATGAGCCTGGTGACCTGAATTTTCTGGCTTCTGTGGGTTTGTGTCAAATTCTTGTGTTCCTTCAGGTGGTGTTTTGTGCTTAATTATACTTAAGGGTTCAGTAGATGGAATTTTATTTGAAGCCCAAGCATCAAGCCATCAGCTCCCAGGTTGTCATTTCAAGCTTCTTATTTCTAATCATTTGAGTCTTTACCCAAGATATATTCTGTCTCAAGTTAACGGGATTTTTTTCTTGCAAGCAGCCATTCATACAAACAAAAAACAGTGTTTTGTTCATGGAAGTAAAAACACATGAATAGACCTAAATCCTTTGTGTGAATAATTCACAAATTATTACTAAGGGATTTGTAATGATTCCTCTTTGTAATCTCTCATTGTGGCCTAAGTCACTCCTTTGGGGAAGGAAATACAAAAGTCAGAATATCTTTGGAGCAAGTCTATGCAGAATGTTAACCTGAACCATGATGCAGTAAGAATCACATGTGGACTTGGAAATTCGAAGGGGCCAGAATTCAACTCCCATCCTCACTTTTCAGATGTTGAAGCTAAGTGAGGCCCTTGATAGCTACACAGGGATATTAGTGCAATTAAAGCACTTATCTGCGACCTGAGGCTTGTTCCCCAGCCCTGTCTGTAATATCTTAGATTGACTAGCTAAAGGCCCTTAAGCCATACCGCCTCTTTCAGCAAGCATTGCCACAGCCAAAGTCCACTTGCATACTTCTAGGACATGTGCCATGCCAACAGGGGAAAGCAGTCCTCTCTCTCATTAGAACAGCGCCTTTTTGGAACCCACTAGTGATCTTAAAATCCACAGGAAAGAGCACAAATATATGGGTTAGGCAGCGTGGGGCTGACACACTAGTGCAGAGCTGGGGTGGTTTGGCTTGTACCCTCTAAAATGCCAGACTATTGTCTGTACATCCTGAAGCTACCTTGGTTGGTAGGAGGTGGGGGCCAGGAGGTGCCCTGGCTAAGAGAACAGGAGATTAAAAGAAACCATGTAACAATATCAGGAGGACCATCTCCAGTCGACTGCAGCTCCTCCAAAGTTGTCAGTGTGCCTTCATTCTGCCCACCTGATCTCTATGAAAAATGCACAACTCATCTTCTCACACCTTCCTTAGTGCCCCTCAGTGCCCCCCTCCCTCCTTGCTTTCAAGATATAGGCTAAGGGTTCAAAGTTCTGAGGCAGACGTCCTGGGCTGGAGCCCTGGCTTTGCTCCTGGGCTGTGTGATCTTGGGTCTGTTACTTAACTTCTCTGTGCCTCAATTTCTTTATTGGTTAAATGCAAACAATAGGAGTATCTGCCCCATAGGGTTCATAGCATCAATAATGAGTCCATACATTTAAAGAGCTTAAAACTCCAAGTATTCAATAATGTTACCTATTATTAGGTTAACCTTTATGCATACTTGACAATTTTTGACTTACAGAAATGAGAGATTTGTCTGGTTCAACTAATTATTTAAGTTCTCAGCCTTACAGAAGCCTCGTCTTTTCTTCTCTCGATTTAACTCAAGCATCACCTGCTCCTGGAAGCCTTTCCTGACACTCAGTCTGAGTTCATCCCTTCGTACAATCATGAGTTCACTTACTCAATATGAGAGTATTGAGCACCCACGGCCAAATGCCAGGCGCTGGAAATTGCACAGTGAGCAAAGTGGATATGGTTCTTCCCTCAAACAGCTTAAAATCCAGACAGGGAAGACACAAGCAAGAAATGACAATCAATAGAATAATGGCGCCTCTGGGCCAGTAGAGGGCGCTATGGGGTGACATACTTGAAAATAGGTTCTTGATGGGGTGCATGGTTGTGGTCGTGGGCAGGGAAATCTTCCCGGAGCAAGTAACCTCTATCCAAGACCTGCAGGCAGAGTAGGAACGAGGGGAAAGATCGTTCCTCCCTGTGAAGGTCCAGAAGTAGGACACAGCCTGCAAAGAGAAGGATGTTGGATGTGCCTGCAGAGAGAGAGCGAGCGAGTGAGCCTGGGGTGGAGAGGGCAGTTGAAGAGGCCACAAGTAGCAGAGACCCCATCATAAAAGACTGTGTGAGTCACCTGAAGGAGTTTGGTCACAGTTTAAGGAGGTGCTCTCATTGTCAGAGCCATGCAAGTGTATAGTTGCCCCTGAGAGTGCGCTTCCCAACACCTGTCCCCAGGCGCCTTGCTGGTCTCCCTCTACTCCTAGCATTGCAGGGCTTTATCCTGTGGTCAATATGAAGGAGAGAGACACCTTCCTAGAAGCATGTGAGATGAGTCATTCTGGCTCAGTTTGGTGGATGGACCAGAGGGAGGCGAGGGTAAGGCAGAAAGCCAGGCTGTTATTCAGGCAGTGGCAGCCTTTGTCTCTATTGTGACACCAATTTTTAACTGTTCTTTATCCATTTATTTTTCACTGGACTCAGAATCCCTTGAGAATAGAGACCTAGGAGTCTCTCCTACCGAGACCAGAACCATGCATAGTACACAATAGTCAATAAATAGTAACTATTATTATTGTAACTATTGTTATTAATACTTTTTATTATTAAAATCCAGATACATAAATGCTATTGCTGTAGTACCACATGACAAACTGGATTGCATGGAATACTAACATCTGAGAAATATTAAGCAATGTTTGGGTTATTTGAAGGGGAGGAGAAGCCCAATAGAAACATTTTTGCTTAAAAACATTAAAAACATGTACTTCCAAACTCTCAACACTGAGAAGGCCTGGAAGCAACAATGCCTCAGTAGCAATAAGCACATCCTTCACCCAGATTCTCCAATCAAAGAAACCAGGGCTCCTTGAAAAGATGGCTAATTCTACAGCTGAGGCACTGGATATATAAGATGATTCTGGAATACCCTGTAGTGTCAGAAAGTAAGTGGCCAAGCATGCACACACAAACACACACACACACACACTGATAAGGACATGTCTGTCAATGGGACACAGGAGCCAACCAAAAGAGCTGCCTATGGCCAAAAGTGAAACAATTTGAATAACAAAATAAAAAGCATAGTATTGGATTATAACCCAAAGTAAAACACAAGCATCCATGAATCCATACTGATATAAATGAATGGTTGAATGACAAATGGACTAGATGAGACAGATTTCCCATGCAGAAGAATTATAAATATTAATAATTTGTGTAGCTACTCCCCTTGCAAGGAGATGGAGCCTAACTCCCTACCCCTTAAGCTTGGACTTAGTGACTTTTTTCCAAAGAGTATGGTACAAAAAAGAGGGAAGAACCTGACAAATACTACCTCGGCCAGGTGATCAAGCTTAACATCATCACTAATAAGCCATGCTGATAATATGCACTTTTGATATGATGTGATGGGAATGGCACTGTAACCCTGTGGCCTTCCTCCCAAAAACCCATAACCCCTTGTCTAATCATGAGAAAAACAACAGACATAACCAAAGGGAGGAACATCCTGCCAAATAGCTGACCAGTACTTCTCAAAACAATCATGGTCATCAAACACAAGAAAATCTGAGAACTTGTCCCAGCCAAGAGGACCCTAAGGAGACATGACAACTAAATGTAATGTGGCATTCTGGATGGAAGCCTGGGAAGATTATGTAAAAACTGAAGACATCTGAATAAAGCACGGAGCTAATAATATAGTCATCCCTCAGTATATACAGGGGATTGGTTCAGGATCCCAGCATACACCAAAATCCCCAAGTCCTACACTCAGCCAGGAGGAATCCATGGGTATGAAAAGCTCAGTCCTCCCTATGCAAGGGTTTTGGATCTTGTGCATACTGTATTTTTGATCTGTGTTTGGTTAAAAAACACCCTTGTATAAGTAAACCCATGCAGTTCAAATTTGTGTTGTTCAAGGGCCAACTCTAATGTATTTATGTTGGCTCATTAGTGCGGCAAACTTATATACTAACATAATATCTTAACGACTGGGGAAGATGGGCACAGGGTACATGGCAATTCTCTGTGCTATCTTTGCAACTATAATGTAAATCCAAAAGTATTCTAAACTAAAGAGTCTACTTTAAAAAAGTGATATCTTTACAATCTGACTTCTCCAATAGTATAATATGCTGAGATATATTGTGAATCTTCTAAAATTAATATGACCAAGGAACTGAAGAACTGTTACATTTTCTTGGGTCCTAGTATTCTCCAGAATAGTTAATAATAATAATAATGATGATGATAATAGCTAACATTTCCTAGAGGGGCTCTGGGCATCATGGTTTATAACTTTATCCTTTGAGCCAGACTGTTGGTTCACATATTAGCATAACCACTTAAAAGCTGTATAATCTTAGGAAAATTATTTAATTTAATTGTGTCTTGGTTTCCTTAGCTGTAAAATAGGATTCACGATGCTGTTAGCTCAAAGGGTTGTTGTGAGAATTCAATGTGTTTATATAGACGAATGTGTGGTACGTAGTAAATTTCATCTACGTGACCTTCATTGTGACTTCTCAAGGGCTTTTCATATGTCCTTTCTCTACATTGCAAATGTTATCGTGTGAAGTAGTTCCCAGCTTACCATTTTATGGAGAAAGAAGAGAGTTTAAGTAATTTGTTCCAGGTCGCACAGCTGGAGAACCACAGTGTCAGGTCCATCTTGCAGGAAGCCCAAGGCCAAGGACAAGACTTAGGATCTTGGGAAGAAGCAACAGGATCCTGAATAGAGAATCCAGGAGAGGGAGGAATTTCCAAAGGATGAAAGAGAAACTAAAAACATGGGAACGCAGCACTGAAACTAATCTTGGTCTACTGTGTAATTTTATAAGTGCCTTCCTGGTTGTTGGGTGCCATCTCGCAGGAAGTCTTTGTAGACAGACCTCCTCTGTTAAAGCCATGAATACCCCCAACTCCCTCTCCCCACTCACATCTCCTAAGGGCCAGTAAATAGCGGACCTTTCTCTGCCTGGCTTTCTCTGTAAGGACAGAATTTGCCCCTAAAAGGTGCAGTTCCTTCCTAAAATATGGAAGACTTCCTGCACATTTTTCTTCCTTTGCCTCTGGCCTGGAAAGCTGGACTCTGTAATTTTTAGTCACTTCAAAGCAAGTGACAGAGATTCGGCAGTGCTTACTCAGCATAAGACTGTTTTTTTCATCTGTCAACCAGCTACACAATTAGGAAAAAAAAGAAAATGCAAAGCTATCCAATATGAATGATTAAATCCTATAAAATTCTGCAAGAAACAGAAATAGGTCTCCCCAATTCACAGTGAGCTATGAACACCCAAACACTGAATGTGGGGCCGGAGGCACCTGCTGGCCTCAAGCAGACACATGGTAGGTAATCCAAGGTATGAAGGTGAATTGCAGCTATTAATAATTAGGGATGGAACAATTTTCTAAGGCTAGAGAAGAGCCACCCATGAGACCTACCCCACACCCAGTTTCCTCTCCCAGGGGCAAGCAAATACTTGTCAGAGCTCATCACCTGTAAATACTGAGGGCAGGGAGCGAATAGAAGGAAAGAATTCTCTCCACATGCTCCCCCTGCCTTTCCTTTCCTCCAGGAACTTGGGTTCCTGCCCACCTGCAGTCTATGCCCCAGTTCTGTATTGAGCTTCATGTTTTCCCCCTCAATCTATGGAGGCTTTGTGATCAAACAAACAAAACAAAAGTAAAAACTTCGGAAGTGGAGTCTTGGCTTCGTGAGTCTTCCTGAATTGACCTTCTCCTCTCTTTCTTTTTTTTTTTTTTTTTAACAGAACCACCTGACCAAGGCGTCTTCTGCATTCTTATAATATTACAGTCTACACCACTTACTTGACACTTGGCATATAGGTAGGCTGCCAGATAAAATACAAGATGCTCAGTTAATTTTGAATTTCAGACAAACTAGGAATATTTTTTAGTGTAAGTATATCCCATGCAATATTTGGGACATAATTATACTATAAAACGTATTTGACTTTTATCTGAAATTCAAATTTAACTGGGTATCTTATGTTTTTATTTGGGAAATCTGGCAACCGTACAAATAGCGTAAATTATTCTTTCAGCAGATTGCTTTTTGCAAATGGTATCATACAAAGGTGTCCAGTATATGAGTAAATTTAAAAAATGAAAATATTGAGGCCCAGGCAGGGACAGTCCAAACGGGAGAGGCAGAGCTGGGAAGCCAATGTAGGCTTCCAGAACCCAAGACACACGCTCCTTTGCCTTACTATTGGGACAAATTGTGAAAAACTTTGAAATGGGCAAAAAAGACTTGGGGTTGTCCCATCCATCTGGGTTACCTCTACTTTATATTGTCTTTGAGGTATTCGGCAACTCTGTAAATTGTAGAGAACGGATAATAATGTAAATGGTTCTTGTTTGTAGGCGTGCATTAGTGGTATCAGGTTGATTATTGCCCTGTGGACAGACAGTTTCTGCATGTATTTATTAACTTATTTAAGCATTCCTTTAGCACATATAAACATGGGGTTCTTTAAATTCTCCCTTGTACTAGTTGTAATCTCTTACCAGTTCCCTCATTAATGACTGAGTTAGATAAATCTTGGACATATGTGTATTTTCTATTTATAAGATTAATTATTTTGCATTTTGTAAACAATTATTCTTTGGCAGTTTGTCATTCTTCTCTGCACAGGGAGCCTGAAAGGAAGTTAAAGATGGAAACTGTGCCTAAGCAGTTGTGGGTGGTAGGGAGTCACTGGTAGCGAGGAATAGAAGAGAAGGCCTTTCTAAAACATAAATCTGATCATGCCACTCCCTGTGGGACAATGTCTCCAGACTCTGCATGCATGGCCCTGAGGATGAAGTCAAAGCTCCCCACCTTGGCCGGCAAGTGTACCTTGGACAGTGCTGTTTTTCTACACAGGCCTTTGCACATCCCAAGAACACTCTCCTCTACCTGGGGCTCCCTCCAGCCCCCCTTCAGCTTTCAGTTGGGCTTAGATGGATGTTGTCCTGCAGGCCCTGATGAGCCCCTGGGCTTCATGGACCACGTCACTTATCTCATTGTGTTGCAATTACTGTGGAATTGTCTGTGGTCTGCATTAGGATGCACTTTGTTAGGGCAGGACCAAAACTCACTTTGGTTTATTTGTGTGTTCCCAAGTCCATGCAAAGGGTGTGGCACACATTGAGGCTCAAAAAACCTTGTTGAATGAAAAAATGGAACTAGAGGCATAACAGGGCCACTTACACACAGAGGACAGGGAAGCCAAAGGGGTAAGAACTACAGGAAGGTCGGCAAGCAGAGGCACACCAGCTTTATTTTCTCAGAAAAACACTTTAGGGGAAAAGTCACTGAGCTACCCGCCTCTCCCAAGTACTGATTCTCTATCAGCCAATGCTTTCCTTTCATCTGACTACAGAGACCTAATTATTACATTATTTGGGAGCTCAGCATAGTAATTTTCATCACTCTTCCTATGAAATTGAATTATAAAATTGGACAGGTCTACCTAAAATCTCACAGTGTCTTATAGTCTTTCTAAAAAAAACCCAGAAGTTCTCTATTTAAAAAGAAGAAAAAAATATATATTTTTGAACCCCACCCACAACATGGAGAAAAACCAATTAATTTTGAAAAGGTGCTTCCAGGAAAGAGGCAAACTGGTGAATCCTTTTCTCATGTGTTGGCCCATCTCTAGGTTTAATTACCATTTAAAAGCTCCCATAAAATTCCAGGATCCTATAACTATCACAATTCCCACAGGATGACCTGATTTTCACTCTCTCTTTCCAAAGTGCTCACTTTGGAGGCTGTGGTTTCCATTTGTAAGAGTCATTCACTTTACAGATATGCACAGGTGAATTAGCTGGATGGTGTGTACCGAGAAGAGCTCAGGGTCTCATCAAGCACTAAGCCGCCCCTCAGCCCCACCGCCAACCACCCCATCTCCACGGTGAGTGCGAGCTTATCCTCTCTGTGGAGAAAGCGAGCTGAGACAAACTGCTGCAGGCCCCATCCCTCCTAGACTTTTCTGACAAGACTTAACCAGCCTCACAGGAACATCAGCCACTAACTGGCTATTGTTCCATTGCTGTTCAACACCTATTATTTCCTGTCCCTCTGATAAATGAACAAAATCTTCCAGCAAAACACATCTCAGAAGAAGAGGCAAAAGCCAGGCTGGGGTCAGGACGTGGGTTTGTTCCTTCCCGGAGGAGAACTCGGGATGCTGCGCCATTGTGCCTGGCCCAAGGCAGGGGGTGCTGTGGATAGAGCCGGGGTGTGTGCCCCACCATCACATCTCGCCAGAGAGCTGCATCCCACTGCTGGCTCTCATGTTCACCTTTCAGGAAAGAAGTTAGGTCTGTTTGAAGAGATACACATAGTTATTCAAAGAATACTAGAAAATAAAAAGAGCTAAAATATACTGAAGGCTTACCATGTGCTAAGTGCTATGCTAAATGCTTTATCAGAATTCTCTTATTAACTCCTCACCAGGCCTATGTGGCAATGATCATTTCCATTGTCATCTGAGAAATGAAGAAAGTGACATTTGAAGACATTACATAACCTCCCCAAAGTCTCCCCAAACAAGATGGCGGCACCAGTAGAATTAAAACCCAAATCAAAGGTCAGCACCCAAATTCATAACAACTAGAATGTATTTGTTTGGAAAGTAGGTGCTAGGGTTTTTATTTCTTCCATCTGATCTATCTCCTAAGATACTCTGAAGTATTTGATTCCCTCACAAAGCATAAGGAAACTTCCCAAACCACACAGCTGGAAGTGATGAGGTAGCTTTGGAGAAAGGTTTGCCTTGGCCAGCTGCCCATGAAACTAAAGCAGGTGTGGGACATCAACTGTGAAATTCACGTGAGAGGCTCTAAGAGCTAGCACCAGCTCCTGACCACCTGGAGCATCAATATCAGATCAAGGTTTTAAGAGAAAAATCCTCCAGGCTAGAAGAGTGTGAAGTAGGGCCCGACACTGTGTGCTTCCCTGAGATATGAGCATAGTCAGGACATTCAGGGAGCAGTCAGCCAGACCAGAGACCTCCTTGGCCACTGGATCATGAGAGCATCTTGGATCTCAATGCTCAGAGGAGAGACAACAGGGAGATCGTTTGAAGCAGTGACATCTCAGCATAAAGACCCTCCCTGTGGGGCTACATCAGAGATAGCACAGGTTTTTTGTGCGTTGGGCATGTATCACTAAATTTTGATTCAGAAATCGCACCCTAGTTTGTTGTTTCCTTCCACCATTAACTCAGCTCCTAGCCCCTTTTCAGGTTAAAAGTCTTCAAGCCTTTATCAAGTCATTGACTTAAATCACTGAATTCATCAATTTCTTGGGAATCAGATAGAAAAATATTGCTGTGATTAATAACTGAGAAGGATGCTGACTTCCTAAGAGAGTTGCAACTTTATAAAAACTTTGTGGGAGTATTTGTTTGGGAGTGGGAAGAGAACAAGTGTAAATTTATACCAGAGTTCAATTTATAAAGGAGGGCTTGGCCACAGGGCAGAGTTCATTCTTACTTCCAAATTAAATCAAAGCAGCACAAACTTTGTTAGGCCTGTGAACCCACGAAATTGCTAACAATTGGTGAGAAAAAAAAATGCATCTATCTCAGCTTCACGTATAAGCAACAATTTTTCAATCATATATCGTGAGAAATAGGGCAAAAATGGAATAAAGATTGGTCTGGAGAAAGAAAATCTGGGTTACAAGTCTGTGCTTTTTTCTTATTGTTGCTTAACCTCAATGTGCCTTGGTTTCCTCATCTGTAAAATGGAAATAATCATACTTATTTTAGGTTTGTTCATGAGGTGAAAAGAACAATTAATTTAGCACAGTGCCAAGAGCAGAATTGCTTAAGTGATGCTTATTGTTGTTATGCTAATTTTTTAAAATATATAACTAATATGGGTCCGAATTAGCTTTCAAATCAGCCAGCTTGTGAGAATAATGGGTCTACCTTTACGAATTGTTGAGGGTACTGTAGGGATCAAACAGATTCCTGAAGACTGTGAATTTGTTTCATCACTTGATTGAGTACTATTAGAATATAATTATTGATTGCATTTTGGAGAAAGTTTAGAGAAAAATTTTTTAATTGATGCGTGTAAATATGTAAATTGAAGAGATAGATAGATGCATATTTTTATACAATTAGATTTTCTGTATACAAGACATATATATATACACACACATAAACACAGCGAGAGAGAGGGTGAAACAGACAGAAAAAGACAGAAATAGACACAAATTTGGAAGGGTCCCTGACTAGAGGTAAACAAGATGCAAAATGAGAAGGAAAAGGGAATTAACTTCCCTAAATGGTCCTCTGCACCTTCCTATTGACATAAATTTATTGAGTTTGATCATAAATAAACATGTGCTATGCTGAGTTTGATTTATGCAACACAAGCAGTGGTTGGTCTTCAATGAAGGTTTGTTCCCAATAAAGAAAGGGTGACACTAATGCAGAATGTAAGGCTGAATTGTCTTGTAGGTAATATACAGACACAGCTTGTGATGTATAGCAGAGAGCAGCAACAGAGATTGGTGAGGACTGTGTCAAACTGGAGGCTCCAGTGGAAAAAAGGCAACCTTTACTCAGCTCAGGCAATTGCTGCCATTTGGGAGGAAAGCCAGGTATTTTCAAATTTTATTTATTGACTGTTGTGTACTTCATTTTCTTTTTTCCTTTGGTTAGAAGCTATAAAACTGAATATATGTCAGTGTGGGCTGCCATAACAAAATACTGTAGACTGGGTAGTATTCTGGTTTAAACAAAAGAAATTTTTGTTTTTTAATAGTTCTAGAGGCTGGAAGTCCCAAACCAGGGTGCCAGCATGGCTGAATTCTGGTGAGGGCTGTCTTCCTGGCTTATAGACATCTGCCTTCTTTCTGTGTGCTCATATGGCATACAGAGAGAAAGAGAGACAGCATGCAAGAACACAAGAGAGTGCTCGCTTGTGCCTCTTCTTATGAGGACATTAATTCTATCATGAAGGCCCCACCCTCATGATGTCATCTAACCCTAAATACCTCCCAAAGACCCCATTTCCAAATATCATTCACATTAGGGATTAGGACTTCAATATATGAATTTTGAGGGATACAAACATTCAGTCTATAACACTGGATTCAAATATTTAGAAATGCTGTGTAGGCCAACAAAACTCATCTCTAAATCAGCAAGTGTTCACCTGGCTCAAAATCACTGGTTTGTGACCAGATATATTCTACCCACCATGCTTCACTGCATTACATCACTTTCAAATCACAATGCACACACACACACACACACACACACACACACACACACACTAGAGAAATTATAATGTCTACACTCATGACTGGCTTCTTTGACTGGAGTAGAGAGAAAATCCAGGGTCCAGCGAGAAATGAGACATAAGGCTGTTGGGTGTGAGGGAGGCCTTGAAGCCTGTGACCAACGTGATTCAAGCTGATTCAAGAGGCAATTGGGATCCACTACCTAGTTCCACTACCTAGGGACAATGGCAGGATAGCAATTACATCAACGAAAGATGATTCTTAGACTGTGTGTTGAATCAGCTAGAACATGAAAAGCCGATGGAGAGAAAAGGCTGGTGGAGCCCGTTGCCAGACAGTATTCTTAGGATTGTGCCATAGGGAGAAATTATCTGTGGCTTTGTACACTCTGGTTTCTGGCATGGGAATATTCTTCCCTCCACTCTCAGGCACCCTCTCTTCTCTGCCTGACAACTGTAATGCCGTCTTGGAGTGTCACATCCTGTGTGAAGCTGTCAGGATGGTTATTATTGTTATAATTACCTTAACCAAACACTGACTATGTGATCGGTTTCATGTGGAGATCCCTCACGTAATTCCCACCATAACCCTATGAGGGAGGTGGTATTGTCATCTTCATTTGCCAGGATAAGAAACTGAGTCATAGTGGAGAAAAGTAACTTTCCTAACATCACCCGGGTACCCACTGACAGCCATGACTTGAACCCAAATCTGTTTGATCTCAATTCCTAAGCAGCCATATAATTCTTTACCTGCCTCCATCCCTCACAGAGGACGTTGCTCATACCTCTATTCAAGCACTAACTGTGTACCTTGTAATTATCTGATTACACATCTCTCTTTCTCCCCTTGAGACTGTGATCTCCTTGAGGACAAAGAGCAGGGCTTCTTCATCTTTGTGCTCTCCAGACACCCAGCTCAGTGCCTGGCCCATGGTGGGCGCTCAGTGTATGACAGATGAATGTACAGATAAATGCCCATCAGGCTGGTCTGTGTTCAGTGCACCAAGAGGGACAACTGGACCCTGGCAAGCTTACCAGAAGAAGCCCTGCTTTCCAGTGAACAAACAGTTGCAGAAGAGCTACTTCGTGGTTGTTTTTGTTTCCATATATCTAAAGACTCTTTCTGCAACAGTTCATCAGGACTAAAAAGAGAAGACTGATAAGGTCTTGAATCTGAACTCTGGATCCTCAGTGCTGTGGAAAACCTTCAAGAATCTTGCCTAAAGTTTGGAATTTATGTCTGGTGTTGAGAGGAAGTGCTGCATGCAGTTTAGGCATATGTGCTCTGCGGACAGACTGCCTGGATTGCCCCTCCCCAGCTGTGTCACTAGGGCAAGCTACTTCACCGCTCCTTGTCCCCACTTTCTCATCTACAAAATAGTGCTGGTAACAGGACCTATCTTATAGCATTGCTTGGAGGATTGAGTGAGTTAATATATAAAAAGTACTTAGCAAAATGCTATATACATGTTACCTATTTTATCATATTTATATTTCAAATCTCCTTGGTAAAAAGAGCCATGGATTAACAGCTCAGAAAACTGGATTTTGGCCCAGATCAGTCCCACCCTGGGACTCTACTGACAAATCCCTCTTACATGTGGTTGTGGCCATATTTCAAGAAGGTAAGCCTAAGAAATGTGCATAATTTCATCATCCCATCTGGAGAATGGGTTGTAAATTCCTGCCTTTACTTCACAAGGTTAAAACTGAATGTGATCATGCTTTGAAAATTGTAAACAGCTTTGGTCTTGTTATAATTATTATTATATTCATAAATAGACTATTTCAAGAGCCATATGGCCTTAATTAATCATGGATAATAACCAAAATCATCCTTCTAACCAGGAATAATGCTGGATGCTAAAAATAACCTATATACAAGGATGGAATACAATGAAAAATCTCTCAACATGTGAGACATAAAACTGTATTTTTTGCAAGGATGTGACACATGCTTTCATTCATTCTTTCCTTATTTTATTTGTCCTTTTTCTTCTTGCTTTCTTACTATTACAGCCTTGCCTAGCATAAATTTCCCTGAGGAATAGTAGCCATTGGTGAATCACAAAAGATTATTGGCTGCTTATAGCTAATGAGCTATTTCATTTGCTACACTGCAGAAAACCCATCAGATCTTTCGTTCTGATTCTCCTGGCCAAGTAAGCTGTAGAGAAAACACAAGTCCTCCCTGAACCTGTGTAGTCTTTAAACCTTGCATTTGCAGAAACCATGATGGCTAAAAGATGAGACACAAAGATCAGCTTCTTCTTCCCCCAAACCCAGTCTTGGTTTGCCTGTATCCTTCCAAATATTCATTCATCTGTCAGCCCTGGAACATGAGAAATTGTCAAAGATTTCTAAACACAGCAGAAATCTGAAGACTATTTAGGAAGTACATCTCTTGCCAATGAGGAATTTCCCTTTAGAATTTAAGCATTTAAATTCACCTACAAAAGGTGAAGGTAGGCTTTCTCCAAAGCATTTTTTCTTCTCCCAATTCCAGATGTGAAAGGAGCTTCTATACTAGAAAAAAAAAAGTGTGAGCGAGCATATACCTTTAAACACTCAATGTAGTGTGTAGAATCATTAAAAAGAAAAAAAAAAGAGAAAAAAGAAAGAAATATAGAAACCTCAACAATCCTAAAGTTAGCGAACATCTCTTTCTTTAGCTATGCCACTCTGGAAAACTCTGGAATCTTTAATTACTGTACAATGCCAGCAGGAACTTCTCTTTGTCTTTGGATCTCAAATGCAACTCTGGACAGAGCTCCCCAAGAGAGTGATACACACAATTTTATTAGTTTCAGCAAGACACAGACATGGCTGTTCAGCAAAGACTTTTATAAGAGTCGGAGAGAAAGAAGATAGCAAAAAAGCCCTGAGACAAATAGAGCTTCAGGCAGATTTTATTAATGACCCATGGAACCTGGGATACTGAAAGTTTAGTACAGTCAACTCCTTTGAGTTTTTTTTTTAAGAGAGAAAACGTGAGATGATTATGGACTCTATCTTTCAGACATCCCTTAAAACTGCTTAACTGCTGCTGATAACAGAAATTTCAAAGGCGAGGCTTGAGACAGTTTTGTTACAGCAACCTTTATACCAAAAGCAGAGGTCCATGGAAGCCCCGAGAAATAAAAGTTGTCAGCATTTAGAAAGCTTACCAGGGAGATTTGTGAAACAAAGAAGACCTGTACAAGTCCTGATGCTTTGGGCCAGATGGACTGTTTTCCCCATTTGCTTGGTGAAATATCAGAACAGTATATTTTCCATATCTGTATTGCAGGAACTTAGTACTGCAGCACGTAGCAGGTCCTAGTGTGAATTTATGGCTAGCTATGTACCAAAAATTTGTGGTCCTCCTTGCATAGAGTGGGATTGTCACTGAGAGGTGGCTGCCCATCTAAAGGGACTACATTGACAAATCCCTTTTGTATCTTGTGGCCCTGTTTTAAGTCCTTACCAATGGAATATGAGCTTAAGAGTTATGTGTCATTTCTAGATCCATATTTTTAAAAGTTGGTATGTGCCTCTCTCTTCTCTCTTTTTCTGCTTCCTCAGGCTGAAAGTCTAAGATCACTGAGACCCTAGGGGATGACAGAGCTACAGATGGAAGGAGCTGGGGTGCCTGAGTCACCATGGAAAGGAAAATCACCCACTGTCCAAAAACAGCTACATTGACTAGACGTTACGTGGCAGATATTGACGTTGCAAGGATTGTTTGTTACAGCAGCTATCCTTATCCTAACTAATATACTATTTTTGTATATGGACTTGAATTGTGGGTATTTATGCTTAACACAAATGTTTAATTCAGCTCATATAGTAAAAAAATATATAAAGCAAACCAGTTCAACAAACATGTATTGATGACTGGGGCTAAAGTTGTCCAGGAATAAGGGTGAGTAGCTGCTGGTAAGCTCTCGAGTGTTCTTTGACATAGAGAGGAGTTGAACATTGGGCAATGCAGGCACAATCACTATACACAGAGACCTTTAACTCCCCACTGCACTCTTGAAGGTGGCTGCAGTCATCACTACATATCAGTGAGTGCGTTTCTCTCCATCATAGGATTTACAAGGACCCTTTGAGCAAAGGACTTTAATCAAGGCCAGTGCCTTCAGGCGCAGTGGCTACAAGTCTTGTACCTAAACCATGTCAGTTCCCCTCCTTGGGGAAATGATCTTAAACCTCTGCTGGCCTGTCAAAAAAAAGGACTACATGGGAATCACTGATAAACTGGTATTGATTTTCACAGATCACCCTTGTCAAAAGGATTTATTGATGTGTCAATGCGTGTTGTCCAGAGGATCATAGCGGGATGGCTTTGAAGGATTTATAAGAAATCTACGGGCTTTAATACACTCAGCGGTAAATAACTAACAAGTACTGCACATATTGATTCTTTTCATGTGGTCAATGCAATCTTTAGCCCACTAATTGTCAGTATTGACAAACAGTTCATGATCTAAATGAGCAGCTGGACATCTGCTCTGAGTGGAATGCTTCCAAATGGTGTTTTCCTTGCTGCTTTCAGCCTAATGTTCATGGAGCAGCCTTGCAGGTAATCGGCTCTAGGCAGAGGGAAACGTGCAGTAATTAATTCTTCCTTGCTGTCAAATGCTGCTAGAAAGGGAGAGGAGAGGGAGGGCGAGTCTAGTCGTGGTGCACGAGTCTGGCACCCAGTTCCATGACACAGGTACAGAGATATACTTCAACCAGGCTCATCTCAAATGCCTTTTCCTAGAGAAACCTTCCAAAATGACACTACCTATGGGAGTTTCTACCACCTCAAACCCTATACCATTCCCCGGCAATTAATCACACATTATCTATGCTGAACGTTATCAATTTATCTATTTATGTTTATCTATTGTGTATAGATAACCTGTACACTCAGGTTATCTGTAAAATCACCTGTATCACTCAGGATTTCTGAGTTCATTTTTCCCTTCATTTTTCAAACACTTATTGAGCATGAATTAGGAGCCAGGTATAGGACCATTTCTATGTCCCATGGTTGATCCACCCAAACCACCAAGCAGAGCACCTTCCTTAGCATATTTGCTCAGTTATTGCTTTTTGATAGATTGACTCTGATCCTTACCATTGGATAGAACAATCTTTAAGTCATTCTACTATATTATTTTTAATCAAGCATTCAAACATTGCTTTTGACTAAATTTTTGTATCCTCTAAGTCTCTATAGTATATTCATTAAATTTGAAATAAATCTTTTAGAGAAAGGGCATTTGTCAGACCACATTTTCTACAATGATGATTCAATCTGTTATTTCTGTGGAATTGTATCCCATTGTAAATACAGTTTATCCATCCCTAAATGTATATTTGCTCCCCCTTAAACATATTAATTGAATTTAGTAGAATAACCATTTCATTCCTATTATGATACAGACACACATATCAACTTATATCTAGTTCTGCTGTAAAACATTTTGTTCTCCATTGGGGAAGAGAACTATAAAAATGCAATTAGTAAGTGCTGGTAAAAAGAGTGAAGCCAGGATATATTTATCTTTGAAAGTGCTTTTTTAAACTTGGAAGACTGACTAAACAGATACAAAAAATATTATATTGTTCTAGTTAACAAAATTATCAGAGATCATTCATAGGCATATGGAAAGCTTTTCAATTATTTTTATCGATTTTAAGCCTCCCATCCTGCCCCCATCACATCTTCATCTTTATTTTGCTAATGGGGAAATCTAACATCATAACAAATAATCTTATACTCTATCACCTGAATAAAGTCTTCTGCCCCATCTTTTATAGTTTCTCATCATATTTTCTGATAATTGAGGTTTAGCACATTGACATTAGCAAGGCATAGAGCCTCGGTGTCTGGAGACGATGCCTGACACTCCATTGTCAGAGATGTAGCTTCTTAAGGAAGTGATATCCTGTCTGATCTTACAAATGTCTCCAATGTCCAATTATCACCAGTCATTTGGGTGAGTGACAAGATATCAAGGAGAAATTCTTTCCAAATCACTTTCTCTCCCTCTCTCCTTCCCTTTGTCTCTTAACACAGAAAGGTCTCCTTGTTATGCTCTAAGAAGCACGGATATTAATTCTGTAGTAGTAGCTAAAGTTTTAACATAGGGTTATGTATTTTGTTCCCCCAAATTCAAATTTGATCAGATCATCTGCCCACCAGGGGAGCTACCACTCTTCTTTGACCCGGGGTTTAATATCTTGCAGCCCTACAGCTCTGACCCTCAAGGGAAAACAAGAGCAAAAACGATAAATACCCGAGACTGGACCCAATGAAATATATATATAATATAAATTAGGAGAAAAACATCAGAAAGAATAACTATTCTGAAGTCTTTAGCTTTGGAAAATAAGTTGATTGTGAGCTAGGATTGGAAAGATTAATTAAAGAGAGCAAGAGTATAAAAATAGTATGATATTTCATTATTATGAAAATGCACAATGATAATTGTATTCACCAGAAGCTTTCTTCCAAGGAACACTAAATATTATGCCAACATTTCCTCATTAATCTTCTTTCCTCATAATCTTGCAAAGATGGTGAAGAAGCAAAAATTAACATTCAAATATTACCAGTGGGATACAGAACTAGAGTAAGATGTTGATGACAGACACTTCTGACTTGTCTATGTGCCTCAGTTACTCATTTGTATGATAAGAATATTCACAGCCTTTAACGCAGAGGGTTACTGTGTGAACTAAGTATATAGGACATAGAAAGAGGCTTAGATGAGAGCTCAGAAGATAGTGAACACTCAGTAAATGTGAGATGATAATGTTTTTATTATTATCATTAGAATACATCACGCAAGTGGGAGAAAGTCACCTTCACGTTTCTTGTGGAGCGCCAGTACTCAAGAGAGGAAGGAAATTTTCTGTTCCATTCATAGCACCTACTGCATAATGATGCTGCAGATTGTACCAAAAACCTATAAAAAGGGTACTCTGTATTTATACAGCACTTTTCAGATACAAAGTACATTTAGTTACATCTTGTATGATCCTTCCAACAGTCTGGTGAGGTAGAGAACTCCAAGTTATTAGGTTTAATAAGTGAGAGAGGCAAGGGACCAGAAAAGATAAATGGCACCCAAGGTCACCAGCAAGTGAGAAGCCAAGACAAATTCAAAACCAATTTCATTACTGTGGAGTTCTTTCCATTTGCAATGGATGTATCTGTTTGTTTTGTTTTATTTTGTTTTGTTTTTTGTCTATCCACATGGATCCCATGTTTCTAATAGCACTTTCATTTTCCTTCTGGAAGTTTACCTTCTGCTCAGTGTGTGCTGGCCCAGTAGGAGGCTAAACCAAGCCGCCTATGGAAGCTGAGGGAGTCCTGTGGCTACTCTTCCAGACCTTTTCTCTTCCTGTCCCAGTGCAGCCATATGTCATCAGGGGAACCTAGATTTGGACTGTCAGATCCTCTCTCCTATGACTTTGAATCTTGAATAGGAGGACACAATGTTGAAAGGAAAGAATGGTTTCAATGTAGAGATTGCAGGTAAGACCGTGAAGTTATTTCTGCTACTAATATCCTCTGGTATCTACAGGTTCCCAGCTCCCCCAAGCCTGATTCCTCAACCTCCCGACTCATTCTCTGAGCAATCCCTGTAATCCTCCAATAACTTATGTTCTTGCATAAGTTAACAAGAGTCACATTCTGTTTTCTGCAACTCAAAAGCCCAAGCTGATGCAACAATATGGACAATATGTCTATCGACAGACATATTGAGAGCTTATCAAGTGCTAGCTGCCATACTAAGAATTATGGTTTGAAATATAATCAGGATGAAAAAAATTGTAAGTACCTAAAAGAGTTTTTTCAAGAGCTATGATGGGGTGCCACAATCAGTACAACGTGGTAGGCACCAGAAAAGAGGCAGATCAGAGCTGTCTGGAGAGAAAACAAAAGCCTCTTGCAGGAGGAACTTCATCTAGGTTCTGAAAAATGAGCAAGATTTGCAACCCATCTTTTTCAAACTTGCAAAGTCTGATACTAGGAAGAAGAAAAACCACTAGTGCTCCATTCAAAACCAAAAATATCTGCCTTCTAAGAAGCAATGTCTGATTTATGGAGAAGGAGAACATTTGGGAAAACACAATTCTATAAATTCAGATCATTCAAATGTATGATATATCATTTGTTCACATCAACTCTGAAAATAGTCACAAAGCCAGAGAGCATGAACTTTAATAAACATTTTTAATTGCAAGTCCAAGGCAAAATGTTGTGTTTTTCATTGCATTTAACAGATTTACCATTGTTATGACACCGTAAAATCATGCTGGGCTTAGAACCAGGTTTTCCAGCTGAAAGCAATAATAATACTGTGTTGTTCAGTATCCTAACCAGACCAAATACTGCAGATTAAAAACCCACCTCCAAACTATCCTGATACTGGTGATATTGGCAGAAAATAGGGAGGTGTGAGTAGAGTATATAGAAGAGCCTCTTTTAGTTGTTTCTCCTAGAATCAAAAAAGCTTACACTATCCAAAAGATTTCAGTGGAGTCTTTAGTACCCCTGAGTTTTTCTTGAAACTAAATAGAGTAAATCCAAAACATTTCTATCTAAGGTTATATGATATTTATTGAAACCTAGTACCCCTTCCTGTGAATTCTCTATTTTTCCCAAAGAATGTTTTGTAAGATCCTCTAACCACAGGGCCTTTGCACAGGCTGTATTCTCTGTTTAACTGCCTTACCCCACCCCTTCTCTTCCTACCTATGCAATGCATTCTTCAAGCCTCAAGTCAAAGTCACCACTTTAGGGAAGAACCACTTTAAGAAGCCCTCAATATAAGATCCAAGTTACCCTTCTCATAGCTCACCTTGTTTTTTCCTGATAAGATGAAAAAGTTGTGATTATATACTGGCATAATTATGTTATTAATTTTTGTCACCCAACTGGACTATAACCTCTGGAAGAGCAGTGACTATGTGGGACTTCCATTGTATCATCTTCACTGAAAGGGAAAAAAATGCATAAATGGAGAGATCTAATATATTTGGCCTAAAATCCTATTACTTCCAAAAACTATGCAAATGCCTTATATATAGATATCAATGATATCAATACATATTACTTATCAATATATATCATATATACATATTATCAGTACGGACCAATGTGGATATCAATATGTATTATTCAATGCATTTTTCTTAAGTTCAATAAATCCTTTATTATTCATCACTTTTCTTCAATTATATCTTGATTTTTAGCTCTCATTCTCTCTGATGACATCTTGTAACTCATCCTGTTTTCTTTCTGGTCCTTCACATTGAGAAGGACACAGCCAAATCTGATTCTCAAATATATGAACTCCTATGGGGTTTATTTCTTTTCTTTTTATATAAGTAGTCACAATTTCCTATTTCTATCTCTATTTTTTTAACTTATTATTTACATGTCCATTTTTGTGCATACTATCCTAAGTAGAAACATTTGCTCCCTCATCTGTATGACACCTGCACCCTGTACTTACATCTGTTCTTATACCCACAATCCTGTATTATTTTTATTGGTTTCAGTCTACATTATCTATGACACTGTGAGCTCTTTATGGGAGGAGGGGAGGACAGGCCTTATTTGACTAGGAGTTCCCATTTCTGAGCACGGTACCTGGCATGTAACACACTCTCGGTAAATATTTGTTCAGCTGAAATTCTTCAAATCTTTTTTTGTTTTTGGTTTTGGTTTTTTGGGTTTTTTTTTTGGAAAGAATTCATGTATTGATGGATCCAATTCAAAATCTTGAACTTGACTGCATTTAATCTTACTGTTTCATTTTCTTCCCAACTTGACTTCCTATTCTCCCCTGATAAGGAGATGTAATTCCTGTTGTGCCCCATCTTCAACATGATTTCATGTCACAACTATGATTAATGTGCTACTCAACCTTTTTTCCACCTCACTAAGAACAATGTTAAAGAACAGTGGCCCTGCTACTAAATGCCACTCCAACAAATGTCATGTCTCTCTGCCCCTTGTTTACAATTCTTTATCTCTTTCAGGTCCCATGGGGATATTCATTTCTAAGGCCAATTTGAATTAATTTTGCATGTCAGATTTCAAAAGGCCTGAAAATATAGAACAAAGCCCCATTCACAATACAAAAGCAGTACAGCTCGACCCTCTGAGCTATAATCTAAATCAATGTTCAAAAGTGTATTTCCTTGCTCTAGAATAATAATTACATAGCACTTTCTGCATGCAAGGTCCTGTTCAAAGAACTTTCTATATACTGCTATAGACTTTTGTAAATCCTCAAAGTAACCATATGAAATGGGTATGATTATTATCCCTATTTTAAGATGAGGAAACTGAGTTACAAATTGATTAAGTAACCAGCCCAAGGATTCAATCAAGGCAGTCTAGGTCCAGAATTTGTATCATGCTATACCGCCTCTAGGAAACTACTTACTTGAATTATGTGTGGCAACTCAAGTGTTCTGGTTATCCATTATTGCATTTAAAAACTACCCCAAAATGTGGTGGCTTAAAACAGCAACCATTTCATTAAACCTCATGATTTTGTGGGTCAGTGGCTTGGCTGGGTGATCTTCTGCTCTATGTAGCATCAAAGGGGCTCAAAGTGGGTGGTGTTCAGCCAGGGGCTGGACTCATCCGGAGAGTCCTTGAGACTTCCCCATGTCCCCTTGATGTGGACAACTAGAAAGCTGGTCTCTACTGAGCCCCTCTTTCTCTGTGTAATCCCAGGGTCTCTCCACATGGTACCTTAGCAGGATGGTTGCACTTCTCACAAGATGGCTCAGTGCCCCGAGAGACTGAGGTGGAAGTTTTCAGTCTACTTAAAGACCAGGCCTGGAACTAGCACCGTGTCACTTCTGCAGTACATTCTTGGTCAACACATTTGCAGGCCGGCCAGAACACAGAGGGGAAATAGACTACATTCTAGATGGGAGAACTGTCAATGAATCTGTGGTCATCTTAATCTGCCACACCAGGTATTACAGAGAAAGTTAACTTTCAGGCAGTTGATCAAAATACAATATTTTGTCTTTTGTCCATTATTTTTTGTTTTATAATTTTTTATTGACTTTTTTTTTAAGTAAGGTAGAAGAACAGGAGCCAGGAATTCTGCTGTCTCAATGACCGCCTGACAGAGCTGTGGTAAGGCTTCTTATGGTGAGGGTTTAAATCTCTCTATAAAAAATGCATTCATGAAGGCTCAGAGAGAACTCGCACACTGAAGGACCTGGACTCAACCCCAAGAAGAATGTTGGGTATTTTTTTCTTTTTAACTAAACTATAGTTTCTTCTTATGATTTTATAGGATCGTTGATTGGAATGAAGAAGACAGAGTATGTCAACTAACACACTCAATTTCAAGACAGGGTTACTTGAATGCAGCATGAATGGACGGGTGTAACCGCCCTTCTCTGGATCTTTGTCTTCCCATCTGTAAAGTGAATAGTTTGGGCCAGACTGTGTTTTCCAAACTGTGGCTTAAAATCAATTTATAAAGGCACAATCAACATTTTTTAAACAAAGCAGTATAAAAAAGAAAATAGAGTACAACTCATGCAGGGAGGGTGAATACTGCTTGTGAATCTTTTGTTTCAGCTGTGGTTGCCTGTGTCTGTGCGCGTGTGTGTGGATGAACGTGCACACAGGTGTATGTGTGCTAGACTATGTCATAAAGGCATTTCTTGCTGTTAGTCATAGACAGATAAGACAAAAGTTTGAAAATCACTGGACTAAGTGACCTTTAGGATTCCTTCTAGATCAAAAAAATATGATTCTGGGCACAGTCATGATTTCTATCATAATTATGTATAAAACAGAGGTTATATCTAACTTGCTTCAAGTCAGACCCTGAATAAAATGACTGTTTGTTATGTTATACTTGACATATATATCAGCTCATATGTTATTATTCAAACCCAAAAAGCATTTAGTACTTTAGGTCAGATTTTGGTCAAAGAAAAACCTTCCCTGAACCTCACCTTCCTGCCCACAGAAAAAAAACTCTGCACAACAAATATTCCCAAGACCTGGTTCATACATTTTTGCATTCATTTCAAGCAGTATTTTTTTCATGGAATTTTACTCCCTCAAAAGCATTAAGACCATCCTTCCAATTTGAGATATAACATGCACAATTCAAGTTTCATTAAGAATAATGATGTCTAGAAATTAAATGCCAAGAGAATATTTTAAAACACAAGTGTGAGCAATATCATGTCAATGCTATATTAATTCAGAGGATACATTCCGCAAAATTAAAGAAGTGATTTAGGGTTACAAGTGTTGGATTTAGGGACTCGAAGAGGTGAATGAACCATCAGTTTCTTTCTGCACTAAAATTCCATGATTCAGCAATTCCACAAATGTTGACAGGTACCTATTCTAAAGCATTAAGAGTCGACATGAATTGTGGATGACCTTGTTTCTCTGATCCTCTGGATTCTGTTGGTCAGTATGTGGGACCAAGTAATTTTTCTCCTCTCAAGTAGAAAAGAATGCAGACTCTTCTCTGTGTATTCAGCCAACAAGCAAGATATATTTTTTGCTCTAAATACAGAGGTACTTCATGTTGGAAAGTATTGATTTCCTAAACTTTTAAATATTGGCACTCAATTAAGTAAATAATACATAAAGAGTAAAGTTCAAACAGGCCTTTGGGGAAAATGTATGATATCGTTTCCTTGAAAAATTTAGAAATGACATGATCAACTACCATCTTAGATTTTTAACAATTTCAATTTTTACATAATAATATATTTATGGGGGGCCACTTTAGTATTTTAAAATACTTTTTATCATTCATTTATTGAGAAGTACTTATTGGTTGCCTACTTTGTGTCAGGCACTGCTCTAGAGGGTGGTGAACAAGACCAGGTCCCCTGGAGTTTACAGCTTAGCCAACGGGGAAGACAAGGAAAAAAATGAGGTAAATACAGATTGTGGTAAGTGTTATAAAAGGGAAAAAACATTCAGGGATAACTGCAGTTGTGCAGGTCAAGCGAACCTTTAAGGAAGTGACTTTTGGGCTGAGACCTCAATGGCAGGAAGAAGTCAGCCTGTGCTAGGCAGAGATTTCCTGGCAGTGGACTTGCTGGGGCAGATGCTGCAGAGGAAATGTGCCCGGCATGTTCCCCATGAACCCTCTCATGCACTTGATACTTTCTCTCCATGTGAATGTGCTGCATTTAAAGAGCTTGTTCCTCAGCCTTCTAACTCCTATCACTTTTTGTTCCAAATTTTGAGGAGGAAAAAGAGAATTGATGGAAAATATAGCAAAATTTTTCTGCACAGTACACACTCAAAATAGTCTGATAATTTTTTAATCTTATTTTTTAAATATTACGACAAAAATCAGAATAGTAACGTTTGATTGTATAAGGGATTTTTTTTTCTTTTTCCCTTGAGCCTAATTTCCCTAAACGCCAAATTTCCATTAGCAGTGGTCTTGTCACATTCTAAATCTTCAGGTTTTTTTATTCTTTATCATTATTTGATAATTTTAAAAGGAATTGACTAATCAATTGCTTGCCAGCTATGAAAGAAAAAAAACACATTATTTTTTATTAATAGAGAATGTGCGAAGTTGAAGCCAATTTTCTACCAAATATTTTACCCATTTGGCACCTTCTTATATGTTAGATTGTTCCCCTTTTCATGCCGTCGTTCCCCCCTCTCATGCTAAGGACAGGGGAGGTTTGGAAGCGGTTAACAGAAAGGAGGCATTGATTTAGCTATCCTGAGGGATTCAGTGCAATGTTTTGGTATCAAGAGTGCTGTTTTTCAAAAAGGTTTTTCAAATAGACCCCTGGCCTCTCACATGGAATATTTGAATTTTATCCTTGGTATCTGAGAATGGAGCCCATTCCAATGTTTTAAAAAAAGAACAGGAATTTATAAGGTAAAACCACGGGCAAATCGCCCAAGCTCTCTGAACCTCATTTTCTACTGTGAAACTCCTAACCTCTGTTAATAAATAATGGAACATGAGAGCTGGAAGGAAGGAATCCTAGAACTCATCTCGGTTCTGAGGTTTCACATAAACTGTTCTCTCTCCCTGGAACGTTCTGACTCACTTGTTTCACCTGACA
Organism: Daubentonia madagascariensis; assembly: GCA_023783475.1. Classification (NCBI taxonomy): domain Eukaryota; kingdom Metazoa; phylum Chordata; class Mammalia; order Primates; family Daubentoniidae; genus Daubentonia; species Daubentonia madagascariensis. The sequence goes on from JAKFHU010001769.1 coordinate 12,735,370, forward strand.
AACTTCTAAAGAGCTTTCAGATGAGTTGGCTTTGGCCCCAGAGAGACCTAGATTCAAATCTCAGCTCTGCCACTTAGTAGCTTATTACTTTGGGGCCTCATTTTTAAAATGGGCATCAAAAGAGGACTTGGTAGGATTGTTAAAAAAAAAAGTTAACTGGGATAATTCATGTATATCCGCCCATGTACAGCTGAGTGTCTAGGGTCTGCCCTGTGAATATTAACAGTTATTTTTACAGTAGATGTTCTTTCATCTGATATAAGATGCCCTGGTAGTTGGTAGGTTAATAAAACATTGATTGAAGCAGACGTAGCATGGCCTACTGGCCATGAACTTTGGGCATCAACAATATGTTTTACAGGGGGAGGAAGACTGCCAGCTAACCTAGAGAGTGTGTTAAGTGCAGACATCTTCAAGACCTTCCACTGGATATTTTTTTCAGATCTCAGTTTAAATATGTCCTCTCAAAGGTCTGCCCTTCCCATGCTCTCTACATAATCTTAATTCTCTCTGTTCTGTGCTCCCATATTAACAACCAGTATTTATTAAGCATATACTATGTGCTAAGGTATATTCTACATATTCCACATACATTAGTTCACTAAATACTCACAAGGACCCAGTTAAATGGGTGTTGGTGTTTTCCTCATGACCACACACACAGCTAGTAATTTCAGTGATGGCTGTGACCCTAGATATTCTAGATCCAGAGTCTGTGTAAGGAAGGACCACACAGCCCTGCTAACCCACTGCATCCTGCACTGCTCCACCGGGATTCTTAGCACACTTGATCTCAGCTCAGTTTGGTCTGTCTTCCCGGGCAGCTGCACTCCACGAGGCGAGAATCAAGTCAGTATTGTCACCACTGAATCACCACAGATCTGATTCATGATAGGCAGTCAATACATGTGGGGACTGGCTAGTTCCAAACCCTCATCTTACAGATCAGAGAATAAAGTCAAGCAAGATTCAGTGACCTGCCCAATGGGCAAAGCTGACATGAGAATATCGGCCTTCGCATCCCGAGACCATTTTCTTCCTACGTCATCAAGCTGCTTTTTGTGTTGGTTTTCCCATCAACATCGTCTCACTCATTTGACAACATTTTGTCCCTGAGATCACAGCTCCCAGTCCCATCCCCAGACAGGTCTTAAATTCAGTTTCCCTTATCCTGATTTAACTCTTTGATACAGGGAGAGTTTTGAGTACATAAAAAAAGGGAGAGAATGAAATGCTAAAACATCCAGTAAGAAGGTAAAACACAGAAGCTTGGACCAAGCTGAGCTGCTATCTGAGCCCGCGATGGTGTCTGCACACACAGTGCCAGGCTTCATAATTACCTCTGTGGCTGAGGTTCCACAAAGCCATACCTTCGAACTAAAAAAGAAAAGCAAATAAATAACTAGCTCTGCTGATTAGCAAGGTATTGCAGCTGCTGGAAAAATCTTCCACATTGAACTTACTGTGGTATCATCATCCCTGATGTTTGTTTCTTCTTCCAGCCGAGATGAAGAGAAAACTGAATTGTGCTTCTAGTGTACAATCTTACCTAATTATGCCAGCTGATCACTTAAAAGTAATGTTTGCACACAGACCGGGAAGATGCTTACAAGAACCAGCTGGTTGATAAAGGCTATAAGTGAGGATTTCATTCCTTTTCAAAGGAGTGTTAACTATTTACATCTATTTTTAAACACTACATCGCAACACGAGTTACTGTGTGGCACTGTAAAGTGGTACTGTACTCAAGTTCCACAGGGGTAGGCAAATTTAGGAATAAAATTTCTGCTCAACATATAGAATGCATGATGTTACCATTCACCACTTTCGGACATCCATTTGAGGGGGGACAGACTACTGTTCTTTGGTTTTGAGACACAAATGAAAGTTTAACAAGAGTTATTGGAGGAGAGACTGTGTGTGCATGTGTGTACACGCACATGTGATTTCATACCAAGCAGAATGGAACACGTGGAATATCACTAGCTTTTGGACTTAGAAGACTTGAGTTAGAATATTGACAATGCTACATGCCACCCGCATGCCTTGGCCAAGTTACTTCCTGGGCTGTTGGGATCAGTCCATAAGAAAATGCATGTGAAAGTCAGGGCACAAACATTTTGTACAACCCAGATAAGGTATAAATAATGAATGCCAAATATTCAGTAGTATATGGCTAAGACCCATCCAAACGTTGTCTTATCTAATCCACATAATAATCTTATGTAGCAGGTTTCACCATCATTTTTTTTTATACTTGAGGGATATTAAGTATCTCTGTGCAAGAAGCAAAGTGGAATTTGAACCTAAACCTGTGTGATCTCAACTCTGTTTGAACCCCAACTGTTAATCTCTCTTCTTGATTCTCCACACTCCCTTCATTGGCAAAGTTTGGGCATCTTTAATCCATCCAAGTTCTGAAGAATTTACCCACAGCATGGGTGTTCACCCAGGCTTTTAAGACTGAACAGGGATTTCCTTAACTCAACGCATGGTTGTTGAGTGCCAACCATGTCCTGGCATAAGCCTGGGTGCTGGGGATACGAAAGTGGATAAGATGGTGAGCATCTCACTCAGCTTATAGCCACATAAGGGAGAGATAAAATAAGGAAAACATTACACTACAGTGTCTTACATGCTATTGGCACCTAAATGGTACCTGGCATATGGTAGGTACACAGTAAATACATGTGGAATAACAGAGAAGAATTTATAATGCAGTGGTAGCTGAGACACTGATTGTGTCGAGGAAGTTCAGGGAAGGCAGGCTTCCTGGAGGAGGTGGCTGTAGACAGAGCCCCTGAAGGATGAGTAACTCACCAGGCAGGTAATGTGAGGACACTGCAGACAAAGGAAAGAGACCTGTTTCACAGTATGGTGGGACTTGTTAAGGACTTGGAGTAACCAGCTCCAACTATTTTTCTGATATGAATCCTCAGTGTGGCTCATAGAGTCAAAGACTTATATAGACCATTTACGGAGTGAAGTGATAAACCAGAAAGAACAAATAATAGCCAAAATAGCAACTCTGAGACAGCAGCTAGAGTTTTCCAGATGAGTGACCCAAAGCGTGAGGAACACTCAAAGACACTAACCTTTCTCAATACATTGAATCCCCAAGGCAAGCACAGTACCATGAACATCTACGGGCCACACCCAGTCCATGATCCCCGTTGGTCTCTGCGTGACCACATGATACCCAATGACATCTGCGAGACCTTGGGGGTAAAGAAGAAAAGTGCTCCTTCTGAAAGGAGATGACAACACGTGATTTAGCTCTAATTCTGTTCATATAGGGAGACTGAGGAACCACAATTCACAGCATGTGGGTGGGGTGGCCATTATACTCTCCCATACTCGAGGCAGGCATCACTACTCAATCTATTGCTCTCTCCTGGAATGTAAGTTTTTGAGAGCAGGGAACTTTTTATTGTTTATTCATTGGTCTATTTATTCACTGGTATTTTCCCAGTACATAGAACATTAAGCACGTTGTAGGTGCTCAATAAATATTTGTGGGATGAATGAATGGATCACTACTATTCTTTTTTTTCCACTGAGTCCAGGGTTACGATGATTCCAACAGCCAAACCAGTCAATAGGAATGACCTTGTGAGATGAAACTGATTGGCCTCTATAGCAAAATGAAAAAACACCCAGAGCACAGCCTGGCAATTCTGGGCAATGGGCTTTATTCTCTGTGAGTTGGTTTACTCACATCTGCTTCATGAGGTTGTCATAAGAACGAAATGATACATAGGATACAATATATGGGCAAACTCTTTCCCACGGTGGTTAATAAATAGCAATTTTTTTTTTCATTTTCTCTAGGAAGCCTTAATATAATTAAAGCACCCCAAATATCGTTTATTTATTAATCATCCATGAAACTTATTTCATATATGTGTGTATATGTATGATAGCACATATATATTTGCTACATATTATCATCATATATAATCATTATGTATGTATAACTCATTAATATCAGTAATATTGGTTTTGCCCTAATGTTATATGTACCTGATCTACTTATGGATTATGGATTAGACAGAGAAATATGTAGACAGAAGATAGAGATAGATGATAGATAGATAGAGAACTATAACATTAAGACTAAAACAATATTCAGATTGTAACTGGACAGACTGATTTTAAACCCTTATCACAAAATGAAAGTCATTAGAACACAGCTAGCCCCAGTTGTTCAGCATCTATAACCCTCCGGGCCATCTTTATTTTAGCATAAACAAAAGCAAAAGGACAAAAATGAAATTCAGTTGCAGAGATCCTGGACATTTAAAACAAAGAAGTAAATATTACACTTTACTGAGTCTTCACTATTTCCTATCATTTCCTATTTCCACAAATTTGTATATAGTGAACCGTCCACCTCCAGAATATGAATATTCACCATAAATGGATGGGTTAATTGTTAATTGCAAAAGCTTGTCTCTCTGTTGCATGAACTCCCTTTTCATGCTCTGATGAGCAAGACTCTCCCACACGTTTTAAGGTAGACAGATCTCAAACACTTCTAAACCTTAGCTCTAATGTCACCATGAAAGGGAAAATCCTCTTTCTAAGCCCGTTTATGATTTATTAGCTTATTCATTTGACTGCAAATGCTTGAGAAAATCTGCTCTTTTCAACAAGCTTAAACACTCAGGAAGGGCCAGGGTAAAAAAAGAAAAAGAAGAAAGGAAAGAAAGAAAGAGGAACAAAAGCTAACGAGGTACGTTAAATGCCGGTGGAAAGGCTTGGTGAGCATGAACTGCATTGAACTGGCGAACTCGGCGGGTAATTCGAGATTGATTAAATACTGAACTAGGCTTGATTGGTGTAGAGGTTCAATCATAATCCTGATTCAGAGACAGGAACATAGAGAAAGATTCCCCCATGAGAACCTGAAGTCTGAAGAAAGCGCAAACCAGTTGCACAGAAAAGGCATTTAGAGAATTCTTATTTGCTATTCATCGGTACATCCTGCCACACTTAAAGGAGCACTCTAAAAATAAAAACACATCCCACCACCCGGAAACAAGAACCTAGATCAGAAGTTGTGCTTTCCGGATTTCTCTGTGAAGGCCCTGCCATCCTGTCATCAGCAGAGCAGGCAGCTGCACTTGGGACAGCATCATGGAGCCTGCGTCGTCGGAATGAGGCAACTCAGAGGGGCTAGATGCAGGGTGAGGTTTTCAAAAGGAGTTTAGAGCTACGAAAGACGAGAGAAATAAGTGCTAAGATGCATCTAAAAGGATGCCATTCATTTTTTGCTCTTAAACATATTCAGAATTTTCCTACCATTCTTGGAAAGACACAAAAACAAAACAAAACAAAACAACACAGGACGAGAACAAAGATAACTGGTTAAGAAAAGTCTATAGTTCTGACACGCTTGGCAATAGGCTTCTCAAGACTTTCAATTTAGTTCATAAGATTTGCTAAGCAGATTAGTGTTGAAGAGGTCTTATTTTTGAAAACAAATATATATATCTATATATATATAAAAAAAACCTGGAATGTGAACAGATCATGAAAATTCTCTTGTCTGCATACAGTTCAATATTCACATTTTGCCAGAACTGCAAAATCAACATTATCTTGTTTTTCTTACTTCAAAATTTTGCACATATGTCTATGCTTTGACAACTGGAGAGGGAAAAAAGAACCAAGCAATATCCCAAGGATTCATGGAACAGGCCCAGAGTGACGAGCATCTGGGCCCTGGCCAGTTGGGCCAGACCTGGCGACCTTTCCCTGCCTTCCCAGCCTGTTGGCTCCTAAAGGCCTCAGGCAGACTGGAGCAGCCAGTTTCCTTCTCTTTGAGTCTGGGTTGTTGCAACTTTTGCACTTCCTTTCTCCTTCTGGAATCTTTCTCTCGCTCTTCCACCAAACAATTTCCTTCCCTTCCAGTCCCAAAGTTTCCTTCCCTCCCTTTTCCCAGGACACTTCCGTCTGCTCTCCCCACTCCTCTCCGATCCTCCCCTTCTAGAAGCTCCACCTCAGTTCTTACACTCCGTACACCACCTGTTTGTAGGATGTAAGTGACAAGTCATCATCTTAGGACAAGATAATACCTAAATTTCTAGTTAAACATTCAAGGCCACCTCTGCATGGTGCCTCACTGGGTTTGGCTCTCAGTGCTTCCTTCATGCGTTTCTTCATTCAAGCAAGGCTGATGGACTCACTCTTTTTTCTCTGCCTTTCGGATTTTGCTCACACTGTTCCTCTACTCTTAATATACTTCCCTCCACCTCACTCAGTGAGTCTTTCTGGATACCTCCGGGTAGGAAGGGTTTCTCCTTCCAGCCTGTCATCTGTAACTTCCCCTCTTGGATGTGTGACTGTGTGCCTATATTAGAGGCACAGAGTCCATGAGCGTGATTTCATCAGCGCTAGATTCTAAAATATTTGAGAGCAGAATCCTTTGTAAGTTTTTCTTGTATTTCTCCCAGAATTTGGACAATGCCTCGCATGTGACAGATACTGGGAGGTAGTATCATGATAGTGGGAAGAACAAGCCTAGAAACTTCCATTTTAGAACTATGGCAGGAACACCTGCACTTTAAAAAAAAAATCCCATCTGAAATAATAGGGAAGTAACAGAAAATGTGCAACTTAAGGAGTCAAAGGGAGTGGAAGAGGTGAAATGGGTGAGAGATTTCAATGAATTTTTGAAAGATGGAAATTGAATGGAGAAATAGTAATATCTTTATTAAAAGTGGAGACACTGGGCACATGGCAGCCTGCCAAGAAGGATACCAAAGAGAGGTGAGCCAGTTTGTATTATATATCCCCAGAAAGACTCAGAATTTGGATGTGTGTCTGAAGAAGGTAGGTAAAGCGTGGGGTTGGGAACGGGGGTTTGGTTGTGTTTACAGAGCACTTTCATGCCCGGGTAGGAGCACCCATGTGCCCTGCCCCACCCTCCCCCTCCTTAATTAGAACTCCTAAGTACCTCTTTACATACGCTGAGCAGAGCAGGGAGTTAGAAAATTCTTACAAACTAAAAGGATCCAGCAAAAAAGAACTGTAGAAACTGTCAGGCAGCGACTCCAGTGAACAAGCCAGCTGGTACCCAATCAACCAGTGGTGAAACTCGCCAGGCAAAAGCTTTGCTCACACTCAGGGCTTGTAAGTAGCCTTTAGCACCACATGTTTCATATATGGACCACCAAGGATCTCCAGAATTAAGCAAAGTTCCCAACACCGAACTAGAGGGACTGACACAAATAAACAGGAGGAGGAAAAACCAAACACACACAAGAAATCAGAAGAAAAAAAATTTTTTTTAAAAAGCACCATTTGATATTCAAAACTGTGTGTCTATATGCTGCTTTGATAAAATGCATGTCAATAAAAAATAGCCTACATTCTTGGGAGTATAACAGATTCGAGTTTGACACATGATTCCCATGGTTAAAACCTATGTGTTATCAAAAAGTAATGAATCTCTCTGACCTCAGTTTTTGCATCTGTGAAATTATCATGGTAATAAACTAACTCATGGGGTTGTTTGGGAATTAAAAGGAGGTGATGTAGCATAGTGTGTCTATTCTGTGCTAAATAAATAATTTAGGAGTTTTTTTATTACCAGTAATTTTCATTATTTTTTGGAGTGGCAGACCCCTCAGAAAACTCGATAGAGGCTATCTGTCTTTTCACTGGAAAAACAAATACACATATGTATAGAGGCAAGATTTTACCCATAATTCCAAAGGAATGTCAGACTCTCTGAAGCCCAAGCGAAACCCCTCTAGGTAAAATAACTGATCTAGATCAGGAAGTCATTAAGGGCAAGGATGTCCCTTTTCATTTCTTTTAAATCAACTAAAATGCTCAGCAAAAAAAGGCAACTCAGTGAATGGGGTAAGAATTGTATCTAATTCTGCCTGTGCCAAATGGAAGTGATTCTGCAGGAATAACAGCAAAAGAGTCATCTGATCCCAAGGGGTCCAGCATCAACTCCCAGAGCGTCATTCCATTTGGTCCATGAGAGGAAGATGGCTGATCCACTGAGCCGGTGCATCAGGTCCAATGATGCTTTTAATTTGCTCTGGCCACAGGCTTTCAAGTAGGGGCTCCCGACGGGTTCCAGCAGACATAGAACCTAGAAGACATTGTTTTCTCCTGCAAAAGAATGTGTGGATCTCATGGAAATGCTGAGCTGCCTTTTCTCAGGAAGGATTGACTGCCTCCACAGTGTCTATTACTGAGCAATCAAGCATTCATTAAGCATCTAGGCAACGCGGTTGAATAAAAAGAGACAGAACTTGGAGTCAGACTGGCCTGGATTTGGATCCTGGCTCCATTACTTCTAAGCTGCATGACCTTGGGCAACTCAGCCTCTCTGAACTTGTTTTTCTGTTTGAAGAACAAAGACCATAAGGGAAGACTGAACTTCCCACAGGAGTCTAGGACAAGCAGCGAGGAGGTGGGATGGCAGGAGTGGAGTGAGGAAGAGCGGCACAGAGATAAAGTCAGAGGAAGAGTGCAGCCAGGTCGGGTAGATCCCACAGGGCATAGCAAAATTTTAGGTTTTCTTTGGAGTAATATGAGAAGCGATTGGAGCGTTTTGAAGAGAAGAGAGACACGATCTGACCAATATTTTCAAAAGCTTTCTCTGCCTGGTGTGTGGAAAAGACTGTGAAAGCAGAATCAAGAAGTCCCCATGGTAGATGCTGCAACAATCCTGGGACGGAGCCTCGTGGCTCAGATGAGGCGAGTGATGGTGACGGTGATGCTGGCAAGAGGAGTCAGATTCAGGATGTGCAAGGTGCATTCCAAAATGTTCTAAGATGAAAGAAACAACCGAGAAATCCAAGTAGCTGAGGACAACTTCATAAAAAGAGTGTGGCTTATGCTCTGAAGAATGTGACAGAGCAAAGGAGCTAGTTGTCTTCTTCTTTCTCAGTAATTGCACCCTTGGATTTTAGCTGAGCACATGACTGTCTAGAAAAAAATCAGCCTATATATTCCAATCTCCCTGGCAACTGTGTGACCACGTGCCCAAGTTCTAGCCAACAGAATGTCAGTGGAAGTGATGTGTGAATCTAATGGGAGTTGTCATTAAAGGGAAGAGGCATATCCTGCCCGTTTTTCTTCCTTTCTGTGTGCTCATATGGGCATGACCAGAGCTGGAACAGCCGTCTTAGACTCTGGAGTGGAACCCCCATATAGAGACTGGCAGCAGTTAGGAAAGAAGCCTTTGTCTCTGCTGATCCTGGTACATCCATAGGAGCTCTGGATTGTCTGCATTCATACCAAAACTTTGTAAGAAAGCTTCTTTGTTTAAAACACTGTTATTTTGGGTACTCTGTTACTCCCAGATGAATCTAATCCAAACTGAATCAAAGGATAATAAAAACAATAACTATGGCTACATTTATGAAATGTTTGCTATGTTCTAGGTAATGTGGAAGGCATTTTGCACATATGTTCTTTAATCTTCACTACCCCAAGGTGGGGGTACCGTTATTATCATCAATTTATAGATAACAAAGCTGGTACAGTGAGAGGTTAAATAACTTGTCCAAGATAGATCACTTGCCTAGCTTATAATTAGCAAAGCCAGGGTAGCTAGATTTTAACTGACAGGAGAAGAGGAGGAAGACATACTGATGAAATCAGAGGGAAAGGAGAATACCTTTGATATTTTTATCTGGTAGCATTACATTTTGACCTCTTATGTTGACATTGAAATATAAAGGAAGTTGGGTTGTATTCCCTAAACTGGATTAAGATTTTTTTTTTTTAAGACCAGGTCTTGCCCTGTCACCCAGGCTGGAGTACAGTGATGTTGTCATAGCTGACTGCAAACTAGAACTCCTGGGCTAGTGATCCTCCTGCCTCAGCCTCCTGAGTAGCTGGGACTACAGGTGCACAGCATCACACCCAGATAATTTTTAAAATTTTTTGTAGAGATGGGTTCTTGCTATGTTGCCCAGGCTGGCCCTGAACTCCTGGCCTCAAGTGATCCTTCTGCCTTGGACTCCCAAAGTACTGAGATTACAGATGTGAGCCACCACACAAGGCCAACTTTATAAGGTATAACATTCTTTAGAGAAAATGTTTATGAATTTGATAAATGCTAAGCACATTGACACTAACTCTACTTTTACAGTGTAACTTCAAATTTCATAATGAAACAAAATTACACAGCCTACGTCTTAAAGTTGAGTAGAATAGAGGCAGGTGGCTTTGAATTTTTGAGCTGCATTTTAACAATCTACCCACAAGGCTCTGAGAAAGGCTACTGCCCACATTAGGATCATCAGACTTACTGGGCCTCTGCAAGTACCACCAAGACTGCAGAGGAATGGGGAAGTACATGGGACACAGGAGTTCACTGGGTGTGAAACTGGGAACCTCTCACATCCCTAGAAAGCAAAATCGCAAGGCTGTCTGAACAATTTGGAAAAACCCTGTAAATTGAGGAACTCAGAAAAACTACATATACCCTGAGTACCTAATAGATAATCCCACAAGTTGATTGAATATTCCCACTTTACTCATGAGGAAGCCGAAACAGTGATCAAAAGACCAGATCTGGGCCCTTGCCCCTTCTGATGCTCAGCTGTGGGACAACAATATATATTTGTCCATTTAAAAACCACATGTTTATCTCAATCTCAGGGCATAATAAAGTCTGAAGAAAAGGAATCAAATTCAAATCATAATTAGAAAAATTAGGTCTGTATAATGTTCAGGCCAATGAGATATTCCAGAAGGTTCACTGGGATCCATAAAAGGGAATATGTTCAAATAGTCAGTAAAGGACTTTAAGATGACACTTTTCTTGTAACTTATTTTCAGTAGACATTTCACAATGCTGGTGTCATTGAGAAATATGTACAAATGTGATATTATGGCACAAAACAGAATAAAGAAACAATTTTCCCTTGAGTAACTTTCATTCATTCATTCCACACGTACTTATTAAGCATATCTTGAGTGTCTGGTGTCTTTACTTGCAATATCTCCTTTAATACTAACATTATGCTCTGATCCTGCCAACCTCTCTTCCCTTCCCCCAACTCTTCCTCCCTTCCTGTCAGTCAGTCTGTTCCAGCTCTGTGGCACTTGGCTGCTCCCCCAGGTACACACCCACCCCAGGAGCTTTGTCCTTGTTCTTCCCACATCCTGAAAGCCTCCACATGGCTTACTCCTTTACTTCATTCGGGTCTCTGCTCAAATGCCACCTTTCCGGAGAGGTCTTTCCTGGCCATTTTCTTCAAAACAGTGGCCCCTTAAGTTGATAAATTTTTAACAATGTCACGTATTTCTTTCTGACATTCTATTACACATTGTTTGTCTCAAGCTTATTGTCTGTTCACTGATTTCCAGTGCTTGGCTCAATGCCTGGCCCACATTCGGGGTTTATAAATAATTGTTGTATGAATGAATAAACTTTGTAAGAGGTCACAAACCTAAGTGTGAGGTCTGTAATATGTTTGGGGGGAAATGAATGAATTGTCAAACTTTCTCAATCAGGATTTCCAGATCCTCTTGAAAAAAATCAGATGTGGACAACTGGGCATCACACTTGCATGACATAGTTGAGTCAGTAGAGGAGGAACACAGGGCATACTTTCTGCAGTTTGTGACAGCATCCCATCAGCCCACTCATTGTCTTCACCCCTGTAGGCATGTGACCCCTATAGGTACTAGCTTTAGAAGGTAGGATCCAAGGGGAAAAGGAAGAGTCATGTCTTGTTCACTGTGATACTCCCAGCAGCCATCTACACAGTATCTGGCACATGGGAGTATTGGTTGATACAATAAATGAATATATTATCCCTATATTTCAGATGAGGAAACTGAAATTCAGAGAGGAAGTAACTCACCCAAAATCACAGAGCTGGTATACTGTGGAGTTTAAACTCTAGACTGTTTTATTCCAATCTCTTGGTTTCCATACCACAAAGGCAATGAAGCTAATTACAGACATCTACATTCAAGAATATGGGCCCTAATTTTTTTAAATCAAGGTAATATTTATGTGGTAAGAAATGCATAGATCTCAAGTTTACAATTTGTGTTTCAAAATGTGTATATGCCCATATAACCACCATCTTTATCAAAATGTGAACATTTCCTAGAAAATTCTCTCAGGCACCTTGCCAATCAATCCCATCCTTACACCCCAGACAGAGGTAGCCAATGTTCTGATCGATTGCCACAGGTAATGGACTTGCCTGTTCTTGAAGATCATATAAATGGAACCATCGTGATATACTCTTTGTTTTGGCTTCTTTCACGTAACAGGATTTTTGAAAGTCTTCCGTGTTGCTGCATGTATCAGTGGTTCATTCCTTTTTATTGCTGAGTAGTGTTCCACTGTAAGGACAGACCTAAATTGTTCACCCATTTTCCTGCCATAGTTTCTGGCCTTTGTTTGAAAAAAAAGCTATTATAAATACTCTTGCACAGATTTTTCTGTAGTCATAAGTTTTCTTTTCTCTTAGGTAAATACCTAAGGATAGTATTGCTGGGTCTTAGGGGTAGGTGAAAGTTCCACTTTATATGGAAATGCCAAAGTGTTTTACAAAGTGGTTTTACCATTTTATATTCCCACCACCAATATATGAGAGTTCTAATTGCTCTACAGCTTTACCAATATTTGTTGTTGTCAGTCTCTATAATTTTAGCCATTCTGTAGGTGTGATGTTCTGTTTTAAAGTGACTCAAAAGATACACTCATTTTTCAGAGGTAAGAATTCTCCTTCCAGCTCTACCAGATAGGTGTTCTCCCCAACTTCACACCTAAATTATCTGTGCCATAGTGATGTGCTGGTAAATGCTTAACAATGGAACATTCAGCAGTGATAGAGTAGAAACCCTGATTTGCAGTATTTGCCAATTTCTATAGTGTAAATATTCCCACCAAGGATGATTTTAAGCTACCAACACTAAATACTCAGTTGGAAAGAAATGCACGTACTAATCTTCTAATATACCACTGTCTTCTGGTACTTCTCTGCAAGATTCGATTAATATAAAAGAACCTACCTTTTCCAAAGATAATGACTGTGTGAACTCAAATCTAGAACTTCATTTGCACTGATTAAAAAGCTTGGCTGGGAGGATGAACTTGGACAATGGGGGAACCCACTGGATTCTGAAGATAGCTGGGTTTGAAATCACAGGAACATGTTAGTTACTCTCAGGTCCTAAGGAAGTCCATAGGTTCCCATTTTCCAATTTGGCAAATTCACCTCCTCTACCTGGATGTCAAGGCTCTCTAAATGTGGGCTTTATCTTGCCTAACTATGGATACTTTCTCTTGATCTTTGCTGGAAACTAGCAGCTCCCACTGCTCAGACACAGGCCAAGGTCATCCATGCTATCAGACCACTCCCTCTTTCCAGCATTGCTCCCCTTGTCTAAAATACCTGCCCCCTTTACCTCTGCCATTTTTGCTCCCAAATCATTCCTGCTTACCAACTAATGGTTCCATCTAGTCAACAATGCTGTGCCCAGACTTTCACACATGGAATTATTTCATCCTTAACATGATATTCTCGCTTTAAAGATGAGATCACTGAGGCTTATAAAATTTAAATAATCATACCCTAGAAGTAACAGCACCAGACTTTGAACTTAGCACTTTTTGTAAGCAAAGCCCAGATGCTTTCCACTTCATAGGAAGGTCCAATCAAAATCTCTAGAACTCACTAAGACACCTACGAATTATTATTGGCCCTTATGGTTGATCAACGTTTTACACACACTGAGCTGCTCTGTAACCATTATGTGCTGGACAAAATTACATACCTCAGCTTTCTTTTCCCAAATAGTTGCTAGTCCACACCTGTGTGGATCCTGGTACCAAGGCAGAGGGGGAAACTGGTTCATGGAATTAATTAGTTCAGTGTTAAAAATCCTGGCCATTTACTATCTGTAAATGTAAGTTACCTTAGGCAACTTAACTGACTTCAGGATATTTGGAATAATAACATCTAACATGGAGAACTACCATATACATTTAATAAAATAGCATATGTAAAGCATCAAGCCCCATACCAGATGCATACTAGGTGCTAAACAAATAAAATGCTAACTGTTAGTGTTTAGGTCAGTTGATAGGTTGATTGTTACAGTAATGGTTCCCAGTGAATCATGCCTCCTGCATTTGTACCTTGGCATAGTTTCTTCCCACATTGGCTCTGGACTTGGCTACATGACGTTCTTTGGTTTATGGAATGGATGAAAGTAGAGACTTGGAAGTCACTTGCACACTGGGATTGCTTTCTTGGAATGCTCACTCCACATAGAAAAGCCTGGGCTAGACTGTTGGAGACACGTGGCCTGGCCAACACCCAACATCAACTGCCAGACATGCGCATGAGGCCACCTTCAACCATCCAATCCCAGATAAGCTGCCAGATGACTGCAGTCACATGAATGATCCCAGGAAATACCAGCACAAGAAATGCCCAGCTCAGTGCAGGCACATTTTCTAATGCAAGTATTATGAACAAATAAAATGGATGTTGTTTCAAGCACTAAACTTTGGTGTGGCATGTTAGGCAGGAAAATGTCATTCATTTTTTAATTTCTCAGCATTTAGCATGCTAGCTCATACATGGAAGGCATTTGGTGCACATTCACTGAATTCTATAAAGTAGAAAACTTGTGCATGAGATTGTGATATCTCTCGAGGCAGGGACTAGGCTTTATACCACCATGGCAACTCACATAGTTTGAATACAGAGAAGGTGCAAAATAAGGCTTTTGGCAGTCATGGAAGCTTGATATGATTTGCATTTGAAGAAAATCAAAGCCCTGTTTATATGAACAGCTAAGATATTTAGAGATCTTCTTGAGCCATTACCTTTCTCATAACATGGAATTTCTCTGGTATGGAAATATATGAGCTCAACTTTTCATCTAAAGGCACATTCCAGCTCATACACTAGGAGATGCAGACCTTTTCCCTAATTAGGAGAAATTAGAAATGTAGATCAGCAAGCAACAGACACAGACACTCAAACTAATCTGCCTTTCATTCTTATAAGCTCCCTACCCCAAACCCCTTGACATGTGACCATGAGGGCACCATTCACCACAGCCGTATTCACATTTCTGTGGCTCCACATCTGGAAAAGTGACTTTTAAACTTTGTTTCACAAGCATGCTTCTGGCTCCCCTTTGGCCTTTAAAGACACAAATACATGCCTGTGAAACCTACAGCTAAGAGCTTTGGACCAAAGTTTAGGAAGTGCTTTTGGGATATTAGCATACTTTTTGTTGTGTACTTAAAAAAGTACACTCAGAATGCACTATCACCCTCTGGAGAACATATTGGAAGATGCACCTCACTACAGAGCCCCTAATTCACACTGAGGTGGCACACTTGGCTCAACCATTTCTCTGCCTGGTAAAGCAGGCAACTTCCAGTGTAAGGGAAAGGACATTAATCTCTTTTCCATTAATGCTAATAAATGATTCAGCTTTCCACACACTTCACTCAGTAGTGAAGAATAAAAAGGAAAAGCATAGTTTCATGTATTTTGGAAGAATTTACTCTAAATGCACAAAAGGCATCATCATATCAGTAACTCAACTTCAGGAGGCTTTATTTGCCTTTGTTTCCTAAGCCTCCTTTCTTGGGATCAATGAAAAGTTGGAATTTTGTTCTGTGTTAGTGAGAAAGTCTCACAAAAGAGCAGGACAAGCTTCCCCAAGTGTGTCCTGCAGGAGCAGGACTGCAAATATGCTGTACCAACAATAAAAGACAATGGCAGGAGAAGGAAACTAATCATTTTTTGAGCTTCTTGTATTCCAGGCACTTAATATATATGCTTATATTTAAGTGTAACCATGATCCACTGTCTTAGTCCATTTAGTGTTGTTATAAAGAAATACCTGAGGCTGGGTAATTTATAAAGGAAAGAGGTTTGCTTGACTTATAATTCTGCTGGCTGGAAGACTGGGCATTTGGGGAGAGCCTCAGGCTGCTTCCACACATGGTGGAAGGTGAAAGGCAGCTAAGCATGTGCAGAGATCATATGGTGAGAGAGGAAGGAAAAGAGACAGAGAGAGGAGGTGTCAGGTTCTTTTTAACAGAACCTGTTCCTCTCTCAGGAACTAATAGACTGAGAATTCACTCAACCCCCTCCCCCCTTCCCATGGAGGGCATTAAAATAGTCATGAAGGATCCACCTCTATGACCCAACACCTCCCATTAGGCCCCACCTTCAGCACAGGGGACCAAATTTCAACATGAGATTTAGAGGGGACAAACATCCAACCTATAGCAGTTTGGTGGGAATTATCTTCATTACATATGAGGAAACAAAGGCCAAGAAGGCTAAGTAATTTTCCCAAGTAATTTGTCAAGAGTTAAGTTAAGAAATTTGCCTGAATTAGGTAGGCATAGGCAGCCAATTAATGGTAGAACAGCAGTCTGAAGTGAATCCAGCCTGTATTCTGTATAAGAAACCTTAAGCTAAAAAAGATACTAGTATTTTGAGTTACCTACATGCCAGGCACTGTGCTTTGAACTTTACATCCATTGTGTTATTTAAACTCTAAGGAAATTATTACTCTTGATTTGTAGATGAGGAAACTGCTTTGTCTGAGTCTGATTCCAGCTCTATGAATAATACACACACACACAAACACATATACACACACATGCTTTTTGAACCTTTCTAAAGTGGCCAATAATTTCATGGAGTTCCGTAAGTCCTTGGGTTGAAAGTGACCTAAAAGTATTCTAAATCCTTTGCATGCTAGTGACAAATGCTGTCTGTGTTTATCTCTCCTCAGTTTATAAGGCACTTATAGTATCATCATCTCTTTTTTACCCTCCCAACAATCCTATCAGGAAGGAAATATTACAATCACTTCACAGATGGGGAGCTAAGGATTTGAGATGTTAAGTAATTTGCTCCAATTCCATCAGCTAATAATGGCAAAGTCAGGCACTGAGCCCGGTGGTCAGTACCAGTGATAAACCTGACACCTATGTTGACAGAAGTTTGGATGGAAATGACTTTAAGTGACAAAGCATAACATAAGTTCATACACATACTTCGATCACAACTATGTAAATACATATATACATCTCACAATCTTGTGTGAATGAGCCTGATCAGAAACAGATGCAAAAATGAATCTCCTCTTTCCCAGACACTGAACATTTATTCAGGAAGCCATGTCAGGGGAAACTCACAGAAGGTCAACACTGGGGGAGAGGAAAAAGTGAAAGAGAGAAGGCCATGTCCACCATGTGGCTTTAGTAGCACATCTACAGCACAGAGGCTGTGTGGGATTATGTGAGTGACAGGACAATGCAGGGGATAGAGCATGGCCTCGGTCCAACAGACTTGGGTTCAAATCCTGGCTCAGCTACTTGTCAACAAGTTGTGTGATCTTGGATGACTTATTTAGCATCTCTCAGTCTCAGACAAAGATGCCCAGCTCACAAAGACTACCAAATATATTGTAGCACTTGGCTCAGTATGCATAATGCACACAAAGTGTTCTGAAAACAATAGCTCTTAATATGATAAATTGCTCATCTTCTTGTCTAAGAATGGGCAGAGAGATCTTCTTCTCTGATTGCAGTCCCAGGGGTGATGGTCCATTCTCAGCTCACAGCTATCCAACCTAGAGGAAACCCTACAAAGGAGGAATTGCCACTAGTAATATAGCCCTGAATAACAACATCAAAGAGTATTTGCTTGGTTGCAGCAGTGTTTCCCTCGTTTCTGCATGCACACTCAAACCCAGGTTTCATGAAATAGACCGCATCTCATGCAAACTCATAACCTGTGAAATTGTGTTTTGATTGGGTACACCACATATGCCCGGCCTTATCTACCCAAGTCCCTGAGGAAAATTATAGAATACCATTTTTTTTTTTTTAGCGCCTGTAGAAAAAGATTCAGTTATTACATATTTTACAATTCAGGGCAGGCATAACCATAGCTAGCCTTGACATTTCTGAACAGACCTGAATTTCCACAGAAAGCGTAGCTAACACAGCCAGTATACTAAGGTCTATTTCATCACATAGAAAATGTGAGTGGATTCACAATATCCCAGAAAAATTAATATTTTCCCTCAAATATCTGAAGCAGATGAACCAAATATTTAAAATAGATGATGACATGGTTTATTAAAATTCTCCCACCTGGTGAAGCCACTTTTTGAATGGCATTACGCATCGTGTGTGCACCTACTTAACAGGTGTTTGATAATCCTTTAGAAGACATCTCATGTGAGTAAGATTCTAATTCTCACATAGTTACCTTTGAATGAGAACATTATTTTCCACCTTGAAAGCAACCAACACACAGCAAGATGCGAGACATGCTGTGCACTATGTATCCTAACCTAGATTTAGCAAGGATTTTTTCCCCTTTTCTCCTTCTTTGAGACAGGATGGCATATGTGCAAAATGTTTTGTAAACTCCAAAGCCTTACACAAATATCACTTGTTGTGCTGGAAAATAAACTTTACATTTGCCTTAGAATCAAACAACTGCAAAAACTTCAGAGTTGGGAGGAAACCAGGAGGTCATAGAGTGCAACCTCCCATTTTCAAGTGAGCCCCTACAAATGAAAACCAGATGACATTTTAAACAGACCACTTCCAAATTAAATGTCAACGGCATGTGATGCAACCTAACACACCATAAACTCTTAGAACACAAAACTCTTCCCCAGTTTCTCCAAGAGGCCGTCAAGACCCACGTGGAATTCGTATAGTCATTCTAGAAGTCTATAAAGGTGTATTTCTGGGTACCTCTTGGGGAACTCATCTATTTTCATGGCTTTAGTGAGCACATTTTAAGGTTATAATCCTTCCACATGCTTTTAAGAGTCACCTTTGTAATTTTCCTCCACACATTATGTTTTTACTCATAGTCAACAGATATAAAGCACAATAAAGCAACCTAAGCCCGAAATCCCAATTGCTGGTTGGGAATTTAAACCTTTGGCTGCCAAATACCTCCAAAGTGCAAATTATAGTGGTTTTCTGACCTTGAAGGAGCTTGTTCAATGAAAGGAAAAAGTCAAGAAAATCACACAGCGAACGGGACCGAGAACATCAGAGGGAGGAAGGAAGAAAGAGCAAAAAGAAGGCAACCCAGTGGAAGAAACTAATTTACAAAATAAACCTTACTCAGGATAGTTTTCCACCAATTAAGAAAAGTCATGTCCTAAACAGTTATTTAAAATATGTAAACTATTAATAATTTACACTTATATACTTCAACAAAAATATGCTTAAAATTATTTAATATACACATTTAATAAGGCACTAAAAATATTTTTAATACACCCCATGACTGACCTTGCAATAGAAATTTTAAGTCTACAAAACACTTTCACAAATATCTTCGCATGTGATTCTTTCCATAGCAACCTCTGGGCAACAGATGATGATCTCTATCTTACCAACAAGGCATGAGAGTTTGAGCTCCGGAGACCACCGCTTGGATTTGTATTCTTAAACCAGACCATTGTATCTCTCCAGAGGAGCAATTTGCCATAGAAGGCAAGAGGTCAGACTCTGGAACTGGAATCCCCAGTCTGAATCCAAGTTCTACAACCCTCACTGCTCCGTTTTCCTTACCTGTAATGTAGGGTTATTGTGAGAATTAAATAAGCAAATGTATATTAAGCTCACTAAGCTGAACACAAAGTAAGTTCCCCAAAAAGGGAAACTGTTGTCATTTTACTTAAGCAAAAAGGAAATATTGCACAGAGAAAAAGAAAGTCCACCACAATCTCATCACACAACCATTTTTGTTCTTGCTATACTTTTTCCTTTCCTTATTGTTAGCATAATTGCAATCATTCAGTATATACAGATCTGCACTCCATCGTGTTACTTAATACAGCGCAAACACTCTTCTCACAAGCACCTTGTTCAAGGTCCACATCCAGTATATTTATTATATATAAGTAATCACTTCCTTAGTTCTTAAACAGTGAGGTTGTTTCCAATTTTCGTGTTCAAAATAACACTGTAAGAAATGTCTTTAAGAATTTAGCATTTTCCACATACTGGGTTATTTCCCGAGAAGGCATTTTCCCTGAGTGTGCTTCTTAAGGGCAGGAAGCATGTCTGTCCTCTTCACTGTTCAGTCCCCGCAGACTAGCGCAGGGTCTGACTCAAGAAATAGTTGCAAACGAGTGAAAGAATGAATGAGTGAATGAAGCACTTCAACAGATTCTTATATGTTAAATATTGGGTGCAAATGTATATATAGTTCACTAAAATGTAAAGGGCAAGTGCTAAAAAATATGGGAAACTCTCATTCTGTATATTGTTGAAAGCGTTATCAAATGGCAGGAAAATGGTGCCACACTATTTAGTAAATTTTTATTTCTGCTTTCCCTATTAGGAGCAATAAGTGGTAGATGAGCAAGCAACAGGGGTAGAAGCAAAAACTAAACACCCCACCCCTCTGCATTTCCCTCCGCGCCTCATTTCCAACTCCTCGGCCATTGACGTTCTTTCACGAAAGCTTTATTTACATTTCTGCGGTTCCACATCTGGAAAAGGAGCTTCCAAACTTTATTTCTCAAGAACTCTCGTGGCTCCCTCATGGCCGTTTATACAGTAAAGGTATTAAGGATTTGTCTGTTATTTTTCTGTTATGCCTTTTTTCCTAATTCTGCTTTTGGATGGTGTAATTGGGATACATCCTTGAATCACAAAGTTTTTGATTTTTAAGAAACCAAATTGGTCAACTCTGCTTTCAATCCCATGTCTTTTCTCACCTTTTTGTTTGTCTGGTTTGCTTTGGTTTGGTTTTGGGTCGTTTTTTGTTTGTTTGTTTGTTTGTTGCTGTTTTGTCAAGGACTTCTTAAAACACTGATTCAAAGTGCTACTTCCCTGCTCTTACTGCTGAATTTCTTCACATTAGCACAGTTTTCAGAACCCCTGAAAACATTGCTTTTCCCTTACCTATACCGTCTAATGTGTTCTTCCACCTGCATTCATTTGATTTCAGGCTTGATACTGTATTAAACATTCAAAGCAAATGGATTGTGGTCTGTGGTTAAAAGGTACAAGAGGGAAAACTACCTCATGTCGTCTTTCTGCTAATGGTGGGTCAAGAGTAAACACCCAGAAGCAGATGCAGCAGAGTCTACCGCCCACTGGGGGAAAGTTACCTCTGGCTCTTTGAGAGTCAACAGCTTAGACACATTGAGTGCCTGCTTCAGCCCAGCCCCAGATTAGACATTGGGAGTCTCAATTTCACCATGCCAAAGCTGGGGACTGGAAGTTGCACAAAATCAGTGGTCTTTATTCTGTGATTCCTGAAGATCTAGAGGTCTTCCAGGAGAGAAGTGGGATGCAAAGGTGTAAGCGGATCCCCCACTCCCCAATGGACACAATGAGCCTCCACATTAAAGCGCAGCTTTGATAACCACAACCACAACTGTACTGGGTGTCACAGAAGTCCCTTCTCAGCTCTGTCATGTAAAGATTCTGTGGCCACCCCTGTTTCCTTTGAGCAGCAGTGGGTATTTTAGCCCTCTTAGTAACAGCTTTCCCTATCACAGGAACCCAGACAGCAATGGGTAGAGCTCAGTTTTCTCTTTTATCTTCCTTTAGCAAGCACAAGGACCTGGCACATGTCAGGTTGTCAATAAATGTTTTTTATAGTTGCTAATATTCATTATGATATAAGCTACTTACAAAATAGAGGGTTACCTATTATCCCACATCTACTGTTTCTTCTTCCAGCAATGTCCTCTAACAGCAACAGTGGCAGGAATAATAATAATGCAAATAATAATAGCATAAGGACTATGGAATACCTACTATGGACCAGGCACTCTGCTAGGTGGTTTGTATGTACTATTTCACTCAATCCTCAATTTTCAGGCCAGGTAAATATTATTAGTTTATGAGGATGTTTGTGAGGAAACTGAGTGCTGGAGAAGTCAAAGAGTTTGTCTAAGAAAAAATGAACTAATAAGTAGCAAGGCTAGATTCTAAGACCAGGTCTGTCTGATCTCAACTCCCATACTTTTTCTACTCACCACACTCTCTGTATGACTTTGATTTATTTCTAACATTTTTATATTGTCTAATACACTTGGTTTGCCAAGCAGTCGTTAGTTAACAGATGAGAAGCCTCACCTGTAACCCATCAAGATGGCTAACCAAGCTTTAATAATTTCAAATAATTAATAGCCCAGTGGTTGCACGTTTTGTAAATAGAAGGCAAAGTATATTCTCTCTTGTCTTCCCCTAGTGCTGTTCATAAGCAAAAGATCAAACTCTGTAGCAGAACTAGTTGAATTTTAACTTATTGGAAGTCGGTTTAAAAATTCTTTCTATATTTCTTTTATGGCCTAAATGCATGGAAATCAGACTTTTGAAGGATGTTTTGTTACCTCTGTAGTGGATTGAGAGAGTATTTCTAGAGCTATAAAAACACTGAATATGTAAATTTTGGAAACATTTATATGTTAAAAATACTGAGAAGCAACCATGTGTAAGCATTGCTAAAAGCAGGTAGAGGGAGATGCCACATTTGCAGTTTGTCTCCCTAGAGCTCTCTATTAATTCTATCATGTCGTTCACATGAAAATGGGGCCCTCCTATACATTAAGATGCTAAAGCCAAGCTACATGGACAATGCAAATGAGTAAGCAAAGAATGCTTTGTCATAAAAATATATAATTTATTTCAACAATTTCTGTGAATTTTTGATATCAAAGTCTCTTTATGACACTGACAGTCATCAAGCGGATGTTTGTCAAAGTACATTTCCCGGATGTCTAAATAAAACAGTTTTGCTCGATGAGTTTTACACAGAGAGCTGGAGAGCTGCACTCTTTTGGAATTTCTCTACTTTTGGAATATGTGGCGTTTCTTTCTCTTTCCAGGTGGCCTCTCACTCAGAATGTGAACAGTTAAGGTTCTAGTTAGTTGGACCCCAATTCATAAGAAATCTCCCATCATGTTTTTATGGCAAGATAAGGGAGAGAATAATGTTGTGGGGGGAGGGGAAGTGTCTGAAAAATAACAGAGACTCAACTGATAAATGAGCAAAAGCAGAAACAGACAATTCAGAAACAAGAAAATTTAGTGACTAACAACAGATAGAAAAGATGTATCCTCACTAGTAAGCCATACAATGCAAATGAGACTATCAACACCAAAAGATTTTGATTATAAAATCAGCAAATATTTCTTTTAATGATATCATTTAAGGGAGACCAAGGTGTCATCAGATGGCCATTCACGTCCACACTAATGGGAGGATCAGTTGCACAATATTGTTGGAAACTCGATGTTGACACTTTGTAGGAAGATCCTAGGAAAAGTCCACCCTCTCTTACTGTGTGACTCCCCAAATTATGGAAAATCATTACAATCATGATGTTCACCATAGTGGTAGTAAAATAACAAAAATCATAAAAAACAACTAAACCTCTAGCAATAAATTGTCCTGTTATTGACTGAAAGAAATATTTGGCAAGCATTGGTAAGTGTGAAAAAGGCAATTCAAGAAACCCTTTAAAGTAATATTTTTTAAATGTGTGTTATAATGCAAATGAAAACACAAAATGTACATGTATAGTACAAACACAGTCACTCATGACAGAAATGAAAGAAAAAAATACTGAGAAAAAATAAGCCAAATACTTAACTGTCAAGGTCTTTGGGTGGTAAATGCTGCAAGGTATTTATTTTTGTCTCTAATTTTCTTACACTATAAGTATATATTACATTGAAAGTAGGCATAAAATGAATTAGAAAAAGCAGAAAAGAACTATATAAAGGGTCTTGGTGGCAAGTCATTACTAAAGACTTAGAGTTCATTCTAAACTAAGGCTGTATAACACAGAGATTACAAGCTCAGTTTGGAGAAGTCCACATATATACACTATGATCTAATTAATGACAATTTTACCCCAACTAATTTGAAATTTCAATGTTTTAAAACAATGTCAAAAATCTTGAGTATTCACATATTTGGCACAAGTTTCTGAGAAGACAGCAGATGTATTCCACGTGTTTCCAGAGAAATAAGAAGGTACGCATGGATGGAAGTTGTGCAAGAAGGCAGAGTCTAGCTTAGCATGTGGAAGAATTTTTCACCTTCAGAGACATCCAACAGCCTAAGAACGTATTAACTCTCCTCAACTTGGACAAGATTTTAGCAGAGGCTGCAGTGTCATGTGCTAAAACATAGGAGACATGATGTTCTCCCTATACTGTCTTTCACCTCCACCTGAGTAATGCCCATCTCAGTAAATGACACCAATAGTCACTGAGGTGCTAAAGACAGATGTTTGAATCTTCTATTTCCTTCACCATGCATATCCAATACATCAGCAAATTACACCTCTCCATCCCCACCGCTGCCATCCTGGTCCAAGTTAGGATCACGTCTCCTGTGCGCCGCTGAAGGAGTCCCCACTCTTTCCTGTAATTCGCTTTCGGCCTGATCTCCTGAAAGATATATCTACTGATATATCTGATTAAAGCATAAATCAAATCATACCACTCCCCTACTTGTAGCCTTTCAAAGTTTTCCCAAAGTACCAAAATTAAATTCCAAATTGAAAATTGAAACCCCTTTCCCTGGTCTACAAGGACCAATAAAATCTGGCCCCAGCTATCTCTTCAATTTAATTGCAGGCCATTTGCTTCAGCCACATAAATGCAAATTCTGTCTCTCTTTCTCTCTTGCTGTACTTGCCCTTGGCTTCTGCCTGTTAGCTGCCCCCCAAGATGATCACAGGGCTGGCTTCTCCAATATAAGTCTTCTTTAAGTATCACTTCCACAGGGAGGACTTCCCTGACCACCCCAGCTAAAGTATCCCCGAACGTATTCCCTCCCGATCTCCTCTCTTATTTCTTCCTATCACTTACACCACTACTTGATATTTTCTTACTTGTTTTTCTTTTTTTGTTGTTGTTTTTTATTATTTTTTTATAATCAGGCAGCCCTCAGAACCAGGAATGGTTCAGAGAACTTCCTGTTTTTCTTTTTAAAATTGATTTCATCTAATCCAACAAGGAGACAGGGACCTTGTTAATCTTGTCCACTGCTTCATTCAAAATGCCTGGCATAAAGCAGTTGTTTAATTAATACAGATGAGTGAATGCCAGATACACTTTATCGTGACCAAATCCCACTCCAGGAGAACACAAAGACAATGTCTAAGGAGCCTGGTGATTCACTGAGGGACATTCCTAGAGAGTTAGGCTGCTTCCCTCAAATCCCTCTGGGCCAACTGACACATAACTCTTTAAGAGCCATTTAACAATGCAGTGACTAACGGAGTTTCAAAGTGACACGTCATGACATTCCTGTTTGTCAAAAAATAGCACATTCTTTGAAGGGTAGCTATTGAAAAATAGCTATCAAGAACACATGGGCACTTGCTCCTAATTCCCTCCCATCACTCTCTGGCCATTCCGTGGGTGGAGGGCTTGTTCCCATGGGGAGGGCCAGCACCTTGAAGGCAGGCACCAGCTCTTAGCCTTACATCTGGTCCCTGTTACGTCTGATCCCTTCTAGCACACAGCTTGTCATATGTTAGACATTTGCATACAGGTGAGTTACTTAAAAACAAAATTGTGAAAACCAGACATGCCTTTATAACAATGTTGTCTTAGAAAGGGGAGCCCTTTCCAGCCTAAAAACTCTAAAACATAGTAACAAGTTTTGCATCCATCCATCCAGACATTGCAATAGGTGATACCTACATAGCTCCTTCAGAGAGGAAGCCAGGTGCTGGCTAGGGGAGAATATGAAGGCAGCTCTAGAAAGAGTGAGGGTCTCTGGAACTCCTGTACAGTGTGAGGGTGGGAGGCACTTTCTGTGTCTGTTATCATAGCTGCCAAAGAGTGTCCAGTTTCCCTCTACATGGACACACCTAGCCAGAGGCATGTGGGGTAATGGAACAACCACAGGCTTTGAGTTAGCCTAGCCAAATCCTGGCCCTACTGTCTACTAGCTAAGCTTCCTTGGACAAGCCATTTTGTTTAACCAACCTTCAAATTCCCTTGCATGCAAAAAAACTTTGACGGTTATTTCTACATTATAGAAATAGTTGGAAGATTAAGTAAATTTATGTATGGGAAAGGCTCCTGCAAGTCCTGGCACCTAGTAGATACTTAATTTACATAAGCTTATTTTCTCCTCCCTTTCCTGAGCACAGAGAACTTCAGGCTGTCAGGTTACCCACATTGCAGAAATTTGAACAGTCTAAGAATCAAAAAGTAAACCACACCATCATCCAAAATCACCATTTCCCTCCTATCACCACCCCAAGAACTAGTCCCTAGAGTGATGATCCCTTTTAACAACGTCCTCTGGGTCCCAGCATGGCTGAGAAGAGAAAGTCCATGCCAAATTCTGGACTGGGTGGAAGGTAAATGGTGATGTCATTAATTGAAATAGGGGACATAGGAAAAGGACAAGATTGGGAGTTTGGTTGGGGACTTGGTGAATTTATGGTACCTTTGCAACATACTAATGGCCATTTTCAAGAAGTGTGTGGACACACAGGTCTGAAACTCTAGAGTGAATTCAGGCCTGGAGACAGATACTTAGGTGAAATGGTATATGGCATAGGTGACAGTTAAAACCGTAAGTATGTGGGGGGGTGTCTGTGTGTTGGGGAGAGGAAGATGCCACCCAGGAATAATGTGTCAAGTAGGGGAAAACCTGTTCAGAAGGGCTATCCTAGGAAATACCCATAGTTACAGGGGTGAGTAGAAGCAGTGAGGTGCTGGCAAATAGTTAACAACTTGCTTTTGGAGTGGGCAGGGGCTGATTTCTAGCCTTTGTCAATTTCTACGGTGTAAATACTCCACCATAGCCAATTTTAAGCTACCAACAGGACATCATTAGGCTCACAAAAGCTGTGAAAAATTAGCGTGGCTCTTCCAGGCAGGTAAGAGCCAGGTCCAGCACCACACAGGGTGGTAGGAAGCAGAGGATTCAAAGGACTGAACAAGAACAACAAAATAGGGAAGTAAAAGACAAAAAATAAACTAGGACAACAGCATCGGAAACCAAGGGACTTGAGTTTCTCAGTAGGGGTTGTGGCGATCACAAAAGAAAGGTCCAGTAGGTAAACACAAAAGACGTCATTTGGATTTGACAATGTGTAGGTGAGTCAGGCTTCAGAGGCAGATTCAGAGGAAGGGCAGGAGGCAAGAAGCTGAACAAATAGGAAGGAAGTAGAGACACATGGAGACAATCTTTTCCAAACATGGGCTTAGGAAGGCAGGAGAGAAATCAAGCAATGCCTCCGGTGGAAAGCAGGGTCAAGGTAGGGTAGGGTTTGAGCATAATCTGAAAAGCATGAACCACTAGGTGGGCAAGAGCGCAGTAGCCAAAGCCTGGTGGAGATCGAGGAGCACCCGTGTCAACAGGAGAAGCAACAGGTCATGTGGTAAAGAGCTCTACAGAATGCCAGAAAAAGAAAGACTCTCCAGAAACATTCTTCTTCCTACTCTGTTATTATATCCCTAGTGTAAAAGAAACAGTTGTGACCCAGCTTGATTTCTGAGGTCATGGACAGTCAGCAATCCTGATCCTCTCGTGTTCGAGCTTTGTGATGTCAGGCAAGTCTCATTTCCTCTGCTGTAATATGGAGATAATAGTAACCTCCCCTTGACCAGTTTCTATGAAGATGCAATTATCTGAAGCACGCAGAGCACCTACCATCAGAGTAGCTGGCATATAGTGAACCCTAGATACATTTTGGTTTCTTTATTCTGTCCCTTACCAAAAACACTATGGCATTTAAACTAAAGTTAGAAAGGTATCCTGTGCTCTACCCATGACTTGGGAGCAAGGAAATGTTCCTTCTGCTATGTAAATCACTCAGCTTCAGGCACACAAGAGGACAAAGAAGATGGATCTTTCTCTCCCCTTCACAAACATCTACAGTGCAATGAAGTGGTGAACTCCTGTACACATGCACCGCACTAGGAGCTGCCACATGTAGGGAAATCCAGTCATAAAGTACTTGAGAATCATCTGGATGAAAGATGTTACCTGAATATCTGTGATCGTTACCAATGACATATTCCACTGGTATGAATTACGGAAAGATACAGCACGCATAACTTCAAAAGGCAATACCCAGGAAAGTAACTTGCTTCTGCTTTTCCTAATTTGACATTAGCTATTTTTAGGATTTTATGATCTCATTTTGTATATGAACTCAATACAAGAGTAACATTTGTTTTAAATCCCTTAAATTGTTGCTTTGGTACCAAAAACTTTATTTTTCTATGGTAAATGTAAGAACATTAGGCAGCTACAGAAGTGTAAAAGTCAGTCACTAATATATAAATTAAACCAACTGATCCAAATATTTTAAGTAACAGTGGTTACTGTACCCTGGATTTCATATAAATATTGAGTTAAGTTTGTTTATATTAGTTGGTCAGAATTTGGATAATGGAAAAGGGAAAGATCACTAAGTTTAGGGAAAAACTTTGGCCCACATCTCCATAACGGGACAGGTAGGCATCACTTCTCAGGAAAGAGCAACTAAAACAAAGCCCTCTCCCTTCCAGAAAATACCATTATTTTTTTCAAATATGCATGTACTGTAATTCTTCCTATTGCATAAGGAATAGAAATATTTTCTCATGTGCCATGATGTTGTAAGGATTAAGGTTTCCATTTTTAAATAAATAATTTATATATTGTATGTAAATATATACATTTAAAAGTACAGGAAAATAAAAAAATATCTGAAGGGATACACACCAAATGAAAACAATCATTATTTTGGATGAAGAGAGAGAACCCACATAGAGAGTTACATCAATTGTGATTTTGGACTTATGTGGTATAAGGAGAATATATTTATGAATTTAATTTATTTTTTAAAAATAAATTTTATTGTGTATATTTAAGGTATACAACATGAGGTTGAGAGATACATATAGACAGTAGAAAGGTCACTATAGTTAAGCAAATTAACATACCCATCATCTCACATACTAATAGTTACTCATTTTTTTTTCTTTGTTTCTGTGGCCAGAGCAGCTAAAATCTATTCATTTAGCCGGAATCCAACATACGGTACAATTTTGTTACATATAGTCCTCATGTATAAACATCAGATCTCTACACTTGTCCATCCTACACTTCTACTACTTTATGTCCTCTGATGTGTATCTCCCCATTTCCCCTCTCCAACCCCTGCCACCCCTGGTAACCACTGTTTCGTTTTCTATTTTTTTTTTAATTCCACATATAAGTAAGATCATACGATATTTTTCTTTCTGTGTCTGCTTTATTTCACTTAGCATAATGCCCTCCAGGTTCATCCATGCTGTGGCAAATGGCAACATCTTCTTCTTTTCCTAGGACTGTGTAATATTCCACTGTATGTATGTACCACAGTTTCCTTAGCCATTCATCCATCAGCGGACACTTAGGTCGTGTCCATATCTTGACTACTGTGAATAACGCTGCAAGGAACATGGAAGTGCAGATATCTTCACGAGGTAGTAATTTTACTTCCTTTTGGTAAATGCCCAGGGGTTGCTGGTTCACATGGTAGTTCTATTTTTAATTTCTTTAGAACCCTCCATACTGTCTGCCATAATGGCTATACAAATTTAGGTTCCACCAACCGTGTGCAAGAGTTCCCTTTTCTCCACACCCTCATCAACTTTTCTCTTTTGACTTTTTGGTAATAACCATCCTAATAAGTGTGAGGCGGTATCTCATAATGGTTTTGATTTGCATCTCCCTGATGATTAATGATGTTGAGCACCTTTTTTATACATCTTGGCCATTTTTATGTCTTCTTTGGAGAAATGTCTATTCAGGTCTTTTATCCCACTTTTAAATCAGACTATTTGTTTTTCCACTATTGAATAGTATGAGTTCTTTATAAATTTGGATATTAACCCCTAATCAGATACATGGTTTGCACATACTTCTTAATTCATAGGCTGCT
This sequence comes from Daubentonia madagascariensis, assembly GCA_023783475.1. Lineage (NCBI taxonomy): Eukaryota > Metazoa > Chordata > Mammalia > Primates > Daubentoniidae > Daubentonia > Daubentonia madagascariensis. Next base: position 12,765,313 of record JAKFHU010001769.1, read on the forward strand.
CTTTCATTTTGTTTATTTAGTAATTAACTGAATAATTTTTTAAAAATGTATTTATTTATATATAACTGTATACATAATTATTATATATAAAATGTCATACATAACATTATATATAATACATTTCATGTAGGGGAAAGGAATTTATAAGTAATATACTCCACATTTTGTGAAACGTCCCCTTTTTTTTTTACAATAAGCAATGTCTTTTAGGCCTTTACATGTTGGTACATTCCATGCAATGTGGTATTTTACTGTGTATAGATGCACATGATTATTTAGGCTTTGCCCTACAAGTGGAGAAATAGTTGCAATACATGTAACAAATTTAATTATTCTCAATATATACATCATTTCTAAAAATCAATAAAAAAAATCCAATAGAAAAAATGGTCAAAAGATATAAATAGCCAGTTTGCAGAAGGAAACACAGACTAAAACATGCTCAGCCTCAGTATTACTTAAGGTAGCAGTTCTCAAATAGTCTCCAAGATCCTTTCCAAGGATACACGCAATTAAAAAGATTTTCATCATACACAGTATCTGTCCTTTTCTATGTCTTGACATTTGCCCTGATAGTGCACAGCAATGGTAGAAAAAACTGGGGGGTGCTTAGCACAAATCTAGGCAGTGCTAGCAAACTACATAGGAATAATTGTATTTGTCACCACCATGTACTTGGAGTTAAAAAGAAAATTCCTTGATAAAGCAGTAAAAATTATAAATCATAATATATCTCTACCATTAAACACATGACTTTTTAATATTCTGTGAGGCAGAGTGAGAAGAATGAAGACTATATCTAGGAAAGGCACTTGTGTGATCATTCTAAGCTCAACTAGTGACTTATTTTGTGCAATATCATTGTAGTTGAAAATACAACCAACAAACTATTCAGATGTATATTTGGCAGACATGTTCCCCAAAGTGAACAAAGTGAGCCAATCACTTCAAGAAAAAACAATGGACAATATTTGTTGTCAAAGATAAACTTTGAGCTTTCTAGAAGAAAATTAAATTATAGGCAAGTTATATCTGCCTCTGTAAGCTTGACAGAGTTAAGCTTCCCAATACTTAAAGACTTTACTGATTAGATTGATGGTGATATTAATGAATGTGATTTTTTTGCTATTGCATAATGAAATTTGTCAGATTTGGAAGATATGCAAAACTCAGTGAACCAATATTTTCCAAATAACCAATGCATGTTATTACACATTCATGAGTGGGTAAAATATCCATTCAAAGTGCAAGACAGACTAATGGATTTTAATATTACAACTCATGAAAAGTTCATGTGAAAAGTTCAGATTCCACACTGAAACTGACATTTGAGGAACTATCACTTGTAGAGTTTTGGTGTAGCAACAAAGAAGAATATTTATCTCAAGAGGTTATTAGAATATTCCTCCATTTTCCAATCACAAATCTATGTGAGGCCAATTTTCTTGAACCAAAACAACATATCAGCAAATTGAATGCTGAAACTGACATGAAAATCCATCCATCTTCTATTAAACACACATTAAAGAGACTTGCAAACATACGGAACTATGCCAAAACAAAAGTTCTTTGGAGTCCTCAAAATTTTTTAAGCACGTCAGAGGATCCTGAGATCAAAATCTTTGAAATCTGCCGGGCGTCGTGGCTCACGCCTGTAATCCTAGCACTCTGGGAGGCTGAGGCGGGAGGATCGCTTGAGCTCAGGAGTTCGAGACCAGCCTGAGCAAGAGTGAGACCCCGTCTTAAAAAAAAATGAAATAAAAATTAAATTAAAAAAATTTTTTAAAAAAAATCTTTGAAATCCCTGGTCAAGAAAATGAAAGTTAAATTTAGATACCATTTTTAATCCATCAGCTTGGCTAAAATTTTCAAAATTAATAATATCAAGTGTTAGTGAGAATACACAGAAGTGGATATTCTGATACTCTGAATACAGAAGGTAATGTAAATTGGTACAGTCACTTTGAAGTATAATTAGTCTGTGTCTATTACAGAGGTTAGCCAACTTTTTCAATGAAGACCAGATGGTAAAAATGAATATCTTGGGTTTTGCAGGTTATAGTTACAACTACTCAGCTCTTCCATTTCAGCACAATAGCAGCCAGAGAGAGTGTGTAAATGGATGGGCATGGCTGTGTTCCAATAAAACTTTATTCATATTTAAAATGTGTAAGTCCTGTGACTCAGTAATTCTTCTCTTAAGTGCCTACTCTAAAGAAATGCTCACACCTATATAGTGTTTAATATGCTGCGGGCGCCATTCCTATCACTTCATATATTAACCCACTTAGTCTTCACACAATCCTATGAGGTAAATACTATTAGTTTCTTCATTTTATAGATGAAGAAATTGAGGCCAGAGTAGTTAAGTAACTCACCTAAAGCTACACAGCTAATACATAGTATTTTCTGCAGCATTATTTTATATGGTAAAATTCTAGAAATAACCCATATGTTTAGATATTAAGCATTATATTTGATCTGGCTGGTGTCTCATTAAACAGATCTCCTAGAATTAAGCGGTTTCTGGCCTTCTTTGCCTATTCACATTTTCCAGAATATGTTTGAAGTCCCGCTTTCTCCTTAAGGCTTCCACTGACCAGGCAGGCCCCTGTCATTCTTAATTCTCATAGAACATTATCCCTGGATTCTATGTAGTACCTACGCAGTTTATGTCCCTAATGGCCACATGATGTAAGGTGGTGGTGGTGGGAGGTCCCTTTCGTGTTCCTTTGACGTGTCTTCTACGCCCCAGTAGACCACTGTTCTTCAAGGACTGGGACTGAATGGATCTTATGCTCCGTCTTTTATTCCTCACAGTCTCTGGCCATCTCTACCACGTCCACTGCCGCCACTCGCGTCCCAGCCGTCCTCCGCCCGTGTTCGGACTGAAAAAGTCTCCAGACCAATAGCCCTGTTTCCATTCTTGCCTACCCACAACACATCATCTTCATCACATCCACAGTGAGTGTCACACAAAGCTTCATTCAGACCAAAAGCTCGGCTCAGAAGCCTCTGATGGCTTCCCACTGGAAATCACAAGTGCTCCCATGGCCTTCAAAGCCTGACTTTGTTTGCTCTGATCTCCTGTCCTCTTGTTCCAGCGCCGTCCTGGCTCACTCTGCTCCAGGCACACAGGGGTCTGTGCCATGTCCCATGACAGACCGAGACGCTCCTGGTTGACAACCTTTGCCCTGGCTGTTCCCTCTGCCTGGATACTCTTCCCTGAAATGTTGGCAAGACGCCTTCTCTCACTTCATGAAGGTCCCTGCTGAAATGTGCCCTCATCAGCGAGGTGTCCCCTGAGTACCCTGGCTAAACAAGCAAACCATCCCCAGCCAACTCCTTAACTCTCTCTCCCTCACTCAGCAACACCTTCTTCATATCATTTATCAGGACCCAGTACATCTTCTGTGCATATGTTTACTTGTTTACCATCTCCCTCTCCCTACAGGCCATTCTGAAACAATGCCTGGGACTTGGCTGTTCAATAAATATATTGATTGAATGAGCTTCCATTTCCTCACTTCTAAAATGGAGATAAGATTGTTATCAATAATAATTATTATTTATTTTATTATTAAAATATAATAACAAGTAATGCCAGGTGCACTACTAAACCTTTTGCATGCATTATCTCACATGATCCTGATAACAGCCCAAAGAGATCAATAAGATTATTATCCCCCACTTCACAGATGAGGAAACTGAGGGGAGAGGGGATGAATCACTTGCCCAGGTTCACAGCTCTGCAGTAAGTCATGCAAGTAATAGCCAAAGTGCGGCGTTGCCTCCGGAGCTAAATGGAATAAAGACAGGGCAAGCATGCTGAAAGCATAGAGCTCTTTATAAATGCAGGGAATTCCTATCTACATTACTGCTTTCACAGGGCTCCGGGTGTGTGATGCCACAATACCCCCTAGACCAGACGGATGTGTGCCTATGTTTGGGATCCAGGAGAAGTGGGTCTTGGTGAGTCATTGTGACTCAGAGGGACTGTTCAGGTGAAAAGAGGACCTTTTCCCCACAAGGGACTTTTCTTAAACACTGCCTGGGAAGGGTGTTTGCTAAGTCCATTTTCTGATCAGATAACAGTTTGACACTAATTCTTCTATTTTCAGCTGGCACTAAACCCGGTCCTCGACTTTATCACCCATCGGTTATCTGTGTCGCCTGGAAGGAACTCCGGGTAAGGTACAGGAAAAAGGTGGGGGTATTGTTGGAGCTTCCTGCTGGCCGGTACACTGGCCTATTGTTGGGTTTATTTTTTTAAACTATCACATCACAATTAATTCGGCAACATCCTTTTTCCATCCTGGATCTGATACAATATTTATTGAACTATACAAACTGCGTCAATACACAATTCTTTCTGTATTGTTGCCCAAGTTCTTTAGGGTATCTTTTTTTATTTAATCTGTTAAAATATTTTGCTAATTGCCATGTGATCAGCCAACTCCCCAAATTTGAAGTCATAATTTTTTCAAACAAAAAGAGGCCTCAGATAGAACCTTGCTCATCTACTACATTTAAAAAAAATAAACAACAAAATAGCATTTCTTGAGATTATTAAGTGCCAGGTACTACACTATGCTTTATTTCATTAAAGTACTACCACCACCCCATGACTGTTAATATTCCCATTTTACAGATGAGGAAACTGAACTAAGAAAAGTGGTATAATTACACTCCCAATAAGTCATAGATTCGAACTCTGATCCCTGGAATTCCTACTCCAGACCTCTGACTACACTATAGAAAAGAGAAATGATGTGCCCTCAAAAAATTTTGCCATTTTAACTTGTGTTCAGCTGAATTCTATAAGTAGTGGAGCCCATCCTCATCTAGGCTGGTGGTCTGTGTGGGTGAATCATCCATATGCCCCTTAATAAGAGCCATTTAGCTAGATATTAAAGTGCATTTTGAAAGCTGTAAGTGGTATGACAATACTGAAGCTGCCACAATACCTCATGTCTATTTTCCGCTCTTAATTATTTCTATTTGATTCCAGGAGCAAGTCTTTGCAACCAAATCAGCATCGTGAAAAATGCTCTTTGCCACCATCATTAGGCTCATGTTACCTTCCCTACCACTGTCACTTTGGATTCTTTAACTGTGGTGTGAACAGAATCACAGAGAACCTGTAGAGTTGGGGGGTGGGGAGGGCATCTTCTTTTTATTCAAAATAGGAGGCTCAAAGAGGAAGGTGCCTTTTCCTGGGCCATCCAACCACTTAGTGACAGAGGACTTACTCAAAAGGAAGAGAGAAGTAATGTTTGTTGACAACCTGCTCTGTGCCAGACACATTTTGCAATGAAATAATAATAACAGCAATAATAGAAATAATAATAACTAACATACACTGAGCTGTTAAAGTTTGTCAGGCACTGTGCAAAATGCTTAACGTGGATTTTTAAAAGTGTTCAATCCTCTTCAACTCAGAGGCAAGTATTATTGTTATTTCCATTTGACAGATGAGAAAACCTGTCAGAAAGGCAAGTCAGTCATGCAGATAGAATTCAAAGACCCAAGCCTGTGCAGCAACATGGCTCTTGCTTTACTTCAAACATGGAAAAATGTACTCAGACTGTAGCCCTAGCCTAGCCAAAAAAGCATCTTCCTAACTGTGGATTTCTGCTGCAACAAACACTGAAAAAGACAGGTGGATTTTGGTAGCCTGGGGGGTGATATTACCTGCCAACCCCACAGGCTCTTTTCCTTACCTGCAATTCATCCCCACTTTCCTGTCCCATTTAAATACTAAGGAGACATTTAAGAATTCCATCATAAAAGTCGTTTCAGCCTAATTCAGAACCTGGATCCTTTAGGTAAAAGGAACATCACAATCACAAAGAAAACAAAGTGGTTCCCATGTCTGAGCAGATGTCCAAACCTCTCAGATTATCTCTGTGTTAAACCCAGAGGTCTCCATCTAACCGGCCCACCTCTGGTGGAACTGGAAGAAAATGGTACCCAGTCATCTGTGAATACAGGGTGCAAGCATGACTCAGTGGTCTGTTTTTTGATGCTTACACTCTTATAGACAGGGCCTAAGGCTGCCACCAATGGCTGTGCGTCCTCAGGCAATTCATTCAACATCTCTGGTCTCAGTTTGTCCATCTGTAAAAGTAGACAAAATCAGTTGTCTCTTGTAGCCAAATGCTCTACAATTTCTTGACAAAGTGTTCTAAGATGATCTCACTCAATGAGCACTTATTTCATGACCAGACTACTCAATGAGAGACTCTATAAATGCTGAAGCAATATTGGCAGTGACTCACATTTGTAGACTAAGTCATGGTTGGTGAGTTTATTTCATATCCAGTAATACAGTGACCTTGGCAACACTGTAGTTCTTTACGACATGGATTCATATCTGCCTTGGAAAAAAACTAGATACCCCAGGGTCATTCCTACAATTATACAAAAAAATTAATCTAAAATAATTTGCCAAAAAGTCAGGTATTGGTTTTGACATAAAGATTCTCTAGCTTAAATATAGTAGGCATGGTAATTAAGAGGACCTCCCCCAAAGCAGCTTATTTCATTAGGAGTGATGGAGGAAGACTTCTGCCCCACTTGACCATGAGTCTATAAGGAACACATATATAAAAAATTATCATTGGATTGTTCATGAAAATTTCTGTCCTACTGCTGGATTCTTGTTGTCTTCTTATATCTGCTTTATAGATGAGGAACCTCAAGCACAGACTCGCTAAACTGATCAGAAGAGATGAGAAAGGATGTGAGCTTGTGATTTTTCAGTCCGAACCCAGCCAGTTATACCCTGAACCACTGCTGGTCAGGGTTCCTCAACTTTGGCACCAGTGACATTGGGGCTGCATGATTCACTGTTATGGGAGACTATCCTGTACGGTGTCTAATGTTTAGCGGTATCCCTGGCTTCTACCCATTAGACGCCAATAGTTCGGCCCTCTCCTTGTGACAACCAAAAATGTCTCCAGACATTGACAAGTGTTCCCCCAAATTTCCCCCAGGTGAGAGCTGGTGTTATAGATGTTCAATGAACACTGAAGGGATAATAACTCTTTGGCTCCCCTGATGACTGAGGCTGACGCCATTCACTTCTCCTTCTCCTTGATCCTAGGCCTCCTTCTAATCACTGGTATTATCATGCGGGGCTCCTGCTTTAAAACTCTCAAGCCTTGTCCTCACTGGCTGCAGAATCACAAATACAACTTTGTGTGGCTTCCAGCCATGAGTTAGTTGCAGCTCTGGTGCCCCAGCCACATGGTAGCATCAGACATCCATACACGCTTCGCCTTGCCACGCCTCCTTTGCACGTACTGTTCCCTGTGCCTACAATGCCATTCCATCCTCCCAAACAGAGACCGGGCAGATTCACCCTCCTGCTGGGAACACTCCATGGGTGCTCAAGAACTATTAGTGGAACAGAATTGACTTCTTGCTCAGCTGTCCCAGCCCTTGACCTCAATCAAGTTACTCAACCCTCTTCAACCTCAGTTTCCTCATCTGGAAGATGGGCACAATGATGCTTCTCTTACAAGGTTGTTGTGAGAAATAAAGGACATCAAGTCATTGCCACATAGTGAGTTCTCAGTGAAAAGTTCTTCCATCTGCCTGGTCTTCCCAGTCTGTGGAAATTATTTAACAAAAATGGGCTTAATCTCTGGGCTACATCTTCACATGTTTGGTATACAGAAATAGAACTAAAAACCTTAAAGTCTCTTCTTTTGAATACTTAGTAATATTCCTTTTTTTTTTTTTAGTTTTGGTTTTTAGATTTTTCCCCTAAATATTTGAAGGGAGAATTTAAGTTTGATACCAGTGTAAAGATAGAAGAGGCCCTGTCTCACGTGAATCAAAGCGCCCTCGGACTCTGGCCCTGGGTGGATTCTCTCCAAACAGTGCTATCTGCGATCCAGAGTGTTTGCAACTGTCAGTAGTTTTTAAACGCCTTCCAGTTTCCCACGAGAATATGAGGAAATTGGAATTATTAAACCAAACGATAAGAGCAGTGGGAACAAAGCCATGGTCCTCCGCCGCTGAAGCCCAGCAAATTCGAAGTGCTTTTTGCAATGTTTGCAAAGACACCAAGCCCCTCACAGACTGGTGACCAGGAAAAGAAACAGGATGAGAAAGGAAAGAGCATGCAGCAAGTCACCGTCAGCTGGGTGAAGGCGCCATCCATCACGAGCGCTTCCTGGGCAGCCTACGCCTTCCGGTTACAGAGGGCACCGGTTCCGGCCAGCCAAGGACAGAAGGAAAAAACAACCTTGGCTTTGCTTTATTAGTTAAGGGAACAAACTCCTTAAGAGTATGGATGTATTGACTAATGATTCCAACATCCAGCTTGCTGAGTGCTTACATGTTTACAGGGCCAGAGTTACAAATCAACAAGTTATTAATTTAATTCCTCTTTGAAAAGGTGCCAAAGGTAGAGGGAGCAGAATGAGAGCAGCATTTATCATGTTTACTTCAGTATCACTTCCCCCTCAACTTTCTTAGCTAGTGAATAATAAACACCAGCTTACTCAAGTGCAGATTCCTGGGCCCCACATTCAGATAGTCAGTTTCATTAGGACTTGGTCTGGGGTGGAGAATCTGCATTTTTACTTATCACCCCCCACACCAAGGGATTGTGATGCAAGTTGGGAGCAAGCCTCTTTGAGAAACACTGTGTGCCAGAGCCGATATTTGGGTTTTCTCCCACTTGACAACTGCTCCTGGACTTTATTTCCAACCCCCTCCCCTCTGCATGAAGCTGGAGCCACGTGACAGAGTTCTGTCCAGCAGGGGTGGATGTGATGTGCGCCTCTTCCAGGCCTGGCGTAAGGCTTCCTACACCATGCTCACATTCTCTTTACTTGTCGGCTGGTCGGATGCAGAAGCTCCAAAGGAAGCTCTGTGGCTAAGGAGGAGATCCCTGAAAGATTAAGGGGAGCAGAATCCCATCTCTACTCCTTCCAACTGGTACTGTACTGTCACATGAGTGAGGCAGGAAGAGAGAGAGAGAGAAAAAAAACAACTAAAAAAACCTTTATTTTCTGAAGACACTGAGATTCAACAGTTTTTCTTACAGGAGCTAGTCTCACCTGGCAAATATACATTATTCTTTTCTATTCTACAATTTCATTAGATCTCCATTCTAAAGAACCAGGGTAAATGCTTTAAGGGCAAAACTAGAAAACAAACACAGGGGAAAATCAAAGAGTGATTCATCACATCAAAATCCAATCCTGCCTTCAGATATGGTAATAAAAACTCCTTGAAATAGAACAGGTCTCTTGAACTTTCCTTGCACATCCAAGATTACACCTTAGATCTCCACCCACCTTGGTGTCAAACTAATACAGTAAGTCTAAGACTCAGAGAAAATTTAAAGTGAACACTAAAGATTACGGTAGGTCAATTATCCCCACGGTATTAAAGGTCCCTCTCAGGGCACCAGGAATACAAAGGAATCTGTCTGAGAGCATGGGGACCTGCGACCATATCTTAGGGAATGGCCATACCTAGAGTTTACTTGGCCATCTTGAGACTCCCTTGGGCTCTAGTGGCCAGTATTCAGCTTTACTGCAAGAAGCTTCTGCATTCTTCATGGGACAGAAAAATAAGCATGAGACTCTCTCTGTGACGAGTCTGATTTATAGGGACTCGGAGCTAGTGTGGCAGCAGGCTCAGCCCCACAAGCCATGCTGGAGACTGCATTCAGGGTGTCTCCACCAGCCAGCCCCTGGGATAGGGAGGCTACCACAGCCTCCAAGAGAAGAGTCATTTTCTATCTGGTAAATGTGTCCTTGCTCTTGAAGCCAACCCTTCTGATGGAAGGGGAAGCATTTCTAACTCCCTTTTTTCCTTTTAAGCCAAATCAGCTTCACATAAGAAGAGCAGTTGACAACAGGCTATAGTGTTCCGCACTTTGCATGTGGCTATCTACAGTCACTCTGGAGATGATCCAGTGTGACTTTGGAAAAGAGAAGAGGAGGAGCATTCATCCAAGAGAGCTCACGGATGGGATCTCTCCTTCCTCCTTCCAGCCACACGTCCCCACCGTTGTGCCAGCTGCCCTCTCTGTCTCCAGTACCCACCCCCAGACCTTCGCGTGGTTCCTGACTCAGCTTCCTTTCTAAGTCACCTACCCTACCCCCACTCCACTCACTCCCTAACCCCTTGTCCCATTTTATTTTTCTTCAAAGGCCTTATCTCCACATGGAAGTATAACAATTGTTGTTCTAGCCCAACAGGATATCTACAGAGGACTGTGAGATAAGAGCTGGACCTGGAGAAAAGGAAGGTGATCGTGCAGATTTTCTCCCCCATGCGCCATTTAAAAACAATCAATACACAGAAAGACATCAGCATGGGAAATACACACGATACAAGGTTAATAACAAATAAAAAATGTAGATTACAAAGTAGCACACTTCATTTACAACTACCTTGGAATGGACTGGGATGAAATAGACAAAGATTCAGGCAATGGAATAATAAGTAATATTTCTTTACTTTTCAAAATTATATATGTTACTTTATATGACTTTATTAATTTTAAGAATGCATTTAACAAATAAAATAAATACATAATATATAAATCAACTAAAATAAATTAATCAGAGAATTTTTTGACAATCTGGAAAAAACTGTAGAGGATATCTGGTCTAACATTCTCATTTACCAGGTTAAAAAATTGAGCCTCAACGAGAAGTTACTTGCCCAAGGTCATACTTAAGGTTAGTCAATGAAGAGACAGAATAAAAAGCAGAACTTGGACTCCAGGCCTCCTGCTTTCTCCACTGCAATTATGTCCCATATTCAGTCAAAAAAAGGCATCATAATGGAAGTTAGAGTTAGGAAAAACAATCTTTATTCCACGGATATGTCAACTGATACAATGTACAAAAATTTCTTTGGTCTTAGTACAGCACGAGGACCTTTATTTCATTCCGATATACCAGATCCAAAAAACTTGAAACAAAAATGAGCCTGTGTTGCTTGCACAGTGTGATGGATTGTATCTTCCAAAGATGGGCACATTAATATGCATCCTATCCCACAAGTTCTTCTTACAAGATGATGTAGCTATTCCCACATCAAGAGGTAGGAGTCTCTGTTCCTTCCTCCTTGAACCTCGCTGGACCTTTGTGACAGCCACGCCAAACAGAGTCTGACAAAACGGATATCTTTGGAAACTAGGTCTTACAGGTCTGCCTGGCACACTATCAGATTCTCACCCTGGGAGCTCAGCCACCACGTGGTAAGGAAGTCCAGGGCCCATGGAGAAGCTGTGTGGGTATTCTGGCCAACAAACAGCTCCTCTAAGGTGCCAGCCAGCAGCCAGCATCAACTGCCAGATGGGCAAGTTGAAATGAGCATTTCTTCACCTAATTCCAACTTTCAGCCTTTGAAATAACCACAGGTAACACTGAGAGGGGAATAGATGAGCTCTACCTGCCCACATCACAGATTTGTAAGCAAAATAAATGTTGTTCTTTTATGTCAATAGAAAACTGGAATATCTCTGGAAACAGCAAGGTACAGGATAGTGGTGCCCAAGATTTGTAGTGTTTTCTATGTAAAGAGGGACTACGGGAGATAGACTTACTCAGAGAATCATTAACTTGAGGTGGGAGAGAGGGCTGTTTGTGAATGCAGAAATAAGCACCAGTAATTAATTGACAACAGATGATAACAGCACTAAGATTTCAAGGTGGTAGGTGTGTGGGGGGGTTAGGTAGTCTGTAATCAGAAAGCTGCAAGAACACTTCAAGATAGGGTAGTCCAGGGATGGAAAATATTGGGCATTCACATCTGAGCAGCTCCTTCCTGTGCACATAGCAGATAGCAATAATCAATGAAAGCATCCTGCCCCTAACCTGTCAGCTTCAAAAACAATCCACTAGCACCTGTTGGAGTTGTCACATAAAATGAGATCCATTTGCCATTTCTGAAAAAGTCTAGACCTCTCAAATTACCAAGACTCAGAAAGATGGTTGTTGTAAGGCCCTGCACTAGTTACATATGCATTTTCCACACCTTTCTTTTAATCACACCAGAATCATTTATCTTAATGATTTGAATAGACCTTAATAGGTTATCTGAACTGCTCTATCTTCAAGAAAGTAGGTATTATTCATTTTATTTTGCTTTTGGGTCAATATAGCCTCAGTAATGATAAAAGACTTGCCCAGAGTTTCCCAGCTTTAATGGGTTAGACAAGAATAGGACCAGACCTCTATATTTAGGGCCTCCTGATAGTACTAAGGTAATTTTTAATTGCCCCAACATCAGATTCTCAGGTTTCAGGGGCACCATTTGCAGTTGACTGAATGCAAATTAATAGCTGTCTAAGTGGGTGTATTTTGCTGATTAAAATACACAGCAAATACTACGATCTGTATAGATTCCTAGTATCAGAGAGGTCAGAGTCACCACCCCCACCCACCAGCTGCTCCCCCCAGACAATGACCCAGCTCTGGAATCAAAGGAAGCTGGCAGAGCCTTACGGCAAAGCCAAAGCAACGTTCACCCAGGCGGTTGGAAAAAGTTGCAGGTCCCGTGAACAGGTTTGTCCCTCCTCCTTTTTCACCCACGGTTCTCCTTTCAAAGGATGCAGACCAGAGTGGTCATAACGCGCAGAGTGTCACACAGAAGCATTTCTTGTTCACACGGGGCACTGACTGCCCAAGACCTTCGCCCCAGTACCTTCCTTTAGCCCAGCCACTTAACCTCGACGCTCCGTGTCTTCTCACGGGATGATAACGGTGCTGCTGCCACTGATGTTCGTGATGACGTAGACAGTGGTGTTGGTGGTGGTGACCATGTTGTCGAAGATGATGAAGATGACGATACTGCTGGTGACGATGATGATGGTAGGGAAGCTAGCAATAACGATGTTGGCGTCTGCAGCTAGTGCTACCACTTGTCAGACAGCATGCTGAGCGCCTCGTGCTTCACAAAGGTTGTTTCATGTAATTCTCAACCACGCTACGAGATGGGCACAATGGTTGCTATTCTTACCATCCCCTTTCATCAGGTGAGGGAGCTCAGCCGAGGCCTGGAGAGGTTACACGACTTCCCCAAAGACACACAAGTCATAAAATGCTTTAAATTAGTACTCGGTCTCAGGCAGACCTGTTCCAGAGGCAGAATTCTAGTACACAAATGACAAAAGACCTAAAAAAAAGTAGCTCACAAATGCCTGAAGTTTGGGGAAAGGTAGTTCATGCCACACGAACTCTTCTAAAAGGGAAGTGGTAATATTGGTCAACCTTCTTCAGAAAGGGGTGTTATTCTAAAAAGAAAATTAAATTATGGGTGTGATTGTATTTCTAACACTAGCATGTTATATGAACACTATGTGACAGTATTAATTTACTTCCAATAACACCTGGGCAAGGTAGATACTGTTACTATCACCATGCATTTAAAAAGGAGGAAACTGACTCACAATCAGTTAGAAAGCTTGGCTGAAGAATGATTGGCCTGAAATTCAAACACACATAGTCTGGAACTAGGGCCTGAAATCTTAACCATTACACACAATGAATGTTCCTAAAAATTATGATTATTATTGAGTTAGAAACTTCCTATGTCACAAGGGTACAGTTCACATGCTTCATGTCTTAAATTTGGAGCTGGTCGAAACCAACATGTAGATGTTCATTTTCCCCAGTGATATCTTTGATCATCCTCCATCTTAAGTATCTGAGGAACACCTAACTGTTTTAGGTTGCAAATCTGGAAGTGATCTAGAAAGTTGATGTGGAGATACAAAAACAATACTCAGGATGTTCCTTGAGTCTGTTTCCCTACTTGCAGCATTTTCTCAGCCATGCATCTCAGTCTCTGGGGACTTGTTCCTTCAGAGTGATAGAACATGAGTGGGCAGCCATGTCGGGGTACCAGCCAGCCCCAAATGCTTTATTGGAAAAAGCAAGTCACCGGCTTTTTTACAAGGCAGCTGCAGAGGCAAACCACCAAATTTAGAGGCAAAGGTAGGAGATGCCGAAGATGTGAGGAATTCAGTGTTTGGAAGACTAATCATGACCATAACCATATCGATATAGGGGACAGGCTGAGAACACCCAGGAGTCTGCCACATAGACAGAGTCAACAGGCAGCAGGATCCACCACATTTACTACACAAAAATGAGTTGACATCTCATCCATATTCTGAGATGGTTAGAAGTGGAAGGAAGTTTAAATGTCACATTAGACCAACTACCAGATCTAACAGATAAGAAAAGTGGTGTCTAGGAAGGTAAGTGGCTCCTTCGAAGTCACATAGCTGATGAGGGGCTGTGCCATCCTGCTTGGGGTGGTAAGTGTGAATTCAGGGTGGCCTCGCCTGCAATGTATGGGGGTCTGTGGGTCACTCCCCACTCCACCAGCCATGAACGGAGGCCCTTTCTGATCTGGCCTGGCCATCTCTGCAGCCTCCTTCTCTCCTAATGTCCACTCCATACCCACGACACTGACTTCCTTGCTTTCTTTTAACCTATCAAGCCTGTCCCTGCCTTAGGCCTACACACGCTGCTTCCTCTGGCAAATGAGTGAGATCCTTATGTCTCACCCAGCAGTGTGTTAGAGCTCTCCTATTGACACACTTTCAGGAATTTTGTGAAATAGCTCTTAACTTTGAATTATATTCAAAACAAAGGTAATAAATGGTTGAAAATTGCTAATTATTTTGCTACATGTGCTATTACTGTTGCTCTTGAGGTTATTCATATCTATTGAACATACAGGATGGAAAGACTACATATATATATAATGGTGTGTGTCTCTTTCCAACCACATGATCTGCGACTTCTTGTTGGTAGCTTCAAATTGCCCACAGTGGGAGTATTTATACTACAGAAACTCATGTCATTGATGGATGAATGAAGTTCAAATATTCATCTCTGTTGTTCCATTTTCTTCTTAGTCATTAATGTAAAAGAAAATATCAGCCAACATTCTTGTCAGAATTACTCTTGTTCATCAATTAAAATTACAGTTTGGCTATGACTACAAGAGTTCAGCAAAAATCATTGAAAGCATTTTGGGAGAATTATTTGGCTATATAAAATTTATAACAAAGAGTATTATATATTTTTATTTGCTATAAACTGTAAGCTATATATCTTTCTCTTGGTAAAATTTATAATAAACATATATATATACACACACACAAGCTTTTTTTTGAGAACCAGTTGTTAAACATTTATCTGCACACCAGCAGTCCTACCTCTGCACTTACATGCTTCTCTGTTCATATGCCATCTTGCCAGAAAGATCTTCTCTGCCACATTATCTAAAGTAGTGTCTATCACATGTCTCTATCCTCTGACTCCATTTTATTCTTCTTCATAGTAATTTCTTTTACTTTTATTTTTATCTTTATTTTTCTTCACAACAGAGATGAATATCTGCACTTCAACCATTCATTAATGACGTGAGTTACTGCTCTGGGCTTTTAGTGTACCTGTCACCAGAATAGTGTACATTGCACCCAATCAAACAAAAAAAACCTTTATTTTATCTCTGCTTCTTTTTCCCCTGCATTGAAAGTGGATGCCTGGCCCATAGCAGATGCTTAACAAAAAATTTTTTTAAATGTATGAGTGCAACAGACCGTTTCAGAATCATAGGTAAATTTGTGGCATCTTTTGTTTTAAGTCAATGCAGGCAGGACACTGGACCCCTCTCATAGTGTTACAATCAAGAATAACATTTGCAAATAGTCTAGAAATCAGTATCAGAAAAAAAAAAACAGAGAAAAGATTTTACAGCTTCTGGCCACTGTTGTGCCTATTCCTTAAGTTTCAATATTTTTCAACAAAAGATGACAAGATCTACAATTATGTTTCTTATGATTTCTGCTAACAGAGCAAGGAAAGAAAAAGACCCATTGTATTAGAATCAAGACTGGCCAGATCACTTGTGGGGCAGCTGAGCTACTTCGAAGGCAGCATTCTAAGAGTCCCTTTGGCAGCCCAGTGGTGGGGAAACAATCAGACAAGGAAGATGCTCCTTGTCTAATGGGGCATTAGATTAATCAAGGGATCAGGTTGGTACAAATACCATGAAGGAGAACAGCACATAGGTCATCTCCACTGCACTTGAACAGCTGAACCCCTTGGAAATATTTAGCCCAGGAATGGCAAGACCTAGAGCCTTAGGATAATAAGCTCCCAGTATTTGGAGAGTAGAGGGCTCTCTTCTGGAAGAGAGAAAGAACTTATTTTGTCCAAGCTCAGAAAAGGATGAGTAATTGATAATGGTGAAGAGACAGACTTAGTTTAATTTTTAAACATTTTTTTAAACTGGAACCCTAAGATAGTGGGATAGATTGCCTCAAAATGGGATGGGCTGCCCATCCCTGAAAGTCCTGGAGCAGAGGGCAGGGGTGGGCTAGGGATGGTGAGAACCTGGCATTCGGCCGGAAGTTCACTTTGGAGGTGTTAATGGTTTATATTCACCCAGAGATCTTATGACATAAAGTGCTTACTGTTCATCAATAAAGTGTAGGCTTCCTACACTTCTATCTTATGCCTTAAAAAAATCAAACAAATAAAACCCAAAATACTACTATTCTAAGAAAACTTTCTAAAACAAAGAATATTTTAGCATATTTTAATATTATTTTTCTATTTTATTTTGTTTAGCATACTTTAAGTCTTAAAAATTAATATTTGAAAAAACAGCTGTGGTGGCAAAAAGTATTTTTTAATGATCTCATTGAGGTATAGTTCATAAATCACAAAATTCACGGGTTTTAGTTTTTAGTAAATTTACCAAGTTGTACAATCATCAGCACAACCAGTTTCAGCAGATTTCCATTATCCCAATGTGATCCCTCATGCCCATCACAGGAATTACTGTTCTCACCCAATAATCATGTAATATGTTGTCTTTTGTGACAGGCTTCTTTTATTTAGCACGTTTTTGAGGTTCATCCATGTTGTAGAATGGGTCAGAATTTCATTCCTTTTTGTGGCTCCCCTTGTATGGATATATCACATTTTATTTAACCATCCACCAGTTAACAGACATATAGGTTGCTTCTGTTTTTGACTGTTATGAACAATGACAGTATCGTTTTTAAATATCTCCAATTTCCTACAAAAACTAAAACCAAAAGCCCATGGAAAACCTTTACAAAAATTAGATGACAAGACCATCATGGTAATGCATTGGCTGGAAAATATGCAGATCTTAAGGTCCAGTTTTATATCATATTTAATGAAAAAAATGGTTAGAATATATTTTAAGGTGAGAAAGAAAGTTACAAAACAATAAGTGCAGTAAAATCTCAAATATCTATCTCTCTATATGATTTCATTAATCCTAAAATGCACATTTTTTCTAATAGCAATCTGACACCTCAATGCATGCTTTACCACCAGATTATGATTTACCAACTCTGTCAAGCCATCACTGTCATTGTACGTGTGCAAATATTAAAAGCAGAAGCACCGTAATTTGCAGAATAAGTGTGAATGGCTTGGAGGAAAATGGGATACAGAGATAGATCACTCTTTAACCCCTCAGAATCAAATGGTTGAGGGTAAGAGTCAGGGAGAGTATGTACGCAGCAAGATTAGCAACATTCCTGAAAATTAAATTCAAAATCAGGCAAGCTCTACACAATGCAAAGCCTGCCCAGAGCCCTGTATCATCCATGGCTTTTTTAAAAAAAATTGGTTATTTTGAAAAGCACCATCT
Organism: Daubentonia madagascariensis; assembly: GCA_023783475.1. Taxonomy (NCBI): domain Eukaryota; kingdom Metazoa; phylum Chordata; class Mammalia; order Primates; family Daubentoniidae; genus Daubentonia; species Daubentonia madagascariensis. The sequence continues at coordinate 12,783,007 of JAKFHU010001769.1, forward strand.
CATCAGTGTTTTTGATGGCACAGAGGTTATATTGTACTACATGGAAAATTGTGTACAAATATGAGTCAAAGAACAATTCTGACGAGTTAGATCCTGAATATAAGTCTTAGTAGTACCTAACCAATTTATTTTATTTATGTCTTGTTTATGTGTGTGTAATAGTGACACTTGATAATCATTTGTCTAATTAAGTTAAAAAAATAGCTTTTTCAAGAGTATAAAACAAAAACTCTATGGGATAAGAAAAGGTGACATGGACCCCAAAATACAAGCCGGTGGGACAGACCACCCCAGCCACAGCCGCAGACACGCATGTTATCAGAGTCTGGGCAGAAGGAGGCTAGGGAACAGCTGATGGACCAGAAAATAAGGGAATCAAAAACAACCAACAAGTATTCATTGGAAAGTGAGATAGGCCAATCTGAGAATAAATAGTAGCCGAAAGTGGTTGGGGAAACACAAGAGAATTCACACCAAAAAAGTCAATTAAGAACATGCAAGGAAAGGGCTTGTGATAAGAACAGGGCTTCTGGGCTGGCTGGCAGATTCTGATCTGGATGCCAGTGAGATAACTTCATTCTAATTCCTTATGCGATACAAAATTAATTGATTGATTTAAAAATAAATTTTTAAAAATTATCATGTTTACTTGATAAAAAGTAGATCCTGTGGCCTACTCCAGACCTATTGAATCAGAGAGTTTAGAGCAAAGCCAAGGAATAATTAAGACTATTAAAGCCTACAGGAGGGGAAAAAAAAAAAAACCTTATGATTGATTTTACTTAAAATTATTTTTAAAAATCAACTGCATTTTAGAATGAATCATATATTAGTCACTACCAAATTTCTTCCAATTTTATAAGGGAAAGTTTTGTTCAATAGAAGAGTCTTGTCTGTTCTAGACTGATCTGGAGGAGGCATGACAGCCTTCTCGACGATGACTCAGAGCCCTCTACCAGCAGGGCTGTGCAGGCCAGCAGAGCAGGGAGACATTCCCTTATGTAAGCAGCTGGCCAAGGATAGGCCCTCGCCAGGGATAATGAGTCAAAGGCAGAGTCTAACTGTTGGGGCTGACGTTTGCCTTATGAAAGTCATGTACCCAATAACAATGCCATTGTCCATATAGAGAGCTTTAGCCTCTACAAAGTACCCTGTATCCTCCTCCCACTCCTATTGGGTTCTCAGAACCCTTGGTAGTAGCCAAGGGATGCATTACAGGAAGAAACTAAAGTTCAACAAGAAAGGCCAGATGTGCAGAATGGTGGGCTAAAGCTATGACCAACATCTCTGGCTCCAATCCTGCCACCTTCCTGTTATGTTTTTCCACAATCAACTCAAAGTCACAAAATCATCTTGCATTACCGTATTTTAAAAGCACTGAAGGTTTGGATCAACTGACTATGCTAGACAGAAATTCTTCTTAAGTACCCTACATGCAAAAATTTCATGAACATTTAGTATTCTGGGTCGATTTCTTTCTCTGAAACACCTACTGAGTTGATTGATAATTTATGCAACAGTGATATTCTGCAGCATTTAAATCTAGGGGTACACATCTCTGCTCTAATGCTGTTTCTAATTTTTCCTACCTCATTTTCCCTAAAGAAGTCAAAACTTGGTAGATACAAAAGAGTTACAGCAACTAGAGCCTGGAGTTTAAAAGATAAAGAGTTGCTAGGGTCACCCTAATGCATTCCTATTGCACCTGTTCTATATAGGACTTTTCTCTACTAATAGGCGATTAAATGTAAATCCTAATGTACATTTCATTTTATGTGCAATATGGGTTAGTTACTGTTGCTATGGAAACCTTCACTTTTGCATTTACTGATTTTAATTCTGTGACATTTGCTGACTTTAGTACAATGTAAAGTTTATAAATATAACATACAGGTTTGTGGAGGTTTTTTTTAAAGGATTCAATTTACATAGCTAATTCCATCACAAATCTCTAGGTACATTAGGGGAAAAGGTATTAAACTGATCCCAAACTAATAGTAATCAGCAAACAATAGGCTATTTCCAGAAATAACTGTCACCATCGATCCTCAAAAATCTGCTTTCACTAACCAAAGTCTCCATTCATTGTATAAGCCTTTTAACCATTGATTCAGTGATAATTCCCAATGTGGAATTTGTACTCTGCTTTCATATATTCAAAACACTTTCAAATCTGTTACCTCCTTTTATCTTTAACATGAACCTGGCGAGAGAAGACAGGCCAGGTGTGGTTTGAAGAAAGAGAATGACCTCACTTTGGCAACCACTTCCAATCTGAGGCAATCCTTTGACTTTCAACTCAAGCTCATTGCAACAAATCATCCTCTCTTCCGTCTCATTCTTAATCTTAGTTGTCTTTGCATCTTTGGAATCAAGCATAATTCTCATATGTGGAATAAACTGCATGCTCTCTAAGTGTTCCTAAATATTTTTATTCTCTGATTACTGCCATTTAACAGATACAGAAGCTGATACCCCTTATGCAAACCATCTAAAGTCACCTGGCAACTAACTGGGAAAGTAAATGTATCAATAAGAGTTTACTGAACTGACATGCGTTTATGACAGTCACCCAGTACTTTTGAGGGTATTCTCACAGGCATGGGTGAAAATTCATGTCAGTTATAGATCCACAGAGAAATCAATTATTTTGTGACTCTTCCCAGGAGAATCCTGGATTTAGGTAGCCGTACACAAACATAGATACACATAAAAGGGAGCATGTACAAAAAGCATTTTAAGTGATGCCATCAAAGTCTACACATTCAATAGAAGGAACAAATGTAACCAACATTTGTTGAGCCTCCACATTGTGTCAGACACTGTTCAGCTATCTTGGAAGAGCAAAGTATCTGCCATTGTACCTGAAGAAGGAGAAAGGGGATGAACGAAAACTATAATGCCACACTTAAGGCTTATAGGGGAAAGGAAGATGGGCCAACAAAATGGCAAGTGGGCTTAAGAGAATCATAAGAGCTTTTCAAAGACAAAAGGCACTTGAAAGAAAACTGGACCACTAATAACCAAGGAGAAACAGAAATAATGAGACTCAAAAATGGGGAAGCGAATGAACTCAATCAATCTTTGATTTAAAAAAATAAAAAAGATGTTGTACAAACTAGTGAGTAAGGAAGATGTTGTAAAATTTAAAGCTAATCAAAAGCAGGTAAGGGAAGGGGATTGGGGAATCCACAGCTCAGGAGGGGCAGAGGAAGCCATGCAGGAATCTGACAGAATTGACAGGCATTAAGGGTGTGCGGTTACAGCAATTTCAAGTGGATTCTGGGAAGCTGGTAGAGTGAACATCACTAAACCGTACACTGATGTGGGGCTTGAGGACACAGGTGTATACTGTTGACAAGAATGGATAGAGATGAAGCCTGAGAAGTGTTCCTATTCTCTTATTCCAGTAACCCTAGAGTTTGGCTGGATACTGCTACTACTAGACACCTTCCCTAGCCAATCCAGCACCCATACAATTCACTGTCTTCTGGAAAACTGTAATATTCTTTTCTAACATGTCTTTCTGCATCCGCTTTTAAATCTTTCCAAACCATTCTCCACTCAGCAGCCTGAGTGATGTTTTCAGATGCCTTTCTAATTATGTATCTTCTCTCAAACCCCCACCAAAAGGAGCATGCTTCCCATTGCTCTTAAAATTTTTTAAATATTAAAAAGACAAAATCTTTCTTATTCTACCCACAATCAAACATGGTCTGGCCCCAACCTGTATCATCAGCCTCACATTGCATCTTGCGTCTCCTCCTTCCTCTCTGAACTATAGAAAACTGGCCCTCTCCTACCACAGGACCTTTGCACTTGCTTTCTTTCTTTTAGAATACCATCTTGGCATTCCATGCCCCATTTTTCTAGCTAAAGCTCATTTGTTCTTTAAATCTTAGCTAAAACTTCACTTCCATAAAGAAACCTTCCCTGACTATTACTTCCACCAGTGTAGGCCAGGTTTCCTTATTTTATGCTTTCATAGAAACATGCTTCATTACATCTAGTGCACTGATCACATTGTGTTATATCGTTGACATTTTATCCATTATAACTATACATTAGCTAGTATGATTATTTAATTGCTGTACATCTCCCTTACTTGGGTTTTAAGTTTCCTACAAGAAATGCCCATGTCTGTTTTCATGCACCATTTTATGCTAAACACCTGGCCCTGCTCAGTAAAGATGCACCAAATGAGGTAATGAATAAGATTTTAATGGATCTCTCAAGAATATATAATAGTTCCCTATTGCTATAATGTCAAATTCAAACTCCTCAGCCAAACATTTAAGATCCTCTGACACCAGCCTCTATTATACCTAAGGAGGCATAATTTTGGCAGGACAGAATGTGATGGCTAATTTTACGCATCACCTTGACTGGGCTAGGGGATGCCCAGATATCTGGTTAAATGTTATTTCTGGGTATGTCTGTGAGGGTGTTTTCTCTGAGGCTAGCATTTGAATTGGCAGACAGACTAAAGAAGATGCCCTCCCCAATGTGGGTGGGCATCATTCAATCCATGGAAGGCCTGAATAGAACAAAAAGGCAAAGGAGGATTGAGTGAACTCTGTCTGACTGTTTGAGCTTGGACGTAGATCTTTCCCTGCCCTCAGGGCTCCTGGTTCTCAGATCTTCTGACCCAGACTGGGGTTTACACCATCAGCTGTCTGGCTCTCAGGCCTTCAAACTCTACCACCAGCTTTCCTGGGTCTCCAGCTTGCACACAGCAGCTCATAGGACTTCTTAGCCTCCATAACCAAGTGAGCCTATAGCTTATAATGAATCTCTTCCTGGATATATATCCTATTGATTCTGCTTTTCTGGAGAATTCTGACTAACACAGAGGGGATAAAGAAGGAAAGGTGTCTACCCCAGAAACAGGAAGCCAATTTAACAACTCTGTGAAGCATCATTCACACCACATTCTGTGCACATGGTGCCCAAGCATGAAGCACAGGGACAATGAGGCCTCCCCCAGCTGTGCAACTCTCTTCACACCTGCAGAAACTTTCCTGCACAAAGGTCAGCCAACCACAGCCTATTCCTGCCCCAGACCTGTTTGCTTGGTGACATCTTAAGTTTTTGTTCCCTTCAACTGGGATGCCCTTCTTCCTCCCCAACAAATCCAAATCCTATAATTCCTTATAGAACCAGTCCCAATATTCTCTATGACACGTGGCCCAAACACCTCCTGTATGCACTGTATTTTAATGATAGAAGTTAATTTAGTACCATCTTTAAAATTCTTCATGTGTTCAATCACTATTTAGTGAATATCAATTAGATTTCAGGTCCTATGTTAGACTCTAGATGACCTAATTAAATAAAAATAGGCTTCTATGTACAGTTGGGCTGTTTGCACACTGCAAAAAAACAGCTGGCCAAGGGGAAAGGAGGGGGCTGAAATCCAGAACACTGTGTCAAGCCCTGTGGTGCTAATGTCTTCCAGAAAGACCAGGATGATTTTCCTGTACATGAAAGGGCCGTAGCCTCACCCAGAGGGAGCACTGTTTTCTAATCCACACAGACATGTCCTATAGGCTGACATGCCTGAAAAGATAGATAGATACGAAGGTGAGCCAGGTGTGGTCCCTGACCTCAAGAAGTCCGTGGTGGTGTGACCCTCACAGTGGTGTGACCCTCACAGTAAATCCCAGTGAACACATGCTGGTCCCATAGTTGAACATGGGGGTCACTGAGGAACTGAAGACAATGTCATCAACCCATGAGAAGGCTTTGATTGTGCCTCACAGGATGACTCAAGACCTGCTTTAACCTCCCTGGGCCTCAGTTTCTTCATCTGTAAAGGGGGGCACTGTCTGAAGAGTCAGTAGAGTTGACAAGTAAGTTCAGCTCTGACTTGGGCATACCTAGGTTTAAGCCACTGTGTGCCTGTTGCTGGCTATGAAACCCTGGGCTAATTACTAAGCCTCTCTCAGCCTCAGTTTCCTCATCTGAAAAACGGAGAGAATACCAATTCTTACCACAGTGGTATTTGGCTTAATTGAGACCATGACATAGAGCACTTAGCTGTGGGACTGGCATGTAGCAAATACTCAATAAATGTTCACCATCATTAGCATTGTTCCTGCTCTTGCCTTTTTGAGATTATGCTTTTTTCTAACCCAGTCTCCTGCCTTCAGTTTTATGGATTTCCAACCATTCAAGGCTTTGCATGATCTGCTTTCTTCCTAAAGTTCTCTCAATATTTTCTAGCAGAGCGGGGTGTGGCAGTGAGCACCAGTAGTCCCAGCTACTTGGAAGGCTGAGACCGGAGGATCATGCAGGCCCACAGAGTTCAAGACCAGTCTGGGCAAAATATGTCTGGCTAGCTATATATCATAATTGGGGAAGGGGGATTTAGATTTTTTTTTTAAAGGTTCACTAAATACACTAAGTAACAACCTGGAAGTTTCACATCAATTGCTTTGATTAACTCCTTGGTAAGGACAAAATTTTCCACCCTATACTCAGATGCTTTCTCACGGCCAAAAAAAAAAAAAATTATTTTTGCGATATCTTAGCTTTTCAGTGGGCTTAAAGAAGCTGCCTTTTTTTTCTTTCCCCCTTACCCAAAGTTCAGACAACAATAGATTAAGGGACCTGGTTGCAGCCATCACATGGGCATTTATGCTTCATAGCTTCATCTCCCCGGTTTTGGATGTTTAAGCAGCCGAATGCCTCCAAAGATCATCTGATACATAGCGTTGTCAAGAAGTTAACAGTGCCCTCAATTGAACATATGAATATTTGGATTACAATTTGCTACACAGCACAAGCAGCTTAGAGTGTGAATGTACATGTGTATGCATGTGTGTGCGTGTCTCAATACCACAGTCTTGGCTGGGAAAGCTTCTGTCCTCACAGCTCTCAACAGCCTATTCTTGCCCCTCATGACACTTGCCACCCTCGGTCATCTCTAGATGTTCAGCTGGCTGTGTTCTGCAGTAGGCTGCGAGCATCCTGAGGGCAGGGTTTTTATGTGGTCCTTCATCACTGAGCACATAATAAAAAAACTCAATAAGTCATTGAGAATGAATGAGTCAATGCAGTTCCATCCTAGACACCACAGGGTGCCACCGCGAATGCTACTCCTTAAAAGGTTTTAAAATCAAAGCCGTAATAAAACTAACAGCAGAGTTCTTTCTTCTCTCCTTTTCCCCTGCCTCCATAAAAAAAGTCACAGGAAATATAGAATTAGGACTGGAAACCATTCACCATCCATTCTCTCCCCCCCCACCACCAATTCCCTAGTTATACCAACAGTATTTGGTATCCCTTCAAGGAGGTCTCCGGAGACCGGGTAATGTTATATAGGGCTGGGCTTGTTGGAAATACAATGGAGTGAATTAAGGCTGAGATTTCAGTTTCTCACTATAAATGTCTTGACATATTTTCCTTTCAGACAAATGCCTGGAAATAAACTATATTTTAATGTTTATTTGTTTCAAATACAGTGTTTTTTTTTTCAACAGACAAACATGAAGTTTCCAGTCTGGAAAAAAATAGGTTTAAATCACCATCCCAGCAAGCAGTTTTTAAAATAGTACACATAAGTGATCATTTCAAAGCAGTTTAATGCACTTAGCCAACAGGCATTAACAGTCTTTTCAGAATAACCTAACACCTGAAGCTTATTTTCTAGTCTTGGTTCAGATGAATTTTAACCTTTCTAAAAAAAAAAAAAGAAGAAACTGACCATACAGGGCAAACACTGAACTCTGTAATTTTAGTAGATCCTGCGTTTACATTTTGAACTTCCTTTATGATGACTGAAGAAAACAGTCCCTGGGCCTTCCTTTATGTGCAGGTTTTAAGACAATGGCCCCCACAGCATTGTGAGGCAAAATGTGCTCCTCCAGCCCCAGCCAGCTGGTGTGGAAAAGCAAGACGCTGCGACTGAGCGAGACCCCCTCACCAAAGAAGGTGGGAGAAAAAGGGCCAAAGGAGACTTGACAGAGTCAAAAACATGTTATTTACCTGATTTTATGTTTAATGTGGCAAATTAAAAACAGAAACAAACAAGCCACCTAATTGGAATCACAGACTCTGCTGCTGAAGCGAGAACGTTGGTGTTCATAGCTGGTCTAATCGAGAGATGTCAGCAGAGGAAACAGGTTCGCGAAAGGGAAAGATTTCTCCAAGGCCGTGGGGTTCAGTTCACCAAGGGAAGAAGGTATGAGAAGGATTCAAGAAAACCCCATACAATGAACAAACCCCATACCATGAACATCCCACACAATGTTGATATACTGTTGTTCCCATTCTACCAACATGGAAACATGGAAACTGTTCTATGTCCTGGATGGGGCAAGGTTTCAACCCGGGCTGTCTTTTTCTCTTCTCCGTGCAGCCTTCTCATTTGGTTTACCACCATCTCACTGTGGGGCATTTGTGCCAGGCTGACAACCAGCCACGGGAGTTCTCCAAAAGCCACAGCATGTCACTTCTGGTTTCCCACACAGATCCCAAGTCTGTCAAGGCAGGAAGAAAACTCAAGACTGGAGACCCTGGGAACCTAGTTTCCAATATGGCTGCTAAAAGTTTCAGGGCCCACACTGCGGACCTCAAGGATGAGCAAATAACATGTCACAGGGCAAGTTACATCATCTTGGCTTACTGTGCTTTTGAATCTTTAAAAAAAATGCCATGAAAATCTATCCTTCGCCTCAGATGCAAGAGGCTAAAAATAGCTCAGTCCGCCAGTAAGTATGTGTAATTTTTCCTTTGTGCATCTCCCCATCCACTGATGCCTTCCTCTCAGTGGATAAATATGCCACAAGACAGATCGCCAGTCCTCGCTCCACAAAGGGACCACAGTGTCTTTGCTCAAAGGCACATCAAAGTGCTTTGCTTTCACTCCCTAGCCAGAGATCTACCTTTATTAGTTACCTTTGCACAATAGTAAAAGCTAATGCTGATTGAATCCTTACTACGTACCATGTATTGGTCTAAGGGCTTCAAGATCTTCTCTCATTAAATTCCCTAAAACAACTCCATGAGGTGGGGACTACTGTTGTCCCATTTTCCAGATGAGGAAATCAAGGCACGAAGAAGTCACATAGTCATGCCAGGGCTCTGTTCATACTCACCATGCCACAGTCCAACATATAGGCTTTAGAACATAAAGACTAACAACCCTGGCTTGGCGTATCAACACCTCCACAGTTTGGTGCCCACTCCCTCTCCAGGCCTGCACACACACACACATACACACACTCCTACATACACCCCAAACCTCAAGCCCCAGCCATGACAAAATCCTCACCTTCTTCAAATATAACATCACCTTTCAAGGCTTAATTTCCTTGCATGTGCTGTTCCTTCTGCCTCAAACACCCTTCCTACCACCCTTCTCAAATTGGCAAATTCCCACTCCCTCAAGACCTTCCTTCTCTGTAAATCCTTACTGTGTCCTCACTAAGCCCTTTTAAGGTAGAGACACTGCCCTCTTCATCTCTCTACCAGGAACACCACATATGGTAGCTGCTCAGTACCCATTAAATATATAAGCCATAATAATAATAGTTAACATTTAGAGGGTGCAGGCACTGCACTAAGCACTATACAGGAATTATCTCATGCAATCTTTATAACAATCCAAAGACATAGATTCTGTCATTATCCTTGCATTACCCATGAGGGCAACCCAGGTACAGAGGGGGACATTAACTTGCCCAAGGTCACACAGCCACCAAGTGAAGAAGTAAAATTGTGTGACTCCAGAAGTTAAGCACTTGATGCTAATTCTATGGTAGGGGACAAAGTTTTATTGCACACCACTGCATTGTAATAGAAACATAGGTATATAAGTCTTATTTATAAAATATATATTACTCATATGAAAATAGTGATAACTCAGAGACTAGTTACGAAATGCCTGCCTCTGTGAAATGTGCCTTTAAAAACAGATTGCCATTGGCCACAATGAATATCAATTGTCATGTAGGATATGAACATGAATAAGATAGTACCTGACTCCAAAGATCTCTTCTCAAGAGAAGATAATTACATACAACTTGTGACATAGCCCACTTTTTGAGATATCCTTTTTCTCCTTGAATCAAAGACATGTTCTTGGAACAATGCCACAAATTAACTCGCTATATGCCAACCTACTGGTTCTAGATCAACATTAACCCTTAACATTAAATCAAGCTCCCTCTTTCCAGTAAGAATTGTGCAAAAATGTTTTTGCTTATGGGCCTTTTAATGCAAGGCTGCATGCTAGCTGCCTTTAGACGCAGAAGTAATACAAGAGAAAGAAAAGCAGAAATAAAAAAAGATCTGTCCTCGGGTTGGGAGTCGGGATAGCTTTCTTAAATGGAGACAGAGAGCCCTGGATCCAAGATTTCTGACTAGTACTAAATGCTAATGGCCCTCATAATAGTCACCGTAGTTTAGTAGTTAACTCCTTTATACCACCATCCTTCTACCTTACTGAGGGATGAGATTGATTGTTAGAATACTAAACTCTCTGAGTTCAAATCATGGTACAAAGGAGCCAAATAATTTTTAAAATATCTATATGGTATTAATTTTTAAAACATAAACAGATATATGAATAATACAGGCAACTCAAAATTATATTTTAAGAAGATTTAAGGACACAGTGAAATACTCATAATTTTAGTTAAAAGAGCTGGATTCTAAAGGATGCTCAATATGCTCCTACACAAGTAAAGATCTTTGTATATGCATGTGTGCATTAAATTTATAGACAAAAATGTTATTGGCAATTTTTTGCATGGTAGAACTAAAGACAATTTTTATTTACCTCTTTGCACATTGTTGTATTTTACAAATACTCTGCCCTGATAATGTACTATGTTTTTAAAATAAAAAAGTAGACATGTATTTTAAAGCATATGCAACTTTATTCCAAATAAATTGACAATTAAAATCGTAAATTCAAAGACAATAAAAGTTAGTGATGTGTTTTTCACTGTCAATAGCATTATGCTATTTTAGAAATTGGAAAACTGAGAAAAAAACGGGGGGACTTAGAACATAAAAGTTTTTGTATGGTTGAGGTACAAATTAGTGGTTGGTAAGAGTGTTTAGACTTGGCCAATTCCCAGTTATTATGCAGTAACAGCCAGGTCCTATGACTTAAACCTGAGACCACTTATGAATTGGCAGCACCGCATGGTCCAAGTAAGCCCCACCTGGGTCTGGTGTCTGCACTTCCAAAATAGGAGCTCAGGCTAAATGACCTCTCATGTCTGTTCCAGCTCTGAAATTCTAGGATTTAGCTAATTTGGGAGTGGTAAGCTGCACCAAATCAGAACCTTTCAAAGGCAGGTAATATGCACCAACTGCTTAATTTCAATTTCAAGTGAGAATTTCAGCCAACTGCCGGGTAATCATTGTTAAAATTATAAGGCATAAGAAGAGCTGCCTTTTGTGTATACCGCCAAATGGTCAGGCTTGTTTATCGGTTTAGCTTTTGCTAGTCTACACAGATTTTCAATATCAAGATAAAATCCTCATGAGTCCTCAGAAATGACCTACATTGTGAAGCAAAGTTGAACAAGCACTACCCCCCCAAATAAAAGGGGGGGCCTGCAAACAATTTAATGTTTGATCTATGCAAGATATGTCTCTAGAAAGGTTGACAAAAATTATTCCTAGTATGGAACACTAAATAAAAATCATAGGTGCCCTGGTTAATGAAATGAAGTATGAGAATATGTGTGTAATTTTTAAAAATTCAATATGAAAATTCACTGAAATGAGTGGGACAAATCAGCACAGTGTAATGCCCGGGTGCATCTATAAGGCAAGCAGAGACAGGTGGCATTACCACCCATCAACCTGATCCCTCTGGCCAGAAAGATCCACATGGTACCGTTTAGCACCTCACCACGTCCACCCGTGTGCTCATTTTCACTGTGTTAAGGAATAAACCACAAGGTGTCACAGTGGATCAATCAGAAGGACTGCTACCAGTCCAGACATGCACTCGGTGCTTCAGGCTTCCGACTGGTGCCGACCCAGCTTTCTTGGAGAAGTCCGTCCATGCTGGGTTGCATATTGAAAAGTGCCCCTCTTTAGAAGAAATGGCCATTCAAGGCCAGAGGGTGTGTGCTCTTGCCAGCCCTCTCCTGGGGCCCCCATTTAGACAGCCCTGCAAAAGCACTGGTGAAGGGGAACATTTCAATGTTCTGTTATCACCAATGAGTTTTTATATGGAGCAAACCCCAAACACAGCTTTTTTCCCAACAGAATGGAGGGCACCTGGTCCTATATATTATATATTAGTCAACTCTTAATACTTAACCACAGGTATGTCTAAGGAATAATTATAACCTGGACTTTGCAGGAGATCGTGGCCACTCTGCTACACCATTACTCTCCCACAACAAGGTGTATGATTACTATGTCATCACTGCTGTTTTAACAGTGCAAAGCCCTTACAGTATTATCATATGTGAGAACACCAAACCCACAAGTCCTAGAACATGTTATCGCAACTTCTGTTCATTAAATTGAAATAGGGTAGTGCAGACCATATAAAAAGTATTTTTAAAGATACTTTCAGGAAATGAAGCAGAGTTTTGCATTACTTATACTACTTAATTTGCTGATAGAATGGAGAATAAGGGCATCATCATAATCACAGTTCCCATTTATTTAGCACCTACTAAAAATATACCAGATATTTTACATGCATGAGCCCTTTATTGCTCAATGTAAAACTCAGGCTAAGAAAACTAAGGTTCAGAAAAGTTAAGAATCTTCCCTAAGATCACACAGCAAGTAGGAGACAGAGCCAGGGTTTGACTCAAATCTGTCTTAATATAAGTCATGCTGAAGTTCAGGCCTTTATATCCAAGGCAGGTCACTGTTTTCAGTCCAAAGGGGGGAAAAATTAGTGGAAAAAATTATGCATATTTTCTAACCAAGAGTTGCACACATACACAAACACAATCTGATTGGGACAAGTAGTTCTACCTCACTCTCTCTCTGTCTTATACACACACATGCAAACACACTCACCATACAGATAGCGAACACAGTTATTATAGACCGCAGCATCATATACTGATATAACTTCCTATATTTTCTGTTGTGCAAGTCACTTCAAATAAGCTAATGAATATTTCTGAAAGCACTTTCCTAAAGTGCAAAAGTGTTCCAGGAAATGTAAAGTATAATCATGATTCATATCATAATTCATGGCTATGGGCCCCCAGGTAAATCAAGAGAGAGAGAGAAGTAGTAGAAATATCAAATGAGAGAAACCCACTAGGATAAATACAAATATTTTTAATCAGAAGTTGGGAGATTCCCAACAGATTCACACCACCCAGAGGGCAATATTCTCAGGTCGACACTCCCTTCACAGAAGAAATTCTCCTTTCTCAGGGCTTCTTTGCCCTGCAGGTCTGGGTGTGTGTTCTGGCAGTGAACATTCAAGGGGCTATTAGATTCACAGATTCTTCTCCACTGGAACTGAAGGCAATTGTCGGTAAGACTTCAGGGCAAATTCCAGCGTCAGTCTAGACAATGCTAGAACAACTTAGTTTCTTTTAATCAGTAGATATATGTTGCATATCAGCCATGTGCTATAGGGCACTGGGGAGACAATGATAAATAAGACACCAGGTCCCCGACCTCACCGGACTTATATTCTATCAAGGACAAGCAAACACTTTGGAAATAAACAAGAAGCAAGAAAATATCAGCTTGCAATAATTCCTAAGAAGAAAATGAAGTGGGCATGTGATAGAAAGTGATTGAGGCTTGACTTTAATTGAGGTGATTGATGAAGGCCTTTCTGGGAACAGGACATTTAAGCTGATCAGCAGAGGACCTCCTAAGTGCTGGGATGCTTTTCCTTCACTGTCCTTTTCTTTGAGTTATCTCATTGATTATCTGCAAATAAAGCCAGTACCATACCATATTCTAATTCAAATGAGGCCTCCTAATACTTAGATGGGTTATTATATAGGAAGCCATGTGCCAGATATTCCACCACTGAGTTCAAAGGCCTGGAGATGTGAATCGGCTTGGCAAGTTAATGGATCCAAAAGTCGTCTTTTGTGGCCCAAGTCTAGAGGACACGTGGTAGGAGATGAGACTGGACAATCAGGAAGGAACAGATCAGCAGAGCCTTAAAGCCAGAGAGAGGAGTTTAGAGCTTGCTCTAGGTGTGAGGGGAAGCTGGACAGTCACGTGGTCAGATATGCGCACCAAACTATCGCCTTGGCCATTTGTGTATTAAAGGTGGAATGAAAAAGCAGGGTGCACAGTGAGGAGGCCATCCCAATTTAGAAAAGAGAGGACAGGGCCTAATAATGTCACCAGAAGAGAGTAGGTCCCTCTTCTTCAGAGAGGGCTGCCAAATCTTTAATGCTAAACTTCTATTTTTAATCAGAAGACTAAAATTTCAAATTAGGCTGGTCAAAAGTAGAACCAACTTGAGGGCAGGGTATAGACGTCAGGGCCTCCAAGCAACAGCAGGCAGCCGGCACACAACGTTGCCCCACCAGGATGCTCCAGGAAAGAACACTGAACGGGTAGTTAGAAGACCCAGCCCCTGGGGATTCAAATCCCAGGATGTCCATGCATGGACTCAGACAGTCTTCACCCCCTTGAAGCCTCAGTTTCCTTGTCTGTTAAAGGAGAACCAGAATGCATACATCTCAGGCTTTTGGGTGGATCAAATGAGGATATTCATCTTATCTCCAACAACTCGCAGGCATTTACTGTAAAGACAATGGCCTCACAGGTAGCTAAAGTGGGCTGCAAGGGCAGGAAGGAAACATCACCTCCCACAGAGAACTTCTGCAGAGACTGGATGTGGGAAGACTGACTGCCTCTTGGGAATAGATTAAACTAGGATAGTGAGAAGTCAAAACATGTTGGGAGTTCTTTCCCCTCTACATCTTTATTTTCTCTAAGATTCCTATAATTGAATACCTGCAAAGGAAGCCAATACTATGCCAAATTCGAATTCTAATTTAATCGCCTAACACTTATATTGGTTATTATTGCAGAGGGGATGACACCACCAAAAATGGGATAGCTTTTATACTCATCCCACTGTGGTTTAAAACAATCAAAACACCATCTTTCACAGAGCATGACTAAGAAGATTCAAGCAGTGGATAGAAATCTAAACATGTTTTAAGTTAAAAAAATAAATAATTAAAACTTCTAGATGACTATGCATGATATTCTACAATTTCAATGACTCTTCAGATAAAGTGAGCATATTAAGTATTCTTCAATAAGGAGTGTGATTTGGTTTGTTGCTTTTGTTTATTTGTTTGTTTGCTTTCAGTAACCAGGATATATTTTCCATCCCTGGCTCCATCCCTTGGAATTTCACATAGTCCCTTTTGAAATTAAGTCAGGCAGTTGAAATACAACTAGTAGAACCAAGGTAAGTAGATGGGGCCAACTTCCAAGTCACCTCTAAAGTCAGCTTGTCCTAAGAAAAAATTAATGTATTCACAGTAAAAATTTCTATAGGTGAAACTAGAGTCCTGGCTGGTATTTCTTATTTCAAGAGAGGTGCTATGGCAGACTACTTAGGAGTACAACCTCTGAATCTAAACTACTATCTATTTGACCTTGGACAATTTACAGAAACACTCTGTTCCCAGTTACCTCATCAGTAAAAATGCAGATGTTAGTAGTACCTATCATATGATGTGATCAAGAGGGTTACATGGTCTGATGTACAAAAAGCACTGAGCACTTGCCAACAGATAGGGAAAACTCCAGAGATGCTAGTTATTCTATGACTACCTTTCAGAAAGGTGTGTACCTTTCACTCTGCATATACACTCATGATACACCGTGTATTAATCGATCATGGCTTCCTATGTAAAAATTGGTTTGTACCATCTCCCTTCATTGCCAAATTGTAAGATTTTAGAGGGCAGAAAATGTCTTAATAATCATTTCTGTATTTCCAGACTCCCATATTGTCATTGCCGGAAGTATGAAAATTCTTGAAAGAATGACCAAATTTTAAGTATTAATAGTTGCCTATGTTCAAAGGCATGCTACCAGAATTTAAATCTAAAAAAGCCACAAAAACCTAAGCTCAAATTGATTAAAAAAAAAAGAGAAAGAAAATGTTTTGGTCAGAAAATGGCAAAGGTGTTTGTAGTATCTACATCAATTGCACATTTTTTAAATGCTGCATTTTCTGATACTTAAAAGAGAGATTGTTTTTCCACATCAATTATATTTTGAGGCCCACCAACCAAATCCGAATAAGTAAGTTTATGAATCTTGTTCTTGACAATTTATAAAGTAGGATGTTTGAGATTGTTTTTTGTTTTGTTTGCTTGTTCAGAAAGGGGGTTGCTCTGTGTTTCTCGTGAAAAATGAGTTACTGTGGACAGTAGTAATAAAAGGAGATTTATGGTCTTGTTCTCCATACAATTTAAATTAATTTCTTTCTGAAACCCAAACAAAAAGCTAAATGCTTAAAAAATGTGTAATGTTTGAATCCTACATCATGCTTTACACACCAAAATGGGAGAAATTTAAATGTGCATTGATTTTAAGCTGATAAGAATCTGTGTTGAAAGATTTTTTTTCTTCTTCTTGGCCTCCTACGAATAGTTAGTTTGCAGCAATTTTTAATTAAAAACAGTTTCCATAGTAAGAAAATGGAAAAAAAAAAACAAAAAAAAAGGCTTCAGGAAAATAAAATCAGTACAAGACTCCTGCAATTTGTTTTCTGAGGCCATGTAGAAAGGCTGAAAAATAAGAGAGTTTGGAAGTTCTCGTTTTTAAAACTGCACTTTTGGTTTCATTTAACATTTTCAAAATAGCTTTCCTTACCACCACCCATCCCCTCCCCCCACCTCACCAACCTCCTTCAGAAAACTTGCAAAGTTCTGTTTTTAACACTGAATATCATTCATTTATCTCAGAGTAACAGCGACATTTTTCTTTCTAAATTTCTAGGGGGAAAAAAACCCCTCCAAGTTATCACAAAGCATTTTTCTTTTATTCACCTATCCAAAATAACTAATCTCGTTTTAACTAGATTCCATCTGAACATCAATGATACTAAGCTATTCCATGAATAAACATGATGTTACAATGAGAAACCCTGTGACTAAAGTATATAAAAATGTAGCTGAAAGAAAAGAGGACCGAGGGTCCCCCTCCCCCCCAACTCCATCCCCAGGGAGTTTTAGATTTGAACTAAGGAGGGGTGAAAGCCAGCAGATTTAAATTTCAAGGTCTTCAAACATTTGTAACATTCATATTAAATCCTGTAAAACTAAAAACTGTGATACTAAATAAAATCCTTGTGTGTACGGCTTCCGATTGTAATCACAGTTTTCTCTTTTGGAAAGGGATGTGTAATATTGATAAAAGAAAATAAATCTCAAAACAGAAGAAATACATAATGGAACTCACACTTTGCTGGTGTTTATGGTATTTTTTTAAATTAGCATGGTGCCAACATGAAACAATATATATACTTAAAAACATCTTCATTTGAATGGAGACATTTTAGGTCCTTTGAGTGAGGAAACAAGGTATAGAAAAGTTATCTACTCTAACAAAGATTTTTATAACTTTACTTGTTAAACTTTGTTAAATTCTATAATAATGCAACATTAGTTAAATCCTTTCACTTAAAATGATGTTCATTATAACGTTTGTCTTGTATTTTACCTATGTTTTCGTTTCATAGCACAGATCTCAGGAAATGACAAAAATATATTGTTTTTGTTTTTACTGAAGCTTTTCACAGAGCAAATTCTGAAGTCTTTAGAACATATTTTTATATCCTATCCAACTATACTCTATGTATAATGTTAAACTATGTAATTGCACAGTTGTATTCTTCCAAAATACGTTTGGCACAGAAAGACCAAGTACATGAATTTTGGAAGACATGGGGTCAATTTATGACAGCATACACAACAGAAAAGGTAAACCCCTTTCCACTACCTGAGAATTACACTTAACAACTGTGATGCAAAGTTCAAATAGTTTCTCTTAATTTCATTTTAAAAGGGGGGAGAAACACCCACATATTTCTTTATGATATTCCATTGAGATTCTAATGTTGCAAAAAAATTTTATTTCCCAGAATAGCCAACAGCCTTTAAAACACATTTTTGTTGTTGTTTGCTTTTTAATGCATTCATATCCTTTTAAAAAGAGGTGCAGTCCTATAATCTCTTAGACACTTGCTTTTCTCTGCTACAAAGATTAGGGTTCAACATGACCTCAGGTTAAAATACATGTGGGGGATGTGGAATGAGCACTTTAAAGGGAGTGGGAAGCAGATGCCCAAAGCAGCTTCAGCTCAACAGGAGGTACCAGGCCCCAAAAGCATGGGAATTGTGTTTCTCAGGGAAGGTGCTGATTTCAATGCATAGGTTCTCAAACTCTCTCTCCTCTTTTATCTACTGATTCATTGATTGGCTAGTCAACAAATGTTTACTCAGTACCTACTTTGTCCAGGAACTACTTGCTCTAAGTGCTAGCTTTAAACAAGACTGATTGACAGAGTCTGAGCCTTCAAGTTTTCCTCACTATTACACGATTATTTCAGTATCATTTGTGATTTTGAACTAAATACCATGAGCAAAGAAATAATGTCTGCACTCTTAACTCTATTTCATAAGACCTTCTCTTACTAAAGAAAACCAATCTGAATTTTCCACTGCCAGTAATTTGCAGATGAGGAACCAAGACCCATGCCAACTAGTTAGTAAGAGTTAGAAATAGGATTAACTCCCAATCCAATGCTCTCTAAACTAAAACTATCCAGCTTCTGAAGAACTTTAATTTGATTTAATTGGAAAAAATATGCATCAATCCCCATGAGAGAATACCCTGGGGTCGGCCATGGAAGGAGAGTAGGTAAACATCATGGTTCTTTACTAATTTCTTTCCATTAAAAAAAAAAAAGGTTTCTAGGAATTTATGGAAACTTGATTACAATTTCTTCATCACAAACTGATTTGCTAAAATTTCTTTCTAGCCAAGTCTACGTTCCAAAAGGAATGGAGACTTGAGAGTATTCCCCAAGGATGAGTGTGTATGTGTATGATATTTGGGGTTAATGAAATAATACTACACACTATAGGAGTGGGAACCAGAAGAGAGAGGAGAGAGAGAGAAGAAAGAGATGGGTCGCTCTGGCCCAAAATGGTTGTATGCATTGGTTAAATTCTAAAAGTAATCACTCAACAATCTATTTGATTTTGTTTGTGTGCGAATAAACTGATAACTCTTGCTGGGTATCATTGCACTTTATGCCAACCAATTGCTTTCCAGGGCTCAGAACAGCTTTATCATAAATAACAATCATTGATTAAAGGCATAGCATAACTTTTCATGAAAAGTTATTTTTTTCTAAGGACACATCATGATCAAAATTTAATATTTACTGTTAATATTTAAATATCTTAGGAACAATGATTTGATTCTCTCTTTTCTTTATATGAAATGAAAACAAATTTATGACATTGGGTTCATGACACCATTTATTGCTTGGCAAAGAAAAAAGAAGTGTCAGGGCAATTATTTGGATAATTATAAAAATGATAGAATTAAGGGAGGGAAATATACAGGGGTTAGCTCTAGAACACACCAGAAATAGTTCATAGCTCTTTAATGTCACAGGCACAAAGGTTTAAAAAAATTTTTAAGATTTGTCATAGCAAGCTTTTCTCTCCCGGTTCTTAAGCGATAAAGTAGGGTTGGGTTTTTTCTCCCCCTACTTGGAGCTAAATCTTTAAAATTAACATCCCGTGATTCAAAAGTTAGGAGTTCCTGA
Source organism: Daubentonia madagascariensis (assembly GCA_023783475.1). NCBI lineage: Eukaryota > Metazoa > Chordata > Mammalia > Primates > Daubentoniidae > Daubentonia > Daubentonia madagascariensis. The sequence continues at coordinate 12,802,796 of JAKFHU010001769.1, forward strand.
GTTTAGCTCTCACAAAAAATAACATGCTATTTCCAAAAAGCATACTACTAACAGGGTTCTTTTCAGATGTCTTGTCTCAAATGTGAAACAAATAAGGGACCGTATTGCATCGCATGGATTTTTATGAGTGCCAGGGTAGGGGAATCTTGCAGATAAGTCTCCTAGCTCAGAACTGGCCAAGAGTTAAGGGCCACAGGGGCACACAGATACCAGAGAAAGCTGTAAGAGGATGGGAGAAAAATCTCTTTCTGCAACTCCTCAAAAACTTTTTAAAATGTAGGGTAGACACAGGTTATTTTTAGATCTTGTTGCTTTTCAAGAATTGAGCCATAATGGCCCCTGGTCTCTTTTTAAAAATTCATCATACTTTAAAGAGACTTTTTCCCCCAAATTTCTATTGCAATTATTGTGTACCTGAACTATAAGACATTTTCTATCTTTCTAATTCTGAAAGCAGGCTGTGTCAACCAACAGTTTATGCAGGAATTTAAGATTCCAACACACAGTTGCAAAGATCTGAAGGAAATATACAAACTGTAACACACACACAAAGCAACACACACAAATATCAGTTACTGCCAACAGCTCACCACCCTAGGCAAAACAGTGTTTGCACTTCTCTAGAAGCTACTGGCTTCTAGAGAGAGCAAGAGTATCAGCAAATATATTTAACATCTATGGTGGGTATTGACATATAAAGAAAATAGCAATGATAAAGACAGTCCAGCTTTTAAAAAAACATAAGCCCTTGTCCAGCAGTTAACCAATCAGAAAGCAGGTCACATCCTGTTAGCTGCATTAAATACATTAAACATCATGAATTCTCTATGGCTCCACTGACAATTCAAGCAAATGTGTTTTATTTTATAATACAAACTTAATTGAGTCTCTTTCCAGAGTTAGAAGTCAATCTTCAATCTAAAATTCCACCAAAACTATTCCCTAAAAGCTCTTCAGCATAAATCCTCTGGGTATTTCTTCTCTGCAGAGAAGACCAAATTCCTAGCAATTTCTACTTCCTAAAGTGACTTTGGTGCACCTATAACAAACTCCTTTTCAGAACACTTCAACATAAAGCCCCGACTTACAAGCAGATGGACAACCCAGCAGCAAGACCTGCCAGCTGAGCCAGCACAGAGAAAAAGTCAACTGACATTAAATATTTAAATTGCAGGAGGCGAGCCTGGAGTTTTGCATTTAGAAAGTTCTGAAAGTCCTGTTCTCTCTGCTCCCAGAGTTGCTCCATGCCTGCCTAGGAGGCTGAGTCTCCCTCTCTGAGGCACAAGATCCCAAATATGCAAAAACTAGAGCTGATTTGCACACTGAGCTGCTCCTGTCCTAAGGTAGGGTGCTTAGAAGGCACCGCCACCAGCGACAGGAGAAAGTCAAGAATCCCCTTGCCCCAAGCAACTGGTTTCTGAATTTAACACAGAAATATACAAACGTGTGTCCCTCCAGGGCTAGTTCTGAAAACTAGGCAGGGTTACTCTTCTGCCCCTTTACCTCGACATTGGTGACTTTGAAAAGCAAATGCAGGTCAAAGCAGACTTCCTCTGAGATTTGTAAAAAAAAGAAAAAGAAAAAAGAGAAAGAAAGAAAGGAAAAGAAAAGAAAAAAAATTGCTGCATGCAAATGATCACAAAATCCTTTGGAATTATATCTCAAGAAACACCAACGGGACTGACTCAGAGCCTGCAAACATCAGAGTTCTGGGAGAGCAACATTTCTGGAGACCCAGCATGTGAATCAAGCGCTGGGGTTGTCTCTTTCAAGATTCCGGCAGAAACTGTCCCCTGCTCCAAGAGTTGCTGTGCCTGGAAATCCACCGTTCAAACTAGTGGATTCATGCTGGCGCTCGTTCCCACATACGTGGTAGTATCTAGTGGGACACTTCCCATAGAATTCAGCCAGAAACCCTAGGGAAAGCCCATGCACAGTTTAAAAAAAATACACAAACACATACCCAGGGCTGAAGTACTTACCTCTGTGCGAGACTGCAGTCTCTTGTTCATCTCATAGATTCGGTACTCTGGCTGTACCATGTATGGTGTATGTCTCCTATAAAATGGGCCGAAAGGAGAAGAATAGAAGGGGTCATGTGGTGTGCTGGACATCTTGCCTGCTTGTCGAAAATCAAGCTAAACAGAGTATCAGTAACGTCCATGCAGAGCACATGGGCTGTGTTCTTCACAGTACAAAGTAGACGCACGCACACACGCTCACACACACACAGAGGCAGGCAGGCAGGCTGAACACACTGGCTGGGAACTGCTGTCGGAGCCCTCTATAGCAAGAGGAGAGGGAGAACGAGGAGGGAGGGAGAGAGGGAGGGAGGGAGGGAGAGAGCACAGAGAAGGGAGAGGGAGAGCAGGAGCTCCAGAGGGAGGGAGGGAGGTTGGTAGGGAGGAAAGGAGGGAGGGAGGGAGGGAGAGGGAAGCTGGATAGCTTTAGGCACCACTGCTTGTTTTTAAAGAAGCAGTTTGTGGAGAGGTCATTTCCTGTCCACACTGTAGACTAGTTCAAAAATATAATTCTCCTCACAGTCTGACAAGAGGTCTAAGGTTTGGTTTTAATTTTTTTTCTCCAGCCAGGACCCTTCACAACCTGATTGCTAAGCTTGTTAGCATAGAGGTGGTTCAACCGCTGCCTGAGCGCTCACCCCTGACAGCCACACTGTTGTAATGTATCAGAAATGTGATTACTACAAAATACAGAAACACGGGCATCACGGTCCCCCGAATTTGGGCTGGGGATTCACTCACATGCCAAGATTTATCTTGGCACTGATCTCCCCATATAGTTTTGCTTTACTTGCTGTTGTTCCAAGAGCTTCTTCTATTCTCTGCATTCTGCCCCTCCACACTCCATCCCTCCCCAATCGCCTCTCTTCCCAGCCCCCTCCCTGGAGTTTACCTGAGCATTTTAAGGTAAAAACAACCATTCTGAATGTGGAATGCTCAAATATACTTCTAGGGCAATGGTCTTTTCTTCCTAGGAGGAAAAAACAATCAAAAAGCAGACCTCCTAATAAGATAGGAAAAGCAAAGGAGAAAACTCCCACCAAAAGGACCATGGAAAATTCAGTTGAGTAGGAAATTGCAGAGATAGTTGAATGAACCATCCCCAATAACATGTCCAACTCTGATGGAGACAAAGTCTTTATTTTCCAAGATTGGTCAAGTGTGTAAATCTTTTCCCAACTGTGGTATATGATAATTGGAAGAAAACCCAACAGCCCATGGGAGGGGGAAGAATCTCTACAGAGAATTAAGGGATCTAAAACATGATCAAATTCTGCTGGAACCAATGACAACCAGATATATGACACTTAAACAAAGCCTATCCACAGAAAATTTAAATGTATTGAGCTAACACCTAGCTAGGTCAGTGGTATTAAGGGAATAAAGCAAAAGACCACCAAAAAAGCATGATGAATGCAAGACCTGAATGCAAATGCATGCAAATGAGACATTTCCTCTTTTTAATAAGCAGATTAATTAACTTTATGCCCCAATTCTGGCTTGGGTATCTCCAAGTCACTAGCCAACAGGGGATAAGGTATTGCTAGTTCTGCAATCTACACTCTTAAATATACTCAGGCACCAAAATGCCCCCAAATTTCTGTCTTAATCAGTCCTTTTTCATAAGTACACGAAATGTTTGCAGAGTCCACTCCATACTTCCAACAGCGCAGCCCAACACAGTAAAGTCACTTGCCAGGATGAGATTAGGGTAGGTATTACACTAAGGCTGCTTGGAACTTGTGCTAGGAGACCCCAAGGCAGGCTAGCATGCTTGGTTTCAGGTTTCATTACAAATCCAAAAGCTGGACCAAATTTGCTGCAAGGTTTGTCAAAACACACAACCTTCTAAAGACAGGATTTCAAACAATTTTGGCGTGATTTATGTTTTGGTATGGCAGCCACTGCAAAACCTAGTGGTTTCTTAAATTCCCAAACTAAAGACGTTCCAAGAGTTTGGAGTCTGCCTGAGTTTGTGTTAACGTGGCCATTTCAGAGCAAGAATCAAAGTAACACCTAGGCAGGCATGTGCAGCCCAGTAGTAATAAAAAATGGAACAGTTCAAACATCCATTTAGGGAAAGAATCCCTTTCTGAATAAGGGTAAGTTTTGCTCCTCATTAGTTCTTGCAGACCATTCCGTGTAATAACTGGGAATATGTCTCGCTGTTAATACCGGAAGACTCCAAATTCAGAACTATCTGAAAGTTGACAATGCTTGGTCCATACCCGTGGTGCTCATCCCTGCTACTTCAAGAGTCTACAAACGGGTGTCCCTTCTCACACATCACAGATCACATGTGATCTGCCCTCATTCTAGTCAGAATGTTGATTGTACATAAGTGAAACTGATCTCTCATGTTTTTACCTTCGGCCTTTCCCTGCTGCCAGTGGGGAAAATGTCCAGGTTCCTTAGGGACACAGCACACAGGACTCACTAAGACTCGCCCTTGTTCTTTCTCTCTTTTTTGCTCTCTCAAACACACACACACACACATTCATTCATTTATTTGTTCATTTGTTTATCCACTCATTCATTTGCTATACTTGATCCTTTTGAAGTTACGATCTTCTTTCACAGTGACCACATCTGTACTTTCCTTTCTTGTCTGTCTGCAAACTCCTATGCATCCTTATAGCCAACTAACTGTCTCCTCCTCCACACATCTTTTTCAATTCATTAGGTTACTTATTCATTATGCATTCATTACACATTCATTAGTTTATTTATTCAACAGGTATTCCATTCACAGGGGGTGAGGCACAGGCTATAGCACCAGCCAGAGCACATTTCAACCCCCTGTGGTGCCACCCCTTACCTGCTGTGTGAACTTAAGCAAAGGACTCAACCTCCTTGTACCTCAGTTATCTCATCTGTACAATGGGGATGATGGTAACTAGACCATAAGATTGTCACAAAGTATTAGCTAATATGTCTGAATGTATTAGAACCCATTGCTCAAACAATGTTATCATTGTCAGGCACCTGATATCTGCTTAGGTGCTAGAGGACTTTTGGGAGGCCATGGTGACATAGCAGATGGGCCACCTGCCATCCTGCCCTTTGCAACCTAGTGAGGATAAGGGGGAGATGGCGCTGGAGAACTAGTAAACATCTAGGGGCATCCCTTCAACTTATAGTATATGCTTTGATGGAAATAACAGGAAGAGATAGAAAATCATTTCCCCCTTTGGGTCAGCAGTGTACCTTCTATATTATTCTATCAGGGGACTTATATATAAAAGTAACAATGACTTCACTTGTTCAGTACTTCCTACCTGCCAGACACTGTGTTGAGTGGTCTATACAATTAATCTTAATTAATCTCACAATAAATCTATGGGATTTGATTTGATTACTAGCTCCATTTTACTGATATGGAAACTGAGGCTTCAAGAGGCTAAGAAAGTTCTTCAAGGTCATGCAACCAATAAGCAACAGAGATGAGGTTCACACCCAGTCTGCCTGACTGTCTAGGTCTTAGGCACTTTGTTGCTCAGAGCCCAGGTTCCTCCTCATCTCGATGACATCTCTTTCTTTCTGTTTTAAAACAGATTAAAGGATGAAAATGTCTTTTTTTGTTTGTACAAATTTGTGGGGTACATGTGCAATTTTGTTACATGCATAGATTTTGTCTTGGTCAAGTCGGGGCTTTAGGGTATCCATCACCCAAATGTACATTGTACCCATTAACTAATTTCTCATCATCCACCCCGCCACCCGATCTCTGTTCTGCCCCCTGTGGCCAGTATGATGCCAAGCCCATAGTAGGCACTCAAGTAGACTTGATTAAAGGGAAGAAGAGGCAAGAGGATGAAGTGGCTCCCATCACCTGGGTTTTATTTTTCATCTTGATTAATTTCAGACCTCCATGTTCCCTTGCCTTGCTTGGCCCCCTCCCCACGAAGCCTTCCCAAACCACTCCTGCCTTTCTTGTTGTCACAATCTGCCAGCACACACTCCCAAAGCCACCCCAGAGGGTGTTTAATCTTTTGCACCATCAGGTTACCTGGTTGGTTTTTTCACTTGTTCTTCTGTCCTCTTTCCAGCTTCATGAGAGACCAGCTATGAGTTGTCTTCTTCCGGCCCAGGGCTGAGCCTGAGGAGGGAAGGAAATGAAGAGCTCGTTTTAAGACTGTAAATCAACTTGTTCAGAAAACCATAGGGAAATTCAAGTAAGTAATGTTTACATACAAATAAGTCTAACCCCAAACACAACAGTTCTATTACCCCCAAAGACTGAGCATTGCTCATTTATGTATTATTTTGCACGTGGAGCACTGAATAAGTTCCCAAAGTCATCACATAGACTTTCAAGGTGCTCTAAAAGCTGGCCTGACCTTTACACTCAGGACCTCATCTAGCCACATTCACCTCAAGTTTAACCCATGGAGTGATTATTGTTCCTTTAATGTGAAATACTTCCAAACAGTTTAAAATGTGAAGGATTTCATATGTAATCCAGATTTTCACCTTCTCTTGAAAAATCATACGCTCTGCCCACCCTTGGCCCCATCCCTGTCTGCACAGCAATTTGTAGCTGGACCTGACTCTTAGGGCTTGTAGATCCACCATGGTCTTCATCACTCTGTGGCCTTCACTATCTAGTGCTCCCAGTTTCCATGTACCTGCCTGGTCCTCCTAGGTATTTGAGTCATTGTCCTTTTCCTTAATCTACCCAATTGCTTCCTTTCCAAATCCTTCAACCAAGCTCTGTCTGCTTCAGAAGGTTAGTTTTCTTACCACTCTTCAGCTCCCTCCTCTGCCCTTCTTTACCTATTTCTGTTCCCTATCCTTTTTTCCTGCTTCTTATTAATTAAATAAACATTTAACTAATAGGTACAGGCAAAGTACAGCTGAGATGTGGTAAGGGGTAAAGATAAACAAAGACATAGACATGAAAAAGACAAAGAAGAGATGGTCTCTGCCTTCACGTGACTTACAGACATCCAAAAACATGCTTCATTCATTCAACAGTATATATTGAACTCCTATTAAGCACCATGCCAGGTGTTAGGAATATAGCCCAGGAACAAAACCAGAGGAAACACAGAGCTAATCCCCAACTCCAGGGTCTGTACAGTAGAGAGGTAGTCTAGGATAATCTTTTAAAGAATAAACTTTGGAGCCTCGTTGACGTGGCTTAAATCTTGACTCCTGAATTCAGCTGTATGACCTCAGGTACTTAACCTCTCTGTGCCTCAGTTGTCTCATCAGCAAAATGGGGCTAATAGCCATTCTATGATTCTTAGGAGGACTGCATATGTTAATACATGTAAATTGATTAGAACAATGTCTGGCATTTAGTAAGTGCTCATAATTATTACTGCTGTTATTAGAGGAGGTAATAAGAATTAACTAATCTCAGAAGTAAATGTAAAGGGTTACTGTGAAGTATAGAGGACAGGATGGGATAAAGAGTAGGCATAAGCAGTAGGGATGGTGCAGGAAAAAAATCTAAGGCATAATGTGGTAGACACCTTCAAATTTCTAAATGAAATGCTAATTTACAAAGAGCCTTAAAGGAAGGAGGGATTCATTCAAAGTACTTAAATCAAGGGAGACTTCACAGAGGAGCTGGCATTTGTGTTCATCCTTGAAGATCAGTCACAGAGACAAAAATGAAAGTTTGAGAAAGGCCATGCCAAGCAGAGGGGACACCCTGGAAATGAAAACATTTGACATCAAGCAAAGTCAAGAAACTCTGTGAAAGTAAAGACAGGAAAAAGATGTTGAAGCCCAATTTTAGAAGGCCTTAAGTGCCATTTTAAGGAATTTGCAGTTTATAGCACAGGCGCTGGGGAGCCAGGAAATGAATGACAAGTTAAATACTTTGTTCAAGTAAGATGACTTGCAAATACAAGAAGAATGGATTGGATTCAAACAAACCCAAGAACTGAACCAGGCTTTGGGAAGTTGATTTTGGTCAACAGAGTCCCTAGCATACATCTGCTTAGAGAACTCTCTTGGAGCATATGAAACAGAAAACCCAGAACAGAGGTTGAAAAAGCTTTCTCATTGCTTTTGGCCATTACCTAGAATTAAAATGTTTTATGACTTTGTGGAATTCTTTATTTTATTGTTTTAGAGATGGGGTCTCAGTCTATCACCCAGGCTGGAGTGCAATGGCATGATCATAGGTCACTGCAGCCTTGAACTCCTGCGCTCAATCAAACTCCTGCTTTAGCCTCCCAAGTAGCTGGGACTACAGGTGCATGCCACCATGCCTGCTAATTTTTTTTTTTCATTATTTTTTGGAAATGGGGTCTAGCCATGTTGCCCATGCTGGTCTCAAACTCCTGGCCTCAAGGGATCCTCTCACCTCAGCCTTCCAAGTCACTGGGATTATAGGCACAAACCACTGCACCTGGCTAACTTTATGGAATTCTTATAGTCTGTCTTCTTAACAGCACCAGTAGTCATTGTTCAGGCATTTAGAATTTATAAATTGAGTTTACAATTGAGAAGGGCATTGCTAAGCACACAAAAGGGCTTGGAAATCTGTCTCTACCCTGAAGTATTAGAAGTATCTTGGATTTCCTTTCTTGTGGTGTTCACTGTCATTCTCTAATGTCTTCTTGATTAAATCAAATCTAGTAATTATGATGGCTAAGGAAGGCCATAGCCAATAAGAACAGGTTATTTCTGGAGTATCAACAGTAAAATCCAACCCCATTGCATGGACCATTCAACCTTCATTTAATCATTCAACAGGCATTCCCTGAGTGCCTGTGATGTGCTGGACCTGCCTCTCTCAGAATCTGCAATCTGGTCCTCTCCTACCTTTCCAACTATATCTGTGTCCCATGATCCCCATGACACTTCTTCCACTTAATTCCTAGAACACATCAAACTCTTTTTTCTAGATTCTAGAACCCTCTTCTCTTTGGCCCTAGCATGGCTAGCTCCTTCTCAGCTCAAGGTGTTACCTTTTCAGAGAAGCCATCTATAACCAAGTTATATAAATAATGTATCCATGCTCCATCACTTTCTATCATTGAATTCTGTTTGTTACGTCTCCAATGCTGATCACTATTTGTAATCACATCTAAATTTGCTATTTACTTATATATTGCCTGTGCCTACTATAAGACTGTAAATTTCACAAGTGCTAATGATGCGTTAGTTTTATATACCAAGGTGCACTCAGAATGTAACATGAGGTGTGGCACATGTGGGTGCTCGGTATATTTTTGTAAAAAAAAAGGATGAAAACTTATCAAAGTTAATCCTAGGAGCTGTCCCAGCAATTTACGTCCTCTAATTCCAGACCGGGCTATCCACACACCAGGGTTTATTTATTTACTTTTTCATGTAGAAAGCATTTATCGGGGCGGGGAGAGAGACAAGATGTCTGACCAGAGACATCAGCTGACAGATCATCTCAGAAAGAAGGAAAAGTTTTAGATGAAAAGGGGAAAAAAAAACATAGATCATATCTAATTCTGAGGGAAAAGAGCCAGAACCCACCAGAGACTCCACGGGAAGTAGTTGCAGAGCAGAACAAGGAGAAAGGTATCTGCAGAGACCAACCCCTGAGAGGCTTGGAGTCCAGCGAAAAGGGTAGGTGGGGGGTTTGTTTCTCCCTCCCTCACATCTCTGGCAGTCAGCAGGCTCCCGGGCTGCTGGAGAGGCTTTCTACCCTTAGGAGCCTAAAAGCTGCTGCTGCCAGTAAACGGGGAACTTCTTGAGGATGAAGAGCCAGGCTGCCAGCCCCCTTGGGGTTGCTTCCCGTCACCACAGACCCGAGCTGACGTGGCAGGCGCCATGTTGCTTCTCCACCGACCGTGCACCTTCGCCCTCCCCAGGGGCTCAGGCCCTCAGTTCCCACCTCTCTTGTTCCCGCACAAGCGTTTCCCAACTCTGGCCCAGACTGCAGGAGCCACGGGGGCTCATGGGTCCCAGGGGGACCATAAGCATGACCCCAGAACCTGGACATTCTGGGAGGCTGCCTTCCAGAGAGAAGGACAGAGACGACCACAGTGCTAGTTTTCCTCCATTCAGACTCTTTTCCTCCCCTTCCCCTCCCCCACCCAGGGCTTCCAAGACAGATGATTGAGCCGGGGTTCTCAGGAGTGGCTGTTTCCCCTCTATTGGTGCCTACACCACAATGGGGCTTCCACAGAGAGTGGGGCTCAAATCTTTCCTCTTAAAAACCTGCAGTGGACTAAGGGATGCTTGGATTGTGAGCTCCATGCTCACCAGTTCTCCCTGGTGCTGCTAGCCCAGCTGCTCCATCAGAGCAGAGCACACCTGGAAGCAGAGGGATATCAAGCCTGCTTGAGCACACCATAGGCAGCTCAGGACCAGCACACCTCTCCCTGGCACAGTCAGGGATTGATCTTTGGGGATCCAGGGACAGGCCCACAGTCCAGATCCTCTACCCCCATGTCTCTATCGTGTTGCTGAGGGGCACGTAGGGAAGATTTGTGAACTAATCTCAGGAGGCGAGGGAGCCCAGATGGGGAGAACTGGAAAGAGAGTGCAGTGCGGGTCCTGGACAGGAACGCTCCCACCCTGCAGCACCTTTGCTGAGGAGCTTGGCTGGCTTGGGTTCCCGCCTGCTGGAAGACCACAAAGCAGGGGAGGCACTGGAAGAGTGAAACCCACTCCTCACAGGCAGACTGTGAATCTCAGATGGCCCCTCCCCCACAAGCAGACTTTCTGGCTGGATGGGGTCCTTCAGCCCCTCCCTGGTGGCTTTCCCCAGAAGGCTGGGAGAATACCTTTGACCTCTACCAAAACAGTACCTTACCAGGTTTAGTGGAGCCTGAGGGCAAGCTCACCCAACCCAGCCCCACCCAGCCTTACTTTCCCACCCACCCCTGCTGAGGTGGAGAATAAGGACTCACCTGGAAGTTCCAGGACCCCACCCACCACTTGGGGCATTTGAGTGCTTCTCTTGAGGGGCTAGAGCCGGTTACAGGTCCCAAAAACAACAATGCAACTGGTTCTTTCTGGCAAGCACCACCTACTGGCAGGGAGGTCAATTTGTACAGACCTTTACAGCATTTACTGACTCAACCATAGGTGTAGTTGATTATTACCCACAAGCATCATTTACTGTTTCAAAGATTAAACTGGGTGCGCCAATATAATTCACACTGTTAAGAAGACCACAGGGCTGGGGAAAGAGAAAGGATTTCAAAGACCTCCATCCTCCCTCATCAACACAAGACAGGGAATCTGTTCACACACATAGCTCACCACCACTACAGCTTATAAACAACTAGTAACTAAGAAAACCACTACACTAAGGATGTCTATAACCAAGGAATCCATCCAGAACCTAGACCACCATCAAAGCACCCACAAGAAAAGCCAAAGGTTCTTACCCGACATATGCTACAGACACACCCATATGAGTGAAGGGGGGAAGCCCCATCTAAACAAAAGAAATCCAAAAACAAGAAGTGATAGCTCCTCCAGATGAGAAAGAACCAGCAAAAGAACTCTGGAAGTAGGAAAAATCAGAGCAAAAGGACACCCCCAAAAGAGCACACCAGTTCTTTAGCAATGGATCCCAACCAAATAAAAATATTGAAATGACAGATAAAGAATTCCAAATATGGATTGTAAAGAAGCTCAATGAAATCCAAGAGAAAATAGAAAAACAATCCCAAAAAACCCAGAAAAACAACACAGGAAATGAATGAAAAATTTACTAAGGAAATAGATACATTTAAAAAAAAACAAATATAACTTCAGAAAATGAAGAATTCATTTAAGAAAATACAAACACAGTGGAAAACTTTAAGAATAGACTAGACCAGGGAGAAGAAAGAATTTCAGAGCTTGAAGACAACTCTTTTGAATTAATTCAGTCAGTCAAAAATAAAGAACAAAAATAAAGAGGAACAAACAAAGCCTATAAAAATATGGGATTATGTAAAATGGCCAAATATAAGAATCATAGACATCCCTGAAGGTGAAGAAGAAAATGCACAAGGGCTGGAAAACCTATTTGAGGGAATAATTGAGGAAAACTTCTCTGGTCTTGCTAGAGATTTAGGCATCCAGGTACAAGAAGCTCAACAAACACCTGGGAGTTCCATTGAAAAGAGGCAATGACCAAGACATATAGTCATCAGACTGGCCAAAGTCAACATGAAGGAGGAAATCCTGTGAGCTGTGAAATAAAAACATCAAGTAGCTTACAAAGGAAAACCCATCAGACTAACTGCAGACTTCTCAACAAGCCAGAAGGGATTGGGGGCCCATCTTCAGTCTTCTTAAACAGAACAACTGCCAGCCTAGAACTGTGTATTCTGCAAAAGTAAGTTTCATATATGAAGGAGAAATAAAGAATTTTCCAGGCAAGAACACACTGAGGGAATTTGTCAAGATGAAACCTGCCCTACAAGAAACACTCGGTACTGCATTATACATGGATCAGCACAACAGACACCCACCAACGTAAAACCGCCCAAAACCTAAATCCCAGAGCTCATATAAAATGATAGCAAAAGAGGGTAAACAAAGCAATAAGGTACTACCCAACATGATAGACAGAACAGCATCCCACATATCAATCCTATCAATCAATGTGAATGGTCTGAATGCTCTACTCAACAGACATAGGCTGGCTGAATGGATGAAAAATAAAATCTAAGTATCTGCTGTCTCCAGAAAACACATCTAACCCACAAGAATTCATACAGACTTAAGGTGAATGGATGGAAAAAAATACTCCTTACAAAGGAAAACCAAAAGAAAGCAGGTGTAGCCATTCTAATATCAGATAAAATTGACTTTAAATTGACAATGTTAAAGAAAGACAAAGATGGTCATTATATAATGGTAAAGGGAGTAATTCAACAAGAAGACATAACAATCCTAAATATCTATGCACCTAACACAGGAACACCCAGATTCATAAAGCAAATTCTACTAGATCTAAGCAAAAACATAAATGACAGCATTGTAATTGCCAGGGACTTCAACACCCCACTGATGGAGCTGGACAGATCTTCCAAGCAGAAAATAAATAAAGAAACACTGGACTTAAATGAGACTCTAGAATAAGTGGGACTAACAGACATTTACACAACATTTTACCCAGAAACTACTGAATATACCTTCTTCTCATCAGCACATGGAACATTCTCCAAGATTGATCATATCTTAGGCCATAAAACATGTCTCAAAAATTCAAAAAAGTAGAAATCATACCATGTGTCTTCTCAGACCACAATAGAATAAAACTAGAAATCAATTCCAAGAGAAATACCTGATTTGACACAAACTCATGGCAATTAAACAACCTTCTGCTGAATGATTATTGGGTCAATAATGAAATTAAGATGGAAATCAAAAGATTCCTTGAATTGAATGACAAAGGGGACCCAAGCTATCAAAATCTATGGGATTCAGCAAAAGCAGTACTAAGGGGAAAATTAATAGCCTTAAATGCCTACATCAAAAAGACAGAAAGACCACAAACTGACAATCTAATGACACATCTGAAGGAACTAGAAAAGGAAGAGCAAACCAAACCCATAGCCAGCATAAGAAAAGAAATAACTAAGTTTAGAGCAGAGCTAAACAAAATGGAAAGGAAAGAAACAATAAAAAAGATTAACAAAACAAAAAGTTGGGTCTTCAAAAAGATAAACAAAATTGATAGACTGCTTGCTAGATTAACCAGGAAAAGAAGAGAAAGGACCCAAATAAGCTCAATCAGAAATGAAAAAGGAGATATTACAACTGATATAAGAGAAATACAAAATACCATCTGTAAACACTACTAAAATCTCTATGCACATAAACTAGAAATTGTTATGGAAAAGGACAAGTTCATGGAAACACACAACCTCCCAAGGCTCAATCAGAAAGGAATAGAACTCCTGAAAAGACCAATAACAAGCAGTGAGATTGAAGTAGTAATAAAAAAATCTTCCAACAAAAAAAAACAAGCCCTGGACCAGATGGATTCACAGCTGAATTTTACAAGACCTGCAAAAAAAAGCTGGTACACATACTGCAAAAATTATTGCATAACATTGATAAGAAGAAAATCGTCCCCAACTCATTCTATGAGCCAGTATCACCTTGATACCAAAGCCAGGAAAGGACACAACAAAAAAAGAAAACTACAGACCAATATCCCTTATGAATACAGATACAAAAATCTTCAATAAAATACTAGCAAACTGAATTCAACAACACACTAAAAAAAGAAAATATACACCATGACCAAGTGGGCTTCATCCCAAGGATGCAAGGATGGTTCATCACAAGTAAACCAATAGATATTATTCACCACATAAACAGAAGCAAAAACAAAGACCATATGATCATCTCAATAGATGTAGAAAAAGCATTTGACAAAATCCAGTACATTTTCATGATAAAAACCTTCAACAAACTAGGCATAGAAGGAATGTATCTCAAAATTATAAAAGCCATATATGACAAACGCACAACCAACATTATACTGAATGGGGAAAAGTTGAAAGCATTCCCCCTAAGAACTGGAACAAGGCAAGGGTGACCACTGTCACCACTTCTATTCGACATAGAGTTGGAACTCCTATACAGAGTAATCAGGCAAGAGAAAGAAATAAACGGTATACAAATCAGGAAAGAGGAGGTCAAACTATTGCTTTTCACTGACAATATGATCTTATACATAGAAAACCCCAAAGACTCCACCAAGAGATTCCTGGAATTGATAAACAAATTCAGCAAAGTCTCAGGCTACAAAATCAATGTACACAAATCAGTAGTATTTCTATACACCAATAGCAGTCAAGCTGAGAGTCAAATCAAAGACTTAATACCATTCACAAAAGCTACAAAGAAAATAAAGTACCTAGGAATGTACTTAACCAAGGAGGTGAAAGATCTCTACAAAGAAATCTATGAAACACTGAGGAAAGAAATTGCAGATGACACAAACAAATGGAAAAACAATCATATTCATGGATCAGTAGAATCAACATTGTTTAAATGTCCATACTACCCAAAGTGATTTACAGATTCAATGCAATCCCCATCAAAATACCAACATCATATTTCACAGATCTAGAAAAAAATAATTCTATACTTCAAAATGCAATCTTAAGCAATCTTAAGCAAAAGGAACAAATCTGGAGGCGTCACATTACGAGACTTCAAACTATTCTACAAGGCTATCATGACCAAAACAGCATGGTATTGGCACAAAAATAAAGACGTAGACTAATGGAACAGAACAGAGAACCCACGTATAAAACCATCTACATATAGCCAACTGATCTTTGACAAGGCAAACAACAATATACACTGGGAAAAAAGAGGCCCTTTTCAATAAATGGTGCTTTGAAAATTGGATGCAGAAGAATGAAACAGGATCCATCTGTCACCATTCACAAAAGTTAATTCAAGATTGATAAAAGACTTAAATATAAGACATGAAACCATAAGAATTCTAGAAGA
Source organism: Daubentonia madagascariensis (assembly GCA_023783475.1). Taxonomy (NCBI): domain Eukaryota; kingdom Metazoa; phylum Chordata; class Mammalia; order Primates; family Daubentoniidae; genus Daubentonia; species Daubentonia madagascariensis. The sequence goes on from JAKFHU010001769.1 coordinate 12,818,236, forward strand.
AAATTTATGAAATGTAGGAAAAACTCTTCTAGATATCAACCTATTCAAAGAATTTATGACTAAGACCAAAGGCAATTACAGTAACAACAAAAATAAATAAATGGGACTTGATTAAATTAAAAGACTTCTGTGTAGCTAAGGAAATAATCAACATAGCAAATAGACAACCTACAGAATGGGAGAAAATATTTGCAAGGTATACATCCAATAAAGGGCTAATAACCAGAGTCTACAAAAAACTCAAGCAAATCAGCAAGAAAAAAACAAAACAAACAACCCCATTAAAAAGTGGGCAAGAGACAAGAACAGAAGCTTTTCAAAAGAAGATAGACAAATGGCCAATAAACATACCAAAAAATGCTCAACTTCATTAATCATCAGGGAAATGTAAATTAACACCACAATGAGATATCACCTTATGCCTATTAGAATGGCTTTTATTAAAATGTCCAAAAACAATACATGCTGGTATGGATGCAGAGAAAAAGGAAAACTTATACACTGTTGGTGGGACTGCAAACTTGTACAGCCTTTATGGAAAACAGTACAGAGATTCCTCAAAGAACTAAAAGTAGACCTACCATATGATCCAGCAATCCCACTACTGGGTATCTCCCCAAAGGAAATAATTCTACACTTCATTTGGAACCAAATTTTATTAAAAAGACACCTGTGTGCAAATGTGAATTGCAGCACAATTCACAATTGCCAAGATGTGGAATCACCTAAGTGCCCATCAATTCATGAGTGGATTAACAAAATGTGGTATATGTATACCATGGAGTACTACTCAGCCATAAAAAGAGATGAATTAATGCCTTTTGCAACAATTTGGATGGAACTGGAGATCATTATCCTAAGCAAAGTACCTAAAGAATGGAAAAACAAACACTGCATATACTCGCTATAAAATTGGAACTAACCGATGAGCACACATGCGCACAGAGGGAAGTAAAAGTCATTGGAAATCAAGCAGGGGAGGGAGGAGGGGATGGGCAAAAACCTACCTAATGGGTGCAATAAACAGTATTTGGGTGATGGGCACACTTATAGCCATGACTCAAGCATTACAAAAGCGATCCATGTAACCAAAACATTTATACCCCCTTAATATTTTGAAATTAAAAGAAAAAGAAAAAGAAAAAACCAAAAGCATTTATTGGGTACTTACAAATCAGATACTATGCTAGGCATTGTACAAACAAAAATGGACAAATTTGATAACTTTAGAGATTCCTTTTCCAGGAGCTAATTCCCTGTAAAGCCCTTTGTCATCATTAATTATTTAATACCCAAAAGATCTCAGAGCTAATATTGAGACTTCTGTAATCACCCTGTACTCTCTATTCAGTTTTGTCTCTTCCTGTGTAAACTGGGCAAGTCACATCACTGAAGTTAGCTTTGCTTTCTTTATTTGCAAAATGCAGGTAATAGTACTAATTTTATAGGGTCCTTATGAGGAATTAAGGAAGAATATTTTCTGCTCAATAGTAGCAAATAGCAAATTCAGATGCGGTAGGATCTATCATCAGGACTTGGTCCCTGCAAGCAGGATTTCCTCACTCTTGGGCAGACTCTGTCCATGTGGTGACAGTGGGTGGGGCTGGGCTCATAGCCTCCCAGTTTAGCCCAGCAGAAAGAGGGATTTCCTCTCCAAGAGTTCCAGCAAAAATCTCAGCTTTGTGTTTCATTGCCTGACTTGGACATAAATGTCCACATCTAAACTAATCTCTGGGGCCAAGGGAGTGGCTAGCTCTGGGTCACAGACCCACTCTTCCAGCCTGGGCAGGATGGGCCCTGCTGGATCCAGGGAGGGCCCCATTACCAGGATGTGTGTGTAGTGGGTTGAATTGTGTCTCCCCAAAATATATGTGCAAGTCCTAAGCTTTAGTACCTGTGAATGTGAGTTAATTTGTAAATAGGGTCTTTGTGGATATATTAATAATCAAACTAAAATGAGGTTTTACTGGATTAGGGTGGGCCCTTAATCTGATGACTAATGTCCTCATAAGGAGAGACACACACAGAGGGAAAAGGCCACGTGAGAAGGGAGGCAGGGACTGGAGTGATGCAGCTATAAGCCAAGGAACACCAAGTACTCCCAGAAACCTCCAGAAGCTAGGAAGAGGCAAGGAAGTATTCTTCACTAGAGACTTCAGAGGGAGCATGGTCCTGCCAACACCTTGATCTTGGACATCTAGTCTCTAGAACTGTAAGAGGCTATAAATTTCTGATGATTTAAGCCACTCAGTTATACTACTTTGTTATAGCCCTAGCAAACTAATAGAGAAGGAAAATGGGTCCAGTATTCAAAGCCTCTGATATCCAACATGAACTGGAAGGGAGTGTAAGAAGACCCTGCCTGTTGTCTTTTCCTGTACTAATAAGGGCAATAATAATAACAATAATAGTGTCATTTACTGATTGCCTGCTATTTGCCATGCAAATGTAAAGTCTGATACTTCACATAAAATTATGTCTTTGGAGCCTCACACCACTCCTGCTGAGTTAGATATGTCTTCCTGTATGCACGAAGAGCTATCACACAGAATATGGTCCTCCTTCTTGTATTACCAATAGGATCTGCGAGAGCAGGTTCTGCATTTTTTTAACCTTTATATGACACCAGCCCCTCAAATCTCTCATACATATGCACACAGACACAGGCACGCACACCATGCCACATCCCTAAACTGTGTTTGCATCAAATAAATGGGGTGGCAAATATTTCCCAAATGAATAAATGGCGGCCTGTGTTAGCTAAATCTCTGAATGTTACAAATTTTGTTACCAAAAAATTATTATCCATGGTATCCTGTTTTTCTGCTTGCATTCTATTTTACCAGAACTTTCTTCGAGCCATTCCCCCCTCCAATCTGCCAGAACTAGTTTTACTCATCCAGATTTGAGCCACACGGAGAATTGCAGATCGGCCGCTGTCATCAGGACTCCTGGAGACACCCCGAAGGCTGGGAGAAAGACAGTGTGCTGTGCAAAGTCTCCCAAAGCCTGCCAAGGACAAACTTCCATGGCACAACTTGGACCCTGACAATCATTTGCGAACAAAGGAGCCACCAAGCCTGTGCCTGCTCGGAATTGACTTTTGCGTCCCTTTATTATTGGGACTGACATCTGAAGCGTGTGTATTTTTCTTTCATAAAAGCCCACCCTAATCCAAGATCAAACAATTTATTTTGGAAAATAACTGTACATAATGGTACATTTTCCAGAACCGGCCAGGTTTCCCCTGTCATTTGCCATTGCCTTTGAAGTATTTAATAGCTGAGGTAACTCGGAGAAATGACTATGCTCCTGAAAGCTGTACTTACTGTTGCTACCATTTGCTAGGGACTTACCATTCACCCCACTTTTATCAGCCCACTTTTTGCTCTTATCTGTTTTGTTTCCCAAGTATGTTGTCATTGTATAGTTTTCTACACATCATCTCTAGGAGATACGGAGGATTTCCTTCTGTAAATGGACCTTAACTGATTTCACTGTCCCCTGCAGTTGACAGTTGCATTGTTACCAATTTTTTTCTAATGTAGCAATCCTTGAATGAATATCCTTATATCTTTTTGTACATCCATATGTACTCACAACAAAACTCTTAAGGTAAAATCATTATAAGGCAAAGGGTATGTACTTTGGTAAACTTCTTGTTACATATTGCCAAATTGCCCTATAAGTGACTTCTATGGATATAGTCCCACTGTTGTCTTTAATTTTGATTTCATTTTTATGTCACAAGTATGACACACACTCATGAAGGAAATTGACACAATACTTCAAAGTATGAAGAAAAATATGAAAAGAGCCTGATTTTCTCCACTGTACATGTTGTGCAGAAAGACCCAGTAACTCATCTCTGAGCACGTGGTTAGCCCTCCAGCCATGATGCTGGCAGAAGAGTATCTGCCTTATGGATGTGTAGTACTGGAGCTGACAAATCCCTGAGTGTTTTCTAATTTTTCATGATCAGAAACAATAGGGCAATGAATATTTGGCATTCATCCTTCAGCACTGGACATAAAGGTTACTTCTTGAGGGAGCTTTCCCTGACTCTCTAATCTATATTTTAACTTTTTCTTTGATTCATTAATTGGACTAAGAGGCCCTGAGCTCTGTGCCTAGCAACTACCACCCGCACAGTGTCTTGTACTCTGTACATTATGAAAAACTGGGCCTACATATATTTATTGATGTATAGAAAACATTTCTAAACATGTAACATGTTGTAAGATATGTTATCAGTGACAACTTAATCTCAAAATGAATCAATATTTTATATGCACAATGTCCTGCATGCTCAGTTCAATTGAACAAACATATGTTGTCACCATGATGCCTCAGATACTAGGCAGGTGTTAGGAATTGTGATGGTTAATTTTATAGGTCAACTTGACTGGACAACAAGGTGCCCAGATAGTTGGTCAAAATTTATTCCAGATGTGTCTATGAGGTGTTTCTGGATGAGATTAACATTTGAATTGGTAGACTGAGTAAGCAGACTAAGGGGATTAACCCTGAATTCCTGAAGGAACTGTGTGGCCTCCCCTGAGGCAGTTGCTGTGCAGGACAATGCTGAGTATCCTCAGGACCACCCTCTCTTTGCTCCTAGACCTATAACTAGACTCAAGTTCCAGCAGGCCCCAAAGGTGAGGTGAAAAGTGTGACCCATGAGGAGGTGCATTGCACTCCAAAAAATCTACTTGAGTTTTCTAGTTCATATGGACAGAAATCCAGGGAACATGTGTACGAATGGATATTAAGGGTGTGAGATAATGGTGTAAGGAATGTAAAGTTGGATCAGACTGAATTTATTGATATGGGCCCATTAGGTGAGATTCTGCATTTAATGCTGCAGCCCAGGGAGTTAGATAGGACTCTAGCAGTTTGGTTGGTTGGTTGGTTGGTTGAAACATGGGCCAAAGGGGGGCCCACAGTAAGCAAGTTGGAAATGCCTGAACTGTCTCGATTTAATGTAGAGGAAGGAATTCAGAAACTTAGAGAGAAAAAATGTTAGAATAAGTTTGTCATGTAAAACTCAACTCACCCACACTGGGAGAGTCCAAACACATACCTTTCACCACAACTGTGAGGACTGTGAGGAATGAATTTCACAGAAGAGTCCCAGAATCCTTGCACAGCTCTCTGATTGCTCTTCTATACAGCACGGACTTATAGTGGAAGCTTCAGTTGCTGAATTGGGAAATCTAAATGCAATGGAAGTGATTGGATCCTGGGCTGTCAGGTGCAAAGTCGTAGCAACTCAACCCCCAGAGGCCAGGTGGGCACGGCTCCCATAATGGACAGCTGAGTCAAAGCAGCAATTGGAGTGGACTGGTTCACACTGACGCATGGTGTTGGCTAGTTGATCAGGTGTTCCTAGAAATGGAATGGATAGGAACCCTACTACATTCTTACTTAACGTGTATAAGCAGAAAAGTCCTAGGTTAAGTGAACAAAAATCTAACTTGAATCATAAAATCAGAGAGTCACAGGCCCTCCCAGGTCCCCTTGAGGAAGGACCCCAGTATATTGCCAGAAATTTATACTGTTGATCTTTCTCACAGCCTTCTCCAAAGTGACCTATGGCCTTTTACCAGGATAACAGCACATTGGGGAAAAGGAAATAATCTGATATTTCAGGGACTACTGGACACTGTCTCTGAGCCCCCACTAATTCCAGGAGACCCAAAATGTCACTGTGGTCCACGTGTTAGAGTAAGGGCTTGTGGATAACAGGTGATCAATAGAGTTTTAGCTCAGATTTGACTCATGGTGGGTCTAGTGGGTCCTTTGAACCCATTCTGCAGGTATTTTCCCTGTTCCAGAATAGATCACGGGAATAGTCATACTCAGCAGCTGGCAGAATCCTCACATCAGTTCCCTGAGCTATGGAGCAAGGGCTATTATGGTAGAAAAGGGTAACTGGAAGCCACTAGAAGAGCCACTACCTAGGAAAATAGTAAAACAAAATCAATATTGCAGTCCTGGAAGGATTGCAGAGATTACTGGCCTAGAGATCTTCAGGACTTGAAAGAGGCAGGAATGGTGAATCCTGCCACATTGCCATTCAACTCACTTATTTGGCCTGTGCAAAAGACAGATGGATTCTGGAGAATGACAGTGGATTATCCCAAGCTTAAATAGGTGGTGACTCCTATCGCAGTCTCTGTACCAGGTGTGGTTTCATTGCCTGAGCAAAGTAACTTATCCCCTGGTACCTGATATACAGCTGTTGATCTGGAAAATGCTTTTTCTCCATACCTATCAGTAAAGACCACCAGAATCAGACTGTTTTCAGCTGGCAAGTCCAGCAATACACCTTTACACCAACTTTCTAGTCCTATGTCATCATTTAGTTCACAAGGACCTTGATCACCTTTCCCTTCTGCAAGATAACACACTGGCCCATTACACTGATGACATTGTGCTGTTTGGACCTCATGAACAAGAAGTATCAACTGCTCTAGACTTACTGGTAAGACATATTTGCATGTCCAAAGTCATGAAATAAATTTGACAAAAATTCAGGAGCCTTCTACCTCAGTGAAATTTCTAGGGGTCCAGTGCTGTGGGATTTGCTGAGATATCTCTTCTGAGGTGAAGGATAAATTGTTGCATCTGGCCCCTCCTACAACCAAAAAAGAAATACAATGCCTAGTAGGCCTCTTCGGCGTTTGGAGGCAACATATTCCTCATCTGGGTGTATTAGTCCAGCTCATTTACTGAGTGACCCAAAAAGCTGCTAATTTGAGTGAGGCCCAGAACAGGAGAAGCCTCTGCAAGAGATTCAGCCTGCTGGACCATAAAATTCAGAAGATCCAATGGTACTTGAAGAGTCAGTAGCAGACAGGGATGGGATGCTGTTGGGAGCCTCCAGCAGGCCCCAGTAGGTGAATCATAACATAGGCCCTTAGGATTTGGGGCAAGCCCTGCCATCCTCTGTGAATAAGTACAATCTTTTTGAGAAATAGCTCTTGGCCTGCTACTGGGTCTTAGTAGAGACTGAAAACTTAACCATGGGCCACCAAGTTACTAGAGGACCTGAACTGAGTGTTATCTGGCCTGCCAAGCTATACATGGAGGCATACACAGCAGCACTCCATCATCAAATGGGGGGGGGTGTATACATGCTTGGGCCCAAGCAGGCCCCACGGGCACAAGTAAGTCACATGAAGAAGTGACCAAATGCCCATGGTCCCACCTCCTGCTGCACGGTCTTCTCTCCCCCAGCCTGCACCTATGGCCTCACTAGGAGGCCCCTACAGTCTATTGTTAGAGAAAGAAAAGACTTGTGTCTGGCTTGCAGATGGTTCTGCTGGATATGTAGGCACCACTGAAAGTGGACAGCTGCAGGGTGACCCCCTCTGAGGATAACAGTCAGCCTCTTTCCCTAGCCAACCCTTCCATCACCCAGTGGGCCCACATACAGTGGCCATGGTGTCAGGGATGGAGGTCACACATGGGTTCACTAACATGAACTTCCACCCACCAAGGCCAAGCTGACTATGGCCACTGTTGAGAGCCCAGTCTACCAACAGCAGAGACCAATATTGAATCCCCAATATGGCACCATTCCTAGGCGTGACCAGCCAGTTATCTGGTGGCAGGTTGATTACATTGGACCACCTTCGCCATGGAAGGAACAATGTTTTGTTCTTACTGGAATAGAGACTTACTCTGGACATGAATTTGCCTTCTCCGGATGCAATGCTACTGCCAAATTACCATCCATGTACTTACAGAATGCCTTATCCATCATCTCCACCATCACAGCATTCCACACAGCATTTGTTCTGACCAAGGAACTCACTTTACAGCAAAAGTGTGGCAACAGGCCCACACTCGTGGAATTCACTGGTCTTACCATGTTCCCCGCCATCATAAAGCAGATGCATTGATAGATTGGTGAAACAGCTTTTTGAAGACTCAGTGACAGTGCTAGCTAGGTGGCCATACCTTGCAGGGCTGGGGCAAGGTACCCCAAAAGGCTGCATATGCTCTGAATCAGCATCCAATATTTATACGGTGTTGTTTCTCCGATAGCCAGGATTCACAGGTCCAGGAATCAAGGGTAGAAATGAAAGTAGCACCACTCACCACTACCCCTAGTGACTCACTAGCAAAATATTTCCTCCCTGTTCCTACAACCTATGCTCTGCTGGCCTAGAGGTCTCAGTTCCAAAAGGGAGGGATGCTTCCACCAGGACTCACAACAAGAACTCCCTTGAACTGGAATTGAAGACTGCCACCTGGCCACATTGGGCTTCTCAAGCCTCTGAGTCAACAGGCTGAGAAAAGACTTACTGTACTGCCTGGGATGACTGATCATGACTTCCAAGGGGGAATTGGACGCTATCCCACAATGGAGGTAAGGAAGAGTATGTCTGGAATGTAGGAGATCCCTCAGGGTGTCTCAATATCACCATGTTCTGTGGCTAAGGTCCATGAAAAATCACAGTAACCCAATCCAGGCAGGACTACTAATAGCCCAGATGCTTGGGCCACAGGTGAAGAACCACAACCAGCTGAGGTGCTTGCTGGAGGTAAGGGGAATACAGAATGGGTAGTGAAAGAAGGAGGCTATAAGTACCAGCTACAACCGTGTGACCAGTTACAGAAATGAAGACTGTAATTTTCATGAGTATTTCCTCCTTATTTTTGTTATAATTATGTCTCTGTGTGTATATGTGTATTAAGCAAATATCTTTGTTTTTTTCTCTCTTATCTCTTTATCATATAACATATATTGACTTTATATCATGATATTTAAGAATTGTTAACATTACATCATAGTATTTAAGTTATGGGACATCAGGAGAAGAATAAACACCACTCAAGGACTTTACCTCCTCTTCTGGGGAAGGGGTTAGTGCATTTCTGGTTGTACACAGAATGGTTGTATATTGTTTGGTAGAATTTTAAACTTTTAAATTTCTTTATTTGGAGAATAACAGTGGTTTAAGAAGACATGACAAGGGATGGACTTGTGATTGTTAATTCTATATGTCAACTTGACTGGGCCATGGGATGCCTAGATATCTGGTTAAACATTATTTCTGGGTGTGTCTGTGACGGTGTTTTTGGAAGAGATTAGTATTTGAATTGGTGGACTGAGTAAAACAGATGGCCCTCCCTAACGTGGGATCATCCAATCCATTGAAGCCTCAATAGAATAAATGGTGAGCATTAACTGAATCATGTATCATGATTATATAAGATGGTAACATTAGTTGAAGCTGAGTGAAGGGTATTATAGGAACTCTTTGTGCTATTTTTTTGCACCTTTTCTGAAAGTCTAAATTTATTTCAAAATTTAAAAAAATTAAATATACAGCCATCCCTTTTCAGATGCCATAACAAGGGATGCTCAAGTCACTTATTTGCATATAACCTACACACATCCTCGCATGTACTTTAAATCATCTCTAGATTACTTATAATACCTAATACAATGTAAACGCTATGCAAATAGTTTATGTTTAGGGAATAATGACAGGGAAAAAAAAGTCCACCCCTGTTCAATACAGACACAACCATGCCAATTTTTTTTCTCAAATATTTTTGATCTGCAGTTGGTTGACTCCACAGTGCAGAACCCACAGATGTGGAGGGCCAACTGTACTACTAGAAATTGTAATATTCTCTTCCTGTGTTTGGTGGATTCTCTTGCCCAGTCCATGTTAGAGAGCCTGTCCTAAGATTCCTAAACTGAGCCTTCTGTGCTTCCCCACTCCCATGCTTTTGCTAAAGCTGTTCCCACCATCAGAAATTCCCTCCACAATTATTTAAGGGCCCACAGTTTGTAGAGAGAACTGATGTCTGCAATTGTTGGACCGAATGCTATCATTACCAACCTACTTCTCATGATTGGTTGTCGATTATCCTTCTAAAACGCCCTTCTAGATGTATGAGGATTCCAAATTGATCTCACCAACAGGCCAGATAAGAAAAACATGTGCTGTATTCTCATATTCATCTTACAGTTGAAGAAACACATTCCAAGAAGTCAAATAATTTGCACACTTAGAGTAAGTGGACACAAGCAGATTTGTTGCAGACTAAAGGACAATGGCTCTATTTCTTCTCTTTAGTGACATCCTTAACTTTAGTAAAGACAAATGTGTCTTTCTTTGATGAAATTCACCATTTTACCCAAATGTATTGCTCATCTCTGCAACAGTGCTGAATGGAAGAGTATATGGAGTCTGCAAAGATTAGGCTGAAAATGTTCTCACCCAAGAACATTCTCTAGAAGTGGATTGTTGTGATTGTTAATCTTATGTGTTAACTTGACTGGGCCATGGGTTGCCCAGATATTTGGTCAAACATTATTCTGGATGCTTCTGTGAAGCAGAGAACTTTGTAAATCAGAGGACTTTGAGTAAAGTAGTTGCCCTCCCTAATGTGAGTGGGTCTCATCCAATCAGTTGAAGGCTTGAATAGAACAAATACACAAACCCTTCCCCAATTAAGAGAGAATTCTCCAGCAGACTGCCTTTGGACTTAATCTACATGATCTGATGACCTTTGAACTGGAACATACCTCTCCCTGGGCCTCAAAGCTGCCAGTCCACCCTGCAGATTGGACTTACTAGCCTGCCAATTCCTTAATTTATGTGTGTGTGTGCATGCATGTATATATATATAAAATAATTCCTATAACCAAAATAATATAATATATATAATTGGTTCTGTTTCTCTGGAAAACCCTAATACAGTCGTCCTATTTGTTCCTGATGTAAGCGTATTCTCTTCCTATTGCCTCTGGTTCCCACAGTCCTTTGCAGGAGAGAGGACAGCAGAGTATTGAGGTTATTTTCAAGTCTGATGATAATTGCCTCACAATATTAGTATACATTATCGATTAATTTTGAAGCTTCTACTTGAAAATGTAAAATATGTTTCGATATGCCAAGAAATGGCTGAAATATTGACTAAAGTACTTTAAATACAAACTCCTCTTGCAATATTGGAAATATATAGGCTATATACATACTTATCTTTGGTGTTTGGCATAAACATTGCTAGCAATGTTTAACAAAAAAAAATACTATTTTCTTCGCTTTATTTAAGAATAAAACTTGTGGTTGTCGTTGACTTTTCCAGTTCAAGGTGTGAGTGAGTTACCACCTCTCTCCCAGTCACTGATGATGTTAATTTTGCCTTTGGAGTATTTGTTATAGCAGTGTATTTCCTAAGACAAGTTAAAAATTTTGGCATCCTTTTTATTCACCACATAAATGACAACAGCATTGTCTTAGAATTCCACAACGTGTCAAGCTTCAGTAATGAACGTGGTCAGTGACCTAGATCTTAGAGGAAGATATTCTTCTGAGCCTAAAATCTTGAAGACAATTCTCCTTTGCCAGTGAGGTCTTCATACCAGCTCCTTTGCTTCAACCCCTGCTACGTTAAATCTAAGGCATAATCCCAATTAATTTGCTCTGTGTGAATTTCCATGCATCAGTTTCCCTGGTTTTAAAAATAAGCTCATCCTCTATTGGAAGCTGGTTTGACTGCAGATTTTTCTTTCCAACATGTTTCCTATAAGGGGATTTGAGCCGTATTATCTTAGCTATTTATAGGACTCTGCTTCAGGTTATGGCAAAATTGAACAATTACTCAGGAACCAGGTTGTGGGTTTGGGGAGGTGGTGGTGGTGGTCAGGAGGTTCCTGCTTTGGTGACTAGACAGTGACTCAAAGAGGGAGGAGTAATGGCCCTACAGGTTGGTGTGGTAAGTCTGTGGTCAACAGAAGGTGACACTCCCGCTCCCGTATCTGGAGTATCATTGCTCACTTAGAGTCAAACAATGAAAACAAACAAAATCAAAGAGATTACTTGAGCATATGTAAGGAAAGATTCTGTCAATCAATAAACAGCTCCCATTTGACAGTATCTGCCATGTGCAGGCACTGTGTCAAACAGTACATATGTTAACTCAATGAATCCTTCAATAACCTTAGGAAGTGGGCACTGTAATTCCCGTCAACCCATGAGTCTTACATGAGAAATGTAAGGCTCGGGTTAGATCACTTGCCCGAGGTCACAGAGTTAGTAAGTGGCTGAACCATAATTTGAACTTACTTGTGCTATTCTAATACCTCCACTCGTAAGCAGCATGCTAAGTGCCACCTGTAGCCAACAAAGTCACAAAGGTAAACACTAATAGTGCCCATCCCAACACTGCCAGCAGAGAGAGCCCCCCAAAATCCATATTCACCGGGAAGCTATCTCAACTATGAGAAGCAGAGCCTAATATCATTAAACCTTTGTAATTTTCTTCACTCACCTCTGTTTTACTTATGCTCTGTTCACCAAGCATGTAGCTGACAAATATTTGCCTTTCAGTTTTGTTTTATTATGGGAACGATGTCCCTGGGCATCCAGCCTGCCTGTCAGGCAGGGTTCCTCTAATCTGGTACATGCCCATCCTGGCCTGCAGATGCCAGTCCCTCCTGAGGTGGCTGGGGTAGATCAGCCTCTTTGATTTCACTGCCCTGAAAAAATAGAGAAAACAACAAATCCTCAATGTATTGGGCTGTGGGCCAGACCTCTGGGAGAACTCACAAGACTCCCTGCCACGCTGTGAAGTTTGCATGGCCATCCAGTATCCAGCCAGCTGTTCAGTCATGATTACGTACATTTCTTTCAAAATTCTTCAGTTGCTACTGGAAACAATCTCAGAAATTTATCTACAGAAATCCATGTATGACCCCCTTTTTAAAAATTAGACAAAGTTCCTGCTCTCTTTCCTTAATCAGACACAGTCTGTTTGTATTCTGGGCATTTCCCCCTCCTTAAGCAGGTAAGGGCCTGAGTGGAGCAGATTTCCCAAAGGGAACGACATTGCCTTGACTGGGAAGCTTGCATGTGACTGCCCCATCGCCTCCTGCCTCCCTCTAGTGGCAGGCTCCGGGATGGAAGGCACGTGAATGTAAAATGTAAATCACACCACGTCGTGCCCTTGTTTAAAATCCTCTAATGTCTCCCTATCACTTGAAGTGAAACCCAACTATTTACCAGGCTCTACGAGGCCGTGCACTCTTTGTACCCTGCATACCTCTCTGACCACTTCTGTCTCTGTCCTCCCAATGCTTCCACCTTCACTCTGACTTCAAATAGGGCAAACCGGATTCCCCTTAAGATTTTTGCACCTGCTTTTTACTCTCTGAAATTCTCTTCCCTCACTCTTTAAGCCTAGCTTCTGCTCATCATTCAGGCATCAGCTTACATTTACCACCTCTTCAAAGGTGTCTTCCCTAACCACCCAAGCCACAGAAACTCTCTCTCTTCATCGCATGGCTATATTTTATTGCTGCTTCTTGGTACGCGAAACTGCCTGAAATTCTCTTGTTTGTCTTTGTGCTTACTTCTCCTGCAACCTGAATGAGAGCTCTATGAAAGACCATCGCTTGTTTCCTTCAGCTGCGTATTCCCATCGCTTACACCAGCGCGAGTGGGACGGGGCGCAACAGTCGATTCCGCCACTCTCCCACCCGCACCCGCGGCGGATGGGATTAATCAACTGTGGCACTCTCCCCACGGTTCCACAGCATTGAGAGGACTGTCGCCTGGAGAGCCTGAACTCACCCCTTGTTCAAAAGTGAATTCCAGACAGAATACAGAGCTACAAGGTACATGTAAAAAAAAAAAAAATACAGAGATGATATTTAAAGAAGAATATTCTTAGAGTATTGCAATGGGGGAAAATCTCAATGGGAAATATATTCCAAAGTTAAGCATAAGACCCAGAAGCCAATAGAGAAAACATTGACAAATCTGGCAATAAAAATACTGTGTTTGTACAACACAGTAAAACCAAGTTAAAAGATAAAGGAAATATTTGGTGAAAATACTTGCAAAATAAATGACCAAGGATTAATAACCTTAATTTTTATATATCAACAAGAAAAAGCAAACAACCCTATAGAAAATGAACATTACATATAAACAAACAATTCATACACTACAGATCTCCAATGAGACTATGGAAAGGCAGCCAACCTCACTTATAATCAACAGAATGAAAGTCCACATAGAACCCTTTTTCCTATTAGATTAATAACAGAAAAGAGTCAAGTCTGTCGGGGAAATAACCATTGTTATCACTGCGGAAGAGTATAACGACCAAAATGTATACTACACATGTATAATAATTTCACAGTTAGGCATTGGTAATAATTGAGATTTCCTTGAATACGAGTGTGATTAAGTACTTTTCATGTTGACTGTTCATCTGTATATTTTTCTATTCTGAACTTTCCTGCTTATGGCCTTTGCCTGCTTTTCTACCATTAGATTGTTAGCTGAGTGAGATCTGGAGATGAAGAGAAGCACAGAAGAGGCCGCTGGAATTTATGTCATCACACAAGAGCTACTGAACTCCTTTATCATTTCACCGCCAGTTGTGGAGCCAGTGGAGGCAATAATATAATTACAATCATTCCTCAGCAGTGACCCCACCCCCAGGAACTTGCGATCCCTCATAACTTGCTAAAAGGATGAAATAATTGCATTTAAATTAAAAAATGGAATTCATCATGCATTCTTTAATTCAATTAGCAAACGTTTATTGACTACCTACATTTGCCAGAGACTGTTCCAGCTATCCTTCCTCAACCCTTTTGCCTGCTCTTACTTATAAAATATGTACAATGGTATGGCAGAGAAGTCAAGGCCCGCCATCAGAGTCCAGAGAAAAGATGCCCAAGTCTGCCTTCCAAGCAAGAAGGAAAATTGTGTTATTAAAATTTAAAAAGCAGAATCCTGAAAATGTGAAAATTCTCCATATTGTTAAGTTAAAAAAAAGTTAACAAAACTCTGTGTATTACAGCTTTTTTCCCACTTTCGCTAAAATATTATATATCTCTATATATACACATGTATATTCTTATATGCATGTTTATGTGAACAAATTTGGACAGGAAATGTTCTAGAAGAATACATCCAAAACATTTTCTCAAAGGTGGAATTTCAGATTATTTTCATTTATTTTTTCTTATTTTTATTTTCTAAATTTTCTGTTACTAATGTATACTATCCCAATAAACTAAGAAAAGAAAAAATTCCTTGCATAAAAGTTGAAAGTGGGTTCTGTAACCAAATGTCCCAGTTCCCTTTCCCTAATCTTATGAATTGGATAGTTACTTTTAGAAAGTTGCTTAGACTACTCTAAGCCTTAGTTTCTTCAGCTGAAAATAATGATAATGAGTAATAACTACCCTCATGGGTTCTTGGTTTGGGTTAAATGAGATCACGTAAGAAAAGCCCTTGGTACATAGCTTCACACGCAGTAAATACTCTCAATGTTAGCCCATTCCTTTTTTCTTCTCTTCTTATATGGACAAGTGGTTAAAACCAATTAAACATTAGGGAGTCTATAAAACCGTAACTGTACACCTAGGAGTTGCCAGGATGGTCCCCGTTTTGAATATTTCATCCTATTGCCAGATCACATGTACTGATTTAAATTTCAGATTCATGATTTTCATCAGTCTTATATTCCTTTTGTCATCTTATCATGATATCTAACATTTTTGAGCACCTGCTATGTGTTTTCCACTCTTCTGAAATGAGAAAAAAAATAGCTCTGAGAGTCTAACACACACAGTTATCTGCAGCTTCAAGCTTCATTCATAGCCAAAGCCTCTCTTATACGGTTAACTGAGGTGTTATTTGCCTTCCTTGATGGATAGGCAACTTTAGTTAATTGGAACGGTAAAAGAAAATTGTGTTATTAAAATTGAAAATACAGAATCTTGAAAACTTGAAAATTCTCCATGTATTAAGTTAAAAAAACAAAAGCTAACAAAATTCTATGCGAATTATAGCTTTTTTTACCCACTTTTGCTAAAATATTACATATATGTATATCTATGTATACATACATACATTCATATATGCATATTTATGAATATGTATTTTTCAACCCCAGTAGTATTAAGGATTAAATGGTAAAAAATGAGGAGAAATCCTAAATATATTTTATAAACAGAATATAACATTGGTAGTAAAAGTTGATAAAATTGCATCAAAAAAGAGAACTACATACAGACCATTCACACTAATGAATATTTATGCAAAAATCTTCAGTAAAATACTAGCAAACAGAATCCAACAGCACATTAAAAATATACATCATAACCATGAATGCTTTTTTTGAGGAATACAAAGGTAGTTCGCTATTAGGAGTTGTATTTATATAATTCATCATATTAATAGACCTAAGAGAAAAATTATGTGATTATTTTCATAGAGGCAGAAAAGGTATTTGCCAAAGCCCAATACACATTTATTGTACAAAGAAAACAATAAAATAAGACTTGATAGATATTTCCTCAACATATATAAAATTGACATATATGATATTAACAACAAGGCCAGAGACTTTTACACTAAACTCAAGACTAAGAAGAGTGCTGTCCACTATTTTTATACAAAGATGCTTATTAAATCAATGTTATTAATTAACATTTTGTTGGAAGAATTAGATAATGAAATTAGATTTTTTAAAAAAGCTACTGGAGGCACATGAATTAGGAAAAAAATAGGTGAAACTCTCTTTATTTGCAGATAAAATAATTATACAGCTGGAAAACTCAAGAGAAACAATTAAAAAATCATTACAAAGCAATAAAAGAATTTAGAAAAGAACAGGTTGTAAAATGAACACACAAAACCCAACAGTTTTCATATATTAAAACAAAAATCAGACAGAAGAGAAAACAGCATTCGTATGATGGGAAAAAGAAAAATGAAAATATCTAACAATAAATTTAACAATCAGTCTTCTGTAAAGAAAACTCCTGCAAGATCCAAAAGCAGACTTAAACAGAAGAAAGTCAAACTACGTTCCTGGATAGCAAGGCTCAGCATCATAGAGATGCTAATTTCCCCTGTGTTATCTTAAAATGTGATGCAATGTCAATAAAAATGCCACCAGATTTTTTTCTCTAGACAAGTTGGTTATAAAATTTATTTTGAAGCATAAATAAGCAAGAAGAGCCAGGAAAACCTAGGAAGAGAGAAGCGAGGAAGGAGGCTAGCCCTATCATACATCAAAACATACCAAACTTTTGTAAACATGAAGTATGCTATTGGTGCATAAATACACAGGCAAACCAATGCAACTGAAGAACAAATAAAGTAGTAGACATAATCACAACTGCAAACTTAGTATATGGTAAAGGTGCCTTCTGAAATCAGTGGATAAGAGATCAACTTTTGATAAGTGGATAGTCATATAAAATTTTTTTTAAATGAATCTATTTCTCACACCATATGCAAGGATAAATTCCAGATGGACAAGAAGTTTAAGAGTGAAAAAATGAAAATGTACAAGTACTAGATAAAATTATGAGTGAATTCCACATAACTTAGGTTGGAGAAGTTTTTCTTAACTGTTGTTCAAAGTTAAGAAGACTGTGAGGTCAAATAAATAAACTATCAAAAGAAAAAAAACTTTTGCATGGATAAAGGTACCATAAGCAAAAGGGAAAAATGTTAAACTGGGAAAAATATATACCTAATATAATAACAAATTGTGTCAGTAAATCTCCCTAACATATATAAAGCTCCAAAAAAATTTTTTTAAGTGTCTACAATTTTGTAGAAAATGAACTAGAGAATAAACAAAAAGTTCACAGAAAAATAAATTCAAATGAATCTCAATCATATGAATATTTGCTCAAGTTCATTCATATTAGGTCATTAAATATGAAATGTCCCATTTCGAATCAAAAGTGTAGTTTATTATATCTCAAACAAGAAGCAGTACAATAAATCAAAGTGTGTGCCTAAACTATCGACACAGTTTTGCCATCTCAACGGTAGCTGGTTTACGCCAGCAGCAAAGAAGCCTGGAGAGTGAGTGGCGATGAAATCGCAAAAGGTGTTTTCCACAGCTTATTGAGAATTGAATATTTTTCCTTGCAAGAAATGGTCCAAAGCCTGGAAGAAGTGGTAGTCAGTTGGTGCAAGGTCTGGTGAATACAGTGGATGACAGAGTTTCCAAGTCCAGCTTCTGTAGTTTGAGCAGCGTTGTTTGTGTGACATGTGGTCGAGCGTCGTCTTGCAAGAGGATTGGCCTGTCTCTATTGACCAATCTTGGCTGCTTAATCACAAGCATTCTCATCATTTTGTCCAATTGATTGCAGTAGATATCGCTATAATCAATTGATCAGGTTTCACGAAGCTGTAGTGGATAATACCAGCCCTGGACCAGCAAACAGACACCTTTAGCTTTTTTTGATGAATATTCAGGTTTGGACTGTGTTTTGGCACTTCATCTTTATCCAACCATTATGCCTAACACTTGCGATTGTCAAAAAGAATCCATTTTTCATCACATGTAATAATACGGTGTAGAAATTGTTCACCTTTATGTCATGACAGCAAAGAAAGGCAAGCTTCGAGACGATTTCTCTTCTGATGCTCATTTAATTCATGTGGCACCCATCTATCCAGCTTCTTTACCTTGCCCATTTGTTTCACATGGTCCAATATTTGTTGGAATAGTAACGTCAAACCTTGCTGCTAATTCATGAGTAGGTTGAGATGGATTCGCTTCCACTACAGCTTTCAGCTCATCATTATCCACCTTGGTGTCAGGTCACCCACGTGGCTCATTTTCAAGATTAAAATCACCAGAATGGAACTTCTAAAACCATCGACATACTGTGCATTCATTAGCCACGTCCTTCCCACTTCGTTAATATTTTGAGCGTCTACACTGCATTGGTCCCATGATGGAATTCTTATTAGAAAATAACATGAATTTTTGACTTACCCATGGTTTCACAAAAATTGCTCTAAAAAATTTTTGAAAGATAATCATAAGTCAAACCATGTGTTTGAAAGACTGAGGGTGTACCTTCTCAATAAAAATAAAACAAGAAGTGTCAAAATGAAATGTCAGAGATATTAACTGTCAAACTTAGTACTTAAGGAGATTGGACATTCTGTATTTAATAACCTAAATAATAAAAGGAATCTACTTCAGATTGAGATGCCATTTCTCATTCATCAGGTAACAGTATCCAAACTTTCTTATTAATTTGGCAAAAATCCTGCAGACAAGACTTGAGGCAAGTAGGCAAGTAGGCACTTTCATGTGTTGCTACTGGAAATGCAGAACGGTACAACAGTTATAGAAGAGAATTTGGCAATATTGAAAAAAATCATATGTACATGTAAACTTTGACTTAAAAATACCATTTCTAGGGATGTATCCCAAAGGTACACTGGAAAAAAGGAAGGAAGGAAGGAAGCAAGGAGGCAGGGAAGGAAGGAAGGAAAGAATAGCCTCAAGGCTATTTATTGCAGGATTAATTATAATAGCAAAAAACATGAAAATGCCCTAAATGTCCATCAATAGGAGATTGGTCAAATAAATCCTGGTACATTCACACAATGTAATAACATGCAGATTTATAAAGGAGTGAGAAATGGCTCTATGTACATACTATTATAGAGTGATACAAAGGATATATCATTATGTTAAAAAAAGCAAGGTAAGAAAAGACTGAATACTGTGATTTTTATAAATAAAGGGAGTAAGGATATATGCATATATCTGCTTGTATTAATAAAAAGTAAATGATGGAAAGATTAACCATAAAATTAAAAGAAAATGGTTACTCATAAGAGTATTTTTTTTTTTTTTAAGATTTGGCTTTGTTTTATAGATTTGAGTTTGGAGTCATGCAAATAATTTACATAATTTTAAAACAAAATTAAATTTAAAAATCAATTACTAATAATAAAAAATAAAATGAAACAGATGAACTTCACTGTGTACGCAATTTGTGCCAAATCCACAAAGAGAAAGAGAATTCCAAGTGATTGTGAAACAGTAATTTGACTATTTATTCCTAGTGGGATAAACCCTAAGGACAAACAGAACTGCGCCCCCACTCCACCCAAAATATAAACTTTTAAAAGTAATCCTATTGTTTATGGCAATGGTGGTGTTGTTATTCTGAGACTACTGTGTGTGCGTTGAGAAATAATTAAATTAAATAATCATATGAAATGTAAATTTTATTATTCCTGTGAAGAAAGAACTATGAATAAATGATCCATTTTCTTCAATAAGCAAATTGTAGGGGACAAAGAGAAAGAGAGAGAGAGATAAATATAAAAGTGTTTTGAATAGTGCCTGGTACATGGGTAACCCTCAGAAAATTCCAGCAATCACAATGACCTTCAGTCTCAGGAGTGGAAAGAGAGTGGACTTGGTTTCAAACTTTGACTCTTCTGTTTACAAACTGGGGATAAGATATGTGGTTCTACTTAACACATATGTATGAAAGTGCCTTCTGTGTGCTAGAGACCCGAAAACAGGTCACTGCTCTTGAGAAGGTTATCATCCTGATGGGGCTTAGGACGTGCTACCCCAAAATATGGCACCTTGGCATTTGAGAAAACAGCAGAGGCAGGAAAGTCTCTTTGACCCTCTCCTGCCCTTTTCCCCTGATGCAAATCTTAAAAAATTCTGTGACTTTGGGTGTCCTCCCTATACCCAGAGGGAAGAAATATCCTTATCTCTAAGACACAGGGACACAGAGAAGAAATCTGAACAAACAAGCCTTGCTAAGATCCCCCCAGTTTATTACCATTAGATGATATCACTATTGTCCAACACACTTCTCCACAGCTATCCATCTCATCAAACTCAGCATAAAAATATACAAGTTTCTCATTCTTTGGGGTTTTATTTCTGAAGGCTCTCATGTCAGGTAAAACTTATATTAAATAAATGTACTTGCTTTTCTCTTGTTAATCTGTCTTTTGTTATAGGGCCCCAGCCATGAACCCAGTGATGGTAAAGAAAGATATTTCTTTTCTCCTACAGTTCCTAGGACCCCAGATGGATGGCTGAGACACCCTAGTCACTTTGGAGCCTGTAGGTGAGATCCTGGGACAGTGAACACAAAGCCAGCAAAAGGTAAGAATTCTTCCCAAGGTCAGCTCTCCTGGATGTCTGCCTGCAGTACCCAGTCAAGAGAGGAAAGTAAAGACTTCTCCTTGTTCTTTTCTTTCCAAATTAAGATTAGTAATTGAAAACTATTTGTTTGCATTCCAAAATAAATTCGTACGCTCTTCTCTTGTCAGTCTGTCTTTTGATATAGGTGCCTCAGCCATAGACCTAATGATGGGTGAGAAAATAAATCTTTCCTCCCTAAAATCTACAGTCTAAAGTCAATGTCTGTGTCTCCATCTCTAAAATTGTTATCCTAGTGATCACAGATCACAATTCCTTCACTGAGTTGGTTTGTAAATGAAGCAAAACAGGTTCCAATGATCTAAACAGAAAAATCCCCAAGATGGGGGAAAAAATATTTGTAGCACCCCAACTATATGAAAATAGTCTTCAAGAACATTGGACTGTTTGGCTTTCTTTGCTAACCATGTTGACTGCTGATGTTGATTTGCTCCCGAAAGGACCTGCCCACTGCCCTATCTTCAACTCACATCCGGTATTTCCTAGTAATCCAAAAGGGGTTGCATTAAGTCATAAATGACAATCTGGATTTATAAGTCAAGCCCCAGCCCATTTTGTTAATGTGAACTGATCCCCAGGAATCCAAAACCACTTACCTTTTATTCATGCATTTATTTAATAGGTAGCTCTCTGTGCCTACTACACACAAGACACTGAGCTAGAACAATACTAAACACACAGAAAAAGAAGCTTACATTCTAGCAAGAGGAAAAAGACAAACAATACACTTAGTAAATGAGTAAGTTACTAGTATGTTAGATGGTAAAATGTGCCATGGGGGGAAAAGTAGAGAAGTGGGAATTGGGAGTTTAATAATATTTGCTGATTGATTGTTTTTATATTTGAATTTTACTGGCCTTTGCAAATCATTATCTACAACTCTTGATATTTCACAAGCAATTTTTTTTACAGACACCCAGTTAGTTTGTCAACAAACATAGAAGTTTGGACTCAAAAGTGTACTAAGAGTTCCACAAGAAGGAAATGGAGAGAGGGGGAGTGTGTGGTTTAGAGCAGAAGAAACCAAATTCTGTTTATGTCTTCATTTCCTCAAGTCAATTCTTTGGAGCTTCAGGTGTTAAGTGGTAAAGAGTTGCTAAGAGTTTACAGAAAAAAAAAGTTGGAACTCATAATATTAACAAGGCAACATGCCTATTGCTTCAGTACAGTCCAACAGAACCCCCATGTTACGCTTGGTGTATGTTTCTTCACTGAGTGCCCTAAAAAACCTTATACATTACAGCTTGGGTTGTTTTTCATTTTTTAACAATTTGCTTTCATCCAGAGCATGTGTTCTTTGTTGCCTACTAAAATTCCCAAACGATTTCTGAATGAACAGCCAGAGCTCTACACTAAAGACCACTAGGAGCATTGGTACCACAGGGCTCACAGATAAGACCCTCCCTTGCTAGCAAGGTGCTGTTGGGTGCTCACTCTGCCACCTTCTGTGTTCTGCAAACCCATGCTGGGCAAACCCATGCTGGGCAACACTCCAACCATTCTTTCTCAGCACTTTTGCTATGTAGGATCTCTTGACTGTCATAGCAGTTGCACCTTTCTACCCATGTATGGTCCATCAGAAGGACCCTTCAAAGTAAAGAGGCCAAAGACACATATTTGGTCTTTGTTCTCCATTGCTGGCACCAGGCTGCTGAGAAGTACAGTGCCTGGTCTTAGATTTAGCCCATTCCCCTCCTGGCCTGCCCATCTGGGTTGACTTTTCTTTTGCTTGGGTTAGCTCAGTTGTTTGCAAACCCAACTGCATTTCAATCACTTGGGGATTTTGAAAAGAATAGTTCCTAAGTCTCCCCTTGATGGAACTGTGTACGTGTATGGGGTGGAAATCAGTATTTGGTAAAGGACTCTGGCCTCTGGCCTCCAAGTGCAGCCCAGAAGAGAGAATCAGAAGCCAGAGCTCTGTGGCGAGTGACACATAGTTTTCTCGTCCTTGCTCTAACACTTCCAATCAACTTCTTTATTTAAGTCATTTTTAAAGTTTTCCAGAACTGAGGGCCTGCCATGTAGTCATCGATTTCTCTGAGCATGTGCCACGATTACTCCTCCAACCGTTACCATCAAACATGGGCTGCAGAAGTCAGCTCCTGGCTGGACATCAGGCAGCAGGGCTATTTGACTGGCTGTGGTCACTAAAACTGGATTAGCATCACCGAGGAGTCCAGGAAAAGGCGGTATTTGTCTGCATAGCCACACAACAATACAACTCTGTTCTTTACCTTCTGCTAGATTGAGAACCTGAACTGTTTCCATGGTTACAAAGGCCACTTAATAGGGCACAGGGCAGAGTGGACATGGCATGGGGCACTTAAAATGCCAAATGTCAGCTTTTGTCTGAGTCCACATGCTAAGGAATTAAAATAGACCTTGTGGAGTCCACCTCAGGCAGAAAAGGTAATTTCTGGTAAATATTCACTCTAAGGTGCTGAGAACTCTACTCTGGGCTGACAACCCCGTCCCACCCCTCATTCCCTCTCTCCCCACCCACCTCGGACAAAATCCTCTGCCATTGCTTAAAAGATAAAGTCCAAATTCTTTGATTTGTAACTGAAGGCCCTCACAACCTATTGCAGAATATTTATATGTCTCGTCTTGTAGACTCATAGGTCCTTGGCTTAGCAGGTTCTCCTCCGCTCTCTCTCCTTTGACTGTCAAGCCCTACTCTCCCTCCGGAGCCAGCTCATGTGTCACGACCTCATGCAGCCTTGCTGCGCCTATCAGAATTTATATCCCCACCCAAATCCTCAGGCATTTATACTATGATATTGATTGGTTTACATGCCTTTCTCACCAACCGGGCTGTAACATCATTAACAACAGGACTATGACATATGGTATTTACCTTTGTAACTCCCAGGACCAAAAACATGGTAGACACTCACAAAATGCTTTTCAAAATAAATGAAACCACCTATGAAGTATTTTTGCTTTAAAAATGTTGAACATGAACCTGAGCCTTTTTGATCTACCTTCTTGTTTAAAGAAAAGACAGAGATGGAGGAGCTAGAGAAATGATACTCTTAGGAGACAATCATAATGTGAATTTTATGGACAGTTGACCTCGTTTCTTTAATAATACAATGGCATGGAAGAGAAAGGGGTAGTTAGGATAGGGGCTCTTCTGGTATAAAATAGATAAACATGTATCACAAGGAAATGCAATATGTAAATCAATTATAAAGAAATTTCTGAGATGATTAGGGAAATCTAAGTATGGAAAGGGTATTAGATGATAAGTTATTAGTGTTCATTATGTATAAAATAGTATTTGGGTTATGTTTCAAATATCCTTAAGGGTAAAATAATGTGATATAGAAAATTTTACTTAAAATACTACAGCAAAATAAAAAAATTGATAAATATACAAATAAGGTATAGTTGGGGTATGTGATATAATAAAGAACAAATATTTGGTTTTCCTTCCCCATTGCTAGCACAGGGCTTCTAAATCTTTTGGAATTTCTTGAGCAAGGAGGACTATCTTTTGTTGTTCATAACAAGCCCCTTCCAACCACACCTGAGTTTATGCTGAGGAGGTGACTCATGGGAGCCCCTAGGTGGCTTCAAGATGAGGGCTGGCCACCAGTGGAACCAACCACGTGATCAGAGGGTTAGAACTTTCAGCCCCACTCCAGTACCTCTGAGGGGGAGAGAGGGCTGAAGACTGAGTTCAGTCACTAATGGACAATCATGCTATGTGATGAGAGCTCATATAAAATCCCTACCTGGTGGGGTTCAGGGAGGATGTGGGTTGATGAACACATAGATGAGCTGGGAGGGTAGCCACCTGAAGAAGGCAGGGAAGCTCTGCCTCACTCCCCCACCCCCATATTTTGCCCTACATCTCTTCCATGTGGCTATTCCTGAGTTGTATCCATTATAACAAAATGGTAATTGTAAGTAAGGCACTTTCCAGAGTTCTGTGAGTCACTCAATTGTCAAACCTGAGGAGGGGTAGCCTGGGAGCTACTGAATTTGTAGTTGGCCAGGCAGAACTGCAGAGGGGCCGGAGAGCCCCTTTGAGGCTGGCATCTGAAGTGGGGGCAGACTTGTGGGACTGAGCCCTTGACTTGGGGGTCTGCACTAACTCCAGGTAGCTAGTGTCAGAATTAAATTGAACTATAGCACACTCACCCAGTTAGTGTCAGAGAATTGGGTAATTGGTTATTGTTGAAAAATGACACAGGGTAATGATGGCAAAATGTTGATAATTGTTGGATCTTTGAAATGACTATAGGGGGTCCATGATACCATTCTTCTATTTTAGTGTTTTCCAAAACTTTCCTAACAAAAATATTAAAAACATAAAAGAGAAGAATATTCTTTCCAGATTCATTTGCCTATTCCAAGAGAATATTTGTAAACTTTAGCCACCCTAGTGGGATGTAGTGGTATCTCATAATGATTTGAATTTACTTCTCTTATACAACTTTATGTATGTGTATCGGGCATTTGTATACCTTCTTTTGTAGAGTTCATTCCAAGATATCTTACCAAAGGAAATGAAAACATTTGTCCACAAAAGGACTTGTGCAAGAAGGTTCATATCAGTTTTACTCATAACAGCAAAAAATAAAATATAAAAGGAAACAATCAAAATGCCCATCACCAGGAAAACAGATAAAGAAATGGTGGTATATTATGCAATGGAATATTACTCAGCAATAAAAAGAGCAAACTATTGTTATATGTAGCAACATTAAATGAATCTTAAAAACACTGCATTGAACAAAAGTCACCAGACACAAAAGAATACATATTTTATGATTTTGTTTATAAGAATTGAGGGGAGGCGGGGATGGGTATATTCACACCTAATGGGTGTGAATGCGCACTTTCTCAAGGAGCTGACTCAGGCAGTGCAAAGGCTGTGTATGTAACCTAAATGTTTGTACTCCCATAATATTTTGAAATAAAAATAAATAAATGAATTAAAAAAAAAGAATTTAGAGATCAGACAAAATTGATTTGTGGGGATAGAAATGAAAATAATGGTTATCAGGGGAAGATGAATGGAAATAGGCAGAGGGACTTTCTGGGGTGACAGAAAGGTTCTATTATCTTGGCTGGGCTATTGGTTACACAGGTGTATACATTTGTCAAAACTCATCCAATTCTATGCTTAAGATCTATGCATTTCACCATATATAATTATAGTTCCATTTAGAGAGAGAGAGGAATACCTAATACAAAGGGATATGTTGTTAGTAGTGGCATTTCAGACATTAGCAAGGGAGGTATTTTAAGGTGGAAGAACACATCTTTCTTGTCTTTCTGCCAGGTGTGAACCTGTGATTCAGGACTCTCTGTGTTCATCCTGAACAACCCCTTTTCTTAGGTATCACTGCAGAGCAGCTGGCCACCTCTGAGACCTGGACTTCTCTTGCTGTAGTCACAATCCGGAATTCTTAGTATGACACCATGGAAACAGCGCTAGCTTTCTCTACAGGCCACACAAGTGACCCTGCTACTGACATCCTCCTTGGATGAAGAAGCAGAAATATTATTAGCGATAAGTGGGCTGTATTTGACTGAAAGGAACGCAGTGGAGAGGCACATGCGATTTTTCAATTCTAAGAGCTTATCCAGTGGAGTTCAAGGTTCCCAGTTCATATAACTTACCTGTTGGACTTCTCTGGAAGTAGGAATGAAGGCTTAGTAAAGAGAAGGCCCTAGGTGAAATGCAAAGATGTTTTGTAAATTTTGAGACTGCTATTTATTTTGGTGTTTATGCACTAGAAATATATTACGTGAACTAAAATAAAATCTTAAGCCCCCCAGCCAACTGAATAGACTCCCTCTTGGCCAAGGGGACCCCAGAAATACCCTAAAGCTGAGTTGCCAGCAGTGAGAAGAGAGGTCAGGCCTGCCTCATCGTGCCCCCCTCCTTCTTGGAGATAGCCTTTGTAACTCATTAACAGGCTTAAGGCCATGCAAGACAAAGCTTAAACCATACCTGCAGGTCATCAATTTACTTAACACATCACTCGAAGTCTGAATATATGTCCAGTGACTTGTCTTTGATTAACAGACTTCCTTAACTTAAAACTCCAAACCTTTAGACAAAGCTTCATTTCTTTAATCAATTACAAATCAAAGAATCTTTAAACCCACCTATAACCTGTAGTGCCCCACTTCGAGATATCTTGCTTTTTCGGACCAAACCAATGTGTGCCTTCCATGTATTGATTTATGACTTTACGTGTAATTCCTGCCTCCCTGAATGTATAAAACCAAACTCTAACCCAACCACAGCGAGACCACTTGCTTCAAGGCTTCCTGGGCATGGTTCTCCAGGACATAGTCACACATATTTGGCTTCTCTTTAAATTATTTTACAGAGTTTGGGTTCTTTTCCATTGATAATTATATTAGTGGTATTTGTTTAGACCACAATAAAGTATGTTAATCCTCCCCAGGTGGAGGTATTGCAGTCCCCATTTTGGTTGTACAATATTGAGCCTCAAAGACATTAAGAAACTATTAATAGATCAAGACCATTTAGCTGGTAAGTAGTAGAGATGGGTGTGGTGGACCATATCCCTGGGGCCTCACACTGTAATGCACCCTGGCTGACTTCTAACTGGAGAATCTGAACCCAATTATTGGGGGGCTTTCTCTGGAGCTCCAAAGGCCACTATGCCTGCCTTTTGCAGCAGCTCTCAACCGGTCACTGATGGAAGTCAGTGTTTAAATACCTCAGCCCCCTCACCCTTGGGTGGGGTGCCTCTCAAAGGCATGTCCACACTGACTTCCATATCTGCTCAGCAGGATTAAGCTTCTGCTGCCTTCTGTTGCAGCTGGCTTGATAGCACACCCTTTGTGGGCTGCCTTTTCTTTTCTGTGTCACTTCCCGGATCGGCAGTCCCTGCAAGAAACTCCTTCAGAGGAGTGAGTCCTTGTGTCAGTCTGATTCTGAGGAACTCAAACAAAGACAATGAGATTCAGACCCAAGGTTTTTGACTTCACAATGTATTCTTCTACCACACTATAAATTATAAGTCAAACTGAAATTGTGATCGTTGACCATTTTTTGACCTATAAAAACGGCAATATCACACAGTTCAACTGAATCATAGAGGAAGTACGTGTGCATGTGCAGCCACATAAATAAACATATGAAAATGCATGCACACATGAAATGCACATGCATGCATGTGATGTAAACATAATATACTTTTTATAATGTAAAGAGGCCACTTGTTTGGTCTTTCTAAAGCAAAAGTCTTTGTATCTCTCCTTTCATTAAATTCTTCAGTAATAGTATCACTTTCCCAGCAAAATCCAGGTTCTCTAGAAAGATATAGATATCCCATATTCTCATGGCTCCAGCCCTTTTCTCTGGCTTATCCTCTGCCCTCTTTGTTCTGTTTTGACATTACTAAACTGCTTAGAATTATGTAATAAAAGAAAACTGAAAATACTGTGTTATTTCACATTAACAAATCTTTGCCCTCCCCACTGGCAAATGCTCTTTTGTCTTTCCATGCTCAACAACCAGAAGCTATTTCTGTGGCTCCTTTCACCTGGAGTGAATGAGTACAGCCCTCCCAGGATCACCTCTCTACCTTGGAAATGAATCCACAGCTGTATTAATCATACTGAACTATGATATTTTCATTTCCTTGACTGTTTTCCCTAACAGAACATGAGCTACTGAGGCCAAGGCCTGGTTCAATCATCTCTGCATGTCCAGTGTCTATCATAGAACCTGGTGCATGGTAGGTGCTCACTAAATAGTTTCTAATGAAAATAAAGTCAGACTTGAACTTTGTCATATAGCCTTCAGTAAAGCATTGTGCAGAAAAGGTAGGTGAGCAATGCCTAATTCTTTACAGTGCATTGTGACTATATACTCAGAAACAAAAATAAAGACATGTAACCTTCTGATACATGGTTCAAAACCAAGATCTGAATATTTGACCCAAAGTGTATTAGGAAAAGGGAGCTATGCTAAACTGTGAAGTCTGAAGGCAGACTACCTGGGTTCAAACTCTGACTCTACAACTATCCAGGGATGGGTGTTCCCTTGGGCAAGTCTCTTTTACCCTCCCTTGCCTAAATCCCACCTCAAAGAGCTGTTGCAAAGATATTCCAGTTCTGGCAATAAATACAGGCTCTGGGTAGTTGTAATTCTAGCAAGGGCACAACATTTAATCTGGATTCCACGTAAACACTGAGCTTCAGTCTCTATATCTACACTCAAGATAATTTATTAATTACTATAACAAATGTCCATATGTCTTCCATGCCTGGTACAGTACCATGTCAAAGAAATCACAGTGATGAAGAGAGACCCAGGGCTTTTCCTCCTGGAGTTTCTTGTCTAATGAAGGAAAACAGGGAAGTGGAAAAGTCATGTAAACCGAGAACTGAGGCTGAGCTAAGTTAGAGGAAAGGAGTAGAAAAACAAGGTGAGAAGCTGTGTAAAGAAGTGTGGAGACTTTATCTTAAGAGCAATGAGTTTTAGTCAGAAAAGTAACTTGATTGGAGTGAACTTTGTGATATCTCTCAGGCTGCTATGGACAAAAGGGAATTTGGGGGGAAAGGACAGAGGCAAGGCAGGAGAGGAGAGATCTCACAGGCAGCATTGTAGCCAGTCATCCTGGCAAGAGTTGATGGGAGCCTGAGCTAGGAAAATGACAGTGAGCATGTGCATTAGTTTCCTAGGGCTGCCATAACTAAGTAGCACAAACGTGGTAGTTTAAAAAAACCAGAAATATATTGTCTCACAGCTCTGGAGGCTAGGATCCCAAATCAAGGTGTTGGCATGGCCATGCTCTCTCTGAATGCTCTAAGGATCCTTCCTTACCTCTTCCTAGCTCCTGGTGGTGCAGGAATCCTTGGAATTCCTCGGCTTATAGACTCCAATCTCTGCCTCTGTCATCACCTTTTATCCTTTCTTTGTGTCGCTCTATCTCTGTGTCCAAATTCTTCTCTTTTTATAAGGATGCCAGTCACTGGATTAGGGCCAACCCTACTCCAGTATTATCTTAACTTGGTTACATTTGTAAAGACCCCCTTTCCAAAGAAGGCCACATCCACAGGTACTGGGGTTTAGGGCCCAAACATGTCTTTTGGGGGCACAAAATTCAACATACAAAAGGATAGAACAAAATCAATGAATTTGGGGGACATTACTACATGATTGATTCATTGGGGATGGCGAGGGATGTAGAGGAATCAAAGATATTTTTAAGAAAGCAGGCGTGGGCACATAGAGGGCGAATAATGAAGACTGGATGAATAATGGTGCAACTCACTTACAAAGGAACCCGGGAGAAGGGCAGATTTCACAGGGAAGATGACACGTGCAGTTTTAGACTTGCTACGGGCAAAACTACCTTTGGTAGCCTCAAAACCCTTTAGGGACATCTCTCTGGGTAGAATTTGAGAATTGGAGATTGGATTTCTAGATGGTAGAACTTCAGTAGTAAACACCAAGAAGCAAAACTTGAGATGATGTGCAGGTGAAATGTTTCAGCAGATGTGAAAGAGCACGAAGTGTGGAAGCACAAGCCTTGCGTTCTGAGTGCTTTGCAATTACACGAGAAAGCTCCTCACCTTCTATATGTCTGGCATCACCAACTTTCGAGATTAATGTGATGATGACTCATCTTAATATTTGGGTAGTATTTTAGTTTATACAGTATTACTACATGCATTAAAGGATTTAGTCCTTACAATAATGCTGGGTCCTAGGTCTCACAGCCAATAAGGGGCAAACATGGCAGACCAACCCAGATCTTCTGGTTTCAAGACCGCCACTCATTCCATGACATTTCACTGCCTCTAAGACATGTCTTGATTCAAACTCCTCGTTACCACATTTGCTTTCTTGGCAACAGCCACTGACACGCAGTAACTTTCATTTAAATTGCTCGTATATATCAATGTAGAGGAACCCAATTTCCTCAGCTCAAAAAATCACCCTCCTTAGAAAGTAGACATCCACAAAAAATATATGGATTTAAATCCTCTGTCTTCAACATTGTGTAATATTATTTTTTCCAGAGAAAGGGAGCAATATATCTTTGAAAGCAACTTGATGCCCCTAGATTATAAAGCGCTATATGAAAACAAGGAAATAACTGCAAGAAAAGCACTGAACAAATTTTTAAATGTAAAAGTAATATTCCAAATATAGTTTTTAAAATTTTGGCTAAAATAAAATAAATTAATATAACATTTTTTTCCCAACATTTAAGGGACAGGGGTAGCCTTGCATTTATAATACCTAAATTTTATTATAACAATAAATAGGATCTTTGGGAATTATTTAATCCATTTTTCTTTCCCAGGATCAGCTATAGCTAATTCAATGCTTCACAAAGTTTACTCCACAGATGTTAATAATTTTTTTTTTTAAAGAGAGTGTGATGGCAGGAAATCTCAGATGAAGTTAAATAAATGTACTTATTGCAGGACTTCTCAGGGCCTTTGGTGTACTAACATATTTACCGAACCTCTAATAACAGGAATGACACAAATGAATATTTGTTAAACTTATTCAATCATTAACCCTTTCATCACATAAGATCCTGAAGACCAGCTTGTGATAACATATACTATAGTATGCAATCATTTCAGTAGTTAAAAAGAACACTTGCATAATTTTGAGAATCAACAGATACAGAGATTTCTGAGTTTCCTTCCATATTTCATTTCTATATTTAACTTTAATATCAACCACATTTTCCTTTAATATGTGACCTAAATTTTAGCTTCCACAGTGTGAACTATAGGCAGTCAGTAGGTATATACTGAGAACCTACTATGTCCTGGGGCATTGTACTAGGTACCAGGCTTCTGAAGACAGGTAAGACAGCAAATATGTCTGCAAAGTAGTGTCCTTTCTAACTAAAGTCTCTGGCTCCCTCATTCTTCTGAATACCTCATTCAAGAATTGCAATTCCTCTTTTTCCTTATATAATTGATCTGAACCCTCTTTTTAATGCAGTTTTCACAGGGCAAAGATCAGAGAGTTTGTCAGATCAAAGTTCTCATTTTGTAAATGAGAAGAGTGAAACACAGAGGTGAAATAACTGGTCTAAAATTATGAAGTAGTTAAAGATGGAAGTGAGGTCAAACTCAAGATCAATCAATCACCTCTTGGCTATACCAGCCTCTCTTCCCTTTGTTCAATTCTGAGCCTTCAATGAGTTACTCAAATCCTTAGATTATAGAGTCCACATACTTAGAACAATAGCTTGACTGATTCTTGATAAAATGCAAGGAACTGCTTGCAGCCCCAACATCTAAAACTTATCCATGGAAAGTGGCTGGAATGGAGACACACGTGGACTTAAATCCTATCTCTGCCACTGACCTGCAGTGAGAATTGGAAAAGGTTTTTTAAACCCTTTGGGTCTCAGATTACTCATCTCTTTAATGGAGGCAACACTAAGAACTACTACTAAAACAATAATGAAATTACAGAAATGAAATGCCCAATGTTAAGATTGTGTTCAGTAAACATTGGAAAAACTAAAAATGCACATTTATAAGATCATTTAACAAGTTTACTAGGTTAAATCTCATCCTTTATGATACACATAATCTAAGACAGGGTTGGCCAGTACATGCTCGGCACACTACTTTGCCCTCCTCAACAGAACCCTTCTCTGGGGCAAAAGAGAATGGAGGGATCAAGCAACTCTCTGGAAAGAGGGGTAAAAAGAGTGAAAACAAGACACAAATTAACATCGCAACAAGCTGACCCATTACACATGTATCACATAATGTTTCATCTTATGATTGTATGCATATCTTATATTTAAGCAGTTTGAGAACAGAGAATATGTTTTGATCCTTTTTGTATCATTCAAGCACATCACAGGAAGCAGTTCCTAATACAGAGCCTCACATACGCTAAGCACCTACTGCCTACAGCAGCAGTTCCCAACCTTTTTGACAGCAAGGACCGACCAGTTTCATGGAAGACAATTTTTCCACCCATTGGGGGGGTAGGGTGGGTATGGTTTCGGGATGATGCAAGCATATTACATTTATTGTGCAGTCAAACCACTCTGCTAATGACAATCTGTATTTGCAGCTGCTCCCCAGCACTAGCATCACCACCTCAGCTCCACCTCAGATCATCAGGCATTAGATTCTCATAAAGAGCGTGCAACCACGATCCCTTGCACACGCAGTTTACACTAGCGTTTGCCCGCCTGTGAGAATTTGATGCCCCCTCTGATCTGACAAGTTGCGGAGCTCAAGCAGTGATGCAAGCGTTGGGGAGTGGCTGTAAATACAGATGAATTCGCTGTACTGGTCCATGGTCCAGGGATTGGGGGCCTCAGGCCTACAGGATGGAAGAAATAAATAGACGAATAAATGAGTCCCCTGGAGATTCCACTGCTGAGGCCCTGGTCCATTTCTCCTCATGTTCTGCCTGTGCTCTGTTACAAACCAGAGCTGCCCGCTGCCTTTGCACACCCATCTGCTTCCATTGCTTATTGGGCAGTTTTGCTTTTCTCCCTGCATCAAACCACCAGCGTTCAATCAAGACTTGTTACAAAACAGTCCAGCCAAGGGACACCTAGGGAAAGAATTACCTACAGCATCTTAGCAGATCCCAGGTAAATAAGGCACATGATACATTTGACAAAAAAAGCAAGATTGTGACTATAGTTCAAATTAGAGCAAACCGCAGGGCTTTGAGACATGAAGAAGGGTGGGAAAAATTATTTACACACTGCAGACCATTAGGCCGGAAACTAGAAAATGAAGGTGATCCGTTAGTGTGGGATTTGACACACCAGAAGTGCCGGCTGTCAATGAAGCATCCATCTTCAGATCAAACGCAGTCTATGAGGAACTGCCAAGCCCTGCCATCTGAGTCACGTCTCATCACTGACATTTGGGTGCTGCTTTCTCTAGTTTATACTTTATGACAAAGTCTCTGATAAAAAGCCTCAGGGACTTGGGCTCTGCAGACACATGTCTGTAATTTCTTTTGTCATCTTACAGAAAGTAGAGATAAGGTGTGGTCACTGTCAGTTGAACTGAAGCAGGGCAGTCCTTTAGAAAGATGCTTCAAGGACAGTCACTGGTGTTTACAGGCTGGCTGGCAGCACATAGAGAAAGTCTCTTCTTCCTAGAATCTTGCCTACCTAACTCCAGCCTACTGGGATCATTCACTTGCCACATTTACACCAGGTCTGGATCAGACCATTACACATTTGTTTAGACCCCTGGGCAATTTTCTGGCTGTTCTATGTCTATAGTTGGAACCTAGTAAGTCCCACCTCTGCCATCAAGCCTTTTTCCACAGCTGTCTGAAGAACTGGCCTATGTGACCTCTCAGTTTCCTTGGAGGTGTGGAATACTGAGCTTTGTAATCAGGAGAACTTGAATTCAAAGTGTATGTCCAACATTAACCTCATGATGCTGACAATATGAAGCTTCCTTTTGTACCTGTGGGGGACAATAACCATGTCCAGACAAAATAATTTGTGATATAATGGAATGATTGGAAACAAGCCAAATGTCTCATAAGGGCTGGTGATATAAATTATGGCACATCCATACCTTGGGGAAAGCTTCTTCTCTATTTCTGATGTTTCCTTTGATGTGGAGGGAGCTCCACTAGGGTAATCTCTATTCTTCTCTATCCCCTGTTTTGCTTTTCCATCTATAGAAAAGGAGGGCTGACTTTTCTCATTGGTGAGCTTGGAGACAATAAACTGGACACGCTTACCCAGTCCCTCCTTCCTATGCCTTGGGAATGAGATGCCTGCAGGGGTCGCTGTTGTCTATGGGGGCAGCACCTGCTTGTCTAGTGCTGCCTGGGACTGGGGAGAAAATTCTGTCCAACCCTGGGGTTCAGCATTAGACAGTCTTCCAGCCTTCAGCTGTTAGCTACTGTGTCCAATATCAGCTTCATCAGGGACGAAGGTGATATTTATTTCACAAATAGTTCAGAACTCAGGTAAGAAAGATGGGTGCTATTTTGAGTGTCTTCCCAAAGCCCTAACATAATACCATGAAATAATTTAATTCAAGGTTAAAATAATAGATATATGTTCATTGACATAGAATGACAGAATGATGTTCATTATAAATTGACAGCAGGAAGATCATGAAATAGAAAGTATGCTATGATTCTCTTTTTGTTTAAAATATATATATTTATTTTTGTGCAACACATAACAATAGGAAAAAAGTCTGAAATGGCAGCATGACCATTTAATAGCAGTTATTTTGAGTTGGTAGGATGATGAGTGTTTTTTAATATTCTTTTTGTAGATTATGTGCATTTTAAAAGAGTCTACAATAAAAGTATATTCCTAAAAATACCAAAGTTATTTATCTGCTAAAAAAAAAAAAAGGAGTCATTTTCAAAATTGTCAAAAACACAAATGTCTCACACTTACCTTTTCATGAGTTCACTGCTTGGATTGTTAGCTCAAATCAGAAGTAATTACATATTTGGTTGGGGACCATCTGGTGTCACTGGTTTTAAATGGGCAAGTTTCTATGGGCTGTAAATCTCTTTGAGTTTCAGAATACTAAGGATGAAAAAGAAAAGCTGTGTCAAAATTTGAATAATGCTGTATGCTCAGTATGTGTCAAATAAAAGGGAAGGGACAGAGTGATTAATAAGCAGATCACATGAAAATGTAGAATTGTCTAGCAAGAAAGCACCACAGCGCGGCTCTAGCCCACTGGTGTGGCAGGAGCCCTCCCTCTGCTTCCCCCGCAGCAGACCTTGGTAAGCGCAAGTGGCCCCTTTCTCTCTATTCCTGTCCCCTACTCCAAGAAGCCACTACGGATTCCTCAGCTTTGGCATCTCTATCTGAACCATTTATTTCACAGGTGAGTAAACTGAGATACGTGGGGGTTAAAAGAGTCACACAGCTGATGACAGAACCTGACACCAAATTTTCAGTTCCACCCAAAGCACTTTTACTGAGCCTTCGGTATGAGCGAATCACTGACCTAGGACTTGTGCAGCTGCTTAGGACAGGATAGGAGAGGGTATGCAGCTGCCTTCAAAAAGTTTACAATCTACTCAGAGTTACTCTCATGCGTGGCAGAAGATAATAAAACCACATAGTACAGAAAAAAAAATTGAAGTACAAGGAGAGAACAGAGAAAAAGAGACTAATCATGATTGGACAGATTGGGACACACGGCGCTCAATCCACGCCACAGGAGGGATACACGGTGTATCACAAACACAAGCCCAGCACACAGGTGCTCAAGAAATGCTAATTGAATAAATTAGTAAATGGAGATTAAAAAGGATATATATATATATATGTACAGTTTTCAAATAATTTCATGTATGTATATAAATCACTTACAATCAAATAATTTGATTTGATTCAAATTATATTTTAATTTGAATCATTATATATAAATATGTATAAATTGCATCGTCTGTCCAGGTGCGGCTGGAGTGGCAGAGCAAGACGGACAAGCGGACACACGCTGCCGCCACCGGGCCAGGCTGGGCCGGGCCGGGCCGGGCCGGGTGTCGCGCCGAGGCTGGAGCAGTCGTCGCCGCGCTGCCACCACCGCCCCCGCCGGACTTTAATTCCCAGGCCGCAGCTCGCCAGCGTTTTTCGTTGGAAGACACGTTGCACATATATGGCGGTTCTGAGCATGAGGGCAGCGTTGTCGCTGACAAGGGAGGTTGGCGGTTCTACGTGCCCTAATCAACATTGCCTTGAAGACTCTGGACACGGGGACTGGCCTCGGAAAGAGTTGGCTCTTTTTTTTTAATTGCAAGTAGATTTCTTTTAATGACTCCAGGAATATTAAGCATCAAGTACAAAAGTGGAAAGTGACGTACACTTTTAACTTGTCTCACTAGTGCCTAAATGTACTAAAGGCTGCTTAAGCTTTGTTTGTAGTTGGATTTTTTGGAGTCCGAAGGGATCCATCCGCAAACACCCAGGCCCGAGTTGAGTTTGGATCCGAGTGGATTCTGAATACTTCTGCTTATCTTGAACGGAGGCACTTCATAAGGAATAAACAAGTAGAATAGAGAAAACACTGACCAATAATAGGCATTTTAGTGGTCTTTTTCATGTTTTCTGCTGTGAAACATTTCAAGATTTATCGATTTTTTTTTTACTTTTCCCCATCACTCTCACACACGCACGCTCACGATTTTTATTTGCCATAATGAACCACCCAGCCCCTATGGAGATCTCCCATGAGAACATGCGTTTTCTGATAAGTCAGAAAACAGTGCTACTCTCACCAAGTTGACAGAAGAACTTAAGAAGTATGTAGTGACAACTTTGGTTCGAGTTTGTGATGCTACACATGACAAAGCTCCAGGTGTAAAAGAAGGAATCCCCGTTCTAGATTGGCCATTTGAAGATGGAGCTCCACCTCCTCATCACATAGTGTATGATTGGCGAAACCTGTTAAAAACCAAATTTCGTCAAGAGCCAGGTTGCTGTGTGGCAGTGCATTGCGTTGAGGGATTGGGAGGGCACCTGTGCTGGTTGCACTTGTTTTGATTGAATGTGGAATAAGTAGGAAGATTCAGTTCAGCTTATAAAACAAGAAAGAAGGGGAGCTTTCGGTTCCAAACAGCTGCTTTGCTTGGAGCAATACTGACCTAAGATGTGATTACGCTTCAGAGATACCCACGGACACTGCTGTGCTCAGTAGAAAGAAATGTAACGCAGGCTGACTTGACTGTGGCATTTAGAGGGAACTCTTGGCACCCGGACAAGTGCATCTGGAATCTTCCCTGTGTCATCAAAGTTGTGATGGATTCAATACTCCTCAACCACTCTCCTGATTGGGAAAAAAGCAAACAAAAAAGAAATCCCTCTATAACATGAATAAAATGTTTAAGAAAAGAAAAAGAAAGGAAAAAAAGGATTCATTCAGTGAAGGATGACTTTGCTCCTAGTTTTGGAGTTTGAATTTCTGCCAGGGTTGAATTTTTCAAAACCTCCTGTCTCTTTAAACTGTTTCAAAATAGATCTCTAAGGAAAACCAGCAGAATATTAGCACGTGCAGAACCATGTGTTTCGGGAGCACACTCTTCCATTGTGCTTGGCACAGAGACCTCCCTGTGGTGGGTTTTTTTTTTCTTTTTTGGGGGGGTTTATATTTTTCCCCTATTTTCTCTCTTCCCCCACCCTTTTCTCCCTGATACAAGTTGTAGATGGAATAGGAGAAGCCCTCGTTGCTGTAGATGTGTGTGCAGTCTGGCAACCTTAAGTCCACCTGGGCACTTTTACGAAAAAAACAAACACAACAAAAAATAAAAATAAAAAAGCAGTGGCATATGTTATATATATATATATATATATATATATATACACACACACACACATATATATATGTGTATATATATATATGTGTATATATATATAAAATCCAGGTGGTTGTTAGTTGTTAGTCTTTACTGATGACCAGGTATTCATGTTAGTTTAGTTTCTTTTCCTCAAAACCATATCTAACATTAGACAAATTAGCCAAGAGCCTTTTGTTTTGTTTTTTGTTTTGATAAATTAATGGGGAAATGGCATTTTAAGGGGAGTCTCTTCTCAAAGAATTTGGCTAAGAGCCGAAGTCTTCTCTTTCCCAACCAATGAAGTTAGGTGGGCATCCCGGCAACTTGTCTTCTGCAAGGAAGGATGCCAGGCCATCACTAAAGATGTGTCTGGGCACAGAGCACACTTTCTGCACCCTGTAGAGTTGTGGGCTATAGCATTAGTCTGATTTTCTGTCTAATGATGTCAGAGAATGCTGGTAGTTTAAAATTTATATTTTAGGACTTATTTGTACTCCGAATTTTCAGGAACAGTCAAGGGAGTAGCAGAAAATTCACAATATTTTGGACTTGAGAAATACTTATGGTGGGTATTTTCAAAACTGCCCCCTTTATGTACAGTTCCATTTAACTACTGATTGCCTTGAACTGAACCTTCATACTAGCTTCTTTTTGAGACAAAAAAAAAAATCACTAGTTTAAAACCAACAATGCCTAGTGAGTATGTGTGCACAGGCCATAACAGGGTAGAAAAGAGACATCTAGCAACCC
This sequence comes from Daubentonia madagascariensis, assembly GCA_023783475.1. Lineage (NCBI taxonomy): Eukaryota > Metazoa > Chordata > Mammalia > Primates > Daubentoniidae > Daubentonia > Daubentonia madagascariensis. The sequence continues at coordinate 12,857,297 of JAKFHU010001769.1, forward strand.
AATGAGTAGCAAAGGGACTGTGTTGCTTGTGAAGTGGTGTAGTAGCATTTTTGTAGATTCTTTGCTGGGTTTAATGAGCTGATCTAGAAAAGCTGTTTTTCTACTCCTTTGCAGAAGGCAGTCATGACCAGGCTACACTGACACACAGGGAGAGTGGCAGCATGAGGGGCCCTTGCACTGTTTCCACCTCGATATTACATATTTAATAGTGCCCTGCTTCTAAGGCTCTGTCTGAATACAGGCTTAGAGGCATCTTGTTCTGCTGGGATTTGCTGTGCAGAGCCATAAGCTTCCCGTGTTGTTAGCATCAGCTGGGCCAGTAGGAATGGCCCGGGACCTTGTCTCACACTGATGATACCTCAGATGTTGGCTGGCTACGTGAACTGCTTATTTCCTATTGCCGGAGTTTTGATTTTTAACTAAATGCAAATCTGTAGATTCTCTCCTTCCCCATCCCACAGAACAAAACAAAATAGTGCTTTTTGAAATCGTTTCTAAAATTTAAAGTAAAAAATGATGGCACTATCCAAAATTATTTCAGAACACAATAGATTCCTTTAACATAGTCTCAAGATCAAAAGAGCATACCTGCTAAGCTAAGATAGACTGTTGACTCCAAGGGTTTTGATCAATACCATGACAAACCTTTTCCCTTTGACATGCTCTGAATTTTGTTGTTTGTGGGGAGGGGGTGTGTGTGTTTGGGCACGTGTACGCGTGTATGTGTGCAGTGTCCATTGGTATCAGTGCCTGCCTGAGTTAGGAAAATTACATTCCCAGTTCTGTTTTGAGGAAGAGGATGTATAAAGCAGAGTGAAACACTAGTCCTTGTTTTGTTTTAAGTTACAGACTAATGTTAATTGTTCTCAAAACTGGATTTTTTCCCTCAAAATTAAAACATTTTTTTTCTTTTGGATTTAATCAAGTATTGCTAGCTGAAGCCAGTTTGACATGGTGAGAGAGATGTCAGACTCATGAAAGGTGTGTAGCCTTATTTAAAACCAAACCCTGAACCCTTTTAAAGAATAAATCATATTTTACATGCTATATATATATAAATTTATATGTATGAATTTATATATATACAATACTTTTAAAAAGATCTATACAAGTCTTCCAATCATTTTACATAATGATGACAGTTACCATAATATTTATCAGACCCTGCACTGTTTTACAAATGTGATCTTATTTGATTTCCTCAGATCTTAGAGGATAGATAACAGTATGCACATTTTATGGATAACAACAAATAAAAAACAATAACAGCTAAAATTTTATTTTGTGGGGTAGGTAATCATCAGAGTGGTTTGTACACATGATCTGATTCAATTCTCAAATCAGTCCCATAAATTAGGTCTCACTGTCTTTTGCAAATGCGAGACTGGAGGCAGAAAGGGGCCAATTAGTGCACCCAAAGTTGCTCAGCTCCTAGGTGGGGCAGCATGTGAAGAAACACAGGCCCTTGGACTGCAGAAAACATTAGATGCGTCATACTGAATGGTCTGGGAGTGGATGAACAAATAATGCACATCCTTTAATATGACCCTACAAGGATGGACGGGGGGACTAAGACTCAGGCAGAAATAGCCACCACAGTGCTCTATGAGAGAGGCACAAGCAAGACCTCACAGAGGTCAGGAGCAGGGAGGCCACTCGTACCTGGGGCATGGCAGGTGTTCTGGACTGTGGTGTTTGACTTAAGACCAGCAAAATCTACCTTTTGTGGCTGCCTCTAAGAACAGAGGAGAGGGTGAAATTCAGATTGTTTCTAGAAGCTGTGTAGGTAAAATGTCCTTGTGATTCAGTGAACATATGTTCAAAATGTAATATAAATTATGTTTGATGACTACAGAAAAAGAGTATGAGAAAACATTTATAAAGTAGATGAGCTTCAAAGGATAAGAATTTTAATATAGAAAGAGTTTCTACAAATCAATAAAAAAGAGATTCATTTAAAAAATTATGAAAATCCTGAACAAAGAAGTAAACTAGACCACAGTCATAAAAGGAGTATCATCTCAGTATTAATCAACTAAATGCAAATTAAAAGAATGAGATATATTTTTTTTATCTAATCAGATTTTCAAAGATTAAAAATTGCCCAGTGTTGGTGAAGGAGTATAGAAACACAATATCACACACTGGAGGGAGATTTGGCAATATGTTTCAAAATTTTAAATGTGCATATTTTTGATCCAGTAGTTTTACCTCTAAGAAGTTAAAGGAATGAATAAGGATTATATAAAAAGATGCTTAAATAATGGTAAAAATATTGATAATAATGAAACAATAGCTTATATTTATCAGATTATCTACTAGTTACTGTGATAAGAATTTTGCATTTATTAAGTGGTTTAGTTCCTAAAACAATATTTTGAGATAGATACTTCTGTTACTATTTATTGTTATTTGAGGTACATAACTGCCATTTTACAGTTGAGAAAATCGTTTCTTAGAGAAGTTGAGCAATTTAGTAAATTTCCTTAGGGATTATGAAGGAAAGCTTATTGTACTGTTGTTTATAATAGCAAAAACTTGGGCACCACCTAACAGATTAGGTGGTTAGTTAAATAAATAAAGGTACATTTACACCATGGGATGCCTCTTGAAAAGAATGAAATCTCTATATATTGACATGAAGAGGTAACCATCATATATTACTGAGTGAGAAAAAGGCCGTTACAGATACTGTGTGTATAATTATTTAAATATACTTAAGCATTTCAGTTATGCTCTTCAAAGTATTCACAAGTTATCTCTGAAGGGAAAGATTATGAGGTCTACTTTGTGAAATGTATATTTTGATTTTAGTAATAAGCATATAATTCTATTGGGGCTGTCCTGGAAAAGCACCCATCTTCTCTACCTGAGACCTACACCAGTTTTGAAATGGGACAAAACAGTGACACAAACAGGGCTGTGAATGACATCGTTATTACTAATGAAGCTCATGTCGGAGAACATTCACAGGCAAGTGGGTTCCAGCCTTCCCCACCTCTCAACCTGGGACACAGCCTTTAAGGCTAAGATTTTGGTGTGGCAGGGACTGAGACAAGGATGTGTCTTTCTTCTTTCTTACTCACCAACCAGATTAGGTCGTTTCTCCTCCTCAGAAGGAAGGACAGAAGGAGGGAAACAGTGGGCAGAGTGAGATCAGAGTGATACAGAGAAGTAAGATCAGGTGGGAAAGAAGCGCTTCCCCTACCAACAATTCCTTATTTGTCATCTGTGACATCAAAGATATCCAAGTCCTAATCCCTGGACCCTGTGAATGTTACCTTACATGGCAAAGCCACTTTGCAGATGTGATGGAATTAAGGATCTCGAGGTGGGGAGATTATCCTGGGTCATTACCTGGGTGGGCCACAAATGTCATCACAGGTGTCCTCATAAGAGGGAGGCCAAGGGTTACTGCTACAGAAGAGGAAAAGGGGGCGTGACTGTGGAAGTAGTGGGAGAGGTGGACAGAAATTGGAAGATGCCAGCTGCTGGCTCTGAGAACGGAGGAAGAGGCCGTGAGCCAAGGAGTGCAGAAGGCCACTAAAGCTGAAAAAGGAACAGAAACAAATCCTCTTGCAGAGCCTCTAGGAGGAACCAGCCCTGACTTTTGCCCAGTAAAACTAATTTTTGACTTCCAGAACAGGAAGGCAATACATTTGTGTTGTTTTAAGCCACTAAGTTTGTGTTTATTTGTTACAGCACTAACAGGAAGCTAATATATGATCCTAAAAAAATTCAATAACCGTGTTTGCATCTTTGCCCAGAGTATTTAGAGGGTTCTGTTAACTATAATTAGTAGAAAATAATCCACATCCTTTCTCTTCCTTACAATTACACCTCATACTAAACTCTGCTTAAGGCAATGATCTGCTTCTCTCTCAAACACAGAAACATGGTGAGATCTTATTTGCCTGGTATTGTAGATAATGGGAAAAGCATATCAGTAAATTGTCCAAATATTGCAACATCCTTTTATAGTGCTAAACTTCAACATTTTAGCATTTTGCTGTTTTTCTTAAAAGAATCATATATTTCTTTCTTAAACACATCACCCTGAACACAGATTTGAGCCTTTTTTGTTGTTGTTGTTGTTGGTAACTGAGGTTTATAAATGTGACTGTATAAAATAATAGGATCTCTGCTGTACTAAAATGTTCTTAACATATTGAGATGTAATATATGGCTGTTCACTTCTATTTCAAATTCCCCCAGAAAGTCTATGGTGTCTGAGCTCTTTGGCTGGATTATTCCAATCATTCTGTCTCCTTCCCAGCTCTCTAGATGGCTGGTATACCTCCATGCCACTGCTTCTGTGCTTGCTTTTAGCAAGCTCTAGCCTTTCTGAATGTTGCTCCTGATACACAATGAAATAGGAAGTCAGATAACTCAGCTTGTATCAATAGTTTCTAAAATAAATAAAAGCAAAGCTTTCTAAGAGGCTTTCTTGTGAGTAAAGTGTATAAATGCTTCTATATGAATTGGGCACATACACACTAGCTATGCAAAGCCCCAGTCAGTTAATTACCAGAATCTGAAATGATCCATTTTTCTGTCTATCAGGTTATGAGCTCCCTGAAGGTAGGAGTTGTATCTTACCCATAAAAATTTAAAAGAGCAATAATTTCCTGTACACCTACTATGTGCCAGGTGGCACCACTCCTTCCCCATAGAGCCATGGTATGTAGAGTGCATCAGGAGGGTGCATGGCATGTAATATCCAACTCAAATGTTTGTGAAAAGAAACACTTGAAGCATGCTTGTCAATGCATGTATCTCCCTCAAACAGTGCAATAAAGGGCAGGGCATTCACCACTGAGTCCCAGGAACAGAAACCACTAACAAATGTATCTTGTTACTCTGCTGTCAGGAGCAAGATTTTTATCAGGAATGTTGTATTTCTGAAGACACCAGAATAATTTCCTCCTAATAAATTTCCATCTTATTCAGAGAAGCTGAGATTCTGCCAGGAGCTCAGAGCCTCCTGGGGGTAGGGCTCGGGCAGCTTTGTACTGCTGGATTAGATGTGTGTGCACGTCTGCGAAAGGCCGGGATGAATCCAGCCCAGGAAGACACATTGGGGTGTTTATAACAAGAGCACAATGGCACTGGCAGCATGGGTGTAGGTTCCAAGCACCCTTTTAAAAGGACCTAAAAAGTGGTATTAACGGGCTTTCTTCTTCTCACAGTGGAGGAAAAAGTGAGTTTGCCTGCCTGTTCATTCTTGCAAAGAGGAAAGGAAATATTTTCCTACATCCATTTCAGATTTGATTCATGGAAGTCTGGAACACTGTTAATGCTGCATAGTTTTGTTTTTTTTTTTTTTTTTTTTGCATTTTGGGGTTTTCTCATAAATTCTTCATTGGCACTAGCACCCATTCCAAATGTGTCAAGAAAACACACCGAAGAAGGAAATTTCTGAAGACCCTAATGGATTAATTCCTGCAAAGGGTATATGATAGGTTCAACTGTTTAAATATATATGGTATTTTTAAAATAGATAATAATAAACTTAGTCTCTCTCTTCTTTCCTCTGCTTACAGATTCTCAATCCTTTAATAAACAGAAGAATAGTCTTGGGATCCCTTTCCCTCTTTTTCTTGAACAATGTTCTCCTTTTTACTGATCTCAAACTATATTTAAACTCCAAATTATTTTCTCCATCCCCAAGGGATCACCAAGCATCCTCTTCCGAACAATAGCTAATGAAATGAAGAGAAATGGTGTGGATTTTTTTTTCCACAAAGAAATACCATTCCAACCTGCAAACTAATTCCATTTGTGATTTAGAGAGGCCTGGCACCTTTCCCCCTAGACACTTCCCTGGGGAAAGGATGAATGGCCATCTCAATATTGTGTAAAAATTAGTATCAGGCGACAAATTATTGGACCCTATTAGGAATTTCTTTTAAGTAAATTAAGGTTATATATCACAATCTTCCAAGAAGCTTGGGTGTTTTAATTCCTCCAAACTAAAAGAATATTTAACATTTCCTGAAATCTAATAGTAAATATGATCGAAGACAGGATCTGGTTGTTACAAACCTAGCTTCTTTTTTGAGGTGCCTCATTTAAAGAAAATAATAAAAATGAAATAATGAATCTTATAATTGAAGAGTTTTTGGCAAATGACAGGACCACAAGATTAGCAAATCAGACATTGCGAGCCCAGCACCAATTCTCTAATCCATCAGGCCACCAGGAAATTTAGGAGAAGATGCTATTTCTTGTTTGTGTGTGTGTGCGCATACTTGCATTTGTGTGTGTGAATGTGTGTGCATGTGTATTTCAAGCCATACAAGAGCAGTTCATATTTCCTCCAGCCAGACATATCTGTGTTTATGTTCCATGTCTTTATTTCTTCAGTAATCACGTTTAAGCCAAATTTTATTGTGTTTTCTATATCTTTCAAGTAGCAAGTTGATATTAAACTCCAGTGTTCATGCAATATTGAGGAAATCTCTACATTACTGCCCAGCAAGGTGACTACACATTTTACATTTCATCTTAATTTCATAAAAGTTGTAGCCACTTCTGGGTAGAAAGGCTGTTTTCTCAGGGCAAGTTCCTACCTTATTGGTGTTCTCACACCCTTGACAATGACTTCCTTCCAAAATCATCTTCATTTCCTTTCCCTGCATCCCGGGTGTCTTAGTCCATTTGTGTTGCTATAATGGAACAATGGAGGCTAGATAATTTATAAAGAAAAAGTGTTTATTTGGCTTGCGATTCTGCTGGCTCGCAGATGAGGCACCTGGTGAAAGCCTCCAGCTGCTTCCACTCATGGTGGAAGGCGAAGGGGAGCTGGTGGGTGCAGAGATCACATGGTGAGACAGGAAGCAAGAAAGAGCCAGAGGGGAGATGCCAGCCTCTCTTTAACAACCAGCTCTCCTGGGAACTAACAGAAGGAGAACTCACTCATTACCACAAGGACACACCAAGCCGTTGCTGAAGGATCCACCCCCATTACCCAAACATCTCCCATTAAGCTCTACCTCCCCCACTGGGGATCACATTTCAGCATGAAGTTTGGGGGGACAAACATCCAAACTTTAGCATCAGGGAATGCCCCTCCCCATTCTGTTGAGACAGTCACCAAGGAACATGACCCTCTGCTTATGGTTCAAGTTTCAGATTACAAAAGGCAGATGATCCCTACAGCTGCTCACCCCTTGCAATGATTATTTAAAGGAAGAGAGAAAGGGGGGGAGCACAATCACGTTGTTCTAGCCCTGTGTCTGCCACTTCCTGCCACCTCACTATTCTGAAGACTCTCTCCTCACATACTGTGCCCCAGTCCTCCCTGGATGGTGTCCCAGAAGAGCCCTGGACTGGGAGGACAGAGGCCTGAGTCCCACTCCCAGGTTTGTAAACAACAGGCAAATCTTAACTTACTTGACTCTCACTAGCTGTTATGCACCATGTTTAGCTCTCTCTAAGTGTGCTACCTTAGTTCATCCTCATGGTGCTCTACAAAATAGGCACTAGTATTAACTCCACTCCAGATTATGAAGTTGAGGCTCAGAGAAGTTAAGTGATTTGCCCAGTACTGGGACTGGATTTGAACCCAGGCATTAGGAGCCGGTGTTGCTGACTGAGAGTGGGCTATCCACCAGTTCCAATTTCTTTGTTTGCTAAATGAGAAGCTTGAATGGATTTCCACATTTCCTTCTAGCTCTGATATTTTATGATATTTGCTGTCTCTTTTTATAGCTTGCAAGTCAAATTTTAGAGAGGAAGCCCAAAATCTTGCCATCACTTTGGGAATGCAGCTCCTTGCTGAGATTCTGCAGTCAAATTCTCAGTGGTTGTACATACATTCTCAAGCACAAGAAGTTAACACGAATCCTAAATAAATTGTAGCATAAAAATTATGCCCCATTTACAACTGCAAAATATTAATTATGAGATTCCAATTTCTTTTTTCTTAATTTATGACTGCCTGCTGAAAAATATATACCACTTTTATAAAGTGTTACTTTTCTAAAAATCCTCCATTATAGAATTATGTATATATTAATTCATTTGGCAAAAAAAATAAAAAGGAATGCTTAGAAAAATAAAAAATCTGAAAAGATTTATAACAAGTTAGTGACATTAGGGCCTAAAACCCTTTTTGTTGCTGCTGTTGTTGTATCTGATCTTTCCATGAATTTATATGACTTTTGTAAAAAGAAGAATAAAGAACAAAAAACTAAAAACAAACAAACAAAAATCATTTCCTTTCCCCCTATCTAAAATCCCTACCATTTCAAATTGGGGAGAAAAATACACAGGATGGGAAGTGGGGGCTAGGGGAGAGATTTCCCTGAGACGGAATCTAAATTACACAGATTTGCGATGTGCTTAATCGAGAACTGTGGTGATGGATAGAGAGAGAGTGTTGGAGAGGTTTCCCCTCAGGACTTCTCTCCAGAGGGTTTTTTTTCCTCCAGGGCAGCTGATGTCCTGAAAATGAGATTATAAAGCCTGTACCTTCTTTTAATTACACTACAGCTCCACAATCCCTTCTTCAGAATTCTGAAATCCAAAATACTCTGAAAATTGAAAATGGAACTCTTTCTTCAAAATTCATTTGGCTGCAATGCCTAACCTTTTACTGACAGTCTTGAGCCCACTTAGTGTGACAATTAATATATTTTCCTGAAGAAATAGTAAGACTGGATTACTGTATACAATTAATTACCTTTTTAAAATGTAAATAATTCTGTATTCCAAAATGCATCTGGCCTCTTGGCTGAGAGCACAGTGACCTGTACCAAACCCAAGATTTGGTGCCATTTAAACTTCACAAGGGGTCGTGGCTCAGTCATGCACATGCAGCTCTCTCTCTCTCTTGATTTTCCAGCTAAGGTTATTCCTCATGACACACATCACGTTGGATTTGTCAAAGGAATGCACAGTACAATCTGGAGAGGATAGGACTAGAGAACAAACCTCCGTGGGGAAAGCAAACTTTTAAAACAAATGAAAAATAATTACAAAATAAATAAACCACTTTTTCCCCTCTTTTGCCCAGAAAATAGCCTTGCATTTCAAATTACAACTGCTTGCATGTTCTTATTTTATATATGCCATTCTTTTATTGATAGTATTTTTATGGATAGGATAAACATATAGGATGACAGAGTTGGCCATATTTTTATAGATAGGCATTCTGGCCTTCATAAACATTGCAGGTGATTACATTCACCAGGATGCCAAAAAGCATATCAAGAAGAGAAATCACTTTCAGCATCCTAACTGGGCAAATGAGTCTCTTCTATCAAATATTTATTTTTTTACCTTGCAACACAAATAATGTGGGAGAAGAAAGATGCTGGTGAAGTTATCAATATAAGATAGACTGGTTCAAGGAGAGGTAGGCAGATAATCACCTTGTAGTCAAAACTTTTAAAGAAACTGAGCTACTAAGTTCTTGGGTATTTTGTCCTATTAGATCACAAACTCATCAACACAATTTTCAGTCTCAGTGACAGACTCAGCCAGGACTGGTCTCTTCCTCATCTTTATGGTTCACACTTTCTATGGATCAGGACAAATTTCTTTGTGCAGTAAGCAAAGATCTAGTTTAGATTATTGAAATCAGCCAAGGGGACTATACCTTCAGGAAAAGATTCACACATTGACTATTTCACAGAGCAAAATTTGGCCACGTGATTTCTTGAGAGTTAATCACACTGGTTTTGTCTTTTGTGGGAATACCAAGCTCTGGAAAAGAAAAAACAGAAAAACAGACAAAAATGACTTCTTAGTTCGAGCCTGCATCATCTCCAGGTTTGTCAATGTCTTTTTTTGATCCAGAATCTGGGAGCCCAGAGCTTAGCTAAGACGCAAAGTATCAGTGCACAGCTCAAGGTTGTGTAAGAGCGGAATTGTGGGGAGAGAATAATGCGAGGGACAGAAGACCACCATGTCGTCTTTGGAGCATGGCATCTTTGGAGAAAGAGAATAAGAGCAGGAGCATGGAAGTCAGAAAGGCCCCAGATGAATCCTGGCTCTGAGACCGGAAATCTGTGCATCCTTGGAGCTAGTGATTCAAATGCTCTGAGCAGTGTTCTCATGTTCAAAATAAAGTCATTCGGATCTGCCCTGATGTAAGGATTAAGTGAGATCATATATGTAGAGTTGAGCAAAGTGCCAGGCATGCGAGAAGTCAATAAGTTGTTGTTTTATTATTTGCTCTAATATACCAACTTACCCCCTCCCTCTGCCCCCACCTTCCTTGCACTTTTAAGATTGAAAACAACAAATCATAATTTCAGGCTTACTTTTGTGGGTAAGCAGAGTTATTTCTCCACCATTCTCACAGAAAGCCTCACAATTAAAAACTAAAATAAAATGTTTACTCTTCGGATTTCATTTTAACCAGCCAAAGAAAATTTTTTATCCACCTTTGCTTTTTAGAAACCCTACAGCTGACAGCAGGGAAGGCAGACAAGCAGCCTTTAGATGTCTCAGATTCTTGAATTTTCCACTGCTTATTAAAATTCTGTCTCACTCGTAACCTGATCCCACAAGCCCCTGACTGCAAAGCCTACAGAGCAGAGCCCATTCTGGTTTTGTTCATTTATTCATCAAACATTTATTGAGTATCTTCTACATGCCAGGCACTGCACCAGGCTCGGGCCCAGCTTGAAGAATAAGGTAACATTTCTAATCTTGGCAAGCTCACAGTCCACAGGGGAGTCAGACACACACACACACACATACACAGACACACAACTACAACACAATGAGGAAAATGCAATGGCAGAGGCTTATCAGGAAGCAGAGAGCAGAGGACAGTACCCCTTCAGCAAGCATGGGAGGAGCAGCAAAATGGAGCTTCTCCATCATACAGCTTGGAAGGGCAAGACTTTCCCAAAGCCCCTGCTCTGGTTCAAGGGAACTTCCAACTATTCAGTCTTCCTTGCTCTCTCCCTTACTGTATCTATCACTAGTAATACTCCCCTCCCAGCTCCACTTGTTTTCATGTGCCGTTGTATCTCTAGTATTTTAGAACAATGTCTGGCACAAGTACAGGCACACCCCGTTTTATTGTGCTTCACTGTAGTGCACCTTTATCACACCTCCTAGATACTGCGTTTCAAAGGTTGTGGCAACCCGGTGTTGAGCAAGTCTGTCGGTGCCATTTTTCCAACAGCATGTGCTCACTTTGTGTCTCTGTGTCACATTTTGGTAATTCTCACAATATTTCAAACTTTTTCATTATTATCATATCTGTTATGGTAACCTGTGATCAGTGATCTTTAATGTTGGTATTGTAATTATTTTGAGCACCACTAACTGCACCCACATAAGACACGAACTTCATTGATAAATGTTATGTGTGTTCCGACTGCTCCATCAACCGGCCATTCTTCATTCTCTCTCCCTCTCCTTGGACCTCCCTATTCCCTGAGACACAACAATATTGAAATTAGTCCAATTAATAACCCTGCAACGGCCTCTAAGTGTTCAAGTGAAAGAAACCGTCACATGTCTCTCACTTTAAACCAAAAGCTAGAAATGATTAAGTTTCATGTGGAGGGCATGTCGAAAGCCAAGACAGGCCAAAAGCTAGGACTCTTGCAGCAAACAGTTAGCCAAGTTGTGAATGCAAAGGAAAAGCTCTTGAAGGAAATTAAAAGTGCTACTCCAGTGAACACACAAATGATAAGAAAGTGAACAGCCTTATTGCTGATACGGAGAAAGTTTGAGTGGTCGGAATAGAAGATCTAAACAGCCTCGACATTCCCTTATGCCAAAGCCTAATCCAGAGAAAAGCCCTAACTCTCTTCGATTTTCCCAAGGCTGAGAGAGGTGAAGAAGCTTCAGAATAAAAGTTGGAAGCTTCCAGAGGTTGGTTCATGTGGTTTAGGGAAAGAAGCCATCTCCATAACATAAAAGTGCAAGATGAAGCAGCAAGTGCTGATGGAGAAGCTGCAGCAAGTTATCCAGAAGATCTAGCTAAGATCAATGATAAGATGGCTACACTAAACAACACATTTTCAATGCAGACGAAACAGCCTTCTATTGGAAGAAGATGCCATGTAGGACTTTCATAGTGTAGGAGCCAAGGAAAAACTTCTACTTTACCCTTTGAAGGTTCTCTGAAAAATCGACTCACAAAAGGCAGATTAATTGGAGAAAAGGCATATGAATTGTATTAATGTGTACAGGGGAGTCTTCAGAATGAAGATCAAAAGATACAGGAGAAATTGACCATTTTTATGCTTAGATTCGACAAAGTATGGCCAGCTGTGTAGAAATATGATTAGACAAAAGGATATGATCTAATGCCAATAGACTGAGGGGGGAAATCCAACCAGGCCTGTTTGTCTAGATCCTTCTTGGCCTCTCTGAGCATGCATTCCTTCCTTCTGGGTGTGGGGCAGGACCCTCTCTGGAATGGGGGTCTTATGACCTACAGCCTAACAAGGTAGGTCAGATCTTTATGGCCAGTTTTTACACAGAAAGGCAGAGGGAAAGTTAGAGTAATATTTATAGGTTTTATGGCTGGCTTTGGGGAAAAGGGGTTTTGGTTCCTATGACCTGCCTTGGGAAAAAGGGATCCTAGTTTCTGTGGCTAGTCTCAGGGGAGAACAGGACTGGGACAGGAGGGCAGAAGAAGGTCAGAGAAAAACTTTTGATTCTGAGGCTGTTTCTGAGGCCTTCATTTTGGGGTGTTGTTTCCTGAGCCCCAAAAATAGCTACACAGGAGAAGTTGATGCCTGGCTTCAGAGATTCAAAGGACAGGCTGAGCCTCTTGTTAGGGGCTGATACAGATGATGACTTTAAGTTGAAATTAAAGCTCATTTACCATTCCAAAAATCTTAGGGCCCTTAAGAATTATGCTAAATCTACTCTGCCTGTGCTCTGTAAATGGAACAGTAAAGCCTGGATGACAGCACATCTGCTTACAACATGATTTACTGAATATTTTAAGCCCACTATTGAGACCTGCTGCTCAGGAAAAAAGATTCCTTTCAAAATATTACTGCTCATTGACAATGTACCTGGGCACCCAAGAGCTTTGATGGGAATGTACAAGGAGATAAATATGGTTTTCATGTCTATGAACACAACATCCATTCTGCAGCTCATGGATCAAGAAGCAAGTTTTATTATTTTAGAAATACATTTTGTAAGGCTATAGCTGCCAGGCAGAGTGATTCCTCTGATGAATCTGAGAAAAGTGAATTGAAAAACTTCTGGAAAGGATTCACCATTCTAGATGCCATTAGGAACATTCACGATTCATGAGACGAGGTCAAAACATCCACATTAACAGGAATTTGGAAGAAGTTGATTCCAACCCTCAGTGATGACTTTGAGAGGTCCAAGGCTTCAGTGGAGGAAGTATCTGCAGATGTGGTAGAAATAGCAAGAAAATGAGAAGCAGAAGTGGAGGCTGAAGGTGTGATGACTGGCTGCAATCTCCTGATGAAACTTGAACGGATGGGGAGTTGCTTCTTATGAATGAACAAAGAAAGTGGTTTCTTGAGATGGAATCTACCCCTGGTGAAGATGCTGTAACATTGTTGAAACGATAACAAAGGATTTAGAATGTTACATAAACTGAGTTGATAAAGCAGTGGCAGGCTTTGGGAAGATTGACTCCAATTTTGAAAGAAGTACCACTGGGGATAAAACGCTATCAAGCAATATCGCATGCTACAGAAAAATCTTTCATGAAAGGAAGAGTCGATCATTGTGCCAAACTTCATTGTTATCTTATTTTAAGGAACTGCCACAGCCACCCCAATATATCAAACCGTGGAGTCCTCTCAGGTGGCTAGCTTATTAACTGGCACATAGTAAGTGCTCAGTAAATGTGTGTGAGTTTGCTGATTGACATTAACTCGTCTCCAAGGGCCAGATTGCACATTTTTTTTCTTTTCAAAAAGTAGTGGTTTGCAATTAAATCATGGTTGCACCCCATGATTTAATTGCAGGGGATGATAAAGGGGTAGGAGAGATGAAAACTAACATTTACTGATCACCTTCTTTGTACCACTCATTGAGCCGAGCCCTTCCCATCAACTATTTAATTTAATCATCAATTACAATCTGTGAGACAGTTATTAATACCCCCATCTTACAGACGGTGAAACTGAGTCTTAAAGAGTTTTAGTAACTTGCCTAGAGTCGCACATCACATCCAGTGTGGCACATCTAAAAATTAATGTTTATGCAGCACTTTTCTTTCCTTGACCATGTTTGTCTGTTACCTCATTGGCTACTCTCACCAATTCTGTGATTCAGAACCTTAATGACTTGCCGGTTTCAATTCTCTGTGCTCTAATCATATTTTTAAATAATTCAATTCTACCATAGAAATAGACTCTACATACAGAAACGTATAGCTTATAAGACATGCTAGACATAAAGTATGAAGAGTATACATGTATTAAACATAGATAAAATGAACAGAAGACGTAAGAGTGTTCTGGATGGCAAGTGATGGAAAGATCCATTCAGAAGGTACAGTTAGGCTAGCAGTAGAGCGATAGTTCACATCACCCCGAAACTGAGTCAAGTCCCCTCCCCCCACCCCTTATTGATAACATTCATTACAGTCTCACTGTAGCCCTATGTGTGTGCTCTGCCCAAGAAACACAGGTAAACTCCACAGCTTCTCAGCACACCATGGGCAAGCTGTAACTCTTGTCCAGGTACACCTGTCACTCTTGCCACCCCCTCCCTGAGTCTCTCCAATGGAACAAAGGCTGTTGCTTTCAGGTCCCATCCATCAGCCATGCCCCTCATTAAACCTCATTCTAGTCCTGGAAATTACACTATCAGATGGGGAAGGCACGTGAAGGGGTGGAGGGTGGGTGAGGAAAGCGAGGACATGTGAAAGTTGACTGTCTCAGAGTCTGGGTAGCATGGCCCTTCTACCAACTGGCATCCAATCTGCCACTTTCCCAGTGCATCTCACTGAGTGAAAACAAGTACCAAACAAGTGGATTCGAGTATCTTAATTTGATCTATGAGGCTTCCTGTTCTGTCCCCTCTGGGGTAGCCTGCCTGGTGTTGTACTTGAGGCCATGGCTGCACCAAGGTAATTTCTATGCACGACACCTAGCACGGTGTATCTGTCAAACTCCAAATCCCTTGTTGTCATTACCCTGGGCTCTATCCCCATGGGTGCCTAGTGGAAAAGTGTATCTTCCTGAAAAAAGAGACTCTCCCTCCCCCCAGCCAAAATTAACCCTGGTGGAATTTTTGATCCCATACAAAGTCTGGTTTCAGATCTTCCTTTACATCAAAGATATACAAACTTGAATCAATATTTAAGTCACAAGTATAGAATGAAGTTTGTTGAAAAGTTATCACAATGATGCCAGTCCTTGTTCCATCTCCACAGCACCAGAGCTCTGTATTTGGATACACTTCTCCTCCGTAAACCTTGGCTGCCGTATCTGAACGGGGTATGATGTGTATGACCTCTGGCTTCCTGCCTGGAAGTGCAAGGAGAGCAAACGGATCGAAGGCTGATGCATCTGTTGTATTAACCCTGTGCCTGGCGCTATTCTAATTCTCACAGCAGCCCCGTGAGGCAGCCAGTGCAATTATCCTTGCTTTGAAGAAAGGAAAACTTAGGCACAGAGAGGTTAAATGGCTTGCCCAAGGTCACACAGCAGGGTATGGGCAGAGCTGGGATTTGAACTCAGGGTGACAGGCCCTTGAGCACCACCTGTGTTACCCCGTGCTGGGCAGCAGTGAGCTTCGTGCAGTGAGATGCGGTGGCAGGGCTGGGAACCGTGTCCTCCCTAATCCTTTCGTGTAATCTCTCTACTGCAAGGTGGTAGAGCAAGAGCAATACGACACACACGACAGAGGGCTAAGGGCAGAGTCCAAGGGAAGCTTTGCTCCATGGACAAACGAATGAATGGAGGAGCAAGAAACACAGTGGGCACCACAAAATCTAGGGGAGAGCAACCGCCATTGCTAGGGCGAGCCGCAAAGGGCTTCACAACGGAGATAACAGAGCACCGTCTCCAAGAATGAGCCAAGTGAAGGGAGAAAGAGCTCTGTGTCCACGGGGCGTAAGATCCCACCGTAACAAGCTCCCCAGGTAAGTGAGCGCCACGGCCCACGCACACCGCGGTCGCGCCCAGGTTCACGGCTCCGTTCCGGGGCCTCACACACAAACAGGGGGCTTGGCCTCCAGCTCTGTAGGGAAAAGGAGGCTGCAGGCAGGTAGCCCTGGCTCCTCCTGTACCTTCCAGCTCACCTGCTGCTACCGCCACCTGTTCTACGGGACTTTACCACAGTGAAAAAGGTGTCTTTCTGTCCACAGTGAATTTCTTTCCTTGTGTCTCAGAGCTGATCTCAGCTCCTCCTCAAGGACCTCGTAGTGATGATCGCTAAGTTCTTTCTCGGCCTCCTCTTTAACTGTCTACAAGCTCTCCCAGCAAGTGCTTTCGCTTCTAGACTATGACTTCCAGTTAAGTGAAAACTGCCTCCAAATTTATGTCCCCACACAGTCCTATCCCCTGAGACACAGACCCAGTGAACCTCTACCTAGGTGTCATTGTTCTCCCTTTAAATTCAATTTTCCTCCCAGCATTCCTGGGCTTGGGGAATTACACCAACTTCAGTTTACTGCTATAGAGAGAGGTCTGAGAGTCATCTGTGACTCTTTCCCCCAATATCTAGTAGTCTTGACATTTAGGGTCCTGACATCTCTTGAATCTGTCCCTTCCTCTACATCAAGGGTCTGCAAACTACAGCCCATGGGCCAAACCAAGCCCACCATCTATTTCTGTAAAAAAAGTTTTACTGAAACACAGCCAAGCTCATTCATTGACATATTGTCTTTGGCTGCTTTGTTGCCACTTGGGCAGAGTTTTGTAGTTGTGACTGAGACAGTACGGTGTAGAAAGCTTAAAATATTTACTTAGCTGGCCTTTTGCAGAAAAAGTTTGCCAACTCCTTTTACCTATTCTCTCTGGGGCACCCCTCATCTAAGCCCTTAAAATGCTTACTCACCTCAGTCATTCATCCAACAAATACTTATTGAACATCTATTATGTGCAAAACCACTCTTCTGTGAGTTGTGTCACAGACAATGAACAAATACGAACAAGAGGCATGCACACCAGGATGTTCTTGCTTCAGGAAATGTGCACTTGAGGGGCCTCTTGCCTGGAACTCCTTTCTCCCAGATGACCACACGGCACACTCACTTCCCTCAGGTCTCTGCTGAGAGTCACCTCCTCAAGCAGCCTTTACTGACATGGCACCCTCCACCCTTACTTTGCTTTACTTTTCTTCTTAGTACTTCCACCCCTGCCACATTATATATTTGTCTATTTCCTTCTCTCTGTTGCCATTAGCATGGAAGCACTATAAGTTCTGCTTAGTTTTCACCTCACCTCTTCCCAGCCACTATTCCAGGCAAACTGAGCTGCCACACTGCTTCAACCATGTGGAATAAGGCAAGAGGCATTCCTAGGACACCGGACAAAGGTCCTTATATGCCTAGCTAAGCAGTTTGGTTTTACAACTTTGAGAGGTGTCCACATATAAAATGTACCTAAATTCACAGCTTTACCAAACAGCAAGAGCTCTGAGGATGAAGAGTAAGAAAACTTGGTGTCTAGTCCTAGTTTTGACTCCAACAATTTGAGCCTGCACCATGTAGCCCTGGGTTTCTATGCCCCATGTGTTGAGTCTGGCCAGCACTGTTGGTCTAAGACTCACAAAAGTCATTTTAGATCTGGTGGATCCTTGGACAGCCTTCTGTGGAGGCAGAATCCATTTACTGAACTCTTGGGAAGATAGAGGGTGTTATATTGTATAACACACACAGAGAAACATAAAATGATAGTCCACTTTTCTTTTTCATATTCTGTTCCTCTCATTAGCTATGTGACCTTGGGCAAGTTGCTTGACCTGCTTTGCCAAGTTTCCACATCTGTACAATAGGGATACAAATTACCCCTACACTTGGGGTGGGGATTTGAGACAGTCCACCTGAAGCCTGAAACCTCATGTGGTACATGGTAAATACCCAGGAAACAGGAAATGTTAGCTAGGACCATCACTGCAGTTAATTGTTAAGAGTGTATCTCAACTTGCCCCCCCCATTGCATCATGTTAATTTTCCCTTTTCTCTTTACCAACTCCCAAATTCTCCTTCCATTTTGAATGTAGAACAATTTCACTCTCTTTTGTTTTTCTCCTGCTGATCCACGCCCTCGGGGTTTCACCCCCCAGAGGCTAATCAAAGGAATTTCCTAGAGAAATCAAGGCCCCCTTGAGCCAAATTCTAGTGCCAGCTGTTAATATGCTTTTGTCCACCCTGCTGCATGAGCACTTTTACAACCGCTCTTGTTTTTGTACACACATATCTGCTTTGTTACATAAGATTTGGCTTCTAGCTTAACTCTGAGAAGAGAGATAAAACCTCTTAGTCTTGGGGATCTGATTTGAATCACTCCCTGCATTTCTGGAAATGCAAAGAGAAGCCCGAGCTCTTGCTGAATCTAGAAGCCCAGCCAGCGCTTCTCAGAGGAGCCAAATTGCCGCCTGCTATGCGTGGAAACCCGGGAAAGGAGACGTGGGGCTCTGAGGCAGCTGCAGTGCCAAGGGTGGAGACATAAAAATAGCAAAAGCTGCTCATGGGGAAAATTCCCGCTGGATGTTTGCATTTTAAAGGGGCTTCCAAGGGAGATATTGCTTCCCATAAAACAATAAACAGTAAACACGAGGTGGCAGCATCTTCAGGGGCGGTCTTTAGAGGAGGGCTCACCTGGACTCTTAATCACACCACCCAGCCCTCAACTCAACAAGATTAGAAAAGATGGGAAATATCTACAGCAGACAAGAAAAAATCCGCTTGTACCACACAGTGTGATAAATCCTGCTGGAATCTTGGTCTGGGAGGTTCCCAGCCTTTTTCATTTTTCTTCTCTGCATTTAAAGAATCATATTTTTTTTCTTTCAGAGTTGGAAGGAACCTTAGAAATCTAAACCAATCATCGTATTTTGCAGAAGGAAATAAACCCAGAGAGGTAACATGACTTCACTCAGGGCCACACAGCCCGGGAAGGAGCAGGGCAGCCAGGACCACTGTTGTCCTGACTTGGTCCGGGTTTCTCAGGGATCGGGAATCTCCAGACCACATCCTAGAAAGAGCTGCCCCACCATCACATGGGGTTATTACAAATACCCCCTCCATCCAGATTGCAGGATCCCATTTCCTTTGAGGCCCACACCAACTGTATTGCAAATTCTCCCCTCTGCTTATGGGACAGACACAGGCTCAGCGTCCAGGAGACCTGCTCCAGGGCACAGGGAGGGTGCACGAAGGACCCAGAATCAAACGCAGGTAAACACACTCTCAACACCAGGCCTTACTTATGTGGCCTGAGTCCAGGAACATCCCCATTTCCAAACATTATGTACTGCCCTGTCCTGCTCTGAGATCTGATAATCTGTTGTAACTTTTTTTAGCTGGTTTGAGCCTTTTGTTTTTGGGGCTTGGACAACAATCCTGACAGCAGGAGCCGCGTTGGATTTTGCTGGCTGGGCACCTTGCTAGCCACCAGCTCATCCCCCACTATTGTCACAGCCTCTTGCCTTTAAATGTCAGAATGATCTTTGCAGAATTGAAAGTGGCATTACTGCCCCTGTTTAAACCTATCATTTCTTCCCTTTGCTCCAGGATAGAGTCCACATCCCTTTATTTAGCACGTGAGTCTGTCTAGCATCCAGGGCAAAGACCACAAACTGCCCGGTGTGCAGAATCCTACTCAGAGACAAATTTTGATCAGCCCATAATGCTCTAATAATTTGAATATTTCCATTTAAACGTGCAAATTTCTACTCCTCTTGAGAAAAGGGAAGTTACTCTTCATGCCTCAATTCTTTCCTCAGTAAAATGGGGGTAATAATACAGAAAATAGATGCAACAGTGCTTTGACCAGTGATTGTCATAGTTAGTGTCATGTCGGCCCACGCAGCTCGGCCTGGCCCAAGTCAGCTGGGCTGAGACCTGCCACTTGGCTTAGAAAGGGCAGGAGCTCACTGGTCCTCACTCTGCCCTTGCTTTATGTCATTTGGGCTTCCTGTTTGGCCCCCGGAGGTGTTCGAGTTTGTGACTCCTGACAGGGTCCCTTCCATCCTGCCTCCATGCTCTCTCTCTGCTTCCTGCCTCCCATTTTTGAGCAACACCAAGTAGCTTGGGTTTCCTCCATGTTTCTTCAGCTTGAACCTCAGTTTTGCTCCTTGGAAGTACATGGAACATGAACATTCTGTGCTGCTGACCCCACCAGAGAATAACGCCACACCCCACCCCAGCCAGGGATACGTCTTCGTTTTGTCTATAGGTAACATCAGCATGTGGCCAAGCACCGAGCACATAGTAAAGCTCAGCCAGTGTATTTAGACATAAACTAAACCGAGAAGCTGACACAGCTACCACGTGGACATGGGTTTATATTCTCTCTTGGCTTCTGAAGAGCCTGCACTTTCAACTAGTAATACCAGCTTCTGTCCAGTTCCAGAAAAGAGTCTGGGTTTGTAGTCAAATCTAATTGAATTCAACCCCAGCCCTGTCACTGACTTGTAACCTTGGGCTAGGTACATAATCTCTCCAAGCCATTAGATTTCTCTCCTTTCCAAAGGACATGAGTCAGCCATTCTGCTCCTGAGTGTCATGAAAACATCTATCTGCACAATGACTTATATATAAATAGTCAAAGCAGATTCATTCACGATAGCTAAAAACCGGAAAAAGTGTCCATTCACTTCACCAGGTGAATGGTTAAGCCACCTGTGGTGTAACCCATGCAATGAAATACTGCTCAGCAATAAAAAAGAATGTACCACTGACACACGCAACAGCACAAATGAATCTCAAAGGCATTACACTGAGTGAAAGAAGCCAGACATGTACAATTCCATTTATACAAAT
This sequence comes from Daubentonia madagascariensis, assembly GCA_023783475.1. NCBI lineage: Eukaryota > Metazoa > Chordata > Mammalia > Primates > Daubentoniidae > Daubentonia > Daubentonia madagascariensis. Next base: position 12,878,211 of record JAKFHU010001769.1, read on the forward strand.
GTAAACCAATCCATAGTGACAAAAAGCAGTTCAGTGGTTGCTGAGGCCAGGGGTGGAGGGAGGAATGAACTTTAAAGGGCCTTGAAAAATCCCTGGGGAATGATGAACATGTTCTGAATCATGACCATGGAGGCAGCTTCATGGGTGTATGCCACTGTCAAAACTCATCAAATTGCATGCTTTAAACACATGTAGTTTATAGTGCAAAAAAATTCCTCAATAAATTTGAAAAGAAAAAAATATTAAAAATATAACCCCTATGAGGTTCAGCAGCATTTAATAGTTATGGATGAGATACCCCAGCTTTTTATTTTTTGCAGTAATTCTTGTTTTAAATGTGTAAAAGAATCAATATTCAGACCTGTTGCATTCAGGAAGCACTATATAACCTTATTTTCCATAGCACTTTTTGACCTTTCTCCATGCAATCTTGACAAAGTCCATGGTAGTTTTCAATTTAGTACAGTAGTGTTTACATATACACCACAGAGGCACTTACACCATACATGTGTAGGCATGTTATAAAAACATTTAATAAATGCCTTACTCGATGACCAAAAAAGAAAGAAAGTAAAAAACATAAGCCAATGCCTGCTTTGTTTGGTGGTTGTGCGAGATAGACATCCCCGGCATCTAGAGAGGAGGTCTCTGCAAAAGCAGCCCATCTTTACTGTCCTATGGCTCCTGGATCCCAGGAGTCCACACCCAGTTCATCTCTCATTTTCTGTTGCTCCCACTTGCTTGGACCTGACTGCTCCCTTCCTTCGATGTGTCCAACAAACACTAGCATCATCATGTCCCTCTCAGGTTCTAAGTTTTCTTCAAGCATCTAGCAGACAGGGTTTCCCTACAATGGACAATTAGAAAAGACTTCATAGTAAGTGGTAAACAGGGAAAGTGGGGGGAAGATGGGGGTGGGCACCATCCTTTATCTTAATAGCAAATACCACATACCTGCCTCCTACAGGCCACTCTTGACCTCACTCAGCAATTCCACTCAGCTTTTCCATCATTGTCTTCATAGGCATCTACCGACCATTTACCACAATGCGGTGAGCGAAATGATCATTATTCCAAAGATAAAAATGACATCTCTGTTCTCTTTGTCTCTCTCTCTTAAAGCTGATGCTTGACTATGATTTTAACTCTAGCTCTCTTTGGCTCTCTGGGATGGCTCAGTGCTCTGACTTTCTCTGTAAAAGTTGGGGAGATAAAGAGTTAAATCATCAACCAGAGAATTTGATCACCACAGACCTAGACTCCTGGTAGTTCAGTGCAAATGAAAACAGCAAGTTTCTTTTAGCCTTAATTATCTGTGTAATTACCTTAGCCCAGATAGATACAGGATCAGAATCACAAAAAAGGTGAATTTTTTTTCCCTCTCTCCATCCATCAGTGTCATCATCATCAGTAACATTTATTGTGTGCCAACTGTATGAAGCAACTCTGCACTGAATATTGAGAGGTACATAGGAGACTTACTACAGATGCTACTCATGAACCTCTTAATAACCTAACTGCAGAAACAAGATCTTCGAAACACCTGATGTGTACCAGGCAGTACACCAGCTACAAGGATACAAGGACATACAATCTGCAGAGTCAGTGAATGTATAGTCTGGTAAATAAGAATAAGCAAGACAAAAAAGGGCAGGTGCTATACAAGTGATTATCTTTGTGATACTGACTGGTAAGTGTGGTAGGATTTCAGGGAAGTAACAGTCAAGGTATAGGAACTGTGGGCCAGTAAACATTTAATGGACAATTACTCAATGCTAGGTATTACCTCTTAGACTTTTGCCCACCAATCATCGCAGACTTTAAGTGAGACTCTTTAATCATCCAAAATGATTCTGTATCCTGAGCTGAATGCTAACCATGTGATGATTGGAGGACACATAAGAAAAGTGCTATCTGTGCATTATAGCCCAGTCACTGCAGGCTTCTCCACGTTTTTGATGCTGTATATTGCCCTCTTTTAAAAAAGAAACTTATGATGGACCTGTGTTGATATTCGGTCTTAAATCTGTTCTATGTTTTCTACAGCTGTGGCTCCCAACCCCCAGGCCGTGGCCCTGTGGGAGCCGGGAAGTACATCACCGCCTGAGCTCTGCCTCCCCCGCCCCCTCCCCCATCAGTGGAAAAATTGTCTTCCATGAAACTTAGGAACCAGGGAGGCCACAGAGCAGGAGGTGAGGAGCGGGGGAGCAAGTGAAGCTTTGTCTGTATTTATAGCCACTCCCCATCGCTCACATCACCGCCTGAGCTCTGCCCCATCCCCATCTGTGGAAAAATGGTCTTTCATGAAACAGGTCCCTGGTGCTGAAAATGTTGGGGACTGCTGGTCTACAGGACACAGAGGGTAGTTTTCTCGCATTTCTATAATAGAAGCATAGAAATTAAGCCAGCAGCAAATGTAAACAAAGAGAGGTTGGGCACAAGATTTTGCTAGGCTTACATTTGTCTCCATCTTTGATGTGGTTTACCTTCTGGAAAGGAGAACATCAACTTTCTCTTAACAGCATCATAGTCTGTTCATCCCATTTGCTGCCAGTGAGCAGGAATAATCATCACATGGTGATGTTTAGAGTCTCAGATCTGTAAGAGATTTTTCTCTAACACAGACACTGGTATATTAATTCACACCAAGAAATGTTGTCCACTGGGCCACAGTGCCCTCTCTGGCATGGCCAGTGCCTTCTTTTTCTACAGGCCAACTTACTCAAGGAGCCATACCCTAATTATAAGGTACTAGAAGGTACTGGGTGAGCAAGAACTAGAACAAAATGAGTTTGTCAAAATATCAGAGTGTTTAACTGATTTATTCCAATGCAGACATTTTACAGTAAGAGCCATCTTCCTTCTAAGACTTGGCAACACAAATGTGGGCTTCCTCAGACCATTTTGAGAATACTTTTCAGTTCTCCTTGGGACTCCTCTATGCTTCAGCATGGACCTTCTTGTTTGCCTGTCCATTCAATGAAGTCACAGACATGGCTTATGACTTAGACATAATTCCCTGTCCTTAAGATACTTTGAACATCTCTGTTATGATTTTTATAACTGTTAATTTCATATTTGAGCTTTTAGAGGACAATTCTATTTCTCCTCTTTCCAAATTTGTAAGATATCACATCGTAGACCCCAAACTTGACAAAAATAAAAAAATTCTCATTGAGTGTGAAAAGGTGTTATTGGAACTGGAACCTCAACATGGTGATTGGAATGTGCAGAGCTGGAGTAGAAGGACATTCCAATAGAGAATGGGAAAATGGGGAAAATAGGATATGAACTTGAAAAATTTCTGCCATCCCTGGACTGTTTCCTAAACATATGACACCTCTGGGCCCTGGTCCATACTGGCTTTTGTAGCGGGGGTGGACGGGGGCTCAGATGCTGTTCACAAGCTTTTCCAGTTCCAAATACCTATTCTTGTCTTACTCTTCTAACGGGCAGTACGAAATGGTGGAAAAAACACTGGCAGATAAAAAATGGTAAGAAGGAAAGAAGGAAGAGAGGGAGGAAAGGAGAAAAGAAGGCTGCACTGGCCATCGAAAGACTGGAGTCAAGCCTGGCTTTGCCATTCGCCACTTGTGCTACTTGGACAAAGTGTTTTCCCAAACCTCAGGTTTCCTCTTCAGGAGAACGAGGAGAGTATTACCTACTTCCCCAAGTATTAAGTTACAGGATTGATCCAGACAATATATATACACAAAAGCCTAGAACAGAGGAGTAACCAATAAAATGTCAATCAAATGAGATCTGAAAACCTAGCTACATTATGACCACCAGAGTAAAGGCTGGCCTGACCTCTTCAGCCGTCTGCATTCTAGCTCCCTGCATTTTAGACTGGTGGTTTCTCAATGGCAGCGACCAGTCCACTGATGGACCCCCAGATCTGGTACTGTCTCTTACACAAAGGAGGTCTTTACAAATATTTTTAAGGTAAATGAATAAGTGACATCAAAATCTCCAGACCTAACTAGAAAACAGAGGTGTCTTTATCATTCCTGTGATGACAAATTTTTCCAATCTTTTCACTTTCTAAGGTACCAGCAGATAAGGCATTTTGGATTTGCAGTCTTCAATTTCCAGATGCATTTACAACTTACCTTCACCAGGGCAGATCTAACCGATGTAAAGTAACCAAAGAAGAGTCTTGTTTGTATAGGAACAGCAATATCTATTAACTCCTTCATGTCTTCCTTTTACAGGTTGGGAGAGTAGATTCCTTATTGATGTCAACCACCAGATTTCCCTCAACACTTTTTAGTCTTTTATTATTTTCTGTCATCAATTATAACTTTACAGTAGAAATTATTTTATTTGCCTTATGTTCATCAATATTTAAAACATTCTAAGCTGGCTTCATTTACGTGTGCATAGAAAAAAAGAAAGTGAAGGGCATTTGGGGACAAAAGTGTAAGGAAGAATAAGGAGGGCGTCCAAAAAGAATCCAGAGCTCAGACTAAATCTAAATGCTTTACCCTGAAGGCTGGAGCAGAATCAGGATTTAATATTAATGGATAATTTGTTCAGAGCCCTTTTCTTCATTTTAGCTTGAAAAGAATACAATGAAACAAGCTCAGTGGATTTTTCCATTAATATTACTAAATACAATTTTAAATTAATAAATGTAAAGATTTTAAATGAAGTTTGATAGGTTTTACAAGTGTGTAAATCCCTGCTACCATCCCTAGCAAGATATAGAACATCTTTATTTTCTCAGAATTTTCCTGCATGTCCCTTTTTTAAAATCCCCTCTCCTGCCCTGCCCCCAAATCAGTGGATCTTAATTTTAGGGGCTCCATGGATTGTTTCTTAGAATCTGATGAAAGTTACAGACCTCTCTCCACTGGGGCAGGGAATTGGGGGCTTGTTGATGGATCCCAGGTTAAGGACCCCAAGCAAGTTTTATTAATTCTTCTATATATCCATTTAAAATCTTTATTGAACACTGGCTGAGTGCTTTGGGTTTGGTGTTGGACAAACAGTGGTAAAAAAAAAAAATGACATCATTCTTTCATTTTTTCCTCCTTAATCTTATAGCAAGGAGAAAAGCCGTAAACAAGGAGGCAAACCAATCAGACTGTGATAAATGCAGTGAGGGCGACAATCAATCTGGGTTTGGTGATAAAGAACGGATGAAGAGACTATTTTATAGATGTAGATGGAGGGTTCAAACCCATGTCATATTTCACAGATCTAGAAAAAATAATTCTATACTTCATTTCGAACCATAAAAAAGCCCAAATAGCCAAAGCAATCTTAAGCAAAAGGAACAAATCTGGAGGTATCACATTACCAGAATTCAAACTATTCAAGGCTATTCTAACCAAAACAGCATGGTGTTGGCACAAAAATAGAGACATAGACCAATAGAACAGAACAGAGAAGCCAGATATAAAACCATCTACCTACAGCCAGCTGATCTTTGACAAAGCAGACAACAACACACACTGGGGAAAAGAAGCCCTCTTCAATAAATGGTGCTTGGAAAATTGGACAGCCACATGCAGAAGAATGAAACAGGATCTATATCTCTCACCACTCACAAAAATTAATTCAAGATGGATAAAAGACTTAAATGTAAGGCACAAAACCATAAGAATTCTAGAAGAAAATGTAGGAAAAATTCTTCTAGCTATCAGCCTAGGCAGGGAATTTATGACTAAGACCCCAGTGGCAATTACAGCAACAACAAAAATAAACAAGTGATACTTGATTAAGTTAAAAAGCTTCTTCACAGCTAAGAAAATAATCAACAGAGCAAATAAACAACCTACAGAATGGGAGAAAATATTTGCAAACTATACATCTGATAAAGGGCTAATATCCAGAGTCTGCAAAGAACTCAAGCAAATCAGCAAGAAAAAAACAAACAACCCAATTAAAAAGTGGGCAAAAAACATGAACAGAACCTTTTCAAAAGAAGATAGACACATTGCCGATAAATGTATGAAAAAATGCTCGACTTCACTAATCATCAAGGAAATGCAAATTAAAACCACAATGAGATATCACCTTACCGTTGTCAGAATGGCTTTTATTTAAAAGTCCAAAAACAATAGATGCTGGCATGGATGCAGAAGGAAAGGAATGCTCATACACTGTTGGTGGGACTGCAAACTAGTACAACCTCTATGGAAAACTGTATGGAGATTCCTCAAAGCACTAAAAGTAGACCTACCATTTAATCCAGCAACCCCACTACTGGGTATCTACCCAAAGGAAAAGAAGTCATTTTATCAAAAGGACACCTGTATTTGAATATTTATTACAGCACAATTCACAATTGCAAAGATGTGGAATCAACCCAAGTGCCCATCAATTCATAAGTGAATTAACAAAATATGGTGTATGTATATCATGGAATACTACTCAGCCATGAAGAAGAATGACTTAATGCATTTTGCAACAATTTGGATGGAACTGGAGACCATTATCCTAAGTGAAGTATCTAAAGAATGGAGAAACAAACACCACATGTACTCGCTATTAAATTGGAACTAACCAACAAACACACATGTGCACAGAGGAAAGTAAATGTCATTGGAAATCAAACAGGGGGGAGGGAGGAGGAGGGGATGGGTGAAAACCTACCTAACGGGTACAGTGAACACTATTTGGATGATGGGCACACGTATAGCCATGACTCAAGCATTACAAAAGCGATCCATGTAACCATAAACATGTCTACTCCCTTAATATTTTTAAATTAAAAAAAAGGAAGGCCTCCCTGAGGAGGTGACAGTGTAGTGGAGACCTGAGGATGAAAGGAATCCAGCCATGCCAAGAGGTGGGAGAACATCCCAGCAGAAAGTCTAACTGCTGCCCTATCTGGATTACTTCCCTCCCCTCTACCTATGCAAATTCTGTTCTCCTGAAAGACGGAATGTTAATTCTACCCATTTACAAAGCAGACCAGGTACTAAAAGAAAATGTATATTTTCACAGAACATTACTTTTAGTTCCTGAGAAGAGAGTTTTTCTGGTTCTCTATTGGCTGTGTAACAAGTCACCCCAAAATCTAATGGCTTAACACAAGAATAATGATGTTATTATCACTCATGATTTTTGTGGCTTAGGAATTCAGGAAGGGTTTGGCTGGAGAGTTCTGGCTCAGGGTATCTCATGAAAGTGCAGTTGGGCTTGGTTGGAACTAGAAGACCAAGACATCTCTGTTAAAAAGTCAAAAAATAACAGATGGTGCCGATGCAGAGAAAAGGGAACACTTGTACACTGTTGGTGGGAATGTAAGTTAGTACAACCTTTATGGAAAACAGTATGGCAATTCCTCAAAGAACTAAAAATAGAACTACCATTTTATACAGTAATCCCACTACTGGGTATCTACCCAAAGGAAAAGAAATCATTATACCAAAAAGATACCTGCACTCATATGTTTTTTGCAGCACTATTCACAATAGCAATGATATGGGATCAACCTAAGTGTCCATCAACAGATGACTGAATAAATAAAATATGGTATATATGTATAATATAATGAAATACGATTCAGCCACAAAGAAGAATGTGATCATGTCTTTTGCAGCAATGTGGATGGAATGGGGGCCATTATCTTAAGTGAAACAACTCTGAATCAGAAAGTCAAATACTGCATGTGCTCACTTAAAAGTGGGAGCTAAATAATATGTACACATGGATGTAGAGTGTGGAATAATAGACACTGGAGACTCAGAAGGGTAAGAGGGTAGGAGGAGGTGAAGGATGAGAAATTATTTGATGGGTACAATATACATTATTCAGATGATGGTTTCCCTAACAGCCTAGACTTCACCACTATGTAATATACCCATGTAACAAAACTTCCCTTGTACCCTTTAAATTCATACAATGTTTTTAAAAAGACATCTCTTTGTTAATATGGTCTCAGGGATTCTCCATGTGTTGTCTGTGAACAAAGTACTTTGGGCTTCCTCCTAGCATGGCAGTCTCAGGGCAGTTGGACTTCTTCCCTGGTGGCTGAAGGCTTCAGGAGTGAATATTCTGGTAAGAAAAGCAGAAGCTAAATTGCCTTTTATGACATGGAAAGTCCCACAGTGTCACTTTCACCATGCTCTACTTGTCAAATGGTTGAAAGATTTCAAAAAGAAGAGATATACACTTGATGGGAGAGTAGCAAGATTCTAGAAGAGCAAAGGGATGGGAGATATTGTGGCAATCATCTTTGGAAAGTACAATCAGCCACGAGTAGGATACGACAATGGATAAGAGAGGAGTGAGGGGATCCCATGAGGGTAGGGATGGGAAAGGCTCCAAACAGACAGGAAGGCAGGTTAGAGACATGAGAGATGCACACGTTGATTCGGGAGGTTCATGAAGAGAAGGGGAGAGTATCAGCTGGAGATTTTCAGTCACCAATAAATAAATAAATAAATAAATAAAAAGTGAGAGCGTGTGAGAGAGAAAACCCTGACTTAATCAGATTAAACAGCAGAAAGCATTTTCCCACACCACAGGAAGTTAAAGGTAGACCATGGGTGCTTGATTCAGCAGTGGCTCAACAATCCCACTTGTACTCAAGTTCTTGCCACAGCTCAGCCCTCCCATCTTCAACATGTGAGACTTTCTGCAAGATGGTTCCCTATGTGTTCTCAAGGTGGCTACCACAGATCTGGGCATTACATGTATATCTAGCATTTCCCAGAGAGAAACAGAAGCCACTTTTTCTTCCCAAGATCTTTTTCTTAAATGTGAAGAAGTCCCATGCAGACCTCCCATCATCTCTCATGGACCAGATCTGGGTCTTATGCCTTCGCTTCCACCAGTCCCTGCCAGAGGGATGAACGGAGAGTCATGATTGTCTTAGGACATCCTGCATCATCTGGGAGATGGGTGTGGAAGCAGGAGGAGGGGTCATTGATAGCAAGAAAATGATAGGGCCAATGGATTTGGGATCTTGATGAAAGAAAATAATTGCTAAATTGAGAATATGGAAGTAAGTTGAAAGGACAGGCGATGGTTGGAGGTAGATGCTTGAAGTCAAGCCTGTGACAAGGTTTAGGTCCTAGAATCCAGAATGTGACTATGACTGAGGGAGGATAAGGTGGGTGAAGAAAAAGATCATGGGGTTAAAAAGATTAAGCAACCAGGAAGCCAAGAGAAACATGATCATGGGGATATTAAAGACACTCAAAATGAGACAGGAATAATGGTAGAAAAGTATCTTACTTGAATGGAAGAATAGTAGAAAGTATTGAATGCTCTCCTATGAGATCTATAACTTTTGTATGTCATATGTGAAGACTTATATGGCCTACAGCAATGCAAACTTACGGGAAAATTTGATGAAATCAGAACTTCAACAGTCTGATTAAGTGTTCCTTGACTCCAGTCTTCCACTCTATAACAAAAGTAATTTATCTAAATCATCTATTGAGTCACTTTAAGTCTTCCAAGTTCTTCTAATTCTCCTCGGTAACATCAAGTCAAAATATAAACTCTTTACTATGACTTGTAAGACTCCTTACAAGGCTCCTTGATGTATAATCTCTGCCACTATTTCTAGTTCAGGAGACTTCTCCTAACTCTTGATTATACATTCAAATTGGAAAAATATTTTTGAGCATGCATTACCAATGTATATCTATTTATACACTTACTACTATATTAATATATTGTTTTATGATGAAACATGTACTACAATAGAATTAAAAAATGACACAGATAACTCATGTGAGCAGCTGTGATACAGAAAGTCAAAGGAGACTGTTTTTGAAATTAACAAACCCATAGTTATAATTGGAGACTTCAACACCAATCTCTCAACAATTGATAGAACAACAGACATAAAATCACTAAGATATAGAAGAATTCAACAACACTATCAAACAATACAACCTAATCAATATCTATAGGACACTCCACCCAATAATAGCAAAATGCTCATTCTATTCAAGTGTTCAGAGAACATATGCCAAGACAGATTATAGCGTGAGCCATAAAACAAACCTCAATAAACTTAAAAGATTTGAAATCATATAAAGTGTGTCCTCCAAGCACAACACAATCAAACTTGAAATCAATGACAGGAAGAAAACAGAAAAAGCTGCACATGCTTAAAAATGAAACAATACATTTTTAAATGATCCATAGGTCAAAGAGAAAGTCTCAATGGAAATTGTAAAAATGTATAAAATTAAATGAAAATGAAAATACAACACATGAAAATTTGTGGAACAAAACTTAAGCAATGCAGAAGGCAAATTTATAGCACTAAATGCAAACACTAGAAAAGACAAAGCATCCCAAATCAATAATCTAAGCTCCCACCTCAAGGAATTAGAAAAAGAAGGGCAAAATGAGCTCAAACCAAGTAGAAAGAAGGAAATAATAAAGATAAGAGTCGAAACCATTAACATTAAAAACAGAAACAATAAAGAAAATGAATGAAATAAAAAAATAATTCTCTGAAAAGATCAATAAAATCAACAAAATTGCATGCAGCAAGACTGATAAAGAGCAAAGACACAAATTACCAATATCAGGAATGAAACAGGAGGTATTACAGACTCTGCAGACATCAAAAGGATAAAAAGGGAAAATTACAAACAATTGTACACATATACATTTGCTACGGTTTGAGTGTTCCTGCCAAAACTCATGTTGAAATTTAATGGTCATTGTAAAAATGTTGGGAGGTGGTGCTTTTAAGAGGTGTTTAGATCAAGATAGATTAATGTCTTTCCCATGGGACCGGGTTAGTTCTCAAGGGAATGGATAGTTTCTGAGAAAGTGGGTTGTTATGAAGCCAGGTTGCCTCCTGTGTTTTAGCCCCTTGACACACCCAGTTTCCCTTTCACTTCTCTGCCATGTTATGATTCATCACAAGACCCTCACCAGAAGCCAAGCAGATGTCGGTGCCATGCTTCTTGGACTTCCCAGCCTCCAGAATCACAAGCCAAATAAGCCTTTTTTCTTTATAACCCAGTCTCGGGTATTCTGTTATAGCAACACAAAATGGACTTAGACAACATTTGACAACTTAGATAAAATGGACTTCCTCCTTGAAAAACACTAACCACTACAACTCACCCAGTATGAAATAGATAATTTGAATATCCTTATGACTATTACAAAAATTGAATTTATAATTTAAAAACTACAAAAAAAAAAAAATCTCCAGGCCCAGATGGTTTCACTGTAGAATTCTTCCAAATGTTTAAAGAATGAATATCAATCCTATATCCTCTCTTTTGGAAATAGAAGAGAAATGAATAATACTTATTTTATTTTGTGAGGTTAGCATAACCAGAAACAGACAAAGAGCATTAAAAATGAAAACTACAGACCAATATTCCTCATAAATATAGATACAAAAATTCTTAACAAAATATTAGCAAATAGAATTCAACAGTATATGTAATAAAAAGAATTATACAGCATGACCAAGTCAGGTGTATTTCAGTTCTATAAGGCTGGCTCAATATTTGAAAATCAATTAATGTAATGAAATAAATTAACAGACTAAAGAAGAAAAATCATGTTATCCTATCAATTAATACAGTGTCAGACAAAGTTTGTATCATTCATGATAGCACTCAGAAAAATAGGAATAGAGGAGTACTTCCTCAACTTGATAAAGAGCATCTAAAAATGGTAGAAGACTGAATGCTTTCCTCTCAAGATCAGGAAAAAGGCAAGGATGTTCTTACTATTCTTATTCAACATAATGTTAGAAGTTCTAGTCAGTGGCATAAGAAAAGAAAATGTCATAAAAGTCATACAAATTAGAAAGGAAGAAATAAAAATTTTCCTATTTGCAAATGACATGATTTTTTTTACATAGAAAATCTCATGGAATCAATAAAAAAAATTTCCTAGAACTAATAAGTGAGGTCAACCAGTTCACAGGATAAAAGATAAACATACAAAAACCAATTATAGACCTATATACTATCAATGAACATGTGAACAACAAAATTAAAAATGCAATGTCATTTATAATAGATTACAAAAAAAGGAAAGGCTTAGGTGTAAATCAAACCAGACATGAACAGGACCTGTGTGATAAAAATTATACAATGCTGATGAAAGAAATCAAAGAACTAAATAAAGGTAAATGTTCATGAATTGAAGATTTAACATAATAAAAATGTCAATTCTTCTTAAACTGATTTACAAATTTAATACAATTTCTATCAAAAATCCAGCAAGATATTTGTAGATATAGGCAAGATTATTCTAAAATTTATATTGAAAAACAAATAAATTAGAATACTAAAGTGATTTTGAAAAACAAGAATAAAGTAGGAAGAATCAGTCCACCAGATTTCAAGACTTACTAGATAGCTACAGTAATCAAGACTGTGTAATAATGGCAGAAGGATAGACACATAGATCAATGGAACAGAATAGAAAACTCAGAAATAGACTCACACAAACATGTTGAACTGACTTTTGACAAAGGCACAAAAACAAATCAATGGGGAAAGATAGCTTTTTCAACAAATGGTGCTGGAGCAATTGGACACTCATTGGCAAAAATTAACCCCAACCTAAGTTTCACCTCTTAAACAAAAATTAACTCAAAATTGAGTATGGAATCAATTATGAAACTATACAACTCTTAGAAAATAAGCGTAGGAGAAAATCTTTGGGATCTAGGGATAAGAAAAGAGTTCTGAGACTGGACACCGAAAACATATCCATAAAAGAAAAAATTGATTAATTTGACTTTATCAAAATTAAAAATTTTGCTCTGTGAAAAGCTCTGATTAGAGGATGAAGAGACCAGATAATAATAGGAGAATATATTTGCAAACCACATGTCTGACAAAGGACTAGCATCTAGAATATATAAAGAATTCTCAAAACTTAATAGTAAAAAAGCATACAGTCCAATTAGAACATGGGAAAAATATAGGGAGAAACATTTCATTGAAGATGGCACATAAGCACATGAAAATACGCTCAACATCATTAGCCATTAGGGCAATACAAATTTAAACCACAGTGAGATGCCTTAAGATAGAAAGAATAGCAACAACACCAAATGCTGGAGAGGGTGCAAAGAAACAGGATCACTGATATATTTCTGACAGGAATGAAAAAGCATGCAATCACTTGTGAAAATTTTTAAAAAATTAAACATGCAACTACCATACAACCCAGGAATTTACTCCTGGGAATTTGTCCCAGAGAAATGAATACTTATGTTTTACACAAAAACCTGTACACGAATGTTTAGAGGAACTTTATTTGCAATACCCCCAAACTGGAAACAACCCAGATACCTTCAATTGGTGAGTGGTTAAATACAGAGTGGTACATTCATGTGAGGAAATATTACTCAGCAATAAAAAGGCACCAACTACTGATACAGAGAATTATGATGAGTGGGAAAAGCCAATCCCAAAAGGTTGCATACTTTTTGATGCCATTTATATAATATCCTTGAAATGACAAAATTACACAAATGGAGACCAGATTAATGGTTATCAGGAGTTCAGGAGAGGGTAGGGTGGGAGGGAAATGGATATGATTATAAAAGTGAAGCATGATGAATTTTTGTGATGATGAGACAATTTGTATTTTGACTGTATCAATGTTAGGATCCTGGTTGTAACATTGTACTATAGTTGTACAAAATGCTACCATTGCAGGGACATTGGTGCAGGGACATTGGTAAAGGGTACACAGGATCTGTCTGGGTTGTTTCTTACAACTGCATGCCAGTCTACAATTATCTCAAAACAAAAAGTTTAACTTGAAGAATTAACATACTTCAACCTCCAAATCTATTAGGCAAGTAAACCTAAAGCAGGATAAATACAAAGAAAACCATGCAGTCCCATCACAGTCAGCTGTTTGGCTGAAACACAAGGGTAAGAATGAATCTTAAAAGCAGCCAGAGGAAAAAAGATTCATATGTATTAGCACAGCATGAATCACACCTAAATTCTACCAGAACTAGGTAAGCCTACACACAATGGAGTGGCATCATTTACGTGGTGAAAGAAAAAAGAATCTACCAATATAGAATTCTGTATGGAGCAAAAATATCTTTTAAAAAAGAAAGCAGAGTTCTGCCTTGTAGTAATGGTGATGTGATAGGTAGAATTCTAAAATAAGCCCCCATAATCTGTCTCCTGGTGTTACCCTCTGTAGTATCTCCTACCATTGAGTGCCCTGGGATGCCACTAGCTGCTAAGGAGTCAGGGTGCTTGTGTGTAGAAGAGATCATGGGTAGGCAGGATTTTAAGTTGACATCCAGTGAACCACACCCTGTCTAATCTTTTCTCCTTGAGTAGGAGTGAAATATGTGACTTTTTTCTAACCAATAGATTATAGCAAAGGTGATGTGATTTCCCTCCTGAAATTAGATTACTCATGTGTGTGTGTGTGTGTGTGTGTGTACATATACATATATATATTTGCATACACACATATCTCTCTATGTATAACTTTGTCTCTCTATATCTGTTTCCCTCTCTCTGGCTTTAAGATTAGCAAACTGCAACATTGTGAACTGCCTGTGGATAGTACTACATGGCAGCAAACTGCCTATGGCCTCTAAAAAATAGTGACCTCAGTCCTACAACCTCAGGGAACTGAATTCTGCCAACAATTACATAAGTTTGAAAAGGGATCTTAAGCTCCAGAAAGAAACATAAACCAACAAATACCTGAACCGCAGCTTTGTGAGACCCTGAGCAGGGGACCCAAGTAAGCCATGCCCAAACTCTCAGAAACTCTGAGATTTAAAAATATGTTTTTCTTTAAACCTGAGTAGTTGTGGTAGTTTGCTACACAGCAATAGGTAACTAATGCAGGTGGGGAAACTTGATTGGAATAATCTTCCTTCAGATACCAATTGTAAAACCAAGACAAAATATTCTTAAAAATCACCATAAAACCAGTTCAATGTACTTTAAAACACTAATATCTACCTAGTATATTCTCTGACCATAATGATATTTAATAAGAAATTAATACCAATAAAACATTGAGAAAAAGTGCCTTATATTTGGAAATTAAACAATGATTTCTAAATGATGCATGAGTCAACAAATAAATCAAAAGTGAAATTAGAAAATATTTTGAACTGAATGAGGTTAGAATGTAACATATCAAAAACTGTGGGAAGCAATTTGCAGCAAAATTATACCTAAAATTCTCATATAAGAAGGAAAAAATTCAAAATCAGTTATCTAATATTCAAACTTCAAAAGCTAGAAAAAGAGGACCAATCAAACCCTAAGAGAAAGCAGAAGAATGGAAAGTTCACAGTAGAAATCAATGAAATTTTTAAAAAATGTACTAGGGAGAACAATAAAAAAATTTTTAAATCAGAAATTATTTCTATAAAAAGGTTAATAAAATTGCTAAACCCCCAGGAACACTTCTCAATAACAAACAAAAATATGGTACCAGTCTGTTATGGAAGAGAAGAGATCACTAAAGATCCTACACACATGAAAAGGATAATAAGGGAATATTTTGAGCAGCATAATGTCAATAAATGCAGCAACATAGATGAAATAGATGAATCCCTTAAAAAATACAACTTAACAAAACCGACAAAAGAAAACTACAATATCTAAATAAACTCATATTTATTAAAGTAATTGAATTTGTTATGAAAAACATTTTCACACAAAAATATCCCCATGCAGGTGAATTCTATCAAACAAGATAAAGTTACTATTTTTTAAAGAAGAAATAATACCAATTCTACACAAACTCTTTCAAGCAAAAAGAAGAAGATAGGACATTTAACCTACTTATTTTATGATAACAGCTTTATGCTGATACCAAAACCTGACAAAAACTTTACAAGAAAAAAAAAATGCATACATCAATATCCCTTATAAAATAGATGCCAACATACTTAGAAAATATTAGAAAATAAAATAGGGCAATGTGTTAAAAGAATAATACAACATTGCTAGGTGAGGTTTATCTTAGTTTTAACAATGTTGGTTTAACATTTGAAAATCAATCAAAGTAACTCACCATATTCACAGAATAAAGAGGAACCAACTTAACTCAACGGTCAAGTCGATAAATGCATAAAATTCTATACCCATTCTATACCCAATAATAACTCTTGGAAAACTAGGATCAGAAGGAAAATTCCTCAATCTGATAAATGGCAACTAGAAAAAGCCTAGAGTTAGTATCATACCCAGTAGTGAAATATTAAACCATTTTACCATAAGAGCAGGAGCAAAGCAAGGTTATCCATTCTTACCACTTCTATTCAACATTGTACTGGAGTCTCTAGCCAATTCAATAAGGCAAGAAAAAAAAATAAGATGCATGAAGATTGAAAATTAAGAAGTAAAAATTTTCTATTTACAACTAAGACAACTGATATATAGAAAATCATAAGGAACCAACTCGTCTCTCCCTTAAAAAATTTACAGGAATTAATAAGTGAGTTTAGCAAGATCCTAGGACACATCAAGGTTAACATCCCATCTTTAATGTACTATCCATCTATGTACTATCAGCAAACAATTGGAAAATGAAACAAAACAGAACAAAATTTAATTTCATTTACAACAGTGTCATAAATACTTAAGAAATTGAGGAACAAATTTAACCAAAGATAGGCAACATTTTTCTTCTCAAAACTACAAATCTCCAGAGAAAAATTTTAAAAGACCTAAATACATGAGTACATACATTCTCTTTATAATTAAAAGACTTAACATTGTTAAACTGTCAACCCTTCCCAATTTAATCCAACACCATCTAAATCATAATCCCACCAGGTTTTTTAAATAGAAATTTGTGTGCTGTCTCTAAAATTTTTATGGACATGTAAAGCACCTAGAGTAACCAAATCAATCCTCAAAAACAACACTAAACCTAGAGGACTTACACTATGTGACTTTAAGACCTACCGTAATGCTAAATCACCTAGAGAGTCCTATTTGCATCAGGATAGACAAATTGATCAATGGAACAAAATGCAGTCCAGAAATAAATCTTTTTATATGGTCAGTTGATTTTCATCAAAGGTGCAAAGCAATCCAATGGGGAAAGGAAAGTCCATTTAACAAGTGGCTCTGAAACTTATAGATACCCATATAAGAAAAAAAAAAGCCTAGAATCTTACCTCATGCTATACACAAAATTAATTTGAGATGGATCATAGACCTAAACATAAAAGCCAGAAAGGTAAATCTTCTACTAGAAAACAGAGAAAATCTTCACAACCTTGTGAGAAACAAAGATTTCTTAGAGAGGAGATAGAAATCACAAACCATCAAATAAAAAAAATAATAAATTATACTTCATCAAAATAAATATCTTTTATTCAACAGAATATATCATTAAACAAACAGTCAAGACACAGATGGGTAAAATATACCTCTGTGTGTGTGTGGGTGTGTATGTATATGTGTGTGTATTATATAGATGTTATACATACAGTCTTCCCTCGGTTCCAGGCCCACTCCCCCACCACAGATACCAAAAATCTGAGGATGCTCCAGTCCCTTATAAAAAGAGGCAAAGTATTTGCATATAACCTATATATATCCTCCCGTATACTTTAAATCATCCCTAGATTACTTATGATAACTCATACAATGTAAATACAATGTAAATGTATAATACAGTTGTTATACAATATTCTTTAGTGCTTCAGTCCTCAACCCCCAGTACTGGTCTGTGGCCTATTAGGGACAGGGTCCCGTTAGGGACTGGGGCCACAGAGCTCCGGCACCACCCGCCCCCTGGCCGTGGAAAAATTGTCTTCCATGGAATCAGTCCCTGGTGCCAAAAGTGTCGGGGACCTCTGGTTTAGGGAATAGAGACAAGGAAAAAAAATCTGTATATGTTCAGTACAGACACAGTATTTTTTTAAAAAATATTTTTGATCCAGAGTTGGTTACATCCATGAATAGGGAACCCACAGATACAAAGGGTCAATATTTGATAAAGGAATCCTATTCAGAATATGTAAACTCAATAATGAAAAAAATTTTTTTAATGGGCAGAAGATACGAATAAACACGTCACCAAAGAGGATATAGGAATGAACGGTAGGCATGTGAAAAATGCTCAACTGATATTAGGAAACACATAAATGAAAATTGAAATTATGATGAGATACTACTACACAAAAATGGCTAAAATTAAATAGACTGATACCATGAAAGGATGAAGATGAAAGCGAAGATGAAAAGCAACTGAAATACTCAAACATTCCTGGTGTCAATGCAAAGTGCTACAACCACTTATAAAGTTAAAAATTCACCTGTTTATTGATCTAGCAATTCTACTCGCGGGTGTTTATACAATAGAAATAAAATCAAATGTCCACTTAAACTTATACAAAAATGTTCATAGCAGCCTATCCATAATTGCCAAGACCTTGAAACAACCCAAATGTCCATCAATAGGAGGAAGAATTTAAAATTTGTGGTAAATTTATACGTGAAACAAAATTTGGCAATAAAAAGAAACAAACTACTGATAGAAACAACACAGATGAATTTTACAGACATTATGTTGAGCAAAAAAAGCCAGGTACACATACACACACAAAGACACGTTGCATGATTACATGTATATGAAATGCAAGAAAAGACAAAAGTAATCTATGGCCATAGAAGTCAGAAAGTAGTTGATTTAAGGTGGGGGGAATTGAATCAAAGGAAGCACAAATAAGGAAACTTTCTGAGTTGCTGAAAATATCCTATATTTTGTTTGGAGTGGTTATTGCATGATTATATATAATTGTTCAAAACTAACTGAACCAAACAGTAAAGATCTGTATAATTTACTGTCTGTAAATGATACCTGAGGGGGAAAAAAAAAGCTAAAATAAGATAACAATTCTCAATGAATAATATTTTATATTTTCTCCAACATAATGTTTGGAGAAACAGTAGCCATTGGCTTGTGAATAGCTTAAGCACAATCTGTTTGAAATTGTTAACAATATTGATGAAAATTTATTTTTTAAATTGTCTTGATGATTGTAATTTTATCTTCACCCACCCCCTTGACTGATCGGAATAGATTGTTATTGTTTTTAGGACATACTAGCTCTGTCTTCTTGGTTTTCTTTTGCTTTAATAGTATTGTCTTTAACACAAGTTAGTGTTTTTATTTTCTTTTTCAGGAATCTTTCCAAGTGGCTTGTCCATTTTGTGAAGGTTAGTTTAGTTAAAAGCAGTTAAAATAGCTACAATACAACTGGACACAGGAAACCCACAGTGAGTCAGGAGATGGTAAAAAAATAAATAAATAAATAAATAATAAGGTTCTTGTTAAGCTCTTCGTGTTGTGGAACCGTGATTTCCACACTGGGACACTTCTCCAAGTGTTAGTGACAGTTAGATATCCCTTCCTGTCTCATATGGTACCTACTGGGGACTCCAGTACTAAGCAGTATATTAAAAATTAGCAACGCTTCTCTTATCCTAGTAAAGAACAAATATGCATCAGGGGATCTGCGGATACCCAGTGGCCCATCTATGTGCCCACCTTGGTACCCTGCTGTGTCTTCTCACCTACCCCTTTCCTTATTATTGCTTATCCCTTAGGTCTTAGACGTCACTTTTCTGGTGAGTTTCACTGACTCTTTAGAACTGAGTTAGGTGCCTCAGGACCTTTGCACGAGAAAACAAACCATTCTTCAATTTAGACCACAGGGTGAATACACTCCTTAAAATCTTCTTTCCTCGTTTATTCAAGAAATTGGTATTGCTAATTATGTTCTAGGTACTGTTATAGATACTGGAGATTAAATAGTGAATCAAACAAACAAATATCCCCTTGCCCTCATGGCGTTAAAATTCTGGTGGAGCAAAAAATTAAAAAATAAGTGACTTGATCATTATAAAGGAGAAAAAACAAAGCACGGAAAGAGGCTATAACATATCAGGTGGTGTAGGGTTGATAGCTAGCATCTAGTAACCAAGGAGAACCTCACTGAGAATGTGACCTTGAGCCAAGACTAGAAGAAGCCCTGTGAATCTCTGCAGGAAAATTATTCCAAGGAGAGGAAGGATCAGAACAGAAGCAGGGAGAGAAGATCTTTACAGATCTTTAAAGATCTTTTACAGAGTCGAGAGTTCATATTTGACATGATAAATTTGAACTATTAGGTATATAGTGCTCACACACTTTAAATTTGGGGGCACTCAGTCTCAGACAGCATTCAGCAAACTGCTGTAGTAGATTTTGTATGCTGTCCCTTTGCAAAGTGATTTTTTAACATCTCTTATCAAGACCAGAAGTCTATTCTCCCACCCCTTGAACGTGGGCTTAGATGTGTGATTTGCACTGGCCACAGAGGACATTAGCAAATGTGACACAGCAGAGGCTTGGAAAGTCTTGGCAGTCCCATGACTACCACCTTGGGGACAAGCTGGAGCTGGCCTGCTGGGTGATGAGAGACATGTGCCAAGTCACTCCAGCTGACATCATTCCAACAAGCAGACATGTGAGTAAGGCCACCTTGGAACACCCAGACTTATTAGAGTCAACCCAGACCAGAATGTAAGAAATTTAAAAAATAATTCATTTGAATCACTATATCATATAAGCAAAACCTAATTGATACTCTTGCCCCAGATCCAGAGGGGATGAGTGGCCAAGTCAGGAACTGTGCCTTCCTTCTACTAAGTTCACTGCTTTTCCATTATTCCAAGACTAGTCTGTTCCTATATTAATAGATTCAGGACCAGGAGCGCTCTGGGGCCATGGCCCCCCAGGCTGCTGTCTTAAAGCAAGTGTGCATGAAAACCCACTCCGTCTGTTAATGCGCAACCTCCCCTCACCCCATCCCCCCCTTCCTCTCTCTCGCTCTGTCTCTCTCTCTTTCTCTCTTTCTCTCTTTCTTACTCTCTCTCTCCTTGACGAGACAATGTTGCTGTAAAAGCAACCAACAGAAATCCAATTCAATCTCTGGGGAAATTTATAGAAAAAAAAATCTTGCTATGCCAGTGCTTTTTCCATGGCAATATGAAGCATATGGGATCTCAGAAGAAGCATCTATCACAATATGTTGCACTGCAGTGCAGGAATTGGCATTTTCTCCAATTCCTCAAAGCATAGTTAAGAGCAAAATAAATGTAAAGTTGTGAGGTCCAGGCTGCTGCTGACGTGCTCTCCGTTTCAAAGTATTCTACTGGTTTAAGGAAAAGCAAAAGCAAAAGCAAAAAATAGAAACCAAAGCCCTTAAATATAGGGGATTTTAGTCCCAGAAATCTGTGAGCTAAAACCCAAATCCAAAGAATATTTGAAGTTGTAAATAAGGTCAAGGGGTTCATCCACTGCAGCCCAGATAAAATACAGGGCTCAAAGAGAACATTCTGGAACCCCAGATAGAATGGGAAGGAGTGCATACAACTACCCAGCCTGGCTTAAAAAATGAGGAGTCCAGAGCTCTAGCTGTATCACTGCATGACTTTGGACAATTCATGTCATAACCAGAGAGGTATGACCTATTAAAGTCATCATAAATCATGAACACTTTAGCACAGGATTCATTATTCAGATCTAGAGGTGAGCAGGCTCAGAACCATCAGTGGGGTTCTAGACACATTACCCAAAACATGGCACTTTGGCATTCAGAAAAAGTAGAAGCAGGAAGTTCTCTCTGACCGTCACCTGTCCTTCTCCTCTGAAGCAGGTCATAAAAGAATTCTCTGACCTTCCTTTGAAGTAGTCCTAAGACCCTTATGTGAGAGGTGCCCTCCCTCTACCTGAAGGAAAGGAACATCCTCATCTCTGTAACAAGGACACAGAGAAAAATCTGAACAGTTAGATCATTTTCCCTTTATCCAATTCTATTTCTCCACAACTGTCTACTCTTCATCAGACCTAAGCATAAAAATACAGACCTTTCCCAGTTTCTTTGGAACTTCGTTTCTGGAGTCTCCTGGGTCACATAAAACTTATTAAATGAATTTGTATGCTTTTTCTTGTTAATCTGTCTTTTGTTATAGGGGCCTCAGCTGTGAACCTAGTGAAGGCAAAGAAAGAAATTTTTCCTCCCCTACACTAGTAAGAGTCTAGTGGGCCACTGAGAACAGAAGCAACCAGGTATCCTGAGTCAGCCAGGGCACAAGGGGAGCATGTTCCATGCTTGGCGTTTAGATGCCAAAAAGGAAGAGGACAGTGGGATGTGAAGGGAACTTCACTGCAGCTTGCGCCATTTAGCGGTGGGTGACTCTCATTAGATCCACATCCATGGTGCCAGGTGCTTTTACACACGTCATTTAATTAAACCTGAGCACAGCACGGGGTGAAGGGGAGAGTGAGTACTATGGCCCCTGTGCTACTGGTGAGGAAATTGAGACAAAAGGTTTGGCATGACTTACCCCCATCCCACAGCCAGTAAGTGATGGAACTTAGATTTAAACCCAGGTCTGTGGGTCTCTGAACCCCACACTTTTATCATTTTAATCTTCTTGGAATATGAGACTTAAAAATAATGCCTATGAACATATTCTGAAATATTGTGGAGCAGATAACATGGTACTCTCTTGCAGAAAAATAAATAGGATTTAATTACAAAACACAATTTTAGGTGATGAAATAGATTCCTTTTCTTCTTGCTCCGGTAGGTGTATTTAATATAAGTTTTACATGGCACAGGAGCCTTCATAAGAAAATGAAGACACAAAAAAGCAGACAAATTTGTGTACTTTTATGCTAAGTATGATGAAGACTGAGCATTCGTGAAGAAATATAACTGGACAAAGACCATTTGGTCTAGCGGTGACAAACTGGGTGGGGGGACAGTGCTTAGCATGGCCTGTTTGTTCAGATTCTTCTGTGTTCCTGTGTCAGTGATAAGGATGTTCCTTTCCTGCAGATACAGCGAGGACGACTCTCGAACGAGGGTCTTAGGACCTGCTTCACGGAGAAGGGCGAGGGGAACGTGAAAGTGTCCTTCCTGCCTCTGCTGTTTTCTCCAGTGCTGCCATATTTTGGGGTAGCATGTGCTCAGCCTTGTTACTTCCTTCAGTTGAGCCTCACGTGGCTTGTACTTTCTCTTTTAATTCCTGTTATTGAGAGTAGGAGAAGCAAAACAGCAGTGCCTGGGAGGGCGAGGGCCCAGAATGTTGGAGCCTGCTTAGGTCATCCCGGTAATAAACATCTCGATAACTCACTGAGCGCGCCACCTTACTGTCTCCCAGGGACCTGCCAGATCAACCCTCAGGCCTCTCCATCAGAAGAGAGAAAAAGCCCAGAAAGGGCTCTGGGATTGGAAATAATTTTAAAAAGAATCCTGTCCCTGGCTTAATCGAAGTTATTTTCCTAATATTTTAATTAATATTTGAAATTAGATGATTTAATTCCACTTATGCATGTGTATGTGTCTGTGTGTTTTACATACTTCAAATTGAATTAAAATCCACAGAAACATTGCTTGAAATGGAAAGTCTATAAAGCCAAGAGTCCTCCCAATCAAAAACAGTTATTCAATTTGTATGCCCTAGGTGGGACCCACATACAGGATGACCAATGAGATAAAAGCCACTTGGCGACCACTAGAGACCAATCTGGATGTAAAGAGCATTCCCTACTACGTGTCAGGGAACTGGTTTGATGCTGGCAAGGTGGGTAGGGGAGAGAACTGTTAAATGAGGAAGGGCCTGCCATGGGTTTCTGGAACAGATAAGCATATAAATATCACACAAGGTTAGGAGAAAGTCCTAAGAAAGGCTTTATTAGAGGGTTTAAGAGAAAAAGAAATACAGCGAATCTCAGCTCCGCCACTCACAAGACCTGTGACTTCAGGCACCTTGCTCTCCCTCAGGTACAGTTTCCTCCTTCTGACATGAGGGCTAATGGTGTCTCACTTGGCAGGAGGATTAGAGGAACAAATAAATCACACTGTTGCCCAAACTCACCTCTTCATAAGGATCATTTGGAGGAGCCTGTCCAAATATAGCTGTTTAGGCCCCTTCCCTGCACCTCCTGGGGCCCGGGACTCTTTGCTTTCACAAAGCATGCCAGCAGGGGTACAACCAGGGAAGGGACTAGGGCTTCATCTCAAATTCCTTCACCCCATTCCACCCTGATCACTCCAAATCCACATCCATTATTTTATGTTGTTTTTATTTATTCTTATTTTTAACTCTTCATCACGAAATCATTTAGGCTTACAAAAAGTTGTAAAAATAGTGTAATGAGTCATCTTATACTCTTCACTCAGCTTGCTCAAATATTAACATTTTATGTAACCACAATGCAATTTGCAAGATCAGGACATTAACAGATACAATATACCTTTAACTCACAGACCTTAGTTAAATCTCACCCATCCTCCCACTAATGTTCTTTTTCTGGTCAAGGATCCAACCGAGGCAAATACAAATTAACTAAATATGGCACGCTTGCTGGGCAAATGCCTCGTCTAGGCAACATCTCTACTTCCCCCAGCCCCTTTCCACACGAGGCTCCAGAGCTGCCGTCACGCCCCACACGATCGTACGATCAGGAGATTGAAATTAACATTGAGGTAAGGATTTGTTACGTTCTTGGCGCAAGTTAGTAAAATCAGTAAGAGCTAACACAAACCAAAACATTCGCATTCATGTGTAAGGAATACAGAGAAGAATAAGGAAGGGTGGACTGAAGCTTTAGTTTCGAAGAGCGTGAGCAGAAGCCGCAAGCTCTTGTCCTTGTTCTTCCCCTGGAGCAATGCCATCCTCGGCCAAAACACCTGGCCCAGCCCTACCTGTCAGTCAAGGTCCATTAAATGAGATGATGCATGTAAAGGATTTAGCCCAGTGAGCACATAGGGAGGACTCAATGACTGTGGGTTATAATTTGTTGTTACTCTTTCCAAAGCCACTGTCTTCTTGAAACTTCTGATTCAATGCATAAGGTGTGATAGTTCCCTTTTCTATCCCCCTCCCTGTTCTTCGAGTCTCTCCTGTAGCTCCAACGAACACATCCTGATTTATATTACAGTTATCTGTGAGCTTATCTTATACCCCTACTAGACTGTAAATTCTGATCCTTTTATCCCCCGTGGAGGCTTCCCAGGCATTGTGCAGAACCCACTGCCAGTGGCTGGCCTCCCAAATGCACTGGAGCATCCAGCCTGCAGGTCCTCTGATTTAATTTATCACCAAACACTCCAGGCTTTAACTTGTTTTAAGCATCTCCGTATAAAAGCCGCCACTGTGGTAGATAAAGGGGAGCACTTGTTCTGAACCAGGACTCTTATGAGAGTCAAGTTTTTATCTCCTCTTCAGGAAAAAAGAATACGCCCCCATTCAACCAGGCCACTTATTTGATAATGAGGACTTGAGAGCAAGGTCTGTATTTTGGGCTCCTCATCACGGGCTGACAAGCTGCCTTTAGGTAAAAGAGAGACAAAGAAAGTTTAAGGAGGTTGAGGACGCTGCCTAGCACTCTGGTTCTTCAGATCTTCCAAGCACTTTACAAGAATCAACTAATGAACACTTCATCACGCAGCATGGTGTCTCCCCCAGGAATTGGAAGGCTCTAGGCTTCCATCCTGCAGCTAGAGACTTGAAAGGGGCTGGGTAATTTGCAGTTAACAATTACATTTATGATTGTGACTCCTAAAAGAGAGACAATCAAATCTCTTGCCTTTCGCTGAGCAAGTCCTTACTGGATGTTTGTTGACTGACTAGATCGTGTGGGGGGCAGGTCATAAATGAAGCCCTACCTCTGCCCGCCCCCCCTCCCCAGGTCTAATCAATATGGCACAGGCCAAGTTCATCCTAGGAAGTTCTTTTCAAGGCCACAGTAGGTCATTTAATGTAAAACAATTAGGGTTATGAGTCCCTTATAGAAATCCGATGAAAGCTATGACCCTGGTTCCTAGAAAAATGCTAATTGCACATATATACACTGCAAACATTTGCATGACTTTTCAGAGTTTCCCTGAAATCCAAATTAAAACTCTCTGTTGTAGGTATTGTTTGGAGGTGGCAAGTTTAAAAGAGATCACCTACACCCAGGTTTGAGGGCAGCAATTTATTCTTCCAAGAATACTTTTTTTCACTGGTTTGAAAGCAAAATTTAGAGGTGCAGTTACCCTTTTCATATTAGGCTCCAAGAACATTTTAAACTGTTATATGAATATGTTTCTTTTAAAAAACATTAAACAAGATAGTGTGCTTTCTGGTTGCTGCCATTTGCAAGAACCATAGGGACTTAGTTTTCTTCTTCTAAGGCTCATTTAATGTCATATTCTCATATTTGGGAAAATAGGAAACAAACTGCCTGTCTTCTCAGCATGTGACTAGAGAAGACTTTTCTGAAAACCTACTTGGCAGCATAGACAGCAATGTTAACTAAATCCTCCACAAATACCCCCCAACAGAGCTAAACAAATCATGTTAGGCAGCCCTGATACCCAACACCTAATTCCCAGCCTCACTGAATGTCAGGAAGAAGTAGTTTGTGGACAGCCAGATTTTGGAAAACAGGCCCCACTTTCCAGGGAAAAATGAGCATTAGGAGAATGAGACCGGGAGGGAGGGGGGAAGAGATCAAAAGGGAGTTTGAAGCCCATTGAGAGTGACCCTCCAAAAACAATAGGTTGCATTTCAATGGTCAGCCTTGAAATGCAGAAATCTAAGATTCCTTCTGCAAATAGCTGTGGCATTCACAAATGCCCAAATCTTAAAGAAGCTTAGGTAGGGTTTGTTTGCCTCCTGAACACGATATCACTAACACCTGCACCAGGAGATGGGTCCTCACTTCCTGGTGATGCTTTTTGGTGGAAATAAAGACATTAGCAAGTTTAGGGCCAAGGGATATTTCACAAATAAAAGTCAAGGATAAAAGCTTTCCACATTTCTCACCAACTGATATGCAAATTTGCACTTCTGCCCAGGTGTCCTTAAATGACTGAGTGTTCCAACTGTTTCACCTACAACACAAACCTTGAAGTTCAAGGCCATGCTTCTTAGGTACAGGACTCAGATGAGCTAGCCAGCCAGGAGGGCTAGTCTCCTTCCTAGGTTTCTTGTCAAGCATCTTAGATTCTTTCTCCCGACCCGTCCTTTTTTCCTGATTGAAAGTTACCTGAATCCGATCCCTGTATCCAGCTCCACCTGCTCCTTGCACAACTAAAATGGTCAAGTGCAAATGTCAGCCTCACTAACTTGAAGTGCTCGCTCCTCTGTCTGCCCAGGTCAGCCCTGGGAACCTTCCTCCTCCGTGGCACAGTGAGGCTGTAGGAAAAGGATTTGAGAGTCGTGGCATCAGATTTGGGTTTGGATCCTGGTTCTGCCACCTCCTAGCTTTGTGCAGTAGGCAGCTTTCTTGAACTCTTTGGTTCTTGGTTACTTCATCTGTGAAAAAGGGGTTACCATGCCCATTTTATAAACTTGTGGATAGGGTGAAATGAAATATTTAAGTATACTAAGTACATACTGCCTGATTCCATAAAGGATTTTCAGTGGTACACACGTACACAAACACACCCTAAAGTACAAAAAAAAAAAGAAAGAAAAAGAAAAAGAAACAAATGAAGAATACTAGTAGTTTAATAAAATATTTATTCTTTTCAATAAAATGATATATACAGCCATATATACTCATTTTTAAATTTGAAGTTTCTGAAATGTGCTTTATTTTGGAAACTTTTTTTTAAACTTCAGAACAAATGTACAGAGGTTGAAGAAAACACAAGATACGAATTTTTCAATTTACTTTTCAATTTCAGTTACTTCCTGTCCCTGGACAGGAAACTGAGGTATCAACTGTCTGGTTTTACCTCCAGGATGGCAACACTCAGGTCAAGATGCCATGGAGGGACAAGGAGGGGTTGTTTCATGCCCCTTAACTTTGATAATATCAAATTCAAAGTACCATCTTAGTGGTACTTTGAAAACCCCTGTGAGGTGCAAGACATGGGAATTTTTATGCGTATGGGAGACCAGGATATGCCACCCCCAAATATGAAGGATTGTTGACCTGAAGGCAATTAAGAAGCAGATGCAGGAAAGCTCTCTGCCCTCCCTCTGTTTACCTAAAAGCAGGACATAGATTTACAAAAAAAAAAAAAAAAAAAAAAAACAAGTTTCCACCACCACCTCCACCACCCCTGCCCCCTAGTCCGGGAGAAGAAAGGTCAACCACTGAGGGCAACTATGGACCCTGTCATCTGGAGATGGCACCAGAGGAATCTGCATTAACAAGCTTTAGTGACCAGCCTTTATCTGCCATTTATTTGCCTTCCCACAAGTTGCCACCCCTAGACACTCAAAGTCCTTTTCCTTTGTCTTGTCACTGCTCTAGAACTTTACTGTTCTTTGTTGAAGATGCTATGCAAGCTGGAATTCATAGTCACCTCTTTGAGAATTACTCATTCCCTGGCATCTTCCATGTATATATAAAGTAACATATTAATAAATTTGTTTGTTTTCCTCTTGTTAATCTGCCTTTTGTTACAAGGGTCCATTCCAACTAAGAACCTATGAGGATTGAAAAAAATTGTTTTTCTTCCCATACATGACCATTCTACAGACAAGAAAAATGGGCTTGGAAGGAAAAAAAATGCCTTCCCCACAGCTAGTTAGTGGGGTTGCTAGCACTCTATCCCAGGTCCCCATCTTGGAGCCCACAGAGTGCCACGAAACTTTCGAATCTCTGCTTTGCAAATTTTCCCTCCTTGCTCTGAACCTGGATGTGGTTCCATTTGTGCTCCTGTTTCTTATTAATTTTATCTTCATTTTACTCAAGGATCAAGATATTAACCTCCTAGAGTGATTCTGCCAGCAACAAGCTGCAGTGGAGATGAAGAAAAACATCTCCATCCATCTCTCTCAGCTTAGCTCCCCTTCATGCACATGGATGGTGCCTCTTGGAAAGGTTATTTCTAATGATTACTCTAAACATATGAGCAATACTTTTCTCCCATTAAGCAAAATTCTTGAATTTTGGCATTTTAACATAAATGAAAATCTGAAAGCAATCCTAATGCTTTCTTCTAAAAGAGAAGTATGAAAATGCTGTTCAAAACTTAGACACTACTAATTTTCCTCTTCATCTATTTCTGCTATCACTACCAGACGACACTGAGTGCCAGGCACTGTGCTAGGTGCTTTGAGTGCATTAAGCCTCGCACTAGCCTATGGGATAAGCACTTTTATTATCCCCATTTTATCAAGGAAGACACTAAGGTTGAAGGAGTTTGTCATTCAAAGTCAGTCATGGAAGTAGCAAGTAGAGCTTGGATTCAAATTCAGTGGTTTCTCACTCCAAAATCTGTTCTCTATGCCACTGCATTTTACTGCTTTTGCTGCCTCGTGAAAAGAAGCTATTTAAGATTCTAGAATAGTTGACAGTATATTGGTTTTCATGATATAAGTTTTGTTACAGTGGAGGGAAAGGATAACACAGAGAACTTAAACCATTTGAGCCTTCCACTTGAAAAAACAAGCAACCATGCACGCATCCTCTAAATATGTGTGTGTATTATATGCCAGGCACCAAGGATGCCAAAAATGATTAAGATATAATTTTTAAGAAATCACAGTTTGATGGGGGGCAAGAAAAACAGAAGGTTGTACTACCTTTATTTAGTTCAACAGAGATAAAATTACAATGTGACAGGAGATAACTCTTTCTGAGGATGTCAGAAGGTTTCCCTGAAGAGGTAACTTCTTGAGCTGGCTTCAAAGCATAACATCCTTCAGGAAAAGGGCACATGAGGAAATTCATCCATAAGTCCGGGCCAGGGTGAAGGTAGGTACTGCATGTAGGGGCTGTAGAGAGGTTGGTTTGGGTCAGATCATAACAGGTGTCTCTTGCCTTGTATCCTTGTGTCAATTCTCCGCTGGACCATGTGTCATGAAATGGTGTCCCACATTTATGCCCAGAAAGTATGGTCATCAATGTTAAGAAATGTGTCTTAATGTATTTTAAAAGCAGAGCATTTATGAAATGACACAATACTATATAAGCATTTTTGTATTAACATTTGATTCAGCAGAAAGGCAATAGGCTTGGTAGAAAAAACAACCTCTGGAGCCACGCACCCCTGGGCTCAAATCTCGGTTACTTTCCATCCCTCTGATCTTGGGGAAATGTCCTAATGTTTTAGAACCTTAGTTTTCTTATCTTTAGAATAAGAATGATCAAGACTGATATTCAAAATATTTTACAACTGGTAGGTACAGGGCACCCACCCATCAAAAGAGAAGCTAATCCTTTGGGGCTGTACCAGTGTGCACTGTCTACATATCCAGCCTGAGATGATGACACCCATATTATGGGGGAGATGTGAGGACTAACTGGTACAGAATCAGGCCCACAGAGATGCTCAGTGATGGCCAAACAGGTCAGGAGTCCATCTTCCATTTCCTCATGTCTTTGGAAGAGATGATGTCTTTGCTTTTCTGTCATGCAGATAATAGTTCTCACAATCTTGCATCTCTGCTGCAGTTGAAGAACAACAGCTTATCCTTCTTCATCAATACAGGCTCTGAAGAATTGCTTTTTGTCTATGCAGTCACAATGAAGTTGGGGTGGGGGCCACAGAGATCTTAGTTTTACATAGGCAGCAAGGAAAAAATTTCTTTGAGAATTTGGGCTGGATCTAGTACAACAAAAAACGCACACATTCTGACATGTGAGAGACTGGCACGCGTGTCTTTCTCTTCCCAGTGCACCTTCTTGATAGTAGAGGTTAGAAAGCCGAGCATTTCCCAAACTCCTTTGCAGATAAAGTTTCAAATGTAAATTAGGCTTTATCAATCAGAAGTGCTGTATGAGATTTGGAAGGCAAAAATCAAGTCGACACCTTGCTCCTGCTGTATCTGTGGTCACTAGCTTCATGGGTATAGAACATCCATTTTCCTGGTACAGGCCAGTTCTGGAGCAGCAGCAGCAGCAGTGGCTTCCTGATTGTCACTGATTCCTGATCACAGCTCCATGGTGGTGTGATTCTGGGAGCTGACAACTTCCCAGTTAGGCAGAAGCTCCCTCGGTGGATCGGTACAACAGTGTGATTTTGACAATCATTCCTGAAAGTTCAAACTTGAGTCTTTACCTCCTGGAGTGGATGCTCTGTAACTAAATGTAGGTTAATTACATTCTTGAACCCATCTTTCTGGGAAGTTAACCAACAGATATACCCATAATCCATATGTATGCAAAAATGCATGTACAGAATTCACTAAAACATGACTCTATATTGGGACAGAAGTGCAAATGACCTAAATGTTCATTAGCAGGGAACTGGTTAAATAAATTATGCTGTACCCACATACGTGAGCCCTATGCTAACAATTTTATTTTTTTCAAAGGAAATATATCCAGTTGTACAGCTATGGAAAGTTGTGCATAATATAATGTCAAGTAATGCTGCTAATTATTTTATTTTTTGCTTGGATACACTTACCACTCACAGCCCATATACTTGGAAAATGATAACCTCACCCCCGGCTCTGGGATGGGTACTTCCTTGGCTGAAGCCTCACTAATTCATGTAACCTCACCCTTTCTAAGGAGATTGGTTCTGGTGGGGGAACATGACCCAATTCATGCAATGCGATGTGAAAAATTGTTGGCTTCAGCCTCTGGGGGAAAAAACATAGAAACAAACGTTTTTTGGCTCTTCTGAGAGAACTTCAAGAAATAACCCCATCTCTTTCTGCCTACATATGAACAGGTATGTTTGCAGCCCTGGGGGTGTTAGCAAGTCCTGTTGACACTCAATATGGGGAACCAGCCTTAACAGTGACACCATGAAAAGCAAAGAAGAATGAGATAGAAAAATATAATAACATAGTTAAGCCACTGAGTCACATCAACATTGAGTCAAGCTCTTTCTCTCAACTTCTAGTTATGCAGGTCAACAAATCCTGTTTATTATGCAGGACAGTTTGGGTTTGATTTTTAGTTACATACAATTGAACTTATTCTATAAATTAAGTGGGAAAAAAGTCAAAGAGCTGAAAAATGTAAAAAATGTATTACCCCTTTGAAAACAAAAATTTTGAAAATGCATATGTACAAATGTACTTGCCTATGCATAGGAAATTTTTGGAAGAAGAAACAAAACTGTTCATTGCAATTATTTCTGAGGAGTGGGTTAGGAAGTCTGTGGCAAAAGAGAGACTTTTCATTATTTTTCTTTTTGTATTTGAACTTGTTTAATCAATTACATATATTACTTTGATGATCAAAATAGAATCATCTTGGTCTACTCATGAAGAAATATCTCCACAAAGGAATGGTTTGCTTCTCTTTAATAATTCTTTGCACAGGCAAAAGAAAAGGCGGAGGGGAGCAGAAGAAGCCCCTTCTTCAGGTCACATCATCTGTGCACTGGGAAGGGACAGGGGGAAGTCACCATAGCCTGGACCCCCTCAGCCAAGTGTCATTCAGGAGAGGGCAGCTGGCTCCAGGTTTAAGATGTAGAGGATGTTCTATCTATCATGCTTACTGGCATTATCTCATTTATATATGGAACCTAAAAAATTCTAACTGATAGAAACAGAGAATAGAAAAGTAGTTACCATGAGTTGGGGAGGGTGGAAGGGATAAGGAGATGTTGATCAAAGGGCACAAACTTTCAGTTATAAGATGAATAAGTTCTAGAGACTTAATGTATAGCATGATGATTATAGTTAATAGTTACGTATTATATATTTGAAATTTGCCAAAAGAGTACATCTTAAGTATGTTCACCACAAATAAAAGGTAATTATGTTAATCAGCTTAATTGTAGTAATAATTTCACAATGTATACATCTATCAAAATGTCACATTGTGCACCTTAAATGTATACAATTTTTATTTGTCAATTATGCCTCAATAAAGCTGGGGAAGATGTAGAGGATGCTGTCTATTGATGACACGCTTGAGGTTTTGTTGACCTCATGCAATTAATCTGTCCCTGGGAGAAATCTGGGGGCGATCAAAGAAGATGACCTGTCCTTGAGCCTTAAAGGGAAAAGAAGTCACAACTGGGCCATCTGAGGGGGTGTGTGGAAGGAGAGAGGGGCCAGCACAAGTGGCGACATCTGGGAGTATGGGGACCTGGGCTGTTTCCATTCATCTCCATCAGTCCTTCCCCAAACCACCTGAAATCACATGGGCTCCAATTAAAGACACTCCTATGTAAGTTTCTCAAACGTAGACATTCTAGAGTCACTATTGGCCAGACTCCTTCCTGCCCCTCCCCCCATGGCTCTGGAGGTCCCATTCTAGAGAGGACGGAACCAACACTCGAAGGGGCTAAAACACGGGCTGTAGGGAACGCAGGTCCTCAGCAGCATCCAAAGCCCTGTCTGCGCCATTTTACTGTGTCTTGCCATTTCTCCCTTCTCTGCCTAAGGGGCCATTCAAAAAACTATTACTAATTTTAAAACTCAGATGAGCCTATTTGTAAAACTGAAATGTAGAGAACGGACACACGGACACACACACACACACACACACACACACACACACAATGTCCCAGTTACAGAGTTCAAGGGACTAAGACAGTGGGACCTGCAATTTCTAGTCACTGCACTTATTCTTAAAAGGAAGAAAAGGAAAAAGAAGGCCAAACGATGCTATGATGGCAGCTAATTAAATTTCTCCTTTGCTGTTACAATGCATTCATTTTTGAGGCTCATTACTTTTCATGTAGCTTCTCTCAAGAGCTTGGTTTAAGGTTTAAGTTAAGAAAACCACAAGGCGAGCCTTAAAGCCACAGGCCACGCAGGCACCGGTGGCAACGTGCGTGGTGCTCAGGAGCGCTCCAGCAAGAGAAAATGATAACGGAGCTGCCATTTCTTTTGAAGTACATGAACCGAAAAGGAAGGGGGGGCAGCTACTCTTTTTATAGAAGGAGAGCCAATGAGCTTATAGATAGGGGTGCATTTGCATATAGACTTTAGCTAATGTTTAAAATTCAGGGTGTTCATTTCCTATTTAATATTCATTTATTCCACCAAAAGACATGAGTTATTCTAGATGTGCCAGGAACTCTGCCGTATGTGTGGGAAAGAGGGTGAGGTGTAGGTGAGGCTCAGGCTTTGGGAGAAGGTAGCAGGTGAGCTGGAAACAGCTCAGACTAATGCAAGGTGATTGTGCACGTCACTTTCCAACTCCACATTTGGTTACATTTGATTCATAGTTTGAAATGGGCCATTGTGGGAGTATTTACACCATGGAAATCAACAAACACTACAATCGTGGCTTCTTTTTCCTCCCTTCTGGAAAGCCAGTTTACCAGCACCGCCCTGCTAGGCCTTCTTTCCAGATGAGAAACTGAGGCAGAGAGAGGAAAGGTGTGTTATTCTTTGTCTTCTTTGGTACACCAGCACACTGTTTGCCACACCGTGATGCTCAATAAATATGCACTAGTTACAATGAGGACATTCAAATGTTTTCCCTCCTGTCTAAGTGATTGATAAATACAACTGAAAGTGTAAAAGATAATGCAACTGTCCTAAACTAAAATATAGTGGCAGAAGCAGATACTTAAACTTTAGAAAACATAACACCGAGTGTTACAGAGAAAATGTATTGCTAATATATTCCCCTATAGGGGGCTTTGGTTACCCTTTTTTCCCCTAATCAAATTAGACCTCTTCGAGATCTCTACAGGGCATCCCAGAGCCTGCAAAGCCGTGTTGGACTAAGGCGCCCCATTTTGCATAGCAAAAGTCTTCATTCACTACATAGACTTTTCAGGTACTGAACAAAATGTTTCTCCAAAGTGAACTCTGTGCAGCCAAATATTTAGATAAAGGCCAAATCCAATTTCAACAGATGATACCTGCAAGCTAGAAAAACCCCAATCTGCTGACATTTGGAAATGGGTGTTGGCTAAGGCAAATAATAACAAGAGTATGTTTTCCATTAGAAAATGACAGGAGTTGGATATGAGATTTGAATAATAAGGGATACCCATATTATATAGCTCAGTTTTATTCTTGCCTTTTGCAAAGTACCCAGAAAAAAAAGAAAGCATTAGTGATAAAGAGGAACAACACGCAATAACAGCTCACGGATACTGTATTCCAAATGTCCAGTTGGAATCAAATTACAAACAAAACCCAATTCTGCACCCTCGATGTGTCACGAACGTTCCTCTGTCCACCTCCTCACCCCCGGTTCCTCCCACCCTCCACTCTGGTAATGATGTGAGTGCTCAAAAGTCAAGAATGAGTTAAGAAGGGACCAAAAAGAATGTTTTAGATGAAATCAGATGTGACCCCTGGAATCAGGAGCATTTGCTGAGCATGGTTTGAATTATGGGGACTCAGGGAGCTTCCTAATACCTGTTCTTTGCTGCAGCCTCGTGCACCTCTAAAAATGTGCATGGCCTACCAGCCTGCCGGCAGGAAGAGTTTATGGCCTCTCACTCCATTAAAAAAAATAAATAAATCAGAAGCCCCTGAGGCAGTCACATGTTTGGAAGCGATGAAATTGCGACCCATTTACCTCTTCTTAGGCATTTAAATTCCCAGCCAAGGCACAGCCTTACAAGCCGCAACTAAACCTTATTGTGACAGAATTAAAATTCTTTCGCTCTGATGCAGTCTGGCTTCAGGTATATGGCTCATAGCTGAAGCCCAAGGGCTCATCCTGTGTTTTTTGAGGTCTCATAAAATTGTCCAGCCCTGATGGAAGGAAAGAGTTTTGTGTCTTAAAAATCTATAGGTATTTCATTACAAACTCAAGTTCTTTAAATGGGCAGTCCCTTGAACTCGAAGGGCTAGGCCACTTCAAGATGCAAAAGGAAATGAAGTCCATAAATGTGAAAGTTTGGGTTTAATATCACCAGGAAAAAAAATTTCTGTCACTGGGAAGACAGACCTAAGAGAGCTGAGGGATGAAAGCAAAGAAATTCACTAGTCCATGTTGTGGGAAGGAGAACCTGAAAATCTTTGAGAGAATAGTGCCAACCATCTCCTCTTCAAATAGTTGAGGAGTTGGTATGACGGTTCATGTTGTATGTCAACTTGGCTAGGCTCTGGTGCTCAGATGTTTGGTCAAACACCCACCTAAAGGTTGCTGTGAGGTATTTTTTTCAACTGTGATTAACATTAAATTAGTAGACTTTGAGTGAAGTAGATTAGCCTTCATCATGTGGGTGAGCCTCATCTAATCAGTTGAAGGCCTTAAGAGAAATGGCTGAAATCTCCGAGGTAAAAGAATTCTACCTCCAGACTGCCTCATGCTCTCCCCTGGATCTACAGCCTGGGCCTGTCCTGAAGATTTCAGACGTGCCAGCCCCACAACTGCAGGAGACAATTATTAAAATAACTCTCTCTTCATAAACACACGTCCTATTGGTTCTGTTTCTCTGGAGAACCTTGACTAATAGCTGGAATGTGAGGAAGAAACAGAAAAGCAAACTAATGTTTGCTAGGTGCATAAAGCACTTCTTACAGCTTCCCACTCATCTGTTTGATCCTTACAACAACCTTGCAAAGTAAGTGATTCCCCCATTTTCCAGACTAGAAAATTGAGGCTTTGATCTTGCCCAGAAT
The DNA here is from genome assembly GCA_023783475.1 of Daubentonia madagascariensis. NCBI lineage: Eukaryota > Metazoa > Chordata > Mammalia > Primates > Daubentoniidae > Daubentonia > Daubentonia madagascariensis. The sequence goes on from JAKFHU010001769.1 coordinate 12,914,645, forward strand.
CACGAAGCAAGTAAGCAATGGACTGTGTTTTCACTCGGGTCTGTCTGTCTCCTGTGCCCGTGTCCTTTCCAGAAGCTCACTTGCCTTCCTACAGGGCTTGTCCTGTGTTATTCCAGAAAGCAGAGCGAGGCCTTGTGCCTCCCACGTGGGAAGCTACTCTTGGAAAGAGAAGCTGGTCTGTAGGGAGAAGTTGAGGTGGAAGAAAGAAAGTCCTAATGGCATTCAAGGACTCAGCCTTGGTGCTTTTTGAGGCCAGCTACACCCTGACTCTCCACTGCCAGGTTCATGTTTTGTTTTGGTTTTTGTTACAAACTTTATTGAGGTGTAGTTGACATGCAATAAACTGAACATATTCAAAGTGTACAATTTGATAAGCTTTGTATGTATACATCCATAATACATGAAACCAGTACCACAATCGAGATAGGGAAGTCACCCACCACTCCCCAAAGCACTCTCTGCTTTTGGCACACATTTCCCACACTCACCCCTTCCGCCAGCAACCACTGGTCTGCTTTCAGCCACTGTAGATTCATTTGCATTTTCTGGAATCTTAAACAAAAGGAATCATAGAGTATGTACTCCTTTTTTTCCTTGATCTGGCTTCTTTCATACAGCATAATTATTTGAAGATTCATCATGTTGTTATGCGTATCAGTAAATCATTATTTTTTATTCCTGAGTTTTATTCCATTGTATGGCTATACCACGGTCTTTTTTATCCATTCATCTGCTAGTGAAAATTTGGATGGTTTCTAGCTTTTGGCTATTACAAATAAAGCTGCTTAGGAACATTCAAATAGAGGTCTTTGTGCGGACACCTGCCCAGGATGGCAGACTGTGGCTATTTTGTGCTGGCTGCAAACACAGCCACACTCACACATTTACTCACTTGTTTGTTATCTGTGGCTGCTTTTGTGCTATAGTGGCAGAATGTGGAGCATTTTGGCTCACAAAGATATATACTTTACTGTTTCCCAACCCCTGCTCTTGTATACATTCCTAAGAGTAGAGTGACCAGACATGAGATTGGTATTTGTTTAGCTTTTCATACAAATGACTAAACTATTTTCCAAAGTGGTTGTACCATTTTACATTGCCACCAGCAGTGTGTGAGAGTTCCAGTTGTTCCAGATGCTTGCCAAGACTTAATATGCTCATTCTTTTTAATTTTAGCCATTCTAATAGGTGTGTAGTAGTATCTCATTGTGATTTTAATTTGCACTTCCCTGATGACTAATGATATTAAACCTCTTTTCATGTTTATTTTCTGTCTCTGTACCTTTTTTGGTGAAGTCTGTTTAAACATGCTTCCTATTTGGGAGAGGGCAGATTTATTATTATTGAGTTTTGAGTGTTCTTTATATATTCTAGATAGAAGCGCTTTATCAGATATGTGATTTAGTAATATTTTCTTTTAGTCTGTCACTTGTCTTTTCATCCTCCTAACAGGGTCTTTCTCAGAGTAAGTTTTTAATATTGATGAGAACCAATTTATAATTTTTATTTCATGTATCATGCTTTAGATATTATGTTTAGGAAATCTTTGCCTTGCCCAGGGTCGTAACACTTTTCCTGTGACTTTTATAGTTTGGAATTTTACCCAAAACTATTAGAGAACTATTGAGAAATGATCAAATTTTTAAATGCATATGGATATCCAATTGTTCCAGAATCATTTGTTGAAAAAAACTACTTTTTTCCACCACTAAACTGTCTTTGAACCCTTATTGAAAATTCACCGACCACATAGATGCATGGGTAAGTTTCTGGATACCCAATTCTGTCTATCTATTTGTCTAATCTATCTTGATACCAATACCACACTATTTATTACTGTGGATTTATAAGTTTTGAAGTCAGGCAGTAAAAGTCCTCCAATTTTGTTCTTCTTTTTCAGAATTGTTTTAGCTATCCTAGGTCTTTCACATCTCCGTTTGAATTTTAGAATCAACTTATCAATTTTTCTACCAAAGAATGCTAAGATTTTGATTGGAATTGTTGAATTATAGACCAATTCTGAAAAAAATTGGCATCTCAATAATACAGAGTCCTCTGACCCGTGAACACGATATATCTTTCCGCTGCTTATTTCGGTGTCCTTTCATTTCTCTCTGTAATGATTTGTAATCCTCAATATACAGGTCTTGCAACCACAGGCTGATTGGAAACAATTCTTCATTCCCCTTGCACAATAATGCACAGTCACAAAATAAACAAGACATCCTATCTGTATTTAAAATTTGATATTTTATTCATTATTTTTTTAATGAATCTTGATACTTTTGAAATATTACATTTTAATATCATTTATCTTGATTACTGAGTTTTTGGTGCCCCCTTAAATTTGGGGCCTGAAGTGAATGCTTCTTGTAGCTCACCCTCATCTCAGCCTTGCCTAAGTGTTCTATATTTTTATGCTAATGTTTTTTAATAATTTCGATTTCCAGTATTCATTGCTAGTATATAGAAATGCAATGGATTTTTCTATATTGATCCTGTATACTGCAACCTTGCTAAACTAACTTATTAGTTCTGGTACATTTTCTGTAGATTCCTGTGGATTTTCTGCATATTTGATCATATCATCAATTTTCTGGAAGAGATTGAGTAGAACTGATATTATTTCTCCCTTAAATGTTCGGTAGAATTTGCCATTGAGGCCATATGGGCCTGGCATTTTTTTTGTGGGAAGATTGTTAACTACAATTTCAATTTCACTAACAAATATAAAGCTATTCAGGTCATCCATTTCTTCATGAGTGAACTTTGGTAGTTTATGTCTTTCGAGATGTCTACTTCGTCTAAGTTATTGAATTATTAATAATTGGTATAAAGTTATCTTAATATTCCCTTATTATCATTTTAATAGCTGTAGAATATGTTTCTATGTCACCTTTCACATTTCTAATATTGGTAATTGTTAATTTGTTTACTCTTTTTTTCCCCTGATCAGTTACCTGTCTTCTAAAAATAAAAAACACCAAAAAAACCCTGAAATACAGCTTTTGAATGCATTGTTTTTTAAACCATTTTTTGATTTCTATTTCACTGATTTTCACTCCAGTCTTTACTGTTTCCTTTTTTTCTACTTCCATTGAGTTTCAGTTGCTCTTTGCTTTTTAGTTCCTTAAGGTGGAAGGATTGCAGATTTTCTTCTTTTCTGTTGTATATAGATGTTTAGTGTGGCAAATTTTCACCTAAGTCCTGCTTTACCTGCATCCCACAAATTTGGATATGCTGTGTCTTCCTTTTCATTCAGTTCAAAATAGTATCTAATTTCCCTTTTGATTTTTCTCTGACCCATGAGTGTATTATGTAGTAGCCAACTATTTGGGATTTTTCAGGTTTATATTTCTATTATTGATTTCTAATCTAATCGTATTATGTGCAAGGATAATAGTTTTTATGAATTTATAAATTCAATTTATTGAGACCTTTTTATGGCCCAGAGTATAATCTATTTTGGTAAATATTCCACATACACTTGAAAATAATGTTACTTTTGTCATTATTGGGTGGAGCATCCCATAAAGGTCAATTAGGTCCAGGTGGCTGTTAGTGCTGTCCTGTATCTTTATCAATTTGATGTCTAGTTGTTTTATCAATTATTGAGAGAAGGGTGTTGAAAATCTATTTGTGGATTTGTCTAATTCATCTTTCAGTTCTGTTAATTTTAGCCGCATATATGTGAAGCTTTGTTGTGATGTGTGTACACTCAAAATACTTTGGTATGTTTGCAACTTTAAAAAACCAGTCAGATAATTTTGTGGCCTTGCCTTGCACCTTCAAACATTGACAATCCTGAGATTTCATCCTGTTGCCACATGACTAGGAATAAACAATATTTCTCCCAAACCAAATTGCTTCAGAAAAGAATAACCAAACACATTTTTTAAAGGAGCATATTTTCCTCTTCTTAAGGTACTTGAAATCTCACTGGAGAAGCAAAACCATGACACCATAGCAAACAATGCAAGGCCATTTGTTACTAATGGCCAGATCTGGCTCAGAAAAATTCTGCGGGATTCCAAAGGGGCTGGAGCTCAACCAGCACTGGGGCTTGTTCGCATGCTTTCACGCCTTTGTTCTGCCACCCTCCCTCTGTCTCTCTCTCTGTATCTCCCCCTTCTTCTCCCCCCCATCTCTTTTCTTTTCTTCCTTTCCTTCATTTCACATTTACTTTGTACCTAATCCAAATCCACTCCTTTGTCGGGAAGACTATACAGAGTTCATCCAAACAAAGTCCCTGACCTCAGAATATATAAGACGAGAAATTGGCTCAGAGACTTGAGTGAGACTTGAGTTGGGCCTTGAAAGACAATAGCTGAAGGACATATTTTACATGATGAATAAATTTGATACATTCATTATAAAATGAGTTATGTGGTTGCCTGTAAAACTTGAAGTTTTCGAGTCTTCTATTATATCCTTGTTGATCAAAAAATAAGGGTGCTTGTTTGTTTTTTCTACCATCTCATACACCTAAGAAATTGGGGCTGGGCACGGTGGCTCACGCCTGTAATCCTAGGACTTTGGGAAGCCGAGGCAGGAAGATCACTTGAGGCCAGGAGCTCACGACCAGCCTGAGAAACCTAGCAAGACCTCATCTCTACAAAAAAATAGAAAAATCAGCCAGGTGTGGTGGACCACACCTGTAGTCCCAGCTACTCGGGCGGTGGAGGCAGGAGGATCGCTTCAGCTCAGGAGTTGGAGGCTGCAGTGAGCTATGATGACACCACTGCACTCTAGCTAGGGTGACAGAGTGAGACCCTGTCTCGAAAAAAAAAAAAAAGGAAAGAAAAAAAAGATATTGGGAGCAGGGAGACTAAATGACAAGGAAATGCCATTCTTAATCACACCTCCTGTGTATAACCACATAGATATTTTGGTATTTTTCTATTTTTTTCTGTGTTTTAGATATAATCATTAAATTTTGTGTCCTGATCTTATTTTCTCCAGAATTTTCTGATTTTATATAATTTTGGTCAACATAATCTTAAAAATAGTCTAATGGAATGGCTAAACAATAGTATATTTTAAAATTTCCTTATTGTTTTATATCTGGATTATTCCCTGTTTTCCCTTATTAAATATGGGCTGCAAATAGATTTTTATAAACTCATTTGTGATTTTAGTGTTTTATAGGTGAAAAGAACTTTTCAAGATTATCAAGTCCAACCATCTCAGTTTTCAGACAAGAATCTGAGGGTATGGGTAATTAATGGAGTTCTGCTGAGCTGTGGTTCTCAAACTTTCACGTGTCTGGAGATCACCTAAGGATTTTATTAAAATACAGATTATGATTCAGTAGGTCTGGGATGGAGCCTGATATTATGCATTTCTGATAAGCATCCAGATGATACTAATGATGCTCAAAATATGATTTATGCATCAGGCAAAGGATCTGAATCTGAATGTGTGTGTACACAAAGCCCAAGCATGAATAACTACCGTATACTGCTTCTCTTCCCTAGGTTAAGGCCACAGTGCCTAACTAGGAACAATGGGTAAGAGTTTTCAGATGTAATTGAAATTTAATTTGATCATCATAGTTTAAAGATATCTTTTTTTACCAGCCATTGGAGATATGTGAGCTCTGGCTGAACATCCAATTGGTGGAGAGGTTTAATGGAAATTCAGCGATGCAGGGGAGCATCTAGCATCTGCTAAGCTTGAAAGTCTTCCCAACCCCAAGGTTAAGGTTTTAGAAGTTCACATTGAATACTTTGAATGTTTATTGGAACAGCTAGCTCTTCAGCCATTTAAGACACAAGGAACCATTTTCTGACAGAAGTTGCATTGCCAGGCAGAAAAACCAGATGCAATTAGTACCTTTTTTTTTTAAACCGTATTGGGTGGAGGTTAGAGACCCAGGAGATGGCCAGAGTTGTCACATGAAAGAAAAATCTCCTCTCTTGGAAAAATAAAACCTCACATGTGAGAAATTTTCAGAAATATAATTTGCATTTGAAGAAAATGTCAGAATTATTTAACACAAGATGGGAAGCAAAAGTGAAAATGTAAATGATTGGGGTCTCTTTACAAAGGGAAGATAGTGTCACTTCTTAGTACAGACACATTTCTCTCTGCAAGGTTTTCAAATGATAATGTTCTCCTTGAAACATGTTAAACGTCTGAGTCGTAAATTTCAAATTGTCACTGCATGATGAGCTCCAGCACCAGAGAGGAAGAAAGGACTGCTTGTTTTTCACGCACCCTACATTAAAACTCCTGAAAACTCCCATTTGAGTTGTTGATTTTACTTAAGGTTTCCAAAAACTGGAGACCCTGCTTGGTGACACACAGATGCATGGATGACAGAGACAATGCCTTAGAGAATCCCCCCTTGAGTAGCTCATGACTATAACCTGCTTCAGTGCTCTGCGTTACCATTCCCGGGTACCTGTTAGACCTCCCCCCTGAGTTGGACACTTGCAGCTCAATCTGTCTAAAACAGGCTCATTGTCTACCTTCCACTGTCAAACCAGGTCTTCCTCCTGATTCTGAATAAATTCATTTCATGTCACCACCTTCTTCTCAAGAGTGCATATCACACTCTGAACAGATTCTCCAATACCCAGCTCCCCACCCACACAGCAAGTCCTGTTGATTTTCCTGTTCTAAATGATTTAAAAATTTAATCCCTACCTCCTCAGTTCAAGTTCTTGCAGTCTTGACCTTTCTGGTGTATCCTCCACGCTTACACCAGATTATTCTTTTTAAAGGATGAATAGTCTTCTTCTTAAGTGCCAGGTCACCCTTGCGTCAGGAAACTTTGACTACTGCAGTCTAAAGTTCTGACCTCCTCACCTAGTGGTCAAAGTCGTCCATGAACTCACCCCTACTTTTCTGTTCAGCCTCATCCTCACTGGAGCTGCAGTCTAGCCACTCTAAAGAGCATACCATTCTCGAAAGACATGCCTAGGAGAATCATTTTGCACAGTGGTTACAAGGCTTGGAGTTTAAGTCCCAACTCCACTCGTTTGAAGCTGTGTGGGACCTTGAACTTGACTCTGAGCCAGTCTCCTCATTTTTGAAAAGACAGTACTAACAGCACCTGCCTTCTGTAGTCAGTGTGAGGTCTTACGTTAAAACTTAGAGAAGATCTTCCACTTTCTGCTGGGGATATACTGAGCTGGGGAAAGCGTTGTTTCTGATCTTACAACAAAAGGAGCCAAACAAACTGCAAACTTATAAACTTTCTCTAATCAATCAAAGATCTACGATCACAGGGCAATGGACTAGCTCCAAATCTAAGGAGAGACAGACACCTGCAAAGAGGGAGGAGGGCTCAAGCAATTGCTCACCTGAGGCAGATGCTGCAGGACACCAGGAAGCAGAATTCTGTTAGAATCGTTAATGAGTGGAGGCTGGGGAGGTATCATAGAACCCTTGGGGGCCACAGATATAAGAGCAGTTTACACCTTTTTGCAGGTTTCTTCTCCACGGATCACACTTGAAGAGGGTCTTAAGAGAGCATCCTTCATGGTGCTGGCCTGGGATTGGGAAACAGCAGCCTCTGCAAGATGAACATCAAGTACCACCAGGACCCGTCTTGCACATGAGGACCTCATTTATCAGTGGCCTAATCGACCTTGCATTTGCACGGGGCTTCGTTCTTTACATTGAAATTATGTATTGAAGGCAGGAATTTCTAGCCTCCTTTTTTTATACAGAAGGACAATGGGTGTCAAATAATTAGGCTCCATTTCCTAGGTCACACATGAGTTTCTTCAGAGGCAGTCCAAAAATCATGGGCAAGTGCTTTTTCTGAGTCTGCTTCCTGGAGTTGGTAGGAAAACGTCTAGTCAAACATGAGATGTCAAAGGTTTTATCAGACATGGACTCATTTTGAATGACCTCCTGCTATCCTGTCCAATTAAAGCAAAGGTTAATAAGCCCATTTTACAGATGCTAAACTGACGTTCATGGAGATTAAAGCTTGCCCAAGATCAAAAGGCAGTATCATTAAGGCAAGGATAGAAAAAGAGCTGGGGAGGAGAGAGAGAAGACGGGGAAGGAGACATCCCTTCGGGGTTGTAGAGCCCTTCTTGAACACCTTATCCCATGAGCAATCAGAAACTGTAGATACATTTTAAGAACACACAGATAGGAACTGATGTGGGTTTTGATATTACCTTTTCAAATGATGAACATCCTTTACAGTATATGAGTGGAAAAAACAAACTGTTTCTCCTCCTATACTCTCACCACACCTCGCATATCTGAGACCCCAGATGTATGTGGGGTTTTCCCCACCATCAACTAATTCTGCAGCAGATTCTCCAGAGCATTCTGCAGTGGACACCAGTGGGTTGTCCTCTAATTCAATTCCATTCTGACACTGTCTACCTGGAGACAGCATCACACCCCACAGGTTGAGGGCTCAGTCCCCAAGACTGCCTCCCACTTCTGATCCCAGCCACACGCACAGGTTATCATTTGTGCTTCTGACCAACTGGCTATAAATCGGGAGTTCCCACGACCCCCTCCTCAGGTTTGATTAATTTGCTAAAGTGGCTCGCAGAACTCGGGAAACACTTACTTACATTTACTTGTTTATTAGAAAGACCATTACAAAAAATACAGATGAAGAGATGCGTAGGGCATGGTTATGTGAGAAGGGGCGTGGAGCTTCCATGTCCTCTTTGGGTGCACCACCCTCCAGGAACTTCCACGTATTCGGCTACCCAGAAGCTCTCTGAACCCAGTCCTTTTGGGTTTTTATGAAAGCTCCATTACATAGACATGATTGATTAAATCATTGGCCATTGGTGATCAACTCAACCTTCAGCCCCTCTCCTCTCCCTAGAAGTCTGGAGGTGGGGCTCAAAGTCCCAACCCTCTAATCCTGCCTTGGTCTTTCTCATATCCAGCCCTCATCCCAAAGCTGGATATGAGTCCCAAGCCACCACCCATCCCATTAACATCCAGAAGACACTCATTCTTATCACTGCTGATATTCCAAGGGTTTTAGAAGCTGTATGTCAGGAAACAGGGACAAAGACCAAATATATATTTCACAGCATCACATATATTTTTACATTTAGTCACCTAACATCCATTCTCTCTTCTTGTGGGCTGCCATACCCTGGTTTGGCTTTGAGAAAGCTACCTTCTGTCACTTATAGCCCACAAGATCCACAGCACCCTAACTCTGCTCCAGACCAGGCCCTGACCACGACTTGGTCCAGTGTTGGCCACACGTCCTTGTGTGTCCAACAAGACTCAATTCTCAGATTGCTATTAGACTCCCCCTTCTCTGGCCTGGATGCTGAGATGACACCACACAAAATGAAGAAACCTGACTCAGAAGAAGCCAAGTCCAGAAATGGGTCCCAGCAATGTTTTCAAACCTAAATAGAACCTTACTTACAGTTAGATCTACCCCAGGGACTTGGCAGTTGCAGGAGTAATCACTGTTTCCTTTCCCTATCCCCTGATTTCTTTTGCTTAAGCTATTGGAGTTGGGTTTTTAAAAACTGCAATGGAAAGAAATGTAAGTAGCACGTCCTTTCATGGCTATCAAATGAGCAAAATTGTAAAGATGATAATGACCAATCTTTTTGTAAGAGCAAAATATGCTCTCTCCTACACAATTTATTGAAATATAAATTGACTATATGTATAAATATTATATAACCTTAAAATGTGCATGCCCTAGCACTCAAAAATACCACTTTAAAATTTTTATCTTAAGTAACTAATCAGGAATGTGTGAGACAAATTAGTTAAGAATAGTATCTACAATTATTCATAATATCAAAAAATTGGAAGTAATCTAAACATACAATAGAAGATGAACTAGATACTGATACATTGATACAACATAAACTAAGCAGAACTTAAAATAATATTGTAGGAGAATATAGGCATGTTAAAATGTTCAGAAAATATCACTGAGTAAAATATAGACTCTAAATTATAGGTACAGTATGATTTCATTCTTGCTTATAAAAATGTAGATTTGTGTGCATATAGAGAGAATGGGGAATTTATACCCCAATATATTACCAGTGGTGGGAATGCCAGTAAATGTTTAACTTTACACTTTTTGAATATATGTATTTTTAAAAACATGCTTATCATAAATTACAAAAACAGCATTTAAACAGTGCCTTTTAAGGAAAAACCATTTATTGCATTACAGAAAAATTAGAAGAACAAAGGTAAAGAACACACCCATCATAATATCACCGTAACACAGTCACTCTCTTTCTCAGACGACAGGATAGCTTTCTTTGCGGTCTTTCTCTAGCTGTTGTTTTCCTGTTAATGCTGTACCTATTGGAGTATATATATAATTTTGCATCCTGCCTTTGACAATTAACATTTTGTTGTTGTTTAGTATTTTCCCAGATCATTATTAGATATTTCTATCCAACATTCATAATGGATAACATTCCATGGATTTATCATGTTTCCTTATTTAACCATACCCATATTGTTGGATATTTAGGTTGTGTCCAACTAATCAAAAATGAACTCTGCATTGCTGTGTATTTTAGATGATTTCTTTATGAGATATCCCCAGAAGAGGACCCACTTCATCTTCTAAGGAGGGACTCTTCCAAAGGCACTGTGTGAATGACGACTAATGCATGAAAGCGACCACCCAATGCCCCCTGTCTGCCTCTCACCAGAACTCCTTCTTTCTGCAGAAACTTTGGGAGCAGCCGCCTCTATCCAAGCCTCTGCCAGGACCAGCCTTGCAAGCGCAGTGGCAGCAGAGAGAGCTTCTGAAACCCAGAAGAGGGCAGTGAACAGGCCAAGGCTCTTCCAGGGAAAAGCTAAGAGACGGGAGCAGGATAAGATCTTTCCAGTTACTCCTAAGTGCAACTTAAGGCTTAGTGCCCATCAATTGAATCAATATCTGACCTGGAGCCTGGCTCACCGGGGAGTGAGTCATCTCCTTATGCCCAAGGCTAGAAAGTGGAGGTTCCGTAATGGACAGGCGGGGCCCTTCCTCAGTGAGGGAGGAGAGAGTGTAATGGAGGGAGGGTGGCCTTGGGTCAAGGGGCCTCCACCAGCCAGATATGTGAAGGTCTTCCCGGAAAAATGGGTTAATAATACCTGCCCTGCCTGGAAGGCGAGCACCTTCATTGAGAAAATGGATGAGAAAGTCCTTATTAACTCAGAGCGCTGTGTCCGTGTGAAGGATGAAGACGTCGCATGTTTGGTGAGGGTAAGAAAATAACGGGGTGCTCTGTTCATTACTCTCGTAGCATCTGACAGCAAAGGGGGTTGTTACTTCCTTTATTCCACATTTATTGAGCACCTGCTGTGTGCCAGGTCCTCTTTAGGTCCTTGGGATACAAAAGTGAACAAAACAGATAAGGCCTTTCGTGGAACTTGACATTCTCATGGTTAGGGACAAACAACATTAAGTCAACAAGTAAACAAGATATAAATAATTTCAGAGAATGGTGTTAAGAAAAAGACAAAGTGGGGTGATACGACAGAGCTCACATAGTGAAGGATGTTGTCTTTTGCTGAAGTGTGAACGGAGAGTCTCTAAAAGGTGAGAGTTGTGCCGAGGCCTGGAAGCTATAAAGGCACAAGCCACCTGACGATCGTGGGGAAGATGTTGCAGGCAGAAGGGACAGCAAGGGCAAGAGCTTGGAGGTGGGAAAAAACTTGCAGGGTTCAAAGATCAGAAAGATGACAGGGTGGCAGTTCTGGACCTTTGGGAGTGCTACAGGTAGGTGGAGGAAGCAGGCTCTGGCAGCAGAGGACCCACCTACCCCCTGGAAACCCTCATTCTGCTTGTTTAACTGCAAACTCCTCCATACACATCCCCAGCACTGTGGCTTGTCCATCCCCTGTGGCGTCTGCCCCAGCCACCCCAGACTGGGTTCGCCCCTCATTCTTGCAGTCTTGTGCTGCATTTTACTCTCCACTAACATGCCTCCAATGCACAGTGACATAGATTTGCCGTCTTGTCTGACTCCTTGTGAGACTGGGAGCTTCTTGAGAACAGTGATCTCACCTTTTTCTCTTTCTGTCCCTTGGTGATTTTAACAGTAATGGCATACAGTAGTCCCTCAATAAGTGCTCATTGCAATGAATACTGTTCAATAGAAATTAAGTTAGGATGGACTGATAATATGTATCAGTATTGGAAGGTAGAATAAAGATCATCAGAGCTAAAAATAAAGAACAAAATAGAGCTAAGTCTTTATTATCTTAAAATCAGTGAAGAAATTCACAGAGGGGCTTCTTAAGGCTGAAATATGAGGTGATTTAAATGGCTAGAAAAGGGTTTTTATGATAGTTACATTGATAAGGATCAAAAATTAGCACTTTAGATAGACCACTATTAGGGACTGAATGCTGTGTCCCCTCAAAATTCATATATTGAAGTCCTAACCCCCTTTGTGATGGTATGAAGAGGTGGGGCTTTTGGAAGGAAATTAGGTTTAGATGAGATCATGAGGGTGAAACCCCCATGATGGAATTAGTGACTTTATAAGAAGAGGAAAAGACAAAAAATCTTCCTCTCTCCACAACGTGAGGACACAGCAGGAAGGCAGCTATCTGCAAGCCAGGAAGAGAGGTCTCACCAGAACCCAACTATGCTGGCACCATGACCTCAGACTTCCAGCCTCCAGAACTGTAAGAACTAAATTTCTGCTGCTTAAACCATCCAATCTATGGTTTTTTTAAAATAGCAGTTCAAGAGCCAAAGACAAACACAATGAGTTCATAGGTCCATACAGGATAGTTTAAAACAGGTCTTATTACTCCTTGGTCAGCAAAGGGTCTTCAGTTAGGCAATGCATTCTCAGTGGGAGCAAGCATTTGGGTCTTGGGATGAGGCTGTACACAAAAACTCTTACACTCAATGTATAAATCACAAGTATACATACAATACATAAACAGATAATTCAGTATACCCATGTTATTAAAATTTATTTTGGGGGGGAATGATTAGGAAACAAAAATCTAAAAAGGGTCCTTAGTAAGTCAATAATGAAAAATAGGTCAAGAAATACTGAGTTAGATCCAGTCGTGGCCTAACATGTCATCACTCAAAGTTTCCTTTTACAGCAGGAAACTGGAATTCAAAATCTGCAGCTTCTGTCCGGCTGCAATCACCTACTATAAGCCTCCAAGACAGTCACACAGACAAGATCAGCCCAGGAGTAGGAGGCTTGTTACTACATGAAACTTTGGTCCTTACAGCTCAACTGTGAGTATTAGAACCTCTGTCCCCTAACCCCATAACAGTGCTTCAACAAGAGAGAACTTAAGTTTTCTCTCACAAAAATAAATCCCAGAAGGAAGCAATCTAAGGGTGATACGGCAGCCCCACAATGACCTTGCGTGATGGTTACTTCTTCATGGTCTAAAAATGGCTGCTTGAGCTCGGCCATCACATCTGAAGTCCAGACAGCTGTAAGGAGGAGAAGTAGAAGAAGGCACATTGCTTTCCCTTGAGGACACTTCCAAGAATTTGTAAGCACCATTTCCATTTACATCCCGTTGCCAGAACTTACATGACGCCACCTGGCTACATGGGAAATTGGAAATAAAGTCTTTAAACAGGGCAGCAAAGAGCCCAGCTCAAAGTTGGGCAATCTATTATTAAAATAATAAGGGGAGAACAAATGCCAGGGACATCCACCAGTCTCTGCTAGTGTGCAAATCCCGCATGGACCCTCTGTCCCTGGTGAGCTAATGTAAGGATGCAGAATCAGAAAGATCCCTTTAGCCTGGGGAAACAGGCCTTCACGGATTCCTGTCTCTCTGGTGTCAGTAATGGTTAATTTTATGTGTCAACTTGACTGCATAAGGGAGGCCCAGACAGCTGCTAAAACATTATTTCTGGGTGTGTCTGTGAGGGTGTTTCCAAAAGAGACTAGCATCTGAATCTGTAGACTGAGTAAAGAAGGTTTGCCCTCTGCAACGTGGGCGGGCACCATCCAATCCACTGGGGCCTGAACAGAACAAAAAGGCAGAAGAAAGGCAGATTCTCTCTTCTCGAGCTGGGACATTCATCTTTTCCTGCCCTTGAACATCAGCGCTCCTGGTTCTCAGGCCTTCACACTCAGACTGGAACTCACAGCTTTGGTTCCTCTGGTTCTCAGGCCTTCGGGGTTGGGACTGGAACTACAACACTGGCTTTTCTGCGCCTCCAGCTCGCAGTCGGCAGATTGTGGGACTTCTGAGCCTCCATAGCTGCGTGAGCCAATCAATCCCTCATGATAAACCTCTTTCTATATATCTCTCTATCTCTATCTCTATCTGTATATCCTACTGGTTCTTTTTCTCTGGAGACCCCTGACTAACACAGCCTCCCTCCAGTTTCTACTTGACTTTCTAAGACGGCAATGAAACAAGGAGGAGAGATATGGAGGGCATGTTTCCACCAGAAGAATGACGTTCCAGGCACCATTTTATTTCAAACTTTGGAGAAAGAGAGAGGGAAGAGGCACTGTCCCCTCTTCAGGTTTGTTTCTATTCTCCTGCTAAGCACTCTCTCCCCCAGTAATGTGGTCTGATTAACATTCTACACCCTCACTCATCCTCCACACTCACTATGTGTTTCTTGCCAGGAGTTTAGGGAGGATGAAAAGGAGCTCTGAACTTCCTTACCTTGTAGGCCATCTTCCTCCAGGAGTCACCTGCAGCAGGAGAAAGATGAGGGACGAGGAGGATCGCAAAACCCAGCCATGCATGGCAGGCTGTCTGTAGGGAGGCATGTCTGCAGGGGAGGCCTGGGAGAATGGGCACATGGAACAGATTCCTAAGTACATCATTTTAGCAGAGTGTGCCACATGCTATAATCGAAATATGAACGATACGCTGATGGAACACAAGCAGGGGCGGGAAATGCATCACAGCACTTGAGTCATGATGTTGGATGCACCAGAAATGGGAACGAGGTGTTCAAGGCACAGCAAAGGCCTTGAGGAGTGAACGTGGGAAACCTATTTTGGAAAATGCTGGGTGGGTTGTTTGAAGCGCGGGTTGTGAGAGGCTGCGGCTGGTGGAGGAGGAAAATACGTTGAGATGGACTTATTTGAGGGGAAATAAGGGGCAGACAGCATTCCAGCCACTCAGTTCTAAATGTTCTTTGCAACATTAATAGATTTTGGTCAGCAAGAAACAAAGAGCATGGACTTAGAGGTGATGGATAAGGATTGAGCCTGGAGAGGCTTTGGGCTAAACCCACTAATCCAGGGAAAGAATAAGTTCAAGAGCTATAGGACACAGGCTGAAGAACCCACTACAAAAGCATTGTTAAAACCCCAGCTGTACTAGGTTGAACAGTGTCACCCCCAAAATCCATGTCCACCTGGAACCCCGGAATGTGACCTTATATAGAAACAGGATCTTCACACATGTAATTAGTTCGGTTAAGATGAGGTCATACTTGATTAGGCTGGCCTCTAGATCCAATGTGACTGGTGTCTTTAGAGGAAGAGGAAAAGACATACCGAGACACGCAGGGAAGAAAGTCATGTGACGATGGGGACAGAGACTGGAATGAATCACCTACATGGCGAGGAATGTCAAGGGTTGCCAGCAACCAGCAAAAGCTGCCGAGAAGCAAGGAAGGATTCTCCCCTGGAACCCTCAGAGGGAGTGTGGCCCTGTTGACACCTTGATTTCAGGCTTCTGGTCTTCCGAACTGTGAAAGAACAAATTTCTGTTATTTAAGCCAATCCATTTGTGTTGCTTTGTTACATCAGCCCAAAGAAATGAACAACCCAGCCCTGAGAGGCTTGGCTCTGTGCGTGCCCCCGAAGTTCACCAACAGACCAGCACACGGGTCTTTATGTGTCCTCAATGCAGGGACCAGGGAATGAGGGGGAAATGGCTTGACCAACCAAAGAGGGACAAAGAGGAAAGAACCAAACTTGCAAATGGTAGGACACACCTCCGACTTCTGAGGGGCCATGGGATAAAGTGGTCCAGCAACCCAGAAGCGAGGGAAGCGTGTCACACGCTCACTTCTGTTGCTATGGCAAATCCGTCCTCCCCTGCCTCCCGAGGCCTCCCCAGACCCTGCCGCCCTTGACTAGAACTGTAAATACTCCTATAAATGTCTAGCACACAAAAACAGGACCGCCCCTAGTCATTCTTATTTACCACTCCTATTTTAGAAACAAAATTAATTTGTGCAATGTATCAAAGTGAATAAGCCCTGAAGTCTAGAAAGCCAGGAAGCCAGGAAGCAAATGCTAGACAGTGAGCTCCATGGCTGGTTCTGTCAGCTGAGACAAAACTAGGGGTAGACAAGGCTCATGGGCTCAGGGGTTTGCAATTCCAGTTCTGGAGGTGTGGTGTCAGGTAGACCTGTACCTGAAGATTCTCACCTGTCTAGGAAGGGATCAAAATGCCTAGGCTAAAGATCCTTTCCAGTTTGAAAATTCTCTGACAGATGGGCTGGCCTAAAGAAGGCATTTTTCAATGCACCCCTGAGCCTGTGAGTTGAAAATTCATACTCCTGCAGTACAGTTGCCGCTCAGTCGACATCACACAACTTGTCAGTAAAAATGGTATAACTGCCACTTCCTTCTCTCTCATTCCTGGTCCAAGAGTCATTTTCCTGAACCATGAGAACTCCTCAGGCCTTCTGGTCATGTGTCCACGTTGCCGAAGTCAACCAGGAGTGTCTGCAGGAGCTGTGGCCTGTCTGAGGAACTGTGGCTCAGGGGGACGATGTCATTGACACAATGTCTCAAAGCCCCGATGCAGAGAACCAGGATCTGAGACAGCCCGACGAGGCACAATGCGTACCCAAGGCAGCTATATCTGGTGCCAGACGGCCTCTCCTCTGTGTCGTTCTGCCTCCTCAGTTCCAAAGCACCTTCCTCAGTCCTTGTCAAAAACATAGAGCAGAGGAAGCTTGTGTCGTGTCTGCTCCTCTTTTTATTCCCTTCCAGGGACCTGCTCCGACATCTCTGCTGCTCTAGGACTGCTCTGCCCCGCCTGACACCCGCACGGCCCCAGCCACCATTCTCATATTGAAAACAGTCCCTGCCGTGTTTACATCCTGCATGGCCACCCCTAGTTTATCAATTTATCAAACACTTATTGAGAACCACCTGTGTTAAGAGAGACAAGATTTGGCATTTTTCAAAGAAGAGTTAAGACCGTCCCTGGTTCCTGAGGGCTGCTGGGTCATCAGAGATTTCGGGCAAGAAGGAAGCGTAAACATCTTGGGCGTCTTGTTAAACAGCTTCCTGAATCCCCTTGGGGAGGGTGGATTCTGCAGGTCTGAGGTGGAAAGTAGCTTTAATGCACTCCCGGGGTGTGTGGTGGCTCCCACTGCTCTGGACTTGGATCAACAGGCGCAAGTGGTCTCTTTGGCCAACTGACTCACCCAAGGTCACACCTTGGCCTTTTGATAACTTACTCTTGCTTCTCTTTAGCAGGCTTTGAATTCTGTTTGCTCCCCTTCCTTCTTGGCAGACATGAGCTTTATTTTATAGCAACAATGACGCAACACTGACGCATGCTGTCTTTGCAGCCCATCTCTCCGATTCTGAACTAATCAGGCCTCTTTCTATCTCTTCAACCTCCTCTGAGAAAAAAAAAAGGTAGAATAGAGGCTTTCTGCTGGTGCTGCTACTCTTCAGTTTTACATACACACAACAAAATGCTGTTTCTCATTCTTTGTTCCCCTTCAGTTCCCTAAACATAAAACTCAGCCCCATATCTGAGCATATTACCAATACCATATCCAATATTAACCCACAAAGTATCCTTCTACAAACTGGTGGGGTCTTTGCCAGGGAGGGCCATAGTGATACCCCAAAATAACTACAATATAATGGAAATAATCTCTTTATTCCAGGGTTAAATGTTTCCAACATCTCTAACCATCAAAGCTTTTCAGGAAGAAGAGCAGGCTTGCTCCTTCAGTATTGAGGACTCTCCCTCCAAGATCTTTAGAGAACAACTTCCACTTGCTTCTCGACTTTCTGTCTCTCCCTCACTTGTGTTCCTGCCCTTCATTTGTAATCCAGAACTGCTGTTGCTTTGGTTCCAGGCTTCTGGTTATTTCGGTGAATGTTTAAGACTCAAATGGAATAGGCTAAAGGCTCAGTGGAATGCTACCTACAATGCATCCTTCTCTCCAGCAAAAAATCATTCAGAGAGGGGACACCAGAGCCCAGCAGATTCACACAAGTGCTTCTGGAACACATTTTGCATTTCTCCCTCATAAGAACCCACATTTCCACACTACCCAGGGCTGCCTCAAATTCAGGAAATTGTTCCTTCTCTTTGGAGATGACAGCTCCTCATCTATCTGGTCAGAACTCTTGGCACCAGCTGTAATTCCCTGTCATTGCCCGTGTCATGGGTGCTTCCTTCCAAAGTATACGCTGGCATCGCTGATTTCCCATGTCCCAAATGGAACCAACAAACTTCTCCCAGAAATCCACTCCTCATCCTTACCTACTTGCTTTTGCATAATTTCCAAAGTCCCCTCTTTAACCATGCTGTGTTCATTCCCAAACACCAACGCACTGAGATCATTTATTGTGCCCTTTTCTTTTAACCCCCTAAGGTACAAAGCAGGACACACTAAACAGCCAATAAATTCTCAATGAGAAAAAATGCACTTAAGCATTAAAATGTTTGAATCTATAAAAGAGGCAAGGGATTTTACTCTTTTAACCTTCACTACAGTTATTACTTTACAGAAAATGCTTTCATGATGACAATACCTGATCTTTATATACAACTTTCTAGCATGCTTTCAAATATATGATCTCATTTAATTCTCATCCCAACAGTAGTTTAGGAAGAGTTTTGCAGTCAAAAGATCCAAATCCGAGGCTCACCTTAAACTCTTAATAGCTTAACGAACATGAACACACAGCAAAACCTCTCTGAATCGAATCAAGATGATAACTCACAGGGTATTTAAGATTCTAAAAATTATATTCTGGGTGTGAAAGTACAATGCAAGCCAACGATCTCCTCTAAAACTCTACCTCCGTGAAGTCACCTGTAAGAAGTGACAACTTTCTCCTTGTGGTCCTACTGTGCATGATCTTATTTCCCAGCAGGCAGCATCAGAATGACCCCATCTAGCCTTATTAATTCCTGTAGTCTCTGTGTCTCACAGTGTGGTTGTTCCATAATTGTTTGTTGAATGAAAGATGCACTTTTAGCAAATGTCATCAGAATCATGTTGCACCCCTACGTTCAGTTAAAATCCTTCATTGAAACTGGGGTCTCAAAATGGAAGAGTGTGCTTACTCTTGTAAGGATACTCAAAACACATTCCATGTGTCTGTTTAGACTTTTGCCCTAAACAACAACAAAAACATATATACAGTCATGCATCGCTTATGGGCAAGGATATATTCTGAGAAATGGCATTATTAGGTGATCTTGTCATGAAAACATCATAGAGTGCACTTACACAAACCTAGATGGCATATATATTTTTATTTGTATATATTTTTTCACACGGAAAACCAAAGTCCCAGCACTATCACTGAATATCAATCATTTCTTCTACTTGATCTGCAAAGCCAATATCAAGTCCCATATATCAAATTTCTATATCTGCTTCATTCTAATCTTATGGGGTCCCCATCATATATGTGATCTGTTGATCAAAACGTCATTATGCAGCACATGATTGTATATAAATATATGTACATGTGGGGAATAATTATTCTGAGAAAAGCTTAGGGTGGGGAACTAAATCAGGCTATGAAATAATGACCCCTTATAACTGAACTAACAAAGAGTAGGTAGCCAATCAGTTTGTCAAGGAGTTATTCATTGTTGGAAATTAACCTGAAATTTGATCTCTAGTTATAGCATGTGTGGTAAGGTGAAGTTTTAGTCTTTTTCAGAGATTGCTGCTGCTCTGCCCCTCCTTCCAAGAAGTCCCCTAATTCATACACAGGGCCAGCTCCTCTCACCCATTGAAATTTAGTAGTTGAGGCCTGCCTCCAACCCATAAAACCACCCTGTCACCGTGGAATAACTCACACGGAGCTGGAGGACAGGGAGAAATCAATTGAGAAGCCAGACAACAAAGGCAACTGGGGCACAACTTGGCCATCATTTGCAAAGTCCACGGCACATCTTCCTCGTCCACAGTGTATGTGCCCGATTGGAAATCAGGATGCTAGGATGCTTGATCACTCCGCTTTTCCAGCTCCATGGAGCTGAAAGCTTCACTCACAGCTACACACGCCAGTTGCCTGCTGACCTTTTATGGGTTGCAACCCGCATGCCTGACTAACTGATTTGTTCCAGCTGCAGCTATATTTTCTACCTTCCTTGTTACTTAATTGATCCTGGCTGTGCCTGGTCCTGCAAAGAAGCCCTCGCAGACCTTGCAACATATGCTATATATCCTGTATGTACTCCTGTGTCCTGACAAGGAACATAAAAATCAGAGATGGCAGGAGACAAGGGGAGGGAAAAGTCAGCCAAACACCGTGAATGCAAATAACTTGGCTTGCTTCGTTGAATCTCTCAAGCCCCGTCCACTGCTCCCTGGACCAACTAACTTTCTTCCTACAGACAGCACATCTCTGGAGACTCAGATTTTCTCTTCAAACTTTAAAAACTGTAATCATCTACAGAACTTTAAAGACAAAAGGAAAAACCAGAACAGAACAACAAATGGTTTCCTTCGTTCATTCTTTGTTCTTTTGGCCATGTCTATTGAATTCCTACTAAGTACTTGGCACAGTGCTAGACTCCAGGGAAACAGGTGACTTTAACAGAATTCCTGCTTTGCTGTAGTTCACAGTCTTACAAGGGACAGAGACACAAAACTAAATAGCTAGAATGTCATGGGCCTTGTCTTAACCTAGATCAGCAGTTCTTAGTATATGGAGAGGGACCCCTGGGTATTTCTGAAACCCCTCCGGGGGCCCGTGAGGCCGAAATTCTTTTCATAATAAAACTAACATGTTATTATTTGTCTTTTTCACCCTCATTCTCTCATGAGCATACAGTGGAGTTTTCTAGAGATGACATGTAAAGTCGCAACAGATTGAATGTGGAAGCAGATAGGACAATCCACTCATCTGTTAAGCCAGACATGAAAGAGATTTGTAAAATGTAAAATAATGCCACTCTCCTCACCATTGTTTTGTCTTGGAAAATACAGTCATTTTTCATAAAAATGTATTATTTAAGTCATTGTATAATTGGTTTGATGTTATTTTAATGAATTAATAAATAAATATGTAGAGCATTCTCAGAATTAATTTATAATAGTAAATATTGATAGATATAACATGCACAAACAAAAGCTCTTTGGGGACCTCAATAATTTTGAAAGAATGTAAGACTGTGAAGAAGTTGCAAAAATAATACTGAGACATCCTATGTATCCTCTGCCCAGCTTCCCCCAATGACAACATCTTATATAACTGGAGTCCATTGTCAGAATCATCAAAATTAACATTGGTTCAGTGCTATTAACTACAGATCCTCACCAGTTTCTACATGTACTCTTGTGTGTGGGCATGTGTGAGGATCTATGAAATTTTATCACACCTATAGATTCATGTAACTATTACCTTGACAAGCACACAGAACTGTTCCATCACCATAAAGACACTTCCTCATGTTACCCTTTTATAGTCACATTCTCTTCCCAACCCTAATTTCTGGCAACCACTGATCTGTTCTCTATCACTATAATTTTGTTAGTTTAAGAAAAATATCGTGCAAGTGGAATCATACAGTATATAACCCTCTGAGATGGGCTTTTTTTGCATAAAGCTTTTGAGATCCATTCACAGTTTGTTCCTTTTTATTGCTAAGTAGTATTCCATTGAATAAATGTACTACAGTTTGTTTATCCATTCACCCTCCGAAGGATATTTGCATTGTTTTCAGTGTTTGGCTGTTACAAATAAGGCAACCGTGAACATTTGTATATGGGTTTTGTATGTACATAAGTTTTTATTTCTCTAGGCTAAACACCTAGGACTGTGTTTGCTGGGTCATACGGGGGACTGTGTTTAACTGTACAAGAGACTGCCTGATGCTTCCAGCAAAGGTGTACTATTTTCCATTCCCACCAGCAATGTATGAGAAATTCATATTCTCACCAATATTTTTATCGTCAGCATTTTTTGTTTTGGCCATTCTAATGGGCATGTAATGGTAACCCATGGTAGCTTCAATTTGAATTTCCCTAAGAGCTAATGGTGTTGAGTCTCTTTTTATATACTTATCCACATATCTTTGGTTAAATATCTGTTCAAGTTTTTTGCCCATGTTTTTATTGGATTGTTTGTTGTCTTACTATTGAGTTCAAAGAGTTCTTTTATATTCTGGATTCAAGTCTTTTGTCAAATATATGACCTGCAACTATTTTCTTCCAGTCTTTTTTTTTTTAACCAGGGCTTTTCATAGAGCAAAAGTTTTAAATCTTGATGAAGTCCAACTTGATGACTTTTTTCTTTTATAGATCATGCCTTTGGTGTCAAGTCTAAGAACTGTTTGCCTAGTCCCAGCTCATAAAGATTTTCTCATAAATAATTTTTAAGCATGTGAAGTGTCCTGAGACCAAAAATCTCGAGAACCACAGGCCTAGATGCGTGCGCAGTGTTCTCAGAACGTAGAAAAAGAATGTTTTACCGGAACTTGTTTGTAAAGAAGAGGGAGAAGGTGGTAGGGAGGCGAAATAGAACCAGACCTCACAGAGCAGGTGAGTCGTCAGTCAGGATGTGCGGCGCTCACGGGGGCGGGAACTGGGTCTTAGGTCTTTCCTTTCCTCCCTCTCTTCCTTTATTTTTTTCTTCTTCTTTTTTCCCCACACCCCTATACCTGGCATTGAGATCGGACGTAGAAGGATGGGACAAAGGCATCTCAGAGAGTACAAGCAGAGCAGCAAAGTAGAGCGGCTGTGAAAATTCATCATGTGTTTGGGAACAGCGAGCCTTCCAGTGTGGTGGAGCGGAAGGTGTGTGCAGAGAGGGGAAACTGAGGTGAGAGACGGGGTATGTGAGGTGGGGGTGGGGGTTGGCTGTGAACAGGCCTTGTGTGCCCTGCTGAAGGATGCTTCCATAACCTTCTTGTAATACTTCTGCATTCCAGACTACAGCTTAGTGCAGTAAGTTCATTACAACAAAACTTTTTGTCAGATAACAAAGATTTCCCAACACAAGATAGAGAGCCAAGATCCCATGTATTTCACAGAAGCAAAGAAGGAGCAGGAAGTGGGGCAAGGAACAAACTTCCTTGTTTGCTTCCTGTGTGCCCAGCACCGTAATGCACGCTTC
Organism: Daubentonia madagascariensis; assembly: GCA_023783475.1. Classification (NCBI taxonomy): domain Eukaryota; kingdom Metazoa; phylum Chordata; class Mammalia; order Primates; family Daubentoniidae; genus Daubentonia; species Daubentonia madagascariensis. The sequence goes on from JAKFHU010001769.1 coordinate 12,937,882, forward strand.
ACAGCTCACCCTGAGGAGCAGAGACTGGCTAGTTTTTCATCAGAACTCTTTTTTTTTGTGGGCACACAGGTAGCTTCCATTCCCAGCCTCCCTTGCAGGTAGGTATGGCCAGTGGACTCTGAGCCAAAGTGAAGTCAGGCCTTGCATGTGAAAATCTTCAACACCATGTGCCGTGCTCACTCCCCTTCCCCTGACTCGAAGCAGGTGGGTACGGTGATGCGGTTTGTCACCAGATGGGAGAAAAAGTGGACCTCGGACTCCGTGCTGGAGAGGAGCCTCTGACATCAAAAGCATCTGTTTGGGGATTTTCGTGACCAAGACGTAAAGTCATTCATATTAAAAATTTTGATCTAGCAGCTAACATGACTTTAACTATACACACCTTGAGGAGTGTGGTCATTCTTTCTGTGTCTCTCCTGCTTCTCACACCACGAGGGCTGTCTACTCAACTCTTCCACCTCACAGGGCAGCAAGAACCTTTCTGGTTGGCTCTTAAGGCCTCATCCTCCTATTCCAGCCTAAGCCACAGGCCAGGCAGCTTCCCGAACTGCCTAGTAAACGCCAAGTTCTCGGAGTCCAACTGGCCTTGACAGCTCAGATTCTCATCCTGTGCTTCCTGATCAGGGCCAATGGTTGGGAGTGGGAAGAAGGCCTCAACTCCTTAAAAAAGCATTCAGACCCTTCCTAATCTGATTCTTTCCTGCATTTTCCCTTCGCTTCCCACCTGACCTCTTTACACAGCGTGGGATTCCTGCTCTGCAGGCGCACCGCACTCTGCTCGTACCTCCACTCGGATCTGTTCCTGTCCTGCGCTGCTCTTGTGTTTTGCTGTTTCTCTGAGGAAGCTGAGCTCCTCGAGGGAGGGGCCTTATTCTGTGAACACTGCAGCATCAGTGACTGTGCTATGGTACATCTGTGACTTCCAGACATTTTGTAAGGAACTGAAACATTCTATGAAACCCCTGGACAGGGCATTGCCACCTACTTGCCTGTTACCTTTGTGAACACAATTCCCTGGCTCCCACGATGTCCTCCTGCCACACTCACTTCCTATCCCCTCTGCCTCTGATGTTCTTCCCCAGACAGCCCCTGGCCTTGCCAACCTGCACTTGCTCAGGGGACTTCCTATAGTAGTAACATTGTAATGACCACGACTTCCTTCCTTGAAGCCCACCTTCCTCTCCCCTTTACCTGCTTCATTTTCCTTCAGTGTGCTTATCATCTGACCTAATTCATTTTATTTATTTATCTGTTTATTGTCTGTCTCTCCCCACTATTATGTCAACTCCCTGAGACAGGGCCTTTGTTTTGTTCACTAGTATATTTTCACACCCAGAAAAGTACCTGGTGGTGGTCGGCATGTACTTAACATGTTTGTGAAGAAGGAAGGGAGGGAGGGTGGGAGAGAGGAAGGGAGGGAGGGAGGAAGGAAGGAAGGAACCAGATCACATGGAACTGCTGTGATAGCCTCTAGGCATGAGACGGGGCAGAGGCCTCTCTCGCCTTCCTCACAGTTGTGTCTGAGGACCCCACGCATCAGTTTGGAGGCCTCTGGGTTCCATTGTCTTCAAGGCCATTTCATGGCACTTAAGAGTGAAGTTTCTGCACCTCAGTTTCCTCATCTTTAAAATGAGAATAATAATATTGCCAACTTTGTAAGTCTTTGTGAGAATTAAGTGAACAGTAACTGGCAAGGAGTGCATGTTCAGCAGGGTTGGTTATAATTATATTTTGTTTTACTCACTTTTTAAACCACCCACAAACAAGTCTGTTTTGCTTTGAGAGTTGGAAGAGATGCCAAAATATTTTTGGGCTTCTCATTTTCTAGAGATGCCCAGAGAAGTCCAGTGACTTTCTCAAGATTACACAGTTAGTAAGTGGCTGACCTAGGGTTCTAACCTGAATCCTGTGTGTACCTTCAGCTCTCTTGCTACTATTTTCTTTAATTCCTTTTTCCATCAACCAGCCTAGTTCTTTAACATCTATCATTCATTACTCTCTTTTGACACCTATAAATATCTTTCATTTATATCTAATTGAAATGGTTCTTGCCAATAGCAATAAGTGGCCTGTCTACTGCTGGAACCAACTGGGTGGGAGAAAATTCATAACAGGAAATGCTTAGCACCTCCCCCAACACACACACGCACACACGCACACACATGCACACACATGGAGTGGGATCCTCTATTTAAGCAGAATAGAATTGCGACTATTCATTCTTATACTCACCTATTTAGCATTTATTGAACATCTACTATGTGTCTGTTCTTATGATATGCTCTGAGAATAAAAAGATGAAACATAATGCCTACTCTCAAGGAGTTTATGCTCAGAGAGAGAAAAAAAAGTAGCAGTGATATAGTGTCCTGCACTCAAGATGACACATAGGTATGTCCAGTGCAATGTGATCAGTGCTATAGTTATAAGGCCACATCCATTTTCAAACTTCTTTTGCATTAGTACCATATGTATTATAATTTTTGTTTTAGTAAATATGGTCCTAGGATGAAGACATGAAAACAGAATGCTCCGGGCCCAGAGAGGAGAGAGCAGTCTAACCTTACCGATGGGAAGCTAGTGAAAGTGCAATAGAAGAGGTGATATTCAGGATGGGTTTTGAAGGATGAGTTGAAGTTCACAGAGAGAGGAGAGAAGAATATTTCAGGTAGAGATAAGAGCATGCTCCAAGACCTAAAGCCAAGAAATAGCTGTAAAAATGAAAGCATAACCAGGATCTAAACAGTGATTTACACTATTGCCACAGGGCAATGAATGGCTGATTAGAGACCAAATAAATGCTACAGGGAAGAGCATTAAGGGATATGGAGGAGGGAGGGAGTGTACTAAGCTCAGAGAAAGCTTCACGGAGAAGGTCAGGTTTGAAGCAAAGAAAGAAATAGCTGCAAAGCCTGAAGACGTTTGAGGCTTTTCTTTTTAATCCACTGGGATAGAATTCTTTAAACTTGAGTACTGAGAAAAATTGTCTTGGGGATATTTATCAGCCTGGGGAATGGGCTTTTTTTTTTTTTATTTCTTGGAGACATGGAAGACAGCTAAAGTATTTTATTTTTATGTATACACACACACACACACACCCCTTTATGTCATCTGTATGAAAGCCCTTAGGAGAAAGACTTGACAATCTCTTATGGCCTCAGTATCCCTGAGAAGGTGTTGCAGACTAATGCTTCCTGTTATACTGAGAGAGGATTTGGAGAGCAACCCCCCCTGTTGAATTCATCACAGGCCACATTGGCTGGTGTGGATTAAGCTTGTCTCTCCCTTTCTGTCATTATAACATGGAGAGAGGACAAGGAATATTGAAGTTCAAATAAAGAATGGCTTGAAAAATCTGTATTTCATATAAGCACATACATAAATGCCATTTTTTCATGTTTTTTGCAGCAAAAATTCAAAGTACAAAGAATATTGATGTATATTTGGATAGAATTAATTTTAAAGCAGATTTTTTAACCAAATTCTCACCACCCTTTTAGTTTTCAGTTACCAGTGTTAGGGGCTCCCAGAGCCTATGCACCATAAGTATCCTAAAAATATTTTTATATTAACCAGATCAGTGACAGCTTTAGGTTCCCTCACAAAATTATTTCATGGGCAGATCATATTCACTGAAAGATAGGTAAGAGAACGGGCCAGGGAAATAAAAGGACCAATTTTATGTTTCTTTTCTAATTAAGATTCCTTTCAAGAAAGACCAGAACTGAGGTTTGTCATTTGGCAGCCAGCGGAAGTTGACACTTGCCCCATTTCCGGTTAAAGCTTAGACTACCCTCTAACTCCTTGTTCTTCGTAGTCAACAAATGTGATTTTAAACAAAAAATTATGTGTTTGCTTATTCATTGAAGCTTTCTAACTGGCTTCTTTTCCTGTCTTTCCTGTCGTGCCTAAGAAGGAGCCATCCAGTGAAAAGCCAGCCAATATGACTAGTTTTGTTTCAGCAGGTATTCATTAAGCCCCTGGGATACAAGAGTCACCGTGGTAGGTGCTGGGGTTGCAGGCACATAAGAGACTCTCAGTCCTGTCTGGAGGGAACCACAATCACAGTGTGACGTGGGATGCTGTAGGAGTAAAAGGAAGGACACCAGCCTGAACTGGGGATGCCAGGGAAGATGTCCAGGAAGAGGGGACAGCCCTAGCTGAGATGAAAGGGACCAGACAAGTCACCAGGGACCTGAGAGGGGGCATGGCAGAGAGAAAGATGTTCCATTAGGACAGAGCAAGGGACAGCAGCATGATGTCTCTAGGCAGCCACAAGTAGCTTTCAAAGCCTAGAGCAAGGAGCACCATGGAGAGGGAAGAGAGCATCACAGGATAACTAGAGCCAACTGTGCAAAGCCTGAGCATCCAGTGACTGGGTGAAGCAGTGTATCCAGAAGGGTCCTGGCAAGAACAGACTGAAGGGACCACTCACAGAGCAGGGTCCCAGGAACTAACAAGGGATGTTGAGGGCTCCAAGCACCAGCAACCAGGCAAAGCCAGTACCACCCCAGGCCCTGAGGGAGAGAGGGAAGAACATAGTGAGCCCTGGGGCTGCAGGGTGTCACCTGCCAGGAGATGATGTTGAGAAGACACTTGGGCTGGAACCCTGGCACTGCAGCTGGGCAGGAGCAGGGAAGCCACACCTTCAACTCACTCTTCCTCCCCTTCGTCTCTGCCCAGCACCTCCTACTGTCCAATGCCAGCCAGGACCCCGAGGGCAAAGGAGTCCTTGGGAGGCAGGGGCAGCCCTCAGGGCCAGGCTTCCCCATGACCTGGTTCTGTATCCAAACTGCAGCCAGCCAGCGTCAGTGCTGACCTCACACAGACGCAAGGAACCGTAAACATTTTTAGAAGGCACAAATATCAAGTGAAACAAGGTGTTTAGATAAATATCACAAATATGGCTAAATTCCTTTATAATAAGTTTCATATAACAACTGAGTGGTTTTCCTACATGTTGCTAAAAGCATCAAAATTGCTAAGAAAAACCCCACCTTCTTAGCATTTTGGACCTAGATCTATTCTTCTTTGAAACCCCTGGATATTCATTGGATCCAGTGACTGGTTTATGGGAATTTAGCTGAGCTTTCTTTAGTGATTTATTTGTTTAAGTGAGGGAAGTTAAGGGGGATAAGGTTGGTGGAAGAACAGAAGATGAAGAATGAAGACATCTGCTGAACAGTTACTATGGGCCTATAATCTCACTTAACCCTCACAACCACCATCTATGTCCTTTTTCACACACTTTAGATGAGGTTCCATCAGAATATCATTAAATAACTAGTGGAGCCAGGATTCAAACCTGAGCATTGCTGATGCCAAAGCCCATATTTTTTTCACAAAACCACAATGTCTTTGTGTTAACACATCATGTCAGTCCTATAAGCCAAAAGTCCCTGTTGGAAAATGGGCAAAAATATCTTATTTTCTTTTTCTTTTTGTCATAGGTCCCTAAACTTCATGTGTCACAGGCAACACTTCATTCATCGTCAATCTCTGATGCTTTCTTTAGAAAATGAATGCTATATGATAAACAGTATAACCTTAAGTTTTCCAATAACTATTAAATGGATCAGCATTGAAAAAAACACCTTTCTATAGGGACCATCTGTGTGAAGAACTCCTATAACAAGACAACAAAAGCCTGCTTTATAGCCTCCTAAGGAAGAGACTAGCTTTACTATAAAGAGTTATTTCTTCTTGGGGATTATACCCATAAAACATGATCTAAAAAGAATATGAAAAAGAAGTATATGAGTTCTATTTTACCTGTTCTGGTTCAAACTTCTGGAAAATTTTATCTTCCCTAGATTCATGTTTTTCTAGAGACTCCGATGCTTTCTCACATGCTTCCCTTGAAAAAATCATCAACATAGCTATTACGGAAGAGAGGAATATTCCCCATGACTTGACAATTCACACATGCTGAGGGAACCCAGTTTCAAACAGCCAACAAATCTGATGGTGGAGAACAGATGTTTCTACAGGCTTTCCCTATTTGTTCATTCATTAAAGTTGGTGCTTTAAAACCCTCTGAATTTCCAGGTACTTCATGAAGCATTTTTTACTATGCAAGCTCCTACTCAGCTTCCCTTTAAAGCTTCAAATTAAAAGAACAGACCCAAGTCAAGGGCTTAGTCTAATGTTTTATATACATCATAAGGTACCTAACAAATTTGAACCCTTCTTACCACTACTGCTCTTAAGCCATCTCTAACCATCTTGAATGTCTTCCACCTACCTGGACTCTTATTTCAAGTCACTTCATGCTTCATACATTTCTTCTCCCAGCTGGTACACTCATCATTCAGTCATCAAACACTCTGTCTCTCACAGTCTATTCCTTCTCTACCATCTCCTGGACTCCTCGTATGACTCGTGTGACTCCTAGGTGACTCCTAGGTGACTCCAACCACCCTGCACCACTGTAGTCCCCAACAGGATGGTGTCACTCAGTATAAACTTCAGTCTTTGTAACTGCATTAAAGTATAGTTTTGAGTCAGATAAATGAAAACAATCACTGTGATGAAATTGAGAAGGCATTAATGGTGCACACTGGCACAGCTGGGTCCAATGTGGGACATAAAATGCCTTTCAGATCAGTGCTCCATCAAGTGGGTAGACTCCTACCAAGTTCCAGTGGAACGTTTAGGGCTTTGCAAATGCTGGTCCCTCCGGTCATATGTAATGCCCCTTCCTAACCTCTTTCTCCTGGGGAATTTCTCAAGGTTCAGCGAGGATCCAGCTACCTCCAAGAAGCATTTTTCTCTTTTTCTCTTTATTTTGGAAAAATGTGAACATATACAAAAGTAGAAAAAATACTAATGAATCCCCATGTCCTACCAATCAACCAAATTCGATGCTATCATCTCACGTCCAATGTTGTTTCCTCTCGGACTTGGAGGTGGGGAAATGAAGTTCAGACTTTATCTGAAGGACGGCAGGGAGCCCTTGACAGGTTTTAAACAGGAAAATAGCATGCTCATATTTGCTTCTCAGTAAAAACACTCTGATCTCTGAATGGAAGATTGGTTGGGAAGAGGCAAACTAAACTTAGGGATACCAGGAAGGAAGGCATTGCTGGAAAGTAGGTGACAACTTAAAATACATAAACAGATGGAATAAACTATGGTCTTGCTGTGGGAGTCTTGCTTTAACACTAGCACGGTATGGGGAGGAAAAATTCCTAGCCTGGGAGTCTGAGAAGGATTCTTGCAGAATGGTAAAGCTTGAGTTTGTTCCTGAAACAAAGTTAAGACAAGCAGGTCTAACTGTATTCTGGTGCAAAGAGAGTTTACTCAGCAAAGAACATTGTTTATGGTGCATTGATAATTAAACTTGACCCACCATTTGCCACGCTCCACCAGCCTTCATGTGGAAGGACCTAGCACATGTGCATTGTTATTTTAATGGACAGCTTTTCCACCTCACCCCACTCCCTTCCAAATCCCAGCAAGTCTATATGGTGCTTTAAGAGTCGTTACCGTGGGCGCTCACACTTCCAGCATAAAACCTCAAATGAATGTTTCTTGCAACCACTTTGCTTTCTCATTGAGGCTGTTCAAATGTCAGTGGTTTTAGCACTGAGCTTAACCTTTATGCATTTTCAGCAGAGTTTCAGAAACACAGCCTGTGCTGGGTTTCCCTTACGGTGGTGGGTGGGAATGTTGTATACACATAGTTATAAGCCAAGGATTCTGGCAGCTCCATCAAACTGTTTTTGAGATATCATACAAGTAGTGGTGCTTGATCACACCCAAATGCCAAGCACATAATAGTTACTCATTTCTTCATTTATTCAACAAAATATTTACCGAGGGCCTATTACGCAACAAACATTCTTAGAGACAATGAGATTATAAGACTGAACAAGATGAAGTGCCTGTTTTCATGAAGCTTACATTCCAGTGCAAGAGACAGACCACGAAACAAATAACGGATCAAGTGGTGATAAACGCCATACAGGACCATAAATCATGATAAGAAGGCTAGGGAGCGCTGGAGGGAATGGAAGCCACATTCCAGGAGATTCTAATGAAGGGGGACATCATATTTCATGTAAGTGATGAAGAAAGGGCCCCAGTTATTTTTTCACTTCAGAAATACTGGAAGATAATTGACCTAAATGTTAACAATATGCAGTTGATTTTCATTATTTGTGCATTCCATATTTGTGAATTTGCCTACTTGCCTAAAATTTATTTGTAACCCCCAAATCAATACTTCTGGCATTTTCATGGCCATTTGAGGACATGTGCAGGCAGTGGAAAATTTGAGTCACCTGATGTGCACATTTCCAGCTGAGGTCCAGTGAGGTGATGCTCTGCCTTCTTGTTTCAGCTCTTATGTTATAAACAAATGTCTTTTTCTCAGTCTATTTAGTGGCACGTTATTTAAATTTTGGGGCTTTTCTTGGTGATTTGCTATTTAAAATGCCCCCCAAGCACAGTGCTGAAGTGCTTTTAGTGTTTCTAAGCTCAAGAAGGCTGTGATGTGCCTTATGGAGAAAATACCTGTGTTAGATAAGCTTCTTTCAGTTGCCAGTTGGCTAAGTTCAATGTTAAAGAGTTAGCAATATACATTAAAAAGGTGTCTTCAAAACAAAATCACACATAAAGTAAAGTTCCTCACAGGAACTAACCCTGCATTTTCCCTAGGAGCAATGGTTCAGTACTCCCCAACTCAGTGTTCACAGTGACTTTATAGAATACAACTACAGCAAATAATAAGAATCGACTGTCCCCCTTCCATTTTTTTCTTTCTACTATCACATACCAAGAGCACCTTAGTATTGTTGACAAACCATAGGCTTTAAAGTTAAACAGATCTAGATTTTAATCCTGGGTCTGCTACTTATATCTATGTGATTAACTACCTGCAGGATAGTTAATCTCACTGGGTCTCAATTTTATGATCTATAGGATAGATATATTAGCACTTACCTTGCAGAGTTGTTGTGAAGATTAAATGAAATAACAAATGAAAACCAATTATTTGGCACATAATAGGTACTAATTAAATTGAAGACACTTTAAAAATATTATCTCTATTTCCTATGTTGGGTATGTCTTGCTAATGGAAATTTTATAATGGAAAATAATCACTTGAATCTATTTTATAAGCAAACCAATTTTTTTAATTGAAAAAATATTGTATGCATATGCTAAAATCCCAAATGATACCAAAGTGTACGTATGGACAGTGAGCCTCTATTTCACCCCCAGAGTGCTGGTTTCTCTTCCAAGAGGCAACCATTGTTAACTGTGGTACAGGCTTCCAGAAGATTATAGGCAAACACAGGTATTTATGTATATAAATACTTCAGGTGAAAAAAATTCTATTTTAAAAATTAGAAGCCCTTACAACTCTTTAGATTTTAAAGCAATATCCATAACAATTCTGAGTTTAAGCTCTATGTTGCTGTCTGTTTTGCTGTTGCCCTGTGTTAAGAGCAACAGAAGGATTTTCCCTCCAATGTAAATGCCATGTTAGAAGCAGTTAAAGAGGACCCACTTTGTTGGCAAATGTATTGATCTAGTTCTAGCTCCTGGTTTCCTTTACTTCTCATCTCTGCAACCTAGGCGCCATACCTCAGTCAACACAATTGATTACTTATCCGCTCACAGGCATTGTCCCATTCTTCATTGCTATGGAAACTCCCATCGCTTCAGCTGGAGATATTCGTTGGCAATGTGTCCCAAGGGATGACTTATGATTGATTGGTCTGAAACAATCCGTGCACTCTACTTCCCACTTGCTAACAACTGGCTTCAGAGAAGGCGTATGACCTAGTTCCACAATGATACATAAAGAGACTTCCTCCCCATTCCTGTTTTTGGACATCGTTGTATGGAGACTTGATGCATGGAGCTGCAGCGGCCATCGTGTGTGTCTGCATAAGAGAAGGCATCACTGACCCACTTTGGGGGTTGGTCAACTGACGCAACATTCATTCATTTTTCATTTGTTCATCAAGCATTTACTAAGCACCCACTATGTACCAGGGGTTGTATTTGATATAGAAATATAACTACAAATAAGACAAATGTTCTCTGCCCTCAGTGAGTTTATAGTTTACTGTATGATCAAATAATCATACAATCAATTTGTAATTGCAAACTATGAAAAGGAAAATGAAAAAAAGCACAGGGTGCTCAGTGATTGATGAACAAGAGGGTGGAAAAAAACTGTGATGAGGAAGGGCTTTTCCACCTGGTCTTAACAATTCAAGGAGGTCCTTGGACTTGGATAGGAAAATTATTACAGTTTCATTTTCACTACGCTCTAACTGAAATATAGCATTTCCTTCCATTTATGAGTGTAGCCAATAAATGCAGTAGGACTACACCTGTTACAGAGATCTTGAAATAGTGTTTACGCTCATTGACTACTTTAAAATTACACACATACCTCAGAGATGTGGGTTCGGTTCCAGACCACTGCAATAAAGCAAATATCGCAAAAAAGTGAGTCACACAAATTTTTGGTTTCCCAGTGCATATAAAAGTTATGTTTGCACTACACTGTAGTTTATTAAGTGCACAATACCATTATATCTAAAAAACAATGTACATATCTTAATTTTAAAATATTTTACTGCTAAAAAGTGCTAACAATCATCTGAGCCTTCAATGATCTCTTTGCTGGTGGAGGATCTTGCCTCAATGTTGGTGGCTGCTGACTGATCAGGGTGTTGGTTGCTGAAGGGTGGGGTAGCTGTGGCAATTTCTTAAAATAAGACAACAGTGAAGTTTCCTGCATCAATTGACTCTTCCTTTCACAAAAGATTTCTCTGTAGCATGTGATGCTGTCTGATAGCATTTTACTCACAGTAGAACTTCTTTCAAAATTGGAGTCAAGCCTTTCAAATTCTGCTGCTCTTTTATCAACTAGGTAGATGTAATGTCCTTTGTCGCCATCTTGAAAATGTTCACAGCACCTTCACCATGAGTAGATTCCATCTCAAGAAACCACTTTCTTTGCTCATCCATAAGAAGCAACTCCTCATCCATTCAAATTTTATCATGAGATGTAGCAATTCGGTCACAGCTTCAGGATCCACTTCTAATTCTAGTTCTCTTGCTATTTCCACCACATCTGTAGTTAGTTACTCCACTGAAGTATGGAACTCCTCAAAGTCACCCATGAGAGTTGGAATCAACTTCTTTCAAATTCCTGTTAATGTTGATATTTTGATCTCCTGTCATGAATCACAAATGCTCTTAATGGCATCTAGAATGGTGAGTCCTTTCCAGAATGTTTTCAATTACTTTTCCCAGATCCATCAGAAGAATCACTATCTATGGAAGCTATAGCCCTAAGAAATGTGTTTCTTAAATAATAATACTTGAAAGTAGAAATTGCTTCTTGATCCATTGGCCACAAAATGGATATTTTGTTGATGGTCATGAAAAGAACATTAATCTCCTTGTACATCTCCATCAGAGCTCTTGGGTTACCAGGTGCATTGTCAATGAGCAGTAATATTTTGAAAAAAATCTTTTTTTCTGAGGAATCCATCTCAACAGTGTTCAGAAATATTCAGTTAACCATGCTGTAAATGTGCTGGCATTCAGGCTTCGTTGTTCCATTTATAGAGCACAGGCAGAGTAGATTTAGCATAATTTTTAAGGGCCCTAGAATTTTAGGAATGATAAAGTAGCATTGGCTTTAAGTTAAAGTCACCATCTGCACTAGCCCCTAACAAGAGAGTCAGCCTGCCCTTTGAAGCTTTAAAGCCAGGCATTGACTTCTCCTCTTTAGCTATGAAAGTCCTAGGTGGCATCTTCTTCCAATAAGAGGCTGTTTCATCTACAGTGAAAAATCTCCTGCTTAATGTAGCCACCTTCATCAGTGATCTTAACTAGATCTTCTGGATAACTTGCTGCAGCTTCTCCATCAGCATTTGCTGCTTCATTTTGTACTCTTATCTTATGTTGTGAATATGGCTTGTTTTGTTAAACTTCATGAACCAACCTCTGCTAGCTTTAAACTGTTCTTCTGAAGCTTCCTCGCCTCTCTCAGCCTTCAGAGACTTGAAGTGAGTCAGTACCTTGCTCTGGATTATACTTTGGCTTAAGGGAATGTTGTGGCTGGTTTGATCTATCCAGGCCACTCAAACTGTCTCTATATCAGCAATAAGGCTGTTTCACTTTCTTATCATTCGTGTGTTCACTGGAGTAGCACTTTTAATTTCCTTCAAGAACTTTTCCTTTGCATTCACAACTTGACTAACTGTTTGTCACAAGAAGCCTCGCTTTCAGCCTATCTGGCTTTCAAAATGCCTCCCTCACTAAGCTTGATCAATTCTAGGTTTTGATTTAAAGTGAGAGACATGTGGTTCTTCCTTTCACTGGAGAACTTAGAGGCCTACTTTCAATATCGTTGTATCTCAGAACACAGGGAAGCCCCAGGAGAGGGAGCTTCAGAACACACCACATTTATCTATTAAGTTCACAGTCATATATGGGTTCAGTCCATGGTTCCCCCAAACAATTATAATAGTAACATCAGAGATCACTGATCACAAATGAAAAAATTTGAAATATTGTGAGAATCCAAAATGTGCCACAGAAACGTGAAGTGAGCACATGCTGTTGGAAAAATGGCCCCGTAGACTTGCTGGACTCAGCACTGCCACAGACCTTCACTTTGTGAGAAGCAAATCTCAGTGAAACAAGGGTTGCCTGTGTCAGTCATTGCGCCCACCACGGGGTCCTGACAGGGAATGAACTAATAAAGAAGCACATACATATTGGGACTTGACAACTTTTAAAAGGTATTTTGATAACCTATTTCAATAACATTGCAATCCTGCAACTTGTGCAGATTTTAACACATTATTCCAAGAAGGGGGTCCACAGGCTTCATCAGATTGCCAAAGGGATTTTTGACATGAATATAGTAAAAAATCAATTATTTTTACTGATGTATCTGGGTGAGTTACTAACAAAAATTAGTGTCAGCATCTCCTTCCCCTTCTACTATCCCCAGGTCCTCCCTGTATTTCCAAAGACCCATATACAAGTCATTCCAGAGGCATCGGGGCCCAGGGGAAGTGTTTAGGGAGGTGAAAATAGAAACAACCTACCAGGAGAGGGAGAGATGCCCAGTATCAGGAAAAGATGTGGTTTGGGTGGTTGTTGGCAGTAAAAAGTAGCAGCACTCCTCCTCTCCAGCCCTTAGGGAGGTGCCAGAGCCTCAAATCCATGGGTAAATAGCCTGGCAGTGGACCGGGGACTGGGGGAGGCAGGAAGGCTCCCAGCCTCAGCACTGAGCCCCATGCAAAGCATGGCGTAGAGGAGTGGACCTTCTGAGCTAGGGCAGTGAGCACTGCAGCAGGGACCTGAAGACCAGAGACCCCGGACACTGCCTAACCCCTGCTCACCTAAAACAAAACAAAAACAAAACAAAACAAAGAAAGCAGAAATGGAATTTCTTGACTCCTTAGTGAGTTGGAACTTAAAATCTGATTTTCTAAAGTAAATAATGTGCCCATTTCTTGTCTCCAATTGTTGCAGCTGAATAAAATTTATGTCTGCTTTACTGAGAGCTGAAAGTTGAGTAAGAGTTAACTTAGTAAGGTTGAGGCGGACAGGGCTGTTCTTGGCAGAAGGCAGCATGTACAAAGGCCCAGCGGTGACAGAGAGCATGATGACACTGGTGGAACAGAAGGCTGTGAGCCTCAGGGTGAGGCTGGAGCACACAGGGCATATTAAGGGGTGTGGCCCTTCTCATCACAACACTGGGATGGTTTCAAGCATGAGTTTAGGTTTCAAGGGTGTGTTTAGGGTGGGGTGAGCAGAAAGGAAGGGCATGAAATGATGAAATTTGCATTTTATTAATACATGAATCTCTTTGGCTGAAGTGTAGAGAAAGCATTGGAGAAGGATGTGAATAAGTCAGTGGAGGATCTTTAGAGACCCTCTGTGGCTATCCAGTGAGAGGTGATGGTGACTTGGACCAGAGAGGAGGCGATGGAGGTGGACAGGAGTGAGGGCATTTGAGAAATAGAAAATAAACCTGAACAGATGTGGGGACAGAGCAGGCCTCCAGCATGGGAGACGCCAGGGTGCCCGGCTCGTACTCATGGGGAGAGGACAGTCCTTGAGCTGGTATCGTTTCCTGACATAGGTCTCCCTCGGGGAGGAGAGAAATCAGGATTTTGGGTTAGACAATCTTGTAAATGAGGTGCCCTTGAGACATAAATAGTTGGATGTGTGGGTGCAAGAGAGGTGTATCAGATTCAAGCAGAGATCATTACATCTGCGGATTTTTAAGCTACTCTCTATCATCCTTCACCTTTGCACATGATGATGATGATAAACAATGTTCTTTGACAACTACCTTGTTCTAGGCACTTTGGTGCATTATTTTATTTAATTATCATGAAAACACTGCATGTTTGATTACTATCCCATTTCATAGTCTAGAAACTGAGGCCCAAAGATCACATAGCCAATCAGTAGCAGAGGCATGATCTACACTCAGACAATTTGTTCCATAAAATGGAGACACTAATCATATTCACTTTATAGGGCTGTTGTGAATATTAAATTTAAAATGATAATAAATGACATTTATGAAGCACCAGACACTGTTTTATGGGTTTTTTAATTTAATCTTTGCAACAGTATTATGAAGTAAATACTGTTATTCTTAGCCCCATTTTAGAGATGAGAAAACGCAGGTGCAGCAGGCTTAAATAACTTTCTTGTGGTTAATAAGTCAAAGCCAAGATTGAGACCAAAAAGTCTGGCTCCAGGGTCCATGGTCTTGCCCACTATGTTATACCATTTCAGAGCCATCAAGTGTTGAAGGACAGTTCCTACTGCATGGCAAGCATTCAGAGAAAGCAAACAGTATACATGCCATATGCTATCACTCCCTACTTCTGCGCCCTTGACAGACATTGCTAATCCATCACAGCACCGTTTCCCACTGAGCCCAAGCCCACCTTCAACACTGTGCTCTTGGAAATCGTCAGGGATGTCATTCAAGATACAATCTGTTGGCCGACCCCAAACTCCATAGCCTCTGAATTTTCTTCCAGCCCTGACATCTCATCACTCTCTGAAATAAAGTCCTGCTTTCTTAAGATCTTCTTCTGTGTTAATCTGCTGCCTTCAAATGTCTTTGCTCAACCCCAAATTTAGACCCTTGGCTTGGCTGCATTCTCTTCAGGCCGTGAGGGGAGAATATGAACCACATGCTGAAAGAGCTCCAATTTGTTCACACATCTGACTGGCAACGTTGAAACTGCCCTGGCGCCTGGAGGCCACGTGCTGCTGTCATCAACATCCTTCACGAGAGGCCTTCCCACGTTTCCTAGGCATTCCCAGAGTTCTCAGGAGTAGTCCACTTTTTTGGTAGGAATTCTACTCTTCCTAAATTTGTTTCTTGTCATCCTGTTCACAGCTGCTATCCACCAGGGCCAAGCAAACCAAAATGAAAGGACTACTGCTGACACCCTCAACCTCCCACCTCACCCCCAGAAAAATGGGACTCTGTGATCCTCTTGGCATGGTCTGACCTCCTCTTGCTTCCCTCTGTCTTCCCTCTGCGGCTGTGCACTGGGAATTAGGAAGCACTCTGAGCAGACACTCGTTTTAAACAACTTCGGAGCTATTTTTCACCATCTGTTTTTAAGTCTGAAATGAAAAAAAAGCGTCTTTGAGCATCATTTTGTATTTCCCCCAGCCCTCTCTCAACACTGAATCAAGACCCATCACCAACTCTAATTTGGACTAGGGAATAACAATATTTGTAGTATGGTTCTACATGTGCAAACACTGAACAACGCCGATGGGCACAGGTGGATGGCTGCCAGCCACCAGACCCACCCCACTGTGTGGGCTGGCCATGCAGAGAGGTCTTGGCGGGGTCAGGCTGGACCTGAAGTCTGAGGTCCCACCTGGCTACCTGCTCACCATGCATTACCACAGGCAAGTGACTTCACTACTCTGAGTCTCAGTTTCTTTGTCTGTTAAATGCTGCCATGGAGCCATTTGCTCCACAGCTTTAAGGGAGAGATCCAGCACGCTCTGGAAACAGGAAGTGACTAGCAAAAGAACAGTAAAAGATAATAGAGATATCTGCACGCGAATGTTTATAGCAGCACAATTCACAATTGCAAAGATGTGGGAACAAACCAAGTGCCCATCAATGCATGAGTGGGTTAAAAAAATGTGGTATATGTATACCACGGAGTACTACTCAACCACAAAAAACAACGGTGAACTAACACCTCTTGTATTATCCTGGATGGAACTGGAGCCCATCCTCCTAAGTGAAGTATCTCAAGAATGGAAAAACAAGCACCACATGTACTCACCATCAAGTTGATACTAATTGATCAACTTACATGTGCACATATGGAAGTAACACATTAATTGATCAACTTTTACATGCACATATGGAAGTAATATTCGTCGGGTGGGGGCAGGTGGGAAGGGAGAAGAGGGGATGGGTAAATTCACACCTAAGGGGTGCAGAGCGCACTCTCTGGGAGATGGGCATGCTTGAAGCTCTGACTCAGGCAGAGTAGAGGCAATATATGTGACCTAAACGTCTGTACCCCTGCAATACTCTGAAATAAATTAATTAATTAAAAAAAAAAAACAGTACAAGAACAGGGTCCATGGGGCCCCCTTCTCAGGTGTAAATGGAAAAATAATACCGGAGAAAGGAATGCAGCAAGACACCACATTCCCAAAGCTTGACTCTTCCTGTAGCTCTGTTAAGTTGAGGGGGGATAGGGTGCTTCCTGGACCTGAGCGGCAGGCGAGCCCTGAGATTGCACCTTTCAGAATGAGCCCAGGAAGATGACTTGCAAACACTGAGTGACGCAGCGAGGACTGCCTCGTGTCCTCCCACAGGCCGTCTGACAACATGGCAATTTGCTTCTTCAAAACCAGCAGGAGAATCCCTCGCTGATGTCACGCATGGGATTGAAATCTTACCAGGTTTATTATATTCTACTGGCTAGAAGCAAGTCACAGATTTCACTCCTACTCAAGGAGAGGGGATTATATAAGTGCATGACTCACTGGGTATCAACTTAGAATCCTGCCTACCATAAGCACCCTGTGATCTCTTCTGTACATAAACACCCTGACTCCTCAGCAGCCAGCGTCAGCCCAGTGCAGGGAGCCTAAGCGTATTTCGCGACCTCAGTGGTCCTGCGCTAACCCTGCCTTTGCATAGCACATTTGCCAGTGAGACTATTCCAATCAATAAATCTGCAAATATTTATTGACAATATATTATATACAGTGGGTGATCATCATAACAAAAACATTTGTGATGAGTTTTGCAATTTATAAAGGACTTTACAATTATAAAGTTTACAATTTATAAAGGACCTGCCCTCTTATTTTATCCTTTCAGCAACAGACAGGGGGAATGTTATCATCCTTTTGTTTCATGTGAAGAAATTGGACCTTAGGAAGCTTAGATGACATAGTCAAGGTAGCACAGCTAGTAAGTATAGAATCAAGATGGGAACCAAACACTCTAGGTTCTTGTCCCCAGGAGTGTATGCCTGGTTGTGAAAGTGTAATAAATGTGCATTTTTATGAAAAGATCAACAGTAAGTGCGTTATATACTTACAGCCATATGAGCAATATGGCATTAAAGGATTTTGCAAAAAGGCTGGTCTGGCCCAGAAGGATTTTATAGAAAAGGCAGGACGTGAATTAGATCCTGGAGAACAAGATTCATATACCTGAAATGGGGTGGGTGGCAAGATGGGGCATCCATATGGGAGGAAAGGGGTGAATAAAATGGGAAAGTGGAGAATCACGAGGGTTTCCAGGGGACCACAGGAAGACTGCCCAGCTGGAGAAAAGCTTCGATTGGAGAAAAATGGAAGAAAAGTCTGGAAAGCCATTTGGAACTCTTGGAAGCCTCTTTGGGGATCTAAAACTGTGGTGTCAATAGGCCCCTAAACCCCACCAGCATTCCTGGAATCTCGTGCGTAAGCAGCAGCGTGCAGACCTGACCAAGCCTGAGCTACCTGGGCCAGGAGGCTTGGGTGACACTGAAACTCACACACTTGGCTCACCTGGAAAGGCAGTGGAGTGGAAAGAGCTGGGCACATCTGATTCACTTTCCAATTTCCAGGTAGGTGGCTTTGATCTCCCTGAGCCTCAGTTTCTACCTCCACAAAATGGAGTTTAAAAATACCTCCTTTGCAGACTTTTTGAGCAGAAAGAAAACGAGATAATACCTGCAAAGTGCCTAGCTCAGCACATTCAATAAAGAGGAGCCATTATTGTGAAGTTAATTAGTCAATCTGTTGGTATGATATGAATTGGTCTCCCAGGGTTGCTCCCATGGGAACTCCCAGACATGCATTCCACACCTCTACATGCCTCTTCCTCCACCATGTGCCCCCAAAAGTTTTCTCCCTCTTTATCTTCAGTGAAAAGATAATTGATACTTTTAAAAATTGCTTCTTTTGCATTTTGGTCATTGGTGATAAAAGTGAAAATAAATTCACAAGTAGCTTTGCACAGAAGAAAGTCCCTTGGGCCAGAGCAGTGGTTCTCAACCAGGGGACAAGTATTTAGAGATACTTGGAGACATTTTTGGTTGTCACACCTGGAGGAAGCTACTAGCATCTAGTGGGTTGAGGCCAGGGATAGTACTAAATATCCTACAATGCACAGGACAGTGCCCCCGGCCCCCAACCCCCCACCCAGTAAAGATTTGTCTAGCCCAAAATGTCAATAGTGCCAAGGTTGAGAAATCCTAGACTAGAGGCAGGGAGAACTGGGTTCTGGCCTTAGATCTGCCTCAAATAAGTTCTGTGTTAAATAGTTACTTATCTTATCTGGGCTTTGGTTTCCTTATGTGTAAAATGAAGACTTCAGCTTATATCTGTCTGCATGAAAGTGGGGAAAAAAAGTTGTAGTAAACTTTTCATAAAGCTAAATGTATTCATTTTGAAATACTGTCCTTTATACTGATATTTTAGTGTGCTTTTTGAAAAAGGATGTTAAATGCCTTTTCTTTTAAAAATGATTATGATAGTCCACTTGAAAAACATATAAAAATATTCCTAGCAAAATAAAAGTTTCCAGTCCCAAGTCAGTCACACAAACTTTTAAAGTTGTCTTTGTCAGTAAAATCCAAATTTTGAGGAACTAAAGGCCTGCCTGATCTCAGAGATGTCCTCCAGCTTTAACAAACTCTGATTCTGTAAGGAGTAACTGAAGGAAATCGCTGGTAAATTGCTGCTCCATACAGTGTTAATGCTTTTCTGAAAAGCGTACTGCGTTAATCAGGGTTCATTCGGTACTCCAGAATCTAGTCTGTGCGTTTGAGGTGTTGGAATTAGGGGCTATACAACTGTTGGAAGAGTTGGAAAATAAAGAAGAGAGAAGCCAACACTGAGGGTCTGGAAGCCAGTGCTGAAGTCCTTGGCCGGAAGCACTGAAGTTTCAGGTGGTTCTCAAGCAGCTGTGAATTTCCCCTCTGTGTACACATCTGCTACAACTCCCTCCAGGGAATCATGGCTTCTCCTGCTCTTCAACCTTCCAAATCTTGTGCAAGTTCCTCCATTGGCAAATTAGGGAAAAGGGATTTTGAGATATCTAGTCCCCACTTACCTTTTGTGATGTATAGAGACCTTGCAGGGTGGGGTGCCGACAGGATGCCAGGTTGACCAGAACCCAGCACACGTACTAAACCGACCGGGATGCCATCCTATGCCTCCACCCACACCCTTCTTGCCTGGAGTAAACCCAGCCAGGATATGGATAGCTTGCCTCTGGATGTACGCTGCTCTATCACAGAAGACAGGAATGTGAAGAAAGGGGTACAATCAGTTAAATATAATAAGTCAACATTGCTTATAAAAATGTCTGATTGCTGAACTAATTCCTGGCCTGATTTGTAAAGTTCGTTGGGATGCTTTTTGGAGTTTTCAATTTCCCACTAGCATTTTATAAGCCAACAAGTCTCTGAGATTCAAATCCTGTGACCATCACATTAAGCTATAAAACATTGTTCTGCTGATGCAGTAATTGCCTGACATGGCTACCTGGTTCTAACTTGTGCTTAGTATGCAAATCTGCTCCAAAAATGCATTTGACAATCACTTTTCTGTCCACAGAAACTGCCCCTTGACAGAAAAAATATCCCGAACATGGCTTTCTATTTTTTGCCTTTAAAAGTAAAGCTTGCAAGTCCGGTGGTAGCTGAGAGCAACAACATATGCTTATAATTAGGATTACCATCAGGGAATTCAACCTTACTGAGGGAAGGGGAAGAGGCCCGCCAAGGGGGAGCACAAAAGCTCTCTGGAAAACAGCACATGAAACCAGCCCAGTTGGGTTGGCTATTCCTGGGTAATGGGAGAAACTCGACTGTGAAAAACAGTGCTGGTTTTACTCCAGATTCTAAAGAAATGTTGCGTGGGCAGAACAAGAAATGCTGACAAACAAAATCAGGCTGTGAGGATCTGCTTTCCAGTGTGAGCTGAAGGAGCCTGACAGAGGATAGCCCTGGCCCAAGCAGCTGCCCCAGGGTTGGGAAACCAGGCTCGTGCTCCAGCCCTGCGTGACCGATGCTCTGCTCTGCCCCCCGGGAGGGGCCTCTCACTTCTCCTCTGATTCCCTCTCAGATTTCTGGGTTCCAAGCATGGGGTTGCAGTCAAAAAAGCAAGTCTTTGAATCTCAGCTCTGATCCTGCCTGTACTGGGCAGGAGATGGAACGTCTCTGATCCATCTGGGGCAATTCAGCCTTTCAAACAGGAAGGGGAATGCCCACCTCACAGAACCATTAGGGAATTAAATGAAATAGTGTATAAAGGAAAGCCTGGTGCCAACTGGCCACTGAATAAACAGGGACCACTATTATTGTTCCTTTGTTTGGTTTGCTCCTGGGCTGCTTGGAATTGGCTACTATTTATGGCTACACCAGTTTTTGTTTATTAATTAATTTACTCCACAGTTATTTGGTGGGTGCTTACTATGTACCAGGCATGCTGGAGACACAGTAGTGTGCAGGGCAGATGGGGTCCCTGCTGACCATCTGGTAGGGGACACGTAAATTGATAGGCCTTTGCAATGAAGGGGATGGGGGAAGAGCAGGATGCGAGAGAA
Source organism: Daubentonia madagascariensis (assembly GCA_023783475.1). Lineage (NCBI taxonomy): Eukaryota > Metazoa > Chordata > Mammalia > Primates > Daubentoniidae > Daubentonia > Daubentonia madagascariensis. The sequence goes on from JAKFHU010001769.1 coordinate 12,958,997, forward strand.
GCACCTAGGGGGGGAATTTTACCCAGATTTGGGGGCCAGAGGACCTGGAGGAGGCAGCTTCTGAGTTACAGCTGAATCGTGAGTGTGATCAGGCCAGATATACAGTGGCGTGAGGAGGTAGAGGTAGGAAAGACGACGCTCAGCTTCAGACCACAGCGCGTGCCACGGCTCACAGGGAACAACCCCGTGGTGTGCCCGTTAACTGACACAGGTCCCAAATGGGTGAGTGGGGCAACAGAGCCCTGAGGAAGGACAGCAATCAGCCTGTGGGTGGCATGGCCATCTAATGGGCAGCCAGGCTTAGGAGTCCCTACCTGGTCCGAAGTCCGTGTGCCTGTTAAGCTCTTTGCTTTTCTGGGAAGCTCCATCTCCCTGCCCCTCTACTTCCTGGTATTCTTGTCATGAATCTGATGGAATCTCACTGTGTGACTTTGGGCAAGTTGTTTCATTGTCTGAGCTATATTTCCTAGTCTATAGTGAAAGGATCCACTGCCACCTTATTTGTGAAAGTATTCTGAAAAATATAAAGGGAGCAGCCGCATGACAAGTAGGCCCAAGGTCGGTAATATACAGAGAGAAACAGAGAAAGCTGAAGGCAAAATGCCCCGGCAATGAATGGATGGAAAAGGGACTCAGCTGTCCACTATGTGTGTCCAAAGTTCCAGAAAAATAACTCAACCCCTATTTCCATAGACCCCTGTCAGTCCCCAGAGTCATGTGGTTAATTCTCATTTGCTGTGAGAGGCAGCAGGGCCTAATGTCTTTGCAATCAGACAAACTGGAGTTGAAACTCCATTTGTGGAGAGCCAAGGTCAAGTTACTGAGCCTATGAAGGTTCCTCACACAGAGGAGATGATCAACTCACCTTACAATGCTGTTAAGAAGACTAAATTAAATGCAATAAACTATGTATAGTGCCCAACACATTGTGGCACTAAGTAAATGTTAATACCCTTGTTCCTAGTTCTACAGCAGGTAAGCCAAAGAAACTCACTCAAGGACATTGAGTGCCATACTTGGTGTTAACTTTAAATTCACTTTCTCCATCATTTTCCTTAATTAATCTTCTCCCCACACTCCTAAATCACCACAACATCCAGTGTAGATGCTCCATTTAGCCTTTTGTTTTAAAAGGACAGCGTTTGCTCAGTTTAACTTGAGAAATGAAAAGCTTGTGGAAGGGTAACATGTGGGAATAAAAAAGCAGGTATATCGACTATTTAGCTGGGCACCATGGAAGGGCAGCAGGCTTTGCAGACGCAGAAACAGAAATGTATGGCCTTTTAGAATATAAAGGTACTTTGGCTCCAGCTGCTCACCAGGAGAGGGGTCCATGGATTGTCACAGGGAACTCATCCCTTATTAGGACTTGGTTTACCCTCTTGGTCTCTTCTCTCTCTGTGTCTTTTGTCATCTTCATCTTGCCACTAGTTGGCCAACTCTTTCCAAATCAAATTCTAATTCCCTCAGAGAGAAGATGTAATTGGCCTAATTAGCCATTGTTGTCCCAGTTGGATGCAGCTTTCAGGCCAAACCATCTCAAAGGCCACTCTCCAGCCTAGAGATTGGTTGCACTTAGGACAACTGCCTATACTACATTACTGGGGTCAGAGGGCTGGGGTCCCATGGTCCTAGTCTAACCAACTCATCAAAGTTTGCCTGGGACTTTCTCAGTGTTGGCACGGAAAGTGCTGCATCCCAGGAAAGCCTTAAGTCACAGTTTTAAAACTAAATTTGTCATATCCTAGGAACCCCTTCAGTCCCAGGCAAACCAGATAGTTGGTCACCCTCTGTGGCCCCAGAATGAGAATCTCTGCAGAGGAGGTGTGGCTGAGGCATGACCTCTCATACAGCAAGAATCAAGAACTCAGTAACCTGCCAAAATCTTCCTGACATGGTAGAGTCAATCTGTCTCAGTGGACCATCCTGTGGGTATGTGGGATTCAACTGATTTATATTAAAACAATGTTTAAAACAAGCATTCTGGAATCAAAGACTTGAAAATCTCTCTGATCTTGCAATTTGGAAGTTTTAACCTTTTTTATTTTTACTGCATTTCAACTTTCTAGGCTTATAACCAAAATAGTGCCATTTGCACCCAAATCAAATATGATATTCTGGCTCAAAAAAAAAAAACATATTGATAAAGTTAGTAAAACCTGAAAGCAGATTTATGGTATAGGAGACCCAAGACACAACTAGGGATCCCCAAACCATGAAAAGTGGTATGTGTGCTGATTGCCTGTGCCAATTACCATTCTTTTACTTACACCTTAAACCAACATTTAGTAGGAAAATTTATTCACCACATACCAAGGTACCCAGGGTTAGCCAAAGTGCAAGATTTGAGGACACAGTCCTCCAGACTGCCAAGTCTGCTCAAAACCGCTAACACCAACTGCAAGTTTGGGGGTTTCCCAAAATTACCCTCAGGTTTAATAATCTGCTAGAAGGACTCACTGAATCCCTGAAAGCTATTGTACTCACACTTACGATTTATTACAAAGAAAGGATACATCAAAATCAGACAAGGGAAGAGATGAATAGGACAGAATTTGGGAGGGTTCTAAATGTGAAGCTTCCTTTGTCCTCAGGACATATTACCTTCCCAGCATTGATGTGTGACATGGGAAGTTCACCTGAGCCTTAGGGTCCAGAGCTTTAATTAGGGCTACACTCCTTGGACATGATTGATTGATTACCCATGTGGTTGAACTTAGTCTCCAGCCACTTGGAAGTTGGGCTGATGTCATGTGGCCTGGGGACCCACCATGAGTCACCTTCTAGCATAATAAAATATCAAGTGTGATCCAAGGAGCCCCCTGTGAATTACGAAGATACTCCTATCACACTGGAAATTCCAAGGGTTTAGAAATTACCTCCCAGGAGATGGGAAGAAAGTCCAGACCTCTTTTTGTGCAAGGCCAAATTTTTTACTACACACAGCCAAGTAATAACCACTTTGTCTTCATCATCCAATTTAATCCTCATAACTATGTAAGTAAGCATTATTGTTATTCCCATTGTATGTTGGGGAAACAGAAGCTTAGAGCAACTGGCCCATGATTGCATAATAGTGAACCCGGGATCAGCACAGGTTCTTTCTGACCCCAGAACTTGAACTGTTAACCACTGTATAGTACAGTTATAGGTGTACAGGATTTGTGATACCATTCTGGAGATTCCAAGATGAAAAAGCCATGGTCCATGTATCTATCAGGGGCCTGGCAAGAAAGAGATGGCCTGCACATGCTTGTTAATTAAAAAGATTTTAATGAAGGGACTGTTCTCAAAAGTGTGAGCAATAGCATGAGATGGTGCAGTACCATTGTGCTAGCAACACTGGAGAGCTGTCACCACCCCTAGCCCTGAACAGGAGGGGAGTCAGTGATTACTGGATCTCAGGGACAGTAGGTATAGCTACTGGATAGAAGCTGCAGCCTCTGGTAGGGAACAGAGATAGCCAATGCACAGCCTGGTTGGAGGTGGGGATGGGGAGCTGTTGTAAAAACACTCCAACCTCAATCTCTTCCACCCGTCATGTTTCCCACCAGTTTCTCCCATTGGCTGAGACCACCTGGGAAACCTGGGGCAAGAGCACTCATGGGTATAGGCCACACATAGTCCTAGACACAGATTGGGGTGGAAGAGTGTGGAGAGTTGATCTGGAGGGAGAAATGAAAAATATCCTGCACCTTCTGCTCTCCACAAACTCAAGTAAAATAGGGTAAAGAAATATATACACACAGAATTGCAACCCAGGGGATAAGTGTCATCTTTAACAGAGAGAGAGAAAGAAAAAGATTAGGTGCAGTGGAAGGACTAAAAAAAAAATCAGCATCCAGGAGTAACAGTTGCATCTTTTCATAAAGGATGAGAAAATCACCATTTGGACAAAAGAGGGGTGGAGGTGCTCAAAGAAATTTTTTTCAAATAGGCAAGATATGGAGGCCTGAAACAGTGTAGAGTAGTGTATATTGTTCATCAGGCATAGTGTAGACTCTGCAGGGGAAAGCACTTAGTGATGAGGCTGTGAAGTTAGACTGGAGCCAGACCGTGGAGGGACTTTCAAGTACCTTATTAACTAAAGAGTGGGAAATTATTCCATAATTTTATGATGATATATTAATTTAAAGAAACTCCTTCTGGCAGTTTGGAAGATAAATTAGAGAAATATGATTTGGTGGCAAAAGACCTGTTAGGAGGCTATGCAATAGTTTAGGCGAGAACTACAGGAGAGGTGTTATAGGGAAAGGGTCTAATGAGCTCACTGCATGCAGAGGAAGAAGGTGTAATGCACATGAAAATCACTGTATGAAAGGAAACACAGACCACTTAGGAGGCTGATGACACAATGAAATGGAAGATCATTGCTAACAGCTTGTGGGGATAAACTGTACTTAGGTGTTTAGATATTAAGCATTGGAAAAGGTGAGCATTCTTCCATCAACATCACAACATAGGAGATTCTTATCTGAAAGAAAAGTCTTAAAGAGAGACTCTTATTAGATCATGTTATATATGGGCATCTGAAGTCTTAATGACCACAGATTTATAAAATTGCAAGACCAGTAGAAAAAGGAAGAGTGATTAGATGATAGACCAATAAATAATGAAGAAAAGTTAGCAGCAGTAGAAGAACTTTTGAGTTGTATAGGAAACCTATGTACTTTAGTGAGTGAACCCTGAGTAGTTAGGGAACATAAAAATGGAAAACTATCTTGAGTAGTCCTATAAGCACTGTGTAGAAGGTAGCTACAAAACTAACCCAGTTTGGAACTTATTTATTTAACAAACTCTGATCTAGCACTTGTTATGAACCAGGCATTATTATATTATATCATATTATATTATATTATATTATATATTAGGTTAGATTAGATTAGATTTTCTCTCTTGATCCTCACAAAGATCATTATGATTATTGTATGATTGCCATAGTATAAAAGGATTCTGCTTCTATTTTCTATTCTTATCCAGGCAGTGTTGTCATGTACAGTGATGCAGTTTGTGCACTGCCAAAATATGCCTGTCTTAAGGAGTGAATCAGCACTGAAATCCCCCATCACGCTGTGAGACTTGACTCAGGCTGACAGATACCTACAGGAGAGGAAGGAACACATTTGGCTATTCATCTACCCAGGAAAGTTACCTTCTTCCTGATTCACACAAAGGCTTGTGGTGACCCAAATTCAAGGTCCCACTGAGACCAGAGCCTCAGCCAAGATGCTATCCAGTTAACCATCATCTCCACATCCTATCCTAATCTTGGGGTAGAAACTTCTACCCCAAAGTGCCAAAGGTGGGGCTCTAGTTCCCTGACTAGTGGTTGACCTTCTGCTCTGAATGGACTGGTCATCCAAAATCACAAACCTACCCAGGTACGTATGGTCTCTGCTACACTCTAAGAATATTTATGCCACCTTAGGAGGTTCCAACATGCTTTTGCTGCAGCATCATATGAGTGACATATATTTGAATTAGTCTCCTGGCTAAAGGAGCCTAGATAGAGATAAAAGAGTGGAACTTTCTATCCAATCTTGACAACCTGAGGTGACTTGGGGGAGAGGAGTGGGTGGGGAGTAGTGTGCTACATGTGTGAAATTGCCAACTGTGGCCTCACCTTGTCCACGCCTTCCTGAGTTTGGAAACCAAAAATGTGGACAGTCAGAACTTTGGTCCCCAGGAAGCCAAGAGCCAGATCATAATCTTCATAGAAGCCTGCTAAGGCTTCCCAGTACTATCTTCATTAAGCCCCCCATCTTTTTGTACCCCCTGCCCACCCCACCACCTACCCCTGACCCCAAACCATATCTCTGCAGCCCCACCTAGGCAATCTGAACCCTTTCTGGCTAATCTCAAATGTCAAGAAATTTGTCCCTGATAAAAGAGACACACTCTCTGGTATTGGTACTAGGTAGGTGTCTTTTCTCAGATAAACAGACAAGATAAAGACGTTCATCTTAGACACATGAGAAATGAGTGAAAGAATGAATAGAACCGAAACAACATGATCTTGAGCATCAGACAGAATCGAGTTCAGTGCCAGAATCACTACTTTCTAGCTGTGCATCCTTGAGCAAGTCACTTCACATCTCTGAGTCTCAGTTTCAACATATTGAGGGTGCCAATAATCATCTCCAAGCATTGTTGTGAGGATGAAAATAGGATCCCTTATAAAGAGTGCCTCGTGTAGTTGCTAGCAAATGAGAAGTACTTAATAAAGCACTTGGGGGGAATTAGAAGAGCACTCTCTGCCTGGCTGGTTTCTATATCCAAAAGGAGCTTTATCTCATATCAAGACAGTTGACACTAGAGAGAATTCATTGGTGAATTTTTACCCTGATCTCTCCTGTCTAGCACTAGGCTATAAGGGAATAACACTTATGGCCGTATGTGCTTGATGTACCATTTGAACATGAAGAACCTCTTGGATTCTAAATACTTCACGTAAACTAAATTACTCATCCTCATGGCGTCGTGAAGATTTGCACCATGGGCTTCAGAATTAGGCACTTGGGTTCAAAGTCTGGCTCTTCTTTCATCAGTCATGTGACCTTGAACCAATCACATCCCCTCTTCAAGCCTCAGTTTCTCTTTTTATAATGGGGCTAGAGATCATGACTTTATAGAGCAAACAAATTTTCAAAAGGAACAGATGAAATCATTGATGCAGGATACAACATGCAGTAGGGGGCTCAGTATGTTAGAATTCTCTTCATTTCCTTTAAAAGAGGCCAAGGATTAACATTGCCATACATACAAACTGTGAGACGACACCAATTGTACCCTTAGCAGTTATTTCTAATCCTTTATTCCTCATTATGTTTTGGGAAAAGGACTTGTTGATATTTGGACAAGTTAACAGTGTGTTTTTGTTTTATTAGCTGCCAGTACTAAATGTTGTCTCTATGCACTTTCATCGTGTTTTTATTTGAGCTTTTGCATAAACTTCTCTTCTTATTGATTTGACCTTTTCAAACCCCCGTTCCCCAAGTGTTTGAGACAAGATGAGGATATGCACAGTGACAAAGCTGAACTCACACCTTTTATACTGAGAACAGAGTGAGTCCAGGCAATTGGCTCCTATGCCAGGAAAGCCTATTAAAATATTAAATGAGGAGTTCGTGACAGGTTTAACTAGCCTCTTGTGGCAAACCTCCAAATCTTAACTTAGTAAGGCTGGGTTTTGGCTGTAACAAACCAGCTGTCACAAGCTGTGTGAGACCATTAATTATGTGCGCGTGAGCACTGATAAATTAACGCCTGATGGCTAGAAAAAATTAGGGGCTCTTGTTTGTTTAATGTACACTCTTCCCACTTTTAAAAGAGTCCCGTAAGAAAGTGACATCGAATTAAGTTTGTGGAGGTGCAAAAGTTGAATAAAATGAACAGTAACCGATGCATAAGCATAGATCTCACAACTAAAGAATGAAAGTTGGGCTGCTGTTCCTAATAGGCTATTCTTACAGCACAGTGCCTATCCTGGTGTTTTACAGTACTGTCCTGGGAAACCACTCTTAATGGGTCAGTCAGGCTTATAATGTGGCCCTTTTTGTACTTTACTAACCAAGAAACTTTGGATCTGTTCCAAAATACAGCACCTTATTCTGAATATCTGTACTATAATGATAATAACTATCGTTTATTGAGCAGTTATGAGGTAACAGGCAATTGCAGAGCCTGGAGATTATCCTACTAATTAAAATATGATGTTAATAAGATGTAAGGAATAAAATAGTACACTGGTGCAGGACATCTTATGATCTAGACTTGAAGAACATAGGGCAGGAGAAGAGAAGAGTTGGAGTATTTCAGCCTTGCGCCCAGTGGCCCAGAGGGTCGGTCAGCTGAGTTTGGGCTGGTAGAGTGCCCCTTGAGAAAGGTCAGAGCTCTCAAGTAGAGATTTAAAAAGCTCCTGCTACTTTGTTTCTGATTTAGTCCTAGGAATGACAGCCAGATGATGTGGTTGGACTGGGAGACAGGACTGCTAGAATTTGATTTCATGCAAACAATTTAGAGCCTATGGTAGATTGATTGTAACAGTGGCTCCTTTTCTCAGGTCCCAATGTACTCATTCCCTTCCATGTGACTTTGCAGTTCTTCTCACTAAAGAGAGATAAAGTCTGTTTCCCCACACATTGAATATGGGCCGGCCTCGTGACTTGCTAAGGCCAACAGAAAGCGGCAGAAGTGACCACACCCCCTTTCTGAGCTTATGCCTTAGGAGGCCTTGACATTTCTGCCTGCTCTTGAACTTATACAACTGTCATGAGCACATAGCTGGGTTAGCTCACAGGAGGAAGCAACACAACGAAGCAGAGCTGAGTTGCCCCAGTCATCCCAGATGAAGCCAACAAGATCAGCCAACAACTCTCCAACTCCCAGACTTGAAGTCAGCCTAGCCAAGATCAGCAGAGGCATCTAGCTAAGCTGTCTGTAGGTACATGAGCAAACCAGCCAAACCAGCTAACCAACCCCAGTTCAGATCAGCTGAACCCTGAGGACTCACAAACCAAATATTAGTTTATTGTTGTTTGCCACAGAGGATTTGTGGTTGTTTGTCATGCCATGTTACTGTGGCCATGGATAAACTATAAAGAGCCTTATAGAAGCTACTCCTTCACTCTAGATTACTAATAACAAATTCATTAATGAGAGTTTTCATGTCACAGGATTCATGTTGGAGAGTCAAAGAAGGAAACTTCTTTGGATCTGATTTAGCCTACCTGTCCAATCTTAACTAGAAGTTGTAGCAGATTCAATTCTACTCAAAACATATATATTGAACGTCTATTGTATGTATGATGCCTTGCTAAGCACAATCTTATTATTAATACTTGGCAGGATGGTTTTCAGTGGAAGTGTACACTGAAGAGACAGGGCAGAACCATGCTATGTAACTCTCCTCCTCCCTCCACACTGAGCTTCTGTGGGTGGTATTTCCCTCTTCATTCTATAAAGAACCTTTGTTGCTAATGGGAGAAATTTGTATTTTCAGCTGTGTTGGGTGGGAAAAGTTGAGAATCATCAACCGAAAGTCAGACCTAAATTTCTGTTGTCAAATACAACCATCATTTGTTGGAAATGCAGGACTCCTGTGTGTTATTTATTATAGCCATGGCTGTCAGACAGTAAGGAAAAGAATAGCAGTGCTCACAGGTCCCCATGATTTGCAGGTCTTGTTCCCAGGCAGCCTCCCTCTCAGCCAATGTTTTTACATCATGACAATTTACGGATATTCATGAGGTCTTCCTTGATCCAAGAGATGATTATTCATTCCAAAAGAACTATAAAGAGTACTTTCATTAATAAATCTATTCTTTAATCTATAACATAAACATAGCATCAGGTGGTTCATTTATTAAATGTCACACTTGAAGCCAATCCATATGATGTTCCTAACCCAAGTGTGGATTAGCAGGTGAATAAACTTGGATCCAGGGTCCACACAAGAATATGAGTAGTTAGAAACCAGAAAAGTTGACTGAAAGACTCACTCCCTCACTATAGCATGTGTTGCTAAAATCCACAAAATTTCTTTAACTCCTAGGAAGACCCTCAGTGATGCACGGAATATACCATGTGATGGTTAGTTTTCTGGGTCACCTCAGCCAGACTGTAGTATCCAGTGATTTAACCAAACACTAATCTAGATGTTTGCTGTGAAGGTACTTCATGGATGTGGTTAACATCTACAATCAGTTTACCTTAAGTAAATATGATGTGGGTGGGCTTAATCCAATCAATTGAAGGCTTTAAGAGCAAAAACTAAGGTTTTCCAGAGAAAAAATTCTGCCTCAAGACTGCAACATTAACTCCTGCCTGTGTTTTCAGCCTGCCTGCTTCCCCTACAAATTTGGATTTGCCAGCTCCACAATTGCATGAGCCAATTTCTTAAAATAAATCTCTTTCTTTCTCCCCATATATATATTAATAATGTATATTAAAAACACATATATTACATGTATAGTATACATATGTAATATCTGTATATAATATATGCATATACATATTATACAGTTCATATACATATGTAATATGTGTATATGTAATGTATGTATATATCTTACAGGTTCTGTTTCTTTGCAGAACCCTGGCTGATACACCACATAAATTTAAACCTCCATTGCTGTCATAAAATTAACTTCTGCAGTCCTGAAAGAACCACTTGTAGCCATTTTGCACTCAATATCTGAACTGATACATTTGCTTCTAACCATTTTTATGGTCTTAGCACTTGGACTTGAGGTTGGATTCTGTATTCTTTGTATGACCTTTGTGGGAGACACTGTTAGCATTCTGCCCAGATGCACTCAGATTCCCTTTAACTTTACTGTGTGTCCTTCCCAGGAATGTCATGTGTTTTTGCTTCTAAAGATCTACATCTGCAACTCTCTTTAGGGGTCTTCCCCCAAGTTACTGAAGCCTTCTTCCTCATGAGCACAGAGAGCCTAGGAATTAATAACTCAGCCAATGACCGCCTGATGTGGAAATATGAAAGCCCAGCTCCCTCACCTTAAGTTGGGGCAAACTCTGAAAAGTAATTGATATGGTTTGGATACTTGTGACTCCAAATCTCATGTTTGGGTCATGAAGCAGATCCCTCATGAATGGCTTTGTCCCCTACCCACGATAACGAGTGAGTTTTCACTCTGACTCTCACATGAGAGCTGGCTGTTTAAAAGAGCCTGGCACCATCGCCTCCCTGTCTTGCTCCTTCTCTTGTGTGTGACATGTCTGCTCCTCCTTCACTTTCCGCCTTGATCGGAAGCTCCCTGAAGTCCTCACCAGGAGCAGATGCAGGTGCGAGGTTTGTACAGTCTGCAGAACCGTGAACCAAATAAATCTCTTTTTTTATAAATTACCCAGCCTCGGGTATTTCCTTTATAGCAATGCAAGATGGGATTAACACAGTAATTTACACTCCACAGATAGCCCAGGGGAGAAGAATGAGGCTGGGACTCTGCCTGAGACAGCTCCCTTGCTTGGCTCCCAGCCATTCCTGTCCTGCCCCCCCCCCCCCCCCCCCCCCCCCCGCCCCGTCCTGCTTCCTTATTCAGGGCTTGCTTCTGGCAAGCTCCGCCTAAGACACCCTTTATAAACTCCTTTGTCTGTGATCCAGATTCTTATTCTAGCCTTGCTAGCCTGGGAGAGCCTGGTGAGATAACCTGCCTCTAATTCAGCAGACATGTCTGTGAACAGTGAAATTTTTAGTTACTTCTGGCTCCCTGAGTAGGATCCAGATGGATCTCACAAAATACTAAATACAGAATGCAAAAAGCAAAGGTAGAATTTTAGCATGACACATTCATAGCAGCTCAGAGTTGGAAGAAATCTAAAAGTATTTCATGCAAAATCCTACCTACTCATGAATTCCTTCTTTAATGTCTCTGACAAGTGGTCACCGGATTCTTTTTGAATAGTCTCTGCTTTTTGAAGGATCATGTCCCATTGTTGAACAGTTACGTCAGAAGGTTTAATCTTACATTGCGTGAATCTATCCTCCTATAAACTTCATCCATTTAAAAACAGAAGTCTGCTGTTTATAAGAATTGCATTGAAGGAGAATGATTTCAGGGGCTCATGCCCACCACAGCACAAGTCCTTAATGCAAATTTTAGAAGGTTTTTTTTTTTTTTATATATATACTTGAGTTAAATCCAATACCCCTCCAATATTTGCTTTGTTTTCAGCAGCGGTGGAAGAGCTTCAAGACACATAGGTAGGGGAGATAAGACATTTCAATGCTTAGCACAGGAGACACCTGTGGCCATAAGTTAGCAAACTTCAAAAAGGCTACACGTAAGAGTGCTGATCATATATTTGAAAAGGTCACAGTCCTTATGCAATAAAACACTTAGGATCTATAAAAGGGTTTACAATATATTTGTTCAGCTGAGTAAGACTTTCAAATTCTATAAAGAGCCCAGTGCTTGTCCGGGGGAGGTGAGCATCAAGGATCTCTTTGTTAGTTGAAAATTTTCACTTCTAGAAAAGATGACATGAAAACCAACCGATTATGTGGGAGCTGATGTGGGTGTGAATACACATAATGGGTCTAATTCTATGTTCACGTAACCGCCCTTTAGACATTTGCGTCCTGGCCTAAGGCTCTCTTTGCCCATTGTCGGGTGCTCCTGTCATTTTTCAAAAGACACAGTGAGGCTCACCGCTCTCAGCCCAGCCTCCCAGTGCTGTGACCTCTTCTTTCCCAAGGGTTCCCCTTCTATTTCTTCCTGGATTCAGGTCCTCTTGATTTTTGCATCTTGTTTTCCATCAAACTCTATTTCTTATCGAGGGCTGAAACTGGCATGGAAATGACTATTAATTCAACATTCTTACTCTGGCCTAGAGTTCAACATGATTTGCCCCCTCAACATTCTGCTCTAAGCTTCTACCTTCCCTCCCATTCCCCCACTCCAGCCACACTGGTCTCTGCTGTTCCTGAAACACACTGAGTGACTCGTGCTTTGGGGCTTCTGTGTTTGCCCTCTCTCTGCTTGGAAGGATCTTACTGCGTGGATTCTCATGGCTGCATAATCTCCCTGAGTGTTAAGACTTTTGCTCAACTATCTCCTTACTAACCACCCTGTGTATTTCCTCCCTATTTTATTTCATGGCATTTGTCATCTCTTGGCATTTATTACCTCTTGGCATTTATAAACTTCTTTGTGTATTGTCTCTCTCCCCCTACTAGAATATGATCACTAGGAGGGCAGGGAATTTGTCTACTTTGCTTTCTGCTGCCACCTGACACTCAGAACTATGTCTAGCATCAAGTGTAGCTACTCAATAAATATCTATTTAATGAAAAAATAAATTCACATATTACTAAGGAGCGTATCTTAGGTTATTTCTTTATTTGCAATATTCTTTGCAAAAGTTGCAAGAGTGTCCTTGCATCTCTGCTCCCAGCCACCTAGTTTTCCTCCCCAAAGGCAAATAATATAATGATTTTCTTATGTATCTTGCAGAGAAGCTTTTTGCATATGCAGGAAAATATACTTGAATATATTCCTTTTCATACTTTTACTTAAATGAAGTCATACTATACATACTATTTTGCTAACTGAGCAATATAATATGGAATTATTTCAGACCAGTATAAATGAAAATACTTCGTTTAAAAAGGAATATCTGCATGGTTTTCCACTGAAAGGATGTACCATAATTTATTTAACTAGTCCCCTATTGATGGACAATTTTTTCTTTGTTTTCTTTGTACACTTATTATTTTGATAATTTTCAAGTACTATGTTGGACCATATAAAATTGCAGATATTCAACCATTTTTGCATCAAGAGGATAAATTTCCAGAAGTAGTATTCTTGGATTAAAGGAGATGGTCATTTGTAAAGTGAATCAATATTGTCAAATTGCCCTTCAAGGAGGATGTGCAGATTACATTCCCATTATGGGAGAGCTCCCGTTTCCTCACACACCCTGCTGGCACAGAATGTTATTAAATGTTCCTAACTTTACCAATTTTATGGGTAGAAAATGATACTTCATTGTAGTTTTAATTTGTATTTCTTTTATTATTAAGCTGAACATCTACTTACATGTATAAGCACCATTTGTATTTCCTATTTTATGAACTGTCTATTGAAATCATTTGCCTATTTTTCTTTTAGGTTCTTGTCTTTTTTGTACTGATTTGTAGAAGCTCTGTATAAAATAGATGATCTCTATATTTGCAATATGAGTTGAAAATATTTGCTCCTACTTTGTGGTTTGTCTTTGACTTGATGTTTATTTTTTTCTTTGCAGAATTCTATTTTTACATTTTATACATGTGGTTAAATGTATAAGTTTTTCATGTTGGTTTTGTGTTATAAGAAATGACTTCCTCTCTCTAAGATTATTTTTTAAAAATCCTTACATATTTTCTTCTAGTATTTTATGGTTTCAATTTGTATTGAATCTTTTAAAAATATGGAGCTCATTTTCAAGTATGGGTGAGGTCAGGAGCCAGCTATATATATATTTTTTTCAGATGGCTACGCCATTTTCCCAGCTCCATTTTTGAAGTCAGTTTTACTCCTTTTTCGTATATTAAGTCCTCATATATATTTGGGTTTATATTCTGGAATTTCTGGTATATTTCACTGACGTGTCTGTGTATGCATGTATAATAGCAATACTGTTTTAATTAGTGTAGATGTATAATACATTTTAATACCTGGAAAAACTAGATTCTCTTTATAATCTTCTTTTCCAGCATTTTCTTGGCTTTACCTGCTTGTTTGATTTTCATATCAATTTTATACTCAATTTGTCTAGATCCCCCCAAAATCTTGTTGGAATTGAATTTAATGAGTCTACTATTTCTTCATTAAGCATGGTTTTGATTTTGAGGCTAAGATATATTTAAAATATACATTCATATAGTCATATAAAGAACCATTCATCTTTCTTTATTTTTAAGGTTTTATTAAGATGAGCTATTGAATTTCATCCAATATCTTTTAGAGAGATAATCAGATAATTTTTCTCTTTTGATCTATTTCTATGATGAATTACATGGATGGATTTTCTAACATTTCAACACTCTGGAATTAAGTTCTGCTTGGTTGTAGTGTTATTCTTCTAATACACTTCTGGATTCTGTTTGTTATCCATGTAGCTAAATTACTTTATTCTGCAATTTACTTTTTTTCTCTGAATATATATGGTTTAGGTTTCAATATTATGCTAACCTCTTAAAAAGAGAATTTCAAAAACTGCTCTGTACTTCTGGGCTCTGGAACAGTTTAAGTCACACTGGATTAACCTCTTCCTTAAAGGTTTGGTGCAATTACTTTGTGAAATCATCTGGGGTGGTTGCTTTTTGGGGATATAACACTTTGACCACACTCACAGGTTTAATGGACGATAATGAAGTTTAAGATTCAGGGCCCTTTGCACGAGACCCAGTAAGTCCCTGGAAGGGCCCTAGCAATTTGTCCACATGGTCATATATTTTTGTGAAATCTACAAATAAGATGTTTTTAGTCACAATTAGCTTAGGCCACTATCTCTTTCCAGGCTAATTTCTATGTCACTTTCTTATTTTTGTCAGGTGGTGTTGGAATGGCTGCAGATATTTTTGGGGATCTGGCTGAGGGGAATATGGTAGACTTGGAGATAGGCCACCCAAATCCCCCTTCAGGAAAGGACTTGCATCTCACCTGAAGGGAGTGTAGCCAGTCAGCTCCTCAGGGTCTACCTTAGCTGTAGAAAGCCACCTTGCTGAGGTCACACCCTTAGCAGGGCAGCCTCTCACCTGGTGACTGAGTGAGAGGGCTATGATGGCCCAGGCACTGTGGCCCAATGCAGAAGGCTCTGCCACGTGACACTGTGTCTAGGGCTCCCTGCAGCACTGTCTGACGTCTTCCTTCATGTGGTCCTCCCCCTCTTCTTGTACCCCAATAGCCTCCCAGCATCTGCTTCTAAAGAACCCAGCCTGCAATAGGAAAGTTGTGTGTGATGTACATTTAATTTGGTTTTAATGGGATACCACACACACACACACACACACTATGGTTTTCAGTCACTTCTGTCTTTTGTTATGTTATTGTTAGCTGATTTGGTGTGTAGTAATGGCTTCCAAAGTACTCCTACTTCCCAGTTTATTTCCTTATCTGCCATCAGGACACGAATGATGCCCAGTTCTGGAAGTATCTGAGGTGAAGGAGAAACAAAGTTTGAAGTGTAGGGAGCCAGAGGCTACTCTTTAGAAAAGCCTTCCACTTGTCACACATGTAAATGTATAAGCAAAGAACTTGTTTCCAATCAGTACTCAATCAAAATGGAAGATTTCTCCTGAAAGGAAAATACTCAATAATGTAGCATATTCACTTATAAAAGCACTACACACTTAAAAAAAAATCAAACTGTACGAAATACAACTTAAAATTCCCACATGTAGGGCACAAATCTGCAGCAGTATTGAAACCAGTGGATACATCTGTATGTGAAGTCACATGTTTTTTTGTGTTTGTTTTTGTACCCTTATATGTTGAATTGCGCCTCAGTAAGGTTGAGAGACTTCAGACAAATGGCATGCCAAATTACCACCAAAAACACAAAGAGCCTGAATAAACAAGTATTCTAGTGACAAAACCACACATATTTATCAATATGTCAGTGCATGTAGCTTATGAGTAATTTGATTATACAATTATGCAGTTCAATGCAACAAAGCAGCAATTTTAAAATGCATTTGAACTGCTCTAGGTAGTGAGTGACATTAATTCAAATAGTACTTAAGATTAGTCATTGCATAAGAAAACTAAAAATACCTGAAAACACATATCTCATATATGAAAGAAACTTAATAGTGAATTTTCAAAATTTGCCACAATTTTAAAATGTTTTTATATTATCAATAATGAACTGTGAACTTAAAAAAAATTGTGAGGCAATAATTTAAAAATAAATCTTAATTAATATTGCTAGAGGAAAGATCAAATTGCCTTTCTTGTCTTTCTATAGAAGATGATGCTCAAAAGGCATTGTTGTATGAAGAGATCACAAAGTATGCAGCCAGGAACTGTCTGAAAATTGTTTTAAAGCTGTATTATTTAATGAAAGTATTACATTATTTACTTGAGTTTTCCAATATTTACATTTAGGTTTTAGTGTTTTGTTTGTAATTTGTCCTTTTTTTATATTTTTGTTCCCAATAAGCATTTGCTTTGCTAGTTTTTTTGTTTCAAAATCTTGCATCTTATTTTATAAAAAAAGCCACAAAATTGTTCAAGCATTGAGACCCCAAAAATTGGAATCCACTTCTGGTCTTAAGCATGTTTGTGTGTGTGTGTGAACACGCACGTCAGCGTCTGATGGTATTTGGTCTTTTTAGATTTTCTATCTCTTCTAGGATCAGTTTTAGCAATCTGTGCTTACCTAGATAGTCATTCATTAAAATTATTCATTTTCTTCAGCTTTTCAATTTATTTTCCTATTGTTAAGCAAAGCAATCTCATAATCACTTTCACTTTCTTCTGTCTGTAGTGATTTATCTCTTATGATTTAATCTGTACATTCTCTCTGTTTTTCCTGATTTGGTTATCCAGTGAGATTTATCTATTTATTGTCCTCCCATTAAAAACTCAGCTTTTATTTATTAGTTCAACAATCTGTTTATGAGTTATAATACTTTCTGCTCTTATTTTTATTTATTCATTTTTGCCTGGTGTGCCTTTGTTTTAAATGTATCTCTTTTCTCAACACATAACTGGATTTTGCTTTGTAATCCAATTGTACTTTTAAAATTATAGTATTTAGCCCATTTACAGTTATTGTCATATCAGATACATTTAATCTTAATGTTGGCATCATGATATGCTTTCAGTTCATATGGATTTTCTTCACTTTTTAAAAATCTTTCCCCATATAGTCTGTGTTGTGTTTCTTGTGATCATTTGGAAGGTTTACATATTTCTTCCAAATAATTTCTTTATAATCATAACAACATAATACACTCAAGCCTATCTTTCTTTAGACAGTGTTGATTGAATTTCTATGACAACAGTGACAAAATTGATTCATGTCTACCTCTTCTCTTACCCTACTTCTAATTTTAGTTGACTGTATGATTTTCTATGAATTATCATCTTTAAATGATCTCTTTTAACTCCTGGTTATAAAGGATGAGAACATAAGCATACTTACACTAGCTTCATTGTTTCTTATCCTTCTCTCCCAAATATTGTAATTTGCAGTTTCTAAATTGTTAATATTTGCAGCATTTATATTCTGTTCTGTAGCTAAAATGCTTATATTTGTTTAGTCTTTATTCTACTTCCTTCCTAGTGTAATTCTGACTGACAGTTTCTTTGCTATGGATTCTCCAGTCATCTTTGTTGGCTAGATGTTATTCTGATGGTTTTTGTGTCTGAGGTGGGTATAAAATTAATGGGTCTTGTTTTATTTCCTTGAAGATATTGTCACCCTTCAGTTTTGATACTGGGATTTCTGATGTTATTTAGAGGAAATATATTTGGGTCAATGGAATTCCCAGAATCCTGGAAATTAAACCCACTAAATTGATCACTCTATCTCTAGATAGGTTGAAACTTGATGCTCTTTGATTATTTTCCCTCTAATATTCTCTAATCTGGGTTCAAATCAAAAGTGCCCCTTTCTAAAGATATCAACTGGTTTGGGATAACACAGTTGGGTATTCCTTAGCAGTTTGGTGCCTTTTTAACAATTTCCCATTTTTAACTCAGAATTTCCTAATTAAAGGCCTGCATGGAATTGGGGTCCACAAGAAGCTGAGTGCTTTCTGACAATGACAATGACATAACTTTGCCATGCTTCTCTTTCTTCCGTGGCCAACAAGAAGTTCACAGCAAATTTGATTTCTATTCCCAGCAACTTTACTAGTCCCAATGGTTCACATATTTCACCCTCTCCACGGTGCTGGCTTTTTGTTTGGCCACCTCAGGCGTTGTCTGCTGGCGAACATGCAGGGTCTTTCTGTTACTATTACCCTTCCAGAGAGCATCCTTTCCACTCTATTCCCACTGCTACCTAGACATCCTTCAAGGATCAGTCACATATGTACTCTTTCTTCAAGAATTCCTGGGTGCTTCCAGAGCCTTCTATAATAATAGAATAGCACTCATCACACTGCATTATAATGTATTTGTGTATGTGGCTCCTCCACTGCAGGTAAACTCTGAACTCTCTAGGGACAAAATAAGTGTTTTTTTTTTATCTCTAATTTCCCAAGATCTAACACTGGATTTATGTTTATTCAATGAATGACTGAATGAAAGAATGATCCTTCTCCATCTATTTTTTGTTACAACCCCATAAAATATATTTCAACAAGGACCTT
Source organism: Daubentonia madagascariensis (assembly GCA_023783475.1). Lineage (NCBI taxonomy): Eukaryota > Metazoa > Chordata > Mammalia > Primates > Daubentoniidae > Daubentonia > Daubentonia madagascariensis. The sequence goes on from JAKFHU010001769.1 coordinate 12,977,832, forward strand.
CCCCCTATCTTTCAGGGTCATTGCTTTCTGTATTAAAGTTTATCATTCATCACTCCCCTACATATAGCCTCTAACCCAACCAACCAAAAGTCTCTGCTCATGCAGTTTGCATTCACTCCCTTACCCCATCCCCAACTTGCTCCGTGAAACTAGACATCCCAGATTTAATCTGATGGTATTGCCTTTCCCCTGACTCCACTTATCCTGCAACCAAAAGACCCACGTGTATAACTGTATGCTTAATTAAGATACAGCCTTGGCAGGAGTCTGGCATTCTTTCCCCCTGATGTGTCTGTATTTTGACACCTGTGTTACTCTTTAGGGCTTCTCCAACAGACTCCTTGGTTTTAATCTGCCTCCACATCTCATTTGGTTTCTTTGAGTAGCTAAACTGCTGCCTTCTTTTTTTCCCTGGAAGAGGGGAGCTGATTTAATTATTTCATAATGGAGTGCATTTTCTCTTGTAAAACTGATTAATTTCTCAACTATATCTAGGACATGAAAAAACAGATATCCCTGGCAGTTCAGTCAATTACTGAAAGGCCATATTTTCTAGGTTCCATTATGGGATAGGGAAAAAAAGCACTGAATTTAGAGAAAAATGATCTGGGGTTGATCCTGGCTTTATCACTTGCTCATTATGCTTCCTTGAGAATGTCCACCTTCTGAGATTTGATTGCCACATTGGAACTAATGATTCTTTTGTACTTCAGGGGATTGTCATGGTATCAAGTGCATTTACGAAGGTGAGAGCCATTTTAAAACTTCGGTAGATTATACAAACAATAGTTGTTATCACATAGGAAATTCCAAGTCAAATCTGTAACTCCTACCTGATCTTTTCAATAGTTATATTTTTTAAAAATGTACAATGTAACTATTATCTTTCTAGCAACAAAATCAATGAAGCTACTATTTAAAGTTCTAATAAATTCTGAACTTAATATGTTCTCATTTTTGCTGAATTAGTTTTTTGACACACCCTCTCCCAATATCACAAAGTGTAATTTAAGGGTTGTGATCAGTTTCATAAATTTCCATATCACACTCCTAAGTTGTAAGACAGAAATTTTAAGCCAACCTCAATTTATTTGCTTCTTCAAATATAAGTTTAGTATTTATAATTTGCTTCCTAGCTGTGGCCTATTAGAAGCTGTGTATCTGGCCCTAGAAAAGTCAGTCTTTTCACTACAGTGCCCAGGAAGTGTGTATGCTTTATTTTGTGCTGGTTTGCAACATAAAGCCCTGGTATTGAACTTCAGTTTCTTTGATTCAATAAAGATAATACTAATTAATGACAATGATTATGGTTTGTTTGTGCATGTGTGTTTTTTTTGGTTGTTGTGGCTTATTTGTTTGTTTGAGACAGGGCCTTACTTTGCTGCCTGGGCTGGAATGCAGTGGCACCATCATAGCTCATTGTAACCTCAAATTTCTGGGCTCAAGTGATCACCTATCCTTCGCCTCCCGAGTAGCTGGGACAACAGGCCTAAACCACCATGCCCAACCCAATTATGTTATTTTTAAAGCTTTTTTTGGAGCTATATATTTTAAGAAATTAAAGCAACTTACATGGTTTAGATTTGAAATGATGGCTTATGACCCCATTATATAAGACATTACATTTGTTGCCTGTGTTAAAATCACCTTATTTTGGTATAGAAAGCATTCTTTTTTTCTTTCTTTGTTAGATTTTAATTTTTTCTGATATTTCAGTAATGTCTTTATTGATTTCCAGAAAGTAAATATTAATAGCATAACAACATATACAAAAGTATGAAAATGCTTAATGATATTTATAATCTTATTTTTTGTGCTAAATATTAAAACTTTTGTACATATTCTTTCAAATAAACACACTTTTTAAAAGTGAAATTGACATTAAATCTTTTACATGGGACCTTTTTTTAAATTTCTTTCTATTTTAAAACAAACATGTATTTGTTATAGAAAATTTGGGAAGAAACTTAAGATGTTTTTAGTCATCAAAGACAACGTAAAGAAAATAAAACAACCAACTGAAAGAATTCATTTGTAACACAAGTAATTGACAAATAACTAAAATCAATAATATATGAAGAGCTCCTTTACATGCATAACAAAAATACAAAGCACCCTAATTAAAAATGGATTTTAAAAGCATGAACAGGGATGAAACAGAAGCAGAAATATCGCTGGCTAAAAAGTACAAAGAGATGTTCAACCTCCATAGCTCCATTGTAATTAGGAAAATGCAAATGAAGATTAAAAATATAACTTTACAGCCAATGGACTGACAAACAACCAATGTTTTGGACAAATTTGTGATAGACAAAAAGTAAAAGTTTATACAATACCAAACTTTAGAGATGTGAATCAAAAGGAACTGTTACACATAGCTGTACAGGTGAAAACTGGTACAACAACTTTAGAAAGTAATGTGGAATTCTTTAGTAAAGGTAAACATTTGCATGCATCACCAACTAGCAATTTTCCTTCTTGGCATATACCCAAGAGAAACTCCTTCACATGTGTACCAGGAGATGTGTACAAGAATGTTCTCAGCAACACAATTGAAAGTAGCAAATAGTTGGAAACGATTCAAATGTTCATTGCCAAGAAAAGGGATAAACTGTGGTTTTAGTCACAAAATGCACTTTCATACGGCAGTGAAAATGAATGAACTATGTGTATATATTATCTGGGGTACCCTAGTACTATACTGTACTTGGATGTGCAAACCAGGGTGAGGAAAAGAGAACTGAGGCAATAACATAAGTAATAAATAAAGAAAGAAACAAACAGTACGCCAGGGATGGACCAAGAATAATAGCATGACATAAACCAAGGATTAGAGTGGATTCATGTCCATGTACACCAGGAACAAATTTCAAGAGATAAATTACTTTATTATGTTTTTTATAAAGTAAAGAAATTTAACTTTGCTTCACAGGTAGATTTCAAGATCACATATATATTAAAAATATATATATATATAAATAAAAAACATATATGATGTATACATAGTAGCCCGTCGGTATCCACAAGGGCTTGGTTCCAGGACCCCCGAGGATACCAGAATCCTCAGATGCTCAAATCCCTTGTATAAAATGGCATAGTATTTGCCTATAACCTACGGGCATCCTCCTATATACTTTAAATCACTTCCAGATTATTCATAATACCTAATATGTTGTAAATGCTATGTAAATAGTTGTTATACTGTATTGATTTTTTTAACTTGTATTATTTTTTACTGTTGTATTGTAACTTTTTGTTGGGTTTTTTTTCCCCTACATATTTTTGATCCAAGGTTGGTTGAATCTGAAGATGCGGAACATGCAAATATGGAGGGCTGACTGTACCATATGTGTATATATACTATACTATATATACAGTGCATTTGTGTACATATGCACACACACACTATATATATACATATATCTTATAAACACTACATATGTAATTATTTGCTTCTTGCTACTTATTATAGAAAATCAGAATGGCTTTGTAGATTGTTTTCCCTGGCTTTGCATGGCCAGCCTCTTCAGGACTCTTGATATAACACCAATTCCCTCCTACTTTCAGCTGCACCCCCCAACTCTCCTCCCTTTCTCCTCTGCGTTTATTTGCTAACACTGATCCAGCCAGACCTTTACCCCGGATCCCTGTTCACTCCCGATTCCAGGCACAACATCCAAGGCCCACATTCTAGCCCAGCCTCACCTCCCACTTTGCTCCACCATCCAGTCATCCCAAGCTCCTTGTACTAAATGTCTACTCCCTTCTACCTCCTCTTTCCCTATCAAAGTCCTTCTTAAAGTCTCAATTCTACATGTTAGTTAAAACTTTTCCAATCAAAGTCTACTTTTCTTAGAAAAGATGCATCAATATAACAGAAGTAAGAGACACAGAGATACATTATAAAGAGCACAGGAATCCAAGAAACAAGAGATTTGGTTGACATATATTCCCCAGTGTGTGACACGTACTTCTACTGAAAGTTTCAGCCCTTCCTCCCCCATTTCTTCCTTCCTTTGCATTCCCACAAACAATTGCTATTAAGTTTTCTCTCTCTCTCTCTATTTGTCTAAGCTATTTGTGTTACCTTTACTGACATTTTCCAAAGTGCAAGTAACTAGAAGGCAAGGACTATGCTTGTAGCAGATGCTGTGGGCACCTCACCAGATACCCCTGGAATCTCTGGATAGCTGGGTGCGCCCCTGCCCAGCTGCTGTGGGCATTGCTGCTCTAGGCTGACGGCTGCTATCTCCTCTAGGGGGCCCTTGGGCAATTGGAACTGCCTTGGAGTTTGTCTTCATGGAGCAGCCAGTAGCCAAGGACTCACTGACACAGGGGTACGAAAGCCTTAAGCCTCTTGCCTTGAAGCTGAACTAACTCTGTAGCGCAAATTACACCCCTGAGCTCATCCCAGGATAAGACTAAGGCTGGACTTGACCTTGCTCAGCATCTATCTTTTCCTCTCTCCCTTACAGGGGTCTCCTTGGAGCACTCCCTCCATAAATCACTTAGATGTGAGTTCCCCTCTCAAACTCTGATTCTAAGACACCTGACCTAACACAGTTATTTACTAAAATTTGTATCATCTAAAGTATTGAGCACAATGAATGGCACATAATAAAATCTTGGTACCATTTTGTTGAATTAAATTGTGCTAAAGTCTTCTGGCATGATATGGGTACATGTGTCTGGGAGAAAGAATTTACTCTTCTTTTTCTTATATAGATAAATGTATTGAAGAGAGCTCTTGATTGTGAAAGACAGATCCCATCTCCAAAGAGCTTAAGCACAAACAATAGCTTATCTATCCATATAGCTGCAAAGTCCAAGAGTAGCTCAAGGAACCAGAGTTGATAATAGTTTCAGGCACAGCTGGGTCCAAGGACTCAGATGGTACCATCCTTCCTTTCGTCCTTCCTCTCTGCTGGTTTCCGTTTTCCTTTGCATATTGGCCTGTTTTCTTCTGTTGTAGGTAGTTTCCTTCACTGGTCACGGAAAGGCGGCTGTAGACAGCTTCAGATTACTGCATCTTTACTTTGAGTGAGCCCAGCAGGAACAAACGCTCTCTTCTGGTGAGTAGCCACATGTGAAATCTCAAAGAACATTCTGTCTGACTAAATGCCCATCTCCAAATGAGTCAACATGGCCTAATGACACCTGGAAACAAGTCTGGGCCACGTGCACGCTGCTACGGCCCAGGGCCAGGTCAGGGAAGTCCTATCTGAAATACGTGGAATGCAGTCCCCTCAGCAGTGCTTGTGTCTGCCTGGAGAAGGGAATATGGGCTACGAGACAAATGAGAGCAACATCTACTGTCATCAGGCACAAGAAGCCTGATTGTTGAAAAACCCATTTAATTGTGTCATTTGCTTACTACTTTTTAAAAAAAAGTTCTAGATACTTCATTTATGTTGCCTGCCACCATTATCACACTTAAACCCAGGCAAGAGGACTTTGTGCCCAAATCCCCACCCTTCAGGGATCATGCATATGAGAATGTTTCCTTGATATTTTCTAAGGGCTCCTACAGACCAGCTGGGGTTGGCAGTGCCATGTGCCTGGGCACCCAAGCCTGGGGCTAGTCACCAGGATCCCCTTCCCTGAAATTGTCTAAGTCCCCTCCATTCCTGGTGTCCTTGTCTCCCTTTCATGGTACACCCCAACCCTCTGCACACATGTGGTTGACCAAATGCTCTGAGGAGTGCTCGCAACCCTGTAAGGATTTCCTGGGGTCCTGCAGCCAGCTCCCAGCTCTAGGAGAACACGTGGGGCATGATTGCTCCTGCCTGCTGGCATGGCGTTCCTTCCACAGGACTCTGTTCATCCCCAGAATGGTGCCAACCTACTGGTTTCTGTGACGCTCCTATGTACTGACTGGACAACAAACAAATACATAAGGACCTCTTCTTTATCCGTTATTCTAAGTCTTCATCAATAAATCTGTACTTCCATGGGCCTATTTTTAAACAAAGAAATACATTTTGAAACAAGTTGTTTGTACAGACAGGAGCCCTCACGAAAATAATTTGCCTTGGGCCCTGCACTCCCCAAGGGAGGCCCAGCCTATCACACCCTCTGAACCCTTCTGCTGTGGTTTAAATGTTTGTCCCCTCAAAAACTCACACTGAGATTTAATTGCCATTGTAACAGTATTAAGAGAGGGAACTTTGGTTAGACCATGAGGGCTCCACCTTCATGGGTGGGGTTTGGGCCGTTATAAAAGGGCAAATTCAGCTTCCTCGTGTGCTCTCTCTCTCTCTCTCTCATCCTCTCCTTGCCCTCCCGTCACGTGACGGGCGATGCAACAAGTAGGCCCTTGATACTGGACTTCCTAGCTTCCAGAACTGTGAGCCAATACATTTCTTTTCATTATAAATAACCCAGTCTCAGGAACTCTGTCATAGCAGCACAAAATGAACTGAGATACCTTCTAGGGAAAAATTGCTTCAACCACATCCCTTCCTAAGGGACGCTGTCCTTGTTTTTTCCTTTATAATAGGTGCCATGTTCAGTACCACACAATCACTCCTCACCCTTAATAATTTGACTAGAAATGTTCACCTAACCCAAGGACAAGCAAAATAATAGGTTGATGACAAACACTTTGGTAGAAAAATATGGCAGCAAATTCTTTGGCACCCACTCATAAAGGGGATGGGGGTCTTCTATGTCTCCTGTCCTCGAATCTGTGATTGCTTAACCAAAAGAATATAGTGAAAGTGATGCTGTACCAGTTTCCAAAGCTAGGCCTTGTGAGATTGGCAAACTTTACTTCCTGTCTTTTGGAATACTAGTCACCATGCCATGGGGAAGCCCAAGTAGCCATGTGGAGAGGCCCATATGGGAAGGAACTGAGGCCCCTGGCCAGCAGCCTCAATGGAGCTCCCAGCCAAAAGCCAATATCACCTTTCTATGTATATAAGTGAGTCATCTGAGAAGTGGATCCTCCAGCCTTATTTTAACCATCTCAGCTGATACCACATGAAGCAAAGCTGAACCCACCAAGCCCTGCCCTAAGTGCAGGCTCATGAACACATTTGGGGTGGTTTGTTATACTGCAGTGGATAACTAGAACTACTGCTCTCTCAGGCTACACTTCTTGGACATTGTTATGTGGCCTGGTGCAAAAACATTTCAGAAACAGAGAGGAAAAACATGTCCAAAACATGTTTATGGACTATATTTTGGCCCTTAAAAATCAGTTTGTAACCCATAATCTAAGATCTGTAATCACTGAGGCCTCTGTTCTCCCAAGATGCATCCTGGGGAAGGCTTGCCTTGGTCCTGTTCAGGACACTCTTCCAGCTAGAGCCCCACAGTATTTGTGTCCCTTTGCTTCTCTTGGCCACTAACTTCCCTTCTAAAACAAAATTGATTTGCCACATCAGAAAGCTGATTTACAAGTCCTACACAGCAGCCCTAATGCCAACAAATCAAGTGCCAGATTTACAAATCCTCCAAAATGCACAATAAATGCCAAATAAAAACCTTCAATTTACCAATCTTTATTAGTAGGAAACATAAATCAGAAACCAGGGTAGAATGGCACTGACATTATTATGATTAAGTTTTGAAATGCTGATTTTTTTTTTTTTTGCTTTATATTCTCTTTCAAATTTGATCTTCTCTTTGTGAGTGGACTTCAGATTTTAATGACTGTGCAAAAATAACAGTCTTAGTTGCTGCTTAGAAAAGAGGTTCAGCTGATGGAGGCGTGGGTGAGGCATTAAGGCCCATAGTATTTTTAATTTGGAAAATGAACAAGACCTTTTGGGGGTCTTTTCTGGCCAGTATTTCATTCACCAAAAAGATGTCTTGGTCATAGGCCTTGTTTAGCCAGGCAAGATCCTAAACATCCCAGCCCAAAGTCCTTTACCTTGCTTGGTTTGTTTTCTAGTGGCATTTAATATTCTGTCTGGTTTATCATGAGGCTTGACTTTAAGATGTGCTTTTTTTTTTTCTTTTGGAGAGAATTCTCAATCTTTGACTCAGAAGCTGCTAAGGATCTAACTTCCGCACAGGGCAAGCTGAAAACATTAGAGGTAACTGGTGCTCTTTGGTGAGTTGTAGCTCTGGGGAGTGAAGGGGAAGGGCACATGTCTGGAGATCATGATGGATCTAGAACTTTCAACATTTCTACCTCAGCTCTCCTTGCATCGTTAAAAAGTGTCTAAGACAGGGCCGGGCACAGTGGCTCACTCCTGTAATCCCGGCACTTTGGCAGGCTGAGGCAGGAGGATCACTTGAGGTCTGGAGTTCAAGACCAGCCTGAGCAACATAGCGAGACCCCGTCTTTATAAAAAAAAAACTTTTTTTTAATTAGTTGGGCGTGGTGGCACGCACCTGTAGTCCCAGCTACTCGGGAGGCTGAGGCAGGAGGATCGTTTGAGCCCAGGAATTCAAGGCTGCAGTGAGCTGTGATCACACCACTGCACTCCAGCCTGCACAACAGCGAGATCCTATCTCAAAAAGAAAAAGAAAAGAAAAATAGCTAACACTACCACATATTGGCAATTTCCAGGAGCTTATGGCAGCCTATGATATCAATAAATATTGTTAAAAGGAAAGAAAATGCCAGACAAAAGAGAAATGAGCAGCTCAAAGCAGGCCTTCCTCACTCTCTCACCTTAGGTAGCTCACAGTTGCAAGTACACAATCTCAAGGCAAAGGGGTCACCCAGCTCCTCTGCTGCTCCAGTGTGTCAGAGCCTCCTGTCTGCCACTGTCCCTGTCAACACCGTGTTGGAGCGGGAAAAGGGGAGCTTGGGGTGAGGCTGAGAGAAATGAAGGGGTGTTGGAAGCATCAGGATTCTGGGGTGAGGGGGCAGACAGGGGACAGAGGAGGGAGGGGTGCAACAGAGGAAGAAGGAGCTGTATTTGGAGAAGTGTGCCCCTCCCTCTCCAGGATGAAGATCGGGGAGTTGAGGGGACCCTTCTACCCGAAAAAAAACAAAAAATTCTTGAAGTAATTTCTGTCATTACAGAAACGCAGATAAAAAAAAAATTTTAAGCCCGTAAAATACACCCATAATCTGTCCCACTCAAAGATAATCACTGTACGGACCCCTTATTAAAGTACCATGCATGCCAACAGGCCATCATACTCCACCACAAAAGAAAAGCTGTTTTGTTAGTGTTTATTGATTGTGAAAATTCAAAATGATAAAGAGCCAGCGTGAATGTAGCATCGATGCGCATTTGGATGTGACAATGTGTGGCTGTAAGTGACTCATTCAGACTGGGGATGAGGCTTTGTGCACATCTTCTCACCTGGCCACAGCCCTCCTCCCTTCCCCACCCTGCACACAGTGGTTATTCCGCTCACACAGTCCAGTGCTGTGGCAGGAATGAGCAGGTGAAATCACTTATCAAAAATATTTACCGTGCGTGTGCTATGTGTAAGGCACTGTGCCCAGAGGCTGGCCGTGTGCTTATGGGGGAAAAAAATCCAAGCATGATACCTATGTTCTTGAAGCTTTTATTCTAGTGGGGGGAAACAGACTCAGTGGTGAGATGTTTCATATGTGACTTTTGCTAAAAACCAATTTAAAATATTTGCAAATGATTCACTTTTTAAAGAAATGAATTGAAGTGGATTCAACTTTGGTAATATAGCTCCCACTGCCACTTTGAATTTGCTGCCTTGGGTGAGAAAGGGGAAGATGGAGTTACGGACAGCACTTAGGAAACTGTAGATAACAACCTTGTGCTTTTCTAAGGTACAATATCGCATATATGAGCATTCTCTGTCACACTCTCTGTTATAACTGACCAGGAAAAAAATAAAAACAAGGAGTACTGCTTTGTAGAATTCATCATAACGGGTGGCTTTGTGGGCAGACACGGTACCCACGGAATGAGTCATGGACCGTCTGCAAATACCTACTGTTGCAGTTCCTGAAAGTAAAACGATCCTCACTAACAATGAGAAAGGAGAACGTGAACAGGCGCGATTTAACAGGTACAGCAAACGTTTGCTGAGGAGGTCTCTGTGCTGGGCACTGGGATACAGTGGGAACTTGCAGTCGGGGGAAAGAAAAAACTGAGCTGAGTAAGCCACAGACACAGTACAACACGTCCAGCTCACAGTTAGATCAACTGTTGAAAGAAGGAACAATAACTGGTTTGCAGAGTTTCAGCAAGGGAGTGACTATTATAGGGTAAGGATGTTCTGTCCAACAAGGAAGGAAATGAACGAGCATCATTCCAGGCAGAAGGAACAGCACGTGCAACAGCACAGAGCCTGGAAAGTCATGACACGGAAGGCGTGAAGAATCAAGGCAGTCTGCGGAATCTACTACAGTGACGACACAAAGCCAAAAAGGTAAGCTGGGGCCAGATCACCATGGCCTAGTGCCATGTTGTGTTGAGGTGTAATCCTGAGGGCTAGTGTTCCCAAACAAGAGCACGTATACCCTTGTTGGGTCATTTTAGAAACATTTTTTAAAATCATGATTTACTTATTTTAATTTTCCTTCACGGTCAATGAACAAAAATAACACATCAAAATTGAAATTTAATGAAAATTATTGCTTAGGACATGGGCAAGTTTAAAAAAAGAGTAAGTGGATTTAAAGAAAATATTAAACAAAGCATTGTAAAGATGGTACACACTACAGCAAAACAGAGAATAGAATTGGGAGGCAAATCATGAAAGTTTCAGAAACACCTTTCTGGAGTCAGATGGGGGAGCCACAGGAGCGACATGACTGGATTTATGGGATGTACTTTGCTTTCCAAAGATCACGCAAGCGTCAGAATGGAGGGTGTGCTAACGTGAGTGGAGGACAAGATTGGGACTCTGGGTTGGGACACCACAGAGGAGTCCAAGAAAGAGACCTTGAAGACTGAGTTGGCAGCAGTGACAGTGTCCATAGAGACTGAGGGACAGATTCAAATATGCTTCCCCTGCTTCCTAGCAAAGCAGAACACAGCCTGGCAAACAGGCAGGAAATGTGAAGGAGAGATGGCTTTATCCCAGATTATTATCATTTGTGCTTCCTTTCCCAATAACTGGTATTAGAATCGTAACATCGTGTGATGGTGATGTTTTCTCCCGGTGCCGGAAGCTGCAACTCTAAGTGCTCGTAAACATCTTTGGGAGTGGATGAAGCAGAGTATGTAAATGGACTTTCCGAGTTAGTCATTACAGCATCTGGCCTTAACTGTCAGCCACTTACAACTGGCCACATGCAAAGAAATGCCTCTTTGAAGTTCACAGTTGGCACCAAATATAAAAAAGAAGCCAGTTTATACCAGGTGGGTTGATAGTTCTTTTAATCCTCAATTTTTTCTGCTTGGCATCCATCTTCATTTCCTCTCCTATCAGCACCCTGATTTTACTCTAAAAGCCTCCCTTCCCCCACTTTAATCCTTGAGTTTGGATGGGCCTAACCCCAGCCCTTGCCTTCCAGTTGGATACAAACCTCAGGTTTAGCCAGTCAGAGCATCCCATGCCCTGGCCAAAGTGTCAGGCTCACAAATAAACGTATGGTACAAGCCCAGTCAAGGAAGCTCAGCCCAGCATGTTTCCCTGGGACTATTTGATAAAGAAACATAGAGGGAAGTAAAATTCAATGGAAATCAAGCAGGAGGGAAGGGGGAGGAGGCGACAGGTGAAAACCTACCTAACATGTACAACGAACACTATCTGGGTGACTCAAGCATTACAAAAGCGATCCATGTAACCAAAAACATTTGTACCCCCATAATACTTCGAAGTAAAAAAAAAAAAAACACTTTCCCTACTGTTCAGATTCAAACCTGAAGTGCAGGAGGGCACCACAACCTGGAGGGAGAATGAACCTCACCCAGAGAGAAATGGACCCTTGGGAGACGACGACTCTATATCCTAATGGCACTGACTGGCCCTGTGGATACGGTTTCTCTCTCTGGACTTTCTAGTTTTATAAGAAGATATCCCCCCATATTTTCCTCTCAGAGCATTTTGAATTGAGTGTCTATCACCTACAAGTACGCTAAGTCCACCTGCAACTGGGATGGAATGGGGGAGCAACAGTGGAAAGGAGGCAGGCACTGCCGGGGGGAGGTGGGGGAGCATCTCAGCTCTCATTTTTAATTCAACTTTGTCAACATCTATGGAGAACTTGCCATGTAAAAGGAAGCGTGTTAGACGAGGATAGCTAGAGGAATAGGTAGGAATATAAAGACATAAGAAAATCATCGGAGTCCTTAAAATGATCACAATCCATTCAGGTCACAGCAAGGTAGTGTCATCTCTGGACTTGGCCTCTACCAAAGCCGGCTCATTGCCACCTTCTCTCTTACTCTCTACATGTGATGCTTTCTCCAATGCCAATGAGGAAGTCTATGCCACCAGCCAAAAGCTCCCAAATGTCCTTGTTGTATGCTCAATGTCTGGGCAAAATTAGCCCTCAAGAAATTATTTTTGTAAGTACACATAAAAAACAAAACCCAAAACTGAAAGGTCACATGCAGACTGAACGAGGAACTATAATGACCTTCCCCATGACTCCTCCTCTTCTTGCGTCCTCTTCTCTATTGAGTTTGTCCCTCTGCCTGTTGCACTTCACACAGATGCATAAAATTGAATGTGGCATGAAACATTTGGAAGGAATGAAGAAAAGACAAGGAGGTAAAAAGAAGGAAAAAACAAAGGAGGGAGGGAGGAAGGAAGGAAAAATGGAAGGAAAGAAGGAAGGAAGGAAATACCAGCTGCCTCTTAGAGTTTGTTGGCATGGAAACATTTCTCTGAACAAAGACTCTAGTACAAATTGCAATGCTACTATGTATCAATCTCACAAAATAACCACTGGGCAGAGATACAAAATACTACCAAAGAAATGCAAGCTGAAGGGAAGCCTGGGTAAAAAGTTGGACAGATACACACCAGAATTCAGAGAGAAGTATCCAGGTTGGAAGTTGAAGTCTCTGCAGAGCTGGAGGAGGCTGCTGTTGCCTTTCTCTCCTCCTGCTTAGCCAGTAGAAATCTGGTCATTTGCAGATCTTGCCTGCCCTTCTCTTTCGGAATAAGGGATGTATGGCCATTTGTTATTTCTGCACGTGTGGAGTACTCTTCTCCCTCCCATCTCCTAAATGGAACCTCCAGGTCTATAAGCACAGCCAGAATTCAGCATGCAGCACATCAACACCATGGACCCCTTCTTGCTTTTATAGCTGTGCACCTCCTTCTTCCTGCCTTAGGAAACCTTATCTTTAGCTTCCCTTGCCCAGCTGCTGAATTCTCAGTGTCCTTTTCAATTTGAAGGACACATATTTATGGCTCTTCCTCTGAAATTAAAATCTGGGATAGGTAATGCACATGGGGAAAGGAAGCATCCTTCAATCTTGAACATGCTGCCGAGTGAGTCAGCACACAGGCTGGTTTGAGGGAAGTAGTCAGAAATGTCTGTGAAAATCAAAAGCCGGGAAATATTAATGAAATGATGATGCTTGCAATACATATTAAAATTATGACCACCACAGGAATACAAAATGGGCAACCCCACACTTGCAGCAGGGTGGAGGAGATGCGTGTAGATCTGAGTTTTGATAAACAATGACATACAATTGCCACCTCAAATGTTTTTTTTTAAGAAGTAGGAATATATATGTTGTAAATTAATATTAAACTCAAATTCACACCTGCCTTTAGAAAGACCCTTCAGCAAAACTAATATGTGAGCCCAGACAAATTAAGTCATCAGAGCCCTACAGATTCTGGCAACCCCTGGGAATGGAGTGCATTGTTCTTTATAGGATGTATCAAAGTGTCACCAAAAAACTGTTCTTTTCTTATTTTCTATCAGCTACCAAGAAAGAACATCCAATTGGTATGGCATTTAGGTTTTAATTCAGTGGCCAAAGAAAGGAGAAGGGGGAGCTTATGCTCTAAAGACACCTTCTCCTCTAGCAAAGGGAGGTGTAGAAGCTTTAAAAAGTTAGATACAGGATGGAGGAAATACGTAAGCATGATACAGGGTGGAGTTTCAGGTGCACAGATGCAGTTCATATACGTGCTACTTCATACATCGCATGTACAGAAAATGTTGGCGATTTTCACCTGGGGGAGTGATATTTAGTATTATAATGTTATGTTAATGAGTTGAAGGTAACTGGAGGTCTCCTGGTCTGGTCTGCACTGACTTTGTGCAGGTCTGGGCTTCCTCTGGCATCCAGCAAGGGTGTCATGTGACTGTAGTATTCAGGCCATCTGATGTCCTTGAGTAGCTGTGCCTCTGGATAAAGAGACTAAAGAAAAATTGTTTAAAAAAAGAAAGACAAGAAAAGGGAAAAAAAACTGTTAAAGTTTTCTATTTGCTTTGTTGAGGCCATCCTGGCAGCAAAAAGACTGCTATGAAGTCCCTGGGGGCTGGGAAAGTGATCATTTCAGGAGGGAGGTAAAGGCATAAGGCTGAGGCAACACGGGATCTGTTTCGGAAAAGGTGATTGATCCAGGAACTGAATCAGGAGTATGAGATATAAAGAACACCAGAGAAAGCCAAAGAGGTAGTCTGGGGTCAGGAAAGACTATTTTAGGGAATTTGAACTTTATTCATAGGCAGTGAGGTGCCATGGAAGGTTTTAGAGCAATCAGATCTATGCTTTTTGAAAAGTCACTTTTGAGACTTAATCTTAGCATAAAACCCAGAGCAAGCACTTCAGGAAATTAATCATTTTATGATCATCTGTTCTAAACTTTTATAGGATATTTGTTGCAGAAGCACTGTAGTACCCTCATTTGTCTCTGGTCATTGCATTACACCAGGCTGGGCAGGAGAGAGGGGGGGTCTTATGTTTTAGAGTCACCTTTGGAAGCAACCACAGCCAGGCCCTGCAGGCCATACAGTCTAAATGGAACCACTTTGGGGAGAGTTGTCAGCTCATCACACCAGAGGCAGAGACAGCCATTTATAGAGAAATCATCCTTCCTTCTTTGCACAGCCCAGATAAGAGTTAGGTCAATCAATAATGCCATGAAAAATTTAGATTAAAGGAAAAATGAAAAATTGGCTGCTTTTTGGTGCTTGTAGCATAACAACAGGCTACAACTTGCTTAGGAACAGATCCTAGCTTTTGTAGCCTCCCTCACTCTCAGGCTCAGAACCCTGATTGACCCCCAAGCCCTTAGTGCCTGAGCCCTTGACGTCTTCAACGGCAATGATCTCCATCTTCAGTTCACTCAGGGCACCCGCTGCAGTGACCTGGCTTCAATAGCCAGACACGATGCTCCTGTGTCCTCCCCTCTCCAGCTGATGCTCCTCTGCCTGCAGTTCCAAAGCTCCTTACCGACAGTCAGTAACTCACGCCTAGCCCCAACTATCCTCATCCCCCCAACAACTCTCTTCAGCCTCATCCACCTTCAGCCACCCTCATCTACCCTCGACCACCCTTGTCAGTCCTCCACTCTTCTCCTCTACCTTCTCTCTCCCTTCCTCACCCCTCCCTGACTTACCTTTGCCTCCTCTTGTGACTCTTTAGCTTGTGTCACCACCATCATACCTGCCCCCACTGCACAGTAACAAGGATAATAATCATGATGCCCTCTCCAGCGCCCAGAACATTTTGCACTTGAGAAAATATCTCTGGAATGAAGGATTTATACAGGAATCATAATCCTTTATGTTTACTGGCAACTTACATTCTCAACAGCATTTTACATCTTTGTTATTTAGTCCTCATAAGAATCCTGTAAAGAATGCGAGATTTTCCCCAGATAAAGAAATTTCACAGATTAGGAAGGTGAGGTTACATCGAAGTACAAGAATAAGGCCCAGGGACATCCTACTATTCCTGCTCACAATAGTGGATGCCATTTAGTGTCACACTGCAGTATGTCCAAGCGAGGTACTTTATGCATATGGTGTATCATCCTCATCCCCCCCCAAGGAAGGTATCTTACAAATGAAGACTCTGGAGCTCAGGGAACCCCACTGACCTACCCAAAGCACTGAGACAGCAAATGGCAGAACAGGAACCAAAAACTGAGGTCCTCTAACTCTGAGTCTTTCTTCGGTATCAGAAATAAAATCATTCACACTCTGATGTTATTAAAGTCATGTGCATTTCTTTTTCATGAACATGTCCATTTTTAAAAGGGAGAAAAATTCACTTTCAAGGTCAAGAAAATATTTTTAGTTGGAAGAATTGTCTGAAAAATTGTACCAGAATGATTAAAGTTTTCATGGTCCCTCAAGTTATACTTTGTACTTCTAAGTCATTCCTGTTTCTAACAGCAGAAAAGAAAATAGGTCAGATATTGAAGTTATGTTCCTTCTACTACATTCCCCTCTGTTCTATGCCTCTTTCTACTGCGGAGCACATTTGACTCCCTTGAGTTAAGGCTCAAGAAACGTGAGACACTCTGTTATGCAAATCACAGAAGGAAAGAGCAAGCCCAAGAAAAGGCAGAATCTTCTCCGGTGGAGGTTTTTGAATTATTGAGCTTTAAGGTAAATAGAAAGATTAAGCAGTGACCCAGGTTGACCTCACATGCAGAGGGAAGACTCTTAAGAAATTGTGTCATGAAGAAAAACCAGGAAGGAAAGGGAGCGAATGTCGACTGAGAGCAGAATTACACGGTGGTTAGGGCCCTTGTTCTGGCCCTAGACTGCCTGCGTTCAATTCCCAGCCCCACTTCCTGACTGTCTCAGTTTCTTCCTCTCTAAAAAGGGAACAATAATAAAAATCCCACCCACCTCAAATGGGCAGGGAGGCACTGAGGAGTTGATGTGTGCAGCCTGTTTCGCACAGGCCCTGGCACACGTATTAAATGCAGCGTGAATGACAGAGAGCCATCACTAGTCAGCACACCTCCTGGCTGCGCTTGGGCCTCTTCCTGTGCTGGGTGAATGTGGCTGCTTTGCCTGAAGATGCAGAGCCTCATTCAGGTTGCAGCAAGAAAGAGGAGTTTCCCGTAAAACGTATAAGAAATGAAGAAGAACAGGGAACAGGTGCTCAGCCAGACCACACACATAATGGAATGTCATTCAGCATATGGGAAACGCTGTCCTGAGCCATCACTAGGTGATAGTTCATGACTGAATGGACAAAGCACTGTTCCCAGTCTCCTGTGCCACTGTTAGGGCAATAATTGATGCCATCTCATTACAGTTATTTCATATTGTTTTACACAGTTCTGTGAGGTAGGGATTATGAAATCCCATGTTTCAAAATGCATCCATCTAGGCATGGTTTTTTCCGGAATGATATTAACTCATACACTGCACAAGTAAGGCTTAAGGTCAGCTATTTTGTTGCATTTAAACTTGAGAAAAGTTAGAATTCTCTAAAGGCTTCTAATTCTGATGTGTTTTCATCTCTAATCGTTAACATGCAAAGTTATAAGTACTTTGCAGAAATGTTTATGGCATTTTGACTTTTCCCATGTGTTCTTGATTTTATTGTCACCTTTCCTAATGAAGGATAAACACATAATCATTTCAGAAAGGAAGATGGGATTTAGGAAAAAAGAGAAGGAGTTGAAAAAGCAATTTACAGCTGAGGTTTTCCAAAATTAGGTCCACATTGAAATCACCTGGGAAGCTTGTTTTAAAAACTGCTCTATTGAGGTATTATTTATGTACCATAAAATTCATTCATTTAAGTGTACAATTTAATAATTTTTAGTGAATTTATATGGCTGTGCAACTATTACCACAATCCAGTTGTAACATTTCTGTCACCCCAAAATACTCCCTCATGCCTGGAAAGTTTTTAATTTTGATTTTGGTTTTAAATCACTTTATTCTCAAATTACAAAGAAAACCAAAGTTAAGTTTGGTATTTTCCCTGTAATTTTATCAATACATTTATGCCCTTACATATTGTCTTAGTCCATTCAGGCTACTGTAAGAAAAATATCATAGACTGGGTCTATGACTGGTCTGGCTCATAGACAACAAATATTTATTTCTCACAGTTCTGGAGGATGAAAGTCCAAGATCAGGGTGTTGGCACATTCACTGTATTGTGAGGGTCCATTCCTCAGAGATGATGCCTTCTCTCCGTGTCCTCCTCATGTGATAGAAGGGGCAAGGAAGCTCCCTGGAGTTTTTTTTTATAAAGGCAAAAATCTCCATCAGAGGGCTCAGCCACCTCCCAAGCACCCCACCTCCCAATACCATCACCTTGGTATTGGGGTTAGGATTTCAACATAAGAATTTGAGGGGGACACAAACATTTAGACCATAGCACATACACAAGGAAATAGTAGCTACCCATATGTTGGACTTTTTTGTTTTAAAATAAGTGGACCTATAGCATATATTCTTTTATGAAATTTTTCAGTTAAATATGTGTCTGAGAGAGCTTTTCATGTTGATTCACTTTCTCATTCTCTTGTAATGCCTCCCTAGTATTCCAGAGTATAAATATAGCATCATTCATTTGGACACCTTTCCCCTTTTTGATGAAAATGTAAATTCTTCCCATTTTTTGTTATTTTTATCTTAAATAATGTGGCAATAACATTTGTATACTACATCCATATGCATCTGTGTATCATTCCTGGAGGATAGACTCCTAGAGGTGCAACTCCAGGTGGGAACTTTTTTAAAACCATGTATCCTAACATTCTTTCTCTCCTTCCTCAGTCCACCGCGAGTTTAATTTATTGGATTTGGGTGGAGCCCAAGAGCCTGTATTTTTACCAAGTACCTGCCCCAGAGATTCATATATAGCTAGCCTGGCACCATCTGTAGACTGTCATTATAGAGTCATTGTTTCAAGACAAATGTCAGTGACTTTGTACTCAGAGAATTGTAAGTTCAAATCCCAGCTCTGTCACTGCAAGTGGTACAATTTTGGACACAATTCATTCCTACCTATGCCCACCCACCCATTCACTCATTCACCATTTAGGAAATAAGCATTGAGCACCTTTTATGTGCTGAGCATAATTCTCAGTGAGCAGGTGAAACACACAAAAACAAATGAATAAATACAATAAAGTGTCATAGATTCTATAAAGGGGAGGCTAATCCCCTGTATGTTCAGTAGAGAAGGATGACAGAGGGAATCTGGAAAGATTGTAGAAGGAACTCTAAGGGTGAGCCTTGAACTAACGGTAGGTTCCTGCCAAGTGACCAAAGACAAAACCAGGCAGAGAAAACAGTGAGAGCAATGGCATGTGTCGTGAGTTTGTATGGTACAGGGTGCAAGGTGCGGCAAGGAGGCTGGGGATGGAGACAGGACTGTGGCAGGCTTTGTAAGGTATAATAGGGTCATCTTAAAGTGTTGTAACCTAAGGTATACCATGGCAGACGTGCATTTTAGCACAACTTTTCTGGCAGGACAAGAAGAAAGGAACAAAGGGGCTTGGGCAGGGAGACCCAAGTCATAGAGCCAATTGGCAAGGAGCCTTGTCTCCCACATCAGCACTCTTTGCATAGTTCATACTAGATGCTAGAGTGAGAACCCATTAAAAAGCCAGGTAGTGTGTCTTGACTATTATCGACTTGTCCAGTGCATGAGCTGATTGTTCTTTGCCTTACTTTCATCCAGCCCTTAGCCTAGCATTGAATGGTCTTTGAGCAAATGAGCTATGGCAACTGTAAAATCTGAGTCAAAAGCCAGGCGTGATGATTAATTTTATGTGTCAACTTGGCTGGGCCACAGTGTCCAGACATTTGATCAAACATTATTCTGGATGTCTCTGGGAGGGTGTTTTTGAAAAAGATTAACATTTAAATCAGTGGACTTTGAATAAAGCAGGTTGCCTTCCTTAACGTGGGTGGGCCTCATCCTATCAGTTGAAGTCTGACTAGAGCAAAAGACTGACCTCCTCCAAGTAAGAAGGAATTCTGCCAGCAGGCTGCCTTCAGACTTGAACTGCAACATCAGCTCTTCCTGGGTCTCCTGCCTTCCAGCCCACCATGCAGATTTTGAATTTACCAGTCTCCATAATTGCATGAGCCACTTCCTTAAAATAAATCTCTCTATATATGTATGCTCACCTTACTGGTTCTGTTTCTCCAGAGAACCCTGACTAACACACCAGGGAAGAGAGTATGAGTCCTTAGCTGTTCTCTGGGGCTAGAAGTATTCCCAAGACCCTAATGGAAATGCTCCTCACTGCAGGAAGAATATCCAGAGCAGGGATTTTCCCATGATGCTCCAGGGATGCTCCAGGTTCCCCTGGCAGCCAATTTAGAAGAGGGATGGAGAAAAGCTACAGAGCAGATTCCAGCCAGGCCTGGAAAATCTGGTGATACAATGTATCTTTCTGCCAATGTCTCCACTATAGCAGTTGTTTATAGAAAGCTTTTCTGAACTCCCTCTTTTCATTCTCTTTCTTGCTCCGAGAGCTTGTACTGGCCTGACCCTGCACAGAATGCTGCTTTGCTTGTATTTATTTGTGGTTTGCTTTTTATTTGGTTTGGTCTTCTTATCTTTCCTTCAGTTATTTGTACAAATCATTCAAATCTCAGAAGGCGGGGTCCATATGTTGCAAATTCTTCATCTTTTCCCCATAATCTTACTGAGACTTTGTTTTTAATAGTACTTTACAATTTATAAAATAGTGTTGGATCTAATTAATCTCTTAGCTTCAGTTATGAAATCCATAAATTGAGGATAATATTGTAATTGGGAATAGTACTATAGTGCCTCATAGAATGTTATAAGGATTAAATGAGAATATGCATGTCAAGTGCTTAGCAGCATACGTGGCATTTAGTAAATGCTAGGTCTTTTCCTTATGAGATTGTAAGTTTCATGATTATTTCAATAAGCCTCCGAAATGCACAGGAAATGATCAGTTAACCCTGTTTCATAAATGAATAAGATGAAGCTCAGAGGTAAAGTACATTCTAGGGGACACACAGCCAATAAGTAGAAAAGCCAGAACTTGAATTCAGAACTTCTGACTTCAACGTTATTACTATGCACACTCAATTTCTCAGACACACCACAGAAACTGAGAAAATACATACACACATAAAAATATATGCAGATCACTGAATAAAAATTGTGTATTGCATCAGTTTCTAGATCATGCCAGATGAATAAGAAGTGTTGAATAATATTCAACAAAGGGACAACCTCAACCAACAGTTCTTAGTCTTGCTAAATTTCTCTGCAAAATCTTCAGCAGATCATGAAATCTTCAAATGCCCCAGTAATTTGAATGTTGTCCCTTCAGCTCTCAGAGTCACTTCTGCTCCAGAAAGCACGGAACTGCAGCCTCTTGTCTATGAAACTCTCGGGTAGCTTCCTGCTTTCCCTGCCTCCAGCCTCCATCACCGGGATTCAATGCTCCATCCTTCTTCATCATCTTTTCTAGCATCAGAGTGATCTTCCTGAAACTCAAATCTTGTCATAATCTTCCCCTGCTGACCAGCAAATTAAATCCCCTCTCAACAACTCTGGATTCACATCCAACTCCCTTCAAAAGGCCTGCAGGCCATTCTTCATTTTTTCAATCAACAAATATTTATTGAGCCCTGCTGTATGCTGGACAGAGTTCTATGTGCTGGGGAAATCAAAGTTCCTGCTTTCATGGACTTTACATTCCAGTAGGGAAGATGTATTAACAAGCAAGTAAATGTAAATAAACCAGATATTGTCATAGTATAGTCTTACCCTAACTATCTTCCCCTCCCACCACTTCTGCCCACACGCTGCAAACTTGCACCCCATTTCTTACATCTCCCACTACCTCATGTTCTTTCCTACCTTTGAGCCTATGTCCTTGAGGATTCCTCTGTCTAGAATGTCCTTGACTCTTCTTTACTTTATAAAACAAATTTGTCTTTTAAGATACAGTTCATATTACCTGCTATGTGATGTTTTCCTTCTTAACTCCATGTAGTTATGTCCTCGTATATGCCTCCTTACATGTGAAATTTCTGTTAGGGTCATCCTTGTATTTGTTTGTCTTTTTTTTAGTATAGAGAGTGACTAAAAAGGAGGCGAGTAGACTGCAAAAAATATCCCTTTTTTTTTTTTTTTACCTATCCTTCTCCCCTCTGATGGTTAATTTTAGGTGTCGACTAGACTGGATTACGGGATACCCAGATAGCTGATAAGGCATTATTTCTGGGTATGTCTGGGAGGGTGTTTCTGGAAGAGATTGGCATTTGAGTCAGTGGACTGAGTAGAGAAGATCCACCTGCGCCCAATGTGGGTGGGCACCAGCCAATCAGCTGGGGGCCTGGAAACAAAAAGGCAGAGGAAAGAAGGAAAATTACCCATCTCTATTCTGGAGCTGGGGCATCCTTCTTCTCCTGCCCTTGGACACCAGACCTCCAGCTTCTCTGGCCTTTGCACTCTGGGACTTGCACCAGCAGCCCTCCAGATTCTCAGGCCTCTGGCCTTAGGCTGAAAGTTACACTGGTGGCTCCCCTTGTTTTGAGGTCTTTGGGTTTGGACTAAGCCACACTACCAGCTTCCCTGGCTCTCCATCATTGGACTTCTCAACTCCATAATCACCCGAATAAATACCGCTCATATGTCTAATTATCTATATATTCTATTCACTCTGTTTCTCAGGAGAACCCTGACTAATATACCCCCATTCCAATTTTTGCAATACGACTTAGCAGCCCCTTCTCATTAAGAGGTAGAGTCTATTTCCCTACACCTTGAGTCTGGGCTAGCTTTATACTAGCTTTGGTTAGTAGGATGTGGCAGAAGAGTTGGGGTTCTTGCTGACTTCTGCTCTCTTGGACCCCTGTGTCGGCCATGAGAACAAGCATGGGCTAGCTGGCTGGTGGGTGAGAGAATGGAACAGAGTTAAAGATAGTCCAGCAGTCCTAGCAAGGCAAGGGCCCAAGGCAGAATTAGCAAAGCCACTCAGCTAAGCCTCTTCATGAGCAGAATTAAATGTTTATTGCTCTGCGTCCTTAAGGTTTGTGATTATCTGTTACACAGCATTATTGTAGCCCTAGAACACTGATGTAAATGCCATATGGAATCATCAAATTTTATTCTCTTTATATCTGCCACATCATTGGCATTATTTCACTCATTGATCTATTTATTCACTTATTCATTTATTTCTCTTTCAAGCATGTTTGCCTACTATGTACCTGACACTATTATAAGCTTAAAGATTGATACGACATATTTTGTGCCTCATCCATAAATGTCAGTGAGACAATTGACATGTTTCTTTTCTCCTTGAACAACTCTAGAGATAGAACTTCCCCAACTGCTCCATAGAGCTAATTCCTATGTTTAATCTCCCCGTGGGTTAAGAAGTCCTTCCGTTTGTCCAGCCTCAAACTCCAGCTTTAGCTCCAGTCCTCTTGCTCAGCTGCCCGTGAACCTGGGGAATAAAGCACAGCATCCACCTCATAAAAACCTTTCATAAATTTAAATTCAGACATTAAGTCAAGGAAACAGTTAAGCCACTTTACGTGTGCTGAAGATTTTATTTTGGGATATCTCTGTGGGAAGGGATGTTTGGGATTAATTGAGCTTTCTGGGTATCCGCACATGAGCACTGGAGTTTTATATATAGAACCAGAACACCTGATCACAGCACCTGCAAAGAGAAAATACTCATTTAACCTCCCAAACTCCAATCAGAGCGATGAGGATGTTGAAGCTCTGATGGAGGGCCCGGTGGTGGGTGGTCAGGTCCCATGGTTAGGGTGCAGGAGGGACATCCCAAAGATTCCATCTTGGTATTTGTCTTTCCCTGCAGCCCCCCTCCTTTTCTTCATGGTCACTCGCTTTCTCCTTAAAACCCACTCTCAGCCCAGGTTCTTAATCATTTGCTAATGCATATGCCTCTCTCTGATTGCTCCAGATACTGTCTTCTGCAATATTTTAAGGGGTTGCTTTAACAGAAGTTTTTAAATACTAGGAAAGAAAATCTATTTACCTTTTTCATTCTTTATGCTATCATAGAGTTTTAAAAATCATCATCCTTGTAGAGGGTTTGATAAATATTCACTTTCCTCTTTCTGTCATTTTTTTTTTAATAGACAGGGTCTCACTCTGTCACCCAGGCTAGAGTGCAGTGGTGTGATCATAGCCCATGGGAACTTCCAACTCCTGGGCCCAAGCAATCCTCCTAGCTTAGCCTCCTGAGTAGCTGGGGCTACAAGCGTGTGCCACCACACTCGGCTGATTTTGTTTTTATTATTT
The DNA here is from genome assembly GCA_023783475.1 of Daubentonia madagascariensis. Lineage (NCBI taxonomy): Eukaryota > Metazoa > Chordata > Mammalia > Primates > Daubentoniidae > Daubentonia > Daubentonia madagascariensis. The sequence goes on from JAKFHU010001769.1 coordinate 13,001,909, forward strand.
TTTTGTAGAAACAGGGTCTCACTTCGTTGCCCAGGCTGGTCTCCAACTCCTGGCCTCAAGTAGTCCTCCTGCCTTGGCCTCCCAAAGTGCTGGCATTTCAGGCATGAGCCACCATGCCCCATCTTTCTGCAGTTTTTAAAACAGGGTGAATTTTATTCAAGCCCATATTCTAAACTCAGAGAGGACTTCCCCGACCGTTCTATACAAACTTACACACGCACCCACTCATCCTTGGTCCCTTTCGTTCCTATATACTTCATAGTTCTCAGCATCGGCTGACCTCTATGTATTTACATACATGTGTTTTTTGATCTGTTTTCCTTCATAAGAGGTGGGAATTTGTTTTGGTTTTTTGTTCAATTTTTTTCATTTTTTATTAAAATGCAATTTACATACAGCAAAATTTACCTTTTTTAGTGTAGAGTTCTATGAGTTTTGACAAATATATCCAGTCATGCAACCACCACTACAATCAAGATACAGGACAATTTCATCACCTGAAAAAATTCCCTATGGCCCTTTGTGGCCAGCCCTTCTCCCCACCCCATTCCCTGGGAACTGCTGATCTATTTTCTGCATGTCTAATTCTACCTTCTAAAAAATGTCATAAAAAGTGAACCATATGTTATGTAGCTATTATGGCTTCTTTCACTTAATCATAATACATTCGAGATCCAGCCCTGTTGTTGCATGTATCAGTCATTTCCTTCCTTTTTTAATGCTAAGAAATATGCCACTGCATAAATTGCACCACAATCGTTTATAAGTTTAAGGACGTTTGAGTTCTTTTCAGTTTTTGGCTATTGCAAACAAAACCATTATAAACATTTGCATACACATTGTTTTGTAAACATAAACTTTCATTTCTCTTGGGTAAATACCTAGGAATAGGGTTTCTAATTCATAGATTAAGTGTATGTTCAATTTCATAAGAAAGTGCCAACTGTTTTCCAAAATTGCTGTACTATTTTGCATTCCCACCAGCAGCGTATGAGAGTTCCAGTTGTTCCAAGAGCCTTGCCAGTGCTTGCTATTGTGAGTTGTCAGTTGTCAATTTTTTTTATGTGTTTGTTTTGTTTGCCATTCCAGTAGGCAAATGATGGTATCTTGTTGTGGTTTTAATTTCCATTTTTCCCAATGACACATTATGCTAAGCATCTTTTTATGTGTTTATTTGCCAGCCATTTATGTCCTTTAGTGAGGTTTCTGTTTAAATTCCTTGCCAATTTTTAATTGGGGAATTTATTTCTTTATTATTCTGAATTTTGAGAGTTCTTTATATATTCCGGAGACAAGTCTTTAACAGATATATGATTTACAAACATTTTATTCCAGTCTGTGTTTTGTCTTTTATTCTCTTAATGGTATCTTTTCAAGAGCAGATGTTCTTAATTTTGATGAAATCTAATTTATCAATTTTGTATCTAATAAATCTTTGCCTATCCCAAACTTACAGAGATCCTCTATCATGTTTTCTTCTAAAATTTTTATAGATTTAAATTTTAATTTTAAGAGTATGACCCACTTTGGATTAATTTTTGCATATGGTGCAAGTAGGATAAGGATGGGGGTTCACACATGGATGTCCAGTCATTCCAGCACTAATTCTTGAAAAGACTGGGAATTTGTTTCAATGCCGTATTCTATTGAGTAGGACTGTGGCAAATGGCAGGCATCCAATAAATATTTGAGAAACAAATGAATCACATTAATTTGGTTTTAAATATATATTTAACTCTTTAATTCATCTAGAAATTGTTTGGTATACTGTGAGAACTATGAATGAAAAGGGACTTACTTGCCAAATTATTTCTGTTATGCCAGATTTATGTATTGATTTAGACCAAATATTCTTCATTAAAACAGAAATTATTTAATCTAATTCTTCCATTCACCATATATTTTATCCACCAAACTTTGAACCAGTCACTGACTTAGACACTAAGACAGGAATTCTTTTGTCAGTTTGGTGAAGCCTGTGGATTTCTTCCTCAGAATAATGTATTTAAATGTATAAGATAAATATACAGGATTACAGAGGAAACAAATTACATTGAAATACAGTTTTCAAAATACTTTTAAAAAATCGTGACAGAGTAATATATGTGTTTCTTTACTTAAACATCATAACACAATCCAGCAGCAAGTCTAATGACTACCGTAGTGTCAGAGCAGTGATGAGCTTAAGATATTTTAAAATGTCTGCAACAACCTATAATGTGATATAAAAACATCTAGGATTGGCAAAGTCACAGGTCTTGCTGACTCTATTGTGTCTTGTTGTCTATATTCATGATTGAAGGACATGCTAAATTTCTGTTAGAGGTTAGTGAAAATGAAGATGTTTTCTTTTTTCTATTCAAATTACCAGCCCCATGAATTCCAATTCCATTGAAGAACTCTTGAGTTGGAGAGATGCACAGATGAGCAAAATGTGGTCACTGTTCCCAAAGAAATTACATTCCAGTGACAGGCAAAAGAAACACAAGCAAGAGAGTCTACAACTGCAGTCCCCAACCCCTGGGCTGTGGACTGGTACTGGTTTGTGGCCTGTTAGGAATGGGGCTGCACAGCAGGAGGTGAGCGGGCAGGCCAGAAGCTTCATCTGTATTTACAGCCCCTCCCCATCACCACCTAAGCTCCACTTCCTGTCAGATCAGCAGCAGCATTAGATTCTGCATTACGGAGAGTTGTATAACTATTTCATTATATATTACAATATAATAACAATAGAAATAAAGTGCACAATAAATGTAACATGCTTGAATCATCCCCAAACCATCCCCTATCCACTGGTCTGTGGAAAAATTGTTTTCCATGAAACCAGTCCCTGGTGCCAAAAAAATCTGGGACCGCTGGTCTAAAAGATGCCAGATTTTGTTGAATGGGCTGAAACAGTATGGCAAAGAGTTTACAAAGATGGAAGTAATTTGAGTCTGCCCTGGAGGAACATATTAAGTCTTGTGGTCAATAGGAAAGAACAATTAAATATGAGTAGTAGGAGTGGAGGGAAGGTGGAGAGAAGAAAAGATGACCTCAGTGACCTGTATAATCTCTTTCCCTAGCCCGACCACTGCATAATCAGAAGTAGCTGTGTTTTTAAAAGCCTGGCCATCGCTAAAAATGAAAAAATTGGAAAAAGTAGGTACTGTTGTCTGGGGTGCATGGTGGACATGACAAGTAATTTCTTTTCCAGGCCACAGAAAAGTCTTCTCTTCCTAGAGGATAGAATTATACTATAGAGTTGTGAGCTGAAATCTAGCCCCATTAATGGGACCTAGGCTGGTGAGAAAGGAAAAGTAGTATAACAGGAAAAATAGGGACTTTGCATCATCGGATGGACCTGTGCCTGAGCTGGCCATTTACCCATGAGTTTTGGGCCAGTGATGTAATCTGACGTGATCAGTCTTTTCTAAGGAAGATTTTTATACTTCTGCATTAATTTCCAGGGAGTAGAGGGGAGTGAAAAGCTGGGATGAGGATATTATTAAGACTTCAAGGTTTGAGAAGATAACCCACCAGTGGAGGAATGACTTAACCCATCAGTGGTGTCCTCATCAGGAAACTGGGTGTGTGTTGTTCTGTTTCTTCGTGGCTCCCTCTTCCCCTTTGGGATGAGGGATAAACCTGTCCACACAAACACATTCTCCTTCTCCATGTGATAAGCAATCTGCTGGCCTTGACCCTGCAATCGAGGGAGTGAAGGGGAGATTTGCTGTTGTTTATGCTCTCCCTGCTATGTGCATGTATGTTGTGTGTGTATGTGTGTGTGTGTGTGTGTATCAGCCAAAGCTCATCCAGGAGACAGAAATTGCACCAGTTATCTGAAAAGAGAATTTAATATGAAGAATTGTTAACTAAGTATGAAGTTGTTACCTAGGTAACTGAAAGGATAAAGGAGAACTCAGGAGTATCACAGAGGTAGCAACTGCAAGAAGCAGCTACCACCACAGGGCTGGGGGAACAGGAGGAAAAGGCTGGATTATAACTTAGAATTTGGAGGACAGCCCATGAGGAGAGGGGTGCCGCTGGGGTGGGGGTGCTGCTGTGGCAGGTGCAAGGGGAGTGTGATGAGGTGGTTCCACAAGTGTCAAAAAAAAGCTGTAAACTGGATTCAGCTGCTTCTACAGGAAGGAACCGGCACTGCCAGGGTGACGGAGCAAGTCTGGATGATGCTCAGAGGAACAAGAAGTAGACAGGAAGCCGATAGTTTCCTCCTTTCCCTCTGGCATCTCTCTTTCTCTCTCTCTCTCTCTCTCTCTCTCTCTCTCTCTCTCTCTCTCTCTCTCTCTCTCTCTCTCTCTCGTGCCCCTGTTGGCAGATCCTAGCAGGGAGCCGCTGACAAACCATGCAGTCCCTGCTCTGGCATCTCACAGCTGAGTTGAAAAGGGATTTGGAGCCAAGAAACAATAGTGTAATAATTGGCCCAGGGAGTGTGTGTGTGTGTGTGTCCATCCGTGCGGCGCTGGCAGCGAGCATGCGTGTGGAATAGGAGTGGGAGAAAGAACGGTCACCTCCACTTCTACTCCAATTTTACCAATATTAAAGCATTTGATTCTTATGTGACTGCTGTGTTTATTTTTATAATTGGTTAAAAACACAAAAGGAAGAATAGTTTCATTAACCCCATCACAAACCCCAACATATTTCTTACCTGGAAGCTGTTTTCTGTGAGAATAAAATTTAAAAACATAAGTAAAATGCCTAACACAGTTCCTTGCACAAAGTAGGAAATGAACAAATGCAAGGTCACTTTCTCTCCTCACCCCTCAGCCCTTGTACAACTGATACGTGGGATAGAGAAAGAAATTTCTCCAAATGAAATAATTATATATACATAAATAAAAATTAAATAGTTGATAGAGAGAGAATGTTTACAAAAGCTGTTCACATCTATTTATTTCCTTTAATTCTCTCAATAACCTTACATGTAAAATATTTATTCCCATTTTACAGACAAGAAATCTATAGCCCAGAAAAGTTGGTAAACTGGCCCAAAGTCAAACTGAACTAAGGTCAGGCAGCTGAAATATATACTTAACTCTGTACCAGTGTTTCTGAAGTGTGGTCCTTTTACCACTCGACTCAGAAATACCTCTGACATTTGTTAATATGCATATTTTTCTGAATTTTGCCCTAAATCTATGGATTCAGAATATCTGGAACTCTCCAGGACTTTGTATTTTTCACAAGCTCCCCAGATAATTGTCTTTCACAATGAAGTTGGAGACTCATTGTCCTATACCACATGTCTCTCTAATTGGTAATAAAAATGTATTTTGGAAAAATTCCTTTAATTGATTCCCTGATGGCTAAGATACTACTTCTGACATGACTCTTACCAATTGCAATATCTTTATAGATATTAATTTAAGTAATTCTCAAAGTGTGGTCCTGAAACAGCAGCCTCAGGACCCCATGGGGACATGTTGGGAGTGCAAATTCTTAGACTGCAACAGACATGGGGAGGTGAGTGGAGGGGCCTCTGGGTGATACTGGCGCAAACTAAATTTTGAGAGCTGCAGTTGTAGATCAGTCTTCTAGTAACTATCTTTTCAACTCCTTGACCTCCTTTCTTTGGATGGCCAACTCTCCCACCTATTCATCTGCACATAGTATTGGTTATACCCTTCTACACCCTGTCCTCACCAATAACTGTACCCTCTCTATACTCACTATTTCTCTACCCTATTCTGCAACCACCACTTTCTACCTTTCCAGATCATTCTCTCCAGTACTTGAAGTCCAACATCTCTTCAAGCCCATGGGAACCTCCAATCCATTGATTCTATCTCCTTTTCACTCTCCTTACCCACACATATTGGTCCCCCTAACTAGATACTTTGGTCCATTATTAGATTCATCTTCTTGCATATACCCTCAATTTCCTTACCTCTGTCCTTTTATTGTGCTACTCCTGTCAAATTCCCAGTGCTGGTTACATCCAATGCTCCGCCTATTCTGAGCTTGCTCACACACAGTGGAACACCAAGAGAAAGACAGAACCCTGCTGACAGGTCTCACATCGACCTTGCACCATAGCTCTTCTGTACCTACATTCATTCCTTAGATAATCTCACTCATTCCCATGGCTTTCAATACTCTCTATAGACCAACCATTCCCAAATTTATATCTCCATCCCAGAGATATCCTCAAACTCCAGAATCATTCAAAATCCAAAATCTTCACTTGCATACGTACTGAGGCTCTCAAGCTTCATATCTCCGAAACCCCTGATTCCACCTCCTTCCCGAGCCTGCCCCTACCACCGGGCTTCTCCTTCGTGGGACGTGGCAGTTCCAGGCTTGCAATCGTTCAGGCTAACGACTTGGAGATCATCCTTCATTCCTCTCTTTTCTCAAACTCCACATCAAAAAGCCCCATCAGCATCACTTTTAAAATATATTCTGAATCTGACAACTTCGTCCCATTTCCATCACTATGATATTAGTCCAGGACATCAATATGTCTCACCTGGATTATTTTACAAGAGCTTTCCAAATAATTACCTTGTTTCTGCCTTTGTCTTGCCCCTGCCCCTGATAGCAGCCCAAGTGATCGCTTTTGAAACAGGAAGACTGATCTTGTCAACTCTCTGCTGAGAACTTTCCATTGGCTTCTCATCTCTCTCAGTGCAGGAGACAAATTTCTTACAAGGCTCTGTGTGATTGGCCTTCTCTTCCTCTCGGACCCTGCCTGCCACCACTGTCCTCCCTCCCTCCACTCCTGCCACTGTGAGCCTTGCCTCTCCTGGAACACACCAGCCATGCTCTCATCCTGGTGTCTTGGACCTCATCCTTCAAGTCTCTGCTCAAATGTCACATCAGTGAGGTCTTCTCCGACCACCCGAATACACAGCCAGCCCCTCAGATTGAGTACTTATTATTGTCCCTATTTCCCTGCTTCATGACACATATCACCATTGGGACATTTTGTTTATGGCATACTCGTTTATTCATTTAAGTTCCATGACATTAAGGACTGTTTTCTCCACTGTTATATTCAGCACACATTGAACAGTGCCTAGTACATACTACACATCATATTTGCCTATTAAAGTTTGTTGAATAAATAAATTAGCTTTTGAAATTGGGAGATTTTTGCACAAAAACTTGTATATCTCTTTTTTAGAAAAACACACCCACACACAAGATGTGGTAGCCATGGACCCATAGTTCCTCTGCATCGACTGGGGCCTGCAGCTGAGGCAGGACTTGCATCTTGGACAGTGTGAGCCCTCTGGTTTCCAAGGGCCCCCCTCACTCTCCTGCTAGCCTAACCATCAGAGGCACTTGCGGGTTTTTTTCTGAGGGTTTTTTCTTCTTTGTTTTTGGCTTAAATGACAGATATTTATTATCTCACAGGTACTTGGGTTTTTGAGAATCAGCTCTCAACTTTTAGCCTTTGAAATCCTACGAAGAACAAGCTCAATTGCTCCCGCTTCTCCTATGCCTGAGTCGCACTGGGGTGGGAACAGCTGAGATGGATTAACCACACTCAAGCCAGATGACAGGGACACACAGAACAATCCACCCAATGGCAATATAAGGATTCTGCTCTATGTAGCCACAGCTGACTGCAGTAACTTAGTAAGAAAATAAATAAACAGCCCTTACACATTGACCACCATGTCTGGCCCCAAAGCACTTCAGTGCTGTGAAACAAGAGGAGGGACTCTAAGCTGTGTGCAGTTCAAATCCTGTCTCTGCCATTTAGAGACGGTTGGCTTTAGGCAAATGTTTCAATTTCTCAGTTTTCTCATCTGTAATATGGGGACTATAATAATATCCACCTCATACAGCTCTTGCAAGGCACTTAAAAGAGTGCCTGGCCAACAGTCACTCAGTAAGGGTAGCTATTATATCAGATTTGTATCCCCTCCTCTCTCCCCCAGTAGACTGTAAGCTCCTATCAAAGTCAGGGATGATGTTCTCCATTCTTGAATCCTCTGTGCCCACAGCTGTGATTCTCAGGGTAGTGGGTTGGGAGTGATCCTAAATTGCTGGGATTGGAAGAGGCTGTTTCAAGTTATAAAAGGGGATTTCTTTCCTGCTTTTCTGAAACCTGCCTGTGCCCAGGGGAGTCTGTTGCGTATTTTCCAACAACCACATTTTCAATGATTTAGGGCTCTGGAGTCAGACTGCCCAGGCCTGAATTCTGACTCCATCACCAGCTGTATGACTTTAGGCAATTACTCTGCCTCCCCGTGCCTCAATTTCTCCATATATAATATGAAAATAATAATAGCACCTTTCACCTAGGACTGAGTGAGGATTAAATGAGATGATGCTGGCAATGTCCTTCACGATAGCAAATCCCAACTGTGTTAGCTGCGCTGCGGCATGGAGGGTTCCTAAGGGCATGTCAGGGCAAAACCAGGGTAGAGGTGTTGACCAGCAGCATGATGGAATCTCTGCTTGGCAACTGCTACTCTTTAGAAAATACTCAATTTATCTGAGACTTGGATTTTCATCTGTGAAAAAAGAGTGATAATGTCTTATTTGAGTTGCAAGTTCTGATGAAAGAAGGCAAGAACAAGCCCTCATCCAGGGATCAGCATATGAGCGGAGCTCAAAAACTAATAGCCACGTTTATGATTAGAAACTAACCACAGAATCAAGGAATTTCAGAGCTGACAGTGACTTTGACATTTCCATGTTTCACAGTTTATGGGAAAGAAAAGCAGAGAATCAGGCTGTACCTGGTCTCCTGTACCCTAATTCCCACCTCAGTCTACAGAACGAATCCTGACCTTTGTAAGATGGAATTTAAAAAACTTCACCCAGGGTTCCAGAACACTGTGAGATTAAAACCCTACCAGATTCATCCAAGTGCACTTAACATTTTCATCTCATGAGTTGTGACATGGATATATAGTTTGCCTGAGATTACAGAGTTTGGCTTTGTGACAATGCATTACTTTTTGCTCATATTGGCCAGTGGCATGATAGAAGAGAGAAGTTTGGGCAAACTAATCAAGTGATGTGAATTGAATAGCGTAACGGTTAATTTTATGTGTCAACTTTGCTGGGATAAGAGATGCCTAGATAGCTGGTAAAACATTATTGCTGGGTGTGTCTGTAAAGGTGTTTCTGGAAGAGATTAGCATTTGAATAAGTAGACGGGGTAGAGAAGATCTGCCCTCATCCATGTGGGTAGGAGTCCTCCAATCCACTGTGGATTCAAATAGAACAAAAGCATGGAGGAAGGGCAGATTCTCACTCTTTCTTCTTGAGGGGAGACATCCATCTTCTCCTGCTGTCAGACATCCATGCTCCTGGTTTTAGGGACTTCGGACTCCAGGACTTATACCAGACATCCTGTCTACCTGAGGAGGAGAAAACTAAGAAGCATTTGTGAAGTTCACAGTCCAGAGGCATAGGTTTGATAAAAGACTGACACCTGATCGTAGGACTACAGAATGTTTTCTGTACCCCCCACAACTTACCACCACATTACTAAAGGCCTATTTACAGTAGTTCCTCTTACACAGTACATCATGTCCAACTATAAGGAAAAAATTACAAGACATATTAAAGGGCAAAAAACACAGTCTGAAAGACAAAGCAAGTATCGGAACCAGACTCAGATATGTCAGGAATATTGAAATTATCAGACTAGAATTCAAAATTATAAGTAACGTGCTAAGGGCTCTAATGGATAAAATAGACAGCATGCAAGAATGGATGGGTAATGTAAACAGAGAGATGGAAATTCCAAAAAAGAACCAAACAGGACTGCTAGAGATTGGAAACACTGTAACAGAAATGAAGAATGTCTTTGATGGATACTGCTGAGAACAGAATCCCTGAGCTTGCGCATATCTCAGCAGAAACCTCCAAACTGAAAAGCAAAGAGAAAAAAAGACTGAAAAATAAAAAAACCCAGAATAGAATAGAACACGTACGAGCTGTGGCACAACTACTAAAGATGTAAATAGGCACAATGGGAATCCCAGAAGCAGGAAAGAAAGAGGAAGGAAAAGGAGAAATACTTGAAACAATAATGGCTGAGAATTTCTCCAAATTAGCGTCAGACAAAACCCCACATATCCAGGGAGCCCAGAGTTTCACAGTTGATGGGAAAGAAAAACAGAGAATCAGGCTGTACCTGATTGTCCCAAGCGGGACAAATGCAAAACAAACAAATAACGATAACAACAACAACAAAAACACTACACCTAGGTATGTCATATTTAAACTGCAAAAAATCAATAATAAAGAAAAAATCTTAAAGGAAGTCAGAGGGAAAAAACTTACCTATAAAGAAGCAAAGATAAGAACTATATCTGACTTCTCAGAAATCATGCCCTGCAAGAAATGTTCAAAGAAGTTCTTCAGAGAGAAAAAAAATTACATAGGTCAGAAACTCATATTGACATATATATATAAAAAAAAGGAATACCAAAAGAGAAGGAATAAGTGAAGGTAAAATAAAAACTTTTATTTTTCTTATTTTTTTCTTGAAGATGAGGTCTCACTCTGTCATCCAGGCTGGAGTTCGGTGTCATGATCACAGCTCACTGCAGCCTGAAACTCCTGGGCTTAAGTGATCCTCCCTCCTCAGCCTCCTGAGTAGCTGGGACTACAGGTGTGAGCAACCACACCTGGCTAATTTTCTTATTCTTAATCGATCTAAAAGATGGCAATTTGTTCAAAATAATAGCAGCATTGTATTCAATTATATATAAATATATAATGATATATTTATATATGTTATATAAACACATAGTATATACTTTCTAACTCATTCAATGAGGTCAGAATCATCTTAATACCAAAAGCAAGCAAACTCATTACAAGAAAGTAAAACTACAGACCAATATCTCTCATGAACATACATGCAAAAATCCTCAACAAAAATATTTGCAAACCAAATCCAACAATGTATAAATAAATCCCACTACAACCAAGTAGGATCTATCCTGGCTATACAAGACCAGATCAACATTTGAAAATTAAGTAATATAATCCATCACACCAACAGACTAAATAAGAAAAATTACATGATCATATCAATAGATGCAGAAAAAGCATTTGACCAAATCCAACGCCCATTCATGATAAAAAGAAAAAAAACTCACAGTAAAATAGGACTAGAGAAGAACTTTACCAACTTGATAAAGAATGGTCTACAACAAACCTACACCTAATACCATATTTGATGGTGAGAAACTTGAAGTTTTCCCACTAAGATTAGAAACAAAGCAAGGGTGTTCCCTCTCACAACGTTTTAACATTTTACCAGAAGTTCTAGCTAATTCAATAAGACAAGAGAAAGAAATTAAAGATATAGTGATTGAGGAGGAAAAAATAAAACTGTCCATCTTATTGTTTATGTAGAAAATCTAAAAGAATTGACAAATAATTCCTGAAACTAAAAAGCAATTATAGCAAAGTTGCAGAATACAAGATTAATATACAAAAGTTAATTGCTTTCTCATATACCAGCAATAAACAAGTGGAATTTGAACTGAAAAGCACATTACTATTTACATTAGCACCCCCCAAAATGATATACTTGTGTATAAATCTAACAAAATGAGCACATGATCTATATGAGAAAAACTGCAAGACTCTGATGGACAAAATCAAAGAAGAACTAAATAAATGGAGAGATATTCCATGTTCATGGATAGGAAGACTCAATACTGTCATGATGTCAAGTCTTCCAACTTGAGCTATAGATTCAATGCAATCCCAGTCAATACCTTAGGAAGTTATTTTGTAGATACCCAGAAACCAATTCTAAAGTTTATATAGAGAAGCAAAAGATCCAGAATATCCAACACAATATTGAAAGACAAGATCAAAGTTGGAATACTGACACTACCTTATCTCAAGATTTACTACAAAGTGACGGTAATCAAAACAGTGTATATTGGGTAACAAAAACCAACGAATCAATGGAACAGAATATAGAGTCCAGAAATAGACCCACATAAGTTAAATCAACTGATATTTGAAAAATGAGTAAAGGCAATGCAGTAGAGCAAAGATAGTCTTTTTAACAAATGATGCTGGAACAACTAGACATTCACATGCAAAAAAAAAAATGAATCTGGACACTGATCTTACAACCTTCACAAAAATTAATTCAAAAGGGATCACAGACCTACAAAACTATAAGACAATAGAACTCCTAGAAGATAACATAGGAGAAAATGTAGATAACCTTGAGTTTGGTGATGACTTTTTTGATACAACACCAAAGGTGTGACCCATAATCTGGATTTCATTACAATTAAAAACTTCTGTTCTGCGAAAGACACTGTCAAGAGAATGAACAGAAAAGCCACAGACTGGGAGAAAATATTTGCAAAAGACATACCTGATAAAGAACTGTTACCCAAAATATCCAAAGAATACTTAAAACTTAACAGTAAGGCGGAAAAAAAACAACTAAAAAATGAGCCAAAGACCTTAAAAGATACCACACCAAAGAAGATATACAGATGGCAAATAAGCATAAGAGAAGATGATACACATCATATGTCATCAGGGAAATGTATATTTAAAGAACAATAAGATACCGCTACACACCTACTAGAATAGCCAAAATCTGGAACACTGACAACAAAAAATTCTGGTGAGGATGTGGAGCAGTAAGAGATGTCATTCATTGCTCATGGAAATGTAAAATGGTGCAATCACTTTGGAAGACAATTTGGCAGTTCCTTACAAAACTAAACACACCCTTACCATGCAATCCAGCAGTTACGCTCCCTGGTATTTGCTCAAAGGAGTTGAAAACTTACGTTCACACAAACCCTGACCACATGTGTTTATGGCAGCTTTGTTCATAATTATCCAAACTGGGAAGCAACTAACATGTCCTTCAGTAGGTAAATGGATAAATAAACTGTAGACATCTAGACAATGGAATATTATTCAACACTAAAACAAGATTTAAGCCACAAAAACACATGGGGAAACCTTAAATGTATATTCAAAGTGAAAAAATCCAATCTAAATATGCTACATACTGTGTGATGCCAACTATATGACATTCTGGAAAAGGCAAAATTATGCAGAAAGTAAAAGGACCAGTGGTTTCCAGGAGTTAGAGGAGAAGAGAGAGATGAACAGCCAGAACACAGAGGATTTTTAGGACAGTGATTCTGTGTGTTACTATAAATATGACAGATACATTTCATTATGTATTTGTCCAAACCCATAGAATGTACATCACCAAGAGTGAACCCCAATGTAAACAATGGACTTTGGGTGATAATAATGTGTCAATGTAAGTTTATCATCTGTAACAAATGTACCACCTTGGTCAAAGATGTTGCTGTTAGGAGAGGCTGTGTGTCGGGCAGGGGGAACAGTGTATATTAGAAATCTGTACCTTCCCCTCAATTTTACTGTGAACTAAAACTGCTATGAGAAATAAAGTCTATTAAAGGAAAAAACAAAAACAAAAAACAAAAATACCCACGTGAGCTCCACTCTAGATCAATTGAAATGGAATATGTGGGAGACAGGGCTCTAGCACTGCTATTCTTTTAAGTTCCCCAGATGACCCTATGGGCAACCAGGATGAGCGGCATTGTGATATACCAGTGGTTCTCGAAATGTGGTTCCCTGGCAAGCAACCACAGCATTGCCAGGGAATTATTAGAAATACAAAACCTCAAGCCCCAAGCCCAGCCTTCTGAATTGGAAACTCTGGGAGTGTGAGCCAGAAATCTGTGTTTCAATAAGGCTTCTTTGTCAGTGGTCCCCAGCCTTTTTGGCACCAGGGACCGGTTTCTTGGAAGACAATTTTTCCATGGACCGGGGGGCAGGGTGTGTGGGAGGAGGGATGGTTTTGTGATGATTCAAGCGCATTACCTTTATTGTGCACTTTATTCCTATTATTATTACATTGTGATATATAATGAAATAGTTATATAACTCACCATAATTCCGACTCAGTGGGAGCCCTGAACTTGTTTTCCTGCAACTAGATGGTCCCATTGTGGGGGTGATGGGAGACAGTGACGCCCAAAGTGTGTTACTTATGTCCAGTCTACTCCGTAATCTCGTTTTGGTTGCTGTCACTGCAGAAAACCCTGCTCCACAAAGACAGGATTTTGGAAACGGAAGCAGCTGTTTCAGTGCTTTTTGTGGCAATCTGAGGATATTCCACCTTGACTTTGATCCAGAATGTGTGGAAATTTGAAGTTGTCTCAAACATACTTTAAAGGCCACCATCATTTAGGATCTCAAGCAGTTGATCCTCTTCTAGCATGGACAAAGTCGATTCACCTGGCTTATTCACAAATGGGTCATGGATCCATTCCTTCCCAGTTCGGGGGTCTTTTGTAGTTGGGAAGTAATGCTCAAACTTTTTGGAAAGCTGAGATAGGTGATCATGCACCAGCTGGGAGAAAGAAGGCCCTGGCTCAGTCTCTCTCAAAATCTCTTGTAATGTTTGAAACATGTCAAAAATCCCAATGTTCACTCGTTGCCCCATAATTCCAGTTTGACTTCCAACGCAGCCACTTTACCTGCCGACTTGAACACAGCTGTTGTTCTCCCCTGAAGTGACAGATTGAGTTCTTTGAGCAAGTTGAATATGTCACACTAGCAAGCAAATTTTGCAACCCATTCTGTGTTACTGAAATGTGCTGCCAGTGGTGACTATTTTTCTAAAAGAAATCTCTGGAGTCTCATAACTCAAAAACTCTGACCAGTGAACCTTTAGAAAGCCATCTCACTTCTGTGTATAAGAGAAGACGTGTGTGCTCTGCGTCCATCTCCTCACAAAGCTGCACAAACAGATGTAAGTTAAGGGCATGTACTTTAATGTGGTTGATAATTTTAATCACATCCTGCAAAACGTTGTTTAGTTCAGGTGACATTTTTCGGCTAGCCAGCATTTCTTTATTGATGACACAGTGCGTAGACTCACATTCAGAAGTGACCTCCTTGACCCAAGTAGTGAAACCAGAAAGCCATCCAGTCATGGCAGCCGCTCTGTCCATGCATATATCCACACAAAATGACCAATTCAGTTTTCCTGAGATGTAATCATTCAAAGACTTGAATAGTTCTGCAGCTGTGGTGTTGATTGGCAAAAAAAGTATACATAACATATCCTTGTGCACATCCTCCTGAAAAACATATCACACAAAAACAAGCATTGTTGCTTTTTTGTCAACATTGGTAGATTCATTGACCTGGATTGCATACCATGGTGACTCGTTAATCCTCTCTAACAATTGTGCCTCAATATCCTCTGCTATTTCATCAACTCATTTAGTTATGATGTTAGCTGAAAGAGGAACACGTGCCACCTTTTGAACTGCAGCCTCTCCTAAAAATTCATGGCAAATGTCCTTAGCAGCAGGCAGGATCAACCCTTCACCAAGAAATAATAAAAGGCTTCTTAGCTTTAGCAATGCAGTTAGCCACTAAGAATGATGCTCTCAGTGCAGACACATTTGATGAAGTGGTGGCCTTCAATAATTGCTTCTGTTCTTCATGTTCATGGGGTTTTTTTTTTTGAAAAACTCCAAAGGCTTTTCTTTTAACACAGGGTGCTTGGTCTCCATGTGGCAAAGCAGTTTTGAAGTTTTCGTGGCTTCATTGTATAGCCGGTTGCCACATAGTATACAAGTGGGCTTGGAGAACGTGAATCACCTGTTGCAATGAACCCGTAATTTAAGTAGGACTTTTGGTATTTTCTTTTAAATGCAGCTTTCATTTTGTGGGCAGTCTTAGAGTCTTCTGCTGTCTCATCATTGGGTCTTTCTGCCTTTTCAAAGAAGCTCTCCAGCAACATTTTCTTTTTACTCAATTTTGCTAGTGTTAGCTTGTGAGCTCACCAAAACTGTGACCGAGACAAGTGTGCAGTACAGGAAAGAGGCTCGGACGGAAGTGGCAAATAAAATAATTGGAGGCAGCACAACTCAAATATGGATTTGACTTAAAGCCTACCCCAGTAGCTTTATATGTCTGCCACTCAGATGAATTTATTGGTCTGTCAGCAACTTTTCATGGATTAGTCGTAACTGCTGCTGACTCATAGCCGTATTCCCACCAGCTCCACCTCATACACACAGCTCTCAGACGGCATTAGATTTTCGTAGGAGGTACACGTAGTTCCCTCCATGAAAGTCCGATGCGGTGCGCTACAGGGAAGTATGCTGACTGACTGACAGGGCAGAGGGCGTGAATGCGAGGAGACAGGTGTTGCTAACACAGGAACTTTGCTTGCTACCCTGGTTCCTACGCCTGGTGCAGCCTATTCCAGTGGGCCAGTTGGTGATTCGCAGCACCTCAGGTGGACACCCTTTGGTATCTGAATGCAAGCAAGTGAGAATGTTGGTAATGATCTGGTAAAGAAGGCTGGCGTAGATTCTACAAACGTCATCCAGGGCTTTATTACCCGATCCTTCATCTTGCCTAGGATTTACTCCTTATTACACTACTTTCTGAGGGAAACAGCATAGACACCCCAAGCACTCACTTCTGTTGAGAACTAGCAAGCCTCATCCCCTTAGAACCTCTGCTCCCAGTCTCTCAGCCATGAACTCTCAGGGTAAATACCCACCATCTTTTGTCCCAACACTCTGCAAGGGATATGACAAACAAAGGGGTTGTAATCAAATTGAGAAGTGTCGGGATAAAATTCTCTAATAATAACTAGATATCATCATAATGTTATTGACTACTTCTCAGAGAGGAACACTTTAATCATATTAACCTTACACACACAGTCATCCCGTGGTATCTTTAGGTTCCAGGACCACCCTTGGATACCAAAACTTGTGCTCAAGTCCCTTATATAAAATGGTGTAATATTTGCATATAGCCTACACACATCCTTCTTTATACTTCAAAGCATCTCTAGATTACTTCTAATACCTAATATTATGCCAACACATCACTTCATTCACATGGATTCAAATGGTACTCAGCACACAGCAAATTCAAGTTTTACTTTTTGGAACTTTGTGACCATTTTTTCCCCTGGTATTTTTGATCCACAGTTGGTTGAATCCATGACATGGAACCCACAGATATGAAAGGCCGATTGTATTACCTATATAAACTTCCAACCACACTGAGGTATTATTGTCCCCTTTTTACAAAGGGGAAAGGCAGAGGCTTAGTCAAGTTACTAAAGGCCACATGACAGTAGCAGCAGAGCTGGGGGTTTGGAGTCAAGTGTCTACACTGCCTGTCTTAACCGCTGCACTATACTGCCACAGGTATTAGAAGAATCAGACTCTAGTCCTGGCTAAACAATCACTCTCTTGGTGACCTTGGATGAGTCCCTTCTCTCTGGGCCTCAGTTTGCTATTTTCTCAGTGAGTTTGTCTGACCATACCGATGGGGACCATACCAGGGGCCCCAAATTCCTGGAAGCCATGGAGTTACTATAAAAAATTGACAAATCCGTCTGTATACCAAGCACTGTCTGCGACTCATACCTATATGCAGTACTGTTTTTTAAATGTATTTGGAGGATTGTGAATCATTCATTCCTCAGCAAAAATTTACTGAGTGCCTACACTAAGCTAGACCCTCTACTAAGTGCTTGATACAGTGGGAACAACCCCATCACCATCCCTTCCTTCAACAAAGCAAGAGACTAACATGAACACATAGGTAAATGTTGAAATAGAAATTTCTGAAAGTGCTATGAAGAAAGTCATCTCTCTATGAGCAGACTAAGGCATGGGGAGGCTACTTCATTAGCTTGGTGGTCAGGGAAGGCCTCTCTGAGTTGGTGATGATTAAACTGAAACCTGAAAGGTGAAAAGGAGCCAGCCAACTGCATGGGAGAAAGACTCCTAGCAGGGAAAACAGTAAAAATGCCCTAAGGCTATTGAATTTAAACAAGTTTATTCCTAAACACTAAAAATAAAACTACTATTATCTGAGGGTCAGGGAAAATTTTTTAAGATAAAAAGAAGTCTATACATATATTGTTCAGGGTAAATAATTCTAGTTTCTATAATAAACAAGCTCCAAATCTCCGTGGCTTAACACTGAGGTTATTTCTTGCTTCTATCATAGACCAATGTGAGTGGATAGCAGACCTCTGCTCCATGCAGTCATTCAGGAACCCAGGGTTTTTCCAGCATATGGCACTGCCATACTCTAGGACACACCTGTTCTTAACTATCTCAGCCTGGATGTACATTTTCTCCACTCACATTCAATTGATAAGAAACAGCCACTTGGCCCCACTTAGAAGCAAAAGATCTAGAAAATACAGTCAAGCACACTATTAGAAATGTCTAACCCAGGTGTCAGAGAGCACAGGCACTCTCTGCCTCGACATGTAGCCAGGCAATTTGCAAAAGAAATACAAATGGCCAATGAGTATATGAGAAATGTTTAATAAAATTAGAAATCATGAAAATGTATATTAAGATAGAAATAATGACTTTCTCATTTAAAAATTGGCCATTTTTTTAAATGTTAGAAATAGCAAATATATAGGAGCCAAATGTCCATTAATAAGGAATAGTTTTAAAAGATTGTGGTACATCAATTCTTCAAATACTATTTAATTGTTCAAAAGAGTCATCTATACGTATCGTCATGGAGAGATGTTTGAGATATGTTGTTACATTAAAAAGGAAAGCAAGCAATAGAGCATATGTATAGTCCGATCCCATTTATAATCAAGTACATGCAATGTAAATGCATAAGAGCATGTTCTAGAAGGATGCTCACCAAATTTTGACAGAGGTCCCTCTGGGTAGGGAAATTGGATGGGAAGATGAGGGGAAGAGATGCAGAGAAGGATGAGGCTTTCTTCTTTTTACTCTCAATAATTCTAAATTATTGGTTTATTTTTTAATATGAGCATTAGTGTTTTTGGAATTAAAGGAGAATAAAAAAAAAGAAAGAACAGCCCAGAGTTGAGAACAGTATAGGGAAATTGACATTATCATATCCCACTGGTGAACACATAAATTGGCACAACTTTCTGGAGGGAAATTTGGGAGTCTATGTATCAAAAATTTGAAAAGCATGCATACCACCTCTAAGAATTTAATCTGAGAAATATTATGTATGCATACATAAGTTTAGCCCCAAAGAAGAAAAAATAGTTGTAAAAGATTATGGCACATCCATTCTGTAAAATACTATGTAACTGTCCAAGAGAATCATCTACACATACTGTCATAAAAGATGTTTGAGATATATAGTGTTAGGAGCAAAAAGAAAAGCAAGCCATATACTATATTATTTGTAATAGCAGAACATTAGGAATAACAGCAATATCCAATAATAATCTATCAATGGAATCAAATACGATTCAGGTATTTAAAGTAATGTTATAGAATTTCCAGTGACATATAATTTCCACTAATTGAGTAGGTTTTAAATTAAAATCTCTCTTTGGTTTATTGCTATATAGAATATGCATGTAAGATACATTTACTATACTGTATATGTATATATGTATATCTACATATATGTATATATGTAGTGTGTATGTGTGTGTAAGTAGATAGCTAGATAGATAATCTCCTCTGTCTACACTGACAAGAGTAGATGCATGTCAAAAAGATTGCACAGAGACCAAATATGGAGATTGCTCACTCATAGGTAATGAATATGGTAATAGCCACTTCACCTAAAACAACCAGTTTCCCTAAAGATAGGTTCTCTAAATATCTACCAGTAGTTTGCTAAAATTATCCCTCTTTCAGATGTTTCTTCTTATTTATAAAACATTGCAATTTTGATAAATCCTAATTAGATATACAAAAATAAATTAGAATTGCTTTTAAGTTAGAAGTACCTTTTTGTTGAGAGTACTTGCATGCCCAAAAGATGAAAAGACAAAGAGCAAGGTCCAAAAAGATGCAAAAGAGGATTGAATTTTAGGCAAATGCAAATTGGCAAATGATTCACGGAGAAACTTGTTTTAGCTGAACCAGATTGAGGCATATTGATCTGGGCACAGTAAGCCTATGGATGACTTTTTTTTTCTTTGTTAATTTTTTATTCTATTGTTATCTTTATTGTTTCTTTCTTTGTTTCCTTCATTTTCTTCTTTCTTTCTGCTTATCTACACCTTCTAATTTTCTGCAGAGATATCACTTTTATAACAAAGTAAAAAAAATGAAAGTTATTTTTTAAATAATAAAAAGAGATTACCACACTCTGGGCAAATCTGGACTCTAAGATCTATTCCAACTGTGACATCCTTTGATGAATTCAACAAGCAAGCTCCATCTGGTACCTACTGTGTGCTAAGGCTGAAGGTCAATGTCATCTGAGCATGCCCTCATCACCAAGAACCTAACAGTGAATACCAACAAGTGCGGCAAATCCCCCACTCCACTGCTGCCAAAGTCCTGGCTTGGTGGCCAGCCCCGGGGAGTGTTAACTCTGCCCAGAGAATCCATTTGGTTGACAGTATGCTGACTTCTACAGCTTCTACTACGTATCTGGGAGTCATTATACACCCTTCATTAGCATTGAAAAACCATCTGGTGGTCATTAGAAAGCAAACATTACATATAATACATGAGGCTCTAAAAACAATTTAATTAACATCAAGGTCTAGTCAAAACCCTCCAAATAAGGGGGATTCCCAGATAAGGGTCGTCTTTTCTTTCCCCTTTATCCCTATAGCAGATGAAGAATTATGTCAGGCTACCGGCCTGCCTGCTCCAGGCAATGCCCAGCACAAATTCAATCAGCTCAATTCCGAGGTAATTGGCCAAATGGCCATTTCTTTTAGGATTCTGTGAAGTTGAAGTTTTTCAACTTTTGATAGTTCTGTTTATAAGGGGAACAATACCCTGAAAATGCCACAGTGGGGGACAAAACTATACATTCCCCTGGCTGGCACACAAGTTTTCCATTCTGGGATTTAGTGTGATGCAGTTGAAAGAACTTTAAATTACGAATTACAAAATTGTATCCAGCTCTGCTTACTCTCTGTGTGATCTTGGACAAGTTGCTTAACTTCTCGGAGCCTCTCCCCTCCTCTGGTGAACGGGCAGACTCACCGGGGGTTTCGTGGATTCTACCTGACACAAATCGTCACGTCAATATTGGTTTTACCAACAGGCCAGTTTGGAATTACAGAATCGAAGTAGCCCAGGCTCCATGTAGCTTCCACAAAGCAGCATCTTGGAGGGTGAGGACTAGTCCTGAGAAAACTGTTTGGACTCCAGTGCTTTTAAATGACATGATCCAAGGTGCATTTGCCAGCATCCACTTTCCCAGAGGATCCAAATGAGGGTCCACGCATTCCACCTCCGACCTGTGTCCTGCCTCCATCCTCCGGAATCTGATCACTCACGCCAGTTATCTCTTTAAGGGTGCAACTGCATGCGAGAGCACACGGCGGACGTCAAGCTGGGCTCAAGAGTCCCCATCCCACACCCACCATCAAGTTCCTTCCTGGCCCCACACAAATATCTTTACTTAACTGGATTCATACTGGTCCTGGCTGGTCCTCAGGCACAAATTCTGGGCCCCTTTTCAGGAATTTTACTCTCTTCTCTACACATCCAAAGGGAATTTTTTAAACACCTAGTCTGTGCTGGGGACCCTGTTAGGATTGAGAATACAGTGTCTTAGGACATGGTTCCTTTCCTTCGGGAACTCACAGGTTAGTGGGAAGAACCAACATACTGGAAATGACAATCCAGTGCAAGGACACTGAGATGGAAAAGGCAAAGTGTGCCCTTCTCCCTCATCCCTCGCAGTGGCCCTGACACCAGCAGGACCAGCAACAGCAGCATCTCCTGGGATCCCGTTAAAAATGCAAAATACCAGGCCCCACCCAATCTACCGAATCCAAGTAGTCTGCGTTTTAAGAAGGTCCTATGTGACTCATGTCCACATTCAAGTTTGAGGGGCACTGCTGTAGAAAACTGAAGTAGGGTCACCATCCTGGTATATGTGAGACTGAGGGGTTTCCTGGAACATGGAGTTCACAGTGGTAAAACTGGGACAGACCCAGGCACACCAGAACAGCTAGTCATTCCAAACAGAAGGGTCACTGAGCTGTGACCTGAGGGTTAAGAAGCAACATCCAGCAACGAATGAAGCCTGAGATGACCACGGAGGAGTTAGGTATGTAGAAAAGGCTGAGGAGGGAGGTCAGTGTGGAGGTAGCCAATGTGGCTGGTATAGGTTTACAGCCTTGTTCCCAGAGGTCTAGCTTAGCATCATGATGTTTCAGTGCCTATCAGGGGAATGGGTAAGTGGGGTCAAATGATTTGGCTCAAAACCTTCCAACACACTTCAACGAGAATATGATATTATTCTAGTTCTTAATTTGTATATTAGGCATTCTGTTAAGTTTTCTTTGTATGCATATCCCAAAGTATTCTGCTGTTAAAAAGAAAAATAGTTTGGAAACCTCTATTGTAGAGAGAAGAGTAAGGCTTTATAACCGGGAAGACTTCTGGTTTAAATTCTGGTTCTTTTGTTTGCAGGCTGTGTGATCATAAGCAGGTAACATAAGTCCTCTGAGCTTCAGTTCATCTGTAAAGTGGGGCCATCTGGGAGGTCTCCAAGACCACCCTCAGATTCGGTAATTCACTAGAAGGGCTCACGAAACTCAGAAAAGCTGATATACTCATGGTTATGGTTTATTGCAGTGAAAGGCCATAAATTAAAATCACCAAAGGTACACAGGGCACAGTCCAGGAGAGATAAGTGCAAAGTTCCTGTTGTCCTCTCCCAGGGGAATCATATGGACAGTGCTTAATTGTCCCAGAAATTATATGTGACAACACAACAGCATTGCCAAAACCAGGGAAGCTCAGCCAAACCTTGGTGTCCAGGGTTTTTATTGGAGGTCAGTCACATTGGCATGGAGTACCTGCATGACTGTCCTTAACTACTCAGCCTTCAGCATCCCCAGAGGTCAAAAAGGCTGGGCCCCAGGAGAACAAAAACGGATGTTCACTTTAAATCACATTGTTAGTATAAACTGTCATCTAAACTATCTGGTATGGGCTAAAGTTTCAGTTACACAAAGACACTCTCACCAGGTAAGATATTCCAAGGGTTCAGAGGTTGTCTCTCAGGAGCTGGTCAAGAGCCAGGCCTTTCTTTGTAATGTGCAGGGTTTGGACACACTGAGTCTTCTGAATTAACCTTTTAATACATATGGGGATAATAACATTTACCTTGTAAGAGACAGATATGGGTATTCTGCAACATAGTAGGTGATGAATATAAGGAAGCTTTTTTAATTCCTTGAATAAGAAATACCTTTGCCAAAGCCTTTCCTACATGGTTCTACAACTTCATATGTTTTGCCTTTACATAGGCCCATCAAGGTCTTTTGCACTGGTAAATGTTCTGTTTAAGGCCCTTCCTCCAAGCCTTCCCCACAGACCAACCCCACAACAATATATTTTCTCACTCATCCTGGGAGCCACTCACAACCAACCACTCATGGCTAATTTTTTTTAAAAAGAAATATGTTATTTTTCTAAAAATAATGGATGCTTATTGTGAACTCAAGCAATGCAGAAAAAGCAGACACACAAAAAAACACACAACAAATTAAAACCATCTCACATGATCCCAGCCAAAACTAACCATAGTGTTTTAGATGAATATTGTTCCACATGTTTTTCTATATATAAATATAGATAGACAATAGATTAATAGAATCATGCTATAAGCAGTATTTTTTATTAAAGTGTTTAATGTTATTTGAATTTACCAAAACAAAGAAATTAAAATGAAATGGAAGGAATTGCTAATCTTGAAATGTTTCTGTATTATAATAGATATTTAAAAATACTTCTGATGTTAGGAAATAAAATTATGAAGATCATCATTAGAGATATTAGGCATTTTTCAACTAACAAGTTTCCATTGATTGACTCCCATAAGCAATGAAGCCATTAGCACGCTCACACTTCCTCCCACCAAGCCTCCCACCACCTCCTGATTTTTGTTAGTTAGAGCATCACTTTACACTGCCAAGGTTTGTAATATTTGCATTCTTCTTTGTAAGACTAATTCTCACAATTATTTAGCATTAGGTCTATATTTAAATGGATGCAATGCTCACCTTTATCACATTCTCCATTTCTGAGTTCTATGCTTTGATTCATCTTTTAAGTGACTCGAATTCATTTTCAAGTAATTTTTTTTCTAGTAAGAGCTCAGGGGTGCAATATTTCCTGAGTTATATGAGTTATTTAAGAATATCTGCCCATTGCCCTGTTCTTGAACAACATCTTGGTTATATCCGATATTCTTGAATCACAACTTCCTCCAAAAAATGTAGACATTGGTCTATTACCTTTGACTATTGAATAATGCTGTGGTTAGTCTTCTTGTCTCCTGCCTCTGTGAGTTACTTATTCTTCCTGGATGCCTGAAGAGCTCATTCTGTTTCCTGGAAATCCAGCAACTGAGCCAGGGTATGTCTCTGAATTACATGCTTTCTTTGCATAGGTGCTCTGCATCAAACTGTTTTGCAGCAGAGCAAGTTCTCTTAATCTGCAGAATCATGGATTTTTAAAAATTTCATCTAGTCTTTGCATGACTTTTGTATTGTATTTATTGCGTTCGCCAATTCAAGGACTTCAATTATGCACTGGTAACTCACAAAAATTTATATCTTTAAGCCAGACCTCTCCTCAAAATTCCAGAATTGTGCATCCAACCACCTCCTGTAACTCCACTTGAATTAAAAGCAAATTTAACATTCCCAATTCCAGACTCTGGTTCCCATCACCATCCTGCTCCTGCCACAGTCTTCCCAATCTCATAAGTGGGAATTTTATCCTTGCAGATGCTCAAGCTAAAACCCTTGCAGTTATCCTTGGCCTCTCTCTTGCTTCCATACCCCATATTTGGTCCTTCAGCAAATCCTATGATCTCTCCGGTCAATATATCCAGAATCTGGCCACGTCTCACCAACCTCCCTTCCACCCTGCTCTGTCCCACCATCATCTCTTGCTTCAATGACTGCAATAGACTCCAAACTAGTCTCTTTGCTTCTACCTACTCCACAACAGCCCAATCTCAATAACTCAGCCACAGTGACCCTGTCCGTCTTCTGTTCAAAGCGTTCTGTGGAATTCATACCCAAATCCCCAACGTGGTCTACAGGGTGGTGCCAATCTGTCTCCTTCCACTCCTGTAACCACATCTCCTAGCACCCTCCCCATTGCTGACTCTGTCCTAGTCACACCAGCACCCACGCAGTTCCCAAACATATCAGGCATATTCCCACCCCAGTGCCTTTACACTTGTGCTCCCCTCTCCTGGAACTCCTTTCCCTAAGGGTCCTCAGGCCTGGCTCCCTCGCTTCCTTCCGTTCTCACCTCCAGAGTTGCCCTGTGAGGCCGTCTCTGAGCATCCTGTATAAAATAGCAACAGTTCCACCACTATACTCACCATCCCTTTTTCTTGCTTTATGTTTCTCTTTAGCACTTATCACTGCCTGACATATTGGCCTGTTTGTTTATTGTCTGTAAACTCACTGAAGACCACGTCACACAGATGTGCTCCGTAACACTTGTTAAATGAATTGAATGGCTGTTAGATTTATCTTTTTCTGCCCTCCCTATCTATTAACATCTACCTGATTATGTTTTTGCACTTTTGGATCTGCCTTCATTTTGCTGTTTTTAAGCTTTTTCACATTTGCAGTAATTGAATTTTCAGTGATGTCTGTTCCCTTCTTTACTTTTTTAATTTTATTTTTTAGTTCCGCAGTGAAAGTATGTTTATTCTACCATTTTTGTTCCTTCAGGCTACAATGTCCCCTTGTATCATGTTCTCTTGCTTTATTATCTCATCTTTGAGCACTTGTTTTTATTGAATTCATACTCTTATTAGGTTGCTCAATAACTAGAAACACTTGTGGGGAATTGCCTTCTGTTCCTTGGGTTATGTTTTCTTCTAGACTGGATTCTCTGTCTATATTTTGCATGAATTTTTCTGTTTCTTTCATTTTTTCCTATAGATTATTTGTGTAGTTGCCATACTCTTTCTTTTTTCCATCATGTTCTTACTGACTAGCTCCCGACAGAACTTCTCTTTGCTCTGATGTGACTTTTAAGACTAGCTTTTTCCCCAAACACATCTTTTGAGGGCAGCTATTGTGTGCTTCTTTTGGTGTATCTTTTCAGGAACCTGAGGTCTTGGATGGTGATGGGCCATGGAAAGGAACAGGGAAGCTCACTTGACCAGTGTGCAAACTTCTATTAGGTGTGACACTGTTAGAATACCTGGTGGCCACTCTCTCTTCTGAGATTGTGTTAAATGTCCTGTTCCAGTGTTTACTTACTTGGAGGGTTGGAGAAATTAAGCTATTACAGGGGAGAGAGGGATACCTCAGGCTTCATTGCTCTGATTCAGCATGGTGCCCTGGAGTCTTCATGGCGTCAGAGCACATCACTTTTCTGGACTTCTTTGCTTTCCATGTGTCATTAGTCTCATCCTAGAAGCTTTTGCCACTAATTTTCAGTTATAAGAAGGAAAAGATAAGATTAGGTTTGTTCATCCCCAGATTTGGATGGTAAGTGTGAAAATTCTTACATAAATTACTAGGGCTGCCATAACAAAACACCACAGACTGGCTGGCTTGAAAAACAGAAATGTATTTCTAACATTTCTGGAGGCTGGAGGTCCAAGATCAAGATGCCAGCAAGTTGATTTCTCCGGAGGCCTCTCTCCTGGGCTTGCAGAGGGCTGCATTCTCATGATGTCCTCACATGCCCTTCCTCCGTGCTCACATCCCCCATTCCCCGGTGTCACTTCCTCCTCTTCTAAGGACATCAGTCCTATTGCATTATGGATCCCACCCTAATGGCCTCATTTTAACCTAATCATCTCTTTAAAGACCTTATCTCCAAAAACAGTCACATGCTAAGGTCCTGGGGGTTAAGGTTTCAACATATGAATGGGGGGGTGGTAACAATTCAGCCCATGACAATTCTCAAAATGTAGTTGCCTTCCTGGTTACAGCTCCTGGGGTCACAGTCCAGTTAAAAGCCTCCCCAGGCTCCTCCCTCCCCAGCACTTGGCTGGGCTGTGCTCCTGAGCTCTTTTTTTTTTTTTTCCCCCTGGACTCATGTCATTGGGCTGTGGCTGAATTGCTTTAACTATTTGCTCATTTTGTTGGGAACCTATGGTGAATGCAGAGGGAAATTGCGCATTGTGAGTTCTGATTCAACAGAGATTTGTTTTCTGCCACAAATCTGTATAGAGCACACCCTAAGGACCAGACTCTGTGCTGTTGTGCCAGGTGCTGGGCCACAGCATGCAGACCAGCACATCCCGACCCCCTATTGCCCGCATTTCATGCCTGTCATCTTCTCTCTCCAACCTGCCCTCTTACGTGCCCCGGTGCCTAGCCCAGTTCTTTGCCTGAAGTTGTGGGTGTTTAATAAAAGTCATTTAGAAAATGAAATGGATGGGAGAACTCTAAAAGGTACTGTCACCATGTTATTTGTTCTTAGCCCCAAAGAAAGAAAGAAAACACCTATCCAATTCTCTCCCTATTTCAAAGGAGGGGTGAAGAAATGAAAGACTCACATCTGGCCAAGTTTTAACTATGAACACTTTGCATAATCAATTGGAAACCCTTTGTTAGCAAGCCAGATGGCTGCTGTACCCAAAAAGGAAATTAAATATGTAGGCAGTGGCAGTTGAAGGGAGGAATTAGAAATTCCTTTCTAAAGAGAAAGGACTTCATCTGGAGCTGCCCTGTAGGTGTGGTTAACAGTGACCATTGGTTTCCTAGCAATCAAGCCCTTTCCCTTTCAGAAATATTTCAGTATCCGATCTTTAAATGATCTCCACAGATACTGGAAGATGCACCCAGCATCCATAATGCCTTCCAGAAGACCTAGAAAAGCTAAGACCCATAAGGACAGAAGGGATGGCCCCTTCCCTCCCAGCCTGTCTTACCTGGTGTCACTGATGCACCCCCATGGGACTAGCCACTGAACATTTTGTCATGAGTCCTGGCCTGGACAGACTACAGAGTCCAAGATTCAGAACTCTGGAATTGCTCTTGACATGTAAAGGGTTTCTAAAGCAAATCCAGGATACTTTTATGCCCATAATTCAGAATGTACACTGATCACATTTGTTCAACCTTCAACGTCTTCCTCCTGGATTACTGCAACCACCCCCTAATCGATCTCCTGCCCCCACATTTTTCCCCTCTCCAGTCAGTTGTGCTCATGCAGCTGGATCATCTTTGCAAAAGGAAATTCTACTTGTTTCTGCACCAACAAGACCTTTGTGATCTGGCTCTTGCTTAATCCTCCAACTCTTTCATTCTTCCCCATGTGACCTTTGCTTAGGACAGACCACACTATTCGTAGCTTCTTGAATGCACCAAGCTATTTCACACCTCTGTGCCCTAAGACATGCTTTTCCTTCTGCAGGTTACACCCTACCCTTACTTCTAAAATTGCTCGATTCCGCTTTCCAATTCCCTAACTCTCTTTCCATGCCTAGTCTGCTTCGTATGCTCCCCTCTCCACTCCTACAGGACTCTGGGTTTACATCTGTCTTAGCACTAAGAAAAATGTGCTTCAAGTGTTGACTTACTTATCTGCACCCCCAACTAGTTGTGAATCCTTTAAGGACAAGAAGCTCTTTCACTTTTTTCCATATTCTCCCTACCCAGCAGAGGGCTTACTGCAAAGTAGTTGCTAAGTATGCATTGAATGAATGAGTAGACAGTGAAGTAGTATGACCTGGCTCCCATATATGTTTCTGGTTCTTCTCTAGACTACAGTTCTGCTTTTATGAGATGCCAGCCAAATAGTATGGAAATGAGTGTAGGTAAGTGGTTTAAAGTTCTAGGCACATCCACACAGCAACCTGTATTCTAACCTCCTTGGACCTATGGTCTAGAAGGGATATATCAACAGGATAATAATCAAAAATGTCTAGAATCTGAAATTGTTCAAAAAACATAAGATATCATCTGAAATAACTTCTTATCTAGTAGAAGAATGAATTCTGTATAAATGATTCCAGAGATGTATTTAAATACATAGCTTTGAACACAGACCTATTGAGGAAACCCATTCTATTATTGATCATGCCTAATTAAATCTGAAGCAAACAATTTCCATCTAAATTATAAAATCTACCTAGTTTGTGTGCACCAGTTGCAGCTCTTTGCAGGTAAGGAGCATATCTCCTTGCCAATTGGCTGAAATCTGCTTCCATATGTCTTCTGCATATTGGTTTGGACCTTGTCCTTTGTAGCAACCCACGCAAAGAACATTCTTTCTTCTACGTTACTCTTCAAATACTAGAAGAAGATGTTCATGCTCTCCCTTGGCCTTTTGTTCTCTAGGCTGAACTCTTTGGGTTCCCTTAAGTGCTCTTCACGAAATGCGGTTTTTAGATATTTCTTCATTCTGGTCACCAGGCTTTGTATTTTTTATTATATATATCCTACCTTGTCAACAAGAAATTATCAAATTCTGACTGTCAAGACTGTAAAGGTCTGATATTTTACACCCCTTGTAAGTTAATTAACAAATGAACCTGCCAAAGTTTCATGGATGCTGGCAGAAGACACAAGACCCCTGGGTCAGAAACAAGGTCAGAACAGCAAAATCAATAGCTGAAATATCATCATTTCTTGCGCCAGCTCCCTAAGCCCCGGTTCCCACAGGGAGACATGAAGAGTACTTGCACACACTTGCACACACAGTGGGTTGCATTATAGAAGAGGAATCATGAGTTTAAGAAACCCCATCTCTTATAATAGGCTGTGAGCAAGCCTACCCAACCTTTTCTCTGAAGGGAGACATTATCTTTATCTACCAAGACTGTTTGCTGTACAAACTTGCTCAAAAAGAAAGGTCAGAAAATGTTGTCAATGATCCTACTTGCAAGATGTATAGACATGTGAGAGGTCCATGGCAAATAACCTTCCAGTACATGCTATAGCCACCTGCATTTAGGAGATGAAATAGTTTTATGGCTGGCTGTAAGTGGACCATACAAAAGAGACAAATTGGAAACAGCTCTGATCTCTGGAAACAACAGTGTGAGTATCATCTTCAGGTTCATGGAGCAGAAAGACCTGTACCTCAGAAAAGATGCAGCCTTGAATTACGGAGACCACACACAGTGGACATGTACCCACTCATTCATTATTTATGAGTACTTTCCTTCTTCTATTTAAATGTATATTTAGTAAAATGGGGGTCAGAACCCATGGAATCCCTTTGGGAATGAATTCTAGGTCCCATGTGGTTTGTGGCATTTTTATTTATTGCCTTAATTATGCTTATTGTATCCAGCCCACAAGATCAAGCAAAGGGCATATGTCCATGAAAAAAAAATGGATTTATTATGGAAATTCTAATGAATTTTTGTGAACAGAACAGCATAGAGCCAGCTTAATCCTAGGCAGAACAGTCATGAAATTATGACAACAGTTTTGCCAGAATTTTCAAGTCCATTCAGTCAATTATATATCTCTGGATTTAAGAACTTGGGTTTTATTCATTTATTCATTCAACAAATAGATATTGAACTGTGTGAGGCAATAATAGAGGTGCTGAAGACAGAGCAATGAAAAAGACAAAGACCCTGACCACCCGCATGGAGCTTACATCCTAGTGTGGGAGACATAAAACAAGCAGGTAAATACAAAGGTAAATAATGTCAGGTAGAATCAATCTAGAGAGTGATGTCAGCAAGATGGCATCCAGTGCTCATTGCATTACAGAAACATCGATTTGAACAACCATCCATGCACAAAAATACCTTCACAAAAGTGAAGGAATCCAGTTGAGAGATTACATCAACTGAGTATAGCATAGAAATAAGAAAAGAAACATTGAATATGGTAGAAAGGACAGTCGTACATTACCCACTTCACCCCTTCCCTTCCCCAAGCCCACACAGCGTAGTGTGGAGATATCCTGCAAGTAGGGGAAGGAGAGCAAAGTGGGCACCTGAATTCACTGTGGACCCCAGAACCAGGCCTGCCCCAGTGATCTGCATCACCAAGCTGGCTCCCACAAATCCAGACTCCAAGCCCATGACAGTGCAAGGCCAGCCCATATGGCCCAGGTTCCAGGGTGCCCTTCATGACCCCAGGTTTCAGGATTGCCCCAGCACCAGGCCAGACCCTATGGCCCCAGACTCCAAGCCAACCTCTGCAGACCCAGGCATCAGGTTGGCCCCTGCAGACCCAAGCTCTAAGCCCACCCTAGCACCAGGCCAACCCCACCAGTGCTAGGCTCTAGGCCCATCCCAGTGCCAGGCCAGCTCCTACAGGCCCTGGCTCTAACTCAACCCCCACAGACCCAGACAACAGACTGGCACCTGCATGCCCAGCCTCCAGGCCAGCCTCTGTGGACTCAGGTTCCAGACCTATTCTTGTACCAGGCCAGCCCATGAAGCCACACATGCTAGGCTGGCACCCATGGACCCAGACTCCAGGCATACCCCTGTGAACCCAGTCTCCAGGACCACTGCAGTGGACCCCAGCACCAGGCTGGCTCCTGTAGACCCAGGCTCTATGCCCACCACCATAGACCGAGGCACCAGGTCAGCTCACCTTAAGGACGGCAGCAGCGAGGCCACCTACAGACCCTGCCAGCCAGCCAGCCTAGAGACTCTGGATGGGCTGACTGGGTGAAGGACTTTCTGTGCCAAAGCCAGTCTGTAAATATTGGAAGAGATACCTACTTTTTCAAATGTGCAGACACCAACACAAGGCCACAGGGATCATGAATAATCAGGAAAACATGCACAAAACAAAGCACCAGTAAACAACTCTAAAGAAATGGAGATCTATGAAATGCCTGACAAAGAATTAGATTTAATCATCTTAAAGAATGTCAGTGAGCTATAGAGAACACAGATATACAACTAAATGAAATCAGAAAAATAGTACATGAATAAAATAAGAAGTTCAACAAAGATATATTATAAAAACCATGAAAAAGAACCAAACATAAATTCTGGAGTTGAAGATCAAAGTGACTGAACTGAAAAATTCCATAGAGAGCTCCAATAGCCCAATAATATTTATGGCAGAATGAATTAATGAATGAGTGCATGAATACCCTGTGTTTGAATACTTTCTCTATTAGCAGTAAGCATTTGAATACATCTGTCTGGACCACTATAGAAGCTTCTCTAACAATATTGAAAACATTTACTTTTAGGTTGTTCCAAATATAATTCAATAAATCATTTTAAATCTACAATGCATTAATCAACCCCATTTCAAAAAGTTCACACTGCTACTATTCTCTAATAATCTCAATATCATTGGAAATAATTTTGTTGGCTCCCTTTTCCTCTGAAGAATTGAACTATTTGTGATCCAAGGAGTGATTTTGTATTTAATGGTCTGAAAAACCCACTTAAGAGGGATTAGCAGACCCTGACCCCCTAGAGAAATATAACTCTTCTTTAGGTATAATTGTTCTTGGTTATTTTACAAAGAACTTAAATTTTTGATGTCTTTAAAACTGTTTAAAATGAAACTCAAAGTCCTTGGCAAGTACAGCTCACAGCGGAGTTTGTTAAATAGTTAAATAGAATGTCCCTGAGTTACTGCTGCTCAAACAATGTGTAATGTTTGTTTTAATTTGAGTCTTCTCAGAAACAGACCATGAGACAATGATTTGGGTGAGACATTTATTTGGAATGTGCTGGGAACCCCAGTAGGGAACCAGGGAAAATAATATAGGGAAGAGAAGGCAGTCAATAAAGGGTGTGCTGTTCAGCTAGTTACCCAGGTGGTAACGAGCTTCATCCCAGGAGAAACTCTGGGAAATAATGCAAAACATACCTCTTCACAAATGTCCTACTCAAGAAGTGAAGGACCTAGGGTGTGTATGCAGCTACACTTGAGTCACTGATTTAGGGTTGCTTAGGGGTTGTTAATTTCCAAATACTTCACACTTACCTTTTGCTGTAACAGATATAACTGGGAGAAGAAGAGAAAAGGTCCCAGGCACAGAAATGCAGATACTGGCAGGCAAATTGATGCATATGGATGAGATGCTGACAGTGTCTTTCCTGGCTCTCAACAATATGGAGGTGCATTTTCAGCTCACACCTCAACGAGCTCTCCTCCCCCAAAAATAAGAATACATAGCCACTCCCTTCATCCTTACTTGACAGTGAACTCAGATAGAACCCAGAACTCAGGCTATGGAGGGGGCTACAACACCAAGCAAACAAGTAAAACCTTTTCCCAGAGTTAGGGGGAAAAAAGCAGACACCATGATTTTACAGAACATATCAAGAGCAAGCAAAACTGAAAGAAAAGTAAATTGATAAAAACTCTGTTTAAAGTGAACAGTGATTAGTCACAGAAGTAATGGCTGAGGAAAAAAATCAGTGTGACAAGATGCTATGGGGCGTAAACCTGGAGATCAACCGTAAGGACAGAAAACAGCAGAGTGAGGAATCCAAGCCAGGCCCGGATGGGAGATGGCTTCTCGGTCCAAGTGGATCAGAGTTATCTTCAGTTCCTTAGAGAGGGGAGCTGGATATTGATATTAGGACATCACTGTACTTGTGGCTGTTGTAAGTATTTCTGCCTAATCACCTGCATTGGTTCTCTTTTCACAGTAAAGGATTAGTCTTGCTCAACTTATCCTTTTATCATTTTGTAAAATCCTAGAGTTAAGAACCTATCCAGATATTGCTGTATTCAGATAACAGGCCAAGGAGGACTCTATGTGATTTTTGCTAGGTCAAGAGTCTAGCACCCATAAGGCACTAACTACGAAAACACCCTTTAAATACACACACGTGGATTTCTGCTGGGCATGCTGGCTGAACATCACAAAATGTCTCTTGAACAGCAGGAATTTTAATTAAATTGGGAGAAATCTAATTTTGGCCTAAATTGGCTTGCAACAAAAGGCGTTAAGAGGACCAGAAATTGTTCTGCAATATGGATGTTTGTGGAAGGGATGGGCTCAATCCATTGGCAATTGTAATAAAAAGTGATTTTGAAAATATAAAGCCTACTGAAGATAAAGCCTGAAAATGCTAATCTGTGATATTCTGCTTACAGAGGAAATTCATTATAAACATCCACCCTGAAATTAATTCCATCTGAAGGTACAACCAGCATTGGAGATTGATCCCTGATAACACTCAAATGAAATAAGGGAGGAAGACAAGGACAGAAAGATGGGTATAAACCACTATTACTTGTGTATATTGGAAGAAGAAATAGAAGCATATTCCCATCTGGACAGAGAGAGTGATAAATATCAATCTTCCTTCCTTCCTCCAATCAGTAGAATTTTCTAGACTGAAAAGAGCACTTTTGATAGCAGGAATGAAAGAATGACCAAGCAGAATTGGATAGGCTTAGCAAAAGGATGAGAGGGTAAGACATTTGAAGATGCCATCAATGGAGTTGTTAAAGTTGTGTGCCATGGGATTTAGACTGAATAAAGAAGAAAGTAAAGCACTGGAAAGGGGGCAGTGGGCCATGTGGCAAAGACACATTTGGGAGGACAGCAGTCTTGGCGTGGTTAAAAATCAGAAGCTTTGTAAGGAAGGGAGTAAGCTGGAAGGAGGGAAATTTAGGTCATTGTGGGATTTACATTTTTATAGGTGTAGGATTCCTGGCAACAACCAAGGGTGTAGGTGGTTGAAGGACAGTAAGTGTGAGAATCAGGGAGTCACAAAGGAAAACGAGCTTGGAGGTCTGGCTGTTGGGTGATTCATCTATATAGATGCTGCCCATGATAATCGAAGGAACTGGGGTGGAGAGGAAAATAGCTATGCAATTGTCAAAGTCTGCAGTGTAGATGGGGAAGAGGTCAGGAGTCAAGCAAATAAAGCCAGTGAGCAGTAGTAAAGAGTGGTATGGATGAATGACATTAGCCCCTCAGGAAGAGGTCTTTTATGCCCACAGAGATGAAAGAGTCATGGTCTGGAAGCATCCAGGAGAACTCTGCCACGCTTGGGTCCCCGTAAGACTTCCAGTCTGGGAGAAAACGCAGCCTCCGGCCAGAGGAGAAGTAAGTGTGTCTCAGTTCAGGGTCAGCTGCTATTTGGGTAATGTGATGTTCCCCAGTTGTGTCCTACACAACGGTACCTCCCCCAGATGTCTGAGATGAAAAACCAAATAATGTAAAATAATGGTTGCATGATCATGTAAGTTTGAGAAATACTGCATAATAGACCCTCCTCTAGGGATATCATCTTACAGACTAAAAATTAGAGAAATACTGTGCAGCAGAAACATGTTTTACCCTAATTTTTTCATATAATAATATCCCACAAATCATTGCCCTGGGGGGATACCAGGTAACACCACAAAATATGTGTCCTATAGCGACTGGGAAAAGCTGAGTTAAGATAAGAAAAAGGAAAGAGTAGAGCATTTATAAAATCCTAGAGTAAAGAACCTATCCAGGTATTGCTGTATTCAGACAACAGGCCAGGGAGGACTCTATGTGATTTTTGCTAGGTCAGGAGTCTAGCACCCATAAGGTACAAACTATGAAAGCACCCTTTAAATACACACACACATACATACATACACGTGTATTTCTTCTGGGCATGCTGGCTGAACATCACAAAATGTCTCCTGAACAGCAGGAATTTTAATTAAATCAGGTGGTCTAATCAGTTAATTAAATCACCTCAGTGAAAAGGTGAAGAGGTGGAAGATAGACAGGTGTGGTGTGGGATCTAGAGTCAGCCTGGCTGGCGTTGAATCCCAGCTCAGGCACTTCCCACCTCTACAACCCTGGGTAAACTACTTCACCTCTCTATGCCTCATTTTACTTATCTGTAGAAGAAGGAGGAGGAGGACATATATCACAGGGTGGGCATAAAGATTAAATTAATTAGTGTAGGAAAGCTTAGGAAAATGCCTGGTATAGGATATGTGCCCCCCAAATGAGAGCAGTTATTATTGCAGAGTTTATCTGCAATGGAAGGAGAGTTTCAAGTGACAAACTGTTTTCCAAACACTGAGAGTTGTTAGATGTTCCAGCTCCAAAGGAAGAGAACAGACAAGGTAACTCAGATGGACGTGAATTGGAAAGAAATGTGGATCCCAGGGCACTTCCCCAGAAACATAATTAAATATCCTACCTGCCCAGGAGTTTGTGGATCAACCATTTCATACTCACTGCCGTGTGGGCAACATAAGACAAGACGGACATTCTCTAATTGTGTTTATTATTTAAATTTCCTCTGGTGTGAATTTTCATTCATTTCCTTTGCTTATTTATATATCAAGGTCTTAAATGATTTTCCATCCAAATGTAAATGTAGGTAGTTCTTCCCGCCTGCCCTTTCTGCCCCTTTCTCTTTGGTGACCCTGAGAGCTGCTTCCATTCAAACCAGTTGTGTGAATGACCTTCTCATTTAGTATATTAAGAGGCATAATCAATTCATTTTTCAATAAGGAGAGTGGGTGAGAAATACAGAGGTCTTTCCGTTCAAAGACTCTGTGTTTAGGCCTTGCAACTATTTTCTTCCCTTTCACTTAATATCTTTTCAAATTACTCACCCAAGACTTCAGTCCCCTTGTTGTAGCTGACAGTTTTGAATCGGGAATATTGTACCATGTCCACATCTCTGAAATCTAATAAGACAGAACATGATTTTCCTGCTCTGTGAAAGCAAAAGAAAGCAAGTGGAGAAGAATGCTCTAGGCCACCATCAATGAGCCCTGCCCTTCGGACACCCTCCCTCCACCCAGCCCACCACCTACTCACCAAGCCAGAAGAGATGCGACAGATATTTGCTGATTATTCAGGGCCCAACCTGAGAAAGCCTGGTGAACCAGATGGGATGGAAAAATCAAATCAAAAAAGATTCCTTGCTGGTACCTTACACCCATGCAGGACCTTACTATTCGCAAAGCTCTGTCACATTCCCATTGGTGGCTCACAGCAATCCTGCCCTCACGGGCAGTTCTATGTTGGTGAGGCAACACCTGTTTTTGGTATTTCTGTATATATCAGAAATTTGAGAAATATTCAGGGAATTATATACTGTGTTAAACTAGCTAATCAAAAAAAAGTGCTGTTGTTTATTGGTTGATCTGACTTTTAACACCATCTAAGGTAACTTATTGTAGCATTAGTTGCCTTTTATGTGACTATATTGAGGTAGAGCATTATTCCTTACATTTGTTAGCTACATGTGTGCTTCCCCTAAGGTCAGCATGGGATCTTTTTAGAACAGGAGTGTAAGGGAACCATCATGAGAAGAGAGGAGGGTGTGGTAGAAGATTAGGGGAAGAGAAGGAAGGTTTACAGGCTGTAGGAGAGAAAAAAATTTCTTTCCTCAACCATCACAAGATTCATGGCTGATACCACTGTAACAAAAGACAGATTCACAAAAGAAAGGCATAACAAATTCATTTAATATAAGTTTTACGTGACACAGGAGCCTTTGGAAACGAAGACTCAAGACTCGGAAAACTGGGTTTTTTTATGAACAGTCGTGCAGAAGTATGAGCAGAGGACAAAGGTATGATCTAATGGCAAGAACCCGGTGGGAACTTAGCAAGACCTATTTGTTCAGATTCGTCTTGGCCTCTCTGTGTGACACTTCTTCCCTCTGGGCACAAGGCAGGACACCTGTCACATGAGGGTCTTCAGAAGAGAAGGGAGGATTAAGTTCAGAGAGTGAACTTCCTGCTTCTGCAGTTTTCTCAGTTTCCTTCAGCTTAAAATACTTAGTATACCAAGGTGCCATGTTGTGGGGTGTCATGTTCTGAGCTCCAGCAAGGCCAGAGCCCAGACTTCCAAAAACGACTTCCCTAATCCACTCCTCTTCTCTTCGTTACATGTAAGGCCAAATTAACTCTTTTGGGCCCATACTTCCTCCCAAAAGAAAATTATTTTTTGTATCTGGATCCCCTTTGTCAAGTTTTCCCAGAGGGCCCTCAGTCTTGGATCCTGGACCTCTCTGATATCTCACGACAATTGAGGACAAAAAATGCAAAACAGTGGAAAGCTGGTTTCACTCAAAAGCCTAAAGCAACAGCATTAACACCAATTTTTCTGTATTGTCTCTGTGCCTTTATTTGGCAAACAAGTTTCTGTTTTGTAGATGAGCTAGTTGAGGCTCACTGCAGTTAAAGTGACTTGACCCAGACCTTTACTAAGGTTTTGAGGAGGACTCAATGCCAGTTCTCTTGACTCCCAGACTCCTGTTGCTGTGTGACTATGGGACGGAGAGACTAAACGTGAGGTACTCTGGGACCCCTCCCTTATTTCAGACACAGCAGCACAGCTCTGATGTGTAATATCTACTGGGGCTCTCTAATATTGTATTGCCAAAAGGGTACCACTGCTGAAATTGGAGTTTGGAAACCATGGCGCTACACTGGGCTGGGAAGATGGGAGCAACAAAACGCTGCTTCCCCAGAAGGTGACAGTCAAGGAAAAGCAATTGTTACCATCATCATGACAATTAGAACACATCTGAGCTCTTGCCCTTTTAGGGTATTGTATTGTTCCAGGCTCTAGAGACAAATAAATCTTTAAGACGTGGCCTCATTTTAAGGAGCTAAAAAGTCAGTTGATAACGAGGACATTCCTAAAATGTTAATATGTGCAGTAAAAACTGGTATGTCCCAAAAGAGTAGTGTCCACTCAGAGTTCATTGGAAGAAGAGATCTTTCTAGAAGTTACAATTCAAAGATGGGCTCTCTAGGATTTC
This sequence comes from Daubentonia madagascariensis, assembly GCA_023783475.1. Taxonomy (NCBI): domain Eukaryota; kingdom Metazoa; phylum Chordata; class Mammalia; order Primates; family Daubentoniidae; genus Daubentonia; species Daubentonia madagascariensis. Next base: position 13,040,534 of record JAKFHU010001769.1, read on the forward strand.
AAAAAGGGAAATAGACTCCAACAAGGATTATCCAGGGCAAAATGAGACTGTCATTCATAGGCAAAAGCATACTGTGTATCTCTGACTAATGACTCAGAAACAGGGAGGGTGTTTTAATAATATCCTCCTTTATTATTCTAAGTGTTGTATATGAATTGCCTTATTTGATCCTTACCTTAACTCAGTGGTAGAAGTATTATTTTTCTCATTTGGAATGAAAGGAAACTGATGTTTAGAGGGTAAAGTGCACAACTCAAACATCAGCACTTCTCAAACCTAAATGTGCTTAACAATTAAATACCTGTGGATCTTGTTAAATGATAGATCCAATTCAGTAAGTCTGGAGTACAGTCTGATATTCTTTGTTTCTAATAAGCTCCCAAGAGGATGCCAAAGCTACCGTGGCCCTGAATGATCTTTGAGTAGTCAGATTCCACACCATCATGCCCCCTATGTGCCACTCCAGAATGAACTGGAGCTAGCTGGCATATGGGAGTTGAGCAGGGGGAGGGTGGGCAGGGGATATTGAGGGCAAGGGTGATAAAGAGTTATGCAGAACTGAAGGGATCTTTACAAGATGATTTTTAGATATAGAGATAAGAGAATAGATATGAAAATGTAAGATGAATATGAAAATTCTGAGTAGGAGACACTCATTCAGTCTGTCAAGAAATATTTATTGAGCATCTGCTATGTGCCAGGTCCTTTGTGAGATGCTGAAGCTACAACCCTTCAGTTGGCTTAAGTGGGAAACAAGTCAACGATCAATTAGGATAGATATTGGGGGGAGGGCAGGGAAGCATGATGCTATGGAGCTCACAGTAGGAGCAGCCTACCAGGTCTGCAAAGTCAGGAAACACTTCTCAGAAGAGGGATGTCTACATGAAAACCTAAGTGTAAGTAAGAGGTAGCCAAGTGAGGGTAGCAGGGTGGGAGTGGGGATTTTTCTGACCGAAAGAATATGCATGAATGCCAGCAGGTGGGCAGAGCATGGCTCTGGAGGAACTGAGGAATGTTCAGGCTGGTTAGGGTCCAGAGGTCAATGGAGAGCCCTGAAGAAGGAAGAGGAGCAGAGAATAAAGAGGATCCATTCTTAGGAGCATAGCCCACCCGCATCAGTCGAACCAGGCAGCAAAGAGCAGGCAGGGAGGAGGGATATTGCTTATTCTTTACTTCTCAGCTATTTAGGCAACAGAAGATTGTGTGGGACACATATGCCAAAACAGGGAACTGAGTTCCAGGCACTTGTTCCTTTTGGTAAGCTTCCATTTTGGAAGGTAAAATCCCTAGCCTCTAATCCCCAAGGAAAATGTCGTTAGATGACGACTTTGGGGCATATTTTCGGGTCACCCCACATTTGCCAGAATTGGGTGATAACGGCTAAAGTGTGACTCATAAGGAAAGGACTTGGGAAATAGGAAACTGACCCTGAACTGGGGAAGAGCCGGTGAGAGCAATAGCAACCAGCTTAATGGAGCACGTGCTATGGGACAGCATTTCCTGCCAGGCATCTTGCCCACCTATCTAATTTTACCTTCTCAGCAGTCCTAGGAGAAAGTGCTACTGCCAGCTCCATTCTATAGATGAGGAAACCAAGGTTTTAGAGAGATTAAGCAACTGTCTTATTTCTTCCATTTTCTTGGCTAGAAATGATTGAGACTAGATTTGCACCTAAGCTCATCTGAATCCAGAACCCATTCTCTTAGCCACTTCACAGAACGAAGGTTGAAGGGAAAGAAGGACACATCTGAAGAGTGTGGCGTGGTAGCTGCTTCCTCAGAGCAGTTCTTTGGTTCGAGGGTCTTAAAGATGGAATCTAGTCCTGTGGTGCCTAAGAGTGGTTTGGAAGACGCAGTGCTGAATGGACAACTAGAGCAACTATAGCAGTGGTCAGCATTTATCAATGGCCTTAGCAGAGACCAGGTCAGAGAGGACATAAAGCCAGACTTGGGTCCACCCTGGAGGTAGATTAGAAGTAGTGTACAGAGTAAATCAGTCAGGATAGACTGGTTTTGCCATGATAACAAATAACCCCCAAATATGAGTAGCTTACCACCACAAAGATGCATTTCTCACTGATGCAAAGTCAGCTACTGGTCCAAGTATCTCTCTAGAGCAACCACTCTCCACAGGGTAATTTCAAACTCCAAGTTTCTGGGGACACCACCATCCTACGCATTCCCCTTGGTCAATTCGGCAAGGAAGAGCAAGACTAGATAATGGTCTGGTCCCTTTACTATCTCAGCCCAGAAGTGACATCTTCCACTTCTGTTCATCCTTCATTGCCCAGAGTAAGTTACATGGCCTCACTTAACTGCAAGGGAGCTGAAGACTGCAGTGGTCCCTGCACTGTGAAGAAGAGAATTGGACATTGATGGACACTGGTATACCCACCACGGGATCCTCTTGAGAGCTCCCAATAGCATACCTCTCTGGATAGTGACTTACTAGAAATCCACAATGACCCTTCACTTATAACTGCCTCATACCATCCACGTGGCGGGGAGGGTCATCCAATGATACAGTTTTATTCCTTACATTGTCCCAAGGCTGTAGCTTATCTGACTTGGGATCTTAAGTTCCCCAACCCAAGAAACATCATTTTGATTCTCTCTCCCAGAATTGGAGCACAGATTTTGTGTATTTCTGCATGTGTCCTTAAATTTAAGGATATTACTTTTCCGCTTAAGTGAGCTCAAGTTTATTTCTATTCCTTCATGGCCTACATATTGACAGATGTAAATAGTTGGCTCAGAATGAAGCCAGACTTAGGCATTTCTTGGGTAAACTAAATAGGATTTGTTTATTTTAAAGATTCAGAAGAAACTTAATAAAGTCAGAATTCACAGCAGACAGATTACAACTTCTTCAAAACTTAGTGCAACTAGCTTAGATCAAAAGCCTTTCTGAAACCCATTAAAGACAGCGTTCTCTAGAAATTGTGAAAGCAATTCCTCCTGAAGACTGTAGATCACAAGATTGCTCGTGGAGCTGGCTTGTCAGTTAGCAGAGCCCTTTAGGCGATTTGGATTTCAACCCCTCATTAAGGGAGATGCTTACGAGTCAGTAAATTCTGGAAGCAGAAAGCTTAAGAGTCTAAAATCTGAGCTCATGGAATCAAGGCGTGAGGCCCAGTTAAGCAGCACTTCTCACGTAGACACGGTGGAGGAGTGTAACAGGCTTACATGTCAACCTTAAAAATTTTTTGCTCAACAAAATGGGGTCAAGTTCTGTACTATTCAAAATGCACAAGGTTGGATTATTTTTGTCTTTTTTTTTTTTAAGAACACTTGTGGTCGAGAATAAGAGAGAAAAGGTCGTAACTTAAATCTCTTTAGTGACAATTGCTTGCATGCCATCAGAACACACTGAACTCCATCTGTCCTTTCCTTCTGTCTTCCTTACAAGGAGTAATGCTATTTTAATCATAATTCAGTCACAGGAGCTGAACACCATCTTATTGGAATGGGATGGAAATTAAAGAGAATCATCTCAAACAGAAGTTTAACAACAATTTCTTCTGCTTAAGGACTGGAGCAAACTAGTAGACAAAGAGATAGGAATAATCAAAAAAAGGTAAAGGGAAAAATTTAAAGACTTTACTTTCTTAAAAGACTCATATAATTTGGACTTCAAATAGTTATAGACATATTACGTACACTTATCAAGGAAAAGAAAATACATCCAACAAGTTTCTTTGTTGCTGTTTTTTTCTTAATGTTATAACTTGACTTCTTATTACAATAACATTTGCTTATTGTAGAAAAATTAGAAAATAAAGATAAGAAAAAGGAGAAAATAAAAATCAGCTATTGTTCTGCTACCCTGAGAGATTCTCTACTGACACTGCATGCACATATGCATCTGTCTATATCTGTCTCTCTCTCTGTCCACACTGATAAACATGCACAGACACACGTACAAACACATATATACAAACACATTTTTATGAGTTATATTGTCATTTTAAACTCTTAACAATACATGTTCATGGTAAGCAATACTACTATTTACCAATATCCACTTCTCCTCTACTTGCAAGCCCACAAGATGACTGACTTCTCTGTTCTTTGAGGTTCAGTGTAGCCATTGACTTTGGCAAATAAAATGTTAGCTGAAGTGACATATGTCACTTTGAAGTACAAGCATTTTAATGCTCAGTAGTGACTATCTGATCCTCTCTCTTCTTGCTATGACATGGAGAAGTCATAAGATGGCAATATCTTGAAATGCTAAATAAACACCTGGAAGGAGAAGAGCTGCTCTTGAGAGTCATCCAGCTCTACAGGGGTCGTTGTGTTAGACTGAGATCTTCAAGATTGTTCTCAAACTAGATTATGCCTATCTCTATTTATCTTGTTTATTCTGACCAGTACAATATTTAGCATTGTTCTGACATTTAATATTCTACAAAATCATTTAAGTGGCTGAATTACAACTTATTATGTGGATATCAGCCAATCTTTTAGTGTTGCATATTTAAGTTGTTTCCAGTTTATAAGCTGTTATAAACAACAAGGTAAGGAACACATTTTTAGTTAAATTTTTGCTCATATTTATGGTTGTTTCCTTAAGGCACAACCACAGAAGAGAATGTCATAGTTCAAAAGACATACAAAAGCATAACTTTTCTAACGTACAGCATCGAATCATCCTACACAAAGATTGTTGACAGCATCTTCGATGGCATAAAGAATATATGACTTATCTATTTGATACAAATATTCTACCTACCTACTTTTGCCAAATTTAAAGGTAAAAATGGTGCCTTATGGTTTTTAATTGTAATTCCATGGATTAAATACTTTTTCTTAATTATATAATTTATTTATATTTCCTCTTTTGTGAATTGTCTTTTCATCATTGCCTTGTTGATTTTTTTAAGATGCTTCCATTTGTTAATTACATAATTACTGATATTAGTGAAATAATACATTCATTAAAAATTAACCTTTGCGATATGCAATGCACATATATTTTTCAACCAAAACTTTGGTTGGAAACTTTCCACTGTTATTTATATGTTTAATGTGCAAATGTGTTCTTGTTTTGTTTTGCAAGTTATCAAGTCTATTAATATTTTTCTTTTTCCTTTTTGCCTCTGGTATCATATTATAAATATCTTCTTCATCCCTAAAATATATAAATACTCACATATTTTTTCTGGTACTTTACTATTTTGTTTTTATATTGAAATCTTTGATCCACATGGTATATAGGCTGTATATGGCATAAAGTACAGATCTAATTTTTCCTCAGATGGCTGGATTTCCTAACATCATTTCTTGAATAATCCTTCCTTTTTGTATAAATTTTAAATACTATGCTTATTGGTATTCCAAGTTCTCAAAAATGCTTGAGATTGGACTTCAGTACGGTCCTACTGACCAATCCATCTATGCCCAAATCCTTACCAAGATGCTTTAATTATTGTATATTTATACACGTCAACATCTCATAGCATATCTTGCTATTCTTTTTTGACATTTTCTTGCCTATTTTTAAATGTTTATTTTTCAAATTGAACTTTAAAAAATTCTACTGGGATTTTCATCTTTTCCAGGAATATTATTCAAGTCTTATTTAATGTCCATTCATTAATTCATCCAACAAATGTTTATTGAGCACTTAATATGAGCCAAGAATCATTCTAGGTACTGGGGACATAGTAGAGAACAAACAGAATTCCTTGCCCTCGTGGAGTTTATAATCTAGTGAGAGAGGTAAGGGCAATAAACAAGATAAATAAGTAAAACAGAGTATGTAAAACAGTAGCAAGAGCTAAATAGAAAAAATAAAGCTGGAAAGGAGATTATGAAATCGCAGTGTTGGTGAGCTTCAATTCAGATTCTTGAGGAAGCTGATGTTAAAAAAGAATGAGACATGTCAGAGATTTATTGGGGACTGTGAAAGTTGTAGATACCAGGATGAAATCTCTTTTGCCAGACCCAGACAAAATAGGGCCGGGAAGGCACGAAGCAGAGGAGGCTCATGATCACAAATCTGAGATAAGAAATATTTCCAAGCACTTTCTAAAAGCCTCATAAGAAACCCTTTGGCATCCTTCCAGCATCTCCTGCCTTGATGTCTATCACTAGACATTCTTTAGGACTGCAGTAATTCAGATGCTTTCAGAAAAACACTGTCCCAGTAATGGCATCTCTGCCAATGAACTGACCACTCTGGCTTTGAATAAACCAATGAACTCTATTTCTAAGCAAGTTATGTAAATCTCTTTTTGCTAAGAAAAGTTTCCCATTACCTTTCCTGGGTGGCTTGCCATTCCAGGCATTCTGGATTATAATCCTTATTTATTCTTCCCGAGTAAACTGAACATATTTAGAGAGAGTTTTCTCCAGTGTGTTTTTAGGTTGACAGGGGGAAATCTGTGAAGAATATGGGGAGAGAACGCAGGAAAATGCATGAACACCTTCAGCCACCGATGGAGATCTGACACCCATAAAGAAAAGGAAGTAAGTAAACCTTATTACCCCTCGCTGAAAAAAAAAAGGGGGAGAAAGCTAAAGGAGGAGACATGGAGAGGGAGGAAGGAATGGGTGAAAAGAGTCTCACACTGCCGTGCAGCTCAGAAAGTGTCACGGAGCTGAAGGAGAACCTCAGGACAAAGATGTACCTTAAGGATTCTGCCTCTGGCAAAATAGCCGTGTGCTGGTACCCAATCACGCTCGCTCATTGGCTGGGAGCATGGGGGCGTGGCCTTTGCGCGGTGGATGCTATTGGAACTAAAGGTGTAGAGGCAGCTGGAGGCTGCCGCTTCTCTTTAAGGAAGAGGTGAATGGGACCCTCCATGGGAGGGTTAAGAGCATCATCCACATGCTTTTGTCTCCTCTTTTTGGAAAATTCTGCTTCATTTCTTTTCCTTATCTCTTTGCCGAATCAGGGTTGAAATATAGTGATGATTGCGGATATGTTCATGTTCATGGGAGTCCCTTTAAGTTTTACCCGTAAGGACTACACTGGATGTTCTATGCCAAGACATGTGAAAAAATATATATATTCCTAGATCAATTTCCTAAGAAAACCTAAATTACCAAAATTAACTTAGGCAATTGACCTAGGAACACTTTTCACGTGTCTTGCTATAGAATTGTAGATAATGTACTCTTACATATTTTCTGCCTTCTCTCTAATATGTGATCATCTCTTTTATTATTCCTAGTATTTGTGGCTGTGCTTTTATTTGTACTTTTTTTAGATTAGACTGCAAGAAGTTTCCTTCTTTTATGGGTTTTTTCAAAGAATCAGCTCATGAAAGTATCTATCATTTCTGCATCTTTCTTTTTTCTAATTTATTAATTTCTGCTTTTATCTTTAGCTTTCCTTGATTCATTCTCCACGTAAATTGATTTTATTTTTCACAGGCTTTTAAAAGAGAAAAGGAGAGATATGTTTGTGTCTTTCTAGCTGCATCTCTAATCATAATCATAATAGTTTATCACAGACATCATGGGGTCATGGCCAAAAATGTAGACTCTGGTCAGCTACCTATTGCCTGGGTTCATATCCCAGCTATACTTTTGACAACTGTGTGACATGGACAAGCAGTTTCCACATCTGTAAAATGAGGATTATTATTATAACAAAACTTACCTGATGGGTTAGTGTGAAGATTACTTGAGCTAATATTTGTAAAGCTTTCAAAATGGGGCTTCACACACAGTAACTGCCATGTAATACATGAATAAGTTACACTTATTCAGTACTTTATGCTTTACAAAGCATCTTCACATTAATTTTCTCCCTTAGTTATCATGACAACCTCATAAGGCAAACAGTTCTCATCCCTACCTTTTCTATGATAAAACTGAAATGCCAACATCTCAACTTAAATTAGTGAATGGAAGAGAAACAGATCTTGTGATTCTGTGATCAGTGCATGGCTTGAAGCCCAGATGATCTCTTTTGTTTGGGTGACTTGGGTGGCCACAGACAGAGAAGTGCATGTTGCACTCAGCTTTAGGCACTTGGCAGCAGTAGCAGATGTTGAGGTCTTCAGCTGGATGGCAAATAACCCAAGGCTGGAACTGGCAGCTCGGTCAACTGTCAAGAAGAGCTTCAAGGCCATAAGCCTCCTGAGCAAGTGCAGCCAGCCTAGTCAGGAAGAAGTGGGACAAGACCTGGCCGAAGTGCGGAAGATGTGGGTCCTAGTCCTGGTCCTGCCTCTATCTTACACGGTGAGCATAAGCAAGGTACTTTGCCCTGCCCAGTCTCTGTTTTCTCTAATAAAAATTAGGGAAAATAATTTCTGCTCAGTTTCCTTCCACAAGGCCACTACAAGATTCAAAGGATGCTGATGGCAGTGCAACATTTCAAAAGTTAACAAAATTTTCCCCATAGGCAAGATACGGTGCATGTAAAAGGTGTCTCCGCTACCCCTTTCTTTGCTTACACAACTGGGAAGTGAAAAGCATATGTGGAAGCTATTCCCAAACTTTGTGCCAACCCCCAAAGTCTTATATCCAGGAAACATACTCCAACTTTCCCTCACACCAAGAGCATCATTATTTTTGCATAGGAGAAAAACAAAATTCTATACGTATCTCCAAACAGAAGTCTAATTTCCAATTGGCTTCTCCAAGACTGTGAAACATAGTGAACAGAACACAACAGAATTTTCCATAAGCACTATTTCCCACAGCATACCCAAAACCAAGCAGGAAAGAGAGGGAACTGAAAACTTCCCTGGGCATTTGGCTCTTTGTTATGTTGTAATAGTGTGAGCCACCTGGGGAAAATAATCAAATTTAGGAGGGAAGGAGATTAATCCAATTCTGGTTCACATTACCAGAACTGTCTATAAATATATATTTCTTGAGACTCTAGGAAGCATCCATTGAAATCTTTTGACATTTTTAATTCATTATATTTAGGTTTCTTTTTTTCCCCACAAGAACTGAATCTGTTTGTTAACTACCTACCTAGTCTTTTCTTGATGAATAGCCACTTTGATCTTCCTGAAGTTTACAGGATGGGAACTGGAAGGAGATGTACAGATCACAGTTACAAGATGGGCAGGTGGGGGGGGGCTGTTGCCCTTTTTTCTGTTCCTAATAGAATCTCCTTAAAGTTAAAGAAGAATAAGAAATAAAAATTATACCATGTATCTTCTCAGACCGCAGTGAAATAAAATTAGAAATCCATTCCAGCTGACTGTTGTACTCTTTCTCACTGTACTTGGAGGCAACTTCATAAATATTCTCAACAACACTCCATGCAACCCCACCCATTGATTAAAGTTTACATGCATGATAAAGGCTCTTTGACTTCTCCAGACTAGATCATCTCTTATGTCCCTCAAATTTACTTTTGAGCATAAATTCAGCACTGTTTCTATCTTATTCTGTATATTGTTTAGCACACAAGGCCCCATAAGCACTAGAAGCCTCCAATCTTCCCTGAGAGCAGTAGCATAAAACCCAGGTAGCTCCTAGACTCTGGGTTTATCCTAATAGAATCCTCTATTGAAACTACCTTCCAGATAGAAAAACAATGTTTGAACTGCCACTAATCTAAATATTCTTGGCAAAAAAGGTCCCCTTTTCTAGGACTAAGAAAATGCCGATTAAAAAGACTACATTCCAAAGGCAAGCTAAAGTAAAAAGTTAGGACAGAGTTTTGATTTAAATTATTGGCCCTGGGTTAAGTTGTAGTCAACATTTTCTTGAGTTACACATACAGCGAAGATTGCCATAACACATTGAAAATAACATTATCTGAGTAGCATCATGTCTGGATTTTGGCCAAGCTCAAGGAATATAAAATAAGGTTATTTTTTATGGTAACCTCACAGCTGAGTATCTGGCTTTTAATGGTTTAGGAAGAGTAAGAGAGAAGATTTCATATTGATTTTTTTTTCAAGTTTACTTTTTAATAACACAAATAACCTTCGGTATTTCATAAGGTATTCCACCAATGCCATGAAAGTATAAAACTTGAATTTCTGGTTTAGAAATTCTAACATTTGTTGTTCTACCCAGGGTCATTTGTTACAAACAACAGGAATCAACTCTGGTTGATTTACACAGGAAGGGAATATATAGAGGGTGTTAGAACGTTCAAGGAATAGATCCGAAGGCTGGAGACCTAGGCTCAGGAGTCTGAGTACGGCTAGGATCCTGCCCCATCGCCACTGGCCGTGTGCTCTCTCCCACTCCTGTGCACACTGCTAGACTCAGTTTCCCTAAACACCCTGCACCAGTGAATTCCTGAGTCTAGCATAGTTGCCATGAGTAATGTCTAACTGTCCTTATCTCTCTGCATCATTCTCTCATGATTCGAAGTCCTAGGCAGAAGTTTCTGATTAGTCACACTCAAGTTTTGGCCCCGAGTCTAGCTGTTAACCACTGGAGATAGGAAATACCTGCAGATCATCATAAGGCAGATACAAAAAGGAGTAAGCCCCTCCTTGGGCTTCTGCTCAGGTGCTAGGTAGTCAAAATGACTAAAGCCTGTTAAAGTAAAATGCCCAAATGAATATGAAGTGAATATTTCATGTTAGTGATAATACCCCAATAACAAATAACTGCAATTTATTGAAGTCGGTTTCTTCCAGGCAATGCACTACATATAATAAATTATATATATATATTAAAAAATGCAGTTCCAGGCAATGCACTATGTATAATACACAGTATATATAATCTCCATGTCATTTAATTCCTCATAATACCCTTACTGAAACAGGTATTATCATGTTAGGGGTAAGGAAAGAGTAACTTGCTCAGGGTCACACAGTAAACACCAGAGCCAGAATTCAAAGGAGAGCCTTTCTGAAACCAGCACTAGTTCACCTAATCACTGAGCAGCATGGTCTGTCCAGGAGCATTGCTACTGTGGCCCGGCTCAGAGTTTGCACTTACCAGGTGTATGAAGAATGTTTATTTTGACGTTTCCTTTCAGCAGACATTCAGTGAGTACTTATCACATATAAGCCATCATTGTAGAAATCACAGGGCAGGTATAAACAGGAGTAAAGCACCTGTCAGTCACTAACTACAATATGGAGGATAATGAAATACACGCAAGAGACAAATACAAGATAAGTCACATCCTGCACATTCCTCAAGGGCAAGGATTGTATCTTTCTCACCCTATATCCTCAGCAGTTAGCACAGTGCCTGGACATAGTAGGCGCTCAGCAAATATTTAATGAAAGGATAAAAATAACTAAAGTTTATTAGACACGTGCCATGAGCCAAGCACTCTGGCAAGCCTCCTGTGAAGTATATACTATTATCATGTCCACTATGAACTTGGCCTAGGATCCCATGTGAGTAAGGGGCATATTTAGGATACAGACCCTTGCAGACTGCATCTTACTTGGGACAAGGGCTTCAGCTTGAGGTTGTCAGCTAGACAGCATGCTGGCTACAGCAATCTGGGCTTCACATTTATACCCCTTGACTCCCACAGGAAGAAAAGGCATCTTTTTAAATGGTTCTGTTAAGAGAGAAGGAATTTCTGCCCCAGTGTTTTCCCACAGATCCCCCCTTGGCATCTAATTGTCAGGAATTGGTCATATGCTCTTTCCTAAACTGTTTCCTGTAGCCAAAGTGAAGTCATGAGCTGATTGGCTTTGTCCAAAGTGGCCAGTCCAACCAGGTCCACAGACGTATTAAGAGGGAGGGAGGATGACCTTTAATAGGGGCAAGCCCTGCGGCTGGAGGTCAGTTCAACTTCCCAGGCTGTTGGAGTTGGGTAAATACCTGAAAATAAACGGAGGCTCTCTTAGCAAGGGCAAATGGGCAGGTGGATGCTCTATAGGTAACTGACTATGTCCACCATGACCCCCCTCTTTAAATTCCTACAAAGGCTCCCCACAACTCTCAGAACAAAGTCTAAAGGCCTTGGCAAGGCACACAACACCCTTCACCATTTGCCTTCAACCTACTTTTCCAGGCTCACTTCCAGGCCCTGCGTGTTGCCTCTCCCGGTCTCCTAGAACTGTTCACTCTACTCTAAAGGCATGGCCCTGCTCGTCCCCTTGCCTTGCCCAGTGCTATCCTGTGCCTGGAAAGCTTTTCAACTCTCAGTGAGCATGGCGGCTCCTCCTCTCAGCACTGCCCACACCGGCCCCCTCCCTGGGCGGAATTGCTGCCAGAGGAGCTGCAGTTCCCATCACAGCGCCCCTGTGAGAGGGTCTGCAAGCGCCAGCCTCCCTTACCAGGCTATAGTGGTGCCTTCCCTTTCTTTGAATAAAGGAAGCAAATAAGCAGTGAATGAAGGAATCCTAATGTGATACACTCTCTCAACTTCCTGAGCTTTTCCTTCCCAGCCCTTATCACAACTGAAATTGCATATTCATTGATGTTATAATTTATTTGGTGTCTATTTCCTCCCATAAAAATATAAGCTCTCTGGGGACAGGGATCCTGTCTCTTGTTCACCCCCACACCTACCTCAGTGTCTGACACATCCCAAGGGTTTAATAAAGATCTGTTGAATGAATATAACATCCAGGATTTAAAGCTACCTGAAAACTGCACATGCTATTTTTTCCGTCATATCTATTTCCTGCATTGAGGAAATAATATTGCTTATAGGAACAGAGAAGAAACCTAGGCTTTATTCCAGACATCTTTTCACAGTTTTGGTTGTTGGAAAGAGGCAAAACCCCGAGTCACATGATTTTGTATTTAGAATATCAATTTTCCCTAGGTCATGCAGAAACAGTGATACTTGCCTTAATGAAATGCTCTTGTACTAATTTCTATTTGTATGCAAAAGACATCATTGGCTTAACACAATCTCCCCCACCCGAGCATACCCATATCTGCCTAGCAGAAGAAGGGGAAAGGCTTCTGATTTATTACACATAAACAAAATGAATAAGATAACATTTTATTAGTTAGAAACCATTACAAAAACAGCAATAAAATGAGGCAGTACAAGTGGAAGACACCCTTATCAATAAATCCTCGGAAGTTTAGGACCCTGGTGCGTGTTGTTATAATAAAAAAAAGTAATTAAAAGGATCGAATTGCAGAACTGTGTCATTTTATCAAGAAGCAGCCCTATAACAATAGAAAACATCAGGGCAGCGATGGTCTGTGAATCTCTACCTTTTTGAAAAAGGAAAGATGTTCGAGATTCAAGTTGTCTTAGCTAATGTGAGAAGAATCCATTTGTAGACTGTGTCTCATGGAAACATGCAAATCCAGGCAAGAAAGGGCTTTCCTTTAAAATCAAGATCTTTGTTAAGTCTTGTTTCTGGTGGTGAGCAGTAAATGGCTTTATTAAATTAGCCATGTCCATCCTATCAATTATGGTTGATATTATAGCTAACAGCTGTAGGTGAGAAAGACAGTTTCGTTACTTTTTCTGTAAAAGACTCTTGGTTTTTCTTCCCTTGACTGAGAATCTTCATTTCATCTTAGAAAATCCTTATGACACATTGCAAATACTTTTTATATAAAAAGTGTCACAAGGAAACACGGAAACCTCGGAGGTTTTTCATTTCCCGGAGAGCCGTAGTCAGTTTTTAGAAAGTAAACCGTGTCCTCTACCCTCCCCACCCCTCCTCCCTCCAGGTCAATGTTCCCCCTCCCCCATACTGGTCAGTTTAATATGAGTCACTGCCTGGGCTTTGTTGTATGGAATAACATATTCCCCTGGGAGTCAGTTCATGCAAAACGCTCCCCGCTGAGAGAGTGGAAATTTACCCATAAGACATTCTTCCAGCAGCAAGACCCTGGAGGAAACCTGATCAGAATGTTTAAAGACTTGACTGGCTCGTTCTCCTTAACTCCCCCAAAATTTCTCAGAGAAAACAAAAATAAACCACATATTTAAGGTTTATCACACCTGGTGACAAGAGACACAGTGAGATATGGTCTAATTTAGAAAGAAAACCGAAAATGAGTAGATTATTACCGATACTTCCTCTGCTACTCTATCTTCTACGACGATTTCTATTCTACCTCCTCTCCCTTTCCATTTTGCTTTATAGTCACTGCAGTCATTCGACTGATCAATGCATGAAGTTTTTTTTTAAACAACTGCCACATACTCAATAAGTTACGTTAAGCCAAGTAGCTATTATTTTGCAACACTTTTATAAGCTCAGATGTATTTTCTGTAGTGCAAGAAACATCAATTTACCTCTAAAATAATACATGTGTTCATAAGTGGCATAAATCACAAGAAAGCTTTGTTGAGACTTCTTTATAAAAAGTCTTGAAACATGCTCATCTTTGTAATATTTATACATATACATAATATAATGTGATTAATAATGTAATATATACACATACATATATACACATATGCATATATATACATTTTAATAGTAAAGCTAATGATCATGGATGACATAGAAATGGAAGCCCAGCCCAAGGACGTTGCTTATACCTCATCAACATTTAACAAAGGGTGATGCAAAAAGTTGGAAGGAATATGACATTTCACCCAGAGCAGCTCCTATCTTAGAGCCTAGACAAAGCTGGCAAGAACCGGCTGACTTGAAAAGACATCAAAAGAGATCTGTCTGATGGCCAAGGAGCAGCCTGATGGCCCCTGGGCTAGACATTGTGTCGTCTTTTCTCTGTATTGAGAACATTGTTATCTACATTTTCAAAAGTGCTCTTATAATACACTTTACTAAATAGTATGTAAAGTTGCACAATGTATGCCTGTATAAAAACCCTGTTAAAAATTTCAAAGTTTGCAAACTGGAAGAATAAGTGAGTGGCTCATTTAATTTATTTTAATCAGTTATATCAGGAAAATGCAATTCTATTGAAGGGAACCCTTTGCAGAAGCAGAGAGCAATTATGTTTTGCATGCAGAGTACTCTTTTTTTAAAAAAACCCATGTGTGCAGCATAAAAAAAAGCTTAGTAACGTCAATCATCTTGATTTCAAATTCCTTCAGTGCAGTCCTTAAACAGTGCAAAAATTATAGAAAGCTAAAGCTATTTTTCTCAAGATTATGTGCAGCTGTTTTCTGCAATTCTTGAACATTCTTCATATAAACGTGTTTCAAAAGGTACCCGTTTTTTAAAAGTAAAAATTGCTGCAGTAATACTCTTAACCTTATTTTAGACGAGATCAGGCACCTTCAGGGTGGTACGGCCATAGACTCTTAACCTTATTTTAAATAGATATTTTCACATTATATCTTAAAGGGAATAACTCACCAAAGAGGCCCCTTGAGTGAACTAAACTTTCACTAAAGTGACAGGATTTCCCCCACTCATTAATATAACTTTACACAAAAGAGTAGCTTAAAAATTGAAAAGTAGGTGGCAACAGTGCAAAATGGCGGCCTATTTAAAGGGAATTTGTTAAATTGTTAAAGATGTTGATGGGAGGCAGGTAAGAAAATTTTCCAACAAGTACCACACTTCCAAAGACGTGTCTAAGATTCTGTCCCCAAAAAGAACAGGAGTTTCTCTCTTTCTCTTACTCTCTCTCTCTCTCTCTCTCTGTTTTCATGGCTTCATGGCTTTGGGCAGCTTTAAAAGGAAGACAATACATTTCACAAGTAAAACCAATCATGTTTCCTTTCTGCCCAATGTAAGTAAATCAACTTTGAGCTCAATATTGAGTTGAAATCTCTTAAGATGGAGTGACTTATAACCTGTCCAGATATGATTAACAAAGACGTTTGATTAGAAATGGGAATACAGATGGCTTGTAACAGATAAATCCCTCAAGTTCAGTGTGCAACTTCTCATTTTTTCATATATTCTTAGATTTGGGTCATTTTCTGGTCTGTAACATGGGAACGTGTATAAATTTCATTATTATTGGAAATTCAACCAGCAGGTTGAAACTTTGAACAAATACTTCAAGTCACCTGGAAGAAATGAATCACCTAAAAGTATAATATCAGTTTCATAACAGGCAACGCCTTAGAAATGTACTGCATTCCACATTGGTAAGCTGATGGTTTAGTATTCAGAATGCATTTTTCAATAGAAACAATTTCATACATTATGACTGGTTTCATAAGTTAGCAAAAAAGCCTATTTAACTCATGATGAACCAGAAGTAGGTGTTAATCCTAATGTAGCATTATTGTAAATACATCGTTTGACCACTTCTGATATTGTAATTGGGGAGAAATATATTTTAATTTTTAAGTCAGGTTACTGAGAGCAGATAACCCACCCTGCTCCAGAAAGGCACAGCAAATGCACCTGGGCACTAAGAATTTGTTAACTTTTGACAACTCTGTGATTGCAGAAAGAAAGGCATTTTTTCCCATGTTATTCATTACCCATTGTTTTGAATCAAATGATAAACCAGTTGTATATCTGACCGTTCATTAGCTGTGTGACCTTGGGCACTTTACTTATTCTTTCTGTGCCTTAGAGGGTTGTTGTGAAAATAAATGAGGTCATTTTTTCTGCAGTAGACATTTGCTCTCTGCCCCACCCAGCTTCTCCAGTTTTCACTGGGTGATAGTTTCTCTCCATCCAACTCTTATCAACATGGTCTGGGTGGTGCTCCATTCCCATCCCTAGGGTATAGCACATAACCTGGGCGTGCCCATCAAAGCTGGCTTCAGGGGTAACTTCAGGGTGACTGCTTTAAGGGTGGGCCACCTACCGGAACAGGTCCAATAAGAGTGAATCTCAGAATGTGTTTCCCTGGGAATTTAGGACAGAACCTTCTTTGCTGGGTCTGAATCTGGAAAGACATAGCTTCAAAAGCACCTGGCAGCCATCCTAATTTATTCCAGTGGTTCTAGTGGTTCTCAATGACCTGCAGGGGACATGTGGCAATATCTGAAAATATTTTTGGTTGTCACAATTCTAGGGAAGCTGCTATTCTCACCTAATGGATAGACGCTGGGGATGCTGCTAAACATCCTACCATGCACAGGATGGCCTCCATACAGCAAATAATTTTTCATCCCAAAATGTCAATAGTGCTGACGTTGAGAAACCCTGCTCTAACTACATGGTTACATCTAACAACATAAAGAAGCAGGGCTGAGAAATAGAGAAAAATTGACTCCTGGTAATATTGTTTTAATCCTGGATCAATTCACAACTTACTTGATTTTTCTGTCACTTATACCAGGGGTCCCCAAACTTTTTGGCACCAGAGACCAGTTTCATGGAAGACAATTTTTCCACGGAGCCGGGGGCGGGGTGGGGGGAATGGTTTTGGGATAATTCAAGCTCATTACATTTATTGTGCACTTTATTTCTATTATTATTACATTGTAATATATACTATAAGCCTGCCACCAGATGCAGCTTAATTGTCACTTGCCACTCACTGATAAGGTTTTGATATGTGTCTGCAAGCAATTGATTTATTATGGTCTCTGTGCAGTCAATCCTCTCTGCTGATGGTAATCTGTATTTGCAGCTGCTCCCCTGTGCTAGCATCACCACCTCAGCTCCACCTCAGATCATCAGGCATTAGATTCTCATAAGGAGCTCGCAACCTAGATCTCTCGCATGCACAGATCACAGTAGGATTCATGTTCCTATGAGAATCTAATGGTGCCACAGATCTGACAGGAGGTGGAGCTCAGGCAGTGATGCGATGGGGAGCATGGGGAGTGGCTGTAAATACAGATGCAGCTTGGCTGGCTTGCCCTGCCACCCACCTCCTGCTGTGCCACCTGGTTCCTAACAGGCCATGGACTGGTATAGGTCCACAGCTTGGGGGCTGAGGACCACAGACTTATACCCAAAAGAATCTTAGCTGATAAAGTTGGTAAGTATGGGACGTAATATCTGATAAACAGCAAGCACCCAATAAGCAGTGACTCTTTTC
The DNA here is from genome assembly GCA_023783475.1 of Daubentonia madagascariensis. Lineage (NCBI taxonomy): Eukaryota > Metazoa > Chordata > Mammalia > Primates > Daubentoniidae > Daubentonia > Daubentonia madagascariensis. Next base: position 13,058,293 of record JAKFHU010001769.1, read on the forward strand.
ATTAAATGTGATCACTCACATGAGAACCAAGATCAGGGGACCCCAGAACCACAGTGTTAATGGATTGGGTGTTATCTACAAAAGAATTGCATGTTTTATCTCCCTGCAGCACACTCCTATGCCTTTTACTGTGTTCTCAATGCATTCTACATTTCTGATTTGTATTTAGAAAAAGCATAGATTGAAAAGATGATGTCATTTTTGTCCAGAATTTGCAATTTTCTCTGGTTTAAATCTCCTATTATCAAGAAATTCATACATCTGATAGGAGACTGAAAAATTAAAAGAAAAGGGTGCAAGTTTTCCACAAAATCACTAAGTCTTTCTTTTAAAAGTAACTACCAGTCTGTCCATGTAAACCAGAATGCCTATTTAAAAATTGCTTCACAAAATAACATCTGGGAGTGAAAGAAATATCTCATTTATAGTCCGTATTTTTCTTTTCAGCTTTTGCGTTTTTGATTATATCATGGAAGGAGACTGGATGGTATTGTATTCTAAACTTATTGACAAGAAAAGTTAAAGATCTTTTTCTTTGTTTTTAATGTTGCCCAGCCCCCAAAGGTGGTTAAAACATATATACAGTGTATACCATTTCACCAACTCAAAATAATTATCACAGTTCTTGATTTCACAATTCTATAGCTTTAAGGTCATAAGTTTCACAGTATTTTCACTCTCTTAACAGTTTGTGTATTTCCGTTCCTCCGTAAGATGTGAATATATTATACTAAGTGATATTATATAAATGAGACCATTATTCAAAATGAGAATCTTCTCTACCAACATCATCACTATTTGTAGCGCATAAGACTAAATAAATGTCTCCCATGAGTGGCTAAATGCAAAATAAAAAGTAACCACTCCACTTTAATAGTTTAAAAAATGCTATTAAACATAATGGCTTCTTGACATTCAAGTAGCACTATGTTTTAAGTGATCTTCATTTTTTAAGAACTACTTTATTTTCATTTTAAATATTGATGGCAAATCAAGTCTTCTGGAGTAAGGAACCATAGGAGAAAGCTCTCCTAAGGAAATAAATTACCAGGGACTCTGGAGTTTCAAGGTGCTATTTTTTTTATTTTGTTTTTGTTTGGTTTTATTTTTGTTTTCTCCTGAGGCTATGTAATAACATCATATAAATGAACAACTTGAAAAACTGACAAAACAATCTTATCACTCAAGATTTTCTTCAATCCCTGCTGGTGCGTACTTTTGCCCATGTCCCCTCCTTCCTCGCTTTAAGCTTAAGGGGGAGCTCTGATGTCTGTCCCCTGACGCCTGAAGAACAAAATGGCCCGATGGGACCACCACGGAATGAAAGTCACAAGAAAGGGATGATACAAGCAGAGGAGGGAGGATGGGGAAGTGAAGACTTCAAAGGGAGGAGTGACCCCTTCACTTCCTCATCCCCCTGCAGAAGGGTAGCAACGGAGCCAAGCTTTAAGGAAAAAGGAAGCATCAGGGAGGCTGCAGGTTGCCCAGGACTGATTTTAGCCTAGAATTACGTGAAGGGCAACTTCAAGCTATCTCCTACCCCACTCCAATTCATCAGGTTAAAAGGAGAAACCCCGGCTAGGAATGGAGTATGTGTAGCTGACATTCCAGGTGCTGTACTGCAAGAATATGGTGATACATATGTGACCAGCAAGGACTCAGGGTGAACAAAGGCATGAGCATAGCTCCAACGTGAGTAACATGTTCAGATAATTATAGAACGAAGCGAAAACAAAGATTCTAATCTCTGCCTGTTAGATACTAAGCTCTCTGAGGGCAGGGCCTGGGTCTGCCTCATTTCCCCACAGTGGAAATACAGTTCCAAAAGCAGCTACAAAACCCGTCAATCACTGACCACAGAAAAACAAAATAAAATCAACAATTGCTTAAAGACTTTAAGTGAGCCATCTAGGCTTCCTGGGTCTTAGTTTCCTTACTCCAAAGAATGTAAAGGATTGAGTAAAGGATTTCTTCAGTCCTTTTCAGCACCGTGAATCTATGAAACACGCCCCATAAGGTTTAAGCCTGGCAATCACAAAATTTGCAGACATCTGTCCCGTGATATGACAATCAACAACCTGTTCTTTGTATGCATCACTTGATGTCACAATTGAGAAAAATAAAAAATATGAATATATTTGTCAGATTAAGTATTCTCATCACATTTGAGATGAATACGAAAGCCCACCCCTTCCTACATCTAAAGAGAGCTCCATTCTGGCTACCATCCAGCTCCAGCTGAGAATATTTTCATCTTGTTGTAGTCAACAGTATTATTTGTCTTGAGTGCTCAAAGATTTCATTCCCAGATCACTGAACAGCCATATTTGATATTAGGCAACAGGAAAAAAATTACCAAACCATAAAATCCCCACAGAGAATAGTGTCCGTTGAGTGGTATGGCAGCACCGCCAAACGAGTGCAGGTTTTGGAGTCGTTCTACAGAGACTGAGCTCCAGTAGGATACTTGACCTTGTTAAACTACCGTCTCTTCCTCTGTCATATGGTAACAGTTCCTGCCTCACTGAGTTGTGAAGACAAAATGAAAGGATGTATGTGAATTGTGCGTCCATAGTTAATGATAAACAGGAGCAACTGTTATTGTTCAAGGCCCCTTCACTTGCTCTGACATAGAAAAAAAGAAATTATTTAAGGGATAAAAAAGTAGATGATGAGCTTTCTTTAGAAGGTGAGAAATGGAAAGACCTGAGAAGAGATTGGATTTAGAGTCAGAAAATCTGGCATATCTCCTCTGCTTATAGAATACATGACCTTGGGCAAGTCATTTTATTTCTCGGGATCTAACTTCCTCTTTTGTAAAACAAGATTAGTCATGTGGCCCTAAATAACACTCTAAATTTTAAAGCACTATTCAAATGATGGGTGCTCATATAATCATTACAGTAGACAAAGTAGTCCAAGGACACATTACCAAGACAGGCTTACAAAACTATGACATGGCTAAGGACTGATGGGATGCAATAGCTAAGGATCGGCCATGTTGACATTTTGGAATGGGAAAGAGAGTAAGCATTTTTAAGGTTAAGTCTCTTTATTTGCAATTAGGAAGCAAAGAAGGCACAATTATAATTGCAACCAGTTGTAGATTCTTCCAGCATTCTTAGCTGCCTCACTGAGATGGTGTGGAGGAAACTTAAATTCCTTGTGTTGTACTATACATATTCAGAATTATTTCCATAGATGCAACCATCTTTGACTTCAAAAGAAGATTTATTTCTGTGATTTCAAAGCATTTTATGCTCATACACAGGTTTAAGAAAATCACACAGCAGAAGACAAGAGAACAAAGCTTCAACAGCAAAAGAATTCATTGTAAGCCCCTTTAAACCATCACACTGAAACATTGAATAGAGGAAGGCAAACTCTTGTATATACACTGAGTGTATCAAAGCCCACCTCTGAGGTTAGTTAGGAACCTGTCTTCTTCAGAGAAGTCAATATTGCCACAGAGTTTCCAAGATTCCACAAATCACTATTCACAAATCAGTCCCCACCAGCTTTGACAAATGCTGACATTCCTTAGCAAACCAGAATGAGATGCAGGGTGCTTTTCAGGGGATGAACGATAAGTTGGGAGGAGTTGATAGTCCACTGGAGGGGCAGTTGAGGGCCATAAAGCCTAGTCAGTCATTAATCTGCAGGAAATGCCCAGAGCCAAGGTCGTCATTGCTATTATAAACTAAAAATTAAAAGAAAAAAAGAAGGCACATAGCTCTTTTTTATGGGTGATACAGTTTCAATTGACACAAATTGAGTATTTCTAGAGATTTAATTAAGCAATCAGATTGCTTGAGTGGTCTCAATATTCAGTGCCTTTTATAGAGTTCTTTAATGACTATGCATAGAATTATTCTGGATACTTTACGGACCATAACAAGTGAGGTTTTATGTCTTCCCAAGAATATAATGAATCTTTCCACCACTACTCTAGCTTAAACAAAGACTGTTGTTGTTGTTTCAGGGTGGGGAGATTTTAGATTCATGTCTAGAAAAGTGTAGCCAGAAGAATTAGAGAGAAGATAATTTACTTAAGTCAAAAAGCGTTTGACTTTGCCTGTTTATGATCCATTCCTTTAAAATGTAGGACCGATGCCTAGTAAAATAAGGCGGGGTAGCATGTTCAGTACTGTATTCATTCATTCAGTCTTTTTCTAGGTCATAAGGACATAAATAGTATTTTTAGGACCAAAGATATAGCAGTGAACAGAATCCATCAGATCTACATCCATAGCATCATACAGTGATTAAGAGGACTAAGGCCTTGGGCAAATTACTTCACCTCTCTGTGCCTCAGTCTCTTCATCTTTAAAATGTGGTTACAATAGTTCTTTCCTCATAGGTTCTTGTAGAGATTAGGTGGACAAATTCACCTGAATGTACTTAGAACCATGCCCAGCATATAGTATGAGCTCTATAAGTGTTAGCTGTCATTATTACATTCTTGTGCACAGAAACAAGACAATTTGCAAGGGAACAAATCAATAAACAAGATTTTTATAAGTAGAGATAAGTGGTACCAAAAAATAAAACAATGTAATTTAATTGGAGTGGGGACAAATTTATCCGGAAATTCTTCTCTGAGACATGGCATTTGTGCTTAGCCCTGAATTAGGAGCATCTCTCCTGATGTCACCTAGGGCAGAAGCATTCCAGAGAAAGGGAACACCCAAGGCAAAAAGCCATCAAAGGGGATTGAGTATGGTGTGTTTGAGATAAAAGAAGAACCAGGTGATGGAATGTGGTGAGGAAGCAGGGAGTGGCCCAGATGAAGTTGCAGAAGTATCAGGGACCAAGTCACATAGGGCTGAGTAGATTAAACTAAGGAGGGAAATTTGGTCATGTACAAATTATCATGTGTAATTTCTATTATACCTTTCTGTATATGTCTAGTCATGTACATGCAGCTATGTGACTTGCAAAAGTTTGGACATGATCATTCCTAACCAATAAGGAGCTTGGATTTTATTCTAAATACAATAAAAGCCATCATAATAGAGATGTCTGAAAAGCCAGTTTTATGTGTTTTAAAGCTGATTCCAGGGGCTATGAGAATAAACTGAGTTTGGGGGGATGGAGAAGGCAGGAGAAAGAGAATTGGTCTGACCTGTGCAAACTTGTGGATTGTGTTATACTGGCCAATTCAATCCATGTCACCTCAGCTAATTGAACTTACATTTGCTGAGTGCCTGTGAGGCACTGCACGTGAGGGCCTGTGCTGGGAGGGTGTCTTAGTCCATTTGAGTTGCTATAACAAAATGCTATGAGCAGAATGGCTTTTATACAATAACTATTTATTTCTCAGTTCTGGAGCCTGGGAAGTCCAAAATCAAGGTGCCAGCAGATTTGGTGTCTTGTGAGGGCCCGTTTCTCAAAGGTGACACCTTCTCACTGTGTCCTCATGTGGTAAAGGAGCAAGGCAGCACTCTGGGGTCTCTTTTATGAGGGCACTAATCACAATCATGAGAGTTCCACCTTCATGGTTTAATCACCTCTAAAGGCTCTGCCTCCTAATTCCATCATTTTGTGGGTTAGGACTTTAATGTATGAATTTTGGGGGAGACACAAACATTCACACCATAGTAGTGGGAAAAACACAAAGATAAATAAGATAATAAGATAAATAAGCCCCTACACTAAAAGGGCTTAGATCTGGTGTGGACACTGACAAGGAAGCATAATAAATAGTTTTACAGGTCCTGTCAATACAGTCCCCACAGGATTCTTTACAGAAAATGGTCAAATTTGCTTGAGGCAGAGAAGGTCAAGAAAGGCCTCAGACAGGATGTGACACTAGAGGTGAACCCTGAAATGCAAACAGGAAGAAATGGAAATTCTCATCAGAAGTCTGCAGAGTGGACAGGTAAATGGAGATGTGAACCCACCTGTTGTGTTGAGAACTGCAGTTGATGATGAGTGTAGTCAAGACATAGGCCACTTGGAAAGGATGATTAAAGGTCCTGCTGGAGAGGTGGACATGGGTCCGATCTGGAAGGGTCTTGAATACCCCATGAAGGAGTGTGTTCTCCATCCTGTTGGGCTTACTGTGTACGCTGGGAGTCAGGGAAAGGAATCATGTTTAGGAAGATTGTCCTTGGCAGTCTATGGTGGATTTGAATGGGGAAGACTGGCAGAGGGATAAAGAAAATAAAAGAATGTAAGGCAAAAGTAAGGCAGGAGCAGTGGGGGCAGAGGGATGGAAATAGAGCAAAGAGATGTTAAGGGAAGAGAATCAGTGGACTTAACCTGTGACTGGATTTGCAAGGAATTTCCTTGGCTCTGTGCATAAACATATTTTTGAATGAATGCATGATTATCTCCAAGTTTTATCATTTGGTTGACCAAATAGATGATCCTACTGGTTATCAAGCATTATGAAAATCACAGAAAAGTGAGTGATAATATATTAACATATAGAGATAGCTGTGGATAGAAGAGAGAGACAGAAAGAGAGAGAGAGGACATACAGGAGATACAATCTTTCCCCCAATTGCCGAGTATCATCTTTTGAGATTCTGGAAAGATTCATATTTATAACAGAGGCATTGATGTCAAAGCTTTAGGTAGAACAGCTAGCTCTGGGAGCTGACACAGGTTGCAAAGTCAGGAAAATTTCTTCAGCCTAGACAAGACATATCAAAAGGCTTTCTTTCTCTAAGCCTCTCCCTCATTTCCCTACATAGGAGGAAAGGGCTCCTCTTCCCATCAGAAAGAGGCTTCTAGCCACCACCACATGACCTCTGCAGATAGTTGGAAAAGACTAACCACAAAGCCAAAAAAGGAAGTGAGGGTCACAGCCAAAGGAAGAGAGATGACCAGCAGGCCTTCCCTTGGGCAGGAATAATCCTGGTCCCCCTGTATTGCCTCCATCCCTGGTATGAAGAGGATTCAAAGTAAAGACCATTCCAATGTGGACCCAAAAACAATACCCTCGCCCCATGGAACTATGGCTCATTAAAATGGCTTTGAACCTGATCTATCCATAATAATATTACTAATATTACATAATAAAACTACTCTAGAGAATTCACTGGAGTTAGAAGGCGGCGGCAGAGTGCTGGATGAAACTGCAGAGAGAGATGAGTGAGTTCCTTTTAGCTAACAACAAATAACTTGGCAAAGTTTTGAAGGAAAAATAATCTTTCATCTTCAGCTTCTATCAATAAATATGTTTGCAAAGACTGCTAAGTGGTACCAAAAAATAAAAGTGTAATGAGATCAGAGCGGTCATCACATTTTAATGTAATCATCTGCAAAATGAATGAGTTGTCCTGCATGATTTCCAAGTTTCTGGGACCCTAAATTTCCATAATTCTAAGGGCCTTTCTATTTTACTGGATACCAAATTCACAACATTCCCAGAGAAATCTGATCACATATAAAATTACATCTGTAATTTCTACTTTACCTCAGCCTGTATAAATACGTCTGGCCATGCACAACTATGTGACTGTGAAGTTCAGATTTGAACATTCCTAACAAACCTACAAAGATGACTACTGGCATTTCAAAAGAAGATAAATATATATTTACAGGCTCTTATTTAATTATAAAGTGCTCTAGCCTTCTGGGCAATCAAACAGAAAAATAGTGAATGAATAATTCTTTTGTTGGGCACCTCTTGTCTGAAAACACTTAGCTCAGTGCCCTGCACAAGTAGATGCTCCAGACACATGTGTTGGTGGGAAAAGAATGAACCACTCTTTCTTCTTTGCTCCCATGGAGACTTGTTTGAATCTTTCTTAAATGATTACTCCATTCTGCCTGGTAATTAAATGGGTTATCTGCATGTATATAACAGATGATAAGATTCTTGAGGAACAAGGGCTATGCACAAGTAATATTTGCTCCTTCACAGCAACTTGTAGTATAGTTGACTGTTGAGAAAATCCTCCTTCTTTAATAAAAAACAAGTGGGCCCTTAGGGTTATCCGTGAGACGATGTGGGGCAGCTGGACATTGCGAAAAACCATGGTCTGTATTGATCCCTGGGTCCCTGCAGGAGCCATTTCACTGCGGCTGAGAACACTCATAGGGTCTGAGGTCTCAGAAGGGGACTAGAGCTTGGGATTGCTGCTGACCAAACCTCCATATTTGCCATTCTTGGGGAGAACAGGGAAGAGGGGGCAGCACTGTTGCCATTATCACTGTGGATCTTTGATCAGACCAGAGGCAGCCACTGTTTTAGAGTCATGCACCACATAACGTTTGGGTCAAAGATAAACCACATACAACAGTGGTCCCATAAGATTGTAATGGAGGTGAAAATTCATATCACCTCCTGATGTCGTAGGCATCCTAATGTCATAGCACAGTGCATTATTCATGTGTTTGTGGTGATGCTGGTGTCAACAAATCTACTGCAATGCCAGTCATATGAAAGTCTAGCACATACAATTATTTACAGTACAGAATACTTGATAATGATAATAAACAACTGTGTTACTGGTTTATGTATTTACTATGCTATACTTTTTATTGTTACTTTAGCGTGTACTCCTTCTACTTATAAAAAAGGTTAACTGTAAAAGAGCCTGAAGCAGGTCCTTCAGGAGGTATTCCAGAAGAAGGCATCGTTATCACAGGAGATGACACCTCCATATGTGTTACTGCCCCTGAAGACCTTCCAGTGGGACAAGATGTGGAGGTGGAAGACAGTGATAGTGATGATCCTGACCCTGTGTAGGCCTAGGGTAATGTGTGTGTTTGTATTTTAGTTTTTAACAAAACAGTTTAAAAAGTAAAAAATAAATTCAAAATGTTAAAAGTAGCAAAAAGCTTATAGAATAAGGATTTAAAGAAAGAAAATATTTTTGTACACCTGTAAAATGTGTTTGTGTTTTAAGCTGTCTTATTATGCAAGAGTCAAAAAGTTTTTTAAAAAATTAAAAGTTTATATGGTAAAAAATTACATTAAGCTAAAGTTAATTTACTATTGAAGAAAGACTTTTTAAAATAAATTTAGTATATCCAAAGTGTACAGTGTTTATTAATAGAAAGTCTACAGTGCCCAGGCCTTTACATTCACTCACCACCCACTCATTGACTCACAGAGCAACTTCCAGTCCTGCAAGCTCCATTCATGGTAAATGCCCTATAAAAATGTAGCATTTTTAATCTTTTATACAGTATTTTTACCGTACCTGTTCTATGTTTAAATGTTTAGACACACAAGTACTTACCCTTGTGTTCCAATTGCCTCCAGCATTCAGTACAGTAACATACTGTGCAGGTTTGTAGGCTAGAAGCATTAGGCTGTAGCATAAAGCCCAGGTGTGTAGTAGGCTATACCATCTAAGTTTGTGTAAATACACTCTATGATGCTCCCACAATGAAAAAATTGCTCAACAACATTTCTCAGAACGTATCCCCATTAAGCAGTGCATGACTGCATCTGCGAGGTTCCAGGTTTCTGTTTTAATACGAGTTCACCAATGGAGTTGAGAGACAACCTGATGTAGTATTAGAAATCCAAAGACTTGCTTTTAGTTCCAGCTATGCCATTAAGTGACCTTGGGAAAGTCATTCCCCACTCCCAAGCCCTATCCTGGCCATGGCCTTGGTTTATGCTTCTCTAGAATGAAGGGATTAAATTCAATCATTGGTTTACAAATTTCTCCCTGAGGGGTAGAATCCTAGATATATACACAAGTGGAGTCTTGAATTGATGGGTTCCTAATCCTTCCCCCAGTGGGCCACCTCCTCATCTCCAAGACAACCTGGGGCTCCATGGAAGGGAGTTTTGAGTCCCCTAGAGACATAGCATTTCCAGCATGCCTTCCGGCACACTGTTAATAATAGGTCTCTTGCGTGGACAGCTGCACACCATTTACAAAGTGCTTTCCAAGTCCCCTTTCACTTAATCTAACATCCAGTCATTTTAAGTAAGAGATCAAAAGTGAGAAGCAGTTACATTTCTAGCTTCTGATGCCACAGAGTGTGGACAGCACAGGAGGTTCAGCGGCCAACGTGTTTTGAAAGAGTTAAATGAGTTTTAGAATCCTCAAGCCAGCCTGGGTGCCAGCGTTTTACAAATGTTTAAACAAACTCACTTGTCTTCTCTTGTTTCCTACTAATGCAAGAATAAATACTATTTTTTAACATCACCATGCAAATTAGATCAGAGAGCAATATGGCTAGATAAATATAATACTAACAGCTAATACACATTGTCTAAGAAAAGTTTACTCTATGAGAACACATTTTTCATATTTTAAAATAACTTTCATCTTTAATATAAGTAGTATATATTCACGATAGAGAGACCAAGATAAAAATAAGCAAAAAAAAAAAAAAAATTACTCCTAACTGCACCACCCAGAGATAATTTCTGGTCACATGTGACTGTATTATCCTTGTCTTTTTATAAAACATAAATATTTTAACTAAAATTGAACAATATTGTATATATACCTTTTAATCCCCTTTTTAAAATCGACAATATGTGATCATCACTTCAAGTCAAAGAGTAAATTGCAGCAACACCATTGTTTGTCTTATTACAGGAATATGATTTTCCATCTATTAAATATATAACTGTCATGTATTCAAATAATCACCTATTATTGGAAATATCCAGTTTTTTTCCTATTGCTATGAATATGCTTGCAGCTAAATCTTTGCCTTACTTAAGGAATTGCTGGGTCAAGGTGTATGCAAATTTCTTTAAAAATTTTAGTACATGGAGCCCAAAATGTACCAATTTTATCCTCACCATCAGTATGAGAGTACACATTTCCCTTTACCATCTTAAAAACTAGTTAGTGTCACTCTCTTTATTTTCTAAATAAGGTTTTAATGTCATGGGAAGGAAAAATTTCTCCCGCTTTGTAGGCTTCCAAATTCCATAATGGGACTACATGAGTCTTACCTTTTCTTTGGGTTCTCTCCTCCTTTCCTAGTCTGGAGCAGTATAAGAAACACTAGGTCAGTGGCTCAAGGATTTAGCCCCAAATCCAGTTGTGCTTCTGATTTTGCCTCCTATCACTCTCTGAGATTGAGCCATGAGCCTAAGCTTTCCTCTTAGACCCAAGTCTCACCAGCGCTCCCCTAGTTTATTCCTGGTGGCAAATTCTCTGTCTGGGAAAACTGTGTGGGTTGAATAGTGGTCCCTCAAGAGATATGTTCATGTGGAACCTATGAATGTGACTTTATTTGGAAAAAAGATCTTTGCAGATAAAATGAAGTAGAATATTAAGATGAGATCATGCTGGGATTAGGGTGGGCCCTAAGTCTAATGACAAGTATCCTAATAACAGAAAAGCAGGAGAGAAGACACAGACAGAAGAGGAGAACACACAGAGCAGAGGCCAGGTGAAGACAGAGGTAAGGATTAGTTTTTCAGCCACAAGCCAAGGAAAACCTAGAGCCACCTGGAGCCACCAGAACCTGGAAGAGGAAATTTCTGTTGGTTTAAGCCACCAAGTTTCTAGTAATTACTGCAGCCTATGAAATTAATACAGGACACTACAAAGGAGTGCTATTCTGAGTGTTTCTCAGTCACTGAGAAATATTCTTTATAAGCAAATGTCGTGGGAGCTGGTGGTCTGTTTGCTTAGACCTTATCCCACTCATTAGGCAAACGCTGAGCACCTACAATATAGCAGGTCTTCTTCTAAGTACTGGGTAGAAACAAAAGTGAAGAAGACATAGTCCTCACCTTTGAGAGGCAAACATTAAATAAATACCCACTGTGTTATCTACAGGGCAATTCTAGGCAGAGAGAGTTGGTTGCAGCCATATCATAGAGGACTTCACTGACCCAGTTAAAAGCTTGAACTTTTTCCTGTAGATGATGGAGCTCTTGGAGGTTTTCAGGCAACTATTACCCACACCCCTAGGCTCCTCTGATACTGTACTTCTCTGATATTTACCCTAGAGTCAGCCTGGACATCTGCCTGTAGCCCACTGTGCCACTCTCCTGGTTCTCCATTTGCCTGCCCTGACTTCTTCTGTGACCCACCCTAAGTTCCTTCTATTGTTCATTCTCCAGAACCCCCACGGTCATGGTCACTGCTCTTGAGTAAAGAGCTAGTCTTAGCTCCTGGCCTTGTCTGAGCTACCAGTTGAGCCCAGGTGTGCTATATTAATTCATTTATTCATTCACTCAAGAATTATTTACTTAGCATCTACTGTTTTCCAGTCTCTGGTTGTACAAAAATGAGTGAAATACAGTCCTTACCCTTAAGATGCTTACCATCTGTATTAGTCTCCTCAGGCTGCCATGGCAAAACACCACCAACTTAATGGCTTAAACAATAGAAATTTATTTTCTCATAATTCTGGTAGTTAGAAGTCTAAGACCATGATGCCAGCAGAGCTGGTGTCTGGTGAGGACTTGGGTTGTGGATGGCTACCTCCTCACTGTAGGTGCCTCTTCACACAAACTCCTGCTTCCCTTCCTCTTCTTATGAGGACACCAATCTTAAGGATTAGGGCCATTATGACCTCATTTAACCTTAATTACCTCCTTAAAGGCTGTATCTCCAAATACAATCACACTGGAGATTAGGATTTCAACATATGAATTTGGGGAGGTGGGGAGAACACAATGCAATCCTTAACACTATCTAAGTGGAAAAGGCAAATATGTACAGATAATTGCCATATGATAGAACAAATACCATAAAGGTATTGTGTATTTCTGGGGTGCAGCAGCTAACCTGTCCAGATGGATCTTAAAAGAAGGGTTATTCAGGTGGATTAGATGGAGCAGGGAAATCCAGGCAAATAGAACAGTTTTTGTAAAACACAAACATGAAATAACACAGTCTGTTGGGTAGACAGTAAGGCATTGGGGATGGCTGAGACATACAGAGTGGGCTGGGGCATCACAGACGGGCCTCAAGAGGCAAGCCGTGTCCTCACGGGAGCCCGCCTACCTCCTCCCACCGCCTGCCACAGCCTTGTTTCCCACTCTGTGGTCCTCCTGCTGCCCTCCTTGTCACAATCAAAGCACTACTGTCATAGGTCTCAATACCAGACACATTTAAAATAACAGCCCCTTATATCATATTTTGCATAGCACTTTATCGTTTACAAAACACTTGTACTACATCATTTGACACTCAGAGCTGCCCAGTGGAGGGGAACAAACATTATTACATCCATTTATATGATGAAAACAAGATTGAAATAATAATGGTAATAGTCATAGACTTGCCCGAGGTCAGAGGGCTGCGTCTGAGTTAGTTCAGGGCTAGAACCGAGACCGTCTGCTCACCGATCCAGGGCTCTCTCTCTTACATGACCTGCATTTTTCTCTGCTGTTTGCTTCATGTGTTGTAGTTCTCCAGTAACACTTCTACATTTTGACAGAGCTTTTTGGAAATAACATGTTAACCAACAGAAAAATCTCAGAGTGGGAAGTGGGAACGTTGGGCCTGGTGAGATTTTTTTTTTGGCCTGGCAGGCCTGTCAAAGCCCATCGAATCACACATCTGCTTCACAGAGGGCCAACCTGGAGCAAAGCTCATGGGTATACTTTGCCAAAAGGAGCGAATTAAAGCACTTCCAAGTCAGGAAATGCCAAGCTAGGCTTTTCCACGGTGTTAACTTACTGGCCTGAAGTAGACCAAATAGTAATTTACCTACAGCCTGGCCGTAGGCAAATCCTTCGCGGGACCTTTGTCAGTGTTGCAGAGGAAACAACTCTCACCACTATGGTAATTTTTAGTTTCAGTCACAAACTTTGTGTTGACTTAGCTGAAAGTCTGACATAGCGAAACTTTTACTCACTGGAACACGTGAAGAATAAGTTCCCCAAGTTTTCAACAAATAGGAGACTTTAGTCCCTTAAAAATTTTTGTCCACCCTTTTGGATGGAAATTTCTCTAAAATTCTCTCATATCTATGTCTTCCTTGCATAATTAGTGAAGCATAATTTAATTGAAGATTTTTGAGGTGACTCAGGTGTCAGAGTGGCCTTTCCAAAAAACAAATCTGACTCCAAGATAAAGTCTAAACCCTTCTAGTTTGGGAAAGTGTCTTTCACCCCAACCTTCCTTTCCAATCTCATATGTTCTCAGTCTCTTTGGAGCAGGGAATTCGTAGCCTATACTCCAGGAATGTGGAATTAATTATTATTTTTGGAACATTCACCATGCTCTTCGTACGTCTGAGTATTTATACACAAGGCATTCCTTCATTCCCTTCTCTGCTTGGAAAATTCTTACCCATCCTTGACTATCCAGCTAGACAACCGTCTCCTACATGAAGCCTACTCAAAATCTTTCAAAAGTTCCTCCCCACCACAATCCCAGAGCACTTGGTACATGTGCCTTTATTACAAGTACTCACATGCCTGACTCCCTCACCCCATCTTTGTACTCTAATGTCTAGTTAGCACAGCCCTAGCATGATGTCAGTGCTAAATACATAGTTAACATTATTACCAAATAAACAAGTACTAAACTCTTGTTCAAAAACATCATTGACTTGGTGTTTACTATGTGTCAGACACTATGATAGGAAATTTCCAAGTATTTCTCACTCAGTTCTCATAACAGCCCAGTAAGTGCACAGCCTGAAATCAAACTCAGCTCTCCTGTCCCCCCAATTCAGGCTTTTCTCTGCACTACGTGGTGTAGCACGTTCTGAAGAAATCAAAGTATTAAACTAAAAGCAGAGGGCTTGTTAATCAATTGAAGAGTGACTTGAGGCACCCATGCCATGTAGCAGTTGACTAGCAAAGGGTCAGAGTGGGCTGAAGGAGGCCAGGGCCCAGGGTTTTTATAGGTAGGAGGGTTTGAGCAGGAATCAGAGGCAATATGTAGGGTCAGAAGAGGGAGTTATAGCTGGAAAAGTCAAAAAAATCTAAAACACCCAGAGTCCACAGTAGAGCTACATATCCAAATGTTTCCAGGGCTAGGAAAGCAACATAGAGGACTAAAGCAAGCCACATCACTTAGAAATCTTCTTTCTCATTTCTACGGAATCGCATGGCCCTCTGGCTCTAACTTTCATTTTACCATGTTTGATAGTGATCTATATACAAGAAATATTTTACATTCACCTTCCCTCCACTATAGGAAAAACAATAATGTGTGCATATGGAAAATGGCAGCTGATACCGGACCACCATGCGGAGATTATCACAGACAGGCTCCGTTCCAAGAGGGAGGTGAAGTCTGGAAAATTATTTCCAGATGATGGAGTTTTTTATTATGTAAGATCTTCCAATTTTTAAAAGTCAGAGCCATATGCAAAAATGTTTAAAATATTATGTGGGACCCAGCTAAGTCTCCAACTTTATTGGGCCTAAGCACCAACTGCAGAACTTGTTAAAACACAGGTTCTTGGGCCCCACTCCAAGAGATTCTGATTCAGGAGGTCTTGGTGTGGCCTGAAAATGTGCATTTTTTACAAGTTCCCAGGTGAACTGATGCTGCCAGCCCAGGGATCACACTTGGAATAGCACTGGGCTAGACACAAATAGTACCAGCTCCCGGATTCAGGCAGCCTGTTTGGCACCTCTGGTCTAGAGATTTAAAGGAAAAAACTGGGAGCACGAGACAGCCAAGCAAACCCTGGTCCAGGGATGGAAGCTGTTGTCTTATATACACTTTGGTGCTTCTCTTAGGGAATGTGCTTCAAAATAAAATGGTAGTAAGATATTAGACCTCCAAAGAAGTTCTTACACCCTGACCTCAGACTGGGAAGAATTTAAGGAGCCAAAATGGAGAATTTGTTGGAAATCAGACAACCACAAACATAATAGGGAAATGGGATGGAAGAGGAGAGGGGTAAGGACCTGGCATAATTTGGCTTAGAAAAGCAAAGACCAAGTGGTGACTCACTAACAGTCTTCATGCACAAGAGGGGAATTTGGGGGAAGATGGCGAACAGCTGTTCTGTTTCCACGGAGGATTGGCTAATATAACCTGAGCTTCCAGAACAGCAGGAGGGGTTGAAGTAGTAAAAGAACTCGCATATCTGACAGCTGTGAAAGGCAGGCATTGATTGCCATGGGGAGTCCTAGCTTTCAGATCTTTAAAATCAGATAAATGATAGCCTCTTAGAACGTTAAAAGACCCCTCTCCCTGTCGGTATTTCTGCAAGTGCAGGACTCAGGCCACTGCTGATAGAGAAGATGGTTGGGTGCTGCACAGACACAGAATTAAGTGCCTTTGGATCGCAAAGGGGAAGAGTATTCCCTTTTCAATTCCCTTTCATTACTCAGGTGTGTCAAGGAGAAAGTCTCCCTGAGGTGCTGTCTTTCTCAACTCTCTGGCACTTGATACTCTCCCTTGTAACAGAAAGAGAGGAGGCCTTAGTTGCATAGTGTTAAGCAGGCAACAGCATATGTGAGGATTGACTGTCATTGTTTTGTTTCATGGTATTTATTTTTATGGTTTCCTCCATGGTAAGTGATGCTGGTTTTCCACTGAAGGTAGCAATAGAAAATTTTCTCTCAAAGAAATAAATTTAGGAAGGCAAAGTCCATGGAATTAGAGAAATAGGAAGCCAAGGATATTAATGGATGACGACCACAGCAAAAATGGTGCAGATGGCACATAGCCAATTTTCATCCCAGCACCGTGGCCATCTCTCTGTGTGACTTCACTAGGGTGAGCACCCTGCCACCATCAACAAAGGGAGACCCTAATTCAGGATATCACTTGGGCACAAAGTGAAGTACCACACACAAACACACCTCAATAAACTCTAAAAGGTCTCAAAATGTAAAGTACAAAAAATAGAAAACCATACTCTATTGCTACTTCTCAAAATCCCCTGTTATTAATATTTTAGTGGCTGAAAAGCATATCAGTTTTCTCATTGACCTTATCCTGTTTGGAACAAAAGGAAGAAAAAAATTAAACCTAGCTTGCAAATATTTTATTTCTTCCCGAATTGACTCTCATGTATAAACTATTGTTCAGCCAAGGCCTAAATTATATAATATTTTTACAGAACTGTAAGTTTATTTCTTTCAAGAATACCTTGAGGCTTTCCTCATTAGGAAGGCAAGAATGCTTTGTAATTAGCACACCCAAACATCAGCTTCAGCATAGATGACATTTAATTACGTTATTTGAGGCAAATAGGCTTTTCTAAGAACTTAAGAACAGATCGTATTGTTTAGGAGATGTACATTCTCCTTGAAATTGGGTTCAACCCATTTTATTATTTATTAATCCATCTTTTAGATATCACTAAAGGATGAACTTCGACCCAGGCCTTGTCTAAATAATCACAGATTCCTAACAAATACAGCCAGATTATCAAGTTTTTGTTATAAATATAATTCAGTAAGATTTGGTGGATGTAAACACAGTATTTTTCAAAATTAAGGTTATTAACAAATGCTCAAGTTCAGTTCAATAAGGAGAAAATGCATTTGCAATCACCTTGCTAGAGATATTACAGAAATGAGTGATTTCTAAACTCTGGTGACACAAATCTGTAGCATCCATCCTATTGCACAAATAGATCATTCAGAAAGGTAAAGGTTGCTTCTAGAAATAATAGTTGTATAAAGGTGCTCCATTCCCCAGTAAATTAAAGACGCTGCCTCACTCCTACTCTTCATGCTAAACAGAACACTGGAGGAACCTATTAATAGCATCGTTAGTTTCAAGGACGCAGTTTACATGGAATTTGGATCTTAATGTACAGAAATAGATACTCATCTACTCTCCCAGCAATGTAACAATCTTAATGGAATAATATTTTCAAAATGAAAACTCTACCCTAATGAAAGTCCCCTTTTTCACTGAAATAAGAAAGAGACACAACAAAGGCAAGGCAAGTTTCTTCATTCACATGAATGATCTCATAGCCTCACCAGAAATGTATATTTAAGCCTGGAGATTATTTTTTGGAAATAGTAATGTTAAACTACCTGCAGAATACATTTAGCTGTAGATAATGCAAACCAATAGACATTCAAATTTTTTTCTAAAAATGAAACTTATAAATATTTATTTTATAGGGTCAATAGTGTAAGTTTTTTGTTGTTTAAGCAAGTTTAATATCACCATGTAAAATAGCTGAAGTTAAAGAGATTCAGTATATTTAAACCTGTAATATATTAGGATCATTAGCCAAATTTTAGAATAGCAGACTTTGTTTTTATGTCCCAAAAACCAATTTTGTTGTAGACTAGGCTGCCCTTGGGAACAGAGTGTGTGTGTATGTGTGTGTGTGTGTATGTGCATATGTGGGAATAACTTTCTTTGAGTATCTGAAGAGTGTCTTAAGAAAGAATGGTGGGATTTGTTCCTTGTGGAGCAGACTTAGAACGCAAATCATGCTCTCTGGTGGTGATCTTAGTCCAAGAAAGGAAAGGAAACGAAGGCTTGATGTTTCCGTAGGTGGAAATTGATCACCTTCCCCATATCCATGCATCTTTGCAATGAGACTTTGCAGATTTTCCTACCAAGAGGAGGGATCTATTTCCTCAACCCTTGAAACTGGAATGACCTTGTGACTTGCTCTAAGAGTCTCAGAGTGACTCTGTGCCAGTTCCAAGCCTAAGCCTCAAGAGCCCTTGCGTACTTTTCGTCTTGCCCCTGGAACCCTGCTGCCATGACATGAACAAGCTCAAACCAGCCTGCCAGAGAATGAGGAACCACAGAGAGGACAGCCGAGCCACTCCAACTGAGGCCATTGTAGACCAGCCAGGCCCAGCTGATCTTCCAGCTACCTACAGATACACAATGGAGCCCAGCCACGATCCGCCTATCCCAGCCTGGTTCAGCAGAACTGCCCAGCCTGCCGACTCATGAGCAATAACTAAAGGTTGTTGTTTTAAGCTAATGAAATTTGGGATGGTTGTTTATGCAGCAAAATCTCTTGCATCCCATGATGAATTCAAAGCTATAACAAGTATCATTCACCATTTGAGTTTCACATCAGGCAAACAGATGGATTTGGGGCATTGAACCTCAGAAGAAACTGGGCTAAATCTGAAAGGATGAAGTGTAGCCCTGAGGAAGTAGAAATGCTTTTCTTCAAATGGCCATATGGCTTGTGCTTGTAGCTGGGCCAGTGAGATAGCATAGCAGCCGTCATGAAGGAGATTTCGTTCCAGTATGGTCCAGCAGTAGTGGCAGGACAGACAATGGCCTGTGCTTGCTGCCCAGCTGTGAGAAGTCACTGCACAGAGGAGGTGCAGGAAGTGGGCTCTTCCTGCTTCGGAGTCGAAATGGGATGGACATCCTCTGTAGGCTGCTCAGGCTCCCAACATTTTCTGGAAGGGTAACGAGGGTCCCAGTTTCCCGAGGGAGCCTCCTGGTCTTCTTGTCAACCAGATGGATGGGACTAAAGGAATTTTCAAAGTAATTTGGATTAATAGAAATGCTCACATCTCAAATATCATAGACCCATTCATGCATGCTACACCAAAATAAAGGGTCCCTCTGTGTTTCATTTAACACAGTTGGTCTTGACTCTATTTATTTTGAGTAATATTAAGATTATTACTCTGCCTTTCTTTTGTTAGCATTCGCCTGATATAAATTTGTTAACCTTGTTTAAAAAGCATGTGATGTGTATTTAAAAATACATGAAAACCAGGCATCATCGCCAGATATTAGGCCTAGGGTGGGGTCTGAATCTCAGCGCTTAATGTACCATGTAATGCTAATGTACAGCCAGGGTTGAGAGCTGCTGATCTAGAGATTTCCCCTATTTATCTGGCCCAATGGACAGAATCCTTAGCACAGGTTTACGTCTTTGCTCCACCATATCCCCCAGGTTTTGTTGAAAACACCTGGAATTTTACTTCTTCTAGACTTTTTCTTTTTTTTTTTTTAATATTATGCTTCTTGTGTTCTGGGAATCCTTTTCATTTAATTTCAGCCTCATTAATAACAATTATTTAGGCCTAATTATGAATTCAGCTGGTTCCTTTGCTCATCAGCGTGTCTCATATTCAACCTCCCCTTCTGTAGAGTTTATGTGTCGATCA
Organism: Daubentonia madagascariensis; assembly: GCA_023783475.1. Lineage (NCBI taxonomy): Eukaryota > Metazoa > Chordata > Mammalia > Primates > Daubentoniidae > Daubentonia > Daubentonia madagascariensis. The sequence continues at coordinate 13,078,226 of JAKFHU010001769.1, forward strand.
AGATGCTTTCAGCCACAAGGAACAGAACCCACCCCCTCACCCCACCCCAGCAGTGGTTTATAGAGTAGGGGCATTTAGTGTTTCATAACTAGAAGCCTGGACATAGGCCCTATTGGGTTGGTTAACACAGCAGCTTCACCACGTCATCAAGGTACCGGGTGTTCATCTTTCTGTTCTTCCAGGCTCAACATAGCCGGGAGTCCCCTTATGGTTTTAAAATGGTGATAGTACTTCCCAGTGGCACTTGCAGACAAATAGCATCTGGGACAGAAAAAGATGTCTCCTCCCACAGGGCTCAAGGAAAACTTTTTCCAAAAGTACCCAGGGTTTTCCAGACCTAGAAATGGATTCTCCTCTCCCATTACTGGCAAGGAGAATGAGGTAAACTATGGTGGGCTTAGCCTAACCAGCACCCATCCCTTGTGGCTGAAGAGGGGCCAGCCTTCTCTGAACACATGTTCATCTGCTACTTGGGCAAAACTCTGAATTCTATTAGTAAGAAAGAAGGGGCTGTTAAATTAATGATGTTTGTATTTAAAAATACATTTAAAAATGTTTCAATTTGTTTTGTTGAGTTTTCTCAAAAAAGATGTATAAGTGGTAAATTTACTAGGGTTTTTTATTTTAGAAAATGTCTTAACCCTCAAACTTGAATGATACTTTGGATAGTATGTCAGTCTAGGTTACAAATACTTTCTCACAATATATTTTTAATCATTGATTCAATTTAGCTGGAATCTTTAAAATGAGTTTTAAATGAGTTTTAAAATGAATTTAAAAGTCTACATGAAGACGAAATTATGTGTGGATTAAAAACATTATAAGCAACATAAAAGACAAATGACAAAGCAGGGAAGAAAGTAGCAACTTAGAGGCTAAAGGCTAATTTCTTGAATGTATGGATAATTTTTTTAAATAGAGGGGAAAAAAAAACTAGTGCATGTTGTGGTGTCTAACTACCATTTCCCCCTACCAGGAACCAAGGATGCCTGGAGAAATAGTTCACTCCTAGTCTGGGACAGAAATGGAACAGACAAGCCTACCTTTAGGCTTGAAGAGGTTCCTACCCCCCAAATATGGAATAATGTGAACAGGAATAAGAATATTTAGTGCAAGGGATGGGAACATATCAATATATTAAAATCTATTCATGCACAATAATACTTTAAAACAAAACAAAAATAAGTAAACACGACACTTTGGTTAATCCTGGGAAGCAGCTAGGGCACAGACCATTGAGTCTAAAAATTAATAATCAAAAAGAAACAAGCATTTATTTTATCTTTTTGGCAAAAACTGTTCCTTGGGTGACCAAAACATTGATGAGGAGAAGTTTCTATTTATAGCAAGATTTCAGCTAGCAAATGAAGAAAGAATAATCCAGTTAGAGCATCACCATTTTACAACCCTGAGGCAGTAATGTATCATGACATTGACCACCAATGGCTGCCTCTCATCGCAAAGTGAGAACCACACCTTAGTGCCTCATGGTAGAAAGACAGAGGGATAGATCACAAGAAGTACAGTACAATAAGATATTTTGAGAGAGAAAGAGAGAGCACATTCACATAACTTTTATTATAGTATGTTGTTATAATTGGTTTATTTTATAATTTATTATTGTTGTTCACCTCTTACTGGTCCTAATTTACCAATTAAACTTTATCATAGGTATATAGGTATAGGAAAAAAAAACAGTATATATAAGGTTTGGTACCATCTGCAGTTTCAAACATCTACTAGAGTACTTGGAATGTATCCCCCATAGATAAGGGGAGACTACAGAATGACCATATGTGGAAAAGGGTTTAAGTGAAATGGTCAATAATTATTAGCTTTCAGAGAATCTGCTTTTTATTTTTTATATGGGAAATGCTCTTGAACCTCTGAAAATACTAATTTGAATTTTCAAAATTTTATATTTTTTCCTCTATTAATTCTGTTTCCTTGGAATTTTTTCAGATCAATTTGCTATTTCATGTTATTTGTTTTCTTCAAATATTTGGTGATTCCTGGCTACCTGTTTATACTTAGAAAGACAATATAGAATGATTAATGTTAGTAGTGAGCATAGCACCATTGTAACTTTCATGGGCCCCTTCCTCCATTAAAAACATTAAAAATTGGCCAGGTGCAGTGGCTCCGGCCTATAATCCCAGCACTTTGGGAGGCCAAGGTGGGAGGATCGCTTGAGACAAGGAGTTTGAGACCAACCTGGGCAATAGCAAGACCTCGTCTCTACAAAAAAATAATAAAACTAGCCAGGCACAGTGGCATGTACCTAGAGTCCCTGCTACTTGGGAGGCTAAGGCAGGAGGGTCGCTTGAGCCCAGGAGTTTGAGGTTGCAGTGAGCTATGATGACGCCACTGCACTCTAGCCTGGGCAACAGCGTGAGACCCCGTCTCAAATTTATACATTAAAAATTATATTTTATGATTATGTTGTATAAAGATGAATGTAATTCAGGATGGATTATATTCATTTTTTAAGATTCTGATTATAAAAGAAATCAGAACATTTTCTTGGGCTCCTAACAGTGTTGTGGGCCCCAAGCACTGTGCTCATTATTCCTAATAGAGAAGTTGGCCCTGGTAGTGGGAGGAGGTTGTTCCCAGCACATGGGATTGTGCATTGTAATTATAGGGAACCACAGAAAAGAGGCATAAGCCTCTTTTCAGGATTTGCAAAGAGTTTGTATGGCTCTGGGGTACAGGGTATCTGGCCACCTGGCAGTAGCCAGACCTTACTTGGGGCATGATCCTGTGCTCAGCTCCACCTCTAAGGCAAATCAACCATTTCACCAGGAGTGTGTTCCCCTGGATTCATGCAGAGGGCAAACCCTAAAGCCCACCACTCTGAAGGCTCTGGGTAGACCCAGCTGTTGGGCAGCCTTTTGATTAATAATGCCACCAACGCTCACTAGGCCCCTTCCCATTTTGCAGCCATGGCCAGATATTGTGTTTTTTCCAGAGTTCTTTTGGGAAAGTTTCCTTTTTCAGAGGTCTGCCTTTTAGCCTGAATTGTGTTTTGGACTCCCTCTTTGTGAATCCACATATGAAAGTGAATCTATGCTTCATCATAGATTTGATCCCATTTTCTGTTTATGTCCCAGCAATTGCTCAGTGTGACTGATCTACTGAAGTCACTATTGTTGGCTTGCCAGGACTGCTTTGGAACCCTACTTATTCTTATATTTCTTCTATTTTTTCAGTAAGATTAGGAGGTGGACAAAAGTTGCCATGTGTGCTTTAATAACCATTTGAAACTGATGTGTCAAATATTAAATTTATGTTTCTTTTAGGTAATGTTTTAAGCTTAAATAGAGAAATATGATAGTAACTTGATGTCAGCCACCTAAGAGTGCCCCGGTCCTCTGGCTTGCACTACCAAAACATGTCATTTTAATTGTTCAAAATCTGAATGGGAGGTTTATCTTTCAGTTCACCACGTCTTTAACTTAGGTTTCCTATTTCTTCAGAATTTTTAACTTGTTTTGCATCTCACTTCCTACTAATGCTCATTTCTCTCCACCCTATGACACCCAATGACTACTATGGCTTTATAGCAAGTCTTAAAATCAGGTAGTGTGAGTCCTCTTTGTTCTTCTTTTTCAAAATTGTTTTGGCCATCATAGGTCATTTGCCTTTTCATATAAATTTAAAATCAGTTGGGGTATATATATATATATATAAAGCCTATTTGGATTTTGATTGAAATTGCATTAAATCACTTCAGGGAGAATTGACATCTTTGCTAAATTAAGTCTTCCAATTCATGAACATGGTATGTCTGTCCATTTATTTAATTTTTTTTTATTTCTTCCATCAGGATTTTGTACTCAGCATGCACATTTTATAAACATTTTATTAAATATATTCCTAAATATTTATTTTTCTCTGGGGCAATTATTAATGGTATTGTCTTTTAAATTTTGGTTTCCTTGTGTTCACAGTGTACAGAAATAAGATTGATTTTTGTGTGTTGATCTTATGTCTTGTGACCTTGCTGAACTCACTTATTACTTCTAAGAGTGTTTTTGTGTATTGCTTGAAATTTTCTATGTAGACAATCATGTCATCTACAAATAAGAATAGTCTTATTTCTACCTTCCTAGTCTATATTACTTTTATGTCTTTTTTTTTTTTTTTTTTTTTTTTGCCTTATTGCTCTGGCTAGGATTTTCAATCTGATGTTGAATATGAGTGGCTCATGTGGACATTCATATGTGTTCCCCATTTTAGAAAGAAAGCATTCAGTCTTTCACCACTAATAATAATGCTACCTGTAGGTTTTCTGTAGATATTTATTATTAGGTTAAAGAAGTTCTGTCTTCATTGAGTTTTTATCTTGGGTGGATGTTAAATTTTGTCAAATGATTTTTCTGCATCAGTTGATACACTCATGTGTTTTTTCTCCTATAGACTGCTAATATGGTGGATTACTGTATTACCCAAAGTTCCCCAGAAAAACAGAACCAGTAATATGTGAATATATAAAGAGATTTATTATAGGGAATTGGTTCATGTGATTACAGAGGATGGCAAATCCAAAATCTGCAGAGCTGATGTCCCAGTTTGAGTCTGAAGGCTGGCAGGCTGTGTAGAACCAGGAAGAGCCTATGCTCCAGTCTGAAGGCCATCAGGCAAGAGGAGCCTGTGTTCTAGTCTAAAGACCATTAAGCAAGGGAATTCTCTCTTTTCTGGGGAAGGTTCAATATTTTGTTCCATTCAAGCCTTCAACTGATTGGATGAGACCCACCCACATTAGGGAGTAATCTGCTTTACTCAGTCTGCTGATTTAAATGTCAATCTCACCCAAAAACACCCTCACAGAAACACCCATAGTAATGCTTGACAAATATCTGGGCACCTCATGGCCCAGTCAAGTTATTGCATAAAATTAACCATCACAACTACAGTGATTGATTTTTAAATATTAAGACAGCTTTCCATTCTCAGGATAAACCCTACTTGGTCATGGATTCCACTGTATAATATTTTTGTTGAGGGTTTTTGTGATATGTTCATGGGGGAAATTGGTCTGTAGTTTTCTTGCACTGTGTTTGTCTGACTTTGATATTAGAGTAATGTCGGCCTTGTAAAAAGTGTTCTCTGCACTTTTATTTTCTGAAGAGATCATGTAGAATTGTTATTTCTTCTTTAAATGTTTGGTAGAATTTGCCAGTGAAATCATCAAGACATGTGGATTTTATTTCAAAAGATGTTTAATAATAAATTCAATTTCTTTTATCAACTTTGGGAAGTTTTCAGTCATTATTCCTTCAACTATGTTTTTGGCACTATATTCTTTCTCTTCTCCATCTTTAACTCTAAAGACACAAATGTTAGACCTTTTAGTATTATCCTACTCTACTGTTCAGACTGGATAATTTCTAATGATCTATGTTTAAGTTCATTTGCTTTCTCCTCTGGCATATCCATTCTGTTATTGAGCCCATCAGTTAATTTTTTATTTTTGTTATGTACTTTACAGTTCTAAAGTTTCTGTTTCTTTTTTTAATCTCACACTTTCTACTGAGACTTCCTACTCTTCGATTCATTTTAGCTGTGTTTGCAATCATTCCTGAAGCATTTTTACAATAGCTGCATTCAAGCCTTTGTGTGATAATACCAACATTTTTGTCACCATGATATCAGGGTCTCTTGATTGTTCTTTTCTGAGCAAGTTAAGATTTTCCTCCTCCTTTGTATGCTGAGGAATTTCTTATTGGAAAGATAGCCAGGAGTGGAATATATATTAAAAACACAATTTTATGACAAAAAAAATTTCTTTCAAAATTAATACCTACTCATTATAGAAGAAACGTCTTCTAAAAACTAATAAACAAAAGAAAAGAAAAGAAAATCACCTATAACCTAACTATACACAGATGATTATTTTCCTCCATTATATAACCTGTCTCTCTCAGAATGCATCTGAAGTTTAATTTCCACATAAGTAATTTGATTTTCTAAGGTCTACTCTTTACTCTCTCAAACACAGATTTTAGTTCTCTGAATGCAATGTTAGCTTCCCTTTAATCACCCTTTTCCTCATCCTGATCTTTCTTCATTCCATTTTGTTGCCTTTACATCTTATTCTGTTGCCTTCTGAATTTATACTGCCATATTATTTCTCAGCCTATTAGCTCTCTTATCAGTTTTTTTCTCTCATGGAGGCCATGTTCTCCTGACATTATTGAGGTTTCCAAAAAAAAATTCTACTGTTCTTTTGGATCTAGTGGTAAGTCTTTTCAACAACTGTGCTTCCTCTGAAGTTGGAGGTGCTATTAGGTTTAGAATAATATTTACGGGTCCCATGTTGTTGTCACTTTATGTTTTTCCCAGTCAAATGATGATGAATTTTGTAGAATTAATATTCCTGATTCTCCCAATATAGAGAGCATAGTTGATATGAGATGGCCTTTAAACCATTGCCAGCATCTACTAGATTTTCATATATATACATAGATAAATCTACTGGACCTGGGGAGTGAGGGTTATACCAGTTAGGGTGCTTTGGTTGCATGTAACATAATACCAAAGATTGGTCTGGTTTCAAACCTAGTAGGATGAGGGCTCTATATCCACTGTCTGTTTTTCTATTAGCACTTCCCACCTGTCTGTATCCACTTTGTCTTTGGTTGGATTTTGTTTGTGGCTGTACAAGTTCTATACACTACACTATCCAGAAAAACTCTGAGATTGATTCATATTGGATCTGCATTCATATTGGATCAACTTAAGTTATGTACCCATGACCTAGGCTACTAGGGATGTCATAAGAATCTTCCAGGAAATTTCATTTTTTACATAGCAGTGAGTAGAGTCTGCAACCCACCAAATCTATACACATAGTAGGAGAAATCCCTAAAGCAGAATAGGTTAGATATTGAATATCTCACATGCACACACACACACACACACACACTGCCTACTCCAAGGAAGTTATCCACACCTGGACCTCTGGCAGTCTAAGTCAATGGAATACATGTTCTTCCAGCCATTGCTCCCACATTCAGCTCCTTATTTGTGGAGACTAATTTCTAAAAATGTGCGAGTGGATTGTAATTTATCAGACAGGCAGAGACCTTTTGCTTTCATGTAATGAATCATGGATATGTCTGTAATTGTTTTCCTTAATCCAACACAATCAATCTTATAGCTGGCAGTAATTTCTCCCCAGATAATAACAGTAAGAGCTCTGTTAGGGTCAGTTTCAGTTTTGTTCTGTATTTTTACTCAACTTTAGAAGCTCAGCCAGGCGCTAGCTATGTCAATTATAAATATTTAAATTTCTCAAAATGTTATTTTACATCCAGCTATCTTATTTATCTATCTAGTTAGTTATTTTTTATTCCATAACCAATTCAAGAAACATTCAATGAAATAATTTAAAAATATCTCCCATAAATGCAAAATTCCTACATAGATAAAAGCATAGTTTAAAAAATGGAGTACCACTCAACCACAAAAACAATGGTGAACTAACACCTCTTGTATTAACCTGGATGGTGCTGGAGCCCATTCTTTTAAGTGAAATATCTCAAGAATGGAAAAACAAGTACCACATGTACTCATTGATCAACACTCATTGATCAATCATTAGTACTGATTGACCAACACTTATGTGCACATATGCAAGTAGCAATCATTGGTGTTGTGCAGGAGGGAGGGGAGAGGAAGGGAAGGGAAATTCACACCTAACGAGTGCGGTATGCACTGGTGGGGGATGAGCATGTTTGTAGCTATGACTCGGTCGGCACACAGGCAATGTATGTAACCTCACCGTTTTTGCCACATAATATTCTGGAATAAAAAATAAATAAATAATAATTTTTAAAAAATAATAAGACACTAAAAAAATTAATAAATAAATCAAAACTATGTAATACAAAAGCACAACTACTGCAAACTAAAAAGAGTGACCAGATCAGTTACCCTTATTGTTTTTGGTGAGGAATTGTATTTTGCCTAATTGAGCCTCCAGTTTGACTCTGAGCTTCCCTGCACCCAAAAGAAAAATGGAAACATAGTTACATCATTCTCAAATATCAAACTACACCTTTAAAAAGATAATTTTTTCATGGCACTAAATGTTAAATGAGTATATAAGGGAGTTCTGAGTACGATAGTAGAATATCTTCATTGTCAACAATCCTTCAGGAAATACAACTGCAAGATCCTTGTAACTGTTTCTTACAGAATATTTCAACATATACTGAAATAATTGAAAGATTATAATTAAAAATAATTCAATGCAGGAGATTCTGTGAGGGGTCAAGTAATACATTGCAAGTGTGTGACCTTCTTAGGATTTAATTTGATCCTAGGACACAGTTTTAAATATCTTGATAAATCCTTGGACTGTGAATTCTTCAAATAATATCTTTATTTCTTCATTCAGGCCTTTTGACAGTGTTTAATGATCTTTCATTCAATTCTTTCAACAACCTGAGCTCTTATTCTTCTTCCTACTAAGTTACATCTAAGGAAGTAGAAGCTCAGAGGAGTGAAATGCTCTGTTGAAGGTTAAACAGTAAATGACTTGGAAGAGACTCAAACACAGGTGTTCTGATTCCAGGTTAACAAACTATTTGTGTTATGAAGTACCTATTGTGTGTCAGACAGTGCTGTAGGGGCTGGGGGCTAGATAGATAGGTGAATAAGATGTAATCCCTGCCCTCAAACAGATACACAAAGATATCATTTTATGTGACTCAGCCAATGCTCTTTGCTTTCACCATACTGATGCAAAGCCAGTAGACAGTTTGGGAATATAAAATTATTGGATAACAATAAATATTTCTGGACATCTCTTCCAGATCATGTTTGAAATTGTATGATATACACCTTAGCTAAACACCCTGTAAGTATTGAGAGAAAAACATATTAAAAAGACTGGAGGAGGGACCATTTCCAGAAGTTACTGAGCATCTTTTGGAAAAATCATAAAAAAGAGGAAAAAACATTCCATTTATTCCAGGATGATAGTAATTAATTGGTATGGTTATTCTTGGCTACACTGGGAAATAGCTTTTGGTGACAAAATGCAGCTCTGATGATGAAATGTTTTCAAAGGCAGATGGGAATATCTTGGTCCAAATATTTTAAATCCTGAGAATTAAACCATTTTGTTAGTGGTGGTGCTGGTGGTGATTTTACTTAAAATGACAAAGTCACAGGTGCTCTAACCTGAAAGCGGTTCAGTAGGACCCAGACGACCATCTGTGAGGAAGCCTAGGAAGGTTGACTTGGCATTGGTCATTTTTTACTCATGGTTTATGTAAATAACAAAATCATTTTTGAAATCAAATCTCACTGATACTTAATATATAAAACAGATGAAAAGGGAGCTACTCTGGTTGACTGAATCCAGGGTACAGGGAGGAGGTCCACCACTCTGTGTCCCCATCTGCTCCTCACTGAGCACACGTCCAGTGGATGGATGATCATTGAAGACCTATTTGAAAATGGGGGAACTAGTCTTGCCAACTCAAAGGGTCACGGACCCTAGGACTTTACAAAATAGTAGACAATGGTTACTTTCCCTCAAATGGCCATTTCAGAGCACCCCATTAGAGCCTTAAGGGAAGTACTAATAATTTACATTTCTGGTTCTTTTCTAGTTGGGCACTTCAGGGGTTCAAATGCAGACAAAGTAGACAGACTCTGGAAGCTATGATTAAAAAGAAAATAAAAAACAATTTGCAGTAATGACCCCTCCCAAGGAAAGACCCAGCAATCTTTCAGCTACAGTACCAGTAATCCCAAACCCACTACAGCTTCTAATTGAAATATTGATTCTTCAGTTAGATCTCTAACTTAAAATTCCAGAGCATAGAGCTCCCCACCACACAGACACCCCCTTCGCAGAATCACAGCACAGAGTATTTAGTGTTTCTTTAACATTAAGCTTCCCCAGGCTTTCATTACAATTAGTCACCAAAAAAAAAAAAAAAAATCAAGAAGTAAAGTACTGTCGGAAAGATTCCAGTCAGTGTTTTATTGCCTGAAACAGTTCTCAGGATTAACTATTTCATAGTAGAAAGTGAATTTGCAGAAAGAGCAATGCCTTTTTTCTTACAGGTAGGAAGCTATGGGTAAAGTAAACAAAATCTATTTTCTTCTAAGTGATTTATTCAACACATTTGTGTTACGAAATCTCATTTGTGGCATCAAAATTTACTGAAACAAGCACCCAATTTATGCCAAGAAATTATCACAAAACCAACTTTTGCTGTCCTTATATTTTCATTTAGATTCTAAGAGCAACAAAACCCCTTGACGTTATTATCTCCTATGAATACTAATTATGTCACCACAACTGTGTGTCTGCTAATCTTCCAGAAATAATGTGAGAATTACTGGGATGTGATAGGAGCAGAATGGAATTAGAAACCTATTTTGTGAATTTGTCAAAACTACCAGCTTTCTAAGAGTGGTAAAAGTGCACATCCAGAAATTCTTTCATAAAAGGACAAATTACCACAATGAAGATAAATGATGATTCTTAATACTGCACTTTGAGCACAGACCAGTTGCTAGGGCAGGGCCAGCATTCTGTGGGTTCTTTTATCCTTACAATAAATTTAGTTCACTGTACCTAGTATTCTCATCTCAGAGCACCAGCCCCAAGTCCAGATAAGACCTGTTTTTAATCATGCCTAATGGGTCTGGTTCCTAGGGGAATAAGCATGAAGGTGAAAATCTCCTTTCCAGCAGGGAGGAGAATAAACTCGTTCTGGGGACCACGAATTAATCTGCCCCGCTGAAGGAAGGAAAATGTCCATCATAGCACCGTGTCTGCCACCTCATTGGTCTCAAATATTTGTTGAATGTGAAGATTTTATTGTGCTTTGCTCATCCAGAGATAAAAACAATAGAATTATAAACTATTGTGTTTGAAGGAACCTTTGCTGTCTTCTCCTTAAGCTGCCCCAATTTGCAGTGGAAACTGAGGCACATGGGATGAATGGATCTACCAAAAGAACACACGTGGTCACATAGGGCAGAGCCAGAATGGTATTGTGTTTATTTCCTGAAACTCTGATCAAGCCTCTTTTTTCTACTGCGAACTACCAAATCCTACATCACCTTCAAAACCAAGTCTCAGGCATTTCTCCAAGTCATTTCCCTCCCCAGCCTTGGGCCCACTGCAGTGGTCTAGGTCTTTGTCACCTCTTTCTTGACCCTGGCCACAGGCTTCTGCTTGTCTCTCTGTTTCCATTCTTGCCCACTCCAGTGTCTTCACATGACTCTCAACTTCAGCTGTGCTCTAAAGGCCTCTTTCTCTATTTCAACACCAGCACCCCACCTCACATTTTTGCTCTACAGCACTGCTGAACTGCTGCAATGTAAACATGTACAAACCTGCACACACACACACATTTCGTGTCGGGTCACCCATCCATGACTTTATTTTTGTGGTCTCCCTGGGCTGGACTCTACCTCCCATCCACCTGGCTGGTCCCACTCCGTGCCATTGTGACCTCCCATGCCGGCTCTTCTAACTTCCACACCCACAGAAAGGCCTAGCACGTGTAGGAACCTCTACTCTCTTATCTCGTGTTCCCAGGTATCCATTGATATTCCTGTACTAAACTCGAATATCTTACATAATTCCCTTGGTCCTGGTTCCTCCCAATCACTTTATCCAATGATCATTCAGACATCACATGAAAAACATGTGTTGACTTACAAATATTGACATGTATAGGTGGCAGGTAATTAGGGAGTGTTTATACAACCTTCATGCATTTCTAGGCATCAATGACTCCATCTCTTTTTTAGCTCAGTGAATTATTTTGAATGCAGTGCACCTGTTCTGATCCTCTCATGGGTTCAGAACAGAAACTTTTGACATAATTCTGCTTCTGCCTTTCAAAACCTGATATTAGTTATGGACAACCACATGTTTTTCTTTAAAGAGTTCTATCATTGGGCTCATAAAATGCTGTATCTGAGAAGAATGAAATTCTTAATTGTGTTTGTGATGAAATATATGAATAAGTAAATAGAATGCACTAATATTTTATTAATAGCTATGGCTATCTTCTAGAATGATATGTGCAATGCCAAGAGCAGCTGGTTGTATTTTAAGTATCTTTTTATATGTCTGTTTCCCACACTTGATTTCAGGCTAATTGCCTGATTCAGATTGTGTGGCCAGAAACCAGGATAGTATCTGGCACATGATAAAAACTCAATACTTTTTGAATGAAACATTTATGTAGCCCTAAATTGTCAGTGGAACCTTGGCTGGGTTTCACCACTTTTCCTAATATTCCTTAACAAAAGTCAGTCCACACTTAAATTCAAGTCATACTACATTACTAAAAAGGGTTTGCCTTCTATACTCTACATTCGTTGCCTACATCTTCCCTCTAACAACAAAATAGAACAACCCTGACCTCTTCTCCAGATATTTAAAGATTGTTATGCTTCTCTGCCAAATCTGCATTTCTCCAGGCTAATATTTTCCTGTTCTTCAATCATTTTTGGACACTATCATCAGGGCTTAATTCCTGTAAGCACACCATCTTAATGGTCAATCTGTCACTCAAGATGTGCCACTCAGACTGTACACAGCATTGCCCAGAACATCTGGCCAGATCGCAGTTCAGGGGAGTTGTCACCTCCTTTGATATTGATGTTATACCTTTGTTAATGTGGCCCTAGTACATCAGCTTTTCTAATAGCTACTAAACTACAATCACGATGCCTCCACACCAGCTCTTTCCCTCTTCCTTGTTTCAAGAAGACGTGTTCCTCCTACTATTTTGGGTTAACCCCTGCCCCTTGGATCCCTTACCCCATCTCATTCTGCCTTTCCAAGGATCTTACACCATCACCTCCAACCCCTCCTGAATTCAACACACCCTTTCCCTGTCTGCAGTTCCTTCCTGGTAGCTTCAAACATGCTCATGGTCTCTCATCTTCAAACATACGTATGAGGTTCCCACCCTCGGCACTTGACTCACATTCTCTTACCAAGGTCACAGATGACTTTAGTTTTACTAAATCCAAAGACAAGCCAGCCTTCAGTCTTGACTGCTTTGTTCCACCCGACACAATTAACAACTCCTCCTCCTCAAAGCATCCTTTTCTCAGCTTCCATGGCATTTCTCTTTCTGGTTCGTCTCTCTCTCTGGCCACTCCTTCCCATTTTCCTGTGTGGGCCCCAGTTTCTCAACTCATCCTTCCAGCGTCCGCCCCCCTCAGGCCTGTACCTTCCACCTCTTCCCTTCTCACTCTGTATATTCTTGCTGGAAAATGTCATCACCTTTCGTGATTTCAATTACCCTCTAAAATCGAACGTCTCTCAAATTCTATCTCCCTCCCAAATCTTTCTCCTAAGCTTTGGACTTGAAAGAGAAGGGGAAGGTTTACTCCCTACTCAACATTTGCACGTGGCATCCCAGGAGTCCCTCAGACTCAACACTGGCAAACTGAACTCCACTTTCTCCACTTCGCTCTCCTCTTGTCCTCACCTCCATGCCCACGCAGCATGCTCCAAGAGGCTGACAGGTGCGATGAGTGGTAGACACGTGGAAGTAATTTGCTGAGTAAGTGGAACCCACTGAGGTACCATCCGGCAATAGTTTTGTTTTTCCTACATCACTGCCATCAGCCACGCCCGGTGACACCCCCCTTCCTTGCCCTTGCACCGCATTGCAAGCACACTGCATGTTTTTTGGATCATGTCTCAGTTACAAGAGCAAACACATTGAGCTCTCTGAAGCTCACTTTTGTGTATTTAAAAGTCCAGTCTTTTTCAAATCTAAACTTCAACTTCTCACCCAATTTAAATCTTCTCCCTGCCCCCAGTCATGCCTCAGATCAGGCCAGGGATCTACACCCAGGGAGACAGACAAGGGAGAGTTGTGTCTTCTTTCTTTATTTTATCCCCCTCCTGTTCTGTGGCTTCTGTGTTTCACTCCCTCCAACCGGAAGAAGTGCCTTTAAGTCACAGAGTGACTCTGGCCCATTAACTGTCATCACTTGGCCTCGCTTTACTCAGAAAAATGAGACAGTTGCAGGAAATGACATCCAAGGACCCTTCCAAATCTAATATTGCAAGATTCTCATATTCTCTTTCTCTGATGGATACCAATTTATGTGTCCACATTGCCTTGATGATTTTTGAACTACTAAATTTCCTGTTTATCTACAAGCTCATAAAAAAAACTGGATCCATTAGGCATGTTTTTAAGTAAAAGCAAGATATGAAGAGGCTGTGGCCCTAGACTTGCATTTCTAAAGAGCAACATCAGAGAAGTGTCTTGTTAACCTTCTCATCTCTTCCAGTATGGCTGAGGCTAATGCAGCATTTTTCATTCCATGTCACAAGCAAGTCACATATATTTTTCTTAAATCATGATCACACTTCAGGTAAGTAGGTTTACAGCCTTACAATGTCCTTGGCAGTTAGTGCTTCACTTACCTCTGAATTAGTGGCCCATGATGCATCTAAATATTTTTTTTTCTTTTCAAATTTCTTGACTGTCATGTAATAGTTTAGTTGTTTTCAAACCACCTTCTAGTCTTATAATATATTTATGCTTTGGGATTACAAATATGCAAGTGATGTCGTTCATCACACTTGTGTCAGCAGTTATATGGTTTCAGATAAAACTCTTGATATCTCAGTGTTTTTACTAATTCCTTAAATCACAATTTCCAGTATGAGAACATATTTTGTTCAAGGTGACAGCAATCACAAATTATAAAATTGTGTGTGCATCTGTGTGAGAAATACTTATTTTTAATGTAATTTTAACAGAAATAATGCATGTACATAGTTTAAAAGGATAAATAGTGGCTCCCCTTTCCATCCTGCTCTATAAATTCAAGACTCTCAGTGGCAACGTTTTTCAAGTCTTTTAGCTATTTCTTCTAGTATGTAATCAAATATTTCTAAATACCATCCTATACCACTCATTCTTGATTGTCCAACTTCAGACACTACATTTTGGTTTCTGAGTTAGGATACTGGTTTGGGTACTGGAACAAAGAATAAAATGCCAGTGGCTTAAAATAGAAGCTTTTTTTTCTCTTATAAATGGCAGAGCATCAAGTTAGAAGGACCCTTAATCACCTGATCCACGACGTCTTGTCTCCATGATCATATTTCATCCAGTGGGACAGGAAAATGGCAATGGGGAGAACTTGTTGCTTCCCTTTAAGGATACAACCCAGAAAATGTATGTATCAATTCTATTTATATCCTATTGGCTACAGAGTGGTTCATGGCCCCACCTAGCTACAAGAGATGCTGGGAACTCTGGCCTTTATTCCGGGTGGCCACATTGTCAACTAAAAGTATCTTACTATGGAAGAAAAAAGCATACAATGCTGAGCAACTATCAGTTTCTTCCATAATTTCATATTTTGAAAGAATGATATTTTGCCACTGTAAATAATCCTTATAAGCACATGTATATACACACACACACATATATACACATACATATCAACTCACACTTTGCACCCCCATCTTCTTAACATGATTATTATATCTCAATTTTGGTTAAATCAGTAATGTTTACATTTTGAAATATTATTTATATGTGAATCTTATTATGTACTTCCTCCTTGCACATAGGAAATATATAGTATCTTGGCAATATCTCTACTTGCATTGGTTAGTTATTTCCTCAATAAGGCTCAATTGACTTAAAAGGTAATCATTAATTGCATAGATCTGCAGGCTCAATTCTGCTCCATATGTATCACATTCCCCTCCCAGGACTAGCCAGCTAGCAAGAATATACGCTTTACATGAGCATACAAACCTCTTAAGGCCCTAGACTGAGAAATGGCAACTCTCACTTTGATCCATATGCCCATTTGCCCAAGCAAGTCACACGGGCAAGCCCAAAATCAAGTTCTCCCACTGTGCCAAAGATATGGCTGTGAAAAATGCTGTAGAATTTGGGACAAATCATTTAATCTACCACACCAAGAAGGCTTGATTCTCCTGCTCCAACCCAGTGGCTGCTCTCTAGGTTGATGCACACCCACCATCCTGGATTTTCTCTTACTTGCCAAGGAAATGTCCTGACACTCATCCATATTGGACCACCTGTTTCCAGAATCCCACGCCTTCCTTTCCTTCAGCTTACTTTCTCTTTTGGATGGGTATCTATACATCCTTGGCTGTCTTTCACATTTAAGAAAAGCTGACTATCAGCACTGTGGATATTGAAGGATTCACATAAAGGAACAGAGCAGAGACCCAGACCTTTGATAGGGGGACTACAAATGTCGTCATTCATAAGCATTTTCTCTTAAGTTATCAATTTCCCTCAAAGAAGACTTTTTCAAAGTTTAATCTGGGGAAGGTGATGGCTGCCAACATTCTCAGAGCTGAGATGGGAAAGCATGATGATCCTCATAAAGTAACTTCTAAAAGATGATTCAGGGAAAGGAAAATGATCCCAGAAGGGAGAGCTAAGGTGTGAGAAAGAATGGTAAGCAAGTGGTAGATTTAAAATGTAAGGATAAAATGCAATGCCAAATAGTTTTCAACAATGATCCAGTTCTTCTATTCTTACGTATACATCCTAGATGAAATGAATGCTTATAGGAACATTGTTCATAATAGGAAAAACTGGGGGAAAATATCCATCAGCAAGAAAATGGACAAAAATTATGATTTTTCTCACTCATTTGAATATTATATAGCAGTGAACCGGGATGAAATGCAACTAAACAAAACAATGTGTTTTCTTGGAAATATAATGTTGAGTTTAAAAATAAAAAACAAGTCCTAGAAGAGAATATAACATTATTAAACACCTCCAACAAACTTATTTAACAAGTTTAACTTACTAAAAATTTTTTCTATTGTTGCCATAATTAAACAAATTGTTTGAAAAACCAATTAAGTAATAAACAAAAAATTCAGAATAGTGGTTCCCTTTGAGGAGGGAATGAAGGAAGATACAATAGAGGAAAAGTACAAGGTAATGCCTAAAGCATGCATTTGATGGTGCATTCATAGGTGTTCATTAAATTACTGTGTTTTACAACTTGCGTGTATTATTTTATATGTGGCAAACATTTTGAATAGATTACAAAAAGGAAAGATCAAGATAGGAATAAAATACTAGAAAATAATAGCTATAATGTCAGAGGCAGGTTATCAGAATTAAGGTGATTCTAGGATTCTTGTAATGTTCTGAATGAGTGTAGAAATAATGATTAATTTGGGGCTTGAAGATAGATGGGCATGTTAAAATTTTAAGGGTAAGAATTAAGAAGAAAAGAAACAGGTTAAAGGACTTTCAAATCAGAAGAAAAGTCAGGAAAGAAAAAAAAACATTAAAAGAGAAGAACAAATAAAAAATACCAAGTAAAAGGTAAAAATAAAACTAAATATGTCAGCAACTACAATGCATATAAATGGACTACATTCACCAATTAAAAGATAGAGAGGACTAGATAGGAATTTTTAGAAATCTACCCAAATGTTGTGTATGCAACACACTTAAAAGAACAAGGGAAAAAGTAAAAGGATAGAAAACTATATGTCAGGAATATAGTAAACAAAAGAAAGCTGAATTTATTATGTCAAAAAAAAATAGACTTTTAGGCCAAAAGCGTTATTAGACTTAAAGAGGATCACTATATGATAGCAATGTTTTAGTTTACCTCAAAAATAAAATAATTATAAACTACTATGACATAATAACATAGCCTCAAAATATACCAAGGGGAAAAAAAATCTATGATCAGGAACTAAGTTGCCTCCCATCTAGACTCCAGAGAGATGTAATTTCAATCCTAGACCCATTTACTTGACGTGCATCTTCTGCCCGCACTTCACCCCACAGCACTCTACCCTTGCTCTGCTCTCTGCTGCAGGCTTTATCTTCAAGGTGCCAAGGTCAGCTAGCTTTCTGCTGGGTTTGGGCAATTGGAAGGCATTTTTCTCTTTCCATATATAATGTTGCATCTCCAGCAATAGCAGCCTCTCCACGCTGGTTCCAGATTCCACCTGCTAATCCTCCCTTGGTTTCCAGTAAACCAACCTCCTCCCTTTGTTCCTAGAGCCTAGGGGTGGTCATCCCTCCCTGTTGATGTCACTATCTAGGCTTTCCTTGCTGTTTCCTCCTTGGCTTTTCAGCCACCACCATGGTAACCAAGTGTAAGCATTAAATTTCTTTTGTTTCACGTACTAATAATGGCTCCTGTTCTCCTAGTATATTAGTTTTCCATAGTTTCTGTAACAAATTACCACACATTTAGTGCCTTAAGACAACACAAATTTATTATCTCACAGGTGTGTAGGTCAAAAGTCTGCTGGGCTTGGCTCGTTTTTCTGCTCACAAGGTCAAAATCAAGATGTCAGCTGGGCTGCATTCCTTTCTGCAGACAGGAATCCATGTCCAGTGACATTCAGGTTACTAGCAGGATTTAGTTTCATGCAGCTGCAGTACTGAGGTTCCCGTTCCCTTGCTTGCTGTCATCCAGGGCCTGCTCTCAACTTCTCGAGGCCGCATTCCTTGGCTTATGGCCCTGTCCTTCATCTTTTTTTTTTAACTTTTTATTTTATTTTTAAAATTTATTTATTTATTTTTATTTCAAAATATTACGAGGGCACAAATGTTTAGGTTACATATATTGCCCTTGCACCGCCTGAGTCAGAGCTACAAGTGTGCCCCTCCCCCAGACAGTGCGCACTGCACCTATTAGTTGTGAATATCCCCATCTCTTCCTCCCCCCTCCCACCTATCCAACACCCGGTGAATGTTATTTTCATATGTGCACATAAGTGTTGATACATTAGTACTAATTTGATGGTGAATATATGTGGTACTTGTTTTACCATTCTTGTGATACTTCAGTTAGGAGGATGGGCCCCAGCTCCATCCAGGATAATATAAGAAGTGTTAGTTCACCATTGTTTTTATGGTGTAGTAGTACTGCATGGTATATATATACCACATTTTATTAATCCACTCATGTATTGATGGACACTTGGGTTGTTTCCACATCTTTGCAATTGTGAATTGTGCTGCTGTAAACATTTGAGTGCAGATGTCTTTATTATAGAATATCTTTTTTTCCTTTGGGAAAAAAGATATTTCCCAAATAAAAAAGATATGTCTTTTGTCCAGTAGTGAGATTGCTGGATCAAATACTAGTTCTACTTTTAGTTCTTTGAGGTATCTCCATATTACTTTCCATAGAAGTTGTACTAGTTTGCAGTCCCACCAGCAGTGTATGAGTGTTCCTATCTCTCTGCATCCCCACCAACATTTGTTGTTTTGGGACTTTTTGATAAAAGCCATTCTTACTCGAGTTAGGTGATACCTCATTGTGGTTTTGATTTGCACTTCCCTGATGATTAAAGATGTTGAGCATTTTTTCATATGTTTCTTGGCCATTAGTCTATCTTCTTTTGAAAAGTTTCTGTTCATGTCCTCATGGATCAGCAGAATCAACATTGTTAAAAATGTCTATACTACCCAAAATGATCTACAGATTCAATGCAATCCCTATGAAAATACCAACATCATTTTTTGCAAATCTAGAAAAAATAATTCTATGCTTCATATGGAACCAGAAAAGACCCTGAATAGGTAAAGCAACCTTAAGCAAAAAGAACAAATTGAGAGGCATCAATTTACCAGACTTCAAGCTATACTACATGGTTATAGCAACCAAAACAGCATGGTAGTGCCACAAGAACACAAACACAGACCAATGGAACAGGACTGAGAACCCAGATATAAAACCATTCTCATGTAGTCATCTGATCTTCAACAAAGCAGACAAAAACATATGTTGTGGAAAAGAATCCCTATTCAATAAATGGTGCTGGGAAAATTGCATAGCCACAGGTAGAAGACTGAAACAGGATATGCACCTTTCGCCTCTCACAAAAATCAACTCACAAATGAATTCATGAAGAAGACCCCAAAAGCAATCACACCATCAACAAAAATAAATAAATGGGACCTGATCAAATTAAAAAGCTTCTGCACAGCCAAAGAAACTATTGCTAGAGCAAATAGACAACCTACAGAATGGGAGAAAATATTTGCAGTCTATACATCTGATAAAGGGCTGATAACTAGAATCTATATAGAACTGAAGAAAATCAGCAAGAAAAAAATCAAACAACACCATCCCTCATCTTTAAAGCCAGCAACAGTGAGTCAAGTCCTTATGAAGCTGCATCTTTTCTATCTCTTCTGCCTCCTCCTATTTTGCTATATTTCTCTCATTGACTCTTTTGCTTTCCTTTTCTGATTTTAAGTGCCCATGCAATTATATTGGGCCTCCCCGAATAATCCAGAATAATCTCCTGATTTAATGCCAGCTGACTAGTGACATTAATTCCAACTGCCCTCTTGCCATGCAGCATAACACATAGGCCTAATACTATTGAGCAAAGAGTGTGGGAGACAAAATTCTGCTGACCACAGGTACCATATTAGTCATAGAAAATTGGGGCTTCCACCTGGTTGAGCCTGGCTTGACCCACAAGGGGTGATTCCTGACAAGGCCTGGTGTGAAAGGGAAAATTACTGTGAAGATGTAGGTTCAGGCCTACATGGTTCTCCCAGCCCTCTGGAAGGCCCAGGGCAGTGGTTCAAGGGCCCCCAAAAACAAGCACACAGGGAAACCTAAGTGATTAGGACTGCATGCTTCATTCCTTTTCTCCTCAGCATTCCACATGAAGGAAGCAAAGGCTCAGAGAGACTAAGTCATTGCCCTAGGTCACAAAATCAGTTAATGGCAGAGCAATGAAAATATTTTTTATCCATTCATTCATTTATCTATCCAATAACACTCACTAAGCTCCAGCATGCTAAGTGTACTGGGGAAACCAACATGAAATAAACCTTGTCCATCCACCTTGCAGAGATTCTTGTTTGTTTATCTAGGACACAAATGCAATAAATGTGTTTGCATGCTTGATGCTGGTTCAGTGAAATTTCCCACACGTTTTTACACAGAAATTTGATTTGCTCTAGGAACATCTGCTTTAGCTCAGACGCAGCTGTCAGAGTGGTGGGACCTGATTCAAATCTAGGCTATGTGTCCTCAGGCAATTCACTTTAGTAGTAGTGCTTACCTAATAGAGTTGTGAGCAGGATTAAGTTGCTGCATGCAAATCACTAAAAATTGACATGTAATGAGCACTTCATACGAGATAGCTGTCATCATCATCATAATTATTGAACCTCCTTGAGCTTCAGTTTTATTATTTATAAAGTGGGGACAATAATAACCACCTCTGGGGTGATTTAAGGATTAAATGAGATAGTATATACGTGCATGGCACATGTGGCAGGTTGCCAAGGAGGGAGTGAGGGTGCTTTCATACATCTTCCCTAGCAGACTCGCTGATTGTGCAGTTTACACCATCAAAAACATACTTCAAGGAGGGTCTTCGGTGGGAACAACAAGCAACAGGGTCAGGTTTCAGGGGTCTTTAATGGATCTGCAATTAGGCAAGGGGCTTAGCCTTGCTGATCCTCCATTTCTTCATCCATGAAGAACAGATTGTCAAGATGCTAGATCCTAGAATCCAGAATTTTTCTATTGCTTTAGAAATTAAACTAGAATGTTGTGTTTTTCTCCCATTGAGTTTTTAAATTTACCAGGGCATTAAACAATTCTCTAGGAATGCAATCTTTCAAAATACACTAGATTTGCAAATCCTTCCTTTCATACGAAGTTTTGGAAGTCAATTTCATTGCTCACTTACTTCCCTTTTGCTGGGGTGACTGGTCTCCCTGGGGGAGCTTTTGGATAAACCAAAAGATGACACAAGAAACCTGAAGCCAGGTGAGATCCAGAGAGGCACCTAAATCAGTGAGAGCAAGCCAGACCTGAGAGAGACTGGTTCTTTCTTGTCCAGAGCTGCTGCCCAGGGAGGAAACAGTCAGTGAGGTTGTCAGAAGAATGTGAGGACAGAACCATAAGACAGGGGAGAAGTAGTAGAAAAGTGGTTCTTGTGAACATCCCCCACCATCCACTGATGCAGTGCCCACCCCTGGAGCTTGGTTCCCCCATGTTAGGATCTAGCCGGCCTCCATGTGAAGGAAGTTCATGAAGCTACCTGCCTTGTAGGAGGAAGGCCAAGAACAGCACCAGGGGATCCAGGAAGAAAAGGTTCCAACTTGACCCAGAATCAAGCATAAAGCCAGGCCAGGCTTGGGCAGGAAGGGAGGGGTTGTCTGGCAGAGAGAAACCAGCACCCCCAAACCAGGGCCATGTCCTTATCCACCTCAGAAACTGTTCTTTTGGGTTTGCTAGAAACAGAGATTCTGTGAAGCTACCTCAAATAATACAGATCTGTTGGGATGAACATTCAACAAAAGAGATAGGATCACAAAAGAAGACAGTTTGTTGTCTAAAATCCAAGGCATTGCCAATACTGGGAATTTACTGCCTGTTCTTGCCTTCTATTTGTGTCTTTTTGTTCCTCATCTCTTACAAACTGGCTTATTTTATGTATTTTCTGGGTCACGTTCCCCAGGGAGAAAGCTGGCTGGTCTAGCTAATTTCCCTTGCCCTTGCTTTTCAGGCCAGGCTTGTCTTCCTTCTGGACCAATGGCCAGCCTATGAATTGGCTGCCCTCAAGGCAAATATTCACAACTAATCTAGTAAGTAGCAACTCTTCACTTAGGAAACTATCTAGGGTCACTTGTTGTGGATGGGGCTATCACCCTTTGAAGAGGGTGGTAAATTGGCAGTTGCTGTGATGAACATGTCTAGTAAATATCCATCTTGGTCCATAAAACAAATATTATCTAAGAGTCTACATTTGGCCAGTGCCTACCAAGCCCTGGACACTCAGGACAGCCCTCAGGGTTGAATCAATGGCAGTATCTGGAAGGAAAGTGTTCCCATCTAGGAATGTGTATCGCAGGGACTTGATTTCTTGGCCTTGCATATAACAGCATGAGATGCCACGGAGAAAGTAGATAGCGGGCCCTAAAGAGACAGGAGGGTTCTGAGAGGATGCAATTCCAGCAATTTCCCTGCATGGATTTTTGCCACAGCCTTGTGGGTTGTCCTTGATGTAGTCACTGGTATCACAGCCTGTTCACCCAGATGCATGCCTTCGTGTCCCTGTTCCAGCTGATGACAATCAAAATAATGCTCATACCTATAGGTTCATTATTTGGGAATCACCAAGACCTATGACCATTTAACCTGCTGCATTTGGGCTGGGATCACCCTGAAGTAGACTGACCCAGATGTCTCAGGACTGTCAAAGAATCTAGAGTAGAGACTGCAGGGCCAGCTCCATGGCTGCCTCTGGTACCTTGACGTTAACACACAGCTTTTGTCAATAACAAGATGCAACAGAGTATGCTCAGAGCAGCAGGGCTGCATGAGCTGTGAAGGAAAGATGGTTTCCATTCAGTCTGGAAGCTGGTAACTTGCCCTCACCTGTACTTAACTTGGAACCTAATTCATCACTTGCTGTATGTCTGAAGGTCCATCCTCCTATCAAATCCTTTGCCCAAAAAATACGTGTGACAATAGTCAGTCTCCAAAAAGGCAAATCATAACTTAGTTAAAGCTCAAATTTTGCTCTGTGCACAGCTGTGCTATTAATTTTGGCATTTAAGCTTTATTCATGAACCACTTAATACCCACACACCAGGATGTTTTGAGTAACCATAATGAATTTATATAAAGAAAACAATTTAAATATCAGTCTAATTCATATAGATTAATTTAGTTGAAATATAATTTAGTTTTTCTGAACTTGCATTCTGAATGAGTTTTTTGTTTTGTAGGTTTTGTTTGGTTTTTTTTTTTGTAAAATAGATTTCTTTCTCACCCTTCCCTAGCTATACAGGGGAATGAATATGACACAGCCATCTAGAACTTCCATTTCCATCAATGGGAAATTCTAGAAGCTATCAGTTAATGAAATAGTTCCATGTGAATGGATTATTGAATAAAGGAGAAATCGTCTTTTGGGGAGATATTTTGGAATGTAAAGAGTTTATATCTGAACTGGGAACCTGAGTGAGGAAAAACATGACCTAGAATGTTATCTGTGTTGGTATTTAGTTGAATTCAGCATGTTGTAAGTGACTCTACTGAATAAGATATAAAGATATAAGGAAAAAAGAACTAGCATGCATTTGTATCTAATTATATGCCAGGGTTTGTGCATGGTACTTTGAATACATTATTTTATTTGAGCTTATCCTTAAAGTTAACCTCTGTGTTTACTCATTTACATAATTGAGCATAATAGTAGTACTTGCCTCACAGAGAGGTAAGATAATATATGTAAAAGCTCAAAAAATGTTAGCTGCTGTTTCTGTGGCTGCTGCAAGTAATGATGGAATTAATCCTCACAAAAATCCTGTGAGGTAGGTACTGCATGACTTGCACCTGATTAAACATCCAGAAAGCAACAAACCCTGCACTTAGACTAGATATCCTGACTCCAGACCCTCTGCTGTTTTTACCAATACTTGCAAGAATGAATGATAACATTTTTACTCTAATTCGAGTGCCAAAACATTTTTTAAGGGCATAGCTTTGAAAGGAAGAAAAAGTAGATAGTAGGGTTTTTTTACTCAAAGGACATATGCTTTTGAGTAAGAAAAGTCTGGTTTTAAAAACCCAGGCATCACCACCTACTAGCTGTGTGACCTTGGGACATATTCTTTAACTTCTCTGACCCTTCCTTATTTTATCTATGAAATTCAAAACCTCTCTGAGCTTTAATATTGTATTAGCTAAGGTATGCTGACTCTGTAACAAACGAATTCCAAAATTTCATTTGCTTAGGAAAAAAAAGTTTATTTATTGTTCATGCAAAGTAACAAGGAGCAGCAGGGCAGATAGGCAGAGAGTATTGGGGAACTACTCCACGCAGTGATTCAGGAATCCAGGTTCATAGACTCTCCACAATTTTCTACATAGGGATTACAAGCTCATTTTAAGCATGGACATCCAGCTGGTATATGAGAAGAGAGAGGATGAAGGATTCCCTGAAAAATTTTTATTGGCCAAACCTAGAAGTAGTATATATAACTTCTACCCATATTCTGTTGGCCAGGACTCAGACACACAGGCACACCCAAATGCAAGGGAGGCTGGGAAATGTAGTCTAGCTGGATGCTGTGGAGGAAAGAAAAACTTAACACCATTAGATCATATGTACAATGAACATATTACACACTTCTGACTTAAATCAGACATACCTCCTAAAGCTTATTGGAATGATTAAATGAAACAACATATATAAAGCATTTAACATGATGCCTGCACATGGTGGGTATTCATAATTGGTAGTTTTATTATATAAAGAGGAACCTGTGGGACAATATCAAACAGTCTAACACAAACATAATAAGTCCCAGAAGGGTAGCAAAGTGAGAACAGGGTGAATTAATTGAAGAAATAATGGTCATTTTTTCCAAAATTTGATGAAAACAGACTAACTTACAGATCCAAGAAGCTTAGTGAACCTCAGGCTGAATAAATATAAAGAAAACAATGCCTAAGACAGCATAATAAAACTATTAAAAATCAAAGCTAAAGAGAAAATTTGAAAGCACTCAGAATAAAAAGACACATTACATTCAGGGGAACAATGATGCAATTATTACTTCTCATCTTAAACATCAAAGACAAGCAGATAATGGAACTCCTTCCTTAAGGTGTTAGAAAGGTAAATATGTCAACCTAGAATATCAATATCTGGTAAAATTATCATTCAAAAGCAAGGGTGAAATATAGATAATTTAAGATAAATAACAGCTGAGAGAATTTGTCGCCAGCAGACGTGCTTCACAAGAAAAGCAAAAGGATGTTCTTTAGGTTGAAGGAAAATGATACCAGATGGAAGCTCAGATCTGCAAAAAGTGTTAAAGAGCATGAGAACTGGTAAATAAGCATTAAATATAAAGAATATGCTTTATCTTTTTATTATTTCCTTAAAAGACAAATTTTAAAACAAATTATTAAAGCAAAATATTGTTTTAAATATATTTAACTAATATTACATGTTATTACTATTAAAAATATAATTTAAAACATAATACACATAAAAGCAAAAGATATGGCAACAATAGCACAACAGGATGGAGAGTAAATGTTGCAAAGTTATTACAGTTTTCAAGTAGGAAACGGAAAGTGCCAAGTGAGAAGTTTTAGGTGGGAAGTGGTACAATATGGACTCTAAATAGACTTTAATAAATTAAAAATACATAATGCTAGCCCTAGACCAAACACTAAAATATAATTAAAACAAAAAAATATATATATATATAAAAGAAGCCAATACAGGAAACAAAATATTAATAGAATTTTTATTCTAAAAACTAACTGAATAACCCAAAAGAAGACAGGACGTTAGCATGAGGAAAAAAACACAGAAGGAACAAGTGAATAATAGAGAGCAATAGAGTAGACTTAAACTCAAAGACCTTAGTAATAAATTAAATACAAAGTAATTAAACTCTCTAATTAAAAGGCAGAGTGTATCAAACTAGATCTTAAAAAAGCAAAAGACAAATATATGCTACAAGAGATACACTTTAAATATTAAGATAAAAATAAATTGAAAATTAAAATGGAACAAGAACAGAAGTCAATGAAATAATAAAATGACAAACATTAGGAAAATTAACAAAGCCAAAAGTTGGGTTTTGGAAGATTAGTAAAATTGATAAACATCAGTAAAAGTAATCATGAAATAAAGAAGACACAAGTCACAAGTGACTGATATCAACAAGGAGGAGGGAATATCACTATGAATCTTGCAAAAATTAGAATAAGAAAATATTATAAACAACTTTATATCAATAAATTCTAAAACAGGTGAAATAAACAAATTGCTTGAAAACACAACTTACTAAAACTAAAACAGACTCAAGAAGAAGTAGAAAACCTGAATAGTCCTATATCTGTTAAAGAAATTGAATTCAAACACAAATAGCCACATAGAAAACCACAGGCACAGATGATTTTACTAGTAAATTCTGTTAAATATTTTAAAAGAAATGAATACCAGTAGTACACAAACTCTTTCAGAAAATAGGGAAAGTAACGCTTCCCAACTCACTTTATGAGGCCAGCATAATCCTGATACCAAAACCAGACAAAGACATTGCAAGGAAAGAAAATTACAGACAAATATATCTCATTACACAGACACAAATATCATTTTAAAAGCAGCAAATGAGATCCCCCAATATGTATAAAAAGAATAAAAGTTATGACCGAATGGGCCTTTTCCCAGGAATGGAAGTTTGCTTCAACATTTGAAAATCAATCAGTGTCATTTACGATATTAACCAAATAAAGGGAAAAAGTTATGTGATTAATACGGTCATCTGAATAGATGCAGAAAAAGCATTTAACAAAATGCAGCAAACATTTCTGAGAAAAACCCTTGACAAACTAGGAATAGGAAATTTTCTCAATTTGATAAAGAACCTCTACAAAAAGATACAGTTAACAAAATATTTACTGGCGAAATAACATTTTCCTCCTAAGGATGGGAACAAGACAAGGATATTTGCCCCCTAACTTATTCAAAATTGCACTAGAGGTCTTCATGAAATAAAGCAAGAGAAAGAAATCAAAAGCATAATGGTGGAAGGAATGATCCCTGAGGAACAAGGACACACCAAATCAGCCCTGGACACCAAATGCCAGATTCCTTTCCATGAGAAAGAAATGTCTTATTTAAAGCTCTGCTATTTTGATTTATCTTTTATTGACAGCTAAACCTAATCCAAACAAATATAAGTAAGAGCTTTGCTGTTTATGGACCTTCGCTCAAGTATGCTGACACAAGCAAACTCCAAGGCTTCTGCTCTGTGTCTCTCAATTCAGTTTCTACATTACCGGGAGAGAATGTGTTCAGCCAGGCCTAGGTAGGAACATGCGGCAGAAACCCATCGTTAGAGACCCCACCGTGTGCTGGGGCAGCGAGGGGAAGGCATTCCTAGAGGAAAGAGAATCGTGGTGAAAGTGCAAAAACTTCAAAAGGTAACCCCCAGAGTGAATTCTCTATCTTTAGCTTCCTCATCTATAAAATCAGTGTAATCATAGGATTTCCTTCTTAAGGTCACAGGAGGGTTAAGTGGGAAATGTAAACATCTGTGCAGAGCAAAGCAAAGTCTTCTTCCCAGGCCCACTTCAACCAGCCCTGTCCTGCACTTCCTTCGGGTTCCATACGAGCCATCATTTCTTTTAAAAATTTCTCTGCAGCTCCCAAACTCTGGATGAGTTTCCCCAAGCAAGTGTTTCCATTTGAACCCTGTCATTGCCCATCATAGTGCATATCACACTCTGGTTTAATTGCTTGTTCAATTATCCATCTCCAGGATTAGTGTCTGAGTGTCTTAAACGCAAGAAGTAAGTTTTACGCGCTATTTTACCCCCAGTGCACCGAACAGCACTTAGCTATGAACTTAACAAATATGTGTTTCATAAACAGTGTTGACCCCTTCACATGATTACCTCATCAACTTATCACCACTTTATAGACAAGGAAACTGAGGCTTGGAGAAATTAAGGAACTGGCTCTAGATTACCCCTTGGGTAAATGAGGGAACAGGATTTGCACCCAGGACTCGTGAGTCTAAAAGTCACGCTCTTCCCACCACACCATGATGCCTCACTAGACCAGCATCTGCTGAGCATCTTCTATGTCCTGGGTGCAGTGCTGCGTATTTCCATATTGTCTTTTTATTATTATTATTTCAAAATATGAAAGGGGTACAAATGTTTTTGATTACATGGATTGCTTTTGTAATGCTTGAGTCACAGCTGTAAGTGTGCCCATCACCCAAATAGTGTTCATGGTACCCATTAGGTTGTTTAGACTTTGCAACAATCTTTTGAGGCAGGTGTATCAAAAAAACTATGGCTCAAAGAAGTAAAAATGCATGCCCAAGGTCACATGGCAAAAGTAGGGGCAGAACCAGGGTCTAGCTCTCCCCTTTCTAGAGGGAAACTATCTGTGATTATGAATCAGGTACCCAGAAAGCCCCAACAGCCAGACCAGCAAGTCCCAACAGCTAGATCCAACATGAGAGATCACCAGGCCTAAGCAGACTGAACGACTCCTGAAGTATTCTGACAGCTTTGTCCATTTCAGGATTGTGTCTTGCTTCCCTGTCTCCCAGCAGCAGAGCTGTACCGTTCTGGTGAGCTATTTATAGATCACCTGAAATACGTTTCAGGATAGTTCATATGTGCCTGTTGCACAGAATTGTAGGAGCAATTCCTTTTCTGATGGCTTGGGATAATTCAGGGGGCAAAGAAAAAAAAAACTGGGAAAAAATACAGTTTTTTAGGATGCTTCAAGTCTGTTTATAGATTAGTATTTTTCTCCTTCCTCTTCTCTACTTAACACTAATTTCTATTAACCGAATGTGCATTAAAAACACTTGGTAGAAGGTAGTATCTTATTTAAATAATGGTATTTAGGTAAAGTTCTATTTTATAAATATTATGCAAGTTTCCTTCCTGCCCTCTCCTTTTCATGGTTGGAAAAAAAGAAGATTCAGCATTGCAGTTTGAAAAATAATAAATAACTCGGTAGCATTTCCTCCACAGTTAGTTCCTATTATGCCAAACACTCTTCTCTTCTCTTTAGCTAGTAAAATGTAACTGAAAGTTGTAAAATAATTGTCCCAAAATAACAAAAACTGTACTATCGTATATCTAAGGTCCTCACTGGTTAAGAATGAAATAGTGATTCAAGCTCATAAATGCTAGAAAAGACTAAGTATAAAAGTGTAACCTAGAACCTAAAGCATCATTTCCTTGCCAAGCATCATCATAGAATTTAAAAAGTCTTCAAACATTGCCTTCAAATTGTCCTTCAAAGGTAAAAACAGCTCGGATTCATACCAAACTCTTGGAATGCCGCAACTCACCAGTACCACCATGCAGAGGAGAGAACTCTGAACCATGGTCAAGGGTGCTGGGTCTAGACCACCTCTGATGCCCTTGCTCTGTGGTGCTGCTCTCTGGGCCCGCTTCCTCACCTGCAGACGGCCTCTCCCATCGCAATGCTGAGGTTCTAACGCTGGGGGAACATGATCGGCAGCCTGAAAGAGAAGTGTGGAAACTGAGGAGGAAAGAACGGGGCTTCTCAAGACAAGCAGGGGAGCTCTCTGGGGGAGACGGGATTTAGGACAAACGGAAAGTCAATCCCCCCAGGAAGGAAGGCGGCGAGTGAGGAGGGGACCCACAGAGTGGGAAGCACAAAGGCTTGTCTGAGAGGGCGACCTGGAGGGAGAGCACCGGGAAGTGATGAAAATGAAGTGTCAAGAGAAGAGAGCAGGAAATCCCCCGGCCCCTCCTCTAATTCACTCTCTACAGAGGCTGCAGATACCTTTTCCCGCCACCCGATTAAAGTCACATCCTTTCCTGTGCAGAATCTTCTAATGACCACCTACTGCCCTCAGAATTAAAAAAAGAAAAATTTGCTACACTCCCATAACGCCTTACTTTACTTTCAAGATTCAATAAGCTCTGAAATCCAGTTTCTGTGTACACACTTGGCAGCAAAACTTGATCTAAACTGACTTGAGGCTCATTATGTTCTTCCTTCCTTGGGTGTGACTATTTGGTGTCAGAAATATTAACAGGGTTATTACAGAGTGCTGCCCCAGGCCCCACTGGGGATATTATATGATATATATATATATACAGTACAATCAAAATATTACATTTCTGATATCTGAAAAATTCTAACTCCCAAACCACATCTGGCTCCAAGGGTTCTGGATCAGGGGTTGTGATTTGTACTTTCTTATCATAATGAGCAAGGTCCCCAGTGGCCAAGCCTCACCCTAGACTACCTCACATTCATTTATCTCTACCACACTATGTTCCAGACATTGATTCCTCGTTGCCTTATGCTACAGTTTTGCACCCCACTATGGCTTTGCACAAGTTTTCCCCATTGCATGGAATATCTCTACCCTACCTCTTCACCTGGAAAAATACCCTGCACCTTTCAAAGCCCATTCCAAAGGCTGCTTTCTCCACAAAGCCATTCCCAGCCTGCCCCTGTCCCCAGCCCTCTCCTGTGTCTGGACAGCATTGGCTACTCGCTCCTCTGTGCACTTAACCGTATACACATGATAGCATGGGCCATGTCTGTCATAACCATCTGTGTACAGAACTGGGTTCCTCCTCTGGTTTGTAGGCTCCTGACAGGCAGAGCCTGCCCTACTTGTCACTGCATCTGGCAGAGCTTCTGGTATGAGGCAATGCTTGGTCAATCACAGTAGGAACTCAGTAAAGAGCAATCCATCATTCCAAGAAGAGATGAACTAGACACCTGCATCAGGGTCATTACCGGCCCAAGACAAATAAGGAGACTGGGAAGCAAAGGCAGAGCTCTCCAACCTTCTCCCCTAGAGCATAGGAATCATCATTCTCCCTTCCATGTGCTGCAGCCCCACACCCTCCCCCTCCCCACTCACACCAACATGAGCACCTCCAGGACACAGAGCGCTCAACCATGCTCTCCCCAAAGCTGCAGAGCTATAACATTCTCCTTTCTGAGCCCTCCAAATAAGGACAAAGCCCAAGTTTCCTCCTACCAATGGTGGCTGAGTATACCAATGAGACAGGAGGCATGGACAGAGAAAAGTCAGTGACCTTGGGGCCACCATCCTGAGATTCAAATACAGATGGGATAAACAAACCACAATAATCAGGACAATAATGATATTGGCAAAGAGCTTCAAGCTTCAAGACATGCATTTTCTCATTTAATTGAATTCTCACAATAACCTTTTACAGCAAATATTGTGCCTAATTAATAGATGAGAAAACTGAGGCTCAGAGACAATAAGCATTAGCAAAAAGGCTCAAAAGCTAATAAAAAGAAGCTGGGGTTTAAAAAGTAGGTTGATGAGAACAGTCAAATTTGAAGAAGAGAGTATTGGCCAAAGCCACAAGCGAAAAAGAGGACATAAATTTGGCAGAATAGACTGGCTTACTAATAGTAAGAAAGGCGGGAAAGGAGGTTATGGTTCTATGTGTAGACGGGTCCAGGGCTTTAAAAGCAGGGTGAAGAGAAAATGGTATGGCTCCATGAGAACTAGTATTAGCAGAAACAAAAACCTTGCTGGTTAAGGGCTTAATGGTACCACACAGCTGAAGTTCGTGGAACTTGGGATCTACTTCAGATGAAAAGCAAAATATGATTATTACAGAGAATTTTATAGAAAGAAATTGAAAGAGAAAGTTTTACTTAGGAACATTTCTTAAACCATTCTAGAGTCCCATTATATAAAGTCAGTCTTGCAGTCATTTGCTGTACACATGTTTATTTTAAGGGACTTTTTTTTTTTTTAACATGGATATATTCTGACCAGCTACCTTCTTTCTAAGCAACGGATGAAAGTGAACACTTTACTGAACCATCGTCAACGTTCGATATTATCATTACATTTTAAATGTCAGGTAATTTGATGGGAAAATTTTGCAAAGGGGGGGAAGTAGTATCTCACTATTGTTTTAATTTACATTTATTTGGTTACTTAGGAAAGTTAAAATTTTTTCTGTAGTTATCTACCAGTATATCTTATATTTATCTTCTGCCTATTTATGTCCCTTCTCCATTTATTTACTGAGGCCCTGGTATCTGTATTATTCAGTTTATAGGTGTTTTGTATTTATTAAAAAGAGTTACCCTTTGTTGAACTTTCTACAACATTATCTCAAGTTTTGTTGATTGCTTTTTAATCTTGGTGATTTTTTATGATGTATGAAAGTTTTAAATTTCTATGTAGTCAGATCTATCAATCATATCTTTAGTGATTTATTCCATCAACTCTAAGCTAAGAAAACCCTCCCTCAGGAGGTTTGATAAATATTCACATCTATTTTCTTCTAGAATTTCTAACAGTTTAGGTTTTTAAATATTTAACTCTTTAATCCACCTGGAATTTATTTTAATGTTATGAATGAGGTAAGAAATGTTCAAAATTCTTTTAAATGTAATAAAATACTTAATACCTCACATATTTAGCTGATATTGGCATAAACCTTAAAGGCCAAGCAGTACCCACATTAAATGCTGCGAATTTCTTAATAGTGTTTAGTATTTCCCTTCTAATAACACAGGGTACAAAATACACATACTTGCCAGTTGCTGCTCCAAGTGAGTTTATCAGCAAGCCACACACCCATCATATGGTCTCTTTTTCATTATTAAGAAAAGTAAGGAATAAATAAGAACAGGGCTCCCACCAATCATTAGCAAATCCTCCAAAGAAAATCAAGCACATATCGAAGGGAGCCTTGTCCCTAGTGGACTTGTGCAATTTCTCCGACTGAATCATGTAAGCAAAGAAAACTTTCCTTCTTTCCAATCACGATGTCTCCTTAAAGGTATGCAGTGACTCATTCAAAAAAGCACATGCAGAAGAAACCAGAATACGCGCCTTTGATTTCTCTCCACACTGGGGAAACATTCCTGCCTTTCTCTGCCTTCCAGCCCAAAGGTGGCCACGGCTGACGGTGTATTGAAAAAGATTTGTGGCTTATTGTCCTGACGGATGCCAGAGTAATGGAATAGCTCTGTACTATGTCCTGGAAAGGCAGACCAACAAGGCATTGTGCTATTGACAGCTCACATCATAATGGAGAAATATTATGGGGATATTTCAATAGCCACCCAGAGGAGAAACAGTAGCTATAAGAATGCCACAGACTGCTTCCACGGAGAGTAAAAGGGACATAAAAAGGGGGGAAGGAGATGGAAAAGGGGTGGAAATGCTTCAGGGGGAAAAAGTCCACTCAGAGAATATATGTTAATGCAAAGGCTGTTTGCTGTCCTGGTTCTCCAGAGAAAAGGAATAACAATCCCCCATATGTGAACTCCACAATTACAGAATTATTAATTTATACAGCACCAGGGACCACACATGGGACTTCACGGTAATTAAGTTACAGATAGAGGCAGGTTAGTTTTCCTCTGAATATAAACAACTGTGTTCTGTTTAACACACACTCAAGGAAAAATCAGTGGATTTTTAACCAAAAGACAGTGTCTGGTAAACACATATTCAATGCAGGACGTGTCAATAATATAATGTCTTTAAAAAAAAAAAAAAGTACAGCCTAGCAATAGATTCAGGAGAGAAGTAGAATAATGGAGACTTAGCCAGTAAGCCATTCCACTTTCCTTAGAGAAGAGAGTAGGGAAATTGGAGGCAAGAGTTTAATGGTTCTGTCCTGTGAGGTCTGCATTAGAAATGTGCAAAGGTTCAAGCAGGTGCTGGACTCAGGGATAAAATCCATAACCATGGTCACCTGGAATGGCCAGAGTTAAACTAAGACGTAACCCTTAAAAAGTGGGATGAACTTGGACCCAGCAATTTTACTTCCAGAAATTCATTCATGAATTTCAGTCATGAATATGTGCAAAGATTTTGCCACGAAGATATTCATTGCAGCATTGCTTATAATAGCAAAAGCTTGCAGTCAATCTGCCCTTTTTCACCTAACGTTTTACTGGGAACAAATCTCCATGTCTGTATATGTACTGTGGACTGTCATCTTGAAGGACTAAAGACTCTTCCATTGATGAATATATCATAGTTTAATCAATATATATAGGGGTTTGAGAATGATATTACATAAACCCTTTATTGTGTCCAATAAACTGAAAAATCTCACCAAATAGATACCATAAATTTTTATTTACTGCTTGCAGAACCTCTCAGGAGTTTCAACAAGATTCTTATAAATTTATTTGTTTTGTTACCAATAAAATGCCTACTTACAAGACATTTTTTATTGTATCTAGTCTGCCATTCAAACGACCCAATGTTATGCCAGATTCTCTAATTCATGTCTCTGAGTAACCCACAGATACATGCTTAAGTTACTATTTTCAAGGTTGTGAAAAACGGATTCATAAGTAAAGTTTTATAAAGTATAGTAGAATTTCACCTAAAGAAAATGTTGAGACAGTCCATCAGTTATTTACTGCTGCATAACAAATTACCCCAAATTTAGCAGTATAAAGCATCAAACACTTACTATCTCATAGTTTCTAAGAGCCAGGACTCAGGTGGGTCCTCTGGCTCTGATTTCTTATGAGGTTGCAATCAAGGAGGGCCAGATCTTCAGTCAGCTTAAAACTCAGCTGGGAGTTGATCCACTTTTAAGCTCATTCAAGTAGTTGTTGACAGGAGTCAGTTCCTCACGGGTTGTTAGGCTGAGACCTCCCTTGGTCTTTGTCTGACATCTGAAGGGCAGCTCCCAGCATGACAGCTGGCTTCACCAGAGTTAGAATGGGAGAAGGCAAGAGAGTGAATACAAACAAGTCAGAAGTTACAATCTTTTATAGCTAGGGTTGCCATATTTAACAAATAAAAATACAGGACACCCAAAGCAGTGCTAAGAGGGAAATTTATAGCTGTAAATGTGTATGTCAAAAAAGAAGAATTGCTTCTCAGCCTTTTGGCTAAGATCAGGTCTAGGTAAAAAAAAAAAAAGAGATTTCAAGTCAACAACCTAACTTTATACCTCAAGAAACTAGAAAAATAAGAACAACCTAACCCAAAGCTAATAGAAGGAAGGATATAATAAAGATCAGAGCAGAGATAAATGGGTTAGAGAGTAGAAAAACAATAGAGAAAATCAATGAAACCAAGAGCTGGTTCCTCAAAGAAATTAACAAAATTGATAAACCTTTAGCTAGATTAACAAAAAAAAGAGATAGATAACTCAAATCTAATGAAAAAGGGGACATTTGGACCAATTTTATAGAAATAAAAAGGATTATAAGAGAATACTATGAACAACTGTATGCCAACTAATGCAATAACTTAGATGAAATTGGTAAGTCTTAGAAATATACAACCTATTAGGTTGAATCATAAAGGAATTAAAAATCAGAGCAGACCAATAATTAGTGAGGATATATTTGCACACCCATGTTCATAGCAGTGCTGTTCACAGTACCAAGAGGTAAAAGCAACCCAAGTGTCCATCAACAGATGAGTGGATAAACAAAATGTGGTATATAGATACAACAGAATATTACTCAGCCTTATAAAGGAAGGAAATTCTGACACATACTACAACATGGATGAACCGTGAGGACATTATTCTAAGTGAAATAAGTCATTCACACAAAAAAATGCTGTATGATTCTACTTTTATGAAGTATTAGAATAGTCAAATTCACAGAAACAAAAAGTAGAATGGTAGTTGCCAGGGCATAGGGGAAAATGATGAGTTATTGTTTAGTGGGTATGGAGTTTCCATTATTCAAAATGAGAAAGTTTGGAGATTGCACGACAATGTAGATATATTTCATACTACTGAACTGCACACTTAAAAGTGATTAAGATGGTAAATTTTATGTTATGAGGGTTTTTTTACCACAAGTAAAAATAAAACTGTAAAAAATATGGGACACCCAGTTAAATTTGAACTTCAGATAAACAGTAAAACAGATAAATTTTTAGTATGAGTATGTCCTAAATATTACCTGGGACATACTTACACTAAAAAATTATCCACTGTTTATCTAAAATTTAAATTCAAGTGGGCATCCTATATTTTAGTTGGCAATCCTATTTACAGCCTAATCTCAGAAGTAAAATTTCATTACTTTTGCTGAATTCCATTAATTGGAAGCAAGCACTAGGTACAGCCTCACTCTAAGAGAGAAGCTTACACAAGGACATGAATATGAGGAGACAGTGAACATTGGGAACCATTATAGAAGCTGCCTACCAAAGACAGAAAGAGATCAGTAAATATTTTCTAATGTTTGTATTTCTTCTCTCACCAGTGATTTTGCAAATGCCTTGAAGGTCTACCATAGTTAAGGTGACCATATAATTTTTCATCCAAATTAGAACTTTTTTGAAATAATGAAATAGGAGGTGCTATAAATAACTATATTAGGGCAACAAGTAAAAATAGAACTTTCCCTCGCAAACCCAGTTATATGGTCATTCTGGTCAAAGGTCATATTTCTGGGTGTCTTCCCCAGCCCCTAGCACAATATCAACATATAATAATTATTTACCATAGCCTGCTTATCGAATGGCAAAATGACTCCAAGACACAAATGTAATTGGGCCACTCAGGCATTGGCAGAGTATGGAGACTCTCAAGCATCTTCCATCAGAGTCTAATTAGGGAGGCTAAAAAACAGTCTGATCTACTCCTATTTTTCAATCAAAAACGAAATCTATAACAACATGGAGATTCCACTCTAGGAATAAATCCCAACAGAAGGGTGAGTTGAATTACACAGCTATTGGCTTTAGCCTTTGAGCTCATCAATCCCAGGCCAGGTAGTGTTATGGTGAAGAACTCGCTGAGCTCTGTCATTGCAGAGTCCTGGGTTCCAATCCTAGCTCTAAGACTTAGTAAGCACATGACCATGGTCACATAACCTGACCCTTCTAAACCTCAGCATACTCATTTAAAAATGGTGTTTGATTGAATGAGACAATATGCAGAAAGCACTTAGCACAGTTATTCAACACATCAACAAATATTGAGCATTTACTATGTGCCAATACATAATTCCTGGAAAGCTATAGTCCAAGAATATTCTGGATAGAAATGTATATCACTACACAATCTGGGGTTTGCCAAAGAATCCTCAACAAATAAATTAGAATCCCAAAACTTATAGTAATTTATTATTTTAACAGTCAATCATAGCAGCAACTGAAAACCATAACCAATTTAAGACAATGCTGATGCCCCATGGATGAAGAAATTTGCTCCTTCCAAATTACAAGAATTACAATTATTGGCATAAGTTCTTTCACTGAAAAAACTTTTAAGGTTTGTAACCAGACGGCATGGTAGAATAATGAGTTCAAGTTTTCAGTAAACTAAAAATGTTGCCATTTCTAGTTTATGAAAAACAAATTTTTGTAACCCTTCATAACTCACAGTTACTAATTAGTCCTTCTTTATACATAAAAATGAAATTTTATATGGTTTTTCCTCATTCCTATAAAAATGGAAGAAAATACGGTTTTTAGGGATCAGTTTGCAGCCAATTAGAACTATTTCACCTCACCATAAAGATATGAATATAAATAATATAATCGTGAATATAAATTACTCCCAGGCTTAAGTGGGAGCACAGTAAATGTGCAGCTTGTGATGTTAGAACTGTTGTGTTAATTTTCTATTGCTGCTGTAACAAATTACCACAGACTCTGTGGCTTTAAACAACACAAATTTATTATCTTACAGTTCTGGAGGTCAGAAGTCTGACAGTTTTCACTGGGTTACAATCAAGGGGTTGGCAGGGCTACGTTCCTTCCTCAAGTATCTAGGGGAGAATCATTTCCTTGTCCTTTCCAGCTTCCAACAGCTGCATGCATTCCTTGGTTTGTAGTCCCTGCCCCCATCTTCTAAAACAACAACAGCAGTTTGCATCACTCCAACCTCCTCTTCTGACTCCCCCTTCCACTTTTAAGGACCTGACCACATTGGGTCCACCCAGATAAGCCAGGATAATCTCTTTATTTTAAGATCAGCCGATTAGGACTTGAACATCTTTATGGGGGTTGGAGGAGCCATTATTCTGCCTACCACGACTGTGTTTTCCAAAGTGTGTTCTGGTGAATACCAGTTCAATGAGATGATATATGAGGAAAGGGTTCCATGGGGAAATATGTTTGGGAAATGCTGCATCCTACATCTCAATGTTAGAACTTCACATTGCGTTAAAGAAGCCCGACCAAAGAATTTACAGATGCAACCGATTTTTTTCTTAAAGCAACTGTTAACATCCAAGCAACCAGTGTTCTGTAGAACGTTATGCCCTTGAACTGATACAGGACTTCTAAATCCTGGCTTCTGTTTGGCACTAGCTCACTGTGTGACCCCCAGCCAGCCCTGAAATCCCCTCTACTAAATAAGGCGAGCGTGTGGCTTGGATGTTACCTGCTCCAGTATTCTATGTTTCCTAAACAGACCAAGAAATTTCTTTTTAAACCTTATGTAAATCACTTCAGCAAACATTACTTGACAGGCAGGAACTGAGCTAGACTCTCAGGATAAAAAGATAGAAAGGCCAGACCCTCTTCTCTAGGATCAAACTCTTCCATGACGGACACAGGTATGAAAACAAAAGTCCGTAACATGCCCGGTAAACGCCTTAACAGAAGTAAATACAGAATGCAGAGGCAGCATGGAGAGTGGGTGGTTAACTCCATCCATCAGAGGTGGTGGGCAGCAATGTAGTTTTTATTTGAAAGACAGCAGGAGTCCACCTGGTCAAGTGAGAGAGGGCAGAAGGGTGTCTAAGTATTCATTTCCAAAGATGGGCCAAAGATGGGAGAATCTAAATAAAAGAATCCTACTATCATCCAGAAACCACATTGGCAATGTACTTTCAGTAAACTCTATTCAATCATTCAAGGCAATAGCCAGAAGAGAATAATTCAAATGTTTCTAACATAGAGAAAAGACAAATATTTAAAGTGATGAGTATCCCAATTACACTGATTTGATTATTACAAACTATGTGAATTTATTAAATTATCATATGTACCCCCAACATATGTATATCTAATATGTATCAATAAAAATAAAATTAAAATAGAAAAAACAAATGACCAGATACATAAGAAATTATCCTTTCCCGTAATTAATATCCACTGGACATTTTCTGCATGATTGTATCACCAAGGACACTACTTCCTAAGATCCTCAAGGCCTTTTGATAGGTAGGTTGAAAGACTTTTCCCCATTCCAGTAACAGCCTCGCCTTACTTTGGCACTAAGGAAATAACAGATGTGATTTATTCAGGCTAAAAAATTTACACCAAATTATAGACCTTGCTTTGCATGACTTACAGGCTTTTTCATGTTTATTTTCAACAAAGGTGTATTATAGTTTTTCTCTGAGCCTTTTGTCAACAGCGTGACAAAGAGAGCATGAGTGTTTCTAAATTACCATTGCCTCTTACATGACTAGAAGAGAAAGTCATGCAGGTTGGATATCTGTGCATTAACAAGAACACGGGAATACATTTATCATTTAAATTTGGACTTTTTTTTTTTACCCATTCCACTCAGAGTTGTGAGATTTTAATGGAAGGCCACCCATGTTCAGTTGTTCTTGCCATTGTTGCTAAGAACAGTGGAAAGGAATCAAAAGGGCAATAGGAAAATGTTTTCTTGCATAGAAAACTCAGCAAAATAAATAAACCAATGAAAATAACAGTGGTAATACTTACCCAATGAGTTAGACCTCAAAAGAAGAGCTCATATATCTCCATGGAGATGACAATAAAATTAAAACATGAGGGAGCTAACAATTGTTAAACTGCTGTATTGCGCCAAGTATTGTGTTAGACACTTTCCTTACTTTATTTAATATTCAAGGCCATTCTTTGCATTAGGCTGAACTCCTGTAAGTTGATCCCTAGAGAGACCATAACACAAATCGGTAAATGCAAATAGACTCAAACCAATAGAACACTTGTAATGTAAAATCCTGTAGGCCCCCGTGGGCCCTTACGGGTGCTAGAGGTATTTTGTCTGAGCTCCCAGCTATCTTTCTCAAGCTCTGGGCGCTCCATGAGGAGTTGTCGATGAAAGCCCTCAAAGTTGGCACCTCACTTGAGCTCTCCTGTACTGACTTCCTCTGGGAGAAAATTGGTATTTCTGCCAAATAGGTCACCTATGGAGATCCCAAAGTTATCAACTCTTAAATTGCCAAAATAAGCCTTGTTTTCTGCCATCCTTGCTGCACCACAACCATGCTGAGCTCAGTGCAGAAGTGTCCATGGAAGTCCACCTACTATGTATCTCACTGTAAATTTTGGGCACAGGACCATTATGAAATCATTCCCTTTAGCTTCTGGCCACCACCATCTTCAGATTAGACAGAGCCTTAAGGCTCAGCTTAAAGACCATCATCTGACACATCCATGTAAGCCTCACCTTTCCCTCCCCACACTCAGGCATCTGCAAAAAGCTCTGCCCTCATTCTCCTTGTGCCAAAATCCCTCACGCCAAGTGATTTTCAGCAGGAAAGGCCTATGAATTCATCAGATATGCAAAGATATCGCTGATTCCATCTGTGCTCAAATGAGACTCCAGCTTCAAACAAATGAAACAACTGAGCTTTAGAAAGATTAATGAATTGACCCAGTTGTCAAGGATGGAGCAGGAACTGGAAGCCCAGGTCTGCCCTCAACTCCAAGTTGTACCATCTCAAGAACTCGCCAAACACAGCTTATGTGGCATCCATCCAAAGAACTTTAATTTTATCAAAGTATAAGATGTCTTATTTGACTTCTGATGGTTAGGGTGCATCTGTTCCATCTCACAATTTGATTTAGGGTCTCCATTTAAGATTTGAAGATCTGAAGTCCAAATATTCCAGAAATAAGGGGAAGGAGGTGAAAAACGCTATCGGCTGCCTGCGCTCGCAGATCGCTCACTCTGAAAACTGCATTGTGAACTTACTGAGAAACGTCGTGGGACACTCAGCCCAAGAAAACAGGTGACAGAGAGAATCATTCACAAAGATCGGAGAGCGCAGGGAGTGCAATAGAGACCACAGCGTGGGAAGGACACGCTCGCCAGGTCAGCGCAGCAGGACCTGACTTACAAGTGGTTACGCACCTTCCCCGCAGACTTCCCATCCACTCAGTCAGGGAAAAGCCCAGGTCCAGGCAAAGCTGTCGCTGGAGACAGCAGGCTCTGTGGAGGGGAAGCAATTGTGAGCACCATATGGAACTCTCAGCTGCACTATACAGGGACCGCTCAGGGCCGGGTAGGGACTGGGTGGAGATACAGCTTCCCTGGACAGTGCGCGGGAACCCGCAGGCCGGCACTGCGCCACTAGAAGTCAGCGGGACCTGGGCCCAGCAGTTGAACGGAGAGCGGGACATGCCCTTAGAGGCGGCAGACAATTGCCTCTGCGGGACCCAGGCCAGTTGAGAAAAGCTGCGTTCATGGCGCGATCGGAGCCCGGCTGTGCGCCAGGCTGGCGGCGGCCGCCATCTTTACAGCCGCCCGCGCGGAGCTGTGAGCCGCGTCTCTAGCTCCCCTCGCCCCGGCCCGGGGCTCTTCCTCCGGGAGCCATAGGCTTTGCCTTTGGTGGCCAGGGACAGCTGCATCCGTGGGTTCCAGGTGGGATGAGATCCTGAAACTGTAGCGACAAGACCTTTGGGTATTGGAAACAGTTTGCAGCTCGTCCATCCACTCCTGCTACCCTGGCTCTGGCCTCCGACAAGTCCGCTACGTGCTGGTCCTAGTGCCCGCCCTTCAGGTCCCAGCCCTCCTGTACCCCAGAGATCGCTCATTTTGAAGGTTGCTGGCTATAGTGACTCATTTGGTATAACTGCTGGTTCCCATGACAACCAAATACCTCAAGAGCCACAAGCTGCACCAGAGCAGCTCCCCGTAACCCTGCCCACATCATTAGGGAATTTCGCTCCATCCAAGAACACCTCCAGTGGCCACTATCCCCCCCTCCGTGGAAACATTCCCCTAGTGGAGACTTCTGGAGATAGAGACGCCCACCCACCTCGCCTTGGGGTCTATGGTGGAAAAGGGGTGCACAATTGGAGATCCCCCTATCACCCAGTGTCACGTGGAGACACACGTCAGAGGGCCAGACACACATGGCTGGATAAGCAACCTCTGAATGTATAGAATTTTTCCAATTCAGCTCTCACACTGAAACCAAAAGAAATTGTGTTTCTATCCACACCTCAGGAGGAGCAGGGTCAAAGTAACCCCTAGGAGCTACAAGTCCCCTCCCAAAGCTTGGGGCTTTCTCATACCCCACCTGGGGAAACAGAGTCTGCCACAGACATAACAGAATACCTAGCTACTAGGGAGCTGTGGATTCATACCCTCAAGGAGAATCCACCAGCTTGAAGGTCAAGCTGGGAGGACAATCTCACTACAGTCCACTGGGAAGAGAAGAAGACAACAGGTCAGAGGTAACCCAAGATCCACCAAACTTGCTAAAATACACCTAAGGCAATACAGACCACGACTCCTCTCCCTGGCTCTGCCAAGGAACGAACCACAGGGGCTTGGAGACAGGGCCATAAACTAGCCCTAACACCCCCAGCTCTCGACCAAGAGGCCAGATGAGAAAAAAATCAGCGAAAGAACTCAGGAAAAATGAAAAATCAGAGTGAACACTTACCCCCAAAAGAAATCATTAGTTCCTCAGCAACAGATACCAACTCAAATGAAATGGGTAGAATGACAGAAGAGGAATTTCGTTT
This sequence comes from Daubentonia madagascariensis, assembly GCA_023783475.1. NCBI lineage: Eukaryota > Metazoa > Chordata > Mammalia > Primates > Daubentoniidae > Daubentonia > Daubentonia madagascariensis. Next base: position 13,121,470 of record JAKFHU010001769.1, read on the forward strand.
ATGGATTATAAGAAAGCTCAATGAAATTCAAGATAAAATTGAATCCTGGCACAAAGAAACCACAAGAAAAATGCAAGAAATGAGTGAAAACTTTTCTAAAGAAATAGAAGTATTACGGAAAAATCAAATAGAAATTCTAGAAATGAAAAAGGCATTCAAGGATCTACAAAACACAGTTGAAAGCCTTAAGAATAGGATGGATCACACAGAGGAAAGAATTTCAGAGCTAGAAGATAACTCTTATGCCCTAAATAAATCAGTCCAAGAGAAAGAACACAAAAACAAGAGGCATGAACAAAGCATACAAGAAATGTGGGATTATATAAAGAGGCCAAACATAAGGATTATAGGAATCCCTGAGGGAGAGGAAGAAAATTCACGTGGGCTGGAAAATCTATTTGAAGGAATAATAGAGGAAAATTTCCATGGCTTAGCCAGAAATCTCGATATCCAAGTACAAGAAGCACACAGGACTCCTGGGAGACTCAACGTGAAAAGGCATTCACCACGACACATAATTATTAGGCTGACCAAAGTAAACACAAAAGAGGAACTCCTCAGAGCTGTGAGGTGAAAAGAGCAGGTAACATACAAAGGGAAACCTATCAGATTAACTGCATATTTCTCAGAGGAAACCTTACAATCCAGAAGGGCCTGGGGACCCATCATCAGTCTCCTAAAACAAAATAAAGGCCAACCCAGAATTCTGTATCCCACCAAACTAAGCTTCTTATATGAGGGAGAAATAAAGTCTTTTCCAGACAAGCAATCACTGATAGAATCTGCAAAGTCCAGACCGACCTTGCAAGAAGTGCTTAGACCTGCATTGTACACTAACCAGCACAACAGACACCCACCAATGTAAAACTACCCAAAGCTAAAACTCCAGAACCCAGACTTCACAATGACTCAACAGATAAAACAGGACAAGAAACTACCCAACAGAATAAACAGAAAGCTACCCCAAATATCAATTCTCTCAATAAATGAGAATGGCTTGAATTGCCCATTGAAGAGACATAGGCTGGCTGAATGGATTAAAAAATACAAGCCAAATATCTGCTATCTCCAGGAAACACACCCTACACACAAGGATGCATTCAGACTCAAGGTGAAAGGATGGAATACAATTTTCCAGGCTAACGGAAACCAAAAGAAATCTGGAGTAACCATCCTTATTTCAGATGATATAAACTTTAAAGCAACAAAAGTAAAGAAGGACAAAGATGATCACTATATAGTGGTGAAGGGAAAAATCTTACAAGAAGATTTAACAATCCTAAACATTTATGCACCCAACAAAGGAGCGCCCAGATACATAAAGCAAATACTGCTTGATCTAGACAACATAATAAATAGCAATGCCATAATAGCAGGGGACTTCAACACCCCATGGATGGAACTGGGCAGATCCTCCAAACAGAAAATAAGCAAAGAAACAATTGACCTAAAGAGGATGCTAGAACATTTGGGCCTAACAGGCATCTATAGAACACTCCACCCAAATAACACCGAATATACGTTCTTCTCATCAGCTCATGGAACTTTCTCTAAAATTGGTCACATCCTAGGTCACAAAACAGATCTAAACAAATTCAGAAAAATAGAAATCATACCATGTATCTTTTCAGACCACAGCGGAATAAAATTAGAAATCAATTCCAACAGAAACTCACATCTTCTTCCAAAAACTTGGAAACTAAACAATCTGTTGCTGAAAGACTATTGGGTCAAGGAGGAGATTCAAATGGAAATCAAAAGACTCTTTGAACTAAATAATAATGGGGACACAACTTATCAAAATCTGTGGGATACAGCAAAAGCAGCCCTGAAAGGAAAACTTATCGCCTTACATGCTCACATCCAAAAGACAGAAAGGTCACAAATCAGTAAACTAATGAATCATCTTAAGGAAATGGAAAAGGAAGAGCAAACCAATCCTAAAGCCAGCAGAAGAAAAGAAATAACCAAGATCAGAGCAGAATTAAATGAAATTGAGAACAAAAGAACAATACAGAATATTTTAATAAAATGAAAATGTGGTTCTTTGAAAAGATAAACAAAATAGACAGGTCACTTGCCAGTTTGACCAGAAGCAGAAAAGAAAGGACTCTAATAAGCTCAATTAGAAATGAAAAAGGAGAGGTCAAAACTGATATCATGGAAATACAAAACATCATCTTCAAATACTACAAAAATCTCTACGCCCAAAAACATGAAAACGTGGAGGAAATGGACAAATTCTTAGAAACACACTGCCTCCCTAGGCTCAATCAGGAAGAAATAGAATTCCTATACCGACCAATATCAAGCACCAAAATTGAGGCAGTAATAAAAAATCTTCCAACAAAAAAAGTCTTGGACCAGATGGGTTCACACCTGAATTCTACCAAACCTACAAAGAAGAACTGGTGCCTATACTGCAGAAATTATTTGAAAATATCCAGAAGGATGGAGTCCTCCCAAACTCATTCTACAAAGCCAATATCACCTTGATACCAAAGCCAGGAAAGGACACAACAAGAAAAGAAAATTACAGACCAATATCCCTTATGAATATAGATGCAAAAATTCTCAATAAAATCCTAGCAAACCAAATTCATATGTACATCAAAAAAATTCATCATGATCAGGTGGGCTTCATCCCCAAGATGCAGGGATGGTTCAACATACCCAAATCTATAAATGTAATTCACCACATAAATAAAAGCAAGAACAAAAATTATATGATCCTTTCAATAGATGCAGAAAAGGCTTTTGACAAAATCCAGCACCCTTTTATGATAAGAACTCTTAACAATATAGGCATAGATGGCTCATACCTCAAAATTATTAAAACCATATATGATAAACCCACAGCCAATATCAGACTGAATGGGGAAAAATTGAAATCATTCCCCCTTAAAACTGCAACCAGACAAGGTTGCCCACTATCTCCACTTCTATTCAACATATTGCTGGAAGTCCTGGCCAGAGCAATCAGATAAGAGAGAGGAATCAGAGGTGTCCAAATGTGGGCAGAAGAGGTCAAACTTTCACTATTCGTGGACAATATGATATTATATCTAGAAAACCCCAAATATTCAACCAAGAGATTATTGGAATTTATAAATGAATTCAGCAAAGTTTCAGGATTCAAAATCAATACACACAAATCAATAGCCTTCATATATGCCAATAACAGTCGAGCCGAGAAACAAATTAAAGACGCAATACCTTTCACAAGAGCACCAAAGAAAATTAAATATTGGAACATATCTAACTAAGGAGGTCAAAGACCTATATAGAGAGAATTATAAAACACTGAGAAAAGAAATTGCAGAGGATGTAAACAGCTGGAAAACCCTACCATGCTCTTGGATAGGTAGAATCAACATTGTAAAAATGTCTTTGCTACCTAAAGTGATTTACAGAATCAATGCAGTCCCTATCAAAATACCAACATCATTTTTTGCTGATCTAGAAAAAATAATTCTATGCTTCGTGTGGAACCAGAGAAGACCCCGTCTAGCCAAAACAATCTTAAACAAAAAGAACAAATTGGGAGGCATCAATCTACCAGACTTCAAACTATACTACAAGGCTATGGTAACCAAAATAGCATGGTACTGGCACAAGAACAGAGACGTAGACCAATGGAACAGGACTGAGAACCCAAATATAAAACCATCCTCATACTGTCATCTGATCTTTGACAAATCCTACAAAAACATACACTGGGCAAAAGATTCCCTATTCAATAAATGGTGCTGGGAAAACTGGATGGCCACATGTAGAACACTGAAACTAGATCCACACCTCTCACCTGTCACAAAAATCAAGTCACAATGGATAACAGATTTAAACCTAAGGCGTGAAACCATAAGAATTCTCAAAGAAAACATTGGAAAAACTTTATGGACATTGGCCTAGGCAAAGAATTTATGAAGAAGACCCCCAAAGCAATCACAGCAGCAACAAAAATAAACAAATGGGACCTGATCAAATTAAAAAGCTTCTGCACAGCCAAGGAAACTATCACTAGAGTGAACAGACAACCTACAGAATGGGAGAAAATATTTGCATGCTACACATCTGATAAAGGGCTGATAACCAGAATCTATACAGAACTTAGGAAAATCAACAAGAAAAAATCAAACAAACCCATGAAAAAACGGGCAAAGGACATGAACAGAAACTTTTCAAAAGAAGACAGAACAATGGCCAGCAAACATATAAAAAAGTGCTCAACTTCTCTAATCATCAGGGAAATGCAAATCAAAACCACAAATGAGATATCACTCCAGTGAGATTGGCTCATATCAAAAAATCCCCAAATAACAAATGTTGGCGGGGATGTGGACAGATAGGAACACTCATACACTGCTGGTGGGACTGCAAATTAGTACAACCACTATGGAAAGTAATATGGAGATACCTCAAAGAACTAAAAGTAGAACTACCATTTGATACATCAATCCCACTACTGGGTATTTACCCAAAGGAAAAAATTACATTCTATAATAAAGACATCTGCACGCAAATGTTCATAGCAGCACAATTCACAATTGCAAAGATGTGGAAACAACCCAGGTGCCCATCAATACACGAGTGGATTAATAAAATGTGGTATATGTATACCATGGAGTATTACTCAGCCATAAAAGACAACGGTGAATTAACACATCTGGTATTACCCTGGATGGAGCTAGAGCCCATTCTTCGAAGCAAAGTGTCACAAGAATGGAAAAACAAGCACCACTGGTAGTCACCATCAAATTGGTACTAACTGATCAATACTTACGTCACACATGGCAATAATATTCATCAGGGGGCAGGCAGGTGGGAGGGGGGTGAGGGGATGGGAAAACTCTCACTGAATAGATGCAGGGAGCACAGTTTGGGGGATGTCCACGATTGTAGCTCTGACATGGACAGTGCATGTGCAATATATATAAACAAAGTGTTGTACCCCCATAATATTCTGAAATTTTAAAAAAACACAAATACTGCAGAAATAAGTGTTATTACTGATTTCTTACTGCATATTATCAATTAAGTGGAGCCATTCCCTGAATTGATATCCTGCTTGCCCACCATCTTAGAGGGCTTTTTACCTTCTCTCCTAGTTGTTATATGGAAGCTCTACAATGTTGGAATTCACATCACCATGGACCATAGACCCAAGCCCTGGTTGCTTAATTTTTTACATCTTTTAGAGCTTGTCTGCAGAGTATAGCAAAATAACTGTACCTCATAAGGAGAAGACAGTCTCCCACTAAACAGCAAAGGCTGCAGCAGTAACCTGATTTACCTACATCTCTCAAGAATATTACTAACACACCTGCAATGATATATGAAAATTAAGATTCAATTTGGAGAAGAAAGTTGTTCTAAGGAAAGATGATTTTTTATCATATACGTGAGTCTTGTTGTCTTGAAAAATGTATACTTTCAAGATAGTCTGGAGGCACCTCATTACCTATTCCCTATTGAAATTCTTTGGCTTTCAAGAGAAAAAGAAATCTTTCAAATTTTATGAGCTAGCTTGCTTTTGTTGTCCTTAGAAGCCATGGAGAGGATCCTGAAATCTAACAATACTGAGAAACACTTTTATCTAGTCCAAATTAAGGCCTGTATAAGGAAAACCCTGGTAAGAGACTAAATACAAAAAGCCATAGTGCCAAAGCGTGGGGACTTAGACCATGCCTTTGCCAAGATGGACCCTCAGGAAATTCTTCTATGTAGAATAATGTCAGCTAATAAATGGAGAAGGAAATATGGAACTAGAAAATCACCATTTTGCAGCTGCTAATAAAATAATTGATTAAGGCAGGGATTATCAACAATACTGAGACCCTTAAATGAAAAGTTAATAGGGATATTTACATGATTGATAACAAAGTGTCCCTCACAGCCAAACACTAGTCATGAGGGAAAATGTTAACATCACAGGGCTTGAGTCATGCTGCCGCAACCTTATTGCCTCCTGAAATGATTAAACAAGAAGGATGTAGCATCATCATGAAGTGTTCTTACCAAAATGTTTACCCTGGATCTAATCAAATGTTCAGATCTATTTTTCTGTTGATGCAGGAATTAGAGAGAAACAAAAAAACTAATGCCATGAGGAAGCAATCAGACAACTCAGAAAAAGGGACTTTCTATGAGACAATTAGCCCAGTTTCTTCAAAATCTTCAACAATTTGTACTCCCATAATGTTCTGAAATTTTAAAAATCGTCACCAAATCAATGTCATGAAAAAAAAAAAATAAAGGGGAACTGTAGTAGATTAAAAAAGACTTAAGAGTCATAATATACAAATGTGATGTTGATTGGATTCTAGTTGAAACAAGCCAGTTATAACATTTTGGCAGGCGACTGGGGACATTTGAGTATGAACTGGCTATTTGATGATTTGAATAAATCATTACTAATTGTATTAGTCATGAAAGTTGTATGGCCTTTACTTTTTAGAGATGTATGCTGAAGTATTCAGGGGTGAAACATCATTATATTGATAATTTTCTTTAAATTTCAACACACAAAAAAATACATACAACCAATATGGAAAAATGCAAACAACTGTCATATCTGCATGATGGGTTTATGAGAGTTCATTATACTCTATACTATTCGCTATACTGTTTGACTTTTGTAGCGGTCAGCATGGCTTTGGGCTACAGAGGGAAGGGAGCATGAGGGTTCCAAGGAGAGTTGTTCCACTTCGGTTGCTTTGAAAGTCTGATGAGACCATCAGGGGAGCACGAACTACTGCTGCTGTAAGAACCTCCAACATCAAATCCACCTCCCCTTTATTTAACAGAGGAGAAATAGAACTCCAGAGAGACAAAGTGACTTGCCCCAAATCACAGCTAACGGGAAGGTGGTCTAGGAGCAGAAATCAGATTTCTTGACTTCACATCCAGCCCTGCAGCCTCTGAGCTTTTGACCAAAGGGGGAAGTGGAGCCAGATCTGTAGAAGCTTTAATCGCTCTCAGGAATCCAAGGTCAATGGCCAGGAATGTGTTCCCCTCAACCTCACTTAGACTTGATGTTTCAAGGCAGGGCTGGGCTGCAAGCATTCGCTAAGATGGTGTGTAACCACACAACAGGAAACACACGTGAGGATATACACATGAATGAGGAAAAGAAATTCCAAAAGTCCCCACAAAGTCCCTAATGACAGAGTGAAAAGAGGCAGGCTTTGGAGGTCAGACGCAGCATTCTATCCCCATCCTACCGCTTACAAACTGGGAGTCACTTAACTGACCTGATTGATACCCGGCTTCTTCATCTCTAAAATGGAAATAGTAATATGAGAAGGGTTCAGAAAAAAGAAACTGCCTGTCACAAAAGATGGCATATAGATATAGTAGTTGTTTAAAAATTTCCATTTCTGCCCCTTTGCCTCTCCCTTGACCAAATGATAATGATCAACTTACAATGAAAAAACACACAGCCCACCACATTATCTATAGGGCGACCATTTAATAACTCTGCTCTCCTGCTGGGAGAGTTTGTGCAGATTTTCTCACATTTTCTTTGCCTAGAGAAACATTTGGTTATGAAAATATGTACCTTATATTAGCTCAAGAAACCAAAAAGGGGGGGGGGGAATCTTCATTCTGTTGCTGCAATAAAGGTTTCCTTCTCTAGCGATAATCAACTCTGCATAATTAAAATCGCTCAGACTGCTGAACTAATTTTCAGACTGGAGATTTCTTCCTGTAGCAACACTTACAAGCAAAGTTTCTACTGTGAATGAATTTAATCGTGAGTCTAATTACAATTTTAATGAATATCTCCAGCCCTGCATGTAAACTTGCACTCTAAGGCTTTGCTCTCTGTTAGGGTATTTTAAGGTCTTTTCATTTTTAATATAAAGGAATGTGTAGGCAAAACGACTGTGTAGAAAAGAAATATTCTCTCTGGTTCAGTTTGGTTTGGTTTTGATGATCAAGTGGGAAAATGTGAAAGGTCTGATACTTTCAAGAGCCTTTTCAGTTTGGGCATTTCACCTTTAGTCTTTGTTAAGTGTCCTTTTTCCTTAAGGATAGAAACCTTGCATTCCATTTGCAATTGGCCATGTGCTATCTGGTTTCATGAATGTTCAAAAAGTCAGAGTTCCAATTTACCTTAGCGCTCAATCTATTCTGGAAATTCAAGGACATTTTATCAAAGAAGTATAACAGAGGAAATGTAAAAAATTCCTTTCTTAAAAATATATTTAAAAGGAAAGACAAACACAAAATTAAAAACAACCAAACTAAGCCACTCACATGATCAAAGATATCCTTCTCAGAGAAAACAAACAAAACCTTACTTGATTAATGTCAGTATTTTTCACAATAGGGGAAAACTGGAAACCACCTAATAGCCAACAATAGACAATAGGCGAAATAAAACTGTCATGTGTTTGAAGACTAGTGACACAACGTTTTTCTCTTTTGTGACTTTTATTCTTATTACACAAATAATACATGCTTATTTAAGAAAAAAATATATATATAGGTAATTTAAAAGATTTTTTTAAATGGGTAATTAAAAATATAGATAATTTAAAGGATTTTTTAAAAAAATGTATCACTTGTGATCTCACAACCTAAAGTTAAGTGTTGTTAAAATTGATGCACGCTCTTCCAGATTTGTATGTGTATACGTATATATACATACATGATTCACACATGCATATATATTAAATACATACATGTATATGCACATATGTACTATACCAAAATGGTTTCATGTTGCATTTACTGCTCTGTAACCTTTTTTCACTTAATAACATATTGTAAACAACTTTCCATGTCAATAATTATGTCTATGCAACATCAAACAGACTGAAAGAGCAGAAAGGCAAGCCCACCCCCAGCTCCCGAGGCCGACTGATTACCATTTCTCTTGCTTCTCGTAGCCAAATGGTTGGAAGCCCTGTCCTTTGCTCTTGTAGTTCCCTCTGCCTAGAAGTTCCTTCCCTGCCCTTTTCTCCTCACTGCTTAGGCTGGGTGTCTCCCTCCTTTGTGTTGCCATGGAACTGGGGATTTATATCTGGTATAATCTTGTTCGGTCAGTGCAGGGCCCTCGAATTCCTGAAACAACTAGCACATGACCCTGGAGGGGAAAATGAAACAGAGACTGTAGGGAAAGGAAGGAACGAAATTGGTATTTGTTGTAACTGGAGGGGCACGCGTTATCGTTTCACCCTCATGGAGCTTTTACGAGGTTGGTGTTAGTGGCTCCGTTTTTATGGATGTGGAAACCAAGAGTAAGGGCCACACAGCCAGGAATAATCCCAAATCTCTTTGTAAAACTTCCGCAGCAAAGATGCTGTTGTCGCATGGCTGAGGGAGCACTGCAGTCTGTGACATTGACCTCCAGCCCCAGACGCCACCCAAGGACCTCTGCCCCACAGCGCCTGGATCCTGGGTGTATCTGCGCCATCCTCGGAGTATGGATTCTTTGGGACCCCACTTTTTTGGCATCACTAGCTTCAAATTGAGAGTCAGTCTATCAATAGACTCTTGCTCACATGCCTTTACCAAAGCTGTCAGGGAAGCTGGAAAAGAGAAGTCTGGTTTCTACCTTAGGAGGAGTGGACTTTACGGGGCAGAATTCTCCCAATGTATGAGGGTGTTCAAAGGCACTGTATGTCCACAAAGAGTAGCTAATGTCTACCATTGCTCAGCTACATAGTTCGTCTTCCAGAAAAGATGTGTTTTTAAGACAAGTGTTAATTCATAAGTTACAGCAAAGATAAGTGAACCTCCTATGGTTTAGGCTCTCTAAACTGCCTAAGTACATAAAATGTGGGGGTGTTTAATTCTAGAAAATCAACGCTTTTAACTTTAAGTTCTATCTACCTCTATTTTGGACTCCAGGCATACCAAAATCCTGCTCAATGGCTTTTTTGTATAACATGATTACGTGCTGGTGAGAGAAATAATCTTTTCCAAACCCTCCCACCTTTTCCTCCTAATATTTATCTTGACCTTGACTTCCCCTCTCCACTCCCCAACACAGCCATATGTGAGGGATTATTCTGGAACATGAGTAAGGAATGCAGGCCACCCCAAACCCATGGAAAGGGTACAAGAAATTTCTTCCTTGAAAGATCTGTTCTTCTAGGACCCTAAAAATGCACAAGATGAAAAGGAAGCTAAGGATTCCAATCCAGGTCTACCTGGCTTCGTGCTATAGTTTGAAAAAGAAAGAACAACCTACTTCTATCTTGGACAATGGAAAATGGGAACAGAAATGAACAACAGGGGGAAAAAAACCCACTTCCAAAAAGAAACTTACATTTCATTGAATCAGTTTGCTGCTCTCCTAAAATCATAAATTCTAGGAAGATGCTAGCAAATTGTTTCTGGATGAAATTTTGATTCTTTTAAGGGTGAAAATGAGCCTACTATAATGGGGAAAGGAATAAAGTTAAGCTTTTTAAATCTAAGAAGGCTGAGGAAAGCAAATAACACAGCAAAAATGCAGAATGATTTGGGGGGCTGGGGCCAACTAAGTGTAGAAAACTTAGATGGGATTAAAAAATATGTATTTAGACAAAAGTACCAAACATTACTAAAGTTGCAAATTTTCCACTAATTTTGACTAGTCCAAGCTACTGAAATCTTTTTTTATGTATATAAAAAGATGAATTGTAATGTGTATGGACAATGAGAGAAGCCTACTAATTTATTTCAGCTGTGGCTAGAAAGAAGCAAGGAGTTTCATGGGGAAACTGAACAGAGACCAATCAGGAGGTCCAGATGGCATAAATCCTTGGATCTTGAGGAATTAGGTAATGAACTTACTGAATCATTGCCATTATTTTTATAAGTCAAATAGCAGGAGAGTCCCTAAATGCCTTTTATTGGAAGGGTTTTTTTTCTTTTCCTCTAGTCTTTTAATACTAGTTGAATTATGTTATAAGGAAAATTCCACACAAATGAAATATAGTACTTGCCAATAACCAGCATCAATCTAAGATCCAGATCCAGAAAAATTATACAACTTAAAATGCAGTCAGGGTAATGCTTCAAAAAGTGATAATGAGAATCCTCCAAGTTGGACCAGTTTCCAAGTTCTTACGGACAGCTGCTTCACCAGGCGGTGTGATGTTGGCTCACACAGGGGTCCATGAAAACTGTGCACATAAAAACAGTGGTTGCAAAGAACTAGGTTTGGTGTCAGGAGAGTGGGGGTCAGTCCCCTCTCCCATTTTGAGCTGGGGTGACCTTGGGTGAGTGAATTAACCTCTCTGAGCCTCATATTCCTGAACTATGTATAAAACTGGCAAAATGAGGCCTATTATGCTACTCTCAATGAATTGAAAAGCTAAAAAAAATGCATCAAAATATAAGCTAATGTTATTATTTTGAACTGCTACTATCCTGAGAAAACTCCTAAAGATTCTGGGAGTATTGACAATGATTTTTAGCCCATGGTAGGCAATCTGAAACTTATACCGGAAAAATATTTTTAAATTATTAAAGATCATACCAACTACATTTATGGTAAATTTAAGACATCTCAGTGGGAGACGCTATTATTTATTGAGTGTTTATTATGTGCCTGACCTTGTGCTCAGGGCTTTACGTGCACTACCTGCATTTTAATCCAATGAAGCCAGATGATATCCTAGCCGTACTCTTCTGAAGGGAGAACTCAGGCTCAGAGAGGCTGAATTGCACACCCAAAATCACCTTAGTGGAAAGTAGAAGAGCAAGGGTCTAACCCAGGAGATCTGAATCCAGAAAATGTCCACCTCACTACACTAGGCTCTAGCATAAAAAACGGAACGATAAACAATGGCAACAGAAGGCGATCCACACAGTTAGAAACCCTCTTATGCAAACCATCAAGACAAGTATGGGTCATGTAAACTGAAAGTGGCTTAAAGCAGAGAATCATAAAAATAATGCATGTTAACTTTAAATATTTTACTTTAATTTAAAATATATAAATATTCATTCATTTAATAGAACCAAAATTTGAAAGTTGTTCAGAAAAAGAAACACAGTTCTTAAAGCATACTTTTGAAGATGTACATTTTTTATATGTTGTAACATAGTTGGCTGCTGATTCAACAAAGCAAAAGTCTTCCCAGGGCAGGTTTGGCTTCTGAATGAAAAGATCTGGGCTCTGGATTTGTTATCATACTTCTTCCCCGCCCTGCTTCTTCATTTCTTGATTTATCTATTTCTATCATGGCCTGAATGATTGAATGATTCTTCCCAGACCCTCAGTATATTTTGCGATGAATAGGAATCGTTTATTGTTACATATCATTTTTCTGTAAATCATTGGAAACTCCAATTTGTCTAGGATCAGTTACTAAACCATGTTCTTAATTATTCTCTTATAGTTCAAAATTTTTCCAACGTCGTCAACCTCAGGCAACATTTTTCTTTTCTCTAAGACTCAGTAAATATCGAGCTGGGAATTTCACTCCCCACTAAATGCTACATGGAAAAAAAAACTTTAATGTTAATAATTTTTAATGATTGTATGGAACCTGTGTATTTTTGTCTTCCATTTTTCCTAAAATGAAACTCTAAAATTATTTTTAAAACATTTTATAGGCTTTTGATCCATAACTTGGAACGAGGAAGTTGCATTCTGTTACAAAAACCTGGCCTTTATTTAAATTACTTTCTTTACATTATTCATAACCAAAGCATGAAAGAGCATTATTTTAGACCAAAGGCCTTCAAAGTTTTTGCCAGAAATACAGGGCACGAGAAATTTTACACCATAGCCAGAAATTTTATATCACATACACATACATACATAACATACATGGCACATGCATACACACATATATGTATAACAAAGCGATTTTTATGAAATACCTTAACAGCGGTCCCCAACCTTTTTGGTACCAGGGACCAGTTTCATGGAAGACAATTTTTCCATGGACAATTGGGGGGACCCCAGGCAGAGGCGCAGCCCAGGCGGTGATGTGAGCGCTGGGGAGTGGCTGCAAATACAGATGAAGCTTCGCTTGCTCACCCACTGCTCACCTCCTGCTGTGCGCTTCCCCCTTCCTAAGTTTCATGGAAGACAATTTTTCCACGGATGGGGAGGGAGGGGCAGCGGAGGAGCTCTGCAGCCTAGTCCCTAACAGGCCCTGCCCCCAGGGTTGGGGACTGCAGCCTTAACATACAATGCACACTGATATTTTCTATTCTTTTTTGTTCTATTTCATTTCATTTTTGAAAATCCTTTTCCCCAACTCAGTAAATTTATTCCATGACCCATCAAGAGTCAAAACTCACAATTTGAAAAACATTGATAAAGAAAGCATGGGCTTTTCAGATGTCTATTTTCTTCAAGTGTTTCTTCACAGAATGTATAAATTCATGGGGAAAAAAATCAATTTATAAAATAATTCAATGTCTGTCCATGCTGATATTTGTGAAGAATACTTATCTTATAAATACATACAATTCATAGCTTTTAAATCTTAGAGATTTTTTTTTTTTCGCCAATAATAAAAAGTCAAAATTTGGAATTCTGCTTGCATCACTACAGGTAGCTGCCGCAAACCCTTGCTTGGATTTTGTGCATACTGGTAGCACTTGCTTTACCTTTTGCATCATGCTTTTCTGGAAAACATCTTATAATTTAGAACTGTGTCGGCTCTATTGGGGAGTTATTCCCTAATCAAATTTTCCATATTGATAAGTGACTTTAACTCCTGTAAATTTTTTTTTTTTTTTGAAGCAGGGTCTCACCCTTTTGCCCATGCTAAAGTGCAGTGGTGTCATCATAGCTCACCACAACCCCCAACTCCTGGGCTCAAGCTATCCTCCTGCTTCAGCTTCCTAGGTATCTGGGACTACAGGCACATGCCACCACACCTGGCTAATTTTTCTATTTTTTTCAGAGACAGGGTCTTGCTACATTGTTTAGGCTGGTATTGAACTCCTGGCCTCAGGTGATCCTCCGCTTTCAGCCTCCCAAAGTGCTGGGATTACAGGCATGAGCCACTGTGCCCAACTTTCTCTGCAAATTTTTAAGCAGCAAATTGATCAGTAGGCAATTTCTGGCCTCCAAGATCCAATACCTGGCCCCATGGCTTTCTCCTACATTCAAGGCATCCATTGATTGCTGCAAAGCTGTCAGCATTGCCCACATTTTGATGTAGGACCAAGGCCTTTTCTATAACTATTGGTCCACTGATAAACGTTCTGTGTATTCTTTCTTGCATAAGCCACATCAAAAATATATCAAACCTGATCATTAATTTCAGTTTCTTTAAAGTAAAACAAGAATTTAAAAACACTTGGAAAGCCATATGATTATAGAACCTTCCTAGATGATTATAGTTTTCCCCAAAACTTTTACAATTATCTTACTGCAGTTCCTTTTTTTTAACAGCATTCCTTTAAATCCAAATTATTCAACAAAGCTTTTATAGAAACAACCCTCTTTATCTTTACATCCATGATTTATTGGTTTATGCAACATTTAAGTACACTACATGATTATAATGAGTGAAAATTGTATATACAAAATCAGAAAAACTATAACTGACTCTTGACAAGCATACAGCTCAGATGGGAACAGAAATGCACATGAGACTGCAGCAGGGCACTGCCGATGAGCATTCAGAGTGTGGTTTACAGAAGAAATGGAGATTATTGGACAATTCAGGCATAGATTAAAAGGAGATAGGTTAAGAGAGCTTCTACTGTCCCATAGTAGAAGTTACGGACAAGCCCGGTAGGAAGCAGTTAGGAAAGTATAGAGAAAGTACAGCCATGGCAAGAATTAAAATTCTGTCATTTTATTTAGGAGGTGCAAGCCCAGGATGCGAGGGTTAAGGAAAAAGGGAAAGTGAGTTCAGGAGAGACACAATGCAGTGCAACAGCTGCCACTGCACAATGAACAGCAAAGAGATACAGCTGGCAACTCAAGAGGCACGTTTACTCACCACACAAGATTTCTCTGGAAAGTTTGCAAAGAGAAACTGCATCTCAGCACAATCCTAGAAGAGGCAAAAGGTGTTGGAATTTATGGACCTAGCTCCCTCATCCCATCTTCTAATTCCTATTACTGAAGGGTCACCCCACAGCAAGTGATTGCCCCACACTTAGGTTGCAACTCGTAGTCTCTCAGCATCCAATCAAGGATTCTGATACTATATCCCACAGTGGGACTTTTAAATCCCAATCTTAAAAGTCTGGAAGCAGAGGGTCTTGCCATGTGAGGCATGGGAACAGTGCAGGTTCAGAGCTCCAATGTGAGCACCAGCCAGGTCAGGGAGGTCATAAAGATGCCAGGAAAGGAGGTGATGGCATTACCCAGAAGGTGTGCATTAGCATTAGAAAGAAGAAGCAGGTTGAGAGAATCTGACAAGGTGCACAAGGTTGATGCCTAACACATAAAGACTAAAAGAGAAAGCTTTGGGTTTTAAAGGACAGAGACAAGGTGTAAGGACATTCCAGGAAGAAGGAATGGTGCATTTCAGAAGATTCAATGGGAGATATCTGCACCCCCATGTTCATTGCAGCATTGTTCACAATAGCCAAGGTATGGAAACAACCTAGATGCCCATGAGCAGATAAATAGATAAAGAAATGTGATATATATATATACGATGAAATATGTATTATTCAGCCTTAAAAAAGTAAGGAACTCCTACCATTTGCAACAACATGGATGAATCTTGAGGACATTATGTTGAGTGAATAAGCCAGACACAGAAGGACAAATACAGCCTGATTCCACTTACATGAAGTATCTAAAATGATCAAACTCACAGAAGCAAAGAATAGAATGGTGTTTGCCAGAGGCTGAGGGGAAGGGGAAATGGGGAATTGTTGCTGAATTGGTATAAAGTTTCAGTTATACAAGATGAATAACTTCTAGAGATCTGCTGCACAACACAGTACCTATAGTTAATAACATGGTATTTTGCACCTTAAAATATGTTAAGAGGATAGAGCTCATGTTAAAAAAAAAAACATTAAAACACAATTTAAAAAAGACAAATAACAACAGCACCAAAATACATAAAAGAAAACAAGGAAATTTTTAAACATAATAGATATGTTTAATACCTTCTTTGTAGTGATGGTATCGTAGGTGTATGAATATGTCCAAAGTCATCAAAATGTATACATTAGCTATGTGAAAATTTTAGTATATCAATTATACCTCAATAAGGCTTTGAAAAAGGACTCGGTGACAGGAAATAGTGAGCCTTTTTCAGCAGAGAGCAAACAGCAACATGTGACTAGCGTGTGGAGCATTCTAAAGTAGGACTGAGGAGAAAGCTCACCTCATTTCATTGTGGCAGAACCTCCACATCACTGGCTTACAAAGAGCTTATAGTTATCTAGAACCCCCTAAATCATCTTTTTCACACATCCAGACCAGATTACCCTCATACTCACCACTATACTACATGCCCACGAGAAAATATCCTTCTTGGGAGAACAGGGCTTGGGGAAAAGATGGAATACAGACAAGTCTTAGAGAAAATAAAACTGCTCATTTCTCCCAAATAAATGCAGTCTACATATTTCACAGAATTAATGTTGACAGAATTCACAGAGTTTAGGGAAAAGCAAGAGCCAGAGTGCTCGTGATTTCTTCCAGTCATTTCGAAGCTCACAATTTCTCTGCCATTGGTAACCTACCATGGAGAATTCATTTCATGCCTGTCTACTCTGGTAAAACCTTGGACTGAATTGAATTGTTACAAAAAGGTGAAAATTAGGAATGCCAAGAGTCATTTGATGCAGCTAATTAAAAGTCGTCATCTCTGCAGTTTTGCACATGTTCCTGACTTTCTTTACCTGTAAACTTAGTTTCTGGAGTTGTGTCTGATACAAGAATAGTGAGAAACCCCTTTGCCTGTTGCCAAAGAGAAGGTCTTATCTCTTTACACTGAAGCACTGGAGAAAAATATTCACTTTCAAGTGAACTTTGTAATCTTGGAATTATTCTGATCAAACTAAAAACCTCTGAGCTAAAATTTAGTTCAATTGTGTGCTGAGTGTAGGGGGTCGGGAAATGAAAGAAACAGAACTGCCCCTCCAGTGACTTCCATTGCATGTGGATGAAAATCCAGGCTGCTTACCTGGGCTGGCAATGCCCCGCCTCTCTGACCTCACCTCTATTTATGTTTCCATCACTCCTGGCACCACCTTAGTGGCCTCCTCTCTTTTCCTCCAACACATCATGCTTGCTCCCACCCCAGGGCCTCTGTATTTGCTGGCCCCACTGCCTGGAATGCTCTCTCTCCCTAGCTCTTTACACACATTATTTCTTGACATTCATATATCATTTTGAAAGTCACCTTCTCAACATGTCTTTCCCTGACCCACATGTATCAGTTAGGATGCGATGCTTTCTGCAACAAGTAACAAAGAAGACCCAACTGGAAGTAGATGAAACAAGGCTTCATTAACTCACACAACATATAACATAGAGGCAACATAGTTCTGAGGATGGATGATTCAGCAGCATTAGGATTTCATCAAAGACCCAGGTCCTTTCCAATATTCCATTCTGCCATCTTCAGCAGCTCAGCAAAGCTCCCTTCCTGCTCATGGAGTGGCTGCAACTGCGCCAGACCTCACACGAGGACACAGTGGTGACCAGTGAAGATGACAGGCATTTCCTCCTGCACAGCTCTTTCTATTAGCAGGAAAAACATTTTCTAGAGGTCCCCCCACTGGTAACCCTCTGATCCCACTGGCCAGTACCTGTTGTACATAAGCTAATCACTGGCAAGAAGGAGGAGACCACCATGATTGATGTTGGCAAGATCTGGAGAAGGGTCACATTCCCTAAGGTGACCAGAGGGTAAACACTCCAAGAAAGTGGAAGCTGTGTCAGCCAGTGCAAGGAGGGAGGCCAGGGTTGAGGAAGGAATGACCAACAAAAGACAAGCAGAAGCAATGACCACAACATCCGATCCAAAATTGCCTCAGCCACTCTCTGCCACAATGGATCTTTAAATCTCTGCACAGAACTGAGTTTAGCCTCATATGTCTCTTGTTCATTTATTCGTTCATTATCTGATGCCCCCATGCAAATGCAAGCCCCATAAGGGCAGGGACCCTGTTGATTGTTTCACAATGATTGGTGCATTCCTCAGCACCAGAATAGTGACTGGCACATAGTAGGCACATAGTAAAGGTTTCTGAATAAATACATGCAGGAATGAGGCCACACGCATGCCTGTTCTGCCATTGAACCCTTTGTGGTAACCACATACCGAATGTGACAAGCAGGAAAATCCACCAACAGTAAACCATCATTTCAATGACCACAACCTTGGCACATGGCCACTGAACTCATCAACATGTCACTCATGATTTCAGCAAACCTTTACAGGGAACTCAAAACAGAACGCAACACTTTTCTCCAAAACTTTTCTCCTTCTCTGGGGTTTTCTGATTCTTTGATGACATCATTACCCACCCAGTTGCCTAAGACAGAACCTCAGGTATCTTCTCCACCTTTTCTTCTTCCTTACACACCTGCACATCCAACAGCCCAGTCCTGAAGAACTCAAAAATCCATCCCCTCCTCTAGATTTTCCCTGTTACTATTTAATTAGGTTGTGTTAAATAAACTCTAATATCCTTGCCCACTCCAATTTTATGTGGTACTTTGACTCACGTTGCCTTATTTTCCAGGACCCCACATGAAAACACAGCTATCAGAAAAGGATGGAGTTCGTTGTTACTTTGTGTTACCAACATTCATATCAAGAATATTTCTGCTTTTTCCTTCCTGGATAAGGTTACGTTTGAGAGGAAAGGGAGGGAGAAAAGGCAGTTCAAGCTGTTGCTTTAAATGGCCATTTCTTAACAATGGAAGAAATACTAGAGGAGAGCTCAGGATTTTTAGCTTGGTACTCAGCCAATTGTGCAGAGTCCAGTCTTGTAAAAATCCATCGATACATAAAATAAATGAAACAAAGATAGTCCAACATCTTTTATGATCCTGGGATGTTAGCCATGGAGAACTTTTTGCTTTCAAACACATATCATAATTGTTGAGATGATGTTAAAGAAAATTTATAAACAACATGTGATGCCTTCCTTAGCCCCCCAGTTGGAAAAGTCCATCTCTCCTCCGAATTCCCAGAGCACTTTTTATGGTACATTTATTCTCATCCTCCATCCTTTCTAACACGTGTTAAGTTCTTTCTGACCTTATTAAATCTCCCCTACTCCCTATGAGCTCAGTGATGGCAAAACCTAAGTGTATTAGGGAGTCTTAACTCATTGAGGTCATATACGTGAGATGATCATTCTCATTTCCAACCAAAATGCTCTTGACCACACTCTGTTGAATTTCCCTCTTCAATCCCTTGATGGCACTTGGGCATAATACATAACTTCACAGTTACCTTCAGGTATTAAAAGTCCTTTCTATTTTAAAACTTCAACTTCGTCTGTGGTACAAAGTTAACCTCCTCTGCCTTGTGGGCTGAACACATGGTTTGAGAAAATTTGAGTGAGAAAATTTGACTAATTTTTCACTTCCTTCCCCTTCTCCTGCAAGACAGCCCATTAGCTCCTCAATAGTTGGGAATAGAGAGGCTGGATCAGGGAGCAGGTAATGGGCAAAGGTCTCCCTACTCAACTAGACGTGGTTGAATCCTCTCTTGATATTTGCTGCTTTGGACCACTAATGCCCTCCCTTTGCAGGCAGGTATCTAAATGCTGCCTCTCCTGAGCGGCTTCTCCCAGAGCCACTTAGTAAAGGACTGTGCTGAGCTGTGTCTGGACTCCTGACTCCTCTGTCCTTTCTTCCTCCCTGGTCCCTCCTAATTAGCCTGGGTGAGGGGGCTAGGAATGATATGGCAAGGGTCTCCCCAAAACACAGATTCTTTCAATGGGAAATCTGGATTGAACTCTGTAGCCTCCCACTCACCTCCACTGGGGTTGCAGTCTCCCCACCTCGTTAACAGCCTGAGTTGACCCTGTAACATTCTCTTAATCTCCAGGAAAATCACAATTTTGGGCATGTCGTATGATGACCGCCTTATTGCCAGCCCTTCCTAAGCTTTGCCAACTCAGCTGCCATTCCCTCTTTTGTACTCAATAGGCAGATCCACTACCTAAGTATGGATATAACTGAGGACTAAGATAACCATGAGTGCTTCTTATCCCCAATCTTACAAGGGTTTCTTTAATAGTGCCTATCACTTGACTTTGAGGGCACTAATCCCATCCATGAGGACTCCACCCTCATAACCTAATCACTTCCCAAAGGCCCCACCTCCCAATACGATCGCATTGGGGGTTAGGGTTTCAATATATGAATTTGGGGGAGACACAAACATTCAGTTCATAGTACCGCTGTCTTCCAAAAGTTCATACACTTGTGGAAGAGACCATCCTGTAAACAACTAGAATGTAGCTTATAATAAGTGCTGGCATATTTTTATGTACAAGCCCCAACTCAGAACCAGGAGCCCTAATTTCACATAATAAAAGCAGGAGAAATTCACGGAGGAAGTGCCATTTGCATATACTTTTGAAAGAGGAGGAGGAGGAGGAGGTCCTGCAACATTTATACAGTGTTGTACCTATATCAGGCATTCAGCAAATGTGCGTTGAATAAAAAACTAAAGAATGTGAGCAAAGAACTAATTTTCCAAATGAACAGAATAAAGACTTGGTGAAAACACCTGACATCACAGCAATTCCAACATAAAAATTAGTGTATGGTCACATATTGCACAGGCCTTAAAAACTTGAAATGCTTCAAAAATCAGTCTCTTCATTCCATACCTAAGAAGCAGCTGAAGCAGCCCGAGAGAATGGAACAGAGGACTGTGGTCTCAGAACCAAGAACAGGTGAGTGGAAGGATGGTAGCTCAGGGCGAAGGTTGGAGCAGGAAGAGCACAGAGCTGTCCAATGGCTACACCCAGACAGGTGGTTCTGGACCAGTGAAATGGACAGTCATCCACTTCCAAAGTCTCTACTTTCATACAACCTGCATTTTCATACATCACACACTAACACCATAAACTGCCTTTCATATGCTCAAGACAGACTTTCTTCTATGAGGTGACAAATGGACATTTTGAACTATTTAATAGTAGTAGCCATCAAGTTCCTTTCTGATAATGCCACTACCATGGGCTGTCCCACAGTGTCTAATACATAAATATGAATATAATATTGCAAAGATCTTTAAACAGGGTTCTGGGAGGCCCACAGAGGTACCTCTTAGACTCTTGTGCCCCTCTCTCCATTTTAATCATGGTTGCTCTATTTCTATATGTTTTATAGACTAGGATCAGGGAAGATTGTATTTGAAGAGAGTTCCACTGTTTAATTTTTTTCTCAAGGGCCACTTGTATTATATTTTGTCTTTTTTTATAAAAATGAAGAGAAATTGGAAAAATAGCACTCTTGGTACGGTGATAGGATACTGAGTATAAAAATATTACAATCAAAATTAGAATAGCTATCTTTAAGCTCACCCAAAGCAGCAAAACTTTGTTTCAGTTCAATGTTTAATGAATTTAGCATGGATTAACCAGACATGTGATTGTCAAGGAAAAGAAATGGAAGATAAACACGTACAAAATATCATTAATAATATATGGTTGAAGATTGTGACCAAAAATGAAGATTTTTGGTAATTATAGGGATTTTATAGTATTTTCAGCTCTCTGGAATGGAGCCCTCATCATTCCATGAATATCTATATCTTTCACACATTTGAGATTAGCACACGCATGTTTTTTGGAACGCGTGTGTACAAAAATAGGAGAATGCCTACAAAAATGTTTTCATTAAGTAAAGTCAAGAGCTAATGACTGTCCCCCGCGTGTAGTGCACCTTGAATATCTTATTCTCAATATACACAGCATACAACATTATCATTTATTTTGGTTTTACTTTGACATCCTGTATCCATCTTACCTAGATTTAACTTCAATCCAAATCTGCTTTCTCTTGTTCCTAACTCTGGCCTTTGCTTTCAGTAAGGATTCTCATCATTTTTCTCGTGTTATAACAAATCAAGAGAAGAAACTTCAGGAAATCATGGACAAATGTTTCTTAGCCTGGTCCTACTCTTTTCCTGTCTCCTTCATTTCAGAGCATTTGACGTTTAGAGGGTTGCTGATCATCACAATTAACAGACCACTAAAAAGGCAGGCAGGGCCTTGTTATTAGGAAATAGATGTAATGGGGATCCACTTTGCCTTGGCAGTGGCAAAAACCAATATTAAAGCAAATAAAGTCACCATGCAGAGGACTAATCTCACCCTTCAAACACCACAAGAATGAGAAATTTAAGAAACCCTAATGGGCAAATATTTTGATGGGCAGTGTCTCAAACATCCTTTTCCAGATTTTCACTGGCTTACTAGCTACTGTCTTGGTGCATTTCTTTGTTTTCTGAATCCTTTCAACAGAGAACCTTTCTTTCTGCAAACATTTAGCAATTCAACAAACAAGTATAAAACACCTATCATGATCAATACACTGTCTTAAGTGCTATGAAAGATACACCATTGAGCTTACCTATGAGTTTTTAGCTTAGCAGGGGAACTAATGCATGTATTCTGACAAAAAGTAAAAATATACAAATGCTTGAAAAGAGAAAACCTTGGGGGAAAAAATAGTCCCAAGGGTTTTTGGAGAAGGTAGCATTTGAGCTGGTTTTGAAAACTTGGCAAGATTTACACATGTAAAGATGAAGACATCTGTCTTAGCCTGTTCAGGCTGCTATAACAAGATACCATAGACTGAGTGGCTTCAACAACAAAACATTGTTTTTCACAGTTCTGGAGGCTGGGAAGTCCATGATCAGGGAGCTGGCAGATTTGGTGTCTGGCAGGGGCCCACTTCCTGGTTCATGGATGGCCTTTGTCTTGTTGCATCCTCAACAAGGGACAGGGGAGTTCTCTGGAGTCTCTTGTATGAGGGCACTAACTCCATTCATGAGGGTGAAGCTTAATCCACTTCCCAAAGGCCCCACCTCCAAATACCACCACATTGGGGATTTAGGTTTCAACATATGAATTTGGGGGCCAGGGGAGCACACACATTCAGTCTGCTGCAGCATCCCCTAGTAAGGGAACATGTGAATAAACACACCAAAATGCTGAAGTGTAAAATGGTTCAGAAAATGAAGCCTAGATCTTGGGCTTTAGATACTGAAAGACTCAAGTTTCAAATCCCACCTGATTATGCCAGTTCAAATAACTTGGAGTTCACAAAATACTCTTTCCTCCGGTGTCTTGAAACATGATGTTGAGATATAGACATGACTTTGGTACATTGAGGCAGCGCATTTTGCCCTGCACTGCCCCATTCTTTCCTCCGCTCCACCACCTACTTCACATTATGTTTATGCTCAGTTACTCAGATGCATGAAGCCACTGCTCAAGGGCACATATGTTTCAGAACGTGGATTTGCACTGCAATCTCACGCATTCCAGTGTCCCCACTCAGCCAAGATCAGCTGCCTACACCCCTTCACCTCCCCCACTAGAATCTGTCTCCTCTAGTTTTAACCATCCTGGGAGCCCAGCATGCACGCATCCCACCCACACCTTGCTAGGCAACCAGCAACACTGGGGGAAAGAAGAAGCACAAGCTTAATTCTATTAAATTGACCTTTGTTCGTGTTCCTTCTCAGCACCATTTTAAGTAACAAACAAATTCATAGCCACTATATGCATGGCCTGGGTCTATACCTATCACTGTGTCAATTTGTAGTAATGCACAGAAAATGCCAACTGAACACCCAACATCTTGGGCACAATAAACTAAGGAAAAAAAGACGTTAATATCACAATCATTTACTTTACTATGACACATCAAGAAATTTTCAAGCTCCGTTTGGGAAATACCTTTCCAGCCCTGGTGGGGTGGAGAAAATGAAGATCCCAATCGAATCAGATCCCCTTGCAAATGAGCAATAAGCTACTCCATAGTGAAGGAAGTCACCTACGAATGTATGTGAACCCATGAGGGCTGGCCCTTCCTAGACATCATTAACATGCTCTTTGTAATGGCTCTGAAAGAAGGTTATGTTCATCTTGTTTACATGCGAGAACTTAAGCTCAAGGAGGTTGAGTCATACGGCTAAGGTCACGTCACAAATTAGTAGCCAAGCAGGAAGCAAACCTGGACCTGCTGGGCTCTAAATCCCAACTTCTTGTCCCTTCGTGGAGCCACATCCCTAGTGTCAGTCCCTCAGGAAGGTCTCCCCTGTCCATTCCTCCTTTCTAAACTTGACCCTTGTTCTACCCTAAAATCTCCAATATCACCAATGATTATTGAGTGTTTACGATGTGCCAAGCTCAGATCTCAGTATTTACAAGCACAATGTCACTTGATTTTCACGACAGCCTGATGAATGGGCAGGGCTGGTCTTCAGAATGGCCATCGTGATTGTTTATAGATTGCCTCCATCCTGACTGGTCAGTGCCATGACAATCAGTTGGTAAATATTTTTAATATCATTTATGGAATATACACTATGATTATGCCTGGCTAAGAGATAAGGAAACTGAAGCTTATAGAGATGAGAGGTGAGGTGACACACCCAATGTCACAGGGTTGGGAGGTAGCATCTGCAAGATTCTATCCCGTGTCACTTTGGTGACAAAGCCCATCCCCACCTCACTCCACACTTCTCTGAGGCCTGTATCTACTGCAAAGGGGGCTGGATTCAAATAGTTCCTCTGTCTGTCATTTACCAACCTTGTGGACTTAGATTAATAATTAATCTCTATGAGCCTAGATTTCCTCATATGTAAAATGGGCCCACAACATCCAACTCAAATATTTGTCAGGAGGTCTAAATCTAAATAACTGTGGTTACCAAAACACCTACCTTGTAATAGGCACTGAAGAATAATAATTATTACTATTATATTTAAATTATATGATTACTATTGATTATTATTATTAATTTGTTGCTATTAAAGAAAAGCCCCTCCAAAAGGCATTTAAGACCCTCTACACTCTATTAACCTCATTGCTCTCTAATGTTGTCATCTAACATGTCTGGCTGCCCCCACCCCCAATAATCACATAAATATGAGATGCATTTTCTCCCTCTTTGCTTTTGTTTATACTGATCTTGGGCTGCTTTCCCATTTATCCATCTATGGAAAAGTTTCTAATAAATGTCTAGGCTCAGCTCCACTGTCAACTTCCAGAAGAAATCTTTCCCAATCCCTCCACCAGAATCAATCATCTTAAACTACCTGTGCACATTTCTTTTACCTCTGGTGAGCAATTTATTCTTCATGGATTTTTATTATTTATTTATTCATCCATCTCCCTTAAGGGCTAGAATCTCTTTGACTCGTATCTACATCCCCCGTAGTATCTACCTGAATGCATGGAACAGAGGAAAGGGAAGAGGGGTGGCGAGTAGAGAAAGGGGCGGTCCAGAGCTGAGCCAAGGGAAGATAAGAAGGGAGAGTGTCTGGGCAGAGGCCAGGCAGGAGCTGTGACTCGCCAGGGCTGTTGCATCACCAATACCCTGGGCATCATGCATCAGGATGAACCTTTCAGGTTCTAGTTCCCCCTGTGGACCCTAATTAGCTGGGTGACTTTAATCAAGCTGGTTTACCTCTCTGGGCCTCAGCATTCTTGCTTGTAAAATGAAGGAAGTGCACTAAATCTCAAGGGGCTCTTCCCACCCTAAATTCCATGCATCCATGCCCCCCTGCAGATACCTCGACACTGCCAGTAAGACTGCAATGACCACACTGTGGTGTCACTGCCTGTCTCCTCCATCAAAGTCTGAGCTCCTCCAGAAGTACCCTGCACTGGGTCTCCTAAGCTACTGCCTCCCTTGCACTTAGCATGGGACCTGGCATTGTTTTGCTGAATGAATGAATGAATGAATGGCCTCAAGGAATGGAGAGTTCTGAAAACCCCACAGCAGAAGTCTTGAGTCCAGGCAGAGTTGGGGTAGCTGTGATTTTAGTGGCTTTTGGTGACAGAACGGGGTGTAGGCAGGTTGCCCACATGTCCTAGTCTGCCAGGGACAGTTCCAGTTTTCCACCTGCTGTCCCATTGTAATTATTACAGCATCCCCTGTCACCCGCACAAGTGTCCCCTTTGGATGATAAATCAAATGGTCACCATGGAAATAAGGGAAACTCGTGCTTTAAGTGCTGACCATGTACCAGATGCCTCAATCAGCTCTTTCCGTATGTAAATCTTCATTAATTCACCCGAAAGCCCTAAATATAGGTATTATTATCCCCACTTTACAGATAAAGAAATTGAGGCTCAGGAAGTTTATATAAATGGCTGAAAACCTCAAAGCCATTAATAAATAGAGGCCAGATTCATATTCGGGACAGCCTGAATTCAAAGTCCTGTTCCTTCTACTCTGCCATGTGCTTGGATCATGGGGGAAATGGAAACTGGGAAGGGTCATGGTTCTCTGGGCTCAGAGTCAGATTTCTCTCTCTCTTACCTGTCTTGTTACATTCCCTCAATTTCTAATTTTTCTTTGCTGGGTCCTGTCTCTTCTCCAAATCCCAGAACAGCCACAGTTTCTGTTGTGGCAGGTGGCATCTCTCTCCCCTTTCCATCACTTTCCCACTGCTACTTCCAGAACTAAGTCTGTGAGAGAGGGCTGTGTTTTGTAACTCAGGGGGAAGGAGTCTCAACCTCTTTGAGCACAATACATAGCAGGAGGTGACCTTCATAGTGCAAGGGAAGGTCGTGCATGGCGGACTCAGAGGCAGCGTGTGCTCTGTGGCTTCTCCCCCGAGCCTGCTGCCATGGAGAAGGACACGGGCTTCCTGAATCCACCCATCAGGGTCTGAGTCTAGGTCAGCCACCTCCAACTACATGATGTTGGGTTAATCATTTAACCCCTCACAGCCTCAGTTTCTTCATCTGTAACCACCTATTGCCACTGGTTGTCACAAAAAGACGTCTTACATGTAAGCTTGGGGTCTTACATGTCCCGATGGAAACTCCACCCCTCCTCTCTGTAAACTGTATTCTTTGGGCAAACCCCTATTTCATCCCTAAGCCTCCTAGGCATCATCCCCGTAGAAGCTGGACCCTCCGACCTACCTCATCTTCTCTGCGCCCCACACCCACTGCCACCCCTCACTCCTGAGTTCAAAGCAGTAGCCTCTCGTTTTGCCTCTTCCCCTTCCTTCTACCAATTTATTCTCCAATCTGATTCCAGATGGATTTCTTTTAAAGTGCAAATCTATTCGTATCACTTGCCTACTTGAAATTCCATAGTCGCTTCCTCTTGCCCTCAGAATCAAGTTCAAACTCCTCCTGGGAGAGAATTACATGGCCAGGGCGCTGTCCTGCCCTCTCCCCATCATTTCTTACTCTCCAGCCACAATGAACTTCTCTTGGTTCCATCAAGGGGCCACATTATCTCCTGCTTCCGGGCTCTCGTGATGCTTTTCTCTGTTCCTAGAATGTTCTACTCCCCTGCCCGTCTCCCACCCCACTCACTCGCCCGCCCCTCACCTAGTTAACTCTTTCTTGTCACTTACATCTTAGCCTGAACCTCTCTTTAGGAGATAAGCCTTTCCTTACCCCACATGCCAATCAGTCACCCATTTACAGGTGTCAAAGCCCCTTCTCCTTCTACCCCTGTAAAATTCAGTCCACTCAAAGTGACTGGTGTGGGGGCTATTCACCACCAGACTGTAAGTCCCACGGGAGCCAGGACCACATCTGACTTGCCTCTCACTATATCCCTACACGGTGGGGAA
Organism: Daubentonia madagascariensis; assembly: GCA_023783475.1. NCBI lineage: Eukaryota > Metazoa > Chordata > Mammalia > Primates > Daubentoniidae > Daubentonia > Daubentonia madagascariensis. The sequence goes on from JAKFHU010001769.1 coordinate 13,149,172, forward strand.
TCAGACGCAAGCCCAAAATTTCATTCATTCATTCACTCACTCATTCATTTGTGCACCAGCTCTTTCCATGTGGTGGGTGTGCATTTCTCTCCCTTTTTATCACCTTTTCTCCACTACCTCCAGGGATTAATCTGCAAGAGAAGACTGCTTTGCAACTCTCAGAGGAACAAGACTCACAAACTCATTGAGCATAATGCATCTCAGGAGTTGATTTTTGCAGTGTGAGAGGTTAGGTGTCTTTTAGATCCTCTGCCCTGAAGTCCAACCTCTCCTTTCCTCTAATCCCGGGATATGAAGCCCTTACTCTGTGCTACCCGCTGCCCAGCAGGATCAAGGGGAGCAGAGAACGACTGCCTACTGATATCTGAAGGAGAAGTTTGAAGAAAGGAGCAACAGAAGGAAAAATGGCCAGGAGGTTGTGTGGGAGAAGAGTGAAAAAGGGAGAAATTATAAACAGATCCTGAGAGACTAACACTAAATAAACCTTCTCAATTAAATTGGACTAGATACATCACCTGAACTTCTACCACCCTGTGGATTCTGGATGATTTGAAACATGTATTGCTTAAGCCTGAAATAAAGGATTGATTGATGTTTGCCAAGATTCCCTGTCTATACTTGTAAATGGCTGATGGTTTTGTGTGCGGTCCTCCTGCAGCAAACACTAGTGGCTATTCGCCAGTGTTTCTTCCTTCTTCCTTAGGAAGAGACTTGAAGCTGGGTGTGTTTCCCAGCCTCCCTCATAAGCAGCTATGCATGCTAAGTGCACCAATGCGATGTGGTTGGCAACCATATGTGGAACTTCTGTGTCATCTCCAAGCCACTTACCCTCGAGGTCCTCTATTTTCCTTCACATGAGCTGCATCACAGGGGTACCATACAGACAAGGACAAAGCCTTAAGAAATGGCAAAGTAATAAGATGAAAGAAAGGAACCTTGGTCTGTGAATGGCCACAGGAAGCTGAGCCAGCACACCAGCCTTGATTGCACCCCTCAGGAATGTTACGTGAAAGTGCAATAAACTTCTATCTTCCTTAAGTCATGGTATTTTGGGGTATCTTCATTATAGCAGGTTAGCCTTTACCCAAATTAATAGAGGGGCTTTTTTTCCTTGTCAAAGGTGTACAGCTAGGTTTTCAATGATTGGATTTGTGAAATAGCAAAGAGCTTCCAGAATGTGTATTGTCTCTTAATAGCATATAGCAATTCTAACAGTGCTCCCTTGGGACTTATTTGGCCAGGCAAAGCAAGGCACATTAAATACCACACACATTGAATTTCGATGCATTTTGAGTCTACTATGAAAATATATGCAAACCTTTTATCTATTTCTCTATATAGCTCAGTTGATATGCAAATGCCATTTAAGGCTCAGCTCAAATACTGCCTCCAAGAAGACTTCCCTGAATTCTTCCTACAGCTCCAATCAGTCTCTCCTTTCTCAGGTGTCCCATGTAGCAGTTAAGTCTCCTCTACCCAGAGTAGTATCATAGTATCCATGTACAACTTCTCTTTTCCATCAGGTTGCAAGCTACGTCAGCACTTTGCATCATTACTCATTTATTTATTGAGTATCTATTATGTGCCAAGTACTCTGCTGAGTGCTAGGGATAGAGAGATGAATGAGACACAACACTAGTCCTCAGAGTCTGAGGGAGGGAGAGTGACACATAGGTGAAAAATGCCAAGACATTTTTGTATTGCCACATGTAGTATAGCAAGTGCTACTGTAAAATCATGAATCTAGGCAAACAACTCCAGAGTTTGGTCTCTCAACTGCCGCACACTGATGATTTCCAAATGTTTATCTCTAGAACAGGCTTGTCTACTAAGGTCAGCTGTCTGCAGCCTCCCTGGGATGATGACACACTCTGACACTTGGGTCCCATCTTTGGGCTTCTCCACAGTCATCAAGAACTTCTCAGGGTCCAAACTCTTCAAATTGTTCACATTAAATATGTGAAGTTCATTGCATATCAATTATACAAATAAATTATACTAATAAAGCTATTTAGAAAAAAGAACTCCCCAGGGATGAAACTGAATGGAGGGCCACCAAAGAGTGCATGGCCTTGTCTCTGTCCCCAGAGAACTCTAATTGTGCAACGGAAAGTTTTACATACAGCGGCTTACAATGGGCTTGAGTTGAGCCTCTGCGGGTAGATGTAGAATCTCTGTTATTTGGGCCTCTTCCTTGATTCTTATAAGATTTTTAAATAAGAGACCATCTTGTGAAATATCTTCAATCTGAAAGCAAATTCTTTTAATTGTGGGGTCAGAGAAAACCAAAGGCCCAAGAAACAAAATCAAATCTCCAAATTCAATTAAAATATAACAAAGAAAGCTACTGGTTACAGAGGGACATGAAGACAATGGAGCCTAATTATATATTTAATTACTTGATTTATTTACTAATTTACATAGCCATTTTGGTGAAATACAGGCTTTAAGGCAGAATCTGGGTATCTGTAAGTGAATCTAGCATAGGGAATGGTATATGGTAGGCCCCCCAAAATACTTGCTGAATCCAAATTGATTTTCACAAGAGCCCACTCCTCATCCTGCAAGAGAAGACTCTTATCCCACAGTAATACATCCTGTATTTTTTGAGCTCGAGGCTCAGGCTTTGCTTGAGGCTGCAGAGAGAACAGGTCAAGGTTAATTAGGAACAGCCAAAATTCTCATAATGACAGGATTTAGGGCTTTTAAGGACAAGTCCTTAGAGTTCATATACTCCAAAGTTCCATGGAAGAAGGAACAGGAACCTGAAGAAACCCAGACACTTGTACAACGGCTCAAGCAGAGCTGGGTAGGGAGGGAGAGAAATCTAATCTAAGTCAGGGCTTTTTGTGAGCCCGTCACCAGAATAGTGTGTATTGTAGCAACAGGTAAGTTTTTATCCCTCACCCACTCCCTCCCTCCTTCCTTCTTGGTTTACAATGTCCTTTCTATCGCTTTGTGACCATGTGTGCCATTGTTTAGCTCCCACTTGTTAGTGAGAACATGTGGTTTGTTTTTCCATTCCTGAGATACTTCACTTAGGATAACGGTCTCCAGTTCCATCCAAGTTGCTGCAAAACCCATTATTTCATTCCTTTTTATGGCTGAGTAGTGCTTCATGGTGTGTGTATACATATATACCACATTTCCTTTATCCATTCATGAATTGATGGGCATTTAGATCATTTCCACGTCTTTGAAATTGTGAATTGTGCTGCAATAAACATTCGGGTGCAGATGTTTTTTTGATATAATGACTTCTTTTCCTTTGGGTAGATACCCAGTAGTGGGATTGCTGGATCAAATGGTAGGTCTACTTTTAGTTTTTTGAGAAATCTTCATACTGTTTTCCGTAGAAGTTGTACTAATTTTCAGTCCTATCAATGGTGTATAAGGGATCCTGTCTCTCTGCATCCATGCAGGCATGTGTTGTTTTTTTATTTTTCCATAATGGCTATTCTGGCTGGGGTAAGGTGGTATCTGGTTGTGGTTTTAATTTGCATTTCCCTGATAATTAGTGATGTTGAGCACTTTTTCATATGCCTGTTGGTCATTTGTCTATCTTCTTCAGAAAAAACTCTGTTCATGTCTTTTGCCCACTTTTTAATGGGATTGTTTGTTTTTTTCTTGCTGATTTGTTTGAGCTCTTTGTAGATTCTGGATATTAGCCCTTTGTCAGATGTATAATTTGCGAATATTTTCTCCCATTCTGTAGGTTGTCCGTTTACGTTGTTGATTATTTCCTTTGCTGTGCAGAAACTTTTTAATTTAATTAAGTCCCATTTATTTATTTTTGTTGTTTTTGTAAGAAATCTATGTGTTTTAAAGAGTTTGAGAAGCACCAAGTTAGACACCGGTGTAATCAGCAGGCACACCAGTTAGGATGCTGCTGTGGTGGCCCTAGAGAGTCCCAAGAAGACCTGCACATGGGCAGCAGCGGTCCCTGCTAGAGGAGGATGTGAGTAGCATGGGGAGATCAGAGGAACAAGCCTTGGTGACACAGCATGTGATAGAAGAAGAGGATCCAAGAAATTTCACAGGTTTCTGGGCTGGTTGGAAGGAGGTACCATTTGCTAAGAGAGGAAATACCAAAGGTGGGGGAGAAGGAGAAGCGGGTTTGTGCGGGGTAGCGTGTGAGTGTCCTCCCCTTTCCTTCCTTCCCTTCCTCCAGCTCCCTAGGCCCTCGGTCAGTTTCATCCCTGGGCAGTTCTAGATGACCATGAGGGAGCATGAAGTTAGGACCCAGTGTCAGGGTATGTAGTCGTCCCAGGCAAGCTTCAGTCAGCTGAGCCTCGGAGACAAACCAGTCCTGGCGATAAACATTTGGGAATCACCAGAGGGTACAATGGTTAAGAGACCAAGCTCTGGAGCTGCCTGCCTTGTATTAAATACAAGTTATGGGAGGACATTGATTTGGACTGAGCTGTTGCACTAGGCCCCCAAAAAACAAATCAAAATGGAGTCACTCATGTCAAAGTTCCACATCCACCAAGCTGAAATGAAGTTGTTTATATGACCTGAGAAATCAAGAGAAGAGATAATAGCCAAATCCCCAAGGAGGCTAGTTGTAGCCGGCATGATAAGGAAGTTGCCTCTGCTTTAACGTTCACAAGGAAAGTACTTTGAAACCAGCAATCCACTTTTTGTTCCTTGTTTCTTCTTTCTTCATCCTTTTCCTATCTATAAATACTCACTGAACCTCTTCTGGTTCTGAGGGTTGCTAGATTTATGAATCATTCTTTACTCAAATAAATTCTATTAAACTTATTTTGTCTTGAGTCTTTCTTTAATCACTGGTCTCATGACTTCTGTTCTACCATTAGTAGCTGGGCAACATTTGCAAGTTGCTCAGCCTCCACTTCCTCATCTGTAAAATGGGGATGGTAAGAATAGGATGCACGTTTTAGGATTGTTGTGAGAATGAAATGAGTTAGTATGTCCGTGAGAAGCAGTTAGAACAGTTCCTGCAGTGCAGGATTAGTATCAATTATTAGCTATTATTATTGTTACCATTTTTATAATCCATAGAAGTAAAGAGATCTGAGGAAACAGGCAGGCCCTCTGAGATGCAAGGTCTAAAGGGCTGCCTCGCCCTGGCTCTACTGCAGCAGCATGAACTCCAGGCCTGACTGCCGGGGCACATGTGTCCTTCTCCCGTCTAGGCTACTGCTCTTCCTTCCGGCCTCCTGCTCTGCTCGCTGTCTCCTCCTCATTGGTCTTCTCAGCTGGAATCACCTTGGGTCACCACACAGGATTGCAGGACATATTCAGTGGGTGGCCAGGCTTGAAAACAAACCTTCACTCACAAGGTTAAAAAGATCTTTAACCCATATGTTTGTTGAACACCTCCTGGGCACTAAGGCCTGGGAGACAGAGAGTCCCTGGCCTCCAGGGGAACTCTGGCTGGAAGTCGAAACAGGGACGTGTAAACAGACCGTTTCAGAACAGAGTGAGAACAGCTAGGAAGGGGTTAGACAGAGCAGCAAGAGGGCCCAAAGAAGAAGGCATTTATGTCTCACTAGAACTCCCCACCCCCAAATCCACTTAACAATTTGTGTTCTCACTGTGGAATTTGTTAGGCCGGAGCCGAGAGGAGAGCACGTGAAGCCCAGAGATATAAAGAATTGTTTATTTGAGCATCTGGGTGCAGATGGGTGGAAGCCGAGAAAGATGTCCACCCGAAATGGGGTCTAGTGAGTTTTTTATAGAGGGTTAGGAGGAGGGAGTGGAGTTGGGGGGAAATTAAACAATAATCACAGTATACAGCACGTTCTTGACGTTTGGGAGGAGGTTGTGCCATAACAGACGGCCAGTCCTTGAGATGTCTTTGTTCTCGGTCACATCCCCTTTTAGGCTTGCAAACCTTCCCCGTTTTGCCTGCTCAGCTGCCTTGTATCTCCCCTCCTCCCTCATATCCCCATTTCTGGTTCTGCAAACCTTTCCTCGGGGTAAACACCACATACCTAACAGAATCATCAAAGCATAAGAAATCTGCTATTGGAACAGGAAATGCCAAGATAGCACCAGCTCTTCCCCCTTCCCCCAAATGTCCCATCTTTTCTAATCTGGGTTTTGGAAGCAGAGCCCGCTGGCAGGAGCAGCGAAAGCACAGTCCAAGCTCTGAACAGGCAGTTCTGGAGCATGACGGGAAACAGCAGATATCAGTCCACAACCAAAACGCGGGGCCCAACCGAAGCCCAGGCCCCCAGCGGCTGGCACACATTAAACTTCCTGGTTTCAACTGTGGTCACTTGGATGGATGGATGGACTAAAATAGAATCCCAGAGTGGGTTCTGAGAACTAAATAGAAAGAAAAAGGCCCAGAGGCCCAGAAAGAAATCCCCAGAGATCCACAGTCTGTGGAGAGAGGAGAAACACCGAGAAGAAGAGAAAAAAGACCCAAACTGGGAAAGCGTCAAAGGGCGAAGGACCTCAGAGAACGGCAAATGATGGAGAGATCTCATAACTTCTTTTTTAGCTGGTCCAAGGGAGCAAAGAAATTCGATCATGCAAACTGCAACAAGAAGCTAAGAGAAGGGTCGGCGGAAGATAGTGTGTATCTGGTGACCCCGCCTTAGGCTTGGAATTAGATGATGATTCTCCCAAACACAGCACAGAGGTGAAGTGACCCACTGATTAGGAAAAAATGTGTTCTATGATCCCTGCAGGGCAAACGGCTTTATTTTTTTCTTTTTCCACACTCTGAAAAAGGATCTCCTCTCGCCACTATTCCCATCACCATTGCAAGTCTCATTCACTGCACAGAAAGGCTGTTTTTACTGAGACATATCTGGGCAAGCCAGAGTCTTCAACAGTATCTCGTAAGAGCACAGGCTGTTTATGGGGGAGAAATAATGAAACACCTTATTGGTAAAACAAATATCAAAGTGCAAAAGCATTGCTCAGGCAAAAAAAATGGAGGGAAATTGTTTCCTTCTGCACCCAACCCATAAGCCAAGTCCCTTCCAAGTAGGGGTGTTTGGGTTTTTTGGAATTTTGTTTTTGCCTTTTTTGTTCCTATTTGGATTTTAATAAAGATATAAGACTGTTGCTGCATTTCAAGAGGAACATATGTTCCTGTTATTAACGTCGAGTAGCTGATGATTATATCCTCAGACTATCAAAAGGGACTCTCCTCTTTCATTCTACTCATTTGAAAATATGAAGTTTATGTTTTATCAAAAAAAATATTGGATGCACACTATAGGAAAAAACAACAGAAGAAAAAAAGAACTAACCCTAGTCCTGCAACTCAAAGAAAATTATTTATATCTTCTTGTAATTCTTCCCAGTCTTTTTGCTCCTATATATGTACTGTTCCGTATTAAATTTCCTTTCTGAAAAATCAGGAGCAACAGTAGAACTACTTGGAAATTTTTTTAAAGGGACATGGTGGACATATGCTATTCTTGAATGCCCAGCATCTACTTCACCTTCCTTTGGTAATTGTGGCCATACCATCTTTTGGGTATTACTTTTCCATTGATACACTTAGTGGGAAAGCCACTTGGAATGACTTGTGTTCCTCTGACCCTGAGAAGGGCATCTGACTCAAGTTATATGCTTCCAATCAGATGCTTCCTTGCTGGAATTTGGACCTTGAATAAACTGACAAAAAGAAATGAAAATGAATAGTGGGAGCTCACACATCCCAACGCAACTTCCACGTAAGACTATCGCGTTCGTGCCACCTCTAGACCCCACTCTCCTCCAGAAATGCTGAGTCCCTGAGCCAGCTTCTCCAAACTTCCGTCAATTCTGTGAGCTCTTCCCATGCTCTTCTGGTAAATCTCCTTTTTGCTGAAGGCACGAGAAGTCCATTTCTGTTGCTTGCAACCAAGAAACCTGAATGAAAATTTGGCTAAAATGAGCACAGGAATGGTAAGAGGTGTTATATTATCTCAACAAAATAATAAGGGAATACATTCTGAAGAATATTGTTTAATTACTTGTGGGACAAAATATCATCAGTCAAGACTCTCTCAGAAATGCCATAAAACACGGGATAGTCCTAACTCATATCTCAGTTAGATTCAGCGGTCTTGATAAGAACAGGAGTCCTGGAGTCAGAAGGTCTGGGTGAAATCCTCGTTTTGTCACATACTAGCCATGTGATTTCCAGCACGTTGCTGAACCCCCACCCCATGCCACAGTTTCTTCATCTATAAGAATATGGAAATAACAGAATCAAAATCAGGAGTTGAATGACAAAACGCATGTGAAGGCTTTAAACAGAAGTCCTTCAGTATAATGCTAGTCATTGTTAAGTGTTACCCTTCTGTGAGAATTTGCTTTTCAGAATCAAGATGATTAAAGAAAATCACAGTCTTCTAGTTGGGTTTTAGTTTCTCTCACTTCATTTGACAATCTTGGCCTTTTATTGGGGATAGTAGGTTTCATTTCATGTACTACTGAAATAGTTGGGGTTAATTTCACCATCCTGTTACTTGTTTTCTATTTCTTTTGGATTCCTGACTTCTTTTGGATATATTAAGTATTTCATCTCCTTCTCTCAATACGTAGGTAGGTAGATAGGTGGATAAATAGATGGATGGATGGCTAGAGATAGACAGATATTAATAGGTAGATAAAATCACCATTCTTCCAGTGGTTACTCTGAAGACTACAATATACATCCTTAATTTAAATTTAGGTCTAATATAAATTAGCATTTTACCAGTGGCCCATGTAAGGAACTTAGAATCTTTTGACTTTTTATTCCTTTTACCCCCATTCCACTTTATGTGCGATTGTTGGTGCATATTTGAGGCTCCCGTAACATTGTCCTGCTCCAGAGAGAATTTGCTTCTGCTTCCGTCAGGCAGCTAGGCTGAAAGCCCAATCATAGATTTTCAGAGATTTAGATGATTTGGAGCCAGGCTTCAGTCTTTGTGAGGCCTGGTTTATTTCAATCCTTCTTTAGACGTAGAAAGGGTTTCTCACTAGGGTTTCTCAACCACAGCACTATTGACATTTTGGACCAGAAATTTCTTCCTGTGTGGGAGCTGTCTTATGCATTGTAGGATGTTTAGCAGCTTCCCTGGCTTCTACCCACTGGATGCCGGTAGCACACCCTCGGTTGTGGCAACCAAAAATGTTTCGAGAAATTATCAAATGTCCCTTGAAGGGGCAAAAGTGTCCCCATGAGAACTATCATCCTAGGGTGTGGCCCTACAAGATCCCAACCAAAAGCCCCAGCCCCTGACACTTTCAAAGCTCCACTCACTTCTCAGCCCCTTAGTGGCCACTTTGGAATGACAAAGAAAGCCGCTCCCATAGGAAGCTCACCTCTCTTGGTTCCCTTTTCTCATAGGTCTTGGACCCACAGATTCTCCCCGCCTTGTTAACCTGACCAGTGCCTTTGCACAAGCACATGTTCATTTGCTTTTCTAGTTCTTAACAGAAACATTGATCTGCAATGACTTAGCTAATCATTGCAGAACTCAAGAATGACAATCACTTGGAAGCAAAATCTAAATAAGTTCTGTTGAATATGTACAGAGGACTGAATGTTCTCTGCAGAGTTCTTTGCTGCAGTGTGCAAAGAGGGAACATGTTACAAATAACAATAGGCCTGTTCTTAGAGGAGTTTGGACTGGATCATTTCTTGTTGTGGGCATAGCCTTATGCACTGTAGGATGTTTAGCAGCATCCCTGGCCTCTGGTACAATAATAAAAGTACCTGTTCTTAGAGGAGTTTACACTCTAGTTAGTATACGAGTACATGCACATTTTAAAAGCCAAAATAAAAAGACTTCAGTTGAGCTAAAAAGTACTTACACATCTCAAAAAAATAAAAAGCATGTAATAGAAAACTGCAGAAGGAGATGTTTATTACAAGCTAAATTCAATCCCCTACTTTTTACAAGCTGTGTGACCTTGGCCAAGTCGAAGCTCAGGGTCTTCTGCAAAATGAGACTGTGGGATTCGATGATCCATCACCACCGTCACTTTCCAGCCCTGACAGATGAGAAGTCTATTAGAAAACAGGTTTGTGATCATTTAGAACAGCAACTATGGCCAAAGGGAAGCAGCATGTTTATGAAAAATCAGTCATATCTGATTGACCTATTCCCATTTTGAGTGATGTTCCTAGTTGAGAAAGTAAAAGAAACCCAATCAGATGGGGGATATCTGGTTTCCAGATACATCTGACAAGACTCATCAAAATGTCCTGGGGAAACAGAGAGGTGTGGGCAGGCAGGAACAGATAGTGTGGATAGTTTGTAACTAGTTGATTCCAAGACCCAAAGAATCCTGATTGGCAGGTAGATGGAGATGCTTAAGGGCAGTCTCTGGTGTTACAACTCCACGGAACAGCAGCCTCTTCCAGGCCTCTTGTTGCTCTGCATTAGTGATTTGGATGCCAGCTGAGAAAGCATTTCATCAAATGCATGGGTTTTTGCAAAAATGGGATAAGATAAGGTGAACTCTAAATCACGTTTCTGCTCACTCTCCTGCAAGGGCCACCCCCTCTTGTACCTGAAGTGCTGCCGTAGCTTTCTTTTTCCTTCACATCTGCCTGAGTCGGTGCACCCTAACGCCTGCTTGATCACCAGTGCCCAACGGACCCTCTGGTTCCTGAGGCTGCCATCCTCTCTTTCCTGGTCACTTCCCCACACACAACACCCCTTTGTACTTGATTTGTTCCCCACAGTACCATTAACACAAGACAATTGTGTGCCGCAGCTTTCTACTGAAGTTTTTGGGGCAGCAGAAGATATTTAGAGCAGAGAGCAGAAAACAGCTTCAAACTAAAAATCAGACATCAGACTCCAGGGAATATAGTTTCCATGCCCTGCCACAGAGAATGCCTGATCAGCTTTGTGGCTTCTCCCTTTTCTCAGCAGCCTGCAAAGTCCCCTGTGTTCCTCCATCTCTCCTACCCTAGGCTCCTGGGCCCTGGAATGGCTTGTCTTGCCTGCCACTGGATATTCAAAATTCTGCCCTATTTTGCTGCACCAATGTACTGTGGTCTCTACTGACCTCATCCTTACCGTCCCATTTACGCCTAGGGTGGGCAGGGAGGAGCAAGAGGGGGCTTCGTCTAGGCAACTAGAAAGCCTACCATGGAATTTTCCTAAAATATACACTCATCAATCCAAGAGAAAAATTTTGCCTTTATTTTAATACAGTGGAATTTGAAAGGTCTTCTCTAATGCTGAGATTCTATGATTCCAGGTTTTTACTTGATTTGTCTCCAAATGGCTAAATGCTTAAGAAACAATGAGGACTAACTTCCGATGGCCCTGGATGGGAGGACTAAGGCTCACAAGTTGTGTGGATCAAAGGTTCCTAGGAATACAGTGACGACTGTCGTGCATCCGCGTGTCTCCTTTTTCCTTTGTGCATTTGTACAAACCTGAATATACGCTCTTCCCCATTCAATAAACAGAAGCTGAAAATCCAGCAGAAGCATGAAGCAGTGACAGAGGGTGAAAGGGAGCAAAAATGATTTGAAGGAGGAAAAAAAAATACAAGTACCGATCCACAGCCCGAGGGAATGGAATGTCCACGCCAGACAAAGGAGTGGACTAGTGAAATTCAAAACACCACCCTCTCCTTTTGCCTCCCTGTTTGGTGCTGGTGGGGACCTGAGAGCACTTGGACAGATATTTGCGTGCTCTGAGTGTTCCTCCAGGGAAGCGGGAGAGATCACAGCAGATGGCTCTAGGAAGTGTGGGTGAGCCTGACGTCAAGCGTATGCGCCAAATGGTGTTTTCCGAGTTCCGCCTCTCCAGATCCCAGCCGTGGCAGATCCGCCACTCGAGCCACACCCCTCCTTGAAGCCTCTTCTGCCCCCTCGGTCACAGCAATCTGTCCTTCCTCTAATAATAATGAATGCTGTCCTGTCAAACGTTGTGACTTAGGCCTCATCTGTCAAAGAGCTCCTTGAAGGCCACAGTAGGGTCTTCTGTCTGCATCCAGCTGTCCTGGCATTCCTCCGTGTACTCAGCACATGCTTACCAAGCACCTACTATGTGCCAGGCACTGTGCTTTGCACTAGGGAAATCAGCAGTGAACCAGTGAGAAAGTCCCTGTCTTCACGGGGATTTCACTCTAGAAGAGAGAAACGATGAAGACATAGGTGAAAATGAGGAGCACAGCTCTTGGCTAAAGCCTACGTGTGATTTTTAGGTCTGACCATAGGCAAGTCCAAAGGCGCTACTTGGCAGGCTCCGTGGGGACCTGGGGCACAGCCCCTGCACTGCGGTCTCTGGAGGGAGTCGCAAGGAACTCAGGCCCCTCGGACCCCTCTGGCGGGCCTGCTCTGCACATATTCGTATTCCTAGCCCTGGAGCCTTCATTCCTAGGTTTCTGTATCTGAGGCCTTGGGCAGAGGTCCTCTTCAGGCATCACTGCCAAGTCTCACTCATGGGTGGAGAGAAAGGAAAAACCTTGAAGACAGTTTTTCCCCCTCTCTTACTCAGTACCCAGCACTTTTCCACTCCTGGCCCTCCCCGCCTACCCTCCCCAATCCCAGAGTCCAGAAAACTGCTCCCTCAATAATGAGACGGCCCCCACATCTGCTCTGGCCCGCCTGACCTCAACCTGTGCTCTGTTCACGCCTCCCCTGAGCCTTGGCCCTGTGTTCCTCTTCAGGCATCCTGCCTCACGGCCCCGCTCCCTGCGAGGTGGTCCCACTCCCCTGGCAGCACCCCCCACACACAGATGACTCGAGCCAGGCAGCTTTGCACAGTGTCCACTCTGTGCAACAGGGTGGAGCCGCGCTTCTCCGGGTTTAGCTTATACCATCACAGTAAGTGAACAAAGGCTGAGCCGGTGCTTCCATTTTGGCTCCTTGATGCTTTAATCAGTTACTCCTACACCTGCTAGCTCGGCTTTCTCTCCAGCTCAGCAGAGCTCCTGACAAAAAGTGACTAAAAATAGTCACAGAGAATGTAAGAAGATATCAAATGGAATTTTTGGTGTTGTCTTAGAATTTTGGCTGAAGCCCAAAGCCGAGAACAAGAGGTGATAAATAAAACCCTCCTACTCCACCCCCAGTGAATCGTAGCAAAAGATGTAAAGGTGTAAAGCACCCATTCAGGACTTCCAAAGCAGTAAAGTCAGTCCTTGGTCCTGTGACCCCCCAGTCTACCTCTTTTGCCCACCTGTATATATGAGAGAAGGCCAGAGATGAAGGAGGTAACTGCAGGCAGGTGTCCCCGGTGCCGCCATGGGACCTGAGTAGAGGGTGATGGGAGACTTCTTGGGAGAGCTTTCCAGTCTCCCAGTGCACAGGGACCGGAGAAAGAGTCAAAAGGCAAGAGGCTGGCTGCAGCTGCCACTGATGGCAGAGCCAAGGGGGGGGACTGCCTTGGGAGTGGCCTGTCCCTCCAGAGTCACAGGGCAAGATGCCTAATGTTTCCAGTGGGCAGAATGGACACTGTGCAAAGCTGCCTGTTCCAAGTCATCTTGTAGGGGCTTCTCAGGGGAGAGAGCCCACCATCGCAGAGGGGTTGTAAGGCAGGATGTCTGAGGAGAAACTGCAGGGCCAAGATTCATGGGAGACAAGCCAGAGAGCACACACGGGGACCCGGAAGGACCAGATGGAGGCCTCCTGTGGGGGTCTTCTTCCCAAGGAAGAGTCGGCGATTGTGTGTCCACCTTGACAGCAGACATTTGACAGCCAAGAGAGAACTGCAAGCAGCACCAGCTACCTAAAAAGACCTTCTTGCCCACTGACCTCTCATCCCTCATCCCTTCTCTTCACCCTGACTCTGAAAATGCCAGAAGTCCAGCAGGGAGGCAGCAGAGGGGAAGAGGTAGAAAAATGGAAGACAAGACCTCAGTGTTCTCACTACTGCTGGTCAATAAAACCTAAGTCGAGCTTGAGCCTGGAGGGAGGAAGAACACATCAAGCTGGACAAGGAACTGAAATTTTGACATTAAATTGGGCTAACCTATTTAATATCTAAAAACAAGATGATTTTAATACTCAAAACTTATCGTAAAAGCCATGGGATTTGCTTGCGATATTATTTTTGGCAAATCCTTCCCAAGCAGGCTTGAAGCTGTGGTGGGTGAAAAATAGTTATTTCCTTATCGTATCTTACCAAATATAGCTTGTTCAAATGCCAGTGAAAGAGGCAAAGAAGAAGCTGAGAGGGAGACAAGCAGAGATGAAATCTACTTTTGAAACTGCCTCCTGGGAAGGCTGAGAAGGCACACGGTAGAGAGAGAGCAGTCATCTCTGTGAAGATCATTGTAGGCCCAGGGAAGCCAGTGCAAAGGTCCTGAGGCAGGAAAGAGGAAGTGGTGGAACTGCGAGGTCTGGAACAGGACAGGGCTTGCCAGGTGATGTTAAAGTCAGATTGCACGAGGTGCTGTGGTCCACAGTGAAGGGTTTGGATTGATTCTCAGCACGTTCCAGAGTTTAAGCTGCAAATTAACATCATCTGATTTAAACATTTAAGATTGCTTTTACTGTCGTTTCACAGTGGATCAGGAGGAGGAGTAAAAGTGGAGGCCCGTTAGGAGGACACAATGTACTTCTTAGAATAGGCACAATACATTCTCAGTGGTTGCTTTTCTCAAGTTTAGAGAGTCTGGAAAACCAGAAAGACTAGTGGCCATGGGTACTTCAGACTGAAGCAATCTATTGGAATTTAAACAAACAAACAAAAGCAGAAAAGATGCTCTTGATTGAAGAACAGGCACTCATCATGAGAGCTACACAGTGCATTACACACATATATGTATACATATACACATATATACACACACACACACACACATATATATATTTCCTTCCTGAGCTCAGAGCTAAATTTCATGTTCTGGTATGGTAATTTTCTCACTTCTTCTCCCTGTCTATGTATACAGTTTCTAATCTCTCCTTTAACAGAATTTTAACATGAAAATGTACTTTTTGGTTGTTCATGAGCCACCTCAAATCCATTTTAAAGACTTTCTTGCACAACCTGCCACAAAAAGAAGAATGAGCGTTTTTATTTTAAACCCGTTTTAAAGACAGACAAAAAAAATACTAGCAATTATCAAAAAATGTTTTGATTCTTTTTCTCACCAACAGTTACACTGACCCCATCCCCCTCTAGTCTGACCCTTTGGGACAGCTAAGCCCCCTAGACCTACTGCCAGTCCCTGGAGACAGGCTGCAAATACCTCTCACGGTTTGAGACAACTTCCCGAGAAGCCCCACCTACTTTTATGCAATCTAGCCCTATTTGAATAGCTCCTGTACATTGAGCTCTTGTTCTGTGCCGGGCATCATGCTGAGCACTTTACATATATTATAATAATCCATCATCACAACAACTCTTTAAGGCAAGAACTATTATTATACATCCCTATTTTATAGCTATAGCAAATGAAGCATGGAGAGCTTCGGTCACATATCCAAGGTCACCTACATGGTCAGTGGTGTCACTAATGTTTTTACCTTAAATCTACCTGTCTCTGGAGATAAACTTTTGAGTTTGAGACCCTCACCTTGATATCCACCACACCTCTAACCCCAGCCCACCAGAGGCAATGTTTGCCTACATCCTCCCTAGCTCACATGCCTAGTCTGCTTGTCATATGCACTGGTTTGGCTTGGCCCCTTTCTTCTCACTACCTACCATGGTTCCCCATGAGAAATCTGAGGCCTAACTCAGGCCCTAACCAAGCCACTCTGTTTCCCTGTATAGACTAATGGGATACAGACACACAACAATGTGCTGGATCAGCTTATATTGGTTTATAGGAGCCAGTTATGTGCATTACCTCTCTACTATGCATTCAATGACATCATTTTACTAGCTTGAAATCAGCCATGATGGGAATATTTACACCAGGGAAATTGGCAAACACCACAAGTGGATATTTTGAGGGGGAAAGCCACATTTACCAGCACACCACTGGGGACAGACAATAGGATAATAATAAAACCATCTCTTCAATAGTCTTTTCTTCATAGCCCTTGATAAACAAACCATTCCTAATTCCCAGAACTTCATCAAAAGATGCTCAGCTGAAATTGTACATGTAGGAACCAGTTCTCCTTACCCAGAATGCAAATGTCCTTCCTCAACCTGTGCTGCTTTCCTTGGTGCATTAAGGGAAACAAGCTAGAAACTTTTTCATGCTTTCCTACATTCTGTTGAGCTTGCAGTCTTGCTAGAAGGAGGGAGCCAATGTCAGGTGCTGAACATCAAATTGCTTATTGGAACAGTTGCTGTTTTCAGCTGAGTAAGCAGGACATTCAAGGGTGGTGCGTTTTTGCCATGGTCCTGCAGCCAGTTAAAAATTAGTGTTAGGGATAGAAAATAAGAAACAAAGGGGAAACCATCTGATGATTTGATATGAGCCACAGCCAGAAGCCTCCTTTGCACTTTAAAATATAGTGTAGGGTAGAGGAAAGGATGTGAACACCGAAATAAAAAACACCTGCATCTGGGCCTTGCCTCTACCACTTGCTACATGCTCTGATGGGAAAAAAAAGGTAGGAGAAGAGAAAGAAAAGGTGTGATGAAGGGAGAGACCTCAAGGCTGAAGAAAAGATTTTTCACCATGACAGCAACACAGTGATGATTTTAGCACATTCACTTGCTTATTCAATATTCATTGGGTACCTACTATGTGCCATGAGAAATATTAGATATAGTTGTGAACAATAACAACATAGCACCTGCCCTTGTGGGGGTTACAATCCAGTGGAGAATAGAAACATTAAGCGTTTAGTATTAATGAAGTTTGATATTTGTTATGATAAAGAAAACAAAGGAGCCATGGGAACATGGCAGGGCAGAGTTGTGGCTGACCTAGTCCAGGACCAGAGAATAAAGTCCCCCCATAGAGCCCTGGACACAGAGTGAAAAGGCAAAGTGGCTAGGAAGTCATAACAGGCAGGTTAACAGCATGGCTGGCCTCTTCAGTCTTGTAGAGCATTGGAGGGGCCAAACCCTATATCTTTGGAAACCAAAGACTTGTGTTCAAATCCTAGCTCTACCACTGAAAAGCTAAGCAAGTTATGTAACCTCATTGAGTTCAATCCCTTCATCATATATAGGAACAGTAATAACACCTATCTTCCAGGTTTAGTATTTGAATTAAATTAGTGTGGGGTATAGGACTCAGCATGGTGCATGACCTAGAGCAAGTGCTTGTTAAATGATAGCTATATATAAAGATTAATTAACAAAAAATTTATTTCAAAAATTAAGGATCTCTTAAACTGCACACACTGACCAATTGGCAAGTGTCAAAATACCTATCAGCAGAAATATTTAATGAGGCTAAGCGGTCCTGTCCTGTATGATAACTTGAGAGTTTGCACAGCAAGAGGCTTTGAAAGTGCTTGTGTTGAACACATTCAGAACAGTCAGCATTTGTTTCCAGCAGCAACGAGGACACGTACTGTCCTTTCCAACCTCCCTTGTCTTGTTTTACCCAAAATGTAGTTCCCACTTGCACTGACTCTATTCCTAGATCATCCCAGGTGAATTTCCACTTCATTTTTTTTCCAATAAGTAGCAAGAGGATAAATGTGATTTAATTTGTTTACCTTTGTAAAACCTTTCCTTCAAACAAATTCATGATGCGGAAAAAAAATCCATTTCCATGGCATGTGCCAATTTGACATTAGGGAAAATGCAGTCATTATAAAGACTTGCGCATGCCTGAAAGTTTGAGTTGGAATAGAATGATTCAATTGCTACAAATAGCTTCCCTGAAATGGGCCACCCTGTTTTCCATCCCTGTGGTGATGTACATAAATCCTAACAGCCTACAATACTTCTTTCCATATGCTGTATTTGCAGCAGGAGTAAGAGGCTGTGATGCTTGTCTCCTTTGCACTTTTGCTTACCTTTAGCATAAATTATCAAAGAAGGCAGCAAAATGCAAGTTGATCGGTCTCCCCACTTTAATTTAACACGACAGGTCATAATGGCTTTGTTCCTTGGCCAGACATGCCAGGGAGCTGTTTTCATGTATAAGTGGGACATGACTTGGCGAATCATAATAACTATGACAAGATAAAGGGAATTAGCTAAAACTTAATTAAAACCACATGGATAACAAGTAGAACACTGTATGTTTGGTATCTTGAAGTCTTTGTTGCTGGATTGGCAAAAAAGGAAGAAGATGCTTTGTAGCAAGCACAAGAGACCCAATTAATGAAGAGCATTTCATTCTGATCTGAAATGATCAGATCAAAATCAGAATCCAAAGGAAATGAAATTGGTGATTCTGATACCTGTCAGCACTTGCCCCACCCCGCCCCACCCAGGACACAGTTAGAGGACAAGAGTGACGTTCTCATCAGCTGAGGGACTGGAAGCACTAAGTCAGTGGTTATGACATTTTAACATGCTTAAGAATCATCTTGGGGCACTTATTAAAAAGCTGATTCTTGGGATCTGATCTCAGACATTTTGATTTGATGAGTCTAGCATGGGACACCTGAAATCTTCATTTCTAGCTAGCACGTTTCAGCGTTACAGTGCTTTCCAGTCAAAACACATTTAGTTACATTAGACAATTAGGGGAGATACTTTGAGATTATGTAAATATCCTGCTCTTCATTAAACTTTTCCTCCCTAGTTTTAGCATCCATGGATAATCCTTACATGAGCCAATTATGATGCTCACAGTTACAAAATGGTGACTTTCTAACTCCTCATTTATTAGTTGGCATTTATTATTTCTTTCTTCTGTATTTATTAGTTGGGATATATTATTTCTTCCTTGCTCCTTTCTACATTTATTAGCCGGGATTCTATTATTAGGAAGCACTCTCTCATTGACTGAGTATGGGCATTACTTTAGTCAATGGGTGATTGATCCATTATTGGCATTCCTTTTTAACGGTCTTATTATTTCATGTTTGACCACAGATAGCCCCTTCAAGCTGGCTCACATAAGCTTTTAAGCACTTCCTTACTTTCTGGGCAGCAAGATGTTCCAGGCTTATCTTGTACTTTCTTTGCCCAGCCCTGGAATCAGAAATTTCTCTAAGGTATTCTGGTTCCTTTTAGTGGGGAATGGTAATTAAAAGTAAATTGCTGCACTGAGAAAGACCCAATATCATTTCTATGATATTCCTGCCCAAAAAATGCACATTCTAAATCTACCCATGAGGAAACATCAGACAAACTATTATAGAATTGAGGGGTGTTCTACCAAACCAGGAGCCTGTACTCCTCAAAAATGTCAATGTCCTGAAAGGCAAAGAAAGGTTGAAGATTAAAGGACATGAAAACCAATTTTAATGCGTGCTACTAGTTTGGATCTTGATCAGAATTTTTTAAAATGCTACATGAAGAACATTTTGGAGACAACAGGTAAAATTTGAACAGGGGCTATAGATTAGATAATAGTATTATACTAATACTAAATTTTCTGATTTTGAGGGAGAATATGAGAAAGCAAATGTGGTGACGTGGGGCGATAGGTGTATGGGAATTCTTTGTACTCTTCTTGAATCCTTTCCGTCAAGTTTAAATTTAGTTCTGAACATAAACTTTTAAAAAAAGTTGACAATGTGGCATTAAGGCAAGTTTCCCTAAGTATGATACTGGTCCAGGTATGAATGGTGGTTTACTCAACCAGACAAAATTTTCAGATAATTATTTATCTATTTTAATATGTTTTTTAAACATATGTAACATGCACATGTCACCCGTAATTTCACAGATATTAGTACTTAGTTAGGCCAAGTTTAAAGGGGTCAATTTAAAGAGACAATTTAGTAAATAACAGCACAGATGCTGTGTAAATACAGAAAAAATTGTACATATTGAACAAGAATGACTGAAGTTTAAGGAACATGGGTACGTTGGAGGAAGCACTTAAATAGGGAGCCCTGTGTTCCTCTAGACATGGCTCCATACTTAATGTCTTGAGTAAATCTCCTTGTCTTCATCTATAAAATGGGGATGAGAATACTTGTCCATACTATTCTCTGTGATGATTACAACAGGCATTGACTAGGACAAGGGTTGCTATTCCAGAAGGAATAGCACCAAATACAAATGGAGCTCACCCAAGAATGCCCTTCATTTCTCTGTATTTATCACAATACGTGACGATGCTTTCATCAGCCAGCCAACCAGCATCAGAATGACCCTTTTCTTGCCTCCTCCTCCTCCCTCTTCCTAAATAGAGGCCTTTCCATTCTTTGTCACTTCCTGCAATTGAAAGGGTAGGATGTGAAATTCCGACTTCTGAACACGGCTGTTCTGGCAACCACTGCCATAGCCAGGCTTCGTCCATTTGAATGGACCTTCAATCCAGTCCTTTCCATCCTCGGGATAATCCTGAGTTCTCTGGCCCTTTGAGCACATAAGGTGTAGTGTTTTGAGAAGATCATCATGTTGTGAGTGCTTATTTTTACTGTTTGATGTTAATAAGCTCTTGGTTATATCTAGGGTTGTATAAAAAATATAAATAGGTAAAGACAATATTTCACTTGCTGTTCACTGACATTTTAGAAAACAGAAGAATCAGTGTGGAAAAGTATAATTTACATCAGAAAAAAAAATCTAGATTTGAATCCTCACCCTTCTGTTTTTCAACTATGTGATGTTAAACAAGTTACTTAACCTTTCTAAGTATCTGTTTGCTCGGCTGAAAATTGAAATACCAAAACCTACCTCATCAATTAGCTGCTAAAATTAAACAAGATAAGGAAGTAGGGCTGTGATTTTCAAACTTCAGTGTGCATGCAGACTTCATTGGGATCCTTGCTAAAATGTAGATTCTGATTCTGTAGGTCTGGGGTGGGACCTGAGATTCAGCATTGCTAAGAAGCTTTCAGGTGATGGTGATTCTGCAGGTCTGTGGAGCACACTGAGTATCCAGGACTGAACGTGCTGAGAAAAATGGCTCACCTGGAGCAGGCTCCATACATGTTTGCTTCTTTCTCTCCTACTTCCCATCACTTCGTTTTCTAAAGGGGACTGCTAACGGAAAGAACTTGCTAAGAAAAGTCAATCAAAAGATGACAAAGGAAAAAGTGTAAGAAATTCACAGCTCCACACTAGAGGTTGATTAGGGCCAAACGAAGATATATTTAAACCTAATTAAGATAAAGGATCCCTCGTTAAGTTGAGAGAAAGGCTAAGAGTAAAAATTCCAAGAACAGGTTGACTTCTGTCAGATTTCTGTCAGAAGAATATTGCATCAAGGGAATACAATGACAGCCTTGAAGAGTTACAGTCCTGACTATAATTCTGAAAGCAGTTTTCATATTATAGAACTCAGGAAATAATAGTAATAACTTGCATTGGTAAGTTGTCTTAAGCTTTGCAAAATCCTTTTGCATGCATTAATGCGTCTCAGCCCTCACTTCTTAAACCTGTTATTGCTCTTATCAAATTGGATATTGTGCACTCCTTGAAGGCAGGGACTATGCCCTGTCCATGTTTGTATCCGTAACATTTTTCAAAGGTCTGGTATCTAGCAGACCTTTGACAAATACTGGCTTGAAAAGAGATTTTTCCCCAGGCCCTCAAATACATAATATTCCATTTCATTGAATCTAAGATATCATTGATTATATGATACACTATTATTTTATGTATCTTTAAGAAAAAAGTAATGCTCCCATTTAAATCTTGTGCAGCATTGATTGTAAGATACATCCCAATTTCAGAGATATTAAAATGTGAGAAGAAATATGAATATCAAAATTGAGAAACTGCAGTAGTTGGGCTCTGCTGTGGAGTCATCCATGCACTCACAGACATGAAATGGCTAAACGGCCATACATTAGGGCTGCTGAAGATACCATAGGTAAGGAGGAAGCCAAATAGAGACAGGGAGATGTTTCTTTATAACACGGAGTGTATCATAGATTCAATGACTTTGAGGCAAGTAGGGATCTTTCTCGATTGTGATCAAGATGGCAGCCATTGTTTCTCAGGAAACGCATAGGTGGACTCCTGCCTTTAAAGACCAAGTGAACAGCAGAATCCATGAGACATTGTTCCAAGGCTAATGGCCCTTTAACAGAAAGCATACAGAAGGAGGAGGAAGCGGGTGGGGATGGGCAGGGATGTCATTATTATCTCAAGTTACACAAATCTGTGTAGTAGCTATTAGGGAAACCCAGAGCTATAGAAACCCAGTAAGTGAGGATGCTTGGAGCAATTACATGGAAAGAGACTGAGAATTCTCTGCCACTTGGGTCAGGGCAGACATCTTTCTGCTATGGATGAACATGGGTCAAGGAACCATTTCATGTGTGGTCAAAGGAGGCTCTCTCAACAGGTGATCAAACTAGACACCAGGCCCTAGTGCCCAGTGGGACAAATGAAGAAATCAGAATGGCCCCCAGACGAGGATTTCCCCACCTGAGGGAGCCACATGTCATGATAACTCAGAGTGATGGCAACACCCCATGCTGCTCTGCAGCTGCCTTTGAGTTGAAAAGACATTTGTTAGATTCTCTCCTCAAGTAATGGCCTTGGGCAAGTTTCTTAACGATGCTGAGCCTCAGTTTCCTATCTATAAAGTAGTGAGAGTAATAGTACCCACCTCATCTTGATGTAAGAATAAAGTAAGTTACTACTTGAGAACCTGGCATATGGCAAGCACTCAATGAATGTTATTATTACTATAATTATCTGACATATAATTTTTCATAGATGGACACAGTGACTCAATGCTGCATTAGTGACCATGCAACAGATTGCATACGCCTGCAGCGGTCCCAAATTCTTATCCCAAATTTAAAAAAAAAAAAGTTTACACAGGCAATGGGAAAATGAAGGAAAAAAAATTCCCACAGCTGCTAGAAATGGCCCAACTCCAGGAACCCAGGAAAATGGCCTTCCAAGAACGGTGTCCACAGCACTTCACATGAAGCAACCTGCAACCTGACAGCAATAGCAGCTCAAAGGAGCTGAGTCCCCATGCCACCTCGCTGCAGTTCCGTGTCTCCTTTCGGGATGCAGATCATGTGCTGTGCAATCTGTCTTGTGCACAAAAACATTAACCTCTGGAATCAAATGTGTCTGTTAATAAACCAACACGCGGCTCACACCGTCAGCCCCATCGTGGCGTCCCCCCTTCGGAGCCGCGACGCAAGCACATCACATTTGTCAGCTGGCTCAACTCCTTAGGCACGACATAATTTGGAAATGTGAAAGATCCCAAATTATCTTATCCTGAGGTGACAAATCAAGTACAGTGCCCACAAGCCTGGACATTTTACATGCCAAATAAACAAAACACAACAGTGGTGGGGGTATCAATCTCATAACAGTTTGGGAAAAACAAGTTTATTTCTTATCTGTAAGATTAATGAACCAGGCTGTAACCTCACCTCTAATTGTGGCTGAACAGAAATTAGGTGCTGTTTTTAATCTATTCTGCAGTAGCATAATAATGTCGTGTCACAAAAGTTCATAAAGAAGGGGTCTACACTTATCTGCAGAATTATTTAAAATACCCAGTGACTAGCCATTAATGCGAAATTATTAAATTTTTCTCAGATATACTGATTTTTTTTAAAAAGCCATAAATATTAGTTGTAGCCCAACTGCTAAAAATATCTTCCAAGTAAATAAGACTTTGTTTTTCTACTATAGATATACTATAAATAATATCTATTTATATAGCCTATAATTGGTATATTTAAAAAGCTATTGATATGTATATATCTTTCTCACATTTTCCTGAACTTATTTTTTCCAATAGCTGTCAAGTTTATTTCTTCCACCTGACTTTAAATGAATGCTTATGTTATCTGGATTTAGCCAGGACCCATTCTCCCTGCTTCTACTTCAGAGCTAAGACACAAACCCTTGAAGAGCTGGTGCAAGGAAGAAGGAGGCAAGGGCAGAAAGGCAAGAGGAGAGAGAACTTGGTTTCCTCTAAGTCAGATAAACACCAGAGCAGACTGAACGCTTTCAGAGGCTCAGGTACAAAGTATAGCACCTTTCTCTCTCAAAACTCTGTTGAAAATGATCTAATGAAAGTTCACATGGAACTTCACAGGGTTAAAAATAATCATACCCAGTGAGGTTTTTTCCCACATGGAATATAAAATGTTTTTTCCTTAGAATTCCATATTCCATCAACAAGACTGTAAGTAAGCACAGGAAGGGATTCATCCTGAGCAAAAATCAATTTTATTGGAGAAGCAAGGGAAGGCAATGCATACAAAGAGGTATGCATTGCCTCTTTCACGGTAAATCCCCAAGTGGGAGGTAGGCTGAAACCTTAGGCCATGTCTACACTACTAATTTGGGCAAGGGAATTTGGATGCCAGTTCAAGTTGGATCATCTATATTATATTCATGTGTAAACTGATTTGAAAGGAAAATTGTTATGAACCAACACTGATGTTCAACCATTAGTCCAGGTAATGAATTATGCTCACCTAACATTTCAGAAAGTTCTAGATTAGACATATCTAGGTGAAATGATCTTTTGGTCTGTGTGTGTGTGTGCATGCATGAATGTCTGCCTTTCTTTTGCAGCTGAAGTATTGGTCCATGTCTAAATTATCCAAGCTATGCATAGTCCATGTATAGTAAACACTCAAGAAATGTTATGTGTAAAGTGGGCCTTTTTACTAAAGGGTGAATGACCAAATGACCAGGACACCCTCATTTAAGAAAGAACTGAAAAACAAGGGAGAAACAAAAGTCCAGAACTCATTATTTCCTTTTTGATCACCTCAGTTCTTGTACCAAAGAAGGCTTCCACAAGCGGAAAGAAAGTGCATGCCAAAGATTTCTGACTGACTCCTTTAAAGCCCTGATGTGGGCACCCCTGTAATTCTAGGGGTGTTGCAGCTGGAATACTCTGGTCAAGCCTTTCATGTTCTTATGCTTGTTGGTGAAGAACACAAAGTCTGATTCCACTACTAAGAGCAGATAAAAGCATTCAAGTACTGAATTTCTTTTTTCTGTGGCCCTGAAATGTTCCCCAGTAACTAGAAAAACCTGAAGGAAGTCCATGGTGTCTCCTTTCTTCTCACCAATAAGACCAAACCAAACTAATAGCTTCATTCCTCACCAATAATGACAATAAGGAATTATATTTAGGACATACATAAAGTCACTGGAATAAGTGCCTTCTTAAAAGAATAAGAATGCTTATACAGCTTACTGGGGAAGGAAGATCTACAAGCAAGTAACTAAATATACCAGGTTAAATACTGAACTCAGATAAACGAAAAATGCTGTGTGACATGAAGAAGAGATCCACAAGCCCTATACAGAAGTCATGGAAGGCTTTATGGAAAGGTGTCATTTGAACTGGATTATCAATGACAAGCAGGAACTGGTCAATTGGAGGTGTGAGGAGCAGAGTATCATGGAATAAAGAGACGGCAGGCAGGGAAGTGGCACTAAGATATCTGAATGCAGAGAGTGCCATCCATGTCTCTGAATGGTGTGTAGCATGGGAGCGCAAATAGAAGATGCAACTAGGAAGAAAGGAGGAGGACATGTTTTCAAGGGCTTATTTACCATGTGCTAAGATCTGAATGTTCCCCTAAATTCATGTATTGAAACCTAATCCCCATTGAGTTTGTATGAAGAGGTGTGGCCTTCTGGGATGTAATGAGGGCTCCCTCATGAATGGATTAGTGCTTTATAAAAAGGTTGGAGGAAACTAACTTAGGCCCATTTTGTTCTTCCGTCTTCTGTCATGTAGGGGCACATGATTCAAGGTGTTATCTTAGAAGCAGGGACCAGGCCCTTACCAGACACCAAAGCTTCCTGCACCTTGATCTTGGACTTCTCAGCCCCCAGAACTGTGAGAAAAAAATTTCTGTTCTTTATCATTTACCCAGTCTGTGGTATTTTGTTATAGCAGCACAAATGGACTAAGACACCATGCTAAGGCGTATGGATTTATCCTAGGGATGAAGTGGAAAGCCAATGGAAATATTCAATCATGGAAGCCGTAAAGGAAGATTGTATCTCCATGAACTAACTGGAAGGTGAGCCAAAGGCGAGAAAAACATTTGTGGAAGAGTTTATACTTGTCTAGGTAGGAGACAGTGCCAGCCTAAACCAAAGGAGCAGCATCAGGAGTGAGCAGAAAGGAGTAAATCAGAAAGAAATTTAGAATTATAGGACATATTGGCCAATCAAATAGGGAGAATAAAGTAGGGGAGGAGAAATGAATGACGCCAAGAGTTTTATCTTGTATGGTTTGGTGGAAATTAGCATCATTAATCAATAAGAATCAGGTTTGGACAGATGCCAAAGGAAAGTCAAGCACTGATGCCCAACAGACAGAGGGAAATATTAATCTGGTTATGAAATTTTATTTGTAGTGGTTTCTTATGACTTATTTAATTTCTACAATGTTTAGAAATTTTGACACATATGCAGAGAGAGTAGAAAGCGTAGTCTATGTCCTCTTAGAACTTATATTTCTTTAAAAATCTCAACTAAAATTTTTGCTCACTTAAATCCTCTTCAAACTCCCCTTTTTCTTCATGGCAAAGCTCAGTTCCACCTGCAGGAAGCTTTCTTCCATTCCCCACGCTTAAAGCCATCTCTCTCCCTCCTCTGAATTTTGTCAAAGTGCATGCTGACAATATCTTTCCTTTGGCATTTATACTATGCCTTGTGACTGGTTGTCAGTTAGGTTTTTATATGTGCCTTGTTCTTCCTCAATGAATTTGGAATATTTTCAAAGGAAAATTTATGTTTCATTCTTTTGTTTTTTTCAGCCCTAAAGATTTGGCACAGTGTCCAATAGAAAGTGACAGCTTAGTTGAGTTAGATCTCCTGGGCTTGAATCCCAGCTTGGCCACTAACTTGTTACTTTGGGCAAGTTATTTGCTCTATGTCTCAGTTCCCTCATCTAAAAATGAAGGCAATAACCATACCTCCTTCACAAAGGTGCTATGCAAATTAAGTGAGACAACAAATGTAAAGCACTTTCTAAGTCCCTAGGGCATAGCAAGCGTTCCATAGATATTTGTATCAGTGGGATAACTCAGGATGGGCTATGTTAACAAACAAACTCAGTGTTTCAGTAGCTTAAAACAATTGAAATGTATTTCTTCTTCATGCTACAGACTGAATGGATCAATAAGGGATTTGGCTCATCAAGTCACTCACGGACCCAGGCTGACAGTAGTCACCAACTTGAATGTTGCTGGTTGCCATGTCAGAGGGAAAGAGAGCCTGGAAGGTCTTGCAACAGCAATTAAATATTCCATAATGGAAGTGACATGCCTCAGTTTCACTTCCACTCAAAATTCATCAGCTGTGGTAGTCAGATGGCCTCATCCAGCCACATGGGGATGAGAAAGTATAATCCTACCATGTGCCCAAAAGGAAAGGAGAAGCAGATCTCAGTTAAGTGTCTCTAATGACTATCAAAATAGTAGCTGTGCTGTGGTCATTTTGTTGTTTTTACAATAAATTATTCCATATAAAGTACTTAGAATAGGATCAGGTTCATACTAAAGACTCAATAACTATTAGCTACTAGCAGTATTAGTACCAGCAAAGATTTCACATGAATAGAATTCTTTTAAGCTTACTCAGGCCTAAACATTAAAACACATGTACATATGTATGCACACACACATATGTACATATGTGCACACACACAAAGATGAGATCATTTTAACCTAATCTGTATATTGCAAGTCAAATTGGAATAATACCAAAGTCAATACATGCTTGATATAAAAAAAATAGAAACCAGACTTTTAAAAAGTTATCAGCTCCATCATTCAAAAGCAAACATTTTTAACATCAAGTCTCTTGCTCCAGTCTCTTGTCTATTCATGAGTCTTTGTTTCTTTAAGTTTGATACAATGACATAATATATAGGTAACTTTTACCCAGATTTTTTCATTTAAACATTTCCCCACATTATTGAAGTTCTCCTGTCCATCCCCAAACCTGCTCTTCCTCTAGCATTCCTCTTTTTAGTAATGGCATCTGGCAGTTAATTAAGCCAGACACCTGGGGGTCATCCTTGTCATACATTCCCCCTTCTCCAACATCCAGTCTGTCACCAAGTCTTTATATAAGAATTCTACCTCCCAGATCTATCTCAAACACATCTACTCTTCTCCTTCTCCATTGCCATCACCCTGGACCAGGGTTTCTCAACCTTGGCACCATTGATATTTTGGACCAGATAATCCTTTGTTGTAGGGGGCTGTCCCAGATATTGTAGGGTGTTTAAAAGTCTCTCTGGCCTCTAAACATAGATGCTGGTAGTAGCCCCACCCCAAGTAGTGACAGTCAAAAATACCTCCTTAGGAGGGAAACGGTATCCACTTAAAAATACATGCAGTGCATTCTACATAAGAAAAGCCTTTATTCTAGAGTTAAAGACTTTATCAGAGCCTTATCTCATCTAAGGAGAAGAAAAATTACCCAACCCCAGCTCCCTCTAGCCTTTCTGTCTCACCTAAGGGAAGGGAAAAAAAAGATAAGAAAAATTTGTGACAGTCATAGCCGAGAGACAAAGGCCCACTAAAATACTGAGATTTGATCCTAATTATAGAATAATTATAGAATGCTTCCCCTACCTTACTCCTCATCACCATATCAACAGGGCTCCACTATGGTAACAATGGATCAAGGCAGATACAACTCCAAAGTACAGACTCTATTTAAGAAGAGTTCTTAGGGAAATACAGAGACAACAGAGAAGATGAAAACAAAGTCACCGGAAGAAATTTGAAGCCCCTAACACTCCAGCTACAGCAAACATTAAACAGAGCCAAGTGGCCAGGTGCAGTGGCTCACACCTGTAATCCCAGCACTTTGGGAGGCCAAGGTGGGAGGATCACTTGAGGCCAGGAGTTTGAGACCAGCCTAGGCAATGTAGCAAGACCCTGTCTCTACAAAAAATAGAAAAATTAGCTGGGCATGGTGACGTGCACCTGTAGTCCCAGTTACTCAGGGGACTGAGGCCCAAGGATCACTTGAGCCCAGGAGTGTAAGGTTGCAGTGAGCTGTGATGATGCCACTGCATTCTAGCCCAGGCAACACAGCAAGACCCTGTCTCAAAAAAAAAAAAAAAAAAAAACCAGAGCCAAGCTCCTAGCCAGATAAATATAAAACCTCATACTAAAAGCTTATTTACCTCAGTTCCTATTACCTGATACATCATGTCCAGCTTTCAATAAAAAATAACAAAACATGAGAAAAAATAAGAAAATAAAACTGTCTGAAAGGGCAAAACAAGCATCAGAACCAGACTCTGATATGACATAGATTTTGAAATTATCAACAGGGAATTTAAAATAACTATGATTAAGGACCCTAATGGAAAAAGTAGATAACATGCAAGAACAAATAGGTAATGTAAACAGAGTAATGAAATTGTAACAGAAAGAATAACCTAAAAAAGGGTAAGAATGGCCTGAAAATCAGGTTCTCTTACCCTTTTTGAGAACTAAAACCTTCATCCCTGCCTCAGGCTAGTGTTTGGGAGGGGCAGGAGAGTGTCCTTTGTTCTTTGTGCCACAGGAGATGGTTCAGGGGAAATGCCCTGCTAGAGGTCATGTGATTATCTTAGCAGACGATGGGATTATGGGATTAATCAGAACCTTTAAAAGCTCTGAACTTCTGCTCAGAGGCGGGACATTGGTACTTTAAGACGGGAGTCTGCCAACCTCCTCATTTGCCAGCAAATTAATAAACTTCTCTTTCCTTCTTCTCAAACCACTTGTCCTTGATCTTCTGGTGCAGCCTCAGGGACAAGTGCTGAACTTTCAGTAACAAAATCTCTAAGAAATAATAAAAAAGAAAGGCCAGAAATCAAAAACACTATAATAGAAATAAAGCATGCCTTTGGTGGCTCATCAGTAGACCGGACACAGCCAAGGGAAGAATCAGTGAGCTTGCAGATATGTCAATAGAAACTTCTTCCCAAATTGAAATACAAAGGGAAACAAAGAATTTTTTTTAAAAAAAGACCAGAATATCCAAGAATTGTTGGCAAGTTCAAAAGGTATAACATGCATGTTGTTGTATGCCTGAAGGAAAAGAAAGAGAGAAATATTTGAAATAATAGTGACCAAGAACTTTCCAAAGTTAATGACAGACATCAAACCACAGATCCAGGAAGTTCAGAGAACACAAAGCAGAATACATATCAAAAAGTCTACACCTGGGCATATGATAGTCAAATTGAAGGAAGCCAAAGACAAAGAGAATATTGTGAAAGAAACCAAAGGAAAAGGACAAGAATTACAACAGATTTCTTATCAGAAACCATGCAAGCAAAAACAGAGTGGATTGAAATACTTAAAATGTTGGGGGAACAAAACCTTAGAATTCTATATATGGCAAAACTATCCTTTGAAATAGAGAAATTAAAACTTTCACAGACACACAAAAACTTAGGTAATTCATTTCCAGCAAATTGGTCCTGGAAGAAATGTTAGAAGAAGTTCCTCAGGGAAAAGGAAAATTATATAGGTCAAAAACTCAGATCTACATAAAGAAAGGAAAGGTGCCGGGGAAGGAATAAACGAAGATAATATAAAATCTTTTATTTTTTCTTATTCTTAACTGATCTAATAGATAACTGTTCAAAGTAATAAAGTGTTGCATGATTATAGGATATGGATAGTGGAAATGAATGACAGCAGGTGCTCTAAGGAACAGGAGGGAGAAATTGGGGGTACTTTGTTATAAGATACCTAAAGTATCTGTAAAGCAGTAGAGTGTTAAAAAATAGTATTAGATGAGATGTAAATGTGTATTGCAAACTCTAGGCCAACCACTAAAAAAAAATTTAAGAAGTATAATTGATATGCTAAAAGCAGAAAGAAAGTGGAATCATATAAAATGCTCATTTAAAACCAGAATGGCAGAAAAAGAGGGGAAGTAAAAAGAAAAAAATAAAGAACAAGTGCAACAAATAGAAAACTATGACAAACATGGTAGAGATTAATCCAACTATGTCAATAATCACTTGAAAAGTAAATGGTCCAAATACACTGACTAAAAGACAGAGATTGTCAGAGTAGATTTTTTACAAAGACTCAACCATAGGTTGTCTACAAGAAACTCTTTAAACATAAAGACATAGATAGGTTAAAAGAAAAAGTTATACCACTTTAACACTAATCAAAAGAAAGCTGGAGTCATTAAATTAATGTCATACAAAAATGTCTCCATCCATTGCCAAAAGTATCCTGAGGGTTAAAACCATCTCTCGCTGAGAACCACTAGTTTAAACCACAATTATCTCTTGCGAGACACCTTCAATAACTCCTTGACTGGTTCCATTATATCTACTCTTTGCCCTTAACATATAACTCTGGCCCTATACTGTGGCCAGAATGATCATTTAAAATCTAAATCTCATGTCATCCTGGTGCTATCCCCTATTTTTAGGACAAATGTTCAAATTTGTTAATGTGACCCAGAAGGTTCCGCACATTCTGACCCTGGAGTCCTCTCCAGGAACATTTAGTGTCATCCAGCTTTGCTCTCCATACTCCAGCCTCATTGACCCTCTTTCTGTCCCTTTCCACCCCAGGATACTCACAAAGTTGTTCCCTCTGCTAGAACTCCTGCACCATCACTTACTCCCTGCTTGCCAGTATAACTAGGCTTCAGACACAGCCTCCAAAGTTTGTTTCCCCCAGATTAATTCTGGCTCCCCCTTTGCAATTTCCCAGCACCTGGTACTGCTCATTTATAGCACTTATCACAACTGTACCTCATTAGTTAACGTAAAAATATTTGTTTCATATCCATCCTCCCTGTTAGATAATAACATGGATTTTGTCTCTCTTGTTTACTTTGCTATATCCCCAATGCCCAACATAGCCCTGAAGACATACTTATTAAATGAATAAATGAATGGATTAGTGAATGAATGAATATCTTTGTAAACACAATTTTGGGACTATATAATAGTCAATCTAGGTTATGATCAAAATTTATCCAGCCATTCTCCTATTTGTGGTCATTTAGATTGTTTTTAAATATTTACTAAACATATAGAGAGAAGTGTGAAAAATAAAATAAAATATTATTCCAACATCTAGTGCCAAAATTTCTTTTAGGAGAAAAACTTTCTTTGGGGAAAGACCCTTATTAAGAGTTCAGGGATACACTAAGATTCTAAGAGGCATATGGCAAATGGTCCACAAAACTTCAAAGAAAGGGAGTTAAATGCTCTTAATGAAACAAAGGGATGAATTTTCTCATTGTTCTAGAGGAGAGTGGAAGGGAAAGAACGGAAGAGAGATGGGGGGGCAGGGGTAAGATGTGATGGTGGCTGGTGGGGACAGGTTATCAGAGGATCCCTATTGACAGGGCAGCCAAACAAACCCTGAAGAACAGAACATTGTGGTGCACCTGTCCCCACGTATCTTGGCTCTTAATTAATGCTTTTGGTGGGTTTTTTTCAATCCCAAATCAATGAAGGGGCTGGATTCCATATCTGAATTGACATATAAGAACAGAGCTGCATGAAAAGAAACAGGAAGCAGAAAGCACATAACAGAACCTCTCCCAGTTTTACTCAGATGTCCAAGGGGTGAGGCAAGGAGAAGTCAGCTCAAGTCTGGGTTGCAGGAAAAAAAGCACCTAAAAACAAACCTTTGGGGAATTCTCTCTCTCTCTCTCTCTCTCTCTCTCTCTCTCTTTTTCCTTTTTGTAGGGGAGGGAGGGTATCTTCAAGGTTGTGTCTTTTAGGATAAATTTCTAAATAGAGAATTACTGGGTAAAAGATCAGACACACATTTAAGGTAAAATTATTTTTAGCAATTTCTATTTCTATTTTATTTTCAGTAGGAAATTCCAAAGAATAATGTGGCCCAGGTCCTTACAAATAGTTGTCTTGGATTACAAATTCTATCTCCTTCTGGTTAAAAGCCATCTTTCTTATACTCTTTAAAACTGTACACAACATGAGTGTTTAATAAATGATTATTGAATTAAATTCCTTGCAATCCTGGTACTTAAAACTAACCATTTTTATATGGGCATTTTCCCCCTGTCTATAAGAATACTGTAATATGTCTTAGTTTTTTAAGTCATAAGTCCCTTTATCCTCTGGCTTACAAATATCTTGAGTCTTCAGAATCATGCCGGGTATTTTGAATCTTGGTTATGTGAATTTTCCAATTCTGTTCAAGTCTTATTTTTTAAAGGATCTTAACACACATATTCCTATTATAGTAAACACAATGGTTACCCAAATCTTTCTGAAATTCAAGCAAGATTTTGCTTGTGCTTAGTTTTTAAAAATGCAGAATTATTTTGAGCCAGTACTTGTTTTTAAAATTAATTTGACCCTCCACTTTAATATGCTTCATTAAAAATCTAGCCAATATCAGAATTAACCATATGGATGACAAAAGAAAACATAATAATAATTAGAATAACAATTTCAGAATTTGTCTAGAAGCCATTTTCTCTTTTTTCCAGCTTTATTAAGGTATAATTGACAAATAAAAGTTGTATATATTTACAGTGTACAGTGTAATGTCTTGATATATGTATATATTGTAAAATGATTAAATCAAGCTGACTAACATATCCATCACCTCACATACTTATTTTTTTGTGGTGAAAACATTTTTAGATCTATTTATTCTCTTAGCAATTTTCACATAGAAATACAATACTGTGTTGTACAACATGCTGTACAACAGATCTGCAGAACTTAGTCATCCCGTGTAACCGAAAGTTTGTACCCTTTGGTCAACATCTTTCCATCTCATGTCTCAACACCTGGCAATCACCATTCTACTACTCTCTGGTTCTGTAAGTTTGACTTTTTTAGATTCCACATATAAGTGAGATCATGCAGTATTTGTCTTTCTGTGCCTGGCTTGTTTCACTTACCATAATGTCCTCCAAGGTCATCCATGTTGTCCCAAATGACACGATGTCCTTTGTTTTGAAGGCTGAATAGTATTCTATCGTGTCTATATACCACATTTCCTTTACCCACTCATCCATCAACAGACACTTAGGTTGTTGCTGTGTCTTGCCATTGTGAATAACGCTGCAATGAACATGAGAGTGCAGGTGTCTCTTCAACACACTAATTTCACTTCCTTTGAATATATACTCAGTAGTAGGATGTCTGGATCACATGGTAGTTCTATTTCTAATTTTTTGAGGAACCTCAATACTCTTTTCCATAGAAGCCATGCTAATTTACATTCCTACCAACAGGGTACAAGGATTCCCTTTTCTCCACATCCTTGCCAACACTTGTTATCTTTTGTCTTTTTGATAATAGCCCTTCTAACAGGTGTGAGGTGATATCCTATTGTGGTTTTAATTTGCATTTCCCTGATGATTAGTGACGTTGAGCGTTTTTTCATGTCTTTGGCCATTTGAAAGTCTTCTTTTGGAAAATGTGTATTCAGGTCCTTTGTCCATTTTTTAACTGGGTTATTTGTTTTCTTGCCTAGGAGCCATTTTCTTCAGACAACTTTGTTGACCCAAGCTGAAAAAAGAAATAGGTAGTTCTAAAAAAATAATAATAATTAACCTATAACTGTAATAATCCACTCAATAGCTGTTTTATATACCATTTATACCTTTAAAGTTTTTTATCAAAGTTATTCTCTATCTGCAATCAGTCACTTGATCTAATACATTTGTGGTTGAGTTAGTATGACTATATAACGTTTTCAAGGGCACAGCAATGCCAGCTTTAGAAACTTATCCTACAGTTCTAATCTCACAAAGATACAGTTTGTCATGACATTGTTTGTAATAGCAAAACACAGGAAACCATGTAAATCTCCAACATTAGTGGGCTAGTTAAATTATAGAGCATGCACATGACAGAGTATCTTGCAGCCAATAAAAAAGAATGAGGTATTTCCTCATACACCAATGTGAAATGAATTCTAAGGTACGTTTTAAATGAACCAAACAAACTGCAGAACACTGTGTAATAAGCTTTTTGTATGCTTAACTCATAGTTGTTGCTTTGGGGGAAGGCAGTGGGGCACATGGTTCTGAGATGGAAGGAAAACTTACTTTTCATTCAAATGTTTTAATTCTTTACCATGAGCATGTTTTAATTTTTAGTAAAAAGTAGACAATAAGATAGAGAAAGGGAGGACTATGGACCTACCTTTCATGCAAACAATCCAAATCACCATCAATTTTGGCCAATGGTGATCAATTCAAATTGCAAATTGCAAATCCCATCAGCAACATTTCGATATCCCACCACATCTTACTAAGAGTTTTAACCACATGCCAAACAGTTATATACTCAGTCATTCGTTCGTTGTATCACTCAATTTATACTAATTGTGGGCTTGCACAATGCCAGGTCCCACACCAAGTTGTAGAAACACAGCAGTGAGCAAGAAAAGAAGGTTGTTGCCTCCTTGAGCTCAGGGTCTAGCAGGAAAGACCAACTTTCCAACTAAGTCACCGGAGAAATGTTGAAGAGTGTTGTAAGAGCACTTGGATGTGTGTGTACACTAGTCTACGTATTGGAAAGACCCCCAAGGAAAGGATAGTTGGCTGATACCTAGAGTTAAGAGTTACCCATGTGACAGGCGAGAGATAGTGTGTTCTATGAAGAGATGGGCAAGATGATGCCATCTTGGGGATAAGAGAGAGCTCTACTTGGAGGGAGTGAAAAGCATCTGGACCAATGAAGCATCAAGTTCTGAGGAATGAATCAGGAGACCACCAGGGAGCAGATCTGAGGGGACTTGAGCAAGGTTAAAAATTCTGGACCTCACTCTAATGACAAGGAGCAGCACAGCAGGAGGTCAAGCAGGTGTATTAGTTTCCTAGGGCTGCTGTAACAAATTACCATGAACTGGGTGGCATAAAACAACAGAAATGTATTCTCTCACAGTTCTGGAGGCTAGAAGTCTGAAACCAAGGTGTCCACAGGGCTGTGCTCCCTCTGAAAGCTCTAGGGGAGATTCTGTCCTACCCTCTTCCTAGCTTCTGGTGGCTGCTGGCAAACTTTGGTGTCCCTTATAGACACATCACTCCCCCCTCTGCCTCTGTCGTCACATGGCCTCCTTCTGTCTGTATGTGTGTATGTCTGCATCCAAACTTCTCTCCTCTTATAAGGACACCAGCAGTATTGGATTTAGGACCCACCATGATTCAGTATGACTTTATATTAACTTGATTACATCTGAAAAGACCCTATTTCCAAATAAAGTCATATTGACAGACTCCACATGGGTTTGAGGTTTGGGGGTACACAATTAAACCAAGTACAGCAGGGACACGATATAATCTGATTTGCATTTTAGAAAAAACTATTTCAAGGATAAAGAGGGGGAAAGACAGGGAAGGAGCAAGACTGGAAAGATGAAGATTAACTTTATATGCATCTCTATTATTTTTGAAATGTGAGTTTTATTTTGAGGTCCCAGCTGCGTGTCAGAGGTTGCGCTAAGAGCTGTTTCCATGAAGTCTCATTCAGTCTTCACACTGAATGTGAATGCCTGTGAAGACAGAGATGTGACTTTACCCATCCCCAGTCACACGGCAGGGCTTCAAACCCAGATCTGGCAAACTCTAGAGCCTGTATAGTTTCCATCCCTCTCCGGCTGAAAACCGAAGATATCCTCAATGCAGTGAGAATCCTCTGACGTGGATTTTCAGGAGGTGGAAAATACCGCACACCGGCATGGTTGTAAGCACACTTCACATTCCTTATGCAAAGCCAGGGCAAAAGGTGAATAGTTAACATGTCCTGAGAGCAGTCTTGGGTAACGCGGAGGAATCTGGGGGTTCCAAGCACACTGCGCGTGTCCAGGGATTCAACACTAGGTCAGAAGTAGTCTTATTAAAGAGACCTGTGTAAAATCCGTGCTTCACAAACACAAGCCCCCATTAAAAGAAGTCTGCTTTTTATAACATGAAGAAATTTGAAGCTATTATCTGAAAAGCTCAGACACAGAAATGAATACAGAGGGAAAAAGGGGCAAATACGTGGGAATTGTGCGCACTGATAGCTGATATTGATCAGAAACACAGACCGCCGGGTCTTCTTCCTCTTCACTGCTTTGCCTCCGGAGTCCACAACTGTAAAGGTGGGTTGAAATTTTAAAAAAGGGCAATGAAGACCCAGGTTACTCTCTCTTGAGGGACTAATGCGTATTGTGGGTGTAGGTTACAGTGTCTATCACTTATCACAATTTTGTCATCTCAAAATCTGACCAGAGCACCCAACTCTCAATTTCCTCTGTTTTGTTCCATGTCTTTTTCCTGCAGTATTAAAACAGAAAGGAGAGAAGGAAGGAAATAATAAAGGAAGAGAGGAAGAAAGGGAGAGACAGAAGGAGGGAGGAAAGGATGAAGGAGAGAAAGAAACTTGAAGAAAGTAAACGTGAATCCAAAAAGGGAGGAGAAAACAATGATTATTCTGATATTTGTTACCAGTTTTGAAAAACAAATCTTTAAATCAGGTTATAATTTATAAACTTGTTCCTAAAAATAAAGAATAAAATGTGTTTTTAAAAGCAATTAATAAGCAATTTTTATCTAGGAAGTGGGTGATTTTTGTGCAAGGGGTGGAAAAGCTCCAGGCTTTGCCTCATCTCCTAGAAGCATCCCATATTCTTAGATGTGACGTTGCCTTGGTAACCACAACTTGGTGACCTCGTTATTTCAACCTAATCCTGCTTTGAAATTATAGTTGCTCCACCCTTTTGCCTGGCTAGCCTGATAACATAATCATTGTAAATGAGGATAGGAAAAAAACAGCAGGATACAGTCCCTCCGGTGACACAAGACCAGTCTCACCTTATCATGGAAATAGACAAACAATTAAACGGCATGAATCTAAAGCCCTAAAAGTGGATTTTCTTATTTTTTATATGGTTTCTTATGCTTATGTTCAAAACCTACTGGTGGATTCAATGTGGCAGGGCATCTTGATATTACTATATGAAAGTGGAAATTTCCTATTTGTGTTAAAAAAAAAAAAAGAGCTAAGCTGTCAAAGGTGAAGTCCTTAATTATGCATTTGTTTTGCCCAACAGCCAAATAGAAACCAGAATCAGAATATAGTTTTTTAACAAATAGACTGACAGTATCCAGGTTTGTTTGTCCAGCTTAATTTCCCCTGGCTAAAGCCCCTCAGATCAGTTGTCATCTTGAATTCAGGTTCCTTTCACAACAAAAGGGTCCTAGGAGATGACATTGCTTAAATTCTGAATGCATCAAGTATAAATATACCGTAGTTTAAAGGAAATGTAATTTACTCGTTTGTCTCAATTTGGATGCTTTGAGAGCTCTACCAGAAAGGAAAATTCCATTCTCTTTCTCACGGCATTTCTTTCTTTTTCTTTTTTTTTCTTTTTTTTTCCTGTGTTCCATAATGGCTGGGTTAGAGTAGTGATGAGTTTGGATCTCAATAAAATTTTCACCCTGCACCCCGTTCATCCATTGAGGAGCCCGGGTAGCTGTGTGAGGGTTACTTGGATATATTCCCCTTCCCCGTTCTCTTGGTGGCAATGGTCCCGCATTCTTTGTCTTACCACTGTGTGCTTCCCAAAGAATAATTCTGTGGTACTGGTGGATATGTTCTTGGCCTCATTGGGCATCAATGACCAGGGCTATTATCCAGAGAGAAGCCTGGACCACACCTGGACCACAAGGGATAATGCCACCCATGCTAGCTTCCCCTTTTCCCTGCAAAAAGAGAGCCACCACCGGGGGTTGGGGGGATGGGTAGCCAAAGGTTGACTAGCAGATTCAAAAGTACAGCTAGACAGGAGGAATACGTTCTAGT
The DNA here is from genome assembly GCA_023783475.1 of Daubentonia madagascariensis. Lineage (NCBI taxonomy): Eukaryota > Metazoa > Chordata > Mammalia > Primates > Daubentoniidae > Daubentonia > Daubentonia madagascariensis. Next base: position 13,187,836 of record JAKFHU010001769.1, read on the forward strand.
GTTCTATGGCACTGCAACAATTTATTGTATACTTTCAAATGGCTAGAAGAGATTTTGAATATTCCCAACACGAGAAAATGATAAATATTGGAGGTGATGGATATACTAATTACCCTGATTTGATTATTACACATCATATACATGTATCAAAATATCACACTGTACCCCATAAATATGTACAATTATGTACCAATTAAAAATTTAAAAAGAGATTCCACCAGCTACTTTTTACATCTGCCAACACTATTGTAATACCATCTTAAGAATATAGGGAAAGGTTGTAGCTTCTTGAAGAAAGTATGCTACATAAATTAAAGCTTTACTGTCAGAGTGATAGTATCAAATCTCTTAAGAGAAAGAACTTGGAGGGGTGTGTATTTGACTTAAGATTATATCTTCCCTTTTGCCAGGAGGTGAGTAAAATGTAGCATTTTATAAGGTGTGAGCCCCAGTTGTAAGTGGGCCATTCTAAGCCCACTCTCCTCTTGTTCACAAGGAGTAATAATAAAAACTAATAATAATATAATGAGGATGAGGGTGATGACAATAAACATGTAGTGAGAACCCACACTATCTCACACTATCAGTCACTCCATTTTACAGAGGAGTGACTGAACCACAGACAGCTAGGTAACTGGTACAACATCCCAAAGCTGGCAGCAAGTGGCAAGCCATAGTTCAGAGGCACTTAACTACTCTGCTGTTCTGCTCCCCGCCACAGACCTAATTGTGGAACCAGGACCAATGGTTGGACCCCATGGGTAGACACATCAAAACCCACTCTGGGAAGAAAGTTCTAGATAGCCCAAGCTATCTAAAGACAGAACAGACCTAGACAGTCTAAAAAACAAAAGAAACACACAAAACATAAAATCTAAGACCAAATATCCTTGAGCCCCCAAAACAGATTTGAGTGTAACTATTCTACCTGACTGTCCTCTAAATATTCCTCCAAGAGTGTACTTTTTGGGGTTCTTAAATGAGAGAGAGAGAGAGAGAGAGAGAGAGAGAGAGAGAGAGAAACAAATTCCTTGGCAAATTCAAGCAATGTGTGTGGAAGAGCAAAGCAGAGTAACACAGTTATGAGAATCTCAGGGCGGTGGGGGTAAGGAATTGATAATAGGGGAGTTTGAGGTTTAGGCTAAGAATTGAGAGCTTTCAGGTAGTTGCTGTGAGGATCAAATGAAAACATGCAAACATATACAGAAAAGTATAGATCATGAGAGAAATGTAGAGAATTGCAGTCGCAGGGGCCACTGGCAGTGCTGCAGGTTCCCGGGCAAATGAATCAATGCAATCCGTCTGATGAAAATGATTCCACTGAACCTGTCCCAGCCAGGAAGAAACACGGATGAAAAGGAGGCTTTGGGAACAACGAGGATCACAGAGGCAGCTGGGGTGGAGAAGGGGGTACATGAAAGGAAGGTCCAGTTTGGGCAGGGCTTTGGACAACAAGGTGGCCCAATTCGTGAAGCCCCTCCCGGCCACTCTTTGCAGCCAATGCACCTGAAAATGACTGAATCACCAAGCTTTTCCCATGTCTCCTTCCCTCTACCTGGAGCTCTTCCCTTCTGCCCCTTCACTCGTCTCTTTCCCTGTCCTTCTGCTTGGCCAAGTCCCATCTATGTTTTGGGTCCCTTCTTACTTGTCACTTTCTGCAGAAATCCTTCCTGGACGTCCCCCACACCAAATGCTAAGTCCTTCTCCTTTCGCCTTCCAAACTCTCTGTTCTTTCTCTCCCTCTGCGTTGTCATTGCCTCTTGCCCCGTCTTCCCCACCACCACCCTCTGTAAACTTACAAACCTTGTGAAGGCAAGAACCATGGTTTGTACACAGTGCCTGGCACATAGTAGACACTCAATAAATTCATTCATTCATTTATTCACTTGACACATATTTACTGAATATACATGCTGTGCCAGGCACGGGAGTAAAGCAGCAAACAAGACTGATAAATTCCCTGCCTTTGTTCTTGCAGGGAGGAAAGATTTGTTTTGTAATCAAGCAAACAAAAACAAACAAGATGGCTGATTGCTAAAAGTGGTATGAAAACAAAATGAACAGGATGATGACATGGAAGAGGAAAATCTTCTCTTCGTCCCACTTCTTTGGGTCCCAGAAGAATCTGTCACCTGCAGCCTAAAGCCATGCTCCTTCTTTCATTGGGCATTGACCAAGGGCTCACTAGGCATCAGGCACTGAGGTCCTTGGGGACATCACAGGTCAGCGAGGGGAACCAGGGATTCCAATCATGGGTGATAAGGACTGTGACAGATATTCACATAGGGCTAGGGTCTGATGGAAGGGGCAAAGTGGTAAGTATGTCAAAAATTTGGGAGAAGTGTTCCAGGAGGGCTTCTGGTGAAGGTGACTTTGAGCCTGGTAATTCAAGCACCAGGGGTTCTGGGACCAAACTATCTGGGTTTGAATCCCGCCCCCACCACTCAGTAGCTGTATGACCTCGGATGAGTTACTTAATCGAGAGATTAAGTAACTTAGTGCCTTAGTTTCCTCATCTGTAAAATGAGGGTGGTAATAATACTCACCTTACAGGGTAGTTGTGAGGATTAAATCCATCAATATACATAAGCTACATAGAACAAGGTGAGCACATAGTGAGTGCTATGCACGTTGACCACTACTATTGTTTTCCAGACTGCAAGAGTTAGTTTGATGAACAAGGGAGGTGGATAAGATGCCAAGCTAGTCGGTCAACAGGCTCTGCCTTTGTCCATGAATGATCATGGGAGAGAATAATTCACCATGCCTAGAGGTGCCCTATGGGTTAAGAACAGACCCAGGAGAAATAGATGATGTGGTGTCTATCATCTCAGATATGTTCAACAAGACTAAACACACAAGAAAGAAAGACTAAACACATAAGAAGGATCCAAGACAGTAAATAACCAGTGCTGAGCTAGGTAGAAAGACTCCGAAGACAATAACAAGAAAAATATGAATCACAATATCTGTGTTTATGATATCCCAGACACTGGGCTAAACACCTCACATGCTTTTTCTGCTTGAATTCAGCCTACAAATGCATGTTCCAATACTGCCTCCAAAAACAAAACCTCTAGGAGACTTCAGAGAAGGGAGATATCCACCAAAAGTCCTCATGAAGACAGTAAAACTTGAACCAGGCCTTAAAAGAAGGAAAGAATTTGAACAGAGGAATAGATAAAAGAGGGTAAAGAGGAACCACAGCAGCACAGCCCAGTGGAAATATAATGTGAGCCACAAATACAAGCCACATATGTAATTTTGAATTTTCTAGTAACCACATTTTTTTAACTAAAAAAAGCTAAAATAGATTTCTAAAGGTATTTTATTTCACCCAATATTTGCAATATATTATCACTTCAATATGTCATCAACATCAAAATTATTAATGAGACATTTTATATCCTTTTTCCTGTACTAAGTCTTTGATATCTGGTGTGTATTTTCCACTCACAGCACTTACCAGTTCCAAGTAGCCAGACTTCGAGTACTCAATAGCCCCGTGTGGCTACCAAGCTGGACAGGGAAGGTCAGGAGGGAAAAAAGAGCTGGCATTTATAGATGTCTCGCCAGGCCTCAGTTTCTTTCTATATAAACACTGCTTTATTTAATCTTCCCGACCACCCCCTTAGGGAAATACTATTACAGGTTGAGTACCCCTTATCTGAAATGCTTCAGAACCGGAAGTGTTTTGGATTTCTTATTTTTTAGGATTTGGAAATATTTGCATTATACTTACCGGTTCACCATCCCTAATCCAAAAATCTGAAATCTGAAATGCTCCAATGAGCATTTCCTTTGAGCGTCACGTCAGCTCAAAGGTTTTGGATTTTGGAGCATTTCGGAGTTCGGATTTTTGGATTAGGGATAGTCATCCTGTGTTATCCCCATTTTACAGATGAGAGCGCTGACACTCCAAGAGGTTAAGTTGACAACTAAATAAGTGAGTTGACCCGGCCCTGACCAACTTCAAGCTTGTGCATGTTGCTCACACTGGAATCTTCTTAGGCAAATGCTGCTGGGGACTGTGTGCTAAAAAACACACCGATGCCCGGGCAGGAAGCAACCACGGAGATCCTGGGGTCTACTCTGAGCTTCCCCCACAAAGCCCACAGCCCAGGGCAGGCAGGCTTGTGCAGCCTCCAGGAAGGGAGCAGGGTGAAGGAAAAGCAACCACACACTCAAAACTTTTCCCTTTCCAGTTAAATAGAAATTGAAGCACATGCACTGCTCCCTAAACAGCAAAAACTAGGAAAGGGTATTACAGGGGACAAGGAAGGGCACCTGTGGTGCATAAATATTTAACTTTTGTTGCAGGGAAGAGCAGGATGAACAAACACTTGGCTGTTTCTCAGCCAACCAAGCAGGGTTCCCCTATACCCTTTGCGGCTCTATTTTGTTGTCAATTACGGTTTCTAAAACTATTAAGAGAGGAAGGGGGGAGTGTATAAACAGCATTAACAGTAATTTATGATCTGAAAAGGGACAGCAGGAGTTCGAAATCTGTCTCCATTAAGATACTTTCCCCACGCTCCTCTGGGTCCCCCAGCCACGGGATCAGGGTCGTAGGAAAAGGATGTTTATACAACGCTTCTGGCAGAAAAGAAGCTTTTCCTTGCGCCCGGAGGGCAAGGTTCAGCCAACTTTCCGCAGAGGGTCCCGGCCTGTGCTGAGCGTGCTTCGGGGACCCTATCCCTGGTGTGGGAAGATACTGAGCTTTGTAGATTTTTGTTTTATTTTATTTTTGTTCAATGATCCCTCCCAGATTTCTACAGAAACTTCCAAGGCTGCCCTCCCTCCCCACCTCAACATCAGCAAAGCCCACCAGGAAAAGAGAGACACTCATCTGCTCTTTAGGAAGGATTTTTCCATGCTTCTGCCTTTGATAACTCCAGATTCTTGGAGACAAAGGTATACTCCATCACTAGGGCATGTTTTATGCCACCCAGTTTAACTCTGCAGAGCTACGTTTCAAGTCAAGGAATTGCAAAGCCACATTATGTAGCAACTTGAGCTAGAGTCAAAAGGGAAAGCCCAGTGCACCCCAGGATTTTTTTTTGCTTTTCTTTCTTTTACATTTCTTTTGGGGTGGGCATGATATGCCACGGCCTGGGTCTCAGCACGGTCTCTGGCACCGGCTTACGGTCCTCTTAACACTAATGATGCAATCGAGTATTCAGGTGAATTTTGGAGCTAAAGGGAGAGACAAAAAGAAAATTCCATAAACCACCCCCAGAATCTGTTCGCTGAAGTGCTGCACGTTTACAGTACAGCCTTTTCTAGCCAGTCTCTTAGATCACTAGCGACCCCAAGTGGCAAATTTAAAATAACGGTTTTGGTTTTTGAGGGGTTTTTTTGTGTTGCTGAAAAGAAACATAATGCTTCAAGGTTTTGCTCCCAAGTCTTTGTAGAATTTAAAAATTGCAGAGCTGGAAGGACCGTTAATGCCACTCGGCCCAACCACCTTATTTTACAGGAAGAGGTTCAGAGAGGTAAAGAGGGGTTCCAAAGTCACACAGCATGTTAGCATAAAGTTAGGAAGCAATGCAAGGAATGCTTCCAAGAGATTCTATGCTACCAAATTTTGGTTCCTTAATGAAAAAAGGGGGGGGGAAGGATTTTTCTTCCCCAGACCGAAAAGAAATATTGCTATTACAGAAGAATCACTGTAATAAAAGATTGCATGTTTTGAAAGATGCAGATTTCCACTAGGTACATAAACAACGCACACATTTCTCTTTTCCTCCTCTGTGCCTAAAACTGGCCAGGGTACATTAAATTGAGTCATGGCGAGAGTGAGGCCAGCACATTTGGCAGATGTGGATTAGATGTTTATTCCCAAAGCCTGGCTGTTGTGTAAAGGAAAGGTTTGGGTTTGGTTTCCACTCTCATAACAGCACAGCAGAGTGGGCATTATTGTTCCCATTTTAGAAATGAGAAAACTGATGCTCAGGGACATGAACTAACTTGCCCAAGATTAGGCTGAGACTAAATTGCAAAGCCAACTCTTTGCAAAACTTTACTTATGAGTGGCTCAATTTATCCATCCATCAAATGGAACAATAAAGTCTGCCTGTAGAATCAGAAATTGTTAGTGTTAGAAAGGGTCCTCAGAGTAGCCCTCTTTCAAACAAAATGGACCCCCTGTATAGAAAACAGACAAAAACAATTGGTGTCTATTTGCATATGTGTGATAAAGCCTAGCAAAGAGAACATGGGTGCTGTTGTGAGCAACACCAGATTTGAAGCTGAGAGTTATATAGAGTGTTTGCAGTTTTTGGTTGACTTGAGTATCCAGGTTATTTCTATATTCTGTCCTGTTTACTCTGTAACGTGAAGTTTCTGATTCACTTTACCCAAAATAAAAGTCTATTTTGGTTTCATGCACAGTGTTGTTGCTTCTGTTTAAATCACACTGCCCTTCCAACCTCAGGACCTTCTTCATTTCAAGAGAGGTGGTGGAAGATGCTCCATTCAAAGTCTGCTCAGAAACCAGTTAGTGAGTGTCTATCTACCCTAAGGTCCCCACAGTGTTAAAATATGACATTCTATATACATTTACATTTGTCTGTTGTTATTTATTACCACTACTAACACAGTTTCAAATTAGGTGCAGATGACCTTAAAATCACTTATTTAACTTAAGCATCATAATAGAATCCAAAAATTTGGGAAAGAGGAAAGAAAATTTGAAAATCACTGATCTACTCCAGCCTGCTATCAGGAAATCCCGCTCTTCTCAAAACAAAAACATGAACCTCCGAGGTTTAGCTCCAGCTCAAATCTCCATTCCTCCCCCTCCTCCACCACCACCCCGTGTGTCACCTGGTCTCCTCCTGCCATCATCAGCTGCCCACCCAACCCCCACCCCTGGAAGGACACTGCCTCCCTTTGCAGCTGGGTCCCAAGCACAGACAGAACTCCCTTTGCTGTCTGCTCTGAGCACCATGGAGATAGTCTGGAATTTTCCCAGTGCTGTTCCTAAAATTACTGCTGGAGAATAGAAGGTAAATAAACACAGAGAGCAGGAGAAACCTAAAATCAGTCTGATTTACAAAGCATGAAATTCTGACCCAAATCTTACCACAGGTCCTTCTCTCTAGAGCTAGCAAATGTGGCCCTGTTCCAGGCAAGGTCTCAAGATAAAAACACTCCATGTAAATTGTTGCAACCCTTCTGAAAAGCAATCCAGCACCATACATCAAAGTCTATAAAAGATTTCTACACTTTGGACCCTTAATTCCACTTCTAGTGGCACACCTGACTGAAATAATCAAACAGTGGGGGCAGTAATTTATACCCAAAGATGTTCACAACTAACTTACTTATAATTACAAAAAAAAAAACTGGAAACAAATTGTGCAACAACAGGGTTTAAGATGTATCCATACGATGGAAGTTTATGGAGCCATTAAAAATGATGTTTTCAAAGAATTTTTAATGACACTAAGTGAAACCAAAAGAATTTTTAATGACATTAAGTAGAAAAAAAAGCAAGGTGCAAAATTGGTGCACATTATTTTAAACCGAGATAAGAGTATGACCTTGTACAGAAAGAATAATGAGAAGAGACCCATCAAAGTGCTCACAGTTGTTATGACTGAGTGGTGACATTAATGCTGATTTCCTTTTCTACTTGCATTTGCTTTAGTTTTACAATAAGTTTGCATTAATTTATAATCTGGAAATAAAATAAATGGGGTTGGTATTCTTTTTTTTTTAAGATATGGACCCTGTAGCCCAAGAGGCTGCCACATTTTCTCAGTCCGCATCCTCCCTACTTCTCTCTGGCCCCAGCACGCTCCATCTTGGTGACTTCTGCTCCACCTGCCTCACCCCTGCTTCTGCTTTCTGCTTGTCGACCCCAGAGATCCACATTCATGATGTGGATCTTTCAAGAGACCCCACAAAGTCACATTTGTCAGGATGCTAGTGACTCATCTGAATTCCTCACCCCTAAATAGAGTAACCCAGTGAAAATCCACATTCCCCGATTGTCTTAGAATGTTTTTCTCCTCCCTGCTCCTGGGTAAAAGGCAGGGTCTATGTGGATTTAGAATTCATTCAAATAATATTTATTGAGTGTCCACCATGTGGCAGGCCCTCTTCAAACGGGATACGAGAGACAAGGTACCCTAACTTCAGGGAACTGGCATTCTGGTGGGGGCAATAAATAACAAATAATCACACAAATGAGAAGAATATCAGCTCTGGTAAGTGTCATGCTCAGAGTGACTTGGTGACACCCTGAAATGGTTATTCTCCAGGTCTGTGACAGCAAAGCCATGAGGGAATATGCAGAAGGTGCCTCGATGCCAAGATGTTTAGAAAAGCCCAACTCCTTCAGGGCTCATGCATTGGTGGTAGATGCCAGAAGATGCCAAGACCTCTCGAGAAGAGAGCTGCACCTCCATTGCTTCAACAGCAGTGACTTGCTGTCAATGGTGTCCAGTGATTCGTTGGAGACGAGGTGTTCTGCAGGAGAAATTCAGCTCTGGGTGGCTGGTTCTCTACAGGTGTCTCATGTCTTTTTTTCTGTCTTGGGTGGTTTCCATTAAATGCAGCACTGGGTTATCAGATGTTTGATTTTTTTGTTGTTGTTTTTAACAACATTAACTTGTGGCTTCTTTCTGCACCTGGAAATGTACCTTTGCATAAATAAAAACTCATCAGTCTTGTCTTTAAAAAAAGAGAGAGAGAGAGTTACAGGAGACTTCTAAAGACAAACGTGCTCACATGGGCAGTGATCCATTCTTTTCATAATATTCCCTCCATCCCCTGCCATGTGATGTGGGTTAGGAGAGACAGGAAGAGGATCGTGATGGAATTTTTGAGATTCAAATATCTCTTCAAACAACCCTTCTAAATAGGCTCTAGGGGACCTGTTGCTTACCTCTCGTGTAGATTGCTGTTGGTTTTTGTCTTTTGTTTTTTCAAAAAAATAATAAAAGCTTTAAAATCACTATAAGCCATAACAGCTTTATCTTTGTTAAGTTTCCCCAGCAAATAACTTAGGATCTAAAGGGGTTCTGGGAGCAGAAATGGGATTTACAACCTAAGACAGAGAAGGACGGAGAGGCAAAGAGCAGAGAGATCCTGAAACTCAGTCTGTTTTCCCAACAGCACACTGCCCCCTCCACACACACACTCTTACACCCATCCTCTTGTCCCAGATCATTTATGGTGTTGCCTGAGCACCCATTCAGAAAATTTTCCAACCTTTCTGTAACTTACAGAACACTTCTTTCTGGACATAAATAGGGATTTCAACTGGACCAAAAGCTGGCACTACATCACCAAAAGATTCATTAAGCATCAAACAGCAGAGCGGAAAATGGTTTGCAGTTGATTGTAAAAGATTAAGGCAAAAGGTTCTGTCCCGAGGAATTGCTGTTTGAACAGGAAATCAAATGACCTAAGGCTGTTGTTGGGGGGAAGGGAGGGAACAGACATAAATCAAGGAAACAGCAAACACCCAATTGCTCTCGTGCCCATGGAAAATTTTTAGAGAGAACTCAAGAAAATGAAAATGGAACCAGCCCCAAATATATCCCAGATGTCCACTTCTGACTCCCAAGAAGTGGGAAGACAAAATGGAAAAAATATCTAAAATGAATATGAACATTTTGGGATATATTCCCCACTAATCTGGACTCCAGAATTTACCTTCTCTAACTTTTGAAAGCAAATAGAAAATTTGGCACTTAAGCATATGGTGCCTTGCTGTCTAAATGTATCAGTGTACGTTTTGTTTCTTCAGTCGTATTAATGGGCAACAAGAAGGCAGAGGGCAGAGCTTGTGTTTGCACTGAGCTAGGAGGTGGTCGATACATAGCCATTGGTTGACTGAAACATAAACCTTCACAATGTGAGGGTCTATGTATACATATTACCCGTTAATAAAATGTGCACGAGCAGCCAGGTTGTGTAGAGAAAGGGTTTATGAAGCTGTTGGTAATCATAATAATGGTAAATAAATAGCTCTTTATAGTTTACAAAGCACTATCATAAACTTTATCTCAACTCCCATAACAGCCACGTCAAATAAGGATTGAGGTTAATTCTTCCGTCCCAGCACCTTTCTGAGAATATAACCAGACGGACTAATTACTCAGTTCATAAAGAATATGCCCCCTCTAACCCCAGGAATCCCAGATCGAGCTATGTTAGCAGAAGCAAACAGCAGTAAGCTGTCCTTGCACATCCTCAAAAAGACATATAGAGTCTGAACAACAGCAGCTATAAAGATCATAGTGAATTCATCCAGGAAGAGAAACTATGGACCTTATTTTTCATATTCCTACCATTGTTAGTTCACTTTTAGTTTGTAGGGATGTCTTATTTTATTTTGAGTTTCTAATATAATTTTTAACAGCGTAGCCCCTGGTCCCCCAAATATCTGACACTAAAAAAAAATACTAAAATGGACTAGGGAGAGAAAAACTGGAAAATATTTCATGCATCAACCTATTCCAGTTCAACTTCTTTTATTTTGACAACAAACCCACAGTTTGAACCAAAAAAACTCATGAATAAATCTGTTTTTACAATGTTTCTAGACCAATTTTTCAATTTTAAAGTCTTTGAACTGTGAGTTGGGATTATATAATCCCCCAGATTTTGGGGTGTTATAATACCTATTATAAAGTACATCAGGAGGAAGTGCAGAGTGTGTGTGTGTCTGTGTGTTTGTTTAAATTACTTTTAATCTACCACATAGGGTAAGTTAGTTAACATTTGAAGAACCCTAATGAGCAATATACACCCTAGGAATGTTAGTTAGCATTTGAAAGATCCTAATCAGAAATTCCAACTCCAGAAACACCATGACAGGCACTTCAAATATCAAATTCTTAATCTATACTATAGGGTTCACTAATTTAGCATAAAGGATATTTGAAATAATTTCCCACTGCTGAAAGGAGTAGTGTTCAAACATGTGGGTTGGCTAGAAATATCACACATGCATCTATCTCTACTACAACATAAATGGAGTATGAGAATCTGAGGTGCCCAATAGTCTACTTCAGTAGGACGCCCTAGCCTAGGTCTCATTTTGATACTATATGGCACCACTCAACAAGGAATTCTATTCCCTGGTCCAACTGGAAAGCTAGCTAATCCTACATCTAGACAGAATATTGCCACATATGCCTGCTGTAAACCTTTCTTTCAATTTACTGTTAAGAGTGCCCAAGGGCAGAGCTAGGGCTTCACCAAGATTGCAAGACCAGACCTAGGACTTCTGTGGGTGCTGCTTGCTAATAAATGTTGGCACTGGCAACAGAATTCATTGTAACTTCATGATAACATATAGCACATCATGGGGGAGAGAGGGAACCATGGCTTTCACCTACCTATAATCCTTGGAGGCAACCAATAGCTACCAAAACATGACAATTCTGAACCACCAGATTGGTTTAGGACAGTTTGCAACAGCTCAGCCTGAATTTATACTGTCTGTAATTTGTTGGGAGAATAATGCTTATGCTTTCCCACTTGCATTGCAGCCCACAGGGAAAGGCACTTCACCCTCTCCTTGTATAGGGAAGTTCTGGGGAAGGCAACCCTGCCCTTTCTCTGCCTTCATCTCCTACTGACTCTGCCCTAATATGGGAGCGGCTGAACCATTTGGCCAGAGCTTGGACATTCACTGGGCCACATTGCACGGTGACAGCAGCTGACAGTCATCCTCAATGTGCTCTCCTGTTCTCTTCCCACTTCCTCTTTTATTTCCTTCCTTGGGTACAACAGGCCCTCTTGAGGTTTGCAGCTTCCCTGTGATAGACACATCTGGGAAGGACCTAGGATTTGCCTGCTGAACCTCCTCTCATGCTGCTTTTCTCTGTTTGGGCCTTAATTATGGCGTCCATCCATGTGTCCAGTTGGGAACGGATTTAGAGTCTACTCAGCTGTCTCAAGCAGCTAGTGTGCTCTCTCTCTCTCTCTCTCCATCTCTCTGTCTCTGACACACACACACACACACACACACACCATGCAGATCCCAAGATTCAGGTTCAGGTCTAAGCCATGCTCTCCAATTCATCTTTCACCAGGTGATGAAACATGGGTTGTTGGGAGCTTGCCCAAGCATCACTTAATAAAACAGTTCTTCATTTATCGTTGGCTGTCGATCCCTAGGTGTACACTCTGCTGGTCAGAAATTGAGCAAAGAGGAAAGACATGTGGCACCCTCAGAATACTCTACCCATCAAAATCATTTTTTCTAACAATATTTAATAATATGGTGACATATTTACAATACAATTGCAAGTGAAAAAAGCTTCGAGCTCAAGAGGGTATGTAGTCTGGCTTCAATTTTGTTTTATATGTGAAAGGATAATGGAAGAAAATATTCCTGAAATTCTTATCTGCCTATCTAAGGGCGATGGCACCTCTAAAGATTTCTATTTTTGATCATTATACTTTCAAAATGCTTTACAATGAACAAAAAACATTTATAAACAGTGAAAAAATGTTACTGTAACCATTTAAATGTTTATTCTTGCCAGGGCAATGTCCCCTGGGGATAGAACGAAAGCCACATATGTAATTTTTAATTTTCTAGCAGCCATACTTTTTAAAGTACAAGGAAATGGATGAAATTAATTGTAATACTGTATTTTATTTAACCCAATATACCAAAATATTATCATTTGAATGTGAGCTCCATATAAAAATCATTAATGAGATATTTCCATTCTCTCTTTTGTAATGAGTCTTAAAAATGGGGTGGTGCAAGGTATACTTAAAGAACTAGCCGCATCTCAGACTGGCTACATTTCAAGGGTTCTATAGCCACATGTGGCTAGTGGCTCCTGGAACAGACAGCACAACTCTATACACCAGCGTCAGAAGAATCGGCATGCAAAGCAGAGTAGGAGAATGAAGGTCTCTCCTAGTGTGCTTTAGACCTTGACGTTCTAGCATAGACATCTTTGAAAGCTGAGACTGTGCGGGCCCCTGTTAGAGAGTAAATATACACCCTTCATTCATCTACTGCTCGCTGAGTCATTGTCATCATAGGTCAGGCACTTGGCTGGCAGCTGAAGATACTGAAGTGAAGGAAAGTGAGCCTCATCCCCCTGGTAGCCCAGCATCCACTGGGAGAGATGGATCATAAATAGACGACTCCAACAGGGGCTGGCATGGGCGTGGCACAGACTTCCCACAGGAGGGGACACTCGAGCTGGTCCTAAAGGTAAGCTGAGAGCCATGGCAGAGGCAGTAGAAGGGGTAACAGGAACAAGTACAAAAGGGAGTGGGCCTCTCAGGGAACAGGGGTGGGTGGGGCTGTCTGGGTCACAGGCTGTATCGAGAGAAGTGGTGGGAAGGGAGGGGTGGAGGCCAGGGACAGAGAACAAACTGGAGAGAAAGGGTATGATGTTTTGGAAAGGCCACTTTGGCTGCTACATGGAGCAACTGGTGGTATGAGGACCAGTTAGGAAAAGAGCACCGTGTCCACGTGAGAGTGGAGGCACCTGGACCACACAGGGGCCAGAGGGAATGGGGATGAGTGAACAGAGGTAAAATCAGCAAAGCGTGGTGAGTGACCAGAGCTGGGGTGTGAGGGAGAAGGGAGAACGTCTTAGTAACGGTTCACTCCTGGTGTCCCAGTTTGGCTGAGCGGGTGGACAGCTGTGACCGTAAACAATGAGAAGCCGTGCTGTCTCATAGAGGAGACCGAGCAATCACTGCGGACAGCAACCCCTGTCATGTGGATCCCAAGGGTGAGGCTTGAGCTCGAATCTCTCTCCAGGACCAGCCAGCTGCCCTGTCCAGAGCCCTGTGCACCTCCGCACTGGGCTCCACCCCGACCACTCGCCTTGACTTGGCGACCTCCTGGGGCTTGACCCACCTTGCAGCCCCCCGCCCTGGTGCCCCGTCCCTCACGGGCAGAGCCGCAGTGCCCCCTGCCCACCTGCCGTCTTACGTTTCCTCTCCCACCAGGAGAGGGGCTCAATCCACTCATTCCTCTTAAATATTTCTTTTCTCAAATTTAATGTCACACTGTCTCGAAAAAGTAATTTTAGCAATACCAAAGCACTCATATTTTCCTTCTAGTGCCAAAATCATATTTCCAGCAAATGTAATTTCTTCTACTCAGTACAAATGTCCAGCTTGCAGCAAAAAATATTAGTAACATTCTTCACATTTCTAGAGCACTTGTAGCTTCCAGGGCAGTTCCGTGGTTTCTTACTGTTCTAAAGGCCTCAGACTCTGCTGTGCGACCAGACCTGCGGCTCCGGCCCGCACCACGCTCCCTGCCTCTCGCCTCTGCCTGCACCTCTGCATGGGCTACGCCTTCCACCTTGAAAGCCTCCCCCTACCTCTTATGCCTTGTTCTTTTCTTTTCCGCCTGTACTTCCTCCAGGAACACTTTCACGCCCAGCCTAGCCCCACCCCAGGCTTAGATTGGTGTCCTCCTGCCTTGGGTCCCCACAGCCACTTGTACACCCCTTCTCCTAGGCCTGGCCACACAGGACTGTAGGGCCCACCTGCCTCCCTGCCACTAGACTGCGAGCAACTTGAGGGCACATCCTGTGCCATTTGCATCTTTTTTTTTTTTCACTTTGCACAAAGTCTAGCACGCAAGATAGATAAGCAACATAGTATCTCATTCTTACTCTTGGTAGCAGGGGTGAATAGAGAGGCCTTAAAAAGCTATGTCCACATCCTAGCCCCCAGGATCTGTGAATGGGACCTCATTGGGAAATAGGGTCTTTGCAGATATAATTAAGTTAAGGATCTCAAGGTGAGATCATCCCGGATTTAGGGTGGCCCCTAAATTCAACGACTGGTGTCCTTATAAAAGCAAGGAGAGGAAGCTTTGGGACACACAGGAGAGAAATCCATGTGACAACAGAGGCAGAGATTGGAGTGATATATTAACAGGAAAAAAAAAAAAGCCCGAACTCTGTAAAATAATTTAAAGAGGTTTATTCTGTGTGTGACCTCTGGCCTGGAGCACATGTTTTCAAGAGGTTCTGAGAAAATGTGCCTGTGGTAGCTGGTTTACAGTTTGGTTTTATACATTCATGGGGACAGGAATTACTCATAAGATCAAAAATCAATACGTGGAGGGTGTATATTGATTTGGCCTGAAAAGGCAGGACATCTGGAAACAGGGGGCTTACAGATTATAGGTGGGTTTAAAGATTCTTTGATTTGTAATTGGGTAAAGAAATGAAGCTTTGTCTAAAGGCCTGGAATGTTTTGCGTTAAGATAAAGATGTCTGTTAATCAGAGACAAGCCACTGGACATTTACTGAGACTCAAGCGATCTGTTAAGTATTAATAAATTGATGGCCTGTAAGTGTGGTTTAAAGTTTGTCTTGCATGGCCTTACGCCTGTTAATGATTTAGTATCTTATTGTTACAAAGAGTAACTCCAGAAGGAAGGGGACATAATGAGGTGTGTCTGACCTCCCTTCTCCTCATGGCTGGCAACTCAGCTTTAAGGTTTTTCTGCGGTCCCCTTGGCCAAGAGGAAGTCCATTCAGTCGGCTGGGGGCTTAAGATTTTATTTTAGTTCACAGATGCTTCTACAAGCCAAGGAGCACCAAGGATTGCCAGAGCTGCCAGAAGCTAAGAGAGTAGCAAGGAACACATTCTTCCCCAGAGCTTCCAGAAGGAGCCAAACCTCCTGGCACCTTGATTTCAGACTTCTGGCCCCCAGAATTGTAACACAAAAAATTTCTGTTCTTTTCAGCCATCATGTTTGTGGTAATTAATTACAGCAGTTCTAGGAAACAAATACAAGGAGATCACTGTGAAATGGGATATGAACACACATATGATGCCTGTATGTCTGAGCAAATACATTTCCTATATATGATATGGTTTGCTTTTGGAAATTCCATACATGTCTAAGCTGCTTCACCCCCCTACTTAAGGGCCCCCTCTGTGCTCCCACCCCCAGCTGAGCAAATCAACCAATGCGGTCCAGCAAACACCCAGCCAGAAATAAGCAAGCTCACGCTCTTCCCTTCACTCTCCCCCAGTCTGTTACATCCCACTCCCCAGGGTGGAATCCGGTTGGATTCTGTGGTCTTGTGCAGCCTCTGCTCCGGCAACATCTCTTCCCTCCCGCCCTGCAGGCCCCTCCTCTCTGCCACATACTCCCCCAAGGGGCAGCTCTTGCAAGTTCCAAGGTCCCCCCCGACCCCGATCCTGACTTGACTGCCCTCCCAGGTAGGTTCTCCGCACAGCCTGTCTCCCAGCACACAGAATCTGTGAGCATGTAATGAGTACACACATTTTTCACATTTTCCATGCATAATCAATACACTGACTATGATGATTGCTAATTTAAAGCAGCATTAATTAAAGAAGGAGGGTCTTTTCTTGTCTATCTACAACACGTTTTCAGGTTCAAAATCATACATGTTCTCTTTAACAAAGCCGTTACTCCTCAAGGCGTTTTCTTATTTACTTCTTCATCAGAAACTTGAGAGTTATCTGAATAAAAATTAAGGTATGCTGGCCTACCCAAATGGTACATTTTTTGATACCTGGTTAAGACAAGTGTCAATATCTTCTCTCACCATAATTTATTTGCTAATTGTGCTGAGGTAGGTAATATTCCTACTCTTTTGACTCAGCCACATCCCCCAAAGAATATTAGATTTCTGGAATGCAGTGAAGGCAAACCAAATGAAGAGATTCCACATTCTTGGGGCACTGCAGGAGCTTTTTATTATTAGGAATGTGTCTATGCAAAAATAACGTGCATGCCAAGAAGCAACATTAGCAGTTCTCTCCATGATGGGCGAAGAGGCACTGCTGAGAACTCTAGGGTTTATTTTTGCAATTTTGACGCAATTCAGGAATTTTCCAGGTCAGAGGGCCTGAAGCAGATGGTGGGCTTCCTCTGATTCACCACAGTAACGTCCTTCCTGGCCAGGCCCTGAGCCCCGGCAGGTCCTTGTTATCTCGCCTCCCACGACTGCCAAAGCCTCACGCCCTGCCCACAGCCTCTCCCGCCACCCACCTGGAGGTGCAGAGCGGTCTTTCTCATAGTTGCTCATGTCACTCCCCTGTTTAAAACTTTCCACTCACCCTTACCTTGGGGATAAAATCTGAACCCCTGGACCCAGTCATCCTGAGTCATTTGTGCCTCACGCACTCTCTGGCAGCAAGATGCACCTGAGCTCAAACCACATCAAAGTAATTTGAATTTCCAGCTCGTTTCTCTCATAGCCAATTTACAACATTTCATAAATGAAGGGGTTTTCTTGTTGTTCGTTATGCATATAGCCCTCTACTTCATTTACTTTTGAACACTTCCGTCACCTTCCCTTCAAGCTTTGTTATAATTTAACCTATTTGCTCACTTTAATTTGTTTTATTTTTATTGTTTTTAAAATCCCGAAAAGACTAAACAATGATATCCTCCTCAAAAGTATGCAAAAACACTTTTAAAAAAAAGTGTGCTAATGGTATTCTGGAGTAATGTCTTTGTTCATGCGAGATCCCTGATGGAATATGGGACTGAGGTTGTCACCGTATCTGCAATTTATTCTCAAACGATCAGCTAAAAGGAAAAAACGGGAGCATGAGAGAGTGAAATAATGTGGAAATTTTTCGAAATAAAACGTTGAGGACAGCGGGGAAAGCGCCTTGAATTTTAAGTAAACTTGTCATTGCACAAATTGATCCAGAATGAGCTAGCTTTGGGAGCAGCACCCCAGCACACCAGCTCTCCCGTGTCTGTAGCAGCTCCCTCTGCCAGAATCCGGCACTCGGTCTCAGAAGCCCCGGTTCAAATACCTTCTTGATCTTTCCCTGGCTCCCCGCAGGTTGATCTGATCTCTCTCTCCTTTACAATAACACTCTATTGCCAACACTCTTCATTCCTGCAATTATAATGTTGCATCTTGGGTTGCAGTCAGCTTCCCGTGAGCAATTTGAGAGCGCCTAGTGCCCAGGATAGGGCCAGGCACACAAAAGGGGTTCAAATATGTTGTCCTAGAGGGAATCAGTGAAGAAATGAGGAAACGAGTGAAAATATACTGTCTCTTTTGTACAGAACTATATTCTTTTACCCACTAGGACACTTGAAAAAAATAAGATAGTATGAACTGAAACTGGGCCCACAAGAGCTCACACTTAGCCGGAGAATTCAGGAATCTGCAAGCAAGAGAAATGGGCTGTAGCAACTGAGTTTGTCCAGAGGACCATCCCGGCAAAAAGAGAGCAGAGGAATGAGCTCTTTTGGGTGCAGGGTGTACTGACGCTGCTAGCTGGGGGCACCATTCATGGGGCTGTTCTCTGTCACACGTGTCCGGATGCGCTGGCCTCCGCCTAAGCCACCCCAGGCAGTTCGTTCAGCACCCCTCGATGAGACAGCGTGTCATCTTTTCTTCTTTGTGGATCCACTAGATTTGCAGGGTGCTCAAGCCAAGTTCCATCCACATGTTACTGCAGACCCATGACAAAGAACAGGGTGTTCATGCCCAAGAATGTTTGCCGCCCTGAAACGCTAGAAGGTGCTGGGATGCAACGAAGCACCGAGGGAGGAGATTTTATAACCATCTTGCCTCAGACATCTGCTCACCTACTTTGTTTCACTCCATCTTTACCCCTATCACACCTACCGTGCCCTGTAATCACATCTTTTCTCGGTTGTTGAACCTCAACACATCATAATTCAAAACATTTTTCGATCTTAAATTGGCCTTTAAAAAGCATTTCTAAATTCCATAATATCTTTCTTATTGTATAACTTATTGATGTGTATATCAACTTCCATTTCTACAGAACTGTTATCTGCCTCCAATTCAAACTATTTCTTTTAAATGCAAGGTTTTGGGAACTGGATCATAATATCCAGATTCCGACTAAACTCTTCTCATTGACACCTTCTGACCAGTACCTTTAGGGACGGCACAGAGAAATGGAAACCACACAGCCCTTGCAGAAAAAACAGAGAGCATGTGACCTTTACGAGGACCCATCATCACTCTAAACTTCAGATTCCTCAACTCTAAATACCAGCAATTACACCAACCTCAAAATACTGTCCTAAGTAGTAAGTAAGTAATGTAATAAATGCAGAATACCCAGCCCAATGCATGTAGCAGTAGATGCTCAAAAGATGTCTGTGTTAGTCAGGGCTCTCCAGAGAAACAGGGATAGAGAGAGAAATAGGATATAGAGAGAGAAAAAGAAAGAGATTTATTATAAGGTATCAGTTCACATGATTATAGAGGCTGAGAAGTCCCATAATCTGCCATCTGCAACCTGGAGACTCAGGAAAGCTGATGGTGTAGTTCAAAGGCTTGAGAGCTATAGCACCAATGGTGCAGATGCCAGTCGGGGTTAAAGGGCTGAGAACAAGGAGCCCTGAGGGCAGAAGGAAATCAATGTCCCAGCATAATGAGTAAGTCAGAGACAGAAGTTAACCTTCCTCCCTCCTTTTGTTCTATTTAGGCCCTCAAGGGATTGGATCATGCCCACTGACATTTGGGAGGGCCATTTACTTTACTTCAAATGTTAATCTCGTCCAGAAACACCCTCACCGATATACCAGAATAATGTTTAACCAGCTATCTGGGCATCCCCTGGTCCAGTCAAGTTGACACATAGCATTAACCATCACAATATCAGTTTCCTTTCCCATTCTATCAATAGTAAGAACTGGTATATGCTGAGCACTTGCTATGTGCTTTATATGTAGTAACTCCTCAATCTTCACAGCAACCCCATGAAATAGGTTTTAATTTACGGAGGAAACTTGCGGGGGGGGGGGAGTGGAGTTGAAAGTGGCAAAGCCAATTGCTGAAAAAGTACATGCTAGAGAAGTAGCTGAGGTTGCCCTACTGCATCAGAAGGACTTTGAGCAATTACATGGAAACTCATTTTCAAAAAGTTCAAAAGAGGTACAAAAATAGTAAAAGAAGTCAAGAAAATAGCAACAGATGAGAAGTCTAAGCCCTGGGCTCCTGTCCTGGCTCCACCAATTACCAGTTTTGTGACTGTTGTGGGATGCCCTCCATAGGCCACAACAGCATACGAGACTGTGTTTTTCCTCCTCCTTGGAACGGATGGGCCTGCTAGATGGTGACTGTTGATCTTGAAAGCGGGGAATGCCAAGGTCCCTGTTTCTCTTCCTGAAAGATAGGCTACACATCTGCAGTGAGAGAGGGAAATAAATAACACCTGCAAATTTCCTGCCTAAAAAGTCCCTTTGTTTAGAAATCCAGCTTGCTTACATATAGCCTCAGAAAGGCAAATTTTAAATTCCAATTAGTTGTCACCATGGGCTCACAATTTATGATCCTGGGGAAATTTTTGAAAGGCAGCCGTACATCCCCTCCCCATGTAGGAATAATCACCCCTCCTTTCAAGGTCCTGACTGTAGGCTGTAGGCCAGATCCCTGCCCAGCCTTACCCCACAGAGCAACACTGGTGCTCAGGACCACTTGGGAGGATGATATCCTACCCCAGGCAGGAGGTAATAACTGGATATTGCCTAGCATTGTATGCATAAACCCTTTGACCTTCCTCTGTCCCATGGCAATGAAAAGAATTAAGACCTAATGCAGAGAAGAACGATTTGCACTAGGTTTGGCAGGCCCTGGAACACTGACTTTAACTGAGTTGAATTATTTAGGTTCACCAAAACTTGAATACCTCATCCAAAACCATGACAATAATAACATCTACCCTACTCTTTCAAGGGCTGTTGTGAAGATTAAATTTTGGTCAGCTCAGTATCGTGGTTAAGAGGTCAGATTTGAGAGCTACACTGGCTGGGTTCAAATCCCATCTCTGGTACTGACTATCTGCATGACCTTGGGCAAGCTATTCATTCATTCCCTTAATTTGTATATTCCTCAGATTCCTTATTTGTAAAACAAGGAAAAGTCAAGATCCTGCCTCATAAGGTTGTTGAGGGGATTAAATTGGCTAATATATGCAAAGCATTTAATAGTGTTTGCCATATAGTTAATGCTTAAATAAGTAGAAGTTATCATTATGTGAAACCACTTTAAAAGCCAAAACTGTCACCCAGAGATACTGGTGCTCTGTGTAAAGAACCTTATCCACAAGCTTTCTGTAAATTTTCAAACAATGAGGGCTTAGATGTTTACTTTTAGAGTACTTAAAATATCCCCTGCCTAATCACCAAGTCAGAACTGTAGTATCAACAGTTCCTAAATCTTAAAGGACTGTTGAAGTCCTGTAGGCCCCCACCCTGCTTTCAGCCAACCCAAAAGATCAGCATTAACTCAGCTAGAGAGGAAAGCCATTTCCTGAGGATGGTGATGACAACTGGAACCACATGCTATAATTGAATAGCATTTTCCAGCATATGAAGCACTTTATGAGCATTAACCCTTCAACTATCACAAACAATTCACAGAACTTTTTTTTTTTTTTTTTTTACTGCCTCCTCTTGGAGGCAGACATACAAAAGTCTAGGTCATAAGAAGCCACATGTACATGACAAAAATTCTCGCGATTTCTGAAAAATCACTGTGTCATTCACCCCCAAACCCTCACTGAACAAGTTCCCAGGACTCAATGTCTAATCAATCTATAAATTGTGACCTATCTCAACAAGTCAATGACTTCAACTTCAAAACACACAAATAGACACAAGCCATATGCACACGATCTTATTGTCTAATGTAATATGAGCAGATATTGGTTGGGACTATTTCCAGGCACCTAGTGGACTTCATGTGATCATCACATCTGTAGGTCACTTCAATTTTAGCACCTAGCACATTACCTAGCATTAGCCAACTCATACTAGGTGCTCCATAAACATTTGTTAGAGTTGGGGTTACCTAAGCACCTTCACATACATTATATGGCTTTTAAACCTCAAACAACCCTTCACAATAGGCATTTTTACTCATACTCACTCATTTCACAGTTAGTGAAACTGATGTTTTTATTGATTCAAGGATTTGCCCAAAATTATAACAAGGTTAATAAACGTCACAAATGGAACCTGTATCTCCACCTTTCCATTCAAGGCTAGTGTGTGTAGTGCTGTTACATGAGTATAAAAACTTGGAAGTAACATGAAACTGGGATTTATTTAGACTAGATTTTTACCCTCCCAATGTTATAGACATTGCCGTGGTATGCAGCTCTAGCAAAAGTAAATTTTTATACTTTGATCAAAATTTGGCAGTATACCTAAGAAGGATGACAATATGCTAGCAGCAGACCAACTGAGAACCTGTGTCTCAGTAGGGAGATTTGTCAAGAAAGAGAGAAGGCAAATGGGGTTCTAGGAGGAATACACGCCGTAGGATTTAGGTTTGCAAGGCCTCCTCCTCCCCACCTTCCCAAAATCCTCCACCTGTGGCTCCACCACACTCCAATCTGCCTTCCCTGGCACCACCCTACTGAGGTTGTTCTCTCTCATACAAAAGATTTTTCCCTTCGTTTATGAAGTGTTAGTACAACAGAGCATAACCACTTTCCCTTTGTTTTGTTATTTTAATTAAATCACTAATTCATATTCATTATAAAATGGCTGATAAATATAGATAAGAAAAATAATACTTATTGAGTTAAAATCATACCAAGAGATAACTGCTGTTAACATTTGGTGTATATCCTTTCAGACTTTTCCTAGAACATCAACACATTCATACATACATATTTTTGTAAAACAATACCGTAACAATTATTGTAAAACCTGGCTGTTGTGTTTTTTTCACACGAGATATCATGCACAACTTTACATGTTAATACAGAAAAGCACATAAACATCATCATGACTTCAGCATAAACTATTTAAGAAATTCTCTATTGCTGAATACATAATATAAGTTGTTTCCAAATTTCTGACAATATTGGCAGCACTTTATGAGCATTCCTGGACATACATCTTTGGGTACCTGCTTCATTATTTCTTTAGGATAAATGCTAACAAGTATCTGATTATTTCATTCATTGTAGAGAGTCCTTTAACAGGTCCCCCTTGATTTTTAGGATAAATTCCTAACAAATTAGCTTGGCCCACTCTTAGTCTTACCGTCCTCCCTCCCTTACTTCCCCGTGTATACCGTTGGTGCCTTCTGCTGTGCTTGCCCTTCTGTGCCTTTTCCCCACTTCACTAATCCTTCATTTTCCTTCCCCAGCTTTAAAATTCAGCTTAAATATCACTTCTTCTAGAAGTCTTCCATCATCTTGATCCTTCACCAATACAACTCAAATAGATTACTACCATTACTACTACTAATAATAATAAACACATATATTTAGCACTTCTTTTATGCCAGGAAATGTTCAAAGCATGTTACATAGATATGTCATTTTATCCTTTCAACAAATCTATGAAGTAGCTACTGATACCCCAATTTTACTGATAAACTGTGATTTAGATGCTTTGAAGATTATTAGGATTTATGAAATCTGTGAGAACTTTTACAAAATTTTAAACTAAATAAATATATGTGCATGTGTGCAGCTCTAATTGAAAGTATAACTTTAGCTATCTGTTTTGATGAATAAATTCTTTTTCAGAAACACTTGAAACTGATGTCGCTGGCTAGAGGAAAGAACTATAAGATGCATCTAAAGAGAACTATGCAATTTAAGGTGAAGCCATTTGAATAAAAATTTAGAAATGAGGGTGAGTTATGAGTATTCTAGATTAAAACTCAGTCCCAGAATCTGGTAAACACTTTAATTGCCTTTATGCTTCAATAAGAATTGGAGAAAATCCAACCTATAGACATCATTTTACTTTAAGTATCACACCATGTTGTCAGGTAGTTAGCATCCTATAATAAAAATCAAAGTTATTACTTTATTTTACCCAGTTAGTCAAAAGGGAAATTGGAATTCCTGTCTATAGGAAAACAAAACCAAAAACAACACCACATTATAGCTGTTAAGCATTTATATAAACACATTACATTTTTAAAGCATTCAACAAGTAATTAGTTGAACGTAGAATTAGATCTGTTTTTATTGTCAGAATGAGGAAGTAAACCTAATACTGAATAAGTTATTCAACTATTAAACCTTGACCAAAAAAATTTATTGTTAATTGTTTAAACTGCAGTAAAATTAAAACAACTTTTTTTTCCCCCTGTCCAATCAGCTAACACGGCCTGCATGACTTTCACTAATTCAGTTTCTAACAAAGGTGTAAAATAATAAACACTCAACAAAGAAGGGGCCATGCCTTGTCCAACAGGAGTGCAGAGCCTGCTGAATTGTGGGGCTCTGTGCCAGGTGGTGTGAGCAGACAGGCATAATCAACTTCCCTAGAGCATCAATTTTTCTAACTGTGGGAAAATAAGCATTGTATTTATTCTAAAACAAGCATACTTATGCTATGAACTAAAATAAAATTACATAAATTTTTGAAATAAGAAGCTGTCATCTACTTAAATACCTTCCTTTCCTCTCTATAATTTTATGCCTTTTGAATTTTGTACCATTTTAACGTATGACCACTTAGAAAAATAAGCTTTTTAGAAGTTATAAGATGGGAGAAATGATTTGGAGAAAATAAACTATTTTTTGCACACCTGAAGTTGTGGAGAATTCATATCTGCTATATATGTATACAGCTGCAAAGATTTTCCTTGTCCAAAATATGTATATTAATTTCTTTCTCTCTCTCAACACTTGTACTACTTCCAAAAGTTTTCCACAAAAGAAATCCTAATAGCCAAAGTAAGTGAAAATTTGTCTATCCTTTTTCCACTCCAAAGTCACGGCCTACCACTCAAGAAACTAAATTTATTTTTTTACTAAATTTTTAAAAATCATATTTTTCTTTATTTTTACTAATTTATTTTTAAATTAAACTTTAATTTAATTTATTCAACTTTTCCTTGATCATTTTAATTTGTTTGAATAGGTAATGATTCAAAATTTAAGAAGAAAAGAATACACATAAAAATTTCCCCTTCCACCTCTGTCTCCAGCCATCCAGTTTCGCTTCCTAAAAGCAACAACCAGTGTTACCAGACTCCAGTGTATCCCTCCAGAGGGTTCCTCAAACCTGACTCTGCACCCATTGCACCGGGCTACAGAGAATTTAATCTTAGTCATGGTAAAGGATAAAGTTTTAAAAGGTATAATCATGACTTTCATACAAATATAAAATGAACCTACATCAAAAATTTTATTTAACTCATTAAATAAGGATGGAACCAGTAAGGTGTCAGAACTGATTTAAAGGAGAGTTGAAAGAACCACACCTAGTTATGCAGGTAAGGAATGCCTAAGCGAATTTGCAAATAAATGCAAAATAAACCTGCCCACAGTACAATAAACGATCCCACTTCACATAACTAATTTGCATTTCTGTAGACAGTAATCCTTTTCACTAGCATCAGTTTTCTACAACTTATAGAATTATAAAATAGCTCAAAGATAATGAAAGGCAGGGATAAGCAGGAAAAATGTGTTTAGACAGAATGCTCCATTGTCTTTACTTTGCCCAGTCTGGTCTTTCTCAATTGTTGCTGAAGGTCACTTGGATAGAATCTTTAAGCTCTCTGCTACACCCTACCCACCCCCGACATATGTGAAGGCGAGATCTATCTCACAACAAAAATTCAGGAAGACTCTCCAGTCTCTGGGGATGTTCGATGTCCTTGCCATGGCTCTATGAAGGGAGGGGCCCTTTCTTGCTTTCCTGATGCTTTACTTTAGGTTCCCCGGAAGCAAACCTGTGATAAGGACTGGAGAGCAGGGAGTTTATTTAGGAGGTGGAGGCACCGCTGGTAGGGCAGGGGGAAAGTGAGACAGAGATGGAAAGACCGCAATGAAAGGATTACTCTCACAGAGAAATTATGAAAACATTGCAAAGCACCCTCTTTAAAGTTATCCCAATTAAAGTGTGAGGGACCTGGGGTATTTATACTCCAGGTCCCTGGAGTCATTGGTAGAGGGTTGCTCCCAAGGGCAATAATTCTCTGGTACTTTTGGCCAGTTCTGAGGGAGAGCAGAGCAGCACTGCAAAGCTTTGGAGAGATACCTATGGCAAAGACATGCACCCACTGGCAGCTGGAAATGCACAGAAACACAAGGAAGGGGTGGGGTCTGGAGATGTAGGCAGAGCCCCAAGAGCATCTGCTTCACACCAGGTTTAAATGTGAAACTCTTGGCTGGGACTGGAAGCTCTGAAGCCTGAAGCCCGATCTTTTCGCCCTGCACAGGTTCTCCCCTCTGGGGTCCTGCCACCTCCTGTCCTAGGCACGGTAAGGCAGAAGACATGGATCCCACTACTGACAAAACCACCAGCCCCTGTCCCTTTCTACTCTTGGATCTGTTTTCCCCCACACACACAGAGCTTTGAACACCCCCTGCTCCCAAGGGTGCGCACTTCTATCTCCAGTTCCTTGTCCTGAGGCGCTCAGACCACCGACGACAAAAGCCAAAATAACAGGCTGCCGTCCATCTACTTTGAAGCACATGTCACAGAAGCTGAAGTCTTATTTATCTTCTTGAAACAGGGAAAACAAGGAGAATAAAACACAAGTCATGTTTCAAACTTTATCCTGCCACATAGGCACTTTGCTCCCAGCTGGTACAGAGAAGAAATAGTAAATAGTAATAGTAATAGTAAATAGTAAATAGTAAATAGTAAATAGTAATGCAGCATCCTCTTTCAAGCTCCTGTGATCTGATGGTTTCTGAAAAAAGTCACTCTCCCAACTTGTTTCTGGGATGCCTCGAAAAACAGCAGAATGAAAACCCAGCTAAGCTGAGGACTTCTCCCGTCACAGCACAGACACAACAGTAAACGCCCACTCCCCAACATTCGGAGGGGAGGGTATTTTCTAGATTGTTCCATCCTTATGGAAACGCGTCTTCCCAAGTCAGAGCTGTAGGGTATATTTCTCCTTAACCCTAGACTAGGAAGTGGTAGTTTAAAACCCTGCTTTCTTCTCTACATACTTCATCTTCTCATTATTTTAAAGTTATTTGATCTTCTATAGTCTTTGAGCAGAAATGAAAGTAACTACCATTTTTTGAGAGCTTAGTAAACATCAGCAGCTTCACACACATAATCTCTCTTAAAATCTCTCTTAAAAGTCTCCACAACTCTGAAGTGTAAGAAGCATTTTAAAATGGGGATTGTGGTCCAGAGAGGTTAAGAAATGTCCTTAGGGTCACAGAGCTACAGTTGGAGCTAAGGTTCAAACTTACTCCGTCTGACATTTCCCACTATGCCACAGTAGGTATTTTCTTCATTAAATCTTAACTGGCTTTTATATCTTCCAAGGCTAAAAAGCTTATGAGAGGATGAAAACAATAGACTTTTCCTTATATTTTTTTTCCTAGAAAGGGATGTTTGAGCTCTTTCAATTATTATCATGATAGAGAAAATAAAGCTGAAGAGGATTCATTACATCAATTAGTGGACATCAAAGTTAATTTTTCAAGCTCCAGGAAGGGAAGTTCTACCAAACAATTCACATTTTAACTTAACAATCTTGGTAAGAACAGGATCTTCACAGGTTTCCATTAGGCTGCATGATGTTTCCTCCTAAAACAATACTTTACTTTTTCCTCTTAGGCTCATGGGAGAGAGTGACTGGAGTTAAGACAGGAGCTTTGCTGACAGACAGGCCTAACTTGTCATCCCAGTTCTGCTGTTGCCTAGCTGTGTGATCCTGAGCAAGCCATTCATTGATTCAAGACAAGCTTACTGAGCACCTACTAAGTACCAGGCTCTATGCTACAACCTGTGGATAGAACTGTACTCAAACCCTGTCCTCAGGGCAGTGTATATAAGGAGGCAGACAAGAATCAAGCAAACCTAACTGCAATTTAGGTTAAATGCTATAAGCATGTGGCAAGCAGGCTCTAAGATGTCCCCAAGTCACCCTTCCCTCCTGGTATTGACATCCTTGTGTAATCCCCTCCTCTTAAGTGTGAGCTGAGCCTAGCCACTTGCTTCTAACCAACAGAATATGGCAAAGGTGGTGTGATATTATTTCCATGATTAGGCTTCATAAGATTGTGACTTGTATCTTGCTGGGAGGATTTCTCCTTTGCTGTACTTGACAAAGTAAGCTGCTCTGTTGGAAAGGCCCATGTGGCAAGAAACTGAGGGCAGCCTCCAGCCAATATCCAGAAAGGAAATGAGATTTTCAGTCCAACAACCCACAATTGACTAAAGCCCACCAATACCCACGTGAGCTTGGAAGCAAATGCTTCCCCGGTCAAGCCTTCAGATGCAACCTCAGCCCTTGCTGACACCTCAATTGTAGCCTTGTGAGAAACTGAGAAGTAGAAGACCCAGAAAAGCCACGCTTAAATTCCTGACCCACAGAAACCACGAGATAATAAATGTGTGTTGCTTTAAGCAAGTCTGTGGCAATTAGCTACACAGCAATAGATAACTAATGTGAAGCACAAGACAGGCTGCCGAGAGAGAGCCCAGAGGGAGACCACTTGAGACCAAGTGGTGAGAATAGGCTTCTCTGAGGAATCACATTTAATCAGGGACCTGAGAGATGAGAAGGCACCAGCCAGGAATGTGGGGGGAAGAGGATTCCAAGTCTTTGAACCTTAGCTGAGCCTCATTTACCTCAGATGGAAAAGGAGAATTTTCTCTAGGTAGTGCCTCTCTCTTGCTGTTGTCTTGAGGATTAAGTGAGAAAATATGTGAGATGTGCTTTCATGACACACAGTGCAAATAATAAGCCTGGTTACAATGATGGATGGTGAGGATGTTATCACCACCAGTATTTTATGAATAAAGTACTAGTACCAAATGACATCCAGTGGTAAAAAGGAGTAGCTGCTCTAACAATGGGCATTTCCTGTCTGTAGATTCTATTCCTTTTAATCCTCCCTGCTCTGGCTGGTCCATGCCTTTCTCTGGCTGGGCCTTCCTTGGCCTCTTTGTGCAGGCAGGGAGAAGAGGTTGGGTAATCCCTCTCACTAATCATTTTGCAAATACGTTTACTTCTCTGTTGCAAACTACTGTGGCATTACTGACTGGCTCTCTTATCAGACAATAGCAAACAATTCTGTACTTAGCTCTGGCAGCCCTGCTTTCTGATTCAGCTCACTCAGTTCTACCTAATTAAAATGCAGCTGCTAAAGGCAGAGATTGGGACATATTCCTCTTTATATTCCCAATACCACACACAGTACTAGAATGGTTATCCCACCACCTCTCCTGCCCCTACATACATGCATGCACACATACATACATGTACACATGCACACACACAGTCTGATGGACCATTCCTAAACACCCTCCAAATCTCAGCTCAGAAGTCACAGTCCCCTGAGGAAGTATCTTTCCCATCTCTAGGTGATGGAATTAATAATCTCTTTTCTCTGCACCTTGAACCTGCTTCTATCATTGCACTAATCAGACTGCATTTTAATCTATTCACTGGTGTTGTCACCTCAACCAGTTGTTACTTGAGTTCATTGAGCATATGTTGAAATTATACTATGTGAAGCTGGGGACACAGCAATGAATTGGACATAGCCCCTGCCCTGGAGAAGAGGCAGGATGTAAACGAGCACTTTGAACATAATGTGGTAAATTATCCAGTCAATATGTATCCCAGGGGCACTCAGCCTGAGAGGGCAGCAACAGAGCCCTTAGGCCCTTGGCGAATCTGGAAAGGCTTCCTGGAGGAAGCAGCAGGGAGCCTGAGCCCTGAAGGATGGGAAAGAGTTAGATGGTGTTATGGACTGAATTGTGTCCCCCACAAAACTCATATGTTGAAGCCCTAAACCACAATATGATGGTATTTGGAAATGGGGCCTTTGGGAAGTAATTAGGGTTAGATGGGGACCCTCATGATGGAATTAGTGACATTATAAAAAGAGCTTGCTCTGTCTCTCTGTCCTCCTTCCATGTGAGACCACAACAAAAAGGTGGCTATCTGCAAGCCAGGAAGAGGGTCCTCACCAGAACCTAACCATGCTAGCACCCTGATCTTGGACTTTCAGCCTCCAGAAATGTGAGAAATAAATATCTGTTGTCTAAGCCACCCAGTGAATGGTAACTTGTTATGGCAGCCGGAGCAGACTGAGACAGACGGGTGAAGAAAGGTGGACCTGGCATTTTGGGCAGAGGCAGCAGCTTAAGGAAAGTCACAGAAGCAGGAATCAGCAGAGAGTGTGAGGGATCTATCAGAACTGCACGTGACAGGTGTGCACAGTTGGGACACACAAGAAGGTGTGGCCCAGGTGACGAAGGTAGTAAATGCTCAGCTCACAAGAACACCCTCTCTCTGAGAAGCAGCCTTAACCCACAGGATCATGCTCCCAGCAGCCGTGATGCTACCACATAACCCTCCTGGGCATAGTTTGTCTCACCATGGTGCCCATGTGACCCACGCTGGACAATCAGATTCTCTCTGGTGAATTTGGAATTGAAAGGAGAACATACCAATAAGTCTAGGAGGCTACTCTCTGAAATAGACATGAAAATGTAAAAGCTATGTTGTGGCCATGCACAGAGAGAAGCAGAAAAATCTGCTGTCAGGATGAGAAGAACAAAGCAAATGAGTCCAGCAAAGAAGCAACCAGAAAGAGGACAGGGATATCTGTAATTCGTGGGAATTCCTTTCCAGTTCTTGCATCCAGTTGCTTGAAACACCCCAGAATCCTTCTGATAAATCCTCTTTTTTCCTTATTTGCTTAAATTGATTTGACTTGGTTTCTGTCACTTGCTGCCAATGCTGCTGTGTCCCCAGGTTGTGTCCAAGGCCCCCTTCTCTGTTCATCTTCTCTTTGCCAAATGATTGTCACCTAGCCCGTCATTAAAAATACCATATAGGTTCTCTAAGCCCCAAATTTGTCTTTTTCCCTCATATATCCAACATCCTACTTCACATCTTTATTTGAGTTGGCTGAACACATCTCAAAAGTGCCATGTCCACCAGAATTGTGTGATTCCACCTCCCTTCCCAAATGTTCTTCTCCCCCTGTGTCCCACATCCCAATCAATGACGCCGGTGTCTGCCCATTCCCCGTGCCAACAACCTAGAGTTACCCTTGATTGCTTTTTGTTTCCCTCAGTTCTCTCATCCAGTCCATCAACACATCCTAACACCTCTGTTTATAAAATATTAATAAATATTGATATATGTTAAATCTATCCATGCCTGCCCACCTCCACCACCCAAATCCAAGCCACCCAAATCCATTACCTGTCCCACCTGTGTCATCTCCCAACAGCTCTCCTCACTGCCATTCTTCCTGACCCCCTCCCCGGGCCCCCGCCCCACCTAGCGCATGCACACAGTGATTATCGTCAGAGCTGCCAGAGATTCTCTTAGAACGTAAGTCATGCCAGTCACGAACCCACTGAAAACCTTACAGTGGCTTCCCATTGCATGTAGGAAAAAATGACCTTAGTCCGCAAGTCCTCACATGATCTAGCCCCTGCCTACCTGTCTGACTTTTCTCATATTACTTCTTTTCCTTGTTTAACAAGTTTTGGAAACTGGTTTCTATTGCTTTCTTTTTTTCCCTTGAACATATTTAGATATTTCCCTCCTTAGACCCTTTACACCTGATGTTCTCATTGTCCCTCTTTCCCCACCTTCTCGTCACTCACATGTCAGCTCAAATGTCACCTCTCAGAGAGAATGTCCTGACCACATCTGTAAAGGAGGAATCTGAGATTCACTGTCTCACGTATCGCTCTAGTTCTTTCAAGTATTTATCGCAATCTGAAAAGATCTTGTGTTGTTTACCTGCTTACTACCTGAATTCTCCCTCTAGAAAAGTAAGCACCAACCACAGAGGCAGGTCCCTCATTCGTCTTGTTCACTCTATAGCCCCAGTCAAACCCAATATCTGGCATATAGTAAATGCTCAATAAAATCTGTTGAGTAAATGGATGTCACCAAGGACAACACTGAAGAGATTTAAACAGGAGAGTGACATGAAACATCTTGAGTGTTTCATTTACATCCGTGACAACAGTGTGGAGGACTAATTTAAGTGAGGAGGCAAAGTCCATGTTTTATTCACCTTTGTACCTCCAATGTGTCTAACATAGGACATTCTGCTCTAGTATTATATAATAATGAGATTCCGAAGCAACACCATTTTATCAAAAATCACATTAAAAACACACTTATTTTGGTGTGTTTGGTTAGAAAATGGAAAGTTAGAGATATATGACAGCAAAGGTTCCTTTTCCTGTATGAATTTCATTAATAAAGATGGAATTTTAGTTGTGCATCCATTCTATTAGGTATTTTTGTATTATTAAAAATAATAAATTAATATATAATACACGAACAAAAACAAATCTAACCATCACCAGAACTCACCAAATATTTTTTAATAAATTCTGAGGATAATCCTTGAATTACAGTGTTTGAGTCTGAAGGGGATCTACTTCAGCCATCTCAAAGAACAGACATGGAAATGGGTCTAGAGAAATTGAGTATTCAAGATCAGAACCCAAGCACCAACCCGGGCTTCTGACCTGCCCGCCTGGGCTCTGTCCCTCCTGTCTCCTGGGGGTGGGAAGATGCTGAGGGAGAAGTTGGAAAGATGGAGACCCAAAGCAACTCACCTCAAAACTGATGAAAGGCCATTGATCTATTTAAATCTAAAAATCCAGGCTCTGACTTTTACAATCAGTTTATTAGAAGAAGATTTTTCTTAATCCCAATAAAAGAGGATATTTCCCAAACAGAAAAGGAAAGCTGAGTCTTGCTTTACGTTGGCAGAGCCCAATTTGAGTTCTTTTATAGTCCACAACCAGATGTGCATTTAGAGAAACCATCTGTTCCAATCGCATGCAAAACAAACCACATAAAAGAGAACTCTCACCCCAAACCCATTTCTGAATGGGAAAGGAAATAATCGGGTGAAACATAAAACAGAAGTTGAAGAGATAGATAGGTAATTAGATGGATCACACGACAGAAATTGCAATAGTTGTAGGTGTCTGATGGAGATTGGCAGATGGAGCAGGTGTTACAACTGTGGTTCCGTGTGTTTCAATCAGAAGATGCTTAGTCACTGAGGCTTTGGGGAGAGTCTGGCACTCGGATGCTTTGCCCACGGTCACATTCGCTCCGTAGACACCTACTTCAGTACCATTACTTTTTGCCTTTCCAAATTCACGTTTTAGCTTTCTCTTCCTTCCTATTACTGCTTAAACGTTCCTAGCCTTTATTTAAGTAAAAATTCACCTTGTTTTCAGCTACATTCGTTCAGGCAAATAAACACCAGAAATGCTGCATTTGGTATTTCTCCGAAAACTGCTTCCAGAAATTTTTCACCAAACCAGCACCCTGGTTACAGCTTTAAAATGGATTCTGCTATTTCAATTTTGTTTTTATGCTGATTGACTGGAATGCATTTCAAATCCTTCATTATCCCCCACACGGAAAGCACTCTTGATGCCTGATGAATTCAATCTAGCTACGAACCCAGATCCAAGACTGTAGGCCAAATTTGGGTTTCTGCTTAACGTCCTATTCCCACAAACATATCTTAGTGTTATCAATAGCCTTGAATCAGGAATATTAATATCAGCAGTATGATGACCAGTCTACTGGAGAATTATAAGAACTTTAGTCTACTGTTTCGACTGGGTATAAGCAACCATCCATGTATTCTTTCAGTCATTTACTGAGCACCCATTCTGTGCCAGATCCTTTGCTAAATGCTGAAGATACCAAAATGACTCATAGCTTCTTCCACAGTTCCTGCCTCCAGAACTCCATCTGGTGCAGGGGTTGGTGTAACAGACCCTACTGTGACCCCCCATAAATCCACCTTCTGGTATTCATGCTCTTGCATGAATCTCCTCTCCTTGAGTTCAAGCAGGATATGTGACTTGCTCCTAATCAATACAATATGGCAAAGGTGTAGGATGTCACTCTCTGTGATTAGGTTATATTGTATAAGACCCCTCCTTGTTGGCTTGATGAAGTCAGACACCATGTTGAGGAAGCCCACGTGGCAAAGAGCTGCCGACAACCTCCAGCTGATAGTCAGCAAAGAGTCAGGACCTTCTGCCAACAACCTAAATAAGCCTAAATGCAGATTCTTCCCTAGTCAAGCCCCCAGATGAAAACAAAGCCTGCCCAACATCTTCATTACAGCCTTTTAAGATTCTGAGCAGAGGACCCAGCTAAGCTGTCCCTGGACTCCTGACCCACAGAAACTGTGAGATGATAAATGTGTGCTGTTTACAGCTGCCAAGTGTACGGTAATTTTTGGTATGCAGCAACAGAAAAGTAGCATGGTCAGCAAACTACAGCCCAAATTTCGCCTGCTGCCTGTTTTTGTATGGACTACAAGCAAAGAGTTATTTTTACATTTTTAAGTGGCTAAAAAAATCAAAAGAATAATATTTTGTGACACACAAAAATTATATAAAATTCAAATTTTAGCATCCATAAAGTTTTATTTAAAAAGCAGCTACAGGCCTGCTGTGGTGGCTCATGCCTGTAATCCTAGCACTTTGGGAGGCCCAGGTGGGAGGATCACTTCAGCCCAGGAGTTCAAAACCAGCCTGAGCAACACAGGAAGACCCCCATCTCTACAAAAAATTAAAAAATTATTCAGGTATAGTATAGTGTGTCTGTAGTCCCAGCTATTGGGAGACTGAGGCAGGAGGATCGCTTGAGCCCGGGAATTTGAGGTTATGGTGAGCTATGATGATGCCACTGCACTCTAACCCAGGTGACAGAGCAAGACCCTGTCTCAAAAAATAAAGCAGCTACATTCATTCATTTATTGTTATCTATAGCTGCTTCTGTGCTAAATCTGTGCAATCGAGCAGGTATGACAGAGACCACATGGACCACAAATCCCAAGATATTTGCTATCTAGCCCTTTTCAGGAAAAAAATGTGCTGGCCTCTATTCTAGTGGAAGGGGCAGGCATATAAACAGATAAATTACAAACCAGCCTGGAAAAAGCTCAGAAGGGGCATGGGAGCTAGGTCCTAATGTTGAGTAGGAGTTTTCCAGATGGAAAGAGGAGGATTTCACAAGAGAGGGACGGAAAGTGGAGAAATCATGGAGATATGAAAGGTTTCAGCAATCAGAAAGTGGTAGAAACTCCCAAAAGGTTGGAGTCCTGCCCATCATTCAACAACTCCTGGGTTTCTGAAGCCCCAGTTGAGTGGCACCAGACCAGACATCAAGCTTTGGGGAAATTATTGCACAATTTAATCCACATTTCTAAACTGTTCTGGCGGTGTGCCTAGGATTCTTGGCCAAATCATATCACATGTGCTGCTCCTGTATAAATGAGTTTGATGACACTGCTGCATCCCACTTCCAAATGCCATAAAATCCACAGATGATTACTTTCCAAATTGGAAAGCACTGATATTGTACTGCTGGTTTGGGTTGTTTTTTTAGGGGGGACAGGACTTTCCTCTGGTTTGGTTACTAGAGATCATTCTTTGTTACTGAGTCACTTAAAAGATTTCATTTCACCTCATTTTCTCAAGTGGTCTGCTTCTATCTTCTCCGATCCTCAAGTCAGTTCCATTGTAGGTGCCACGGAAGTTTGCAAAAAAGACAAAAAATCAGAGTGGCACCGGAGGAAGATCAGCTAGCTGCCTCCAGAAGACTTCACAGGGTGAACTTGTCAGGGTCTAGCCTTCAGCTGCTCAAGTCTACAATCACCACCTCATTAGTGCTTTATGTCTCTATGATCATTATTGTGGTTATTAATAATATTATCATCATGATACCCTTGGAGTTTATCAGGGGTTATGGCATTGCGTGCCTCTAAACTAAATGAACCCGAACAATAATTGTATATTCTGTAACTGTATCTTACATTTTTTTTCTCTCTGTGAAATGTAATTGGGGTGTGTGAACACCTCTTCTTTCTGTTAACTGCCTTCCAGTAGAATCCACTCTGCCACTTCTAAATTACTGAGCGCTTAAAGAAAAGATAACATAGGTCTTTAAATTGTGTGTAAAACAATAATCTGTAGGCAAAGAGTGAGGGTCTAAAGCATTCTTTAATTACTTAAATTACATGAATTTAGCACACTCCATTGGTGTATTCTCCTTCGACAGCTCAGAAGCTGTTTGCCCTACTGCTTGGCTGTCAGTTGCGTTCCAGGTAGCTGAGTTTGACTTAAGTTAGAAGTTGCCACTCTGCTCTTGAAATATTCAAGATCAATAGAGTATGCATGCCAAGAAAAAACAAAACTCTAGCATGCAAATTATTCATATTCACTCTGTACATATATATTTGCAGATCAACTTATCTACATTACATATTGTAAGAATTTCTAATCAGCATTCTGTAACTTAGACCTAAGTTTGAGGAATTCAGCAAATGGATGACACCAATCAATGATTCCATCCTACTGGAGCTCTATGACATTTCCAGAAGCTCTGCAGTTACAAGCAGAAGAAACTCACAGGCCAGAAATCATGGCTGTCCAGGTGCCAGAGTGTCCTCAGTTGGTAAACTTTCCCCATCCATCTCCCTCTTCCCCTAAGCCCAGCACAGCTGAATTGCCCTGGTTTAGGAGACAGGGACTAACAAGATCTTACTAATTAGTTGAAAAATACATGAAGTAAGAAAGAAAAAGGGACTGGAAATTCTGTACAAGTAAATATAGAAATAGTGACCAACTGCCCTGGCTTGCTCAGGACTGCGGTGGGGTTTTTCCCAAAACACAGGACTTTAGTGCAGGAAAGATCCAGGCAAATTGGTATAAGTTGGCAACCCTATATATTATATTAATTGTGGCTATCATTTTTTTAAAATCCATAGCTCTGTTGAAAAGGAAAAGGAAGATAATTTTCTAGAAAAAGCAAAAAGAGAAAGGCACATTAAGAGGCTCCGTGGTGGCTCCAATGATTCACAAAGTTTATCAATGATTATCAGTTACTGTTGCCTATTTCTTCTGTATTTTCCAAGCCTTCTTCTCCCCTGAATTTTCTTCCACAGCCTACATCTTTCCCATACTAAAACACAAATCTCCCTTGCCATTGGTGTCTGTAATTTAAAATACTTCAGGATAAAAAGTGTGATATATGCATGTGTTCAGCTAAGTTGCACTCTAGAGCCATGCTAACAGGAAGCCCGCACTCCTGAGGAGGCTCCTACAATCACTTCTGTTATCCCTATCTCAATATCTTAGTCCATTTGTGCTGCCGTAACAAAATACCTTAGACTAGGTAATTTATGAACAGTAGAAAATTATTTCTTACAGTTCTGGAGGCTGGGAACTTTAAGGTCAAGACACCAGCAGATAAGGTTTGTGGTAAGGGCTGCCCTCTGCTTCCAAGATGGTGCCTTGTTGTTGCGTCCTCAGGTAGACGGGAAAAAAGGGACTAGGTAGCTCCCTTCAGTCTCTCTTTTAAGGACAACAATCCCATTCATGAGGGTGGAGCCATCATGATCTAATCACCTTCTAAAGACTCCACCTCTTAATACCATCACCTTGAGGTGTAAGTGCCAACATATGAATTTTAAAGGAACATATACATTAAAACCATAGTGCTCAGTTAACACCAAAAGCTTTGATAATTAACATAATGAGGGTCAGAAATGAGCTGCATTTGGTAAAATTAGTGGTTTGTTAATGAGCATTATGAATATTAGAAATAGACTCTCATTGGTGAAATTCATAGTATTCAAGAAGGTATGTCAGTTGGCTAACGTTCTTCTGCTATATTAGTTTCCTGGAGCTGCCATAACAAAGCCACAAACTGGTACTTTGGGTGGCTTAAAACAACAGAAACTTATTCTCTCACAGTTCTGGAAGCTAGAAGTCTGGAATCCAGGTGTCAGCAGAGCCATGCTCCCTCTGAAGGCTCTAGATGATAATACTTCCTTACTTCTTCCTAGCGTATGGTGGTTCCTGGCAATCCTTGGCGCTCTTTGGCATGTAGCTGCATTATTCCAATCTCTGCCTCTGTCTTCTCTCTCGTTTCTCACTGTGCTCATGTGGCCTTGTAAGGACACCAGTCATTGTGTTTATGGCTCAACCTAACCAAGTATGACCCCATCTTACCTAATTACATCTGCAAAGACCCTATTTCCAAATAAGGTCACATCCTGAGGTTCTGAGTAGATATGAATTTGGGGGGTGGAAGGATGCTATTCAGTACACTGGCCATGCCTGAGGGTATAAGACCCTAAAAAAAAAAGAAAGAAAACCCTAATTTTAGAAATGGTGCATGAGATCTGATTCCTAACAGTGTCCAGCCATTGGGTCAGAGGATTTCTGGCCTGATAATAACTAGATGGCAACAGAATTATACTTCTGGAATACTGTTGAGTCAGCC
Organism: Daubentonia madagascariensis; assembly: GCA_023783475.1. Lineage (NCBI taxonomy): Eukaryota > Metazoa > Chordata > Mammalia > Primates > Daubentoniidae > Daubentonia > Daubentonia madagascariensis. The sequence continues at coordinate 13,226,061 of JAKFHU010001769.1, forward strand.
TCACATGAACCTGTCATCAAAGTGAAGATCAGATCACCCAAAAGGTCAGAAAGTTGGGAGTTCATGATGCTCTCAGAAAGTTTGAGTGTATTATTTGTCTGCTGGATAATATACATGTGAATATGTTCATGTACTTGTGTCAGAACTTGGTCTAAGACTTGCTTTCATTATAATCTGGCAATGAGATTATGAGACAGTATTTTTCACCCCCAAACACCCCAACACTTTGGTGGCTCCTGTTAGTAACCAGAACACACCAAGGAGTTGAGCGTGACCAAATTAACGTGAGTTGTCTGCAACACCCTTTAACCTCCTTTCCTCTCTCTCCTTCTCTTCTCAGCGAAACTTCTGGAAAAAATAATCTATAGTCTCTTATTTGCACTTTTGCTATTTCCCGTCAGTCCTCAACCCACTGAAATTTGGTTTCAGTCACCATCAAATGAACGAAATGCCTTCTTCAAGGTCACACATGTTCTCAAATTGCCAAACTTGATGTTTTTCAGTCCTTCTCTTAGGAGCTGCAGCAACATTGGAATCAGTTGAGATTCATTTCTTCCTGCAACCCCCTCTTTTCTTGGCTTCCCGGACACGCCTTTCCCCCTAATCCTCTACCTCTCCTAATATTGCTCCTCGTTCTCTCTCTCTTTTTTTTTTAAGAAAGTCTTGCTCTGTCGCCCGGGCTAGAGTGCCGTGGCGTCAGCCTCGCTCACTGCAACCTCAAACTCCTGGGCTCAGGTGATCTTTCTGCCTCAGCCTCCCAAGTAGCTGGGACTACAGGTGCACCACGACGCCCAGCTAATTATTCTATTTTTAGTAGAAATGTGGTCTCGCTCTTGCTCAGGCTGGTCTCAAACTCCTGACCTCAAGCAATCCTCCCACCTCGGCCTCCCAGAGCGCTGGGATTACAGGCGTGAGCCTCCGTACCTGGCCTCCTTGTTCTCTTTCAACAGCTCTGTCTCTGTCTGCCCCTTTTCTGTGTGTTTCTGAGGGTAATATCCTAAACCCGCTGCTGTTTCCATTCTACACACTCTCCCTGGGTGAGCTAATTTTCTCTTCTGGTTTTCATCCACTATTCTGAGCTGATGACTCCAAAATCATGTTTCTCCAACCTTCAGATCTGCATGACCAATGCCTGCTGGATGTCTCTGCCCAAATGACCCATGGGTAGCTCAAACCAGCTTGCTTAAATTGGTCTCATTTCTTTCTGCCTCTTCGTCCCCTTGGGCTGCCCTCAGGTGATGGCTGCACCAGATGCCCCACCACAAGGCAGAAATCTAACCACTCCCTCTCCTTCCCAGTCACATCCAAACAACCCGTAAGTCCTCACAGTCAGCTCTTCTCTTCCATCCCACTACAAAGGCTCTAGCCCAGGCCCTCACAGTTCTCACTTTGTGCTGCTGCAGGAGTCTCTCCTCCTGCCTCAGGTCTTTGCCCTCTCGAGTCTGCCCTCCATGTCACCACCACACCCAGCACGAGAATGTGGCCATGCTGCTCACTCACGAAAAGCCCTGCAACAACCCACCTCCGTTTCTGAGAGCAGGATCTGTCAATCTCAGTGCTATTGACATTTGGAGCCAGAAAATTCTTCATTGTATGTGGCTACCCTTGCATTGTAAGATGTTTAGCCACATCCCTGGCCTCCACCCACTAGATGCCAGTAGCACCCTCTGATCTGTGACAATCACAGATGTCTCCAGACATTGCCAGGAGTCCCCTAGAGGACACAAAATCACCCCCTCTTGAGAACCACTGACCCAGAGAACAAAGATAAAATTCTTTAATATAGCAAAAATGGTACTTCATCTACTGGTCCCTGGCTACTAGCCAACCCCTTCTCTTCCCTCTCCTTGTGGTGTGCCTGATGTCTTATAAAAATCTTTATGATTATACCTAACACATTGCATCATAATTAATTCTGCATGTGTCTGCTTTTCCTGTGAAGCCTGAGCCCCTTGAGTGTGGAAGACCATCACGTATTCCTCTGTATATTCAAAGTGCATTACAAGTGCCTGGCAATTAGTAGGCGTTTAATGTTTGTTGGATAAATGAACAAATGAATTGAAGAGGACTTGGAAACAAAAACAACTCTGGCTTTTGTGTCTACCATTGCCCCATCTCTGATGAAATACAGCCACATGCTCACCTCTTCCATTTCTGAGCACTTAACCAAGAATATTCTTCTGTTACTCTCTGTTTCATACTGTATGCTTTATTTTCCCAGTTAGGATGTAAGATTTCTTAAAAAAAAATCTTTGTTCTGACCCTCTTTCCTAAATCTCATCTCCTGTAATACAATGCTGAACCCATACTGTAGCCTAACATGGACTCTAAGAAACCCATTGACTCTATAAAAACTTCACTCATAGAACATAAAGCTGGCAGGATGGTAATTAAATACATGTAAATTCCAATTCTAAATTCCAATCCAGGTTCTTTCCACTTTTTACCGTCTCTTACTATATCTGTTTGTGTTCCTTCATGGGGTAAAATGAAGAAAGTAATAGTACTTTTACTTCGTTCAGAAAAAATTTATTGGCCAGGCACAGTGGCTTACACCCTAACCCCAGCACTTTGGAAGGCCAAGGTGGGAGGATCGCCTGAGGCCAGGAGTTTGAGACAAGTCTGGGCAACATAGCAAGACCCCGCCTTTACAAAAGAAATTAGCGGGGTACAGTAACATGTGCCTGTAGTCCCAGCTATTTGACAGGCTGAGTCAGGAGAATCACTTGAGCCCAGGAATTTGAGGCTGCAGTGAGCTAGGATTGTGCCACCTCACTCCAGCCTGGGTCATAGAGCAAGACTCCATCTCTCAAAATAAAAAAAAAAGTATTGATTATTTAGCACATGCCAGGCATTGTTTTGAGCACAGAAGGTACAATTGCGATCAAAACATTTTATTCCCTCATCTGAGCTTATATTTTAACAGATAAAGACAGACAATAAATATGTAACAGATAAACAATGTAATTCCTGACAATGGCAAGTGCTACAAAGAAAATACACAAGGGCATTGGGTGGGATAATCTTAGAAAAGAAGTATCAAGAAAAATGTCATTAAGGAGATGAAATTTGATCTCCTAAACTACAGAGGGTTGTTGTGAAGATAAAATAAAATAAATGCATGTAAAATGCTGAATAGAGTGAATGTTCATAAATACTGCAAATATTCTATAAATATTTATTGTTGCCATTGTAGGGAATGTCCACTAGAGGGAACTACCATTCACTGAGTGCTTGCTTGTGCCAGGCACTTGGCACTTGTAATTTTCATTTAATCCTCCCAACAAAAACAACCTTGAAGAACAGGTATTATTGGCTCCATTTTACAAGACTGAGGCTCAGAGAGCCACTGGGCCCGGGGTCACACAGCTTGTGAGTGGTGGAGCCATGCACGTCTCTCTGACATCAAACCCGTGTTTTTTCAGTTGAACCATGCTGCCACTTTCTTCTTACTGACTTCCCTCAAAGACAAAGAGAGAAGAGCTCAGCAGTTGAAGATCAATAAGTAGGAGGAGGGAAGGAGAAAGATCCATACGAAGTTCATGGTTCACCATTTGGAGTCAAAAGCACTGGCAAGCCACAGAATGAGCGAGCACTTCATATCAAGGAGAAATGCTTCAGAACTCTTTTCAGGGACTGTCAGGCTTTCCGCTCCATCGTGGGGCTTCCGGCCTCTGAGATTCCCGTGAAATCAAAGCTCAAAGTGACAATTCATAGCCGTGAAACAGAACTAACAGATACACTTCCTCGAGGCCCCCTCAGGGCATGAGTAGGTAGAAAAATTCACCCTGTGAAGCCAACAGAAGATTTTATTTTGTGTAAACATGGTTCTGGTTTCTCCTGCCTGTCATCCCAAAGACTCTGCCCAGATAAGCAGGTAAAGAGTCCCACAAGCCTCTATTTTGGGAATCTGGCATGTGGAGATGCATCTAGAATTCAATCAATGTCGTTTCTTACACAGCTAGCAGCAATAGAGACCCCAGGGCAAGAAACTCTGACCAAAAATGGAAGGAAAATGGGTAGCAAGCTCTGCTCTGAGGATAAATTAACAACCTGAATAAGGAACACAACCAGTCCATGCTAACTTTGGAGACAAGAAAAATTGAGGAATGAACTCCCAAATGGTTCATTCAGTCACCCACCAAACATTCATTAAGTGTTAATATTGTGTCAGGATAAGAAGAAAGAAGTCACACCCAGCATTATTGTTCACATTGTTAATTTACTTACTCTATTTTCAATTTGGCCAAAAGGAAACACAATTTTATAACATTTATTGTAAAAATACATTCCTGCATTTTTCAAATTAAAATAAACATCAGTGTGCTGGTAAAGGTTTACCAGCGTTCCAGGAAGAATTGGGGGTGGAAAGCCTGACGTACAGTACTTGCCAATTTCCATGGTGTAAATATTTCCACCACAGCCAGTTGGGATCTCCCAGTGTGAAGCCTCTGAAATGAGGAGCTCCCAACCAGATCTCAAAAGCCAGCTCGAACAGCTCCAGCCCACCACTGAAAACAAGTCATTTACTAGTGAAGTTTTGTTTCCCCTCGCAGCTTACGAAGAGGTAAAACTTAGTTCGTACATCCCAAATTAAGAAAGAAGCATAGTGTAAAAGAAAAAGAATAAAATGAACTTTGTGGATTCCTGAGTTCTAGGCTTGGCTGTGACTGTGATGTGATCTTGGGTTAGTCATTTTTCCCACTCCAAGTCCAAGTGTCTCAAGTCCAAAGGGAGGGATTTGAACCAGGTTAGTGTTAGGTCGGAGCCGAGAGGAAGACACTCAAGCCTGAGACATAGCAAAACGCCATTTATTTTGGGCACCTGGGTGCAGGTGGGTGAGGCCTAAAAGAGCGTCTACCACGAGGAGGGGGAGAGCTTTAGGTTTTACAGGGGGATTGTCCAGAGGGAGTGGAGGAACTGGGCCAGAACAGCGCAGTTGCACAAATGCCTTTGTCTCAGCCTTGTCTTGTTATTGTGGTCCTGCACCTGGCGTCAGTTACTTATTTGAAAGACAGCGCATTTCTTTTTTATCAGGAGGGGCCTCTGTTCCCTCCTGCACTCCCCCCACCCCTCCCTCGGGGTCTGACAAACGTTACGTGCCTAATAGTTAGTAGTTGCCAATCATGGCTACACATCCCAATCACCATGGTTTGTTTTTTTTTAACCACAGCTGTCTGAACTCCACCTCCCAAAGGGAATTACTCTGGGGGTTTGGAGGAAACTCTAGAGATCTTCCTTTTTTTATTTCTTTTAATTCCGTAGGTGATTCTTATGCATAGATAAGGCTGAGGAAGCACTGAACTGCTTTAAGACCCCACCTAAACTTAATCCAGTGCAGCAGACAGACTTTAGGTGACAACAGTCCTTGCATAATCTCCCCTTGGAGGTGGGCAGGACCTGTGACTTCTAACTGGTAGAATATGGCAGAGGTGACATGATTCTGTCATGTTATGTCATGATTCTGTCACGCTCATCTTGCAGGCATACTTGCTGTAGAGACTTGCTCTCCTGCTGGCCCTGGAGAAGCAGCTGCCACGCTGGGAACAGCCCGCGGAGGGCCACGCAGCAGCGGACTGTGGAAGGCCTAGGAGCTGAGAGCAGCCTCCAGCCCACAGCTGGAGTTCTCAGTCCTGCAACCACAAAGAAATGAACACCACAAACAAGCTGAGCGCATTTGGAAGCAGACTCCACTCTGGCTGAGCCACTGGAAGAGCATGCACCCTGGCTGACGCCTCCATTGCAGCTTCCTGAGACCTTGAAGTTGAGAACCCAGCTCACCATGCCTGGGCTCCTGACCCACAGACCCTGTGGGATAAAAAATTTGTGTTGCTTTAAGCTACTAAATATGTGGTAATTTGTTATGCAGCATAAAAAACCAATATATCCCGAAACACTGGAACCTCACTCAGCCAGAGGTGCTCAAGAATCAGGAAGCAGATTCACCCTCCCTTTTCTGCTCTCTCCAGGGCAGAAGCTCACTGCATGGAATGACGGGCGCAATTGCTCGTGCTTTTTTAAATGTCGTTTTGATTATTTTTTTTCTTGAGCCCTTAGGGTTAAATTTTCTTAAGTTAAACGTGCAGATGATGTGACTTCACTATAAAGTTATACTTTATAAGGTTATTTCTTAATCTTTATCATACCCCTTTGTGGTATTATTGTTATATTAGTTTTCTTTTGCTGAACAACAAATTAACACAAACTTAGAGGCTTAAAAAACACATTTACTCAAAATAGCCAAGAGGTGGAAACCACCCAAGTGTCCATAGACAGATGAATGGAACATACAAGGGAATATTATTCAGCCTTCAAAAGGAAGAAAATTCTGCCACATGCTACAACTTGAATGGACCTTGAAGACATTATGCTAAGTGAAATAAGCCAGTCACAAAAAGACAAATATTGTATGATTCCACTTTTATAAGGGACTTAGAATAGACAAATTCATAGAAACAGAAAGTAGGATAGTAGTTGTCAGCAGCTGGGGTGAGGGAAAAATGGGGAGTTGTTTAATGGGAATAGAGTTCCAGTTTGTGAATATGAAAATGTTTTGGAGATTTGTTCCCCAATAATGTGAAATACTTAACAGTACTGAACACCTAAAAATAGTTAAGATGGTAAATTTTATATTATGTGTTTTACCACAATTAAAATTTTTTAATTTAATTACAAAAACCCTCACACATTTACTATCTCACCCTTTCCACGGAGCAGGATTCCAGGCCTCGATTAGCCAGGTTTTCTGTTCAGAGTCTCAGAAGGCTGAAGTTGCGGTGTCAGTTAGGTTGCCTTTTCATCTGTAGGCTCAACTGGGGAAGAATCCACTTCGAAACTCATTCAGGGTACTGGCAGACTTCAATTTCTCAGGGCTCTATAACTGAGATCCCTGTTTTCTTACTAGCCATCAGCTGGGAGCTGCTCTCAGCCCCTAGAGGCTGCACAGTTCCTTGCCATGTAGCCCTCTCCATAGGGCTCTTATAACACAGTGGTTTACTTCTTCAAAGCCAGTAAGGATAGCGTCTCTTCAGCTGCTGAGAAAGAGTCTTACAGACCGTAGCCTAACCAAGGGAATGCCATCACATCACCTTTGCCCTGTGCAATTGGTTAAAAGCAATTCACGGGCTCCTCCCACATTCAAGTAGAGGCGATTACACAAGGTTGTTACTCCTTGGGAGTCACCTTAAGGTGTGTCAGCCACAATTGTCGACCCCATGCTACAGATGAGAAAACTGGTGCTTAGCAAGATTATGTGGCACATTGTCAGCAACAGGCTGAACGAAGGACTCTAGCTGAGGACTTCTGAGTGCAATTTCCAGCCTCCATTTGTTCCACATGCTTAGGGGTATTAAAAGGTAAACTTAGGCACATAATCAATACTCAAGTGATAGAAAACAGAGATCTGTTTCTCACACTTGCCAAGCTAGGAACTTGCCTATTTAGTTATTTTTCATATTTATTCTCACTTAATAATGCTGACAGGGTATTTGAAAGTCATGAATATCTCAGCTAATGAATGAAAGAAAGTTCATTTTATCCAAATCAAGATCCAGAAGCAGGGCGCGGTGGCGTGCGCTGTAATCCCAGCGCTGGAGAGGCTGCGGTGGGGGATGCCTTGAGCCCAGGGATTGGAGATCAGAGACTCCACCTCAAAAAAAAAAAAAAAATCACAAAGCAACAGACAACTCCAAGATACACATAGTATAAGCCCTACAGGTTCTTCAGCTACAAAGGCCAGTGTTGAGGGCAGGTGTCGGTATCTCCATGCCTACTGAAAAGCAGGCTACTTTCTCCACTGCTTCTGTTTGGAAGTGGCTTCAGCAAGCCTCCATTTCCTTCCCCACCACAGTAAGAAGAGAGAACTCCGGCTGTCCCACTCATCAGCACACCAACAAGCTACCGGGGCGCAGCTGTGTTAAGTGCAGACGTTATCACTTACCGTGGGAAGGAACGGCAGAGTGACATTAAGGGAGCTGACTGTAGAGACAGATGTGTAGGTTTTAATCCCACTTAGCAGCTGGAGGACTTTGGGTGACTTCCTAACACTCTGTGACTCAGCTCTCCTTTCTGAAAGATGGGATGACAATAATACTCACCTGATGGGCTACTGTGAATATATTAAATGGTTTGATTTATCCACACCACTTAGAACAGTGTTTGGCCCTATGTGAGCATATCCTACCATGATTCTTTATTTTCCTCCTCTGTGTAAGAGGCTAAATGCCTGCTGACTGACTGACAAGATAAATGACTGAGTAGGCTGGGCACGGTGGCTCACGCCTGTAATCCCAGCTCTCTGGGAGGCTGAGACGGGAGGATCGCTTGAGCTCAGGAGTTCGAGACCAGCCTGAGCAAGAGTGAGACCCCATCTCTACAAAGAATGGAAGAATTAGCCGGGCATGGTGGTGAGCACCTGTAGTCCCAGCTACTCGGGAGGCTGAGACAGGAGGATCACTTGAGCCCAGGAGTTTGAGGTTACAGTGAGCTATGATGATGCCACTGCGCTCTACGCAGGGCGACAGAGCAAGACTCTGTGTCAAAAAAATAAATAAATAATAAATGACTGAGTAAATTATTGAACTAAAAAACTAAGATCTCTATGATCTAGTCCCTTCCTACATCTCCAACTTACTTCCCCTTCCAAAATTGCTCACCTCACTGCTTCCACGAAGCCTTCCGTGACCCTACTCTCAATCAGGCAGCCTTCCACGTGTGCCCATGCACCCCAGAATCACTGTAGCGCATCGCTTCTTGTTCTATGTTGCAATGGCTCATTTGCCTTTCCCACTCTCGAATGAGATCTTCAAAAGGAGAGCCTGTGCCAAGTACCCTGGCTTCCCTCTACCTGGAACATAGTAGGTGTTCAATATGCACATTCAGTTGTTGTGTGAATGAACAAGTGAGTACATGAATAAATGAAAAGCCTGTTGAAACCTGCTATTTGCAAGGGTCATTATTATGGGCTACACTGGAAGACCTAATAAAAAAAGTTATCTTACAATTTGATTAGGAAGACAAATCCTAAGTGGATGAAAAGTTAACTAATTATAAACAATTCAAACACACAGAGAGTTACCAAAAAAGTAAACCTTCTTGCACACATCACCAACTATGACATCAGGGTGGCACGCTAACTGATAAATAGCATTGGAAATACTACAGAAAACAAAACCTTTTACATGGGTCCAGAAATTATATATCCATATTTTACTGATAAGATGCACATTTTTTCATATTTTAACATCTCAGTCTTATGATGCAAGTTATAAATAATGGCATGTCATAGTTTAAGCAGAAGCATCCTTCTTTTTCTTAGTGGTACGTAAAACCATTTTGTACCGTATAATCCATGGTGTTCTAAGTTGGATGAAATAAGGTAAAAGGGTCAAAGAAAATTAATTATTATATATGCTTTTCTTCCTTAGAGGATATGTCAGAGAATTTAAGGGCTAGATGTCTGAGGACTTTGCTAATCTCTTCTGTAGCATGTAATTAAAAATAAAGGGCTGCAAGGATCCTAGAAGGGAACTCCTGCCTCTCAATGCCCAAGGTGAATATCTGATGAGGTCTCAGTGTAGAGAGCCTTGTCCTGGCAGCCTAGAGGATATAATTGAAGAGATTAAGGGTGCAAGCTGCAATAGTGACACTGAAACATTCAGTATAATTCTTCACTATCATTTTTACGTTCTTCTAAAAGCAGATAATCTTGCACCTCTTCCACCTTATTTTATGAATTTTATAAAAGACAAAAAATAATTCAGGTATCTTACAAAGCCCTTTATAACCAACTCTTTCCTCTGCCCAATGACCACTTGTGTGTGTGGTTGTATTTTGAAAGGTGATAAACAGTTTATCAGTTCCATTAAAGACAACTTCTTATTGAATGAGACTGTTCCTTAAAGTGACATGGTTCCAGCAAGAATCACACTTTTTGTTGGAGTGACATAGAAGTTGAAGAGTTATAATACTCATCGGTACACTACAATGTCCCACTTGGCCATTATAATGTTTAATTTATCTGATTTGTTAACTGATTTCCTACTTACTAGGAATCTCAAATTATAGTCACACTAATTTTTTAAATTATCTCCTTGTAATACCATGACAGATAGAAGAAAATAGATTTTTACCTGAGACTGCTTTTTAAAAAACTGCAAAATAGAGATTTTTCTGGTAATTTATCATACCACTTTTGCCTCTCTCTCTGTCTCTCACTTATTCACACACACTCACACATACAGGAAAGCAATACTTTCCTGTCTAGCTAAAATCATCTTATTTTGATATATAAACACATATCACATAATTTCTATCTTTAATCAACACATCTAATCTGGCTAATGCACACGGGGTGATTGGGTGTCTATGTGCTAATAATAGTGCCTGAATGCTAATGGCTGGGAAAAGCTAAATGCCCCAGAACAGACATGGATTAACTATGAGCGTTTGCGTCTTGGCTTTCCTAGAACTATTTGGTTTCCCCTCTATTTAACCTTGGTATGTATAAACCAAATCTAAAGATTTGACAAATAGGGACCCAACTTAAACATAAAGTGAAACACCAAAAATCCTACACACATTCCCCTACAATTGGGGAAAGCCCTACAATTGCCCTGCAATTCCCACACATCGGAGAAAAATGTGAAGCTACATGACAGCATCTTCTTTTAACACCTTGCACTTTGACCTCAATGAGTAAAGATGATCAAAGAATCAAGTAGTCAATTATTAAAAAGAATTCTTGGTAGTTAAAGGAAAAAAATACATTTAAGAAGTATTTAATTACCCATGAAAATATTCCAGGACCTCTGGCCTTGTGGAAATGATAGTGTCACATTTACATAATTCTGGGTAAATGTAGAATTTTATTTTCAAATAAGTTGGGAATTATTGGCTATATTAAAATTATACCCCCACCCACCTTAGAGCTTCACATTATAGATCTCTTATCTTGAAGGTTCAAAGAACGCTTGCAGCAGAGAAACCTATTTAAATTTGTTAACTCATTGTTGCCTAAATTTATTTGACCAGGGAACTCTTTTTTGAGCAACAATATTTTGAGAATGTTGTTAAATGAAAAGACAACCAGAAGACAAATCGGGAGACCTAAAACCCAAGGTTAGCTCTGTTTTAATTAACTGTACAACTCAGAGCAAGTCATTTCTCTGTAGTTTTTGCTTTTAGAAAATGAAAGCGTTGAGCTAGATGAGCTCTGAGGTCTCTTCCAACTCATAAACTAAACGATCCTGAGGAAATCTAATGAAAATGAAGGTGGGAGGCTGAAGAAAATATTGGACACCACCTGAAGGACTTGGATAACGGAGGTGAGAATAATGACCACTGGGTAAAAGGGTATGAAAATCTGGGCAATTCATTCCCGAGAAAGACATTCCCAAGTGGCCCAAATCAGTGGGCCCAGCTGCTGGTCCACATCCTTGTCAAGAGAAATCCCGTTCAGACCCAGGAAGACAAGATACTGCAAAAGCAAATAGACAAGAATGAAACAGAAACAAAAACTGAGCCAGGAAGACAGGAGAGCCACTCACATGTGGGATGAAATGAGGTTCAAGGAATGGCTCGAGGTCAGTGGTTCAAGATTGCAACCGAGAACAGAGACTTAGCAAAACGACCCCCTTTGTACATGGTGTGCAACATTCTAGGAGCAAGAGTAGCCTGGACAAAGAAAAGCCATGAGAGATTGGACAAAAATTACAATTATAGGTCACCTTTTCTGCAATATTCAGTTGGCTTTTTAGAGCTTTTAATAAAATTTGAATGAAATATGTCTTACAATACAGTAAATAAAAATAAAAAATAAAGTGGTTCAATGAGACCAAAGTTTTCCAGCCTAGAATCCTTGGGCTGCTAAGGCTTGCACAAGCCATAAAGGGTGTCCAATCACCCCCTGTTAAAAGAAGGGGGACTGTTTCAGCTGCTTTCTCAGGATGCTGGTCAAGATGCTGTTGCCCAGGGTTGCAGTCCACAGCACCACATGTGGGGTGAGGAGTTAGCATTGCTTAGGAAAAGGCAAAAATGCAAATGCTAAGACCAGAAGAGCAGACGCAGAATAGAAACTAGGGTTCCAGCACCAAGACAAAGCTATAGGCAACAGGTTTCCAATGTTGTTTGATTGTGCACACCATCATTAAAATTTTTTAAGTACAGTATATACCTGCACTTTATGCAAATTGTATATGCATAGAACTACACTGATAAATGATACACATTATGAAATATACACAAAAATCAGAAAATTTTAACCAATGAATAAAATAAATAAATATAAAGCTGCTAATATTGCATAAGTCCTAGAGTGAAAAGCAGTCCACGTTGGAGGCCACTGACACAGAGATCAGATCAGAGCAAGACAAGAGGAGACACAGCAAGAAGAGAGCCAGCCAAGGAGATGTGTGCAAGCAACAGTGAGAGCTCAGTTTTTGGTCATGATACACAATCAGGCTGGTTTAAAGAATTAGAAAGAGAATCAGAAAGCTTTTTCAGAAATTCAAGACACATAATGGAAAATATGCCTTTACCTATAAGGCCATCAAGACTAAAAAATAATAATAATTTTTTAAAATTTTGGCTAGAATTATATCAATGTTGTCATATCTACCTCCTAATAGATGGCATCACATTTGTTTATGCCTTGAATGAACAAGTGGGAGAAGACATTATTATTTAATAAGAACCTTGCAAGACAGAACTTTTTTAATGGAAAAATACAAACAGAAGTTCTTAGAAGGGAAAATATTAGGAATCACTAAATGAGAATATCTCTGATTCTGTGATTTGAGGTCACAATGTTGCCACTTCCCTTCTCCAAAACTACTCTTCAAACTGGAAAACCTTCTAGACCAACATGGCCCAATAGAACTTCCTGCAATGATGGGAATATTCTATATCTGTGCTATCCAATATGGTAGCCCCTAGCCACATGTGACTATCGAGCACTTGAAATGCGGCTGCTATGAATGAGGAACTGAATTTTAAATTTTATTTAACTTTAATTAATTTAATTTTAAATGGTATCACATGGCTAGTTGCTACCATATTGGGTAGTGCAGTTCTAGAACAAAATATCAAACAAATACATAATAAGTTACTAGTAGTAATCAATATAGTTTATGAAGATTTGGGCAGACTTGCTAAAAATCCACAATATCATTTGTCAAGTTGACTTTGAATTCATCAAACCACAAAATCAAAAGATGTCATTTAACAGGCTCTAAGTATAAAATATTAGCCTGTAATCCAAACAAACAAAACCCACAGATACATGAAGGTTGATGACCTGCTAAGAAATAGAAAGAGAATAAAAGTCCATGAGGACCACAATAGACAACAAACAGAATGAATCAAGAGCTTGTCCAAAATTAAGACAAGAGGGGCTGAGCTAAGAGGTAAGGATATAAAAGTAGCCTTTTATAAGGAATCGTTGCTCCAGACTTGGCTTGTGTTTTTGGCCTCCACATCTAAAGAGGGATGAGAAGGAATTGGGGAAGGTCCAAGAAAGAACAAAACAATTCCAATTGTGGAATCACAGAACCACAATGGGGAAATATTGAAATGTATTGTGGCTTTTTAATCCAGAAAAATGCAATTTAAGGGTGACGATATCTGCCTTCAGGCACCAGAAGAGGCACAATAAGTGGCATTTGCCAAAGAGTACCCAAGGACATGGAGAAGAAAATCACACTCAATATGCAGTAAGGAAAATATTTCATTCAGCCAGAAGAAAGACTCATCTATTCAGAGGTAATGATTTAAGAGGGAGGGAGGTTCATTTAATCAAGCAGAAGTGTTGAGTATCAGGACCTACCAGGACTGAATCTAAAGAGACAAACGAGGCGCAAACCCTGGGCTTCCAAAGCTTCACCTAGGAAGGTGGGAAAAGGACAACTCCACTGCCTCCCAACCAGCCACCAAACCTGGGATATGCTTGTTAGGAAGAAGGGTTTTGGCAATTCTGTACTCACTCTTCCCTGCCCTCTCTACAGAGGAAGCTGTCCACACAAGCCACAAAGAGGAAGTGAAGCACCAGGTTATTAAGAGAAGAAAAAGCAGCCAGAAACACCCAATGCCTCATGCTGAGGTCAATGCTGAGTTGAATATATGGAAAATCTCAGGGTCTAAAGAAGCCAGTTGATCCCTTGCCCTGAATCTAGGATGGCAGGGTCTGTGGGACAGAATATCCCTAACTTACCCTCTCAGGTGCAGAAACAAAGGCAGAACCAAAACAGGAGGCAGGCCCTGTCTAGGTATGCTTGCCACCTGGAGACTGGATGCACAAAGACACCAAACCAGCAAGGGACGCTGCTGCTAATGAGTAGTGCTGCTTGCTCCTGACCAAGGGTGACCACGTGGTGGTTAATGTAATCAACCAGGGCTGTCCCGTGAAAAGCGGACATAGGGTCCCTCTTCCTTTAAGGCACTATTCGCTTCCTAGTTAAACATTCACTTTGCCCAATCGAGGGCTCAGGTTCCATTCAATCAGAACAGCCACTCCTTTCTTAGAGAAAATGAGTGAAGGTTTCTGCTACAATTATAGCAATTATTATCACAAATATAATCAAGCACTAATGAGAAATCAGAGAAGGTAGTATTATGAAGGGCAATTACATATTATGAAACATTGAATTAATTTGAAAGCACATTAGTATAAAATATTAATAAAGTCCCCATTTAGGCACAAAATTTAAAATTATGCAATTTCCAAAATGTCATTTAATTCATCAGGAACTGCTTATTTTCAGTGCTGTTATGCAAAGCGAATTGTAGGCAGTGTTTACACAACTACCACTTGAGTCGGTAAACAGAAATACCTACCATCAGAAATACTTTTGTCAGATCTGTGAGAAAATTGATCTTCAATCATGTTAGCTTTGAATTATGTAAATTCTTCAAAAATCTATCCCTCACATAAATTATAATCTCTGTCCATAAGAGCGGGGGAAAAGCATTTCAGGAAGAGGTAAACACTATTTGCAAATACATGGAGGCAAGAATTAAAGGGAGGGCGGGAGAAAGGAAAGGAAAGCAGAAAGGAAGGAAGAGGCTTCAGAATGTTCGAGAAACAGCGGGACGTCGTGGAGGGAAAAATGAGGTTGGTTGCAAGCCAAGAATGCCCAAAAGCCAGTCCTCAACTCAGAACCAGGCCTTGATGGAGTTTTCATAGATCCACAGTGAAATGAGAAAGGCAAGGACAGCATTTTCCATAAAGCTAAGTACATAAACTATTTATGTAATTTTTTCAAATTATCATTTATTATGAGATCATGTCCTCCATAATTTGTTGGTATTAAAACATCCTATCTGTTATGAAATGGTGGCAATGGTAGATGACGGGTAACAAGGAGAATTTTTTATGTCCTTTAGTCACAAAAGAAAATTTGACACTCTTACATAGGTCCATGATTTATTTTTCAGAAATGTTATTGCTCCATAAAATTACAGAGGTTGGGAACCATAACCTCATGGGAAGAAGTTTACATACTTGAACAAGGCACCAGAATAAACCCACAATGAGAATAATTCTAGATGTTGATTTTCAAATATGTTTAAATGTATATCAATAATTAGAAGGAAACCACTAGAAGAATATAAATAGCATGCATGTTTTCCAAACAACTAGAGGGGGAAAAATGTAACTAAAAGCATTATAAATTCAACAAAAGGCAAAAAAGAAAAAAAAGAATATGAAGAAAGATAGCAAGAGTATGTCCAAATGTATCATTAATCACAACAAATATATCTGGGTTATATTTACCATGCAGAAACTCCCAGATTGGGTATGAAAACCAGACCAAACCAAACAAATAAAAACTGTCCGTATGATGTTTGTAGGAATCACATTCCAATTAAGACCTTGGGTGATGGAGGAAGAAAACATAAGGTGATGGAGGAAGATAAATCAAGCAAATGCTAGCTGCTATTCCCCAATCTGTCCTTCCCAAAAGAAAACAGTGTCTCAATATTAATTTTAGATGAAAAGAAATTCAAAGGCGTAAAACATGAAATGAGACACAAGAAATGTTTATGTTAATAAATGTAAAATCCACCAAAACCTACAACAGTAGTTAACAACATAGTTTCAAAATACATAAAGCAAAGTCGTTATAAAGCGTGCACAAACTGATCTGTAGAAGTTAGTGGGATGGATTAATAGACATCTCTTAAGAAAATGACTATATTTCTATATGGAAGTAGGAACTTGAATTTCACTACTAACAAACTGAATCAAATAGCTATGTAAAGAAGTTGTACGCAACTGAGAATATACACTTTTAAAAACTCATAAAAGATTTTAAAATAGAGGTCACAGAAAATCTCAGGAAGCTCCAAAAATAGAAATTATTACACAATCCAATAGCATTAGAAATTTAAAACAAAAGATACCAGAAGCATTCCACCTCAAAATAACTACTTGGAAATTTTAAAGAGCTCTTTTAAATAATTTCTGAATAAAAGCAGAAATTAAAACCAAAATTTAGATTCTTTCAAAATTAATACCACTGACAGCATTATATAATAAAATCTTTAAGATGCAGCTTCAGTAGCATTCAAAGGTCTTTGATGTGTTTATTAGATTAAATTATCAAAGTATCCAATTCAAGAAATTAAAAACAGAAAAACAGATATAAAGAAAGGGTAAAGAAAGACATTAATATTTAAAAATATAAATTAATGGAATGCAGAATAAACTGTAATGTAAAATAAATGTTAAAAATTGTCTTGATCAATAAAATGAAAACCGGTCCTTTGGATGGATAAGTAACAGCAGCCATAATAAAGCTGAAAATCCTTTAGCAAGTTTGATCATGAGGAAAAGAGAAAAGACAGAAATAGACTCTTAAGAGAAGGAAGACAGGCATAAATACAGATAGAGAGGAATTAAAATAATTTTAGTAGCATCTATAGCTAGATTACATGGGTTTGAATCCCAGCTCCACCACTTGCTGGGAAAGTGACTAACTCACTCCTCTGTGCCTCAATTTTCATCTCTGCAAAATGGGTGTAATAATAGTACCCACCTCAGGGAGGACTACTGCCTTATACATGAAAGTACTTAACACTATGCCTGGCACCATAGTAAGCAATGTATCACATGTTGGCTATTATTTATTATAAGAGCACAATCTCAAATTGCATCTAGATGAGATGTACAATTTCCTAAAAATATATAAATGAAAAAATTGACTCAAAGAGAACTTAAAAACTGAATATGTTGATACTTAAGGAGGAAATTATAAAGATAGTCAAAGATTTAGAAAACAGGCATCAAGCCTATTTTATAAAGTTGTTTTATAAGAAGAGTACTAACCCTTAAATCAACTACATATTTCAGAGTGTGGAAAAACATGAGAAAATTTTCAGTTTGTTCTATTGGGCTAGCATAATCCTGCTACTAAAACCAGAGGAAACAATACAGCATACATATGCACACAAACACACACCCTTTGGCCAAACTTACTTATGAACATAAGCAGAAAAATCCTAAATAAAATGTTAGCAAATAAAATCTGGCAATGTCTTCTTTCAAGTGTTAAGGAAAAATCTCAGAAATAGATTAACATTAGAAAAAAAATACATTAATGAAATTCACTATCATAACAGGTTAAGAAAAAAGAAATATAAATATATATTTAATCATATTGATGCTGAAAAGTATTTTTTAAAATTCAACACTCAGCTTAGTTAAAAAACAAATAAACAGACAAACAAAACTCTTAAGCTAATAGAGGATATCTACCAACAGAAAATATCGCACTTAATGGTAAATAATCCCCATTCATTAGGCACAAAACAGGAAAGTCTGCTATCTTCCTGTTACTCGATATTATGCTAAAGGTCCTGATAATTTCAATAATAGGAGACAAAAACAGAAATAAAGTATTTTTGGAGAGTAAGAGACAAAACATTCCATATTTTTAGATAATACTATACCCTACTTAGAAATTCCAAGAAAATCAATTTTCCAAACTACTGGAACTAATAAGAGAATTTGGTAACATGATCAGACACAAGATCAACCTGTAAAACACAATAGCTTTCTAAACACCCACAATAACCCACAAATGGTCAAAAAGAACAGAAATCTCTCTAGATGGTTTTCACAGCAAGGAATTTATTTCCACGTATTACAAAATTATTGGAAAGGCTGGAGAAATAGGCCTCACCTAGGCTGCACTTCCAGGAACAGCTGTCGTTCAAAATCATAATTTCTCTACCAGGATATAAAACGCTACCAACACTGCAGGCAACCACCCAATTGGGAAACTGCTGACCACAGGACCATGTGGCCTCTGCCACAATCAGAAAAGGAATTTTCAGAAGCAGGAAATCGCTGACCCCAGAAACAGAGCTACATGAGCCACAATCCACACCAGCAAAATGAAAGCCCCAGGCATTGCCTTACTCCTGCTTAACTCATTGCAAATTCACTTCCAACAGAAGCATATCTAATTGGCAGAAGCTATATCACTGCTGTAACCGAACAGCAAAGGAGTCAGGAAAAGGTAGTGTTTAGTGTTCTGATCCAGCACAAATATAATTCATAATAGCAGCAGAAACTATTAAATACTGAAGAAACCTAGCAAGAAATGTGCAAGATCTATGTGAAGAGAACAGGGCATAAAAGAAAACCTACAACTGAGAAGAAAAAAGTCATATCATGTTACTTGTTGGGAAGTTTCAATATTAAAGGAATGTCAATTCTCCCAAATTATATATAAATTCAATATATTAAATTCCAATCAAAATTATAAAAGGATTTCTTATGAACTAGATAAAATAACCCTAAATGTTATCTGAAGAGAAAAGAAATATACAAAAAAATTTTAATAGACTTCATTTTTTAGAGCAGTTTTATGTTCACAGCAAAAGATACAGAGATTTCTGTAGATCCCCTTCCCCCACATATGTACAACTTTCTCCACTATCAACCACCACAGTGGTGCATTTGTTACAACTGATGGACCTACATTGACACATCATTATCACCCAAAGTCCATAGTTTACATTAGGGTTCCATCTTAGTGTGGCACATTCTATGGGTTTGGACAAATTTATAATGACATGTATCCACCATTATGGTATTATACAGAGTAGTTTCAGTTAGACAAATTTTCAAAAAAGAAAAAATAAGGACACTTATCCTACATATAAAGTTGTAGAAATTATAAGATTGGAGTGCTGGTATAACAATAAATAAATAGGTTAATGGAACAGTATAGAGAGTACAGGAAATACTGCATTTGGGGACAGTGGGACATTTGGCATGTAATAAAAATGGCAATTTAAATCAAAACAGAGAAGATGAACACATTAAATATTACTTTGGACAATTGGATATCTATGTGGAGGATAAGTTCCCACTTCACGTTGTAAACAAAAATCTGTTCCAAATGAATAAAAAATGTTAATGTTTAGAAAAATAATTAAAATATTAGAAGAGTAGCTGGGCACAGTGGCATGCACCTGTAGTCCCAGTTACTCAGGTGGCTGAGGCAGGGGGATCGCTTGAGCCCAGGAGTTCAAGGCTATAGTATGCCATGATTGCACCTATGAGTAGCCACTGCACTCCAGCCTGGGCAACAAAGCAAGACCCCATCTCTTAAAAAACAAAAAAAAGAGTATTAGAAGAAAATGTGAAAGATTTTGTAAAAACGTATATTGAGGTGGGGAAGGCTTTTCCTAAGTAAGAACAAAACCCAGAAGCCATAACAGAAAAAGATACACATTTTATCACATAAAATTGGCAATCTTCTCTATATCACCAAGACACCACAGGAAAGTTCAAAGACAACATATAAACTGAAAGAAAATATTTGCAACATAAAAACAAAGAAACAATAATTAAATAAATAAATTTTTAAATGATATGTGTTAGGGTGTGAGCTAGTGCACACGGGTTTTGAAAAAGATTTCTGCAGACAAAGATTAGGATAGAGAGAAGTTTACTTACTTTTTCCTGGGTGGAAAAAGGACCAGCACAAAGGTGGAAAAGAAAGAATGTGCTGGCCTGGAAAACCAGCCATTCAGACCTTTTAAAAGGGAGTTGTAAATTAATGTGGTAGAGTTGAGAAATTGCTGCATCCGCTCCTTTCTTTCTTCTCTGTGGCAGGCTGATAACAGAAGCCAGAAGAGGCAGCAGGATGTCAAAGTCCAAGAGTTGGCTCCCCTGCCTTTCCTTGGAGATGGGATTATCACTGGAGATGTGAATCTGCCCTCCAGATACAGTCTGGGGCAGGGACCCCTGCTGTTCACTCAGGATCTCTGTAAAAGCAGATTCTCAAAAGCAATTTTAAAAGAGAAAGATTTACATCTCTTTTCCGTCTGTTCAGGTCTTTTCAGAAGTTGTGCAAAACAGAACTCCTGCAGGATGCCTGTTAGCGAGAGAACTCACAGGATTGATCTTTCACTGGTACTCAGAAATTGCAGGATTAGATATTTTCCTAATATCTGTTATTTTTGCAAGACTGCCCTTTCATTTCAGCAAGGCTGCCCTTTCAGTATGTACCAGCAGGAAAAAAGGCAATGTCTACAAATAGGCAACTCAAAGGAGAAATAAATAAGTATATTGAATATATTGTACTTTACAAACCATTAGGAAAATAAAGAACAAAAAAGAGATGATTTTCTAACCATTAGAATGGAAAATTTTTAAAGTTCATAAGATCCGGTATTTACAACAACGTGACAAAATGGATACACATATACTGTCAGTAAAAGTACAAATTGGTACAACCTTTTTGGTGGAATTTTGGCAGTATCTGCTATGGTTTAGATGTGATCTGTCCCCACTAAAACTCATGTTGAAATTTGATCCACAGTGTGGCAGTGTTGGGAGGCAGGACCTAGTGAGAGGTGTTTTGGTCATGAGGGTGGGTCTCCCATGAATAGATTAATGCCCTCCTGCACATATGAGTGAGTTCCTACTCTTGTAGGAATGAATTATTTCCCAAGAAAGCAGGTTGTTGAAAGAATCTGGCTTCCTTGGTTTCTCTCTCTTGCTTCCTCTCTTGCCATGCAATCTCTTTGCACATGCTTGCTCCCTTTCCACTTTCTGCCATGAGTGGAAGCATCACAAAACTCTCACCACATGCAGTTGCCCAATCTTGAACCTTCCAGCCACCAGAATCATGAGTCAAATAAACTTCTTTTCTTTATAAATTACCCAGGCTCAGGTATTCTGCTATAACAGCACTAAACAGACTAACACAGTATCCAAATATAATTTTTAAGGTTTATAGCCTAGGACCAAAAATTTCACCACAGAATCCATCCTACAGAAATGCTCACACAAGGATACAAAATTTCAGTTAGGTTGGAGGAATAAGTGCAAGAGCTCTATTGCATAACATGGTCACTATAGTTAATAATAATGTATTTTTGAAATTTTCTAAGAGAGATTTTAAGTGTTCTAACCATGAAAAATGATAAGTATGTGAGGTAATGCATATGTAAATTAGCTTTATTTAGCCATTCCACAATGTATACATGTTTCAAAACAACATGTTTGTGATAAATATTTACAATTTTTGTCAATTAAAAAATAACAGAAATGCTCACATATTTGCACAAAGACACATGAACAATGATGACCCCTGAAGTGTAATTTTAATGGAAAAAATTTGGAAACTACCTGAATCTGTTGGTTTTCACTGCATACCAAACAAGCCCAAAACTTAGTGACTGGAAACAGTGGGTATTTTAGTTCATGATTCTAGAGGTTGACAATTTTGGCTGGGCTGAACTGGACAGTTCTTCTTGGTCTTGGCTGTGCTCACTCATATCTCTGTGGCCAGCTGCTGTGCTACGTGGTCTAGAAGCTTGCTTCTGCTTACATGGTCATTCTTCCTCTAGCAGGACATCTGGGGCTTGTTCATACAGTTGACAGCAGCCTTCCAAAAAGGAGAGTGAAAGCCAGGCCGCAAGAGGCCAAGGGTTAAACTAGAACACATGGCTTCTGCCACAGTCTATTGGCCCAAGCAAGTCACAAGGCTACCCCTAATCAAGGTATAAAGAAACAGACTTTACCTCTTGATGCAAGGAGCTGCAATATCACATTGCAAAGGGACATGCATATAGGGAAGGATAAAGAATTGTGGCCATTTTTTCAGTCTACCACACTACCTACATATCCATCATAGGAAAATAATAAACTTAGGAGAATAGTTAAATTTTGGCACCTATACCATAGAATATTATGCAGTTCTTAAATAGAGTGAGGTCAATTTACATATTGACATATAAAGTTTTCCCAGTCAAATTGTTAAAGCAAAACAACAACAAGTTGTAGAAGAATATTTGTAGGACAATTCCATTTAACTTTTAGAGGATTGAATATCATATCTGAAGTACCTGGAACATAGAGTAGAGTGCAGTAAGTAGTGGCTATCTATTTTTGAACCTGAAAAAAAATGTCTGGAATGCTATTCTCTAGGTTCTAGGGGGCACTGAAGGTTTTTAAACAGGAAATTAATCTGATTGGATTTATGTTTTAGAAAGATTGCTCCAATGTCCAAAAGGAAGATGAGTGGTAATAACAGCTAGCATTATGAGTGTTTACTGTATCCTAGACATTGTTCTAAGGGCATTACAATATTAACTCATTTAATGTTCACAACAATTCAATAAGGTTTTTACTGTTATTTTCCCCATTTAGCAAATGAGAAACTTAAGGCAAGCAAGCCTAAATAGTTTGCCCAGGGAGTCTGAGTCAGTTACTGGTGAAAATATGATTTGAATCCAAGCAGTCTGACTTAGACCCCAAAATTTGACATTACATTCTTTGAATTGAAAGAGATAGAGACCAGGGACACCTAACTCTTTATAGGGTAGGGACTACTGAATTAATATTAGCCTATACGATAGATGATAATGATCTGGACATGGGAACAATGAGGCTTGGTAAGTATTTTGGTACAAGAGAAAACGGAATTTTAGATAGAAGAAGGTAGAAGCAAGGACATGAATGGAAAGGTGAAAGATTCAAGAACATCTGGGGTTTCCAGCTTAGATGATTGAGTGGAAATTTGTATTATTCATTCAGATGAGAGACGGAAAGCACATCAGATTTGGTTTTGGACAAGCTGATGAGTTCTAGATGAAGACGCCTTTGTCAAGCCGTGACAATGGCTTGCATGGGTATGGTGGAGGGTAACTCATGAAGAACATTCAGCTACCTGACTACACCATGTCCCAGCAGTAAGGAGGTGGGAGACAGATGCATGTTTCTGAGGATGGGCTCTTCTCTCTCTAGCTGTGTAACCTGGGGCACTTTAAGCCTTCTGAGTCCCAGTTTCCCTATCTATAAAATAGGGATACTAAAACCTAGCTGCCAGTTTTATGTGACTCTCAAGTGAGACCATGAACAGAAAAATATGTTGTTGGCTATTAAATACATATATAAGACAGAATTTGAGAAAACTTCAGTGCTTTGGTAAAAGAATTCAGCCTTGTGTAGACAATATATTTCAATAATATCAGCCCTTCCTGTACTTTGTTAACATTTGGTCTTCCTGTTGATAGGAGTCAGCAGTTAGGGCACAATCATGAGAAATCAAAATGACTTTATAGATTTGAGTTTTTAACAAAATCTATAATTTCATGGTTTTTAAAATTTGGCTTAGATTGTCTTTCTGGAATCGATATGCTGCACTTACAGAGACACTTTACGAAAAAAGAACAGTGGCTTTTTTAGGATCAATAGTAAATGTCTCGATTCTTACCCAGGCAATGAGCATATCTGCATTAACTCTTGAGAGCTGAGAAAAGTCATCGTCAAAATCCAGGCTTGCCCAAGACTTGGTCATTCCTCAAGGCCCAGCTTACTTGCCACCTCAGAGTAAGATAGGGCAGAATTTAAGAGAACATTATTTAGAGTCAGTTAGAAATGAGTTCATGCCCCGATGTCATTGTTCATTGGCTCTGTAATCTGGAGCAAGTTACTCAGCCTCATGTGTCTTAGGTCAGTGCTATGGTTTGACTGTGTCCCCCCAAAAGCATATGTTGGAAACTTAATCTTCAATGCAACAATGTTGGGAGGTGAGGCCTAAAGAGAGGTGCTCAGACCATGAAGTCTCCATCTTTATGAATGGATTAATGTTATTATTGTGGGAGTGGGTTCATTATTGCTGAAGTGGGTTTCTTATAAAAGGACAAGTTCAGCCCCTTTTCCCTCTCTCTCCTGCCCTCTCACCTTCTGCCATGGGATGATACAGCAAAAAGGACCTCACCAGATGCCGGCCCCTTGATCTTGGACTTCTCAGCCTCCAGAACCATGAGCCAATAAATTTCTGTTCACTATACATTACCCAGTCTTAGGTATTCTGTTCTAGCAGCACAAAACAGACTAAGATAGGAAGATGAAGATTGTACACAAGAAGTTCCTTGGAGATTGCTACCCAAAACACCACCTTTGGGGTAGTAAGGCATGCAGGATTGGGCAGGGGGGTATGCTGCAACATGATGCAGTCACAAGAGAGGCCTCACCTGATCCCACAGGTGCCTCTGGAGCCAGGAGGACCCTTCAGAGTTGTCTGGAATTGAGGCAAAGTGTTGGTCCTTTGTAGTTCCATCTACTAGTCATCAGATGCAGGCTGGCCCTGGGAGATAGAACAACCTGAGGCTCTTTAGCTGATGACAACTCATGTGAGCCAGCAGTTGCTAACCCTGGCCAACAGCTGGACAAATCAGTGCCTTAGTCCTAAAGGGGGAACTGGATGGTGCAAGACAGCATCCATTATAATGTGCGAAAGCACTTAGTTTGTTAGATTATAAAAACCACAAAAGTGACCATTTTCCCTGCTATTTGGTGCCTAGTCCCAATGTTTAGAACAGTTTCCAGCATAAAGTATGTGTTTAATAAATATTGGTTGAATGAAGAAAAGATGCTTAATAAACATTAGGTACTATTATGATGAGTAAGCCTTCCCTTACACTTCCAAATGGAAGGTGTCTGTGTACCCTCACTAATTTGGTCCTGTCATTCCTGTTGCCTTATTCTACCTTGCTGACCCACCATTTGTTTATTTAATTAATAACATCCCATGCCATTCTACAAAATATAAGAGAAGCCTGTAATTTTATCTTCTCCAGTAATATCTGTCATTTTTCAGCGGAAAGATAGAAAGGGTATTATGGGCTGAATTGTGTCCCTCCCAAAATTTATAAGTTGAAGCCCTAACCCCTAGTAGCTCAGAATGTGACGGTATTTGGAGATAGGCCCTTCAAAGAGGTGATTAAGTTAAAATAAGTTCATTAGTGTGGGCCTTGATGCAATCTTACTGTTTTTATCATAAGAAAAGGAGATTGGGCACAAGGAGAGACACCAGGGACATGTGCACACAGAGGAAAGGCCATGTGAGAACGCTGCAAGTAGGCAGCCACCTGCAAGCCCAGGAGAGAGTCCTCAGAAGAAACCAAACCTGGCAGCACTTTGATCTTGGACTTCCAGCGTCCAGAACTGTGTGAAATAAATTTCTGTTGTTGAAGCCTCCCAGTCTATGGTATTTTGTTATGGCAGCCCTAGCAAACTAATACAAGGATTAAGAGTCTTTAGGGCACTACAGAAAGGAAAAAAACAGAGTTACAACCCCATCCCTCCAGGGAGGGGGAGATATAATATCTGTGTCAATGTAAGAGGCCTTGGGGATGAAAACTTTGGCCAAGAGTAGAAGCATTTTCTAGGGGAATTGTCCTACCCTGCCCCTCACAAATATTCACTAGGTTAAGTCTCCCATTATATACCTCCACGGCAACCTCACTCAATCCTTCCAGCTCCCACCATGCTTAGAATTGCTTGGTCATTGTTAGGTCTCCCACTCAACTATAAATTCCATGAGGCCTGGGACCATGCAATACTGCGTCTGGGGCCAAGACGAAGCCCATATACATGCACACGTACATATATACCCATTATTTACAACAGGCAACCTTTCCAGTTGGTCCAGGTCAGTCCTGAATGGTCACTATCCATGCCATACTAGTTGTCAAGAATTTTGAAAATCACCCCTACTTATACTTTCAGGGATTAGCATAGGTCCCAACAAATAGTATGGCTTAGTAAATATTTGTTGATTGATGGATTGGTTACTTAGGTCTCAGAATGATAAAAGAAGAATTGATTATTCACATACAATTTAACAAATATTTACCAACTGCTGCCCTATGCCAGGCCGTGGGCTAGGTGCCGGGTAACAAACATGAGTAAAATGTGGTCCCATGACCTCAATAAACTGACAGCAATTGTCCAAAAGGAGCAAATAGGAAATGTGAAACTTCTAGGGCCCAGGGCAAGAGGGAGATGCCAGCTGAGGGAAGATTTGGTCATGTAAGGAAACTCAGGAACCCGTGCTGCCAGGGCAGAGGCATGATGCTTGATACAGACACACATGATCCCAAGGTACTTTTTCCCAGACCATAGGGACAAATAGAACTTGCTCAAATCTGTTTTTTTCAGACCCTGTTGTCCTTGGGCTCCCAGTAACTAATCATCCCAGGAATAAGGAGAAGATGTGTCAAGTTCTGGGTCATTTAAAGTTTAAAAAGGGTCATGCAGGCCAGGCGCGGTGGCTCACACCTGCAATCCCAGCACTCTGGGAGGCCAGGAGTTCGAGACCAGTCTGAGCAAGAGCGAGACCCCGTCTCTACTAAAAATACAAAAAATTAGCTGGGCGTGCTGGTGCACACCTGTAGTCCCAGCTACTAGGGAGGCTGAGGCAGGAGGATCACTTGAGCCCAGAAGTTTGAGGTTACTGTGAGCTAGGCTGACACCATGGAACTCTAGCCCAGGAGACAGAACAAAACTCTGTCCCCCACCCCCCCAAAAAAAGGGTCATGCAGCATAGAAACAACCCCCCACAAAGGATCGAGCAAATTGAGCAGAGGGTCCAGTGGACACTGAAATAGCACAGACCACAAATCCAGTTGCCTTGGTAACAAGGCCCCCTCCCCAGTGTATGATACTATCTTTTTTTAAAAAAAAACACAGAAAAATGGAGGAAACTGGACACAGAGGCAACATTTGGCTTACTTAGCTTCACTAAGGAAAGGGTCTTGGAAAAAGTTTGGGAGGGGATGTGTAGGGAAAAAATGGACTCATGAGGAGATCATCTTAGATCATAAATAATAGGAATTGTATCTAAACCCATAAGCTTGAGAACTTCCTAAGTTCTGCAGCGCCTCATCCATTGACTAAGTTGCAGCAGTCAGTGTAAATAATGTAAATGTCTGCAAACCCTGCGTGCCTCATCTATGTCACTCCACTGCCATCACCGCAAGAAAGAAAACTCTGGAGCCAGAGACGGGAGAGTTCCTGCCCCCGTGGAGTGTTCAAAAATTGGCTTGAGTTACTAGTTTTTTGCATTGATTAAATTCCTACCCCCTTGTACCCTTCCAGAAGAGTTGAGACCACCAAAGGAACTTCAGGTATACGTAAGGAGAAGCTAAGCGTTCTCTTAACTTAGAAAACATATTTCCTAGACTTTATCAGAACCAAGAGACCCTCACTAGCTAATGTTTCAGTTCCAATTTTAAATAATTCTCTCTTCTCTGATAAAATGATTCTCATCTTTAAGACTCAACCCCCTTTAAGCGCATAATATTTTCATGCAATGTTTTGTTTGTTTGTTTTGAGACACAGTCTCACGCTGTTGCCCAGGCTAGAGTGCAGTGGTGTCATCACAGCTCACTGCAGCCCCAAACTCCTGGGCTCAAGCGATCCTCCTGCCTCGGCCTCCCAACTACAGGCACCACCATTCCTGGCTAATTTTTCTATTTTTTGTAGAGATGGAGTCTTGCTCTTGCTCAGACTGTTCTCGAATTCCTGAATTCAAGCAATCCTCCCACTTCGGCCTCCCAGAGTGCTGGGATTACAGGCATGAGCCACCTCTCCAGGCAGCAATTTTTTTTTTTTTTTTTTTACATAAGAACTAAAAGCAGAGCAAACACCAATTCACATGCTTCCCCCAAACATTTTTCTGATCAAATCTCCCCTTCTCTTTTCAGCCTATCCCCCGAAAGACCTTTTTCTTTATTCCTTAATCCAATGCTTCTGTTATAAAGCAAATGAGTGGGCACACACCAAGCTCCTGAACATGTCAAGAAGCAATGATAGAGTTCAGTGGAAGACAGCTCATAGAAAAACTTTACAAGCCAAAAATGTTATATTTTATCTTACAGTGTGGTCTGCCTTCCTCTGTAATCCTCCAGGATTCCAGCCCAGCCCCAGGTGCTTCTATTTCCCACAGACCCCCTGATGCTTATTCTTCCAGGATAAGAGTTGAAATATGGGAACTGTGTGCATTGGCCTTTTGTGTTTTATTTTGTGTTGTTTTGCTTTGTTTTGTTTTACTTTCCTGGTCATTGATTCTGATGAAGTCTTAGGAGCTAAAAATGTCCCCAACTCCTCTTCTCCTTCAAGAAAATTAATATTAATAAAACAGTCATGTATGGGAATACTCCATTATGAGGAAGGAAAACTCAGTACAAACAGATCATTTGAAGGGTCTTGCAGGTAGATCTGCAAGGGGTCGAAGAAACACTAAACCAAACAATAAGGTAAAGTTCCAAAATATTTGTATTCCACTGACTGCAAGAAGGCTAAAGTGTGCCCTAATTAAATCGCTAAACACTTAATACCTGTAATGAGCTTAGGGAAAGGAGCCCATTGTTTCATTTTAGCATTCAGCTTTAAGAAAGTTTTTTATTTAATCCAGCTTTACCAATCCCACTGATGTGGGGCACGACAAAATCTCTGTTTAGAAAAATGGTTAGCAAAATCTCTAAGAGAGGCCACATGGTATGGTATTGAGGATATAGACTTTGAAATCAAACAGCTCTGTATTGAAGTCTTGTGACCTGTCACTTGCCTTGCAATCCGGTGTGAGATTCTCAGTCACTCTGAGCCACAGTTGCTTTGCTGCCAAATGGGAATAATAATATCTAATCTGCAGTGCTGTAAGAGTTAATTAAGATTGTGTTCCTGGAGTGCCTAGCACAGCACTGGACAGAGAAGACTCCTGATAAATGTTAGGAATGACGGTCATCATGCTGATGGTGACAAAGACGATGACAATGAGGATGAGGATGAAGACGAGGATGGTGACGCTGATGGAAGAGGACCAAGGCCAACGTTGTATATCCGTAAGCCACTGCTTTCCATCTTTGAGAGCTGTGCACTGACCGGCTATTACTTATCTATAGAATCCCACTCTACTGACCATCTTCAACTCGTAGAGTTAGAAAAGAATACCTGAGTGCCAAACAGCCACCAATTCTGGGCCAGAGACAGACTAGGACAGAAGGCCAAAGGTGGTGATTTGATGCACAAACACACACACACACACACACACACACACACACAGATGAGAACTTCACCTCCAGTAAATCCATCTTCTCAGGGCAATGCCTCGCCAGCATGATGCATTCATCAGTCAGAGCATCTATCCTGGGGTCTCTCCACAGACCTGTCTGCACCACAGAGGTCAGCACTGCACACTTGGCCTCCCAACTTGTTTCAGCCCAGATGCTTACTGGGATCTAAAACTGTCAGCAATTTCTCACCACTTAATACCTGAGACATGGAAATCTACCTCAATACAATATTGTAAAAATGAATCTTTGTCACCTGATTCATTTTTGTGTTAACAACTGGAAACAGGACTGGAAGCTCTTTTTAAACATCAGATTTAGTGGGGGTTGGGAGGATTGGAGAATTAGGGTAAGCTTTGCTATGAGGGGGTGGTGGTAATAAATGTCACCAGGTGGGAAATAGTCTAGCCCTATTCCCAGAAACCTGAGGCAGTAGCTCAAGGCAGAAAAATGACAATAATTGCATTGCTCAGAAGCTGACAGCATGCATAAATCTGGTGCATTAAGCCCTGCCCGTGGATTTGCTTTCCAAATCTTATTTTGGCAGCATCCTTTCTGGGAACTGAAAGCCCCTCTTTCTGCCTAGAGACCTCAGGTAAATTCTGCCTCTGCAAAGAGTAATTATTATTAGACTTTCTCTTTCTTTGCTTGTTTTTTGCTTAGGCAGTACAAAGCCCCACAATCTTTTCATTTCTACCTGGTGAATTACCAGTCACAGGAAGGAGGGGGGAAGGTGAGCGTTTGGGTCAGAGTCTCTCTGCTTCAAGTGGCCACTGTGTGGGGGACTCCTCCCAGACCCCTCCCAGACGAGTCAGACTTGAACCTGGGCTTATGTAATAAACCTCTGAAAACCACTGCTTAAGCAGTTCCCAAGTTTCTAAGCCACCGTCCTCGGTCAAGCTGGCTTTAAGACTTCACTGGGAGATCACGCTGGTGTATACATGTGCCTAGAAAACTGCATTCAAAATTTGTCACGCTGAAGAAGGGGATTGGATGTGTCAGGAGAAAGCTCAGTTTTATGGTGCAAATGCTGGAGAGACAGGAAGGAATTTTAAAGTCACACACATTTGAAACACAAAGGCAAATTATAAACATTCATTTTAGTGGCAAATTTTACATTTGGAGTGAATTTTAAACTTCTGGATCCGGTATCAATCAAAGAATTAGATTATAAGATTTTGTATCTGAAGAGTCTCAGTGTTGCCAAGTCTTAACAGTGAGAGAAAAAAAAGTATTAAGGGAGACCTCTGCTCAAAGGAACACTCTGAACATTACCATAATCTGACCTTCCAAGTTGAGAGCCAGTAACCAGGCAGGAGCTGGGGATGGGGAAAGGAAATGGGGGCAGATGGAAAAGAGGCCTGGGGGGGCTGGCCCATCCCTCCCCACCTTTGTGTCTTCCCCTTTTGGAGACCCCGTGCAACTCACCAACATCCCACAAGAGTATGAAAACACTCAGAAACTTGAGAGAACATAGACTAGAACGAGTGAATCGAGACAAGCAAATTGTGGAACATGTCACAATTCCATTGTTTTGGGGTGGTCTCAGTATCACAATTTGTTCAAGATTAAGACCAGAAAGAAACACAAAGCAAGACCACCATCTCATAGGGAGACCTACCTCCATCAGACCAGTTCTTACTCCAGGGGCCCCAAGGCATTTATTTTGAAAGACACCTTTGCCAAGCACAATCCCAAGCTTAAGATACATAAGAAGGGGGCACATTTTTTCCCCAATCCTTATGTCTCTGTAGAGGGGAGAGAATTTCCACTGTCCCCACCCAATGTGGAAATTGCAGAAGGGGTATCTTGACTTTTCTCCCGCTCCCTCATTGTCTGGTCCTGGAGAAGAGGAGAAGGACCTATCTGATTGCAGAGTGTGCAGAGGGAGGGAGGACTGAGGCCTCTGTGAGGGGACAGTGCCTGAGAGCCAGGCTTGGGACTCTCGCTTCCTCTGCTCATCCGTGAGGCTGAGCTTCTGAAACCTGCTCTTCTCCTGCAAGCAGGAGGCCACAGGAGGGTCACTCCGTTCAAGAAGGAGTGCTGGGAAGTCCTCTGTGGCCACACAGCTCAGTCTCATCATCTAGTCCAACTTTTACTAGAAATAAAGCAGGAAGGTTTGCCATCTTTCCCTTTTTTTTTCTTTATTCTATTTAATTGTGGTAAAATACACATAAAATAAAATTTGCCATTTTAACCACTTCTAACTGTGGAGTTCAGTGGCACTAAGTACCTTTGCATGTTGTGCAACCATCCCCACCACCCATCTCCAGAACGCTTGTCATCATCCCAAACCGAGACTCTGTGCCCATCAACAATACTTCCTATTCCTTCCTCTCCCCAGCCTCTGGCCACCACCACCCTACTTGCTATCTCTGTGGTTTTGACTACTCTGGGTACCTTATATAAGCGGAATCACACAGTATTTGGTTTTTTGTGGCTGGTTTATTTCACTTAGCATAATGTCTTCAAGATTGATCTATGTTGCAGCATGCATCAGAATTTCCTTCCTTTCCTTTTTAAGGCTGAACAATATTCTATTGTATGTATGGACCACATTTTGTTTATCCATTCTTCTGTCAACGGAGGCTTGGGTGGCTTCTACCTTTTGGCTACTATGAATAATCCTGCTATGTACAAATATGTTTGGAATCCCTATTTTCAATTCTTTTGGGTATACACCCTGAAGTGGAATTGCTAGCTCCAACTTGCTGACTCCCACATCCCTCTCTCAGATGGTCCCTATCTCAGGACTGGAGAAGAGTGTTATTTATGACTCTACAAACCCCCAACAGACAGGGCTGCCGTGTCTAATTCTGCAAGTTGGGCCCTGCCCAAAGGCCTCCTTGGGTGAAGGGTGGATAGACTGAAACTACATCTGCTCCCTCCTCTAAAACATGCACCTGGCCCAAAGGTGCCCTGGCTTCATCCCTGCCCACAGAACTCACATCCTCCCATGTTTCTAATGCACGTCTGGGCCCCCACCATGTCTGTTCCCAAAGACCTTTTCCCCTCACTACAGGGTCTCTTTGGAAAAATTCTATTTCCTCTTGCCACTCTTGATCCTAGTTCCTTCAGAGGGTTACTGTGATCATTTTTGCACAGACAAATGAAAATACACCTTCTCAGACAAGTTCCTCCCCTCCTATGTGAAATTATCCATCTAGACCAGGCAATTTGTCTTTGAGGAAAATGTTGAGCTACTCCAACTATATGAAAATATGTTGCTAAATCCGAATAGCAGGAATACAAGCATTCCACAGTAATTATTATCACTTAATCTTTTTTTTAATATCAAAAGGGCCATTCTCTTGTGCAGCTGAAAGTCCTTTACAAATGCCAGCACATATGCCTGCTGTCAGAGGCAACAAGCATTCTGCTTTTGCATTTTCCAGTAGGGGAGCCAGGGAGCTTCTGCAACTCTTGGGCTTATTGACTTTGCCAGGATTACTAAGCACCTCAAAAGAATTACATACAAAGCATGAAGATTAAAAATAGGCAAAAATAGTCTTATACTACGGGAATAAGGCATTGCATTAGTTTTTATTGCTGCTATAACAAGTTACCACAAATGTAATGACTTCACAAATTTATTATTTAAATATGTTATAGTTCTGCAGGTTAGAAGTCCAACACAGGTACCCCTGAGCTAAAATCAACACATTGGCAGGGCTGCATTCCTCCCTAGTGGGTCTAGGAGTGAATCTATTTCCTTGTTTTTTCTAGATTCCAGAGACCACATACACCCCTTGGCTCACAGCCTCTTCCTCCATCTTTGAGGCCAGCAACACTGCATCTCTCCCACCATCCTTCCTCAACCAGTTTCCCTCTTTGACTCTACTCTTTGACCTCCCACTTCTAATTATAAAGACCTTTGTGATTATATTGGGCTCAGCCAGAAAATCCAGGATAATCTCTCTATTTTAAGGTCAGATGAATAGCAACCTTAATTCAATCCACAAGCTTAATTTCCCTCTGCCATGTAACCCAACATATTCCCAGCTTCCAGGAATTAGGACATGGACATCTTCAAAGGACCACTATTCTGCCTACCATAGGCAGGTAACATAAAAGAATAAAACAGGCCAGACACAAGCCCAGAATAAGACGCCAATTTTTATGTGAAATCTCCTGGCTCTTAAATGTTAGCAGCTAAATCAAGTTGAAAACAAAACAAACACTGTGCAGGTCAAACATAGCTCCTCTGGAGGCCACATTCACAGCCTGCAATCTCTACACTGTGGTACAGGATAGTCATTACTTTTTTTCATCACCAAAATTGCCATTATGATTTCTCCTACTTAGACCCCAGGTTTTGATGGATTCAAACTGATAAATAAATGCTATTTATTAAATAATTATTCCTTTCCCAAAGTTTTATTCAACAAAGACATAGATTAATATCTGTCCTCTCCATGAATAGCATAAGATAGAGCTTATTAATAATAAAAGCCAAAATATGTACAACTAATATATTTTATTTAAAATAATAATAATAATAATAAAAGTTAGACTGAATTAAGCACTTATTAAATGCCAGACTGTATGCTTAGTGCTTTCTATGCATTAACTCATTCAATCTTCACAATAATTCTATCAGATCAGGACCATTATTTCCCCCAATTTACAGATGAGAAAATCCAGGCTCAAAGAGCTGTGTCCCCAAAGTCACACAGATGGTAAATGGCCAAACCAGGATTCAAAACTAGATGTGATTTCAAAAGCCAAATTTTTAAACATTATGTTATACTGCCAATGCATTCCTAACAAAAGAAAATAAATTTCATGGTTTCATGTGTCTGTGTCACCTAATGGCAAGTGGACACAGATATGAATTCCTTTAAGGTGTTTGGAAAAACACGGCTTCATGCCTCCATTGCTTCCTTTGATGACCCCAAGGACCACGCAGGAGTGGGGTTTGAAATAATTCAAGCAATAGCAGGGTGACACACAGATCCTCTTCCATCAGATGAAGTCACCAAGGTACCCTGGGAAATTATCACTGCAAAGCAACAAAAAATTCACAATTGATTAGGACTCATATACAGGAGATGCCAACCATGCAGAAAAGCCTTAAAAAGGAATTCTATTTCCTGGGAAACTTTGCACACAGTGTGAATTTCAGAACTGTACAACTGAAATACTACACCATGCAATTCCTGGGTACCTCCTTTGTTGGGCCGCATGTAGTGTGGGATCCTGCAATTGGTGTTTCTTAGGATTGGTCTGCTCACCCACCCGCACCCAATCTTCCCTCTATCAGACTATTATTCCATCTCACCTTTGTGCCTGGGAAAGTGGTCTTGAGCCTCTGGCCCCTGGCACTTTTTATACAGCCCTTGTTTTGCCTCTATTATTCAATGAGAAAACATATTTCCTTTAAACACTGGGTGGCATCCCAAGGCACCAGAAACCAGTGTGCAGAAGAGAGGCAGCCATGGATTCTCCTGACCTCACATGATTTGTTTAAGGAAGCAAATATATCCCATTTATCTTTAAGATCGCAGCACTTAGCACAATGCCTATAATTTAGTCCTTAAAAAAGAAAAGAAAGAGAAAGAAAGGCAGAGAAGAATACAGAGAGAAAGGGCATGGAAAAGCACCATATTCACAGATGTAGAGTAAGCTCCGAGTGACAGAACAAATGCACACAGACACTGCTTGGGTAAACCAAACAAAAGGTCTTATCCAAAAGGTACAGAAGAGAGGCAGCTCCATCAGGACTCACTGAAGAAAGATCACCAACACTCCTGCGGAAGATGCCCACTTCCTGGAAACCAGGCCTTCCCAGCCAGCTCACTGTTGCTAAGTGATCCGTTGCTAGGGAAGTCTCACTTCTGGTCTCCCAAGCCGCCCCCGCCCCAGCCTGGAGCAGTTCTGGATGTCTCCTGGAAACCACTGCCCCGGGAGCGGGACGTCATCGATCTTACAGTTATGCAATGCACAATATGATTGAAAATATGGTCCAATAGCTTGTGAACAGCCAAACGAGAGCATCGTCATTAATCACCCGCAGCCTCCCCAGGCTAGTGCAGCCTGGCCCTGTTGTTACACTTTCTGAATTTAGACCTATGGAACTAAAGCAAAGATCAGCTGCCCAGAGGTCTCTGGAAGTCATGTTCAAGGCTTAGAGCCTAACTCGAGAGGCAATCCTGAAGACAAATGACAGCCAGAGAAAGAAGGAAGGGAGGGAGAAAGGAAGGAAATAACCAAGGATCTCAAATATCCCACTCCAGAAACGAGGAGAGGTGTAGTGTGCACTCACACCCAGGTTTCCCGCCCTTTGGGCACGCAGAAGGATTACACTTCCTTACCTTTCCTGTTGTCAGGTGGGGTCATGTGACAAGTTTGATTTGAACCCTCCGTGTTCTCTTCCCCTGCTAAACTGATCACACAGGAATCAGATGCCTCATGATGAGATGGAGATGCCACAATTTTGATGTTTTGTCCTGGAAAGCTGCCCAGAAGCTCAGTTCCTGGACTTGAGTGAGCAAGAAACAAACTTTGCTTTATTAAGCCACTGAGATTTAGCAGGGATGGAGGGTGGGGGGGATGGTATCACTTATCTTAACCTGACTAATATAGGAAATTAAAGGCAAAGCTTGCCAGAGCCAATTTACAAGAGAATTTTTAAAATTTGATAAAGCAAAGTTGCACACTGGCTGGGATCTAATCAGCGCTCAATAAATACTTGTTGAATATTGCATGAATGGTTTTTCTCAACTACTAATTAGTGATACGCCTCATCTCTTATACAAAATATGTTTCCCTCTGCGCTCTGACTTGCACCTTCCATCCTCCTTTGCTCTAATAATGACTGTCTCGAGAGTTGCGAGGATTCTGTGAGATGGTACATGTGACGTGCTTTCAACCAATGACTTGGTACATAGTACTCAGTAAATGTTAGCTGCTGGTGGTGTTTTGGTTCTTGTTGTTAGTGTTTTATTACTCCTCCAAACTCCATTCTTACTTATGTTTTTAATTTGATCTACTTCTCTTCCCTCCCCCGAAGCCCTGTTTCTGCTCCTCTCTGCCTCCAAATTCCACCCCCGTCAGCAGTCAGCTCAAGGTATATTTTCTCAAAATTTGACTACTCCATCCAGCTTGATCTTGCTAACATAAATAATGAATGCACTAAGAGTCAATACCACCCAATTCAATCAACTGGATTTTTAAAATTTTTTATGTGTAAAGTGAGCATCTGTTCTTTCTGTCAACATTTCTCTATCATCTGGGAAATATTCTACTTTTCTTTTAGTGAACAGTTCCCTCCCCCAATTCTAACTCCTTGGATCAGCGGGTCATAAAAGCCTGATCTCCTGGCCACAGAGGTAGGTGTTGGATCTATTCTGAGCAGATCTTAGTACCTTAACCTGGTTGAGCATAGTGATTGGTCCAAGAACTAGTCACCTGACCCATGCCTAGCCAATCAGAATTTTTACACAGGTTTTCTCAAATTGGAGTTGGGATGAGAGTCCTTTCTTCTTAAGCTACACTGGGAAGATTTGAGTCTGGAAGCTACTAATCATCACCCTCTGTCCTGAGAAGGCTGGATGTTGTAGAGACACTGAAGCTGACATCGAGAACGAAGTCAAGCCCAAAGAAAGGCCCTGGTTTCAGTTTTCCCAAGCCATACCCCTCCCTTCCCAACCATCCAAGAAAATAAATTTCCCTTTTCACCTAAACTAGTTCCAGTAGAGTTTCATCACTTGCAATCAAGAGGCCTAACTAAGCCCCTTGAGGAAAACTCAATTCACAAATCCGGCAAATTTATCTGAGCACTCACTATGTACAGTTACATCTTTCATTATCAACAGCATAGTCTCAAACACAGAACAGATGAGGGGAAAATGTGATGAAGGCAAAATTTGTTCATAATATTTATCACCTAGGGCAGCAGTCCCCAAGGCTTTTTGGCACCAGGGACCAGTTTCATGGAAGACAATTTTTCCACGGACCAGGGTGGGGGGACAGGATGGTTTCAGGATGATTCAAGCACATTATATTTATTTATTGTGCACTTTATTTCTATTATTATTACTTTTTCACTTGCCACTCACTGATAGGGTTTTGATATGAGTCTGCAAGAAATTGATTTATTATGGTCTCTGTGCAGTCAAACCTCTCTGCTGATGATAATCTGTATTTGCAGCCACTCCCCAACACTGGCATCACCACCTCAGCTCCACCTCAGATCATCAGGTATTAGATTCTCATAAGGAGCGTGCAACCTAGGTCCCTCGCATGCACAGTTCACAATAGCGTTCACGCTCCTATGAGAATCTAATGCCACTGCTTATCTGACAGGAGGGGGAGCTCAGGCGGTGATGCAAGGGATGGGGAGCAGCTGTACATACAGATGAAGCTTCACTCACTCGCCACTGCTCTCCTTCTGTTGTGCGGCCCCTTTCCTGTGCGGTCTGGGAGTTGGGGTCCACAGACCTAGGGAGCCTTCTAAGATACTCCTATTTCCATTTGGAAACTAGATCTTGTGACCAAAACCTGCTGGGCAAGAATACAGGGCCTAGACATAGAAACGTGGCCTGAATATTGTATGAATGGTTTTTCTCAACTACGAGTTAGTGACATGCCTCATCTCTTATACAAAATATGAATCTGATCTGCCAGTTTAATGAGCCCAAACCTCCCAATTGCACCTCACACATGCACCCAGCATCTTAAACTGTGCAGATTTAAACAGCTTTTGCAAGAGAATGTTCATCAACTCATATGTTCAGGATAGATTTTTGGCTCCCAGCAGGCTTGGGGAAAGTAGGGTAAGCTGAGGGTGATATTCTAAATATCTAACAACCAGACCTGCCTGGGCACTGAGTGATCAGGACAGAGGTTGGTGATCAACAACTGTACATTCAAATATAAGCCTCAGGGTGGAGTGGGTGAAAAGCTAGGACTTCAGATTCCAAAGTGAGCTCAGGATTGGGGATTGAGAGAATCCCAATAGGTTGACATTGAGAAGCCTCCAAAGAGACTTTCCTCACTCATTCAGTTGCCAACTGTGAAAAGGGACAGAGAATAGCAAGGTGAATGAGACACAGGCCTCTCTGCCACTCTATTTTTATAGGTTTCTGACCACTGCCACTTCAAATTAACACATTGCTTTGTTAGAGGTGCCGATTCCTTCAGTGGAGTTATGGCGAAGGCCCCCTGGCCTGGGTACCTTCCAGTCACCTTCAAGTCACTATGCATAAGTATTTCAAACACAATTAAAATCTGTGCATGTTGTAATTTCTGTGTTTCAAAGAATCAGAGTCCAGCAACCAAAAAAAAAAAAAAAGTTCTAAATCAATTCAAATCTTTGCTCAGACTCTTGAAAAAAATGGCAAAGAAGGGTACTGCATTCTAAATGCACCATAAAATATCTTAAATGTCCTTTGAGGACAGTTTTCTTAGGGTCATTCTCTCTCCCCATGCTATTTCTCTCCTTCATCCAGAAGTAGACCCAAAAAAATTCTCTGACAGTGACTCCTAAAAATTTTCTTCTCCAGCTATAAACATTTTCCAAAGTCTCCCCACTAACATTGAGCCTGAGGGGCTCTTCTTTGCTTTTTCCAGAGTTTCCCAATCATAGGGACTCAGAAACCTTTCTTGTCCTCCCCTTCCATCACACTGCCCTTCTGGTGTCACCTGCTCCCACCTGCCAACCTCCCAGCAAGCAGAAGCCATTGCTGCAGGGCTGCTGCTTCCAGCCAGGAGAACCAGACTCCGTCCTGCTCAACCTACTCACACTCTTCACAGAAAGGAGCCTGTAAAACCCTTGCTTTTTGCAAAAGAAACTCTCATGGAGAATTTCTGGTAAATAGAATGCTCCATCTGCTTGTATATGTCACCATTTCGGATGAGTTTTTGACCCCTGGAGGCACCCTTAAAACAGCCCCCGCCAGGAGGCCGCCTCCCCCAACGCTGACCAGGACTGCTCTGTGGCCCCTAGCTAAGTCACACTCCCTGTTCAGGTGGGATGAAATCATCATGAATCTGCATCGTCGCTTTCCTTGTTTTCTCATCTGAGCTCTGGAAGAACAAAAGGCCACAGAACAGCATGTCACGTCCTGCCTGCTTTAAGGAGTCTTGACTTAAGAAGTAGGAAGTGTGAGTTCTGGCCCCATCCCCACCAACCACAAGCTGGGTGACTCTGACATCAGGACCTTTCTCTGGGCCTTAGTTTTAGGGTGTTGGACTAGGTAGAGGGTTTCTTAGCAGAAGGAGGAAAGAGGCTTAAGCAGAGAGGTTGTTTTTTTTTATTTACTTAATGGAATTGATCATATGATTGATTGCACTTGGGTAAAAAAACTAGTTGCTAAAAATGTCTGGAAAACATTAACGATGATATCTCCAAAGTCCCTCCAGCTCTAACAATCCAACAGTCCATTTTCCCCACTAACCTCCCTTTATAGAGAAAATTTGCTATGAGCAAATTTTTGAGATCAATCAGAGAATGGCAAGCAGTCTCACTTGAACTTCTTTACAAACTCTACTTGGGAGTTGTCTTTGAGAAAAATCATTGCCCTTGATTATGGGTTACAAAGTGAATGCCATTTCCTCCCTAGAAGTGCTGATCTCCCTGCTCAGCAGCTGAAGAGGTGGCTACTATTGAGTGGCCTTGGTCCTCTCGGCTCCAACAAAACCGCTGGTGCCACCCAGAGGACGAATGGCCTGCACCATGGCCACAAAATAATCGTGAGAGAATAAGACTCCATAGACCACCAGTAAATCAGTGATGAGCAGTAAATAAAGCAGAAGCTGGGGGACAGAAAGGAACACGGTTCTCACCAATTGATGCTAAAAAAGACTTAGGGACACACAGCCAACCCACAATACTTCCTCCCTCCATCCCTCCACCCACAAGCAGAATTTCCTGGTCTCTGTTCCTCCTGCTTTCCTTAACTGAGCCACGTTGTCTCCCACCAGCAGCTCAGGTATTAGAAAACATCAAAATTCAGGGTATATTTTAGGGGTTTTATAATAAAATTATAAAAGTAAAAATAGATAAGCACCCAGAAGGTCCAAAAATAAAGTAATTTTTAAGATTACTTTGGCTCATCTTTTAAAACTATGCTTATGAAGAGTTTTAAATAATTTTGAGTTTAAAATAATACACACCATATATAAAAATTAACTCAAAATGGATCAAAGACATAAATATAAGAGCCAAAATTATAAAAGTCTTAGAAGAAAACATAGGGCAAAAGTTGCATGACACTGGATTTGGCAATGATGTCTTGGATATGCCACCAAAAGCACAGGCAACAAAAGTAAAAATAGATAAATTGGACTTCATCAAAATTAAAAATTTTATGGGTCAAAGGATACTACCACCAGAGTGAACAGGCAACCTAATGAAATGGGAGAAAATATTCGTGAATCATAAATTTGATAAGGGATTGATATACAGAATATATAAAGAACTCCTACAACTCAACAACAAAAAAACAAACAGCCCAATTTAAAAAAATGATCAAAGAACGTGAATAGATATTTCCCCAAAGAAGATATACAAATAGCCAATAAGCACATGAAAATATGCTCAAAATCACTAGTCATTTGGGAAATGCAAATAAAAACAAAAGTCAGATACCACTTTACACCCATTAGGATGGCTATTACCAAAATAAGTAAATAACAGGTGTTGACGATGAGAAATTGGAACTCTAGTGTATTAATGGTGGGAATTTAACCTGGTGCATCCGCTGTGAAAAACAGTATAGTAATTCCTCAAAATATTAAAAATAGAATTACTATGTGATATAATAATTCCATTTTTAGATATAAACCCAATAGAATTGAAATTTGTACACCAATATTCCTAGCAGCATTACCTACAATAGGCAAAAGGTAAAGGAAACCAAACAGAAACAAAATGTGATATATACAAACAATAGAATATTATTCAGCCTTAAAAAGGAATGAATTTCTGATACATGTTACAATGTGGATGAACATTTTTTTAAATTTTAATAGATTTAGGGGGTATAAGTTGAATTTCATTACATGTATATACTGTATAGTGGTGGAGTCTGAGCTTTTGGTGTACCCATCACCTGAGTAGTGCACATTGTACCCAACAGGTACTTTTTCAGCCCTCAACCCCTGCCACCCCCTCCCCTTATGAGTCTCCAATGTCCATTATACCACTCTGTGTGCCCTTGTGTAGCCATAGTTTAGCTCTCACTTATAAGTGAGAACATGTAGCATTTATTCTTTTGTTCCTGAGTTACTTCACTTAGGATAATGGCCTCCGGTTCCATCCAAGTTGCTGCAAAAGACATTATTTCATTCTTTTTTATTGCTCAGTAGTACTCCATGGTATATATATATATACCACATTTTGTTTATCCACCCATCAGGTAATGGGCACTTAGGTTGATTCCATATCTTTGCTACTGTGAATTTGTGCTGCAATCAACATATGAGTGCCGGTATCTTTTTGATATAATGATTTTTTTTCTTCTGGGTAGATATCCAGTACTGGGATCATAAGATCAAATGGTAGATCTACTTTTAGTTCTTTAAGAAATCATACTAATCTCCACAGAGATTGTACTAATTTACATTCCCACCAACAGTGCATAAATGTTCCCTTTTCACCACATCCCTGCCAACATCTATTGTTTTTTGACTTTAATAACAGCCATTCTGACAGGGGTAAGGTGGTATCTCATTGTGGTTTTAATTTACATTTCCCTGATGATTAGTGGTGTTGAGCATTTTTTCATATGTTTCTTGGCCATTTCTATATCTTCTTTTGAAAAATGCCTATTCATGTCATTTTCCCACTTTTTAATGGGGTTGTTTGTTTTTTTTCTTGCTGAGTTGTTTGAGTTCCTTGTAGAGTCTGAATATTTGTCCTTTGTTGAACACATAGTTTGCAAATATTTTCTCCCATTCTGTAGGTTATCTATTTACTCTTTTGACCTTTTCTTTTGCCATGCTGAAGTTTGTCGAAAGTCCCATTTGTCTATTTTTGTTTTTATTGCATTTGCTTTTGGGGTCTTAGTCATAAATTCTTTGCCCCTAGGCCAATGTCCAGAAGATATTTTCCTAGATTTTCCTCTAAGATTTTTATTATTTCAGGTCTTACATGTAAGTCTTTAATCAATCTTGAGTTAATTTTTGTGTATGGTGACAGATGAGGATCCAGTTCCATTCTTCTGCATATGGCTATACAATTTTCTCAGCACCACTTATTGAATAGTGTGTCCTGTCCCCAGTGTATGTTTTTGTCTGTTTTTTTCAAAGATCAGTTGGTTGTAGGTATATGGTTTTATTTCTAGGTTCTCTATTCTGTTCCATTGATCTATGCATATACTTTTATGCCAAAACCATGCTGTTTTGGTTACAATAGCCTTGTAGTATAATTTGAAGTCAGGTAATATGATGCCTCTAGTTTTCTTCTTTTTGCTTAGGATTGCATTGGCTATTCAGGCTCTTTTTTGGTCCCATATGAATTTTAGAATTGTTTTTTCTAATTCTGCAAAAAATGACATTGGTATTTTGATAGGAATTGCATTGAATCTGTAGATTGTTTTAGGCAGTGTGGTCATTTTAACAATATTGATTCTTTCAATCGATGAGCATGGGATGTTTTTCCATTTGTTTGTGTTATCTATGATTTCTTTCATCAGTGATATTTAGTTCTCCTTGTAGAGATCTTTTACCACCTTGGTTAAATTTATTCTTAGGTATTTTTTTTTTCTGCAGCTATTGTAAATGAGATTAAGTTCTTGATTTGATTCTCAGCTTGGTCATTGTTGGTGCATAGAAATACTATTGATTTTTGTACATTGATTTTATAATCTGTGACTTTCCTGAATTCATTTATCAAATTTAGGAGTCTTTTGGAGAAGTCCTTATGGTTTCCTAGGTATAAGATCATATCATCAGAAAACAGAGATAACTTGACTTTCTCTTTTCCAATTTGGATGCCCTTCATTTCTTTCTCTTGTTGATTGCTCTGGTTAGGACTTCCAGTACTATGTGAAATAGAAGTGGTGAACATGGGCATGTGGATGAACCTTGAAAACATTATGCTAAGTGAAATAAGCCAGACACAAAAGGATAAATATTGTACAATTCCACTTATATGAGGTACCTAGAGTAATTAAATTCATAGGGACAGAAAGTAGAATGATAACTGCCAGGGGTTGGGGGAGAGAAGAATGAGGAGGTATTATTGAATGAGTATAGAGTTTCAGTTTGGGATGATAAAAAAGTTCTGGAGATGGATGGTGGTGATGGTTACACAAAAAGTGAAATGTACTTAATGCCACTGAATTATATACTTAA
Source organism: Daubentonia madagascariensis (assembly GCA_023783475.1). Classification (NCBI taxonomy): domain Eukaryota; kingdom Metazoa; phylum Chordata; class Mammalia; order Primates; family Daubentoniidae; genus Daubentonia; species Daubentonia madagascariensis. The sequence continues at coordinate 13,269,741 of JAKFHU010001769.1, forward strand.
AATTGTTAAAATGATAAATTTTATTTTATGTATATTTTACCACAATAACAAAATTACAGGAATAAAAAATAATAATTATACAAGAGAGATAATGTTCATACATGGGGCCAGCACAGCACGAGGTGTCTGAGCCCAGGCTGAGTGAGGAGAACTTCCATGCAAGGCTGGGGCAAGAAGCAGCAGCAGCCTGATGCAGGTGTCTGGGCTCCTGCAGGGCAAGGAAGTCATCTGCACAGAGAAAAGAGCAGCTGCAACAGTGGAGCTTGGTTACATACTGGGTGATTGATCTACTAAGTAAACATATTAAGGATAATGGGCAGCAGGTTTCTCACTGTTGCAGAAGGAACTTATAAATATTAAAATGGAGAAAACAAGAATGAACTCTGTGTTGTTAGACTGGAACTGAGGGTGTCGATGTGAACACACAGTTTGTGATAGGTAAGAAGGTAGATGATAGACAATGATGATGATGAAGATAGATACATACATGCATAGAGATAGAGATGTAAATGTGAATACATGAGGGAGAAAAATATATATGTGTGTGTATATGCATATGTATTAATATAATCACCTTGCTCCGTCCACTGAGAGCACCTGGGAACAACAATATCCCCCAAACAATGAGAACACCTAGCATCCAGATCTAGTTTCTATATATCATCTTCCAGTAAAAGGAATCAGGGCTCCTTGAGGAAGTATCTGATTCCAGGACTGAAATAAAAAAAGTACAAGATGAGCCTGGGACATCTTGTTGTTCTAAAAAGTAAGGAAATGTTCAAACACTGACGGAGACACGTGGAAGGACAAAGGAGCCAGCTTGAAAAGGTGCCACTGGCCAAATATGGGAAAATTTGAGCATCAAAACAATGATAATAACAGATTATAACCATTAAATAAAATAGAAAAACATGAGTCCATCCGATATAAGTAGATAGAGCTGGAGAGAGAGAGAAGAGTTTGGTGGTGAATGGGATATTTATACAGTTTCAAAGTACCTCTCCATCAGGTGCTTATTAATTAGAAAGGAAAATGAGAAATATTACTGTGGAGAACCCTTGCAGACACCACATTAATCAAGTGGTCAAAGTGAGCACCCTCAGCTATTAGACAAACTGAAATTTTGTGCCACTTGCTAGGGTGCAATGACAACACAGCCATCACTTTTGTGATATTCCTGCCAAAAAAATTACAACTTGAATCTAACCAGAAGGAAATACCAGGAAAACCCAAACTGGGGGACATCATGCCTCTAATCTTCAAAAGTATAAAGGTCATGAAAGTTAAGAAAAGACTGAGAACTGTCAGAGACTGGAAGACACTAAAAGGAAATGACAACTAAATGCAATGCATGATTCTGAACTAGATCCACTTGCTATAAAGGACATCAGTGGGATGATTGGCAAAATTTGAGTGGGCGTCTGAAAATTAAATGTAATACATTAATATTGGCTTCCTGTCTTTCATTATTGTATTGTAGTTATGTGATTTTTTTTTCCAGAGACAGGGTCTCGCTGCTCTGTCACCCAGGCTGGAGTGCAGTGGTGCAATCACAGCTCACTGCATCCTCGAACTCCTGGGCTTAAGTGATGATCCTCCTGCCTCAGCCCCCAGAGAAGCTGGAACTACAGGCATGCACCACCATGCCCGGCTAAATTTTTCTTATTTTTTGTAGATATGAGGTCTTGCTATGTTGCCCAGGCTGGTCTTGAACTCCTGGCCTCAAGTGATCCCCTCGCCTCAGCCTCCCAAAGTGCTGGAATTACAGGCGTAAGGCACTACACTCAGTCCAGAAAATGTTAGTATTTTTAGGAAATAAATGCTAAAGTATTTGGAGGAGATGGAGCATCATTGACAACTCTCTCAAATAACTCAGGGTGGGATATTTTTACTGTGTTTGCAATATTTGTGTAAGTTTGAGACTTTTCAATATTAAAATATGTTTAAAATAATATGGGATAATCCATGATACATTAAATTTAAAAAGCAGGAGTGAAACTGTGCAGACTTGAAGAGCTAAACTTTCTTAAAAAGGTATATGCACCCCAAAAAGTCTTGAAATAAAAGTATACCAAAATACAGTAGTTAACTATAATTGAATTGTGTGCAATGGTTTTCTTTATACTATGTTTTATTTTTCAAATTTACCATAAAGAGCATGCATTATTATAAGTAATGTGTCTTTTTTCTTTGTTTGCAGAATTTAATATTTTTCTTCCTGTTTGATGTTCTACAATTTTTCTATGGTATGGCTATAAATTAATTTGTCTTTATTAATATTTTTTAAAACTCTGCATTAAGACTTTATAGCTTTCTTTAAAACTGAAAAATTCTCCACCATTTTACCTTGAAGTGGTTCCTTTTCTCCATATATCCAGTCTAATTTTCTGACACTCTTATTAGATATTTTTAATCCTCTTATCCTATCTTCCTTTTCTTTTAATTTCTCTTTCATATCTGTGATCCATTTTGGTTCATTTACTTAGCTGTTTCCGCTTTGTTAATTTGCTCTTCGACTATTTCTAGTATATCATTTTATGAGTCCTTTTGTTTTTTTTCTTTTCAATGACTGCATTTTTTTATTTCTTGAATTTCTATTTGGTTCTTCCTCAAATCTACCTGTTCTTTTCCCATAATTTCGTGTTCTTACCTAATGGTTTCCATCTCTTTCCTTAACTTTTTTTATATTACAGGGGTACAAACACTTTGGTTACATAAATTGTCTTTGCACCACCCGAGTCAGAGCTACAAGCATGCCCATCCCCCAGGCAGCACACACCACCCCTGTTAGGTGTGCATTTACCTGCTCCCCTCCCACCTGCCTGACACCCAATGAATGTTACTTCCCATATGAGCACAAAAGTGTTGATCGATTAGTACCAATTTAATGGTGAGTACATGTGGTGCTTGTTTTTCCATTCTTGTGATACTTCACTTAGAAAAATGGGCTCCAGCTCTATCCAGGATAATACAAGAGGTAGTTCACCATTTTTTATGGCTGAATAGTACGCCAACGCTTTGAATATTATAAATGCACTTATTTGAAGGTCTTTCTTAGATTGTTTTATTACTACAGTTATTAGGGTATAAACTTTACCACTTCTTGCATCTCTCTTACACAGTATTTGTTTGTAATTTTTTGTGATGCCATTTTCAGCAGGAGTTGGCTTCCATTGTAGAGTCTTATCCTCCCCAAACCCAGACCCAGACTCCTTTTCAAAACAGTAGTTTCTCCACATACGCACCCGGCCCAGAGGATTGTCCACTCCTTTACCACTGCCCTATACTCCTAGAGGGCCCCCTCTGGCCTCTGTCATGACTCCACCACTGAACACTGTACAGACCACACCAGGCATTACCATAACCTTTGGTAATCAGGAACATCTGGTTCAGATACCAGAGTTTTATGTTCACATAAAACATATCTGAAGCTCCCAGCTGCCCCTCTCTGGATCCTGTAGCAGAACAGAGTCTCACAGTTGGCTCCTGTCTCAATCTCTCTGCCTACCATGAGAGAACACTTGTACCTTCTCCTGAACCTCTTTCTGGATGCTGAATTTTGCCTTCTTGCCTGAAACTGTGCCTAGCAAGGTGGAAGAACTAGAGTCAGATGTGGGCCCCTCCCACTCTGCCCGTGCCTCTGCAGCAACTCCCCTACCCCTTCCTGCATTAGGCAGGGGGCTCATGGCTGCAGCTCTCTGGCCACAGTTGCCCACCTGAGCAGTGCTCTCCAGCAGGTGCACTGGGCCCCAGGCCACCCTCATTTTTCTCTCTTGACTCCAACTCACTTGAAGGTGAAAACTTAGTGTCACTGGCACCAGGCTAAGCACTTTACATACTTCATCTCAGTCAAAATTCACAGTTCTAGAAGGTAAATGGTGTTATACCCATTTTACAGATCAGGAAAATAAGACTTAGAGAGGTAAAGTCACTCCAAGAGGTCACATAGCCTAAAAGCATGAAAACAAAAACTCCCACCCAGGCCAGTGACTCTGAGTCCTTCATTGCTGTCCCTGCCCACGTGACCTTTTCCTTCAGAACATAAACCAGGCACATCCCCCTCTGTAGGAACTAGGAAGTACATCTCCAGCTTTCTTTTAAGCTACTCTGCTGATCCCTTCAGGAATTGACTTCTCAAATTTCCATCAGCCACAGGGAATATGCAATCTTTATTAAATTAGCAAATGGCCAACCGAATAAAAACTGCATTAAAGTGCATCACAATGGGCCTTCAACTTTTCCTAATGCAGCTTCATGTGTGCTTTTCTGAAGATGCTTGTGTCGGGGTAAGAGGTGGCCAGACTCACTTGCATTTTTCCCAGGAAGAGCCCCTTAATACAATAAAATCTCAGACTTATCAAAGAGTTTGTCTTCCTGGAAGAATTTCTTTTAAGTTCTATTTACATTAATACAGCCTCCACTCCAACTCTCAAGGCCACTTCCTATTGCAGTTGACCAGGGAGATAGAGATACATTCCAACACAAAGGAATCAGAATAAATTTGGCTGATGCTAAATCTCCCACATTTACCCTCTCCCACAGGGGACAAAAAATATATAAAGCTGTTTTTTTAATTCTGTCATTGCCAAGTTTAAATATGTGCACTGTCATCTCAGCCTCATGCATGTTAACTAAGAATCTTGGAAGACCCATCTTAGATCCTCTGTGCCTACCCACCTTCCTGGAATAAAGCTAAACCCCCTTAAACTGAGTATTACTTGTTGGAGATGTCAACAGAAAAGAAGCCAAACTCTGTGAAATAATTTTAAAGAGGTTTATTCTGAACCAAATTTGAGGACCATGACCTGGAGCCACACCCAAGAAGCCTCGAGCAAGTAAACTTGCTGTGGTTGGGTTACAGTTTGGTGTTATACATTTTAGGGAGACAGGGATTACAGGTAAAGTCATAAATCAACATATGGAAGGTATACATTGGCTTGGCCCAAACAGGCAGGCCATCTCGAAGTAGGGCTTATAGGTTATAGGTGGGTTTAAAGATTTTTTTGCTGACGATTGGCTGAAAGATTTAGGCTTTCTCCAAAGACCAGAAACCAGTGGAAAGGAATGTTTGAGTTAAGATAAGGGTCTTCTTTCACGTGATGCTACACCGGGGTCAGGTCGGGAAGTAAACCTCATCATAAAAACCTGTTTACTGAGATTCCATCATTTGTAGGTGCGACTCACTAGGCCCTTTTAGAAAGGAATCTGGGCAAAAGAAAAAGATTACAGTTCAGTCCTCAGAGACCAGAACCGCCTCACACATTAAAAAAATAAAATCTCACAAATACTTTTGCTCCTCCTCATCCAGCTTCCTAATTTCACTGCAGTTATCCCCCCTAGACTTGAATAAAGGCTAATATTATTTTTTCAACTCTATCTCTGACTTCGGCCTATGAGTAAGTTCAGGACAGGTCCACATGTGACCAGAAGTCCCCCCTCAATGGTCCCACTCACTGGAGCCAGGCTGAGTTGCCCGCAGGTCCTTAGATGTGCTGGGCTCTCTCCTGCCTTCCGTCCTTACCACTGCTACTCCTCTGTCTACAGCAGGACTGCCTGCCTTCCTCCCTCCAATTTTAATAAGCTCATTAGCCAATGCCTACTCACCCTGCAAATTTCAACTCAAGGTTCACCTGCTCCAGGAAGCCTTCCCAGAGCCTCCCCTCCACCCCAGACTAGGTAAACTGTGTCCCCACGGCATCTGTGCTTCCCTCCCTGGTGGCACCATGAGGTCACACAGCAGGTAAGCCCACAGTGTCTAGAATGGCTGCTCTGAGTTCAACAAATATAAATTCACTTCTGTCAGATTCTCTGGTTAGAAATGTGGCCTTGGGTAACTGAAACCATGCTCTGCAGGACAGTTATAAATGGGGCTTAAGAAGGATAGGAAGGAAGTGAGTCCTTCATCCAGGTCTAAAACTACATTATGGAGCATGCACTCATGCTGGAGACAGTACCTTATCAAGCAGCTACAGGAGGTAGGTGTGCTTATGCTCTTTTTACATGGGAAAATCGAAGGTCAGAGGGGTTAGGAACCTGCCCCCAGCAGTCAGCAGTGGAGCTGGGTTCAAACCCAGGACTGACTCCAAACTCTCACACACTCCTTGCATGCCGACGGCCTCTGAGTATTACTCCAAAAGGCTCCCATCGCCTCTCTGGTCACCCCAAAGACACTTGCACAGACTCTCTGACACAGTTCCCCTTTTGGAACGTGTTTATTATATTATTCAAGATATTCAATTCTGCTAGAGAAAATCAGAAACACAAACAAGAAGAATAAATGAAAGTAAGCGTAGAAGCAGATAGCTGACGAGACAGAAGCAAGCCTAAGAGGCAGAATTCATTAGCTGTGTTAAGTACATATAAATAAAGTAGTAACTTACGCAGACATGTTAGCTTAGATAAAGTAAATAGAGCATATGCGTGCTGAACGTATAAAGAGACAGAAAGACCAAGAGTTATAAAACATTTGTGGCTGCACCAAATACACATGAGGCACTTGAGTTTCCAAATAGTCATAATATATTCAATATACATGCGTAGCTCAATATTTATGAGGTCTTAAATCAGCCATCCATTGCTGACACCCATTGTGGCCCCACAAGTCCTCTGCCAAATGAAATCTAGAGCTGCTAGGCAGGGTAATCGGTGATCACAACTAGGGGCCAGGCATGACTGCCCTTGCATCTTCCCCACAGAGCAGGTTCACTGTGTTGGCCCCAGGCACCTTCCATCTGCCAAACTCCTTGTTCAGCCTCAGTTCTGATCTTGTTACTGCACCGTCAGCGGGGAAGCCTGATGTAGCAGAGAAAGAAGAGGCACAGGAACGCTGCTTAAACCAGGGTTTAGGTAGTGTGGTCCTTCTCCCCTGCCTTCACCCTCTCCTAAGGACATTCACTACCCACCCCATTCTGCTTGCTTCACATTGTGTGTTTTAAATTTATATACTAAACCCTGTAATAGAAGCATCTTAACTTGGTCCTTGGGCCTTTCTGTTACATGAACTTTGCGACAGCTGGCCTTGGAGTTAGCATTGTAGCAAGATAATTTCCCATGGGACACCTTTGGGCAATTCTTTTCCCTTCATAGGATGCCCTTGACACCAAGGTTTAGGAAAGCAAGCAATGGATTTAGATCCATCCTCTTCGATCTCAAAATTACCTTAGGGACTAATCTCTAAAGCTTTCGTTTTCTCTGGGTCTGTCAAAGGAGAATGGTAATCCCTCCCTCCAGGGCTGTTAAGATTAAACAATGATATATGTAAAAATATCTTGCAAAACCTTTACAACCCATATGGCTTTTTCTGTGACACTCAGATAAAGCATTTTTCTTAATTTATATCTCAACCTTGATGGGAATCCTAATTCCAGCCCTTCGCTGGAGAGTTTACCCTACTTTGGACATATGAGAGTCCCAGGGCTGTAGCAGGACCTGGGGAGGTGCCTGAGGTCCTCGGTCCCCGGGGGAAGCCCTTGAGATATGGCTTACAGCACTGGCGCCGTGAGCAGGAGACTGGGTCAGGGCCATGTGCTGGGTGTTCACTACCAGGCGTCACTGCAGTCACCCTGTCAGAGATCCTGACGCCTGCATGCTGTTTTGAGGGGCACAGAACCCCCAGCCCCCACCCCCCATCCAACTCTCCCCAGGATGGAGCACTCATCTCTCCTCCAACACCCCAAACATCACCTCCTGCTCCACTCTCTGGCACTGGAAGTCACGGTGCTGCCCACTCTCCCTTGGGACAGAAGAAGTCAACAATGCGCAAACCCTGGGTTAGGATCATCACAGCACAGCGACAGCACAGGGTTCCTGTCCTGACTCCGTCACTGTACGACCTCAGGCAAGTCAGCTTCTCTGGGCCTTGGTGTCAGTAAAATGGGTTTAATAATAGTACCCACCTCACAGAGTCATCATGAATTAGATTTTAAAATGCTTGGAACACTGTCCAGCATGAAGTGTGCACTCAGAGTTAGCCACTATTATATTATTACTATTAACCATTCTATAGATGAAGAAAAGACAGGTTATAGAACACAATTGATTTCTTTTCTCTCTTTTTTTTAAGCTATAATTTACATACAATAAGATGCACAGACCTTAACCAGGAGCACACACCCAGATCAAGGTCCAGACCGCTTGCACCTCCCGGGAAAGTTCCCACATGCCCCTCCCGGCCACCATTCAACCCACGGGGTAACACTGCGCTGGCTCTATCAGCACACGTTAGTGTCGCCTCTTCTGGAACTGAACGTCACAGCGGCGGCGCGGCCCGGCGCCACCCTCTTCTCCCGACCGCCGGGCTCCTGGCTCAGCCGGGCAGGACCAGGACGCGCCCAGGCGCCGCGCAGAGCTGAGCCGCGTGGCTGCTCCAACCCGGGTGTGATCGATAATTGATGGGGGGGCCCACGCGCACCCGAGCCCCGGTCGGTGGCCTTCGTCGCGCCGCGCAGCCTCAGGCAACGGACCCAGCGCGCCGGCTGATAATTTTTACACATTTCACGTGCACAGTTTGTTTCACCTCTCAAATAAATTAATTATGGAGACTTTAAAGGATTTTCAGAAGGAATCTCATTACTAACTTCACATCCTGCCCTACCAATCAATAGTCTTTTCATTTGTACATAGCAAGTGGGAAAGAAAACGGGGTTTAAAAAAAAAAAGCTGCTTCCACTTCTCATTTCATCATCTCCCGCCTCGGCATTTAATGAGTGCTCTGAAACGTGCTCAAACTCTCAATTCGCACTGTGTGACCTTGGGCAAATTAATTAACCTCTCTGGCCATCCCTTTTAAAACACCTTTGCTTTTCCCTCCACCTTGAATGCCCACCACCCTTGTCACATGAGAAACTCCTATTCATTCCGCAAATCCTACTGCTCGCATGAAGGGCAGGAGTTTGACATAGTGATAAGAAGACCGAGCTTCAGAGTCAGACAGTCTTGGATTCAAATACTGCTCTGACACTTACTAGCTATGGTGACTGCGGGCAAATGACTTAAGCCTCAGCTTCCTGTCTGTAAAATGATCTCAATACACACGACTCACAGGCAGTTAGCCACTTAGCACAGGCAGGGCTGGGCACATAACATGTGCTCAATACCCGTTGGCTATTACCACTATGTATTTATTTATTCAGTAGCTACGTGTGGAAAGTCCACCATGTGACAGACACCTTGCTTAGGTAGAAGCCTTCCACGACCAGCACCCAACCTAACCACCTCCCTCCACTCTGCATCACTGCTCTGTGCTCCTTCTAGTTATTAATACATGCGTGTCATATTCTATTTTATATTTGGTAGTTGGTGGACTGTCTCCCTCTGTAAATGCTGAGCTCATAGAGGGCAGGGAACAGTCTTATTTGGCTTTGCATCCACAAAGCTTGGCATGGTGTTTGGCCCCCAGTAGATACTCAAATATTGGTTGAACTTTTGGCATTTAAAGCCCCATACATAATATAGGTTGGTACAAGGTGCTACAGAAGGGGAACTGCGTGGCTGGAGAGGTCCCTGAAGATGCTGCCACAGCCTTGGCTCCCGGCTCTCAGTGCCTGGGAGAGCAAAGCTGCAGAACAGGCCTCCACAGTGCAGATGCCGAGAGTCACAGCGCCCATGGAGGCCCTGGCAGCAGACAGTCCATAGCCTCCAGGCTGGAGATGGAGGCGGGAGCCAGACCTCAGAGGACCTTGGTGTGTGCTGAAGAATAATGAGGTTAAAGATGCTCCTTGACTTATGTTGTGTCCCAATAAACCCATCATAAGCTGAAAATATCATTAAGCCAAAAATGTATTTAAAATACCTAACCTACCAAACATCATAGCTTAGCCTAGCCTAACTTAAACACGCTCAGAATACTTACATTAGCCTACAGCTGGGCAAAATTATCCAACACAAAGCCTATTTTATAATAGAGTGTTGAATATCTCATGTAATTTATTGAATACTGTACTGAAAGTGATAAACAGAATGGTTGCTTGGGTACTGCAACTATGGTTTCTACCAAATGTGTATCTTTCACACCATGATAAAGACAAAAATTTTTAAGTTGAACCATCCTAAGTTGGGGACCATCTGTATTTTGTAGGAGATGAAGCTGCTCCTAGAGGGCTCCAAGGAGAAGAGAAACACAATCAGATTTATGTTCTAAAACAAATCCCTTGGGAAACCAGTAGTGTATGGCCTGGAGGGGAGGTGTTGAGGTTGGAGAGAGACTGTAGGAATGGTGAGGGTGACCCCTGCCTAATTTTGCTCAATGTCATATCCCCCAGTGGCTGGCACGTGGCAGATGCCCAGTATATACTGAATGAACAAGGAAGGCATATCTAAGAATTACTGGCAATTACTTAGGAGAAGGCCATGTCTCTGGGAAACAATAGAAACCAGGACCAGTGCTGTCTAAGAGAGTTTTCTGTGATGATGGGAATGTTCGATGTCTGAGTGGTCCAATATGGCGGCCACTAGCCACATGTGGCTACTGAGCTCTTGAAATGTGACAAATGCCCCTGAAAAATTTAATTTAATTTTAATTAGTTTAAATTTAAACACCTAGGTAGGGCATGGTGGCTTGTACCTGTCATCCCAGCACTTTGGGAGGCTAAGGCAGAAGGATTCCTTGAGTCCAGGCGTTTGAGACCAGCCTGGGCAACACAGCAAGACTCTGTCCCTACAAAAATAAAAAATTAGTCAGGCGTGGTAGTAGTTCCAGTAACTCAGGAGGCTGAGGTGGGAGGATTGCTTTAGCCCAGGAGTTCGAGCCTGTGGTGAGCTATGATCACACCACTGCACTCCAGCCTGGGCAACAAAGCAAGACCCTGTCTCTAAAAAATGTTTTAAATAAACAGATTTAAACACCCACATGCATCTACCATAGCACAGACCCACATTAAGATTGAGACAGCATAAATGGAGAGACAGTATCCCCTAGAGCTCTTGTTCTGAAATATTTAAATTCCCATGCCATATTTAAGTTATAGTTTTTAATATATTTTTATACATCATAATGCCAATTAGCATTTCTGATCAGCATGATATAATTCCAAATAAAAGTTGGGTATCCTTGGCAGTTATTAATAAAAATGGCCACTTCTTGAATAACTGCTATATGCCTATAGCAGCAGTGGAGGGTGATGTTTGAGAACACAGGATCTGGAGCCAGATGGCCTGGGTTTGAAGGCTGGCCCTGATTTACACACTCTCAGTAAAAGGATAGTGCCTATCTCATGAGATTGTTACAAGGATTAGATTAGTTGCTACCTATGAAAAACCTGGCACATAAGTGCTTAACACATATGAACTATTTTTATGTACTTTATATACATAATCTCATTTAATCCTCTCAACAACTCTCCAAGGTAGATGCTATCCTTCCCATTTTGCAGATGAAGAAACATGCTCAGTGAGGACAATTATAAATAATTTATCCAGTGTCACACTAATAGTAAGCACTAGAGCCAAGAATCAAACCCAAGTATATCTAGGGTCTAAATCCAAAGGCCTGAATTAAAACAAATGGATGACAGTTTGTTATATGAAATAGCAAGTTTTTTGGCCATCAGGCAGTGCTCCATGAGTGCACTCAACAGTGGTCCATGAGAAAGGGGAGACAAATAAGGTGAGCCCTACAATTGCCCAGCTTACACCATGGGCAGAGTTCTCAGGCTGTGGTGCAGAAAGGGGAAATGCAAACTGTTTCCACATAACTGCATCCCAGAATAAAGCTCAAAAATACTTATAGGAATTCAGAAATATCCAGCACCTAAAAAAGTAAAATTTACAATGTCTGGCATCCAATCAAAAATTACCAGGCATGCAAGAAGCAGGAATATATAACCTATAATGAAGAGAAAAACCAATCCATGAAAACAGACCCAGAAATGACATAGATGATAGAATTAATAAAAAAGGACAAGAAAATCTTAAAAGAATCCAGAGAGGGGAAAAGAAGACACATTATATACAAAAGAACAAAGATGATTAGAGCAGACTTCTCATTGGAAACAATGCAAGTGAGAAAATATTGGGGCAATATCTTTAAAGTACTAAAAGAAAAAGCTATTAATTTAGAAGTCTATACCCAGGAAAAATGTTTCAAAAAATGAAGGTGAAATAAAGTTTCTCAACCTTGACCTTGTTGTCCCCTAGTTAGTAAATGTCCATGTAGGTTTTTTAAACCTTGTGCATGCTTGTCATAACATTGTCAGACTGCAGGTTAGGAAGCATTAGCCTCTCCTAGGCATTTATACTTGAGATCTCAAAAAAGTGGGAAGCAAGTTCATCACATAGATCCTACTGTAGCGACTGCCAACATGATCTGACGGCCTGAGACTTTTTGCTTGAATTCCACATGAACCCCTGGGTAGCAAGACATGTGAAAAGGCAGTAAACAAACAGAATATTCCTGACTGGGAAAATATGTACAGGTTATGCATATTAGAGGATCTGTTTTCAATACAAATACATTATATAATGATCAAATTTCAAATAGTACAGCTATAATTATTAGTATAATATTATTATAGTAACAGCTTATTAGTATAGTAACAGCTACAATTTATTAAGCTCATACTATCATATTTCATGAATCTAACTTGGCATTATTATTAGAACCCACCATTTTATGTACATTTTAACAAATGCAACACTAAAAAAGAAAAAAAACTACCAATTAGACAATACAAATCTCTCTTGCTTATCAGTCATCATTTTATTTTATAGGGCTTTCTAGTCTCCCCTAAACACTCTTATCTTGGGTCATTCTTGTGCACAAAAAGGAATATATATATGCAAAATAAATTGCTTAGGGTATTACTTAAAATGCTTACAATCATTGTTCAACTCTTCTAAATCCTTTGCTGACTCAGAGTGGTTAGTGCCCATTTTTTGCTTTCCCATATAAGATCATACTCTGTGCCATCAAATGCACTGATGATACGGCATTTCTTGAAAGCATGCTGCACCATTCTCTGGAGACAGTGTTCCAAACCCCTGACATCCATTCTGCAAGTTTTGGGCTGAAACTTCCTTTACCAAGAGGTGTCAATGGAAGGTTTTCAAACAGAAACCAGGACTTATATTCATTTCTTGAAGGATCCTAGAATAAAAACTAAGTCCACAGCTGTATAAGCAATGACAACTACATCTCAACAGCCATTGGCTGATAACTGTTGTAATATTCCATTGATTGTGGGACATATCTCAATTTGGAAGAAGTTCAAATATAAAAAAGTGTTCTCAGAGCCAGGGAAGTACAGAATGTGCCAGCTACTTTCATTCACATTCAGTTGTCATCTATTATGCTCCTTTGATGTGATAGACACTAAGTCAGGCACTGAATTACAGCAAAAAAATAAATCATATAATGTCCCTGAAGTCAAGAAACTATAGTTTCTTATAAGTCCCACAACAAACCTGCAAAGTTGACATTAATATCCCCATTTTACTGGTTATTTTTTACTACATTTTACTACAATCTCCATTGTACAACCAATTCCAAGTACAATTTTGCTTCATTGGTTTCATAATTTAGTGGTGGAGCTTGGATAGTCAACTAGGTCTTCCTTACTTTTAAATAGATATTTATTCTGCTAAAAAAATAAAACAACATAATCCAGAACTGACCTGAACAGAGATCTAGCTATTTTTATATAAAGGTTTTTACCAATTCTTTCAAAAGGAATTGAAGATAAATATCAAACGCTCATTATATCATAATTATTATATAGAAGTATGCTTGCACCAGCTCTATTCAGTTCTTGTTCCAGAGTGTGGGTACAGATATTCTCAACTAAAGCATTTTGTAGTCATCAAAGGATGCCTTAAATGTTACTATAGACAGAAAATTTATTTTAAAAGCTGCAGTATAGGGTAGCAGTTAAGAACACAGACTCTAAAGCTAGGTTATCTGGGTCCAAATTTTGTGCCGTTTCCCAAATGAGTGATCTTGGGCAAGTTATTTTTCTTCTTCATACCTCAGTTTCCTCTTCCATAAAGTGGAGGTAATAATGATTGTATCTCTCTCATAATCTGTTGACAGTATTAAATGAGTTAATGTGTATAAAGCATTCAGAACAATATATTGCATATATTTAGCACTGTATTAGCCTTAGCCAAAATATTCTTATGCCCAGATAATTGTACCTAGATTGGTGTCTTACCAGTATTATAGTGAAGATCCTGGTGCCCCGAGTGATTGAATAAATCAATAAATGAATGAACGGATACTGCTTTCACAAGGGGCATTTCCAGGCAAGGGAGCAGCATATTACCCTTGCACCAGCTGGACAAATACTCTGACCACCCAGGCATGCACATCAGTAGGTGAGTTCTTGAACCACAAGATCTAAAGAGAACTCAGAAATCATTTTGTCATTCACAGAAAATCCAGTTCCGATTTTAAAATATCTTGTTTATAAAACTCAACTCTGAGTTCACTTAACCTTGAATGAATATTTTAAACCTTGTTTTCTATAGTGCCTCTAAAGATTTAAGTGTCATCAGAAGAATAACTTTCAATTAATATTGAACAAGTAGAATAGAACTACTTAAGATCAATACCCATTTTTTTCCTTACTTTATAATTAATGGAGTGACTGCTTTGTTTTGGCAACTACAACTTACTATGCGGAAGAAAAAAAAACACCCTGGGGTTGGGAGCTGGGAGAAACTGGTGAAATACACAGTTCTACTTACATATTAAGTATTCTACAGTCTCTTCTCATTTTTCCTGAGGCATTGCTTGAAAGCTTCTGCCTCTGCTCCATTTTCACTCGCTTTGCTGAGGACAATGATTTAAGTTTTATGAATTAGTTTTGCAGTGAATTGAGACAGGAGCTTGTTGCAGCTTTTAGAAATGTTTAAAGAAGAAACCTCCCTCGCTGCTATCAGGGAATTAAGGGAAGCTGCCCTCTTTGGAGCTGCATGGAGGAGTTGGCAAACTGAACGTAGGGGCAAGGGGAAGGAATGTTGTAACTTTAAAAGAGTAGGGAAGAAGGGAAAGTGAAATTCAGCACTGGAGCATCAGAGGCAGCATCAGAAAACCCCAGTCTCGATCTGCTATTTGGGTGTAGTAGACACAGTTGGCTTTGCCTACCCAGCATCTGTGCCATCCTCTTTATTTCCCTTTGGAGAGTCCCTCATCCCTCACCCTCAGCTTGCAGATTTCCAGCAGGACTGATCACGCTCATCCCTAGAATGGCCATATATAATTTATCTTCAAAATTGGGGCATTTTGAGAAGTAAAAGTTTTTTCAAATTACAATTATTTAAATTTTTAAATATGTAGTTACTGACCAAACAAATTGGTTTTATTAAATTGGTGAACCTATAAAGTAGTTATATTCAAAAACTGTTTTCCAAAAATAAATTTTTTCTAAAAAAAAAATATTAAAACATATTCATGACCATCAGAGCAAAATGTGGGGGCTGGGAGAGGCACAGGATTTTCTTGATATTGATTTTCTGAACGTTAAAAAATAACAAGCAGAATAATTATTCTTCATACATCATTAGATACTTCAATCAATTTCTTAACCACATCTGTCTCTAGTACAATGTCAAGGGTATTTTCTAAAGAATTAATAGTTTGATCATTTTTAATGTTTTCATAAAATTGCCTGCATTTTATAAAATGTGTTTATGCATTCCAAACTGCATTTTAAGTTTAATAAACTTGAAATTTTTGAAAGTTTCAATTGATTCTTGTCTGTAGATTCAAACATTTCTAATATCTGATTGTTGGTAGGCAGTAAGGAAAAAGGCATATATTGCCAGGCTGAAAAGGTCTTTTAAATCCAACATTAGCTTAATCACAAAAATTTTGTAGTTTAGTAACTCAAACTGCGTATGTATAAAAAATTGTATAAAATTGGATAGGAAAAGCTCTATTTCAATTGGCAGAATATCACAGATTATTTGGATGCAATTGTTAATTGTGTGTACAGTGCAACCAATTCCAAGTACAATATTGCTTCATAGGTTTCATAATTTAGGGAAAAGATTATTTACCTTGACATCATGTTGCACTAAAAATTGTATATGTATTATTGCCTTAAATAATTTTATCTTTAATGTCAAACTTTTTAACTTAATCTGCAATAGTCATAGTAATGTCAGATATTTCACCCTCAATTAAATGAAATTCCAAATTTAGTTTGTTTCCAATAATTGGGTGAAAAATTCAAACCCTTATAGATATTAACTAATTATAGAAATTAACTTTTCTATTTGAAGCATCTTGGGACATGGATATAAAGCCGGCACCCATTTAAATGTTTGCAAAGCTCTTCTTAATGGAGTTAACACATTAACAGCTATCATATTACACAAATAGAAGTTCTTTGGGGTCTTTAATAATTTTAAGAGAATAAAGGGGTCCTGAGAATAAATATCTGAGGACCGTTGATGTAGCCTATTCTGACTATATAAGTCAAGGTCCAATGAGGAGACAGGAGCTATACAATAACTTGAACAGGGAAAGTTTAACATAAAAACTTATGAAATATAACAGGGGAGTAACTATAAAGGTGTAAATAGAACTCTAAAGAACACCCTAGGAGGCTGGGTGCGGTGGCTCACGCCTGTAATCCTAGCACTCTGGGCCCAGGCGGGAGGATCGCTTGAGCTCAGGGGTTCGAGACCAGCCTGAGCAACAGCAAGACCCCATCTCTACTAAAAATAGAAAAATTAGCCAGGCACAGTGGTGCCTGCCTGTAGTCCTAGCTACTCAGGAGGCTGAGGCAGGAGTTTGAGCCCAGGAGTTTGAGGTTGCAGTGAGCTATGATGACACCACTGCACTCTACCTGGGGCGACAGAGTGACACTCTGTCTCAAAAAAAAAAAAAAAGAATACCCTAGGAGCTGGGTTCCCACCTGTAGTCCCAGCTACTCAGGAGGCTGAAGCCAGAGGATCCCTTGAAGCCAGGCATTTGAGACCAACTTGGGCAAAATAGCAAGACCCCAGTCTCTAATAAAAAGAAATAATAATAAAAAAAATTTTTTTTAAATACCCTAGAGCCAAGGAAGAGTACCCAAGGAAGGACAAACTTAGAAGTGGGGTCTCCTCCCCAAGGCTGGGATTCAGACCTCATTGGAAAAGGTGTAGTTGCAGACAGATGGAACCAGGAAGAGACTCTCCTTCTTCCTGCAATGTTTCTCCAGCACCCTCTACTGATAAAGCTTAATTTCATGTTTGCTACAAAGAGAAATGCTTAAGGTTTCATCGTGGAACTGGTACTAAAGGGTGAATTTGGAGCTGAAAGGATAAATTGATAGTCAGCACACTGACAAAAAACACAACACACAATCCTTTTTTATATTACTTTTATTAATATTTCCAAAAATAGTGTTCTAGGGATCACTGTTTAAGAAACACTGATCTTTGTATGTCGTAGATTTGTTCTTAGTCTCCTGTCCCTCATATACGTGTCCATTGTTGTTGAATTTCAAAATCTGCATGTCAACCCCCACATCTGGAAAACACACTCCACTTAAGAGGGCTGCCAAGGGCCAAGAACTGGGTGTGTATATGTGTGGGTTAAATTCTGTAGCAAGATTTTTTCTAGTGCAGGAAGCAAAAAAGATTGATGAATCATTAATAAGGGCAATTTAACAAAATATATCAACAAGTTTTTGCATTTATTGACAATGTTATGACTATTTTCCCATTAGGCCAGATCTGTGGTTATATGGGCTTTGAAAATGCTTAAATTACACATCTCCTGAGTTAGTGTGTCTGCAGCATAGAAATAAAAATCCTAAGGCTAGAGGTACAACACTGACGGTTTTTCATATCTCATGGAAAACTATCAAGGTCTTTGCTGTCCTTCAGCCACAAGCTCAAACATATGGTGTTCCTGATCCCTTCCCCACAATCAGAATGTCCCTTCTCTGGACCCAGACATTTTTGCTTACACTTCTACTGAAGCTCTTCCCCAGGCTAACTTGTTTTGTAGTTAGTTATGTCTGCATTGTTCTCTCCCACTAGACTGTGAGATCCTCCGGGGTAGGAGCACACCTCATTCATCTTTGTATCCCCCGAGCCAAGCACAGCGACTTGAAGCGGTAAGCTCCCATCCTTATGTGTTGACCCGGATTTGTTAATTTCAAGTGAAGGAAGAATGGTAGTTTGAAGTCTTGTGTTTATCATTCCTAGCTTGCAAAGAAACTTGGCCGCAGACAGGCCCTTAGCTGGTTTCTGCTGTGAGCGATCTTGAAGGCATTTCCAAAACATTGGTCTTAAGGGGGGTTCCTTTGAGATAGGGAAAGAGCATAGAATTTATTGAGAATCCTGGAATGCAGGAAAGTTACAGGCTAATTCAAAACCCAGAAAAGGTAATCAGGTATTATCTTAGATAGTAATTCTGTTGCAGCCTCTCTAGATTCACTGCTTCCCTTCTCCTCACTTCAACCTCAAGTCTTGATCCTGCATCATTTAAGACAAGACTATTTGGCATAATCTTAAGGTGTTTCGTTGGTAGCATAGGATACTCCCTACCCATTTCAAACCTTCCCAAAAGAGGCTCTGTGGATCAGAATAAACTAGATGATGAGACAGTAAGAAATAGCCCCCAGTCATTGCCTTGATGCCACTGTAGTTTATATCTCATGTTTTCCAAGTCCACTGTGGGTCTGGGCAGCTCTCCAGGGCAACTGAAGTCAGTGCAGTAACTCAGCAAACTAGGTTACTGTCATCTAGTGGTTCCAACATCTCAAGACAAGGTTGGAGAGAGCATGGAGATTTCATGTCTGCATGTTCCATGCTTGGGCTCAGAAGTGACATATATTGCATTAGTCATAGGCTTTGGGCCAAAACAGACACATATCTCCACTTACTGGCACAGGAGCAGGGAAGTGTAGTCATCTGTGTCCCCACAAAGGAGAGAAAAACCAGATATTGGTGAGCTCTGGTAATGTCCACTTCTAAGGGTTTCACAGGACTTTATAAGTTGAAAGTGTACAAGTGTTCCTCCCATCAAACCCATTCCCCTTGTAAAGCAGTGCTGTGAATCACTCTGTGCACCTGACAGAGGGGAGGCAGATTAGAAGAGGCAGCTAGCTGCCCGCAGCTAAGACTAAGCAAAGAAGACTAAACCAGGACAGATCTCCGCAGCATTCCCTGGAGCAGAAACCTCCCTGAACAGAATAGAAGAGAGAAGTGCAGGTTTCCTGCCTTTCTCGCCTACAATCTTATTTCCTGGGGGCCTATGTGTATGACAGAGGTGTTCTAACCTAGCTGGCTAGGAAAGAAACAAACAAAGCAATTAGTCAAATAATTGGCCATTCCAGGGCATCCACCCTTGAAGAGTTCCCTTACCAGGAAAAGAAGATTCAAAAGTAAAGTTTGAAAGGTTTCAGCCCTCTTTCTAACTTCCATAACTAGTTTTATTTTAATATTAAACCTCTTTTTTGATTACAAATATCATAATTCAACACCTCCAGCAAATATTCATTGAATACTTACAATACACCTGACTGCAGGAAATGAGGACTCAAGCATTTTTTGAACAACTATGATGTTTCAGGTTTCAAACTATATGTTCTTTACAAATAATAAATTACTTTTATTTTTTCACATCTTTTGAGGTTGTTATGTTGCTCCCATTTTAAAGCCAAATAAACTGAGGCTCAAAGAGTTTAGCAGTTTATCCAAGGTCATGGCCAGTAAGAGTGGGAAAGTGAGGACCTCAACCTGCACCTCTCTGGCTCATGATAATGGAGTCCTACATATTGTATCCAAATCAATTAGAACTTAGACATTATTGGCTCAACAGCCCTTTTAAAACTTTATATTACTTGAAAGTATAATCAAGGGATTATTCATTCATTGGAATAACTCCGGTTCTATTTGAATAAGCTGAAATTTGAAAAATGTTAATCATCTCTTTTGTGTACTATTCATTATGCCATGATGATCTTTTCAACATCATCAACTTCCCTTTTTCTCTAATAACTCATTGAACAGAATGCAATTCTATAACAGGGTCCAGGGGTGCACTCCCATCCCCATGATAAAATTTAAAAATGCTCATAAAGCACTTAACAAAGTGCCCATAAATAAGTGAGCAATGTACAAAGATAAGCAATTACTTTGTTCAGTAAAGTTGTAGAACATTGGGTCTTTATCTCACATAATAGTGAAAACTTGAAAAATAAAAATCCTAATACTCTGGTACTATAACAGAGTAGTCGCCCCTCCTCCCATAGATATGGAGGGAAATATTGACAGTGGGGAATATGTAACAGAGGGAATGGCCTGAAAAAACAGCAAAAATATTCTCTCTTTAAAACATCCTCCACTCCTTTTTGAGAACTAAAACCTGCATCCCTGCCCCAGGCCAGCAGTGGGGAGGGGCAGGGGAATGTCTTTTGTTCTTTGTGCTGCCGGAGATGGCTCAGCCCTGACCTGGCAGTGGTCACGGGATTGTCTTCATATGCGATGGCGCAGAGATGGGACGAGATGGGACGATCAGGATCATCAACCGTCGTTGAACAGCAATTGCCCAAAGCTGAGAACCCACCCTTTAAAAGCTCTGTGTTTCTGTTTATGGTGAAGACGATGGCATCACAGTCACAAGTCTCCATCCTCCTCATTTGCCCGCAAATTAACAAACTCCTCTTTCCTTCTCCTCAAACCACTTGTCCTAGTTCTTCTGATGCAGCTTCAGGGACAAGTGCCGAGCTTTCGGTAACAGTAAGAAGTAAATATCACAGACCTAACAGAACGGAGACAGAGATGGAAATCGTTATAGTATCTAAAGTGACAAATCTTTAGCTTCAAGCAGGTACTCATGGGGCTTAACGTGATCAATTGTGTGTTCAATTATAGAAAAGCAAAGATAAAAACAAATTCAGAAATATCCTGAAGTGTTGGAAATATATTGTCAAAATTACGACTAAAAGGCAAAATGTAAATAGAAGTTTTATAATACTTTTTGGCTTTTTGAAAATAAATCTTCCCTTATACTAAATAAGCCTAATGTTTACACTTTCTTACATTTGATTTTATGTACATTTTCAGGAGCCATTATATACAAAATTAGGATACTGCCATTGTGTATTTTATTTTATTCATTTAGAGACAGAGTCTTACTCTGTCACCCAGGCTGAAGTGCAGTAGTGGGATCATAGCTCACTGCAGCCTCAAATTTCTGGGCTTAAGGGCTCCTCCTGCCTCAGCCTCCTGAGTAGCTTGGACGACAGGTGTGCGCCAACACATCCAGCAAATTTTTTTTACACAATGAGTCTATTTTGTTGACAGTATCCCCAGCATCCAAAGCAGTGCCTGGCACACAGTAGGCTCTCAGGAGGTACTTGTTGAATAGATAAATTACAGACCTACATAGGATGATATATGTGGCAAAGAGGAAAAAAATTTCAAAAGCTAGAGCTGAATTCCTCTTAGGGAGATAACTGCCTTTTTTTGGATTATACATTGTGATGGTTAATTTTATGTGTCAATTTGACTGGGCCATGAGGTGCCCAGATATTTGGTCAAACATTATTCTGGGTGTGTTGGGAGAGTGCTTCCAGAGGAGATTGACATTTAGGTCAGTAGACTGAGTAAAGCAGAATGCCCTCTCTCATGTGAGTGAGCTCGTCCAATCAATTGACAATTTGAATAGAACAAAAGGCTGAGGAAGAGGGAACTCCTCCTGCTTAACTGTCTTAACTGGGACATTGGTCTTTTCTGGCCTTAAGACTTGGACTGAAACATCAGCTCTTCCTGTGCCTTGAGCCTGGCAGCTCTCGGACTGAAACTACACCACTGGCTTTCCTGGGTCTCCAGCTTGCTGACTACATGTCTCAGGATGTTTTAGCCTCCATAATCACATGAGACAATTCCTTATAATAAATCTCTTCCTATAATATATGTTAAATAAAACATATAAAAATTATATATAATTACATAAATTATATCTTTATATGACATGAATTATATAAATTAAATAAAATAAATATATATTAAATATAAATATATATTTTACATATTGTTCTGTTTTACTGACTAACACATACATTGATGGGACTTTTATTTCTCACAGGATGGCAGGTCAGGTACTTTGAACTACCTGTCCAGTGGAAAATCAGAAAAATACTAAATGAAATCTTTTTAAAAAGTATATTTGAAATGTATCACTAAGTAAGCTGGCACAAATGTTAAGGAAGGCGCAGAGGCAAAAGTAAACAAAGACAAAAGCAGGAGATCACTTAGCTCTAAAACTGACTTTGACTCTGAAGTTTCCTGCTGCACCCTGGCAACTCTGAACTTTACTAGGTGGTGGATTGGGGTGCAGGAAGAAAGAATAAGAAACAAAACCGGTGGTCAATTCTTCTTATTTTTATCCCTTTATAAGTCTGACTTCAAATTCTCACTAAAAGCATAACTCCTTTTTGTTGCATTTTGCTTTATTGTGTTTTTTACAAATTGAAGGTTTGTAGCAACCCTGTGTCCAGCAAGTCTATCGGCACCATTTTTCTAACAACATGTGCTCACTTCATGTCTGTATCACATTTTGGTAATTATCACAGTACTTCAAACTGTTTTATTATTATTATATCTGTTATGTTGGTCTGTGATCAGTGATCTTTGCTTTTGCTTTTTTGTTTTTTGTTTTTATGGAGACAGGGTCTTTCTCTGTTGCCCAGGCTGGAGTGCAGTGGCACAATCATAGCTCACTGTAACCTCAACCTTCTGGGCTTAAGCAATCCTCCTGCCTCAGCCTCCTTTGTAGCTGGGACTACAGGTGCATGCCACCATGCTTAGCTAATTTTTTTTTTTTGGTGTGGCTTCTTTTTTTAGAGATGGGGTCTCACTATGTTGCCCAGGCTGGTCTTGAACTTCTGGCCTCAAGTGATCCTCCCACCTCAGCTTCCCAAAGTGCTGCAATTACAGGTGTGAGCCACTGCACCCAGACTTGATCTTTAATGTTACTATTTTAATTGTCTTGGGGCATCACAAACTGCACCCATATAAGATGGCAAACTTAATCAATAAATGTGTGGTCTGAAGCTCCACCAACCAGCCATTTCTCCATTTCTCTCCCTCTCCTCGGGCCTCCCTATTCCCTAAGACTGCAGTCTCCAACCCCCGGGTCATGGCAGTCCGTGGCCTGTTAGGAATGGGGCCACACATCACTGCCTGAGCTCCACTTCCCCATCCCCCCCAACTCCCCCAGCCCCCCACCCCCCATCCATGGAAAAATTGCCTTCCATGAAACTAGGAACCAGGCCACACAGCAGGAGGTGAGCAGCAGGAAAGCGAGCAAAGCTTTAAAGCTTTACCTGTATTTACAGCCGCTACAGCTACTCCCCATCGCTCTCATCACCGCCTGAACTTCCCCCCCCCCACCTCCCCCTTCCCTGGCCGTGGAAAAATTGTCTTCCATGAAATCAGTCCCTGGTGCCAAAAAGGTTGGGGACCACTGCCCTAAGACACAACAATATTGAAATTAGGCCATTTAATAGCCCTAAAGTGGCCTCTAAGTGTTGAAGTAAAAGGAAGAGTTGCATGTCTCTCACTTTAAATCAAAAGCTAGAAATGATTAAGCTTAGTGATGGAGGTATATCAAAAGTCCAGATAAACCAAAAAGCGAGGCCTCTTGTACCAAACAGCCAAGTTATGAATGCAAAGGAAAAGTTCTTGAAGGAGCTTAAAGGTGCTACTCCAGTGAACACATGAATGATAAAAAAGCAAAACAGCCTTATTGTTGATATGGAGAAAGTTAGAGTAGTCTGGATAGAAGATCAAACCAGCCATAACATTCCCTTAAGCCAAAGCCTAATGCAGAGAAATGCCCTAACTCTTCAATTCTGTGAAAGCTGAGAGAGCTGAGGAAGCTGCAGAAGAAGAGTTTGAGGCTAGCAGAGGTTGGTTCATGACGTTTAAGGAAAGAAGCCATCTCCATAACATAAAAGTGCAAGGTGAAGCAACAAGTGCTGATGGAGAAGCTGTAGCACGTTATCCAGATCTAGCTAAGAGCACAGATGAAGGTGGCTACACTAAACAATAGATTGTCAGTGTAGATGAAACAGTCTTCTACTGGAAGAAGATGCCATCTAGGACTTTGATAGCTAGAGAGGAGAAGTCAATGCCTGGCTTCAAAACGTCAAAGGACAGGCTGACTCTCTTGTTGGGGGCTAATGCGGCTGGTGACTTTAAGTTGAAGCCAATGCTCATTTACCATTCCTAAAACCCTAGGACCCTCAAGAGTTATGCTAAATCTACTCTGATTGTGCTCTATAAGTAGAATAACAAGGCCTGGATGACAGCACATCTGTATATAGCTAAGTTTACTGAATATGTTAAGCCTACTGTTGAGAACTACTGCTCAGAAGAAAAAATTCCTTTCAAAATACTACTGCTCATTGACAATGCACCCAGTCACCCAAGAGTTCTGATGGAGCTGTACAAGCAGATTAATGTTCTTTTCCTGCCTGCTAACACAACCACCATTCTGCAGCCCATGGTTCAAAGATTAATTTTGACTTTCAAGTCTTACTATTTAAAAAAAATAAGTTTTGTAAGGCTATAGCTGCCATAGACAGTGATTCCTGCAATGGAACTGGGCAAAGCAAATTGAAAACCTTCTGGAAAGGATTCACCATTCTAGATGCCATTGAGAACATTCATGATTCATGGGAGGAGGTGAAAATATCTACAATAATGGCAGTTTGAAAGAAGTTGATTCCAATCCTGTGGATGACTTTGAGCTTTGAGGGGCTCAAGACTTCAGTGGAAGAAGTAACTGCATATATTGCAGAAACAGCAGGAGAAATAGAATGAGAAGTGGAGCCTGCAGATAGATGTAACTGAATTGCTGCAAATCTCAGGATAAAACTTGAACAAATAGAGAGCTGCTTTTTTGTTTCTTTGATGGTTTTTTTTTTTTTTGAGACAGGGTCTTGCTCTGTCACTCAGGCTGGAGTGCAGTGGCATCGTCATAGCTCACTGCAGCCTCAAACTCCTGGACTTGAGCGATCCTCCTGCCTCAGCCTCCCGAGTAACTGGGACTTTAGGCACGCACCATGACGCCCAGCTGACTTTTCCATTTTTTAAGAGATTGGGTCTCGCTCTTGCTCAGGCTGGTCTTGAGCTCCTGGCCTCAAGCAATCCTCCTGCCTCAGCCTCCCAGCATGCTGGGATTACAGGTGTGAGCCACTGTGCGTGGCCAAGAAGTTACTTCTTACAGATTAGCAAAGAAAGTAGTTTCTTGAGATGAAAACTACTCCTGATGTAGATGCTGTGAACCTTGTTGAAATGACAACAAAGAATTTAGAACATTACGTAAAGTTAGCTGATAAAGCAGAGGCAGGGTTTGACAGGATTAACTCCAATTTTGAAAGAAGTTCTACTGTGAGTAAAATGTTATCAAACAGCATTGCAGGCTATGGAGAAACCTTTTATGAAAGGAAGAGTCAATTGATGTGGCAAACTTTATGGTTGTCTTATTTTAAGAAATTGCCACAGCCACCCCAACCTTCAGCAACCACCACCCTGATCAGTCAGCAGCCATCAACATCAAGACAAGACCCTCCACCAGCAAAAAGATTATGACTTGCTGAAGGCTCAGATGATCACTAGCATTTTTTTAGCAATAAAGCATTTTTTAATTAATGTATGTACATTTTGTAGATGTAATGCTATCATATAGTTAATAGACTACAGTGTAGTGTAAACATAACATTTATATGCAATGAGAAACCAAAAAATTCATATGACTCTCTTTATTGCAATATTTGCTTTATTATAGTGGTCTGGAACATAACCCACAATATCTCCAAGTATGCCTGTGTCAGTTTTACCTAGACATAAAGCTGTTACCCCCAAAGAACTATAACTCACTTGTAAGGGAGAACTAGACATCAATTTGTTGTTTAGAAGGGGAGTGCCTGAAAGAGGAGATGAGTGGATAGACAAGCTCTTCGACCCCTCTTTCCACTGGGCAATGAAGCTTCCCCCCTTTCAGATGGTTTATCCAGAGTACCTCTCAATTCCAAGTTCTCATAAGGCTCTTCCCAATTTACTGCTTTAGTTCAAGGATTACAAAGTAGAGCAGTGCCTTCATTTTAAGGAAACAACTAAACTTTCTTTATTAAAATTTTCTTTTCTTCACTTAATCATAAATGTATGGAAAATTGTTACCTGCTCAAGATTCTCTCTACAGAAAACTGCTGCCCTAGATTTTGGTGTGAATAGCACGTTGCTTGGTGAAGCCAGTAAAGTGACAGTGAGTGATCATTAGGACATCAGCCATGGATTTGCTGTCATGTTCAATGTGTGTTTGAAAACTCAGCCCCAAGTTTGGCCAACAGTTCAATCACAATATTGGAGAAATTACATCTCTTTGAAATCAAACTTATTATTCTATTGATGTCTCCCAGGAATAAGGGGTGTAATTAAGGTTTCTGTCAAAATAATCAACTTGATATAAACAATAGAGGAAGAAATTGTTGTGCCAATGAGTCTCTGAGGGGGAATAAATGGGGAAGAAATGTATTTGCAAGAGGCGTCATGAAAAAGCAGAACTTTCAATTCAATTAGATTCTACAGATATATGCTGAGTATCTCCTGTGTATAAAGAACAGGACTATGCATTTAAAAAAAACAAAAGGCCAGATAACATCTAGATGCACATATTCCATTCTGGTGCTATAATCAGTGTCTCTAACATTCAATCCCATTTTTTTGGTAAATTTGCTTATTGAAGCACAACCTACATACAGAAAAGTTCACGAGTATACAGCTCAATCAATCTGTACAAGGTAAACACATCTACCTAACCACTACTTGGATCAAGAAATAAGATATTACCAAAATTCACTGCTGTCTACGTTGTTCATTGATGCCTTCAAAGAGCTGTTTTTCATAATTTTTCCAGCTTGTGTATTTTCGGCATTGGAAGGGTTAGTCTACTACCAGAGACTCCCTCATCCTTAAGCAGAAGTTCGTTGTACCCTATTGAATTCTCACAAAACCCTGAGAAGTGGTATTATTATCCTAATTTTCAAGTTTAGGGACTTGAGTTCCAGAGATACATACTTTGCTCAAGAACACCAGCTCGTAAGTGGTAGAGCTACTTAACCATGATACCATATTGCTTCCCAAATAAGACACAGCCTTGTGCATAAGGAGTTTAAAGTCTTTAGGATATTGCTATGATTTGAATGTCTGTGTCCTCTCCAAAATTCACGCTGAAAATTATGAAACAGTTTTAAGAGGTGGGGCCTTTAGGAGGTGATAAGGCCATGAGGCCTCGTGAATGAGATTAGCACACTGGAAGGGCTGGAAGGAACTAGCCAGGCCCTTTCTGCCCATCTGCCGTCTGCCACATGCAGACACAGCAATAAGATGCTATCTTGGAAGCTGAGAAAAGCCCTCAGGAGACACGGAATCTGCTGACACCTTGATCTTGGGCTTTCCAGCCTCTAGACTGTAAGGAATAAATTTCTATTGTTTATATTACCAGTCTCAGTTATTTTGTTACAGCAGCATGAACAGACTAAGACAGATATAATATTATATATAGATTTGGGTACCAATCCCTTATAATATATAATATACATATGTATTGTATATAGATGAATTGCATTTTTAATATATTATCTCTTTTAATTAACCATTACAATGATATGTTATCTCATTTAATCATTATGACACTTCTATGAGGTAGAAATTAATCTTCCCATATTACAGATGTGGAAACTGAGGATGAGAAAGGTCAAACAATTCTCTGAAGCATGTAGCCATGTAATCCTACTCCCAAGACCTGGGTCTTCCCACTCCTCTGTCAGGACTACCTACCCCTCGCCCATACTACCCATGCAGTCAATGGATGTCTGTAGAATAAAAGAATAAACAATGTCAACATTCATTTGTGAGTTAAAATTGATAGTAAAAGAGCAAAATACCCTTGTCCCGAGAAGATCATTGCCAAGCATGGAATGATGTCTAACCAGATATGCTTAAATTCTACCCCAGTGAGAAGAAACAAAAATCCCTTGATTGTGATGTGCAAGATTACAAAGATTTGAGATTTGGACTCTGCTGTCCACTCTGCAGTCCCATTGCAGTTGTAGGTCTTCCCCACAGTTCTGGAATCTAAGAGCCTCGAAGACAGTAACTGCCTTGTACTATCAGGGTCAGGCACACAGGACAACTCATCAATAATCAGTCAATAAGTCTCTCTGGTTTCCAATGCCCACCACCATGTCGCCTCCCTACCAGCTTTATATATGTGGCACTCTGCCTTGTGTTTCTGTTCTGTCCTAACAAGCTTCTTGATAATTTCATCCTCAGTACACGTTCTCTTAAAACTCAAAGTTTTCTTTCATATTTTTTATCTTCTGCCTCTGGGGAAGGGCTATCCATTTTCCTGCTCAGACAGTTTAGGAAAGCTGCACACAGGAAAAGGGAACGGCTTGCCCCGTAAACTATCATCCAGGAACACGAGTTACATTTGGAATACACAGCCCAGGAAAATACCAGGCTGCTTACAAAGCAGCAGTCGAGGCACAAAGGAAAACAGGTACAACATAATCCTTTCCTTTTGCTAAATGACATCCTCATTTACATCCTCACCATATTAATTCTCTTTGTTTCAACTTAACTAAAGTCAAAGAAGGCTTATCAGGAAGTATTATTCACATGTATTAGACAGCCTAAAATGACAAAATGTTCTAATTCCATTTGAGGATAAAAGTCAATTTGACACCAACACTAAGCTGTTATTTTTCAAATAACAAAGGTAATGTTTAATTAGAATTTAACCTGGCTGCTTGCTTTCACTTAACAATGTGCAGTGCACTGGCAGTTCCCTCACAAAAGGAAAGACTGACATCCACTGTAAATGCTTCATTTTAAAAAGAGCTGCACACTAGTGGTGTCTAATTATGCATAACACTCTGCCGTTAATTACTAGGATTTCAAGCGGCTTGAGGGGTCAATTGGCCTTGGGCCTTCCTATTGTGACTGTGGGTTACGTTGAGTCTTTGGCTGATTATCACAATCGCTTTGTAATGATCACTTCTATAGACCGAGCCTACAAAAGCCCTCCCAAACGGCTAATTATATTTCTTAATCCTGTTTTAACTCAAAAGGTAATAGAAGAAAACATCTAGCATCCTGCCTGGCACATAGTAGGTACTTCACAAAAGGTAGCTAGTAGCATAGCAAATGTTTATACTTTTCGATGTGCTGCTGCTCACTGATGGCGGAAGTTCTCTTTCCCCCAGACTCCTGCAGTTCATCATCTGTGACGTTCCTTCACTCGCTCATTCATTCATGCCACACACAGTCACGGAGTACGTGCTCTGTGCCAGGCACACGTTCTCTCTGGGTGGTGATCCGCAAGGAAATCCCCCTCAGACATTCCCAGCACACCTATTAGAGGTTCTGAGAAGTTTTGTAA
Source organism: Daubentonia madagascariensis (assembly GCA_023783475.1). Lineage (NCBI taxonomy): Eukaryota > Metazoa > Chordata > Mammalia > Primates > Daubentoniidae > Daubentonia > Daubentonia madagascariensis. Next base: position 13,299,133 of record JAKFHU010001769.1, read on the forward strand.
GGGATAGAGAGATGGCAGATGATAGACAGCTATAGACAGATGATAAATGGATGGTAGACAGACAGATAACAAATAGATGATTGATCGATTTTCAATGTTTTCCCTTACTTGGGGAACCCTTTTTTTCATGGACACCTATTACCGTCTTAACATAATGGTGTCTAAGAAATGTATCCCTTTGGATAAGAAAGGACCACTATATTACTGATTAAAATCTGTCCTTACCACTTTAACTAGTATCCAGCTTTGTTCATCTTTGGCACCTACAAGCATAGTTCTCCACACGTCATAAGCCCTCAGGAAATACTCATTAGATTTGATACTGAAAGATCTAATTGACGCAACAATGAGGTCCATGTGAGATTTGAGGCTACCGTGTCCCCAGAAAGCAGTAACCAGGCATGTTTGTCCACAACAACAATTTCTAGAACTGGCCTTAGACTCACACAGACATGACAAAAATCCCAGCTGGTCCACTGAAGTTCATTGCATAACCTCTCTGGATATCAGAGGTCCCGGGGAGGATTAACTGAGATAATGCACAAGGAAGACCAAAGCTTCCCCTGAGATATCTGCAATTGCTTTACTCTCACAGTTGCCTGTGCCTGTGCCTAGCTACTCAACATGTGTCTCACAATCTGTCCCTCAAGACACAGATATGGAAATCAGCCTTTCCCTTAATTGGGGGGAGCAAGGAGGCAGGGATTAGAATCTTGGCCAGTGGGAGCTAGTAATTTTTTTAAGCCCACATACATAAACACAAACACACACACATGTACACACACATGCAAAGCATTTTTATAGATTTTTCCAAGCATGAGATTGAAACAAAGAAGTTACATGGCAAGCATGAAAACAACTGTTGTCCCTTAAAAGACTCTCTCTTCCTGGTTTGCAAACTGACATCACCAATAAAACTCTCCTTTCTACTCTTTAGCCATCCTGGTAGTCTTTTGGATGACAGTTGTTGGCATGTACCAAAGGTGCTTTCTCTTCAAAGAGGGAAAGGACAGGCTGATGTTTATGCCTCACACAATAGAGTCCTACACATTCAGCAGGTTTGGGGGAAAACTATATATATTTATGAGAGAAGTCAAGCACATGCACAATGGGTAAACATACATGTACCATACATCCCATGTTCACTTTGGGGCGGGTTTTAGCATTAAAATGAGGTGGTATTTGGCTTTACATCAAAAGGTGAACAATGGGCCACAAAGACAGATGTGTGCAGCCTCTGTAAGCTGGTTGAAATTGGCTTGAGGTGTGTATTGCTTATCAGGAAAGGATGTTTTATAAGGCTGGTCCTCTGTCCAATCAGAGTTGTAGTGGTCTGGGTTGTAAATCAGAGTTAGGAAGAGTCTCACAATTTGCTTGATAGCTCCTATTATTAGAGAGTTTAGCAAGCGTGTGGTTTTTTCTTGCAGGTGTAGGAGTTTAGGAAGTTGCCATGCCCACCAAGCCCTTAACCCTCAACCCAGAGGTAATTTTTGCTTCCTTAACCTTAGAGCCCATCTTAGTTGATAAAGGGGCATCTATTTTGGTCTCTCAGATCACACTACTTCAGATTAAATATCAGGCAATCCTGTTCTTTAAGTGTTCCTCAGTCTCACACCACCCCAGCAAAGCTGCGCCTTACCCTTCACTCTGATTTGTTTCTCACTTTTGTGTGCAGCAAGTCAGCTCTTTGCAGCCTCAACTCCCGAATTTTACTCCAGGTCTACCTTCTCTCCAAAGGGCTTTCACATGACACGATTTTTCCTCATTAACAGGCAAGCATGCTCTCAAATAGTGAAGTTTTCCTCTGCCTAATCCTACAACTACACAGTCCCCAAGAAAGCTGGTGTCAAGTCCAAAAATGGCCTGAAGTGTACAGCAGTATTTCCCAATGTTCACTCATTCGAACAAAGACCTGAGTGATTTTTTCCATATATTCATACCATCTCTACTATATGATAGAATAACACCACCCCCCCAGAAAAAGATTTTTATGTGCCAATCACCAGAATCTGTGAATATGGTGCCTTACGTGGCAAAATGGACTTTATAGATGTGATGAAATTAGGATCTTAAAGTGGGGAGATTATCCAGGATTATGTAGCTGGGCCCAGTGTAATTATAAGGCTCCTTATAAGAGGTAGGTAGGAGGGTCCAAGTCAGAGAAAATCAGGTGTGATATGAGGAAGGGACTACAAGCCAAGGATGGTGGCAGCTTCTAGAAGCTGGAAAAAGGCAAGGATTCAAATTCTTCCCTAGAGCCTCCAGAAGGAATACAGCCCTATCACATCTTGATTTTAGGACTTCTAGCCTCCATAACTATAAGATAAATTTATATTATTTTAAGCCACGAAGTTCGTGGTCATTTGTTACAGCAGCAATAGGAAACTAATACATTATGCATATTATATTATATAATGTGTTCTTTATGTACTGTTTAAATCTATCCACCTCTTACTTACTATCTACTTTAGCCTCATCCTAACGATAAAATCCACAGAATAATGGTTTTAAAGTGGTTGTTATGTATTTTTCTAACACTCATCAAAATAAACACATGATTATTAATAAAAAGTATTCACCTGTATCCCACTCCATACCTCCTGTATGCCTACCCCCATGGCACAGCCTGGATACCACTTTGGAAAACTGTGGTGTAAAGGGACACTCGAAAGGGTTCCACGCTTGGCTCTTCCACGCACAGGCCTTGGACTGGTCACTTTGACACTCCTGGTCCCTAGTATTCTCCTCTGTGCGAGGGGTTCAGTAGAACAGATATTTATTGGACCGTAGCCCTCTGCTGGCCATGGGCAGCCATGGCACTGGGTCAGCCCAAGGTTTCCACTCCCTGGTCCATTAAGTCTGTTCCTCTTACCCAAGCTCTCCAGCCTGTACGTGGATTCAGAAAGCTGAAGTTTAGAGCAATGACAACCCCCTCTCTCCACTGCTTTTCTTTCCCTCTGGACATCTATGCACTGAGCCTCGTTGATCTCAAGGAAAAAAAGGTGCTTAACATCTCCCCCCTCTCCTCATTGGTCACATAGAGAGATGATGATAAATCGACCAGTCCAGTGTGGCTTAACAGCAGGAACACTCAAGTAGGGGTCCAAAAATCTGATTTAAATATGGTCCCAGGACCTGCCAATGGTACGCTCTTACTCTGTCTGAGACTCAGTTGCCTCCTTTGTAAATAGGGAAACTCCTACTTAGCTCAAACTATTAGTGTGAAGATTCCGTGAAATAACATGGGCTCGATCTCATAGGACCAAACCTGACGCACAGTAGGTATTCAATAAATGTTAGCTGAGCCTCAGGTGGAATCAAACACCATTTCCTGAGTATGCAGATGAAACCTTTATAGAGTGTCCTGATTCAAGACCACACAGAACAACACCTTTTCCTAGCAGCTGGTGAACACTGGCGTTCTAAACTGCTGTTGTGGTTGCTGTTGTTGTCTGTGTGTGTTACTGTTTGTTTGTATGTGAGTTGGGCTTTTAAGGTGTTGCAAGCGTGGTGATGTGTAGGAAGCACCAACTATGATTTTGAACCTGTTTCCACTTGAGTAAAGAAAGTAAACCAGAGGAACAAGGGGGAGAGGGCAAGGGGGAGGGAGACAGGAAGGCGGAGCGGGAGGAAAAGGCAGAATGAACAGCAGCAGGTCTCCAGTGCTTGAGGTGACTTATTGATCTTAGATCCACTCTGAGAGCTGAGCAGAGGCCCCACTAGGAAAAGAAAATTGAACCAAGTTTCCCACGCTGGTTTTCCAAAGCCAGCTTTCTCATCTGCTGCCAATGCTTGCCCCCTTGTGGAAGTTCTTCAAACTGCTTGCATTTTTTTTAATGCAAGAAAACTTCAAAAGGCTCTTGATGAGAAAAAGTTTTAAACTTCCAAAGATCCCCCATTGCCTGCAAGATAAAAATCACTGGAGAAATATCCCTCATGATGCAGCCCCTGCCTACCAAGACACCTCCTCCCCCACCAGCACTTTGTGCCCCAATAATAACAAGCCTCCAAAGTTCCCCAATAATCGAGTTGATAAGAGGCCAACTTGGGAATCAGAAAGACCAGAGTCCAGAATTCTGATGCTTTTTCCCCTATCTGTGTGACTCTGGGTAAGTTATCTAACCTCTTGCAGTTTGTCCCTCATCTGAAAAATGGAGATAACAATAGCAGCTCCCTCCTAGGGGCGCTGTAGAGTTAAATGACATAAAGCAGGAAAAGTGCCTTACGAAGGTTATATGCCCCCAATGCACTTCAGCTGCTACGTGCAAACACATCATGTTCTCTTCACCTCTGAGCCATTCATTTAACAAGCACTTATTATAAACTACCTGGACGACAAATAAGGCACCATCTCTGCTTTAAAGACCTTGCAGCTGGGTGAAGAGACAGAAATATAGACAAATTATTATTATATTTTTAATTTGATAAAGGCAGTGGTCCAGTTAAAGATAGTTTGAATTACCGCCCCCCCCCTCAAAAAAAGCAAAACCTAAGATAAGACGTTGTAGATACTAATCTATTTGGGGAAGTGGTCCTAGGAAGCAGGTTGCGGGCCTGGGGGCCCGGGAAGAGTGAACCTGGGCGGGAGGGAAAGCCAATACACAGTGCTTTATCACAATGTGTCACGCCCTGAGCAATTGGAGATTGATCCCCCTGGAGGCTCTCTAAGGACTCATGAGGAACGTGGTATATTGACTGCCGGAAGGACAGAAGAGGGAAACATTCATCCACCAGCCCCTGTCTCCCAGTGGTCAAGAGTTGCCTCCTGGGACATTAACTCTCTGCTCTGCCAGGTTTGTGCGTGTGCTGGTGCCGGCACATTTCTGCAGGCATCCATGTCTCAAGGTCAGGCAAGCCCTGGGGCAGAGAGCGGGGAAGCATGGTCAGCTCGCATCTACTCAGAGCTGCAGCAAGAGCTGGGATAAAATGTGGGCAGAGAGGATGCAAGGCTAAGCACAAGGGGTGTCCGCTGATGGCACAGGAGACTGGGAGCAGAGGAGGGGCACCTAGCCCAGCCCAGCCTGTGGGCAAAGGGATGGGATTTCATCAGATAAGCGTTCCTGGAGTGGAGGACTACACCAAGTCTAGAAGAGTTAGCCAAATCAGGGTGGGGAAGCCCTGAGAAAGGGGGGCTGGGGCAATGCGGGACAGCAGAGGCTGGGGGGGGAGGGATGGGCGTGTTCAAGGGATGATTGGGGGTAAAATTGGAAGGGCTTGGTGAGTTCCTAGATCGGATGGGAGGGAGAGAGTAAGAGGGATCAAGGGTAACCTGTGGTTCTGATCCGAGTGCCTCCACCCAAGACAGAAAAGGAAAGGGGAATTTGTCTCCCAGGATGGACATTGAGCTCTGCTGCACCACGTTCAACTCACCCCACAACTACTGAATCAGGATTGAGGAGGGTCTCAGGAATCCACTTTTAATAAGCTCCCCGGGTGAGTCCTCTGATGACTGACTGAAGTTAGAGGAAGACCAAGCAGCATCTCTGGGAATCCTGACATTCAGTGTTTCCATGAAGCTTACAGTCCTGTGGGTGGAACAGACAAGAGTCACACCAATGTGGTTTAGCCGTAATTATGATCTGGGTTTGAAGGAGCTACAGGAAGTGTTCTGGGTATCAATTTTAAGAGTTACTGAAACCTCGCTGAAATAACTTTTAACTAAGTAAAACAATCATACTTCCACCTAAACTGACAGCTCCACCCAGTGGACATTTTTAAAACTCTTCTCGTCTGAGTTTTTTCCTTATACACTTAGGGTCACCCGCAGCTAAAAGCCCACCACCAGCTGAACTGCTGATTCAGACGATGTTTGCCTCTCTGCTGCTTACCAGCCGGTGGCTACCTAAGTTACAAGCCCTTTCATGCGCCTCCCAAGAAGTCTGGTTTGGAAGATCAGATAGCAAAACTAAATACAGAACAAACATGGAAAAAAAGGGATAGTACAAAAGTATTTTCAAAATGTCAGTCTGCTTCTATCCATGGAAATAAATCAGTTTAAAAAGGAAAAGAAAAGCATTCTGCATGAAATTTTTATTAACCAAAAATCGATTTCTCCACAATAGATATTTTTGATATTTGTTCTAAGAAGCACCACATGATTAGTCCTCCTGGGTGGCCCACACACCCCAGTGAGGCTTGTTGGAGCTTCTTGGAGGCAGAACAGAGCTGCTGGACCATGGAAGGGGTGAGGTGACAACATGCTGGCTGGAGCCTGAGTGGGGGATGGTAGAGTAAGACATCAACAAGTTTACTGATCCCGATGTCCCTGCTGTTTCCCTAAAAGCAAACAGAGGCACCAGGCCCACCCCTGAGTGTTGCTTCACATGAGATGGACGAGGCCACAAGCAGAAGGATGAACTGCAATCCACTCCCTCTGCAGCAAGGTCATCCTTGCTTGGCCCGAGCACCTGTGTTCCTGTGCCATACTGGGTCCAGCCCCTTGAGTCACTCTGGCACAATACTGAAGAAGAGGGATGGCAAAAGCAGCTGGGCAGAGGACCAAGGCCCCAGGCAGGCCATTACGATGGATGAGGTTCAAGGTCAAGCAGACCCCCACATGGGTTCACAGCAGCCCGCACCCCCCAGGGAGGACCCTGACCTCCTTCCCCCTCCAGGACACTCCTGCCATTCAACAGTTCTTCTATGGCCTCTACCAGGTGCCAGGCACTGTGCCACGTGCAGGAGATGCATGGGTGAGTTTAAAAAACAGACAAGCAAACAACACTGCTCCTGTCTCATGGAACAGACGCCGATGAGGGGACAGACGTTAATCACAACCACAGAAACAGGGGTGAAATTGCAATTCTGGAAAGTACTATGAAAGCTTGTTTATAAGTTTTCTGACTTAGGATCTGACTTAGGGGGCCAGGAAGGGCTTTCCCCAGGCAGTGGTGCTTGAGCCATGGCACAAGGAGACAGTGACAGGGCGATGGGGCAGAGGGCAGTGGACATGCAAACACCCTTCCGGAGGGGGGATGGTAGGAGCCAGAACAGGCAGCCTCCTAAGCCACATTTCCGAATTCAGCAAAGCACTTAGAGGAGGGTGACCTTTCCTGCGTGGGATTTAACTCTATAGCTTTCTAACAGGCAACTAATGCTCTAAAGATCTTACCGTTTTTCAGGAAGTGAGCACCATCGAGACGGGAAAATAGGGAGAAGGAAAGGAAGGGAGGGGAGAAAAAGCTGATCAAACACTGAGGGCGGAACATGTCATGCCCCGTCCACCCACGCTTTGGATGAGCTTCCTCACCCACCTGGATCCGAAAACAGTGGTGTGTTTTAGGTCAGTTGTTTAACCTCCTGGATTGAGTTAAACTAGATCCACATCCCCAGTCCAAATCATACCTCTGAGGGCAAACTCCTGCAAGGCTGGGGGAGAACTCAGAGCGCGGGGTCATCCTCCCAAAAGGAAATCCTGGCTGTGTTGCCCATAACTGTGTGCTGGGCATGCAGCAGTCTCTCTCTCTGTGCCTCAGTTTTCTTATCTGTAAAATGGGGAAATAATAGTGCCTGTCTAATAAGGTCATTGTGAGGATGAAATAAATGATGCAAGGAAATAAAATGGTGCCTGGCACATAGTAGACACCATGTATTACCACCATCCCCACAGATCCAGGAATGAGTCAGTCAATGAACCAGAATTTATGGCCCCTGGTATGTGTCAACCACTCGGCAAGATCCACAGCTAACTTAACAGCAGGACATGGTGTTTTACAAGATAAACAGGGTTTGCCTATTGTTAGTTAACATCCAACAAGCAAGAGGGACAATAAACAAATAATCAACTAAGCGAAGACATGAGGAAATGAACCAAACTTCTCTGATGGAAGGCAGGGGCCAGTGCTGAAGATGCACCTCATTTGTGTAAGATGAAGGACCTCCCACAGCCCAGAGACCCCTCACTGTTGATATTTTGGTGTAACTTCCATCCAGTTTTTCCCACCTCTGCATACACAGTATTTCACTGATCTATGACACAGTTGGGTTTTAAGATACATCATTACTTTATGTGCCACTAAGAACACTGTCAATTAAACTACGATATACTATCAATTGTAAGGCACCTTGGGTTTTAGTGATAGTGAAATATACAAAGGTGTGTCTTTGCATTGACAAAATACGGTATAATGTGTTTTCATATAATTGGGGTCACATGATATATCGTAACATATATCATGTATGCTGCCTTTCACTTGACATTGTACCATGAGGATTTTCTCATTATCACTAAAAATTACAGCATTTGTAAATGTGATTTTTAATAATGGGATTATATTTATTATGAGCACAACTAGGTTGTGCTAATTAATCACACAGCTTATTTGCAGTCTGCGATAACACAGTGGCTAAGAGTGCAGACCCTATAGTCTGAATGCCTGTTCAAATCCTGGCTATTGCTACTTCCTGTGTGACCTTGAGCAAGTAACTTCTGTCTGTGCCTCACTCTTCTGAACTGCAAAATGGACATAATAATAGACGTTCCCTCGTTCAAGTTGTAAGGATTTGTTAATGCTTGTAAAACAAGGCCTATAGCATAGTTAAGTGTTCAATAAATGTTAACTATGGTGATTATTTAATACTCTTGTCAATCTTTTGGGTTGTTTTCAAGATTCCAGTAATGATGCAGGAATTACATTTGTTATACATTTTTGTCCTTGTTTCTGATTATTAGCTGGCATTTAAGATATGGAATTACTAGATAAAATGGTATAAAGTTTTAAGAGTATTGATAGAGACCATCAAATTACTTTCTAAAAAAGTTCTGCTACTTGACCCGCTCACCAGCAGGGTTTGAAAACACACATTACCACATGCATTCAAAATCACTACTAGTTTGGTAACTAGTACTACTGCTATCTTACTGTTTCAATTTGCAGTTCTTAGATAACCAATGAGATGGGACGTTTTAATTTTTCTCTTATTCAGATTTTCAGTCCAAATTACTTTATCCAGAGGTAAAAAATAATTTTCAAAAATTTTAGCAGGAAATTCTTCCTGAAAATACAGCAATACATCCAAGAAACAGAAAACTGAGGCGGAAGCCAGAAAGGGATTTTTTGAACCCAGGAGTATCCCCAGGAAACACAGAGGCGCTCTCAATGCTAAGAATATTCCAGAAAGACATCAGTTTTCTACCCGTAATCCTCTGCACACAGGCTGGTCCAGAGTCCCCGGACAGCAGAAGCCCCTGACAGAGGAGGATTCTCTGCCTAATGGGCTTCCTTCAGTCTCCACAGAGCTTTGCCTCTCCCTTTCCCTCTCTCTAAAATGTCCCAAATGGTATTTATTTTACATCTAAGTGACAGAAAGTTACAGTGGAAATAGGCCCTGTGGGGGAAAAAAAATTGGACTCAGCATTATTTTTCTTCCACAGACAAGAGACCCAGAGCCTGATTCTCCTGATTCCATTTCCAAGCCTGGGGGAGAGGCTGCCGGCCGTCCGCACTTTGAACGGCTGTGTGTGGCCTCACAGTGTCCCCGTTCACTTCACTTAAACCCTGTCTATTTTCCAGTATTTTAAACAGCTGTGACTTGAAAAGGCTCGTAGGTGGCAGCACCGTACTGCCCAGGTCCTTGTGTGGAGCACCTCTCCCCAGGCCCCGGGGTATCCCGGAAGGGTGAGTGGGGACATCGCAGCCACTTTCCCAGAGCAAGAAGTATTAATAGAAACTGTGAAATTAAGGACCAGTGGCTTTGGGGCAAATTCAAAATGCAGAAGTCAAAGCGTACTGATTCCCAGGAGAGGCCCACCATTCCCCCTGAAGTACAGTAGCATCAATAAATAATAATCAGGTATTATCTCATGAAATATCCATAGCTACTCGATAAGGTAGATATTAACATTCCCATTTTACTGATGAGGAAACCGCATTAGTCGGGGACCAGCCAGAAAGCAGAAACTACTCTAACTGAGGGAATTTAATAAGTTGGAGATGGAAAAATCCAGAATCCAAACAGGAGATGACGAGGTGACCCAGAGATCAGCGACAGTGGGAGGCCACTGCTACCCAAGTTCTGAGAGTCAAAGGGACGAGCCCCAGTGCACAGGTGCCAGGGGAGCTGGTTCCACAGAGGGAGGGGCTGGCCAGTGGGAGCTGGGGCTGTGCAGGAGATGCAGCCACAGCCGAAGATGGCACTGCCACCTGAGATGCCACAGGGGCAGGAGGGGTGACGGGGATACTGTGCTCCTCCCCTCTCCCACCAGGACCCCAGTGCCTGAACGTACAGGAAGCCAGTAGGCAGGCGAGCCTGGGAAATGCAGTTCCTGGAACACAGACCAGGACTGAGAAGGGCAAGCCATGGATCTGAGAAAAGAGGCCTATTGCTCATGGTCCCACACCTGTTATGTGGCTGGGCCAGGTGTCAAAACAAAGTGTACCTGAATCTGCCAACCTGCAGCATGGAAGAAGCAACCAAGGAGATTAAAGGTGGAAAAGTGACAGATAGCAGAAATAAGACAGTGTAAGCAAGAGCTGTGGTGCAGGAGGGGCTATTACAGTTGTGCCTCCCTAACCACAGTTTCACATAAATAACCAGGGGTGGGGAGGTGCGGACCCCTGGCTCTGTCGCTTACTTGCATCACTTAGTAGGAACGCGCAGGATAGTTAATTTCTCCAAGGCTGTCTCTTCCTCCACTCATATCTTCCTGAACTGAGCATGTGGAGAAGCAAAATGAAAAATAATACTTCCGGGGCTAAGAGAATCTGATCTTCATCCCTCCTCTCCTCTAAGTTCCTAACCTATCGGGAACAGGCAGAAAGGCAGGGGGTGATAATCCAGTTCTTTGACAGTCTTTGAGGGCAAGAAGAGGGAAGGAGCGTGAGGGACCCACACAGCCCAAAGTCCATGCAGTGGACCTGTACCTGGTCCATATGGTCCAGTCAGTCTGCTCCCCGTCTCTCCAACCAGGTAGGTCCCTCCTCTTCCTCCTATGGTGAGGAGCAAGTGAGGACCTCAAGAGAGAAAAGATACGTTCCTGCAAAAACCCTCCCCGTCCTGGAGGTTGAAGATGTGGATCCCTTAAGGGTATATGAGGAAGAGGAGCCAAGAAGAATGTGTGTAAAGCCCCATGCACAAAGCAGAAGGTCCACGCGTGCCACGTTATCCTCAGCACCCTCAGGGACCAGGTTCCAACGTGCGCTCTCAACCCACATTTGTATGTGCCCACCCTGTCTGTAAAAGTTGAGAGCAGAGCCAAAGGATCTCATAGACTTCAGTGCAAATTCTGACTTCCTTCTACACTGGCTATGTGATTTGGGAAAATTGTTTAATCTCTCATGACCCTTAGTTTCCTCACCAATAAAATGGAACTAATATCCACCTCATTTAGGGTCTTAGTGCAGGTGCCCTAGAAAAACAGTCTGAAACAAAATTTATGTACTAACTGGAAATCATCAAAGATAAAAACTTTGTTATTTAAAGGGCACCATCAATAAAGTGAAAAAACAACGCACAGAATGGGAGAAAAATTTTGCAAATCACATATCTGATAAGGGACCTGTACCTAGAGCATATAAAGAATATCAGAATTCAACAATAAAAAGACACCAACATTAAAAATTGGGCAAAGGATCTGAACAGACATTTCACCAAAGGAAACAGGCAAACAGCCAATAAGCAAATGAAGAGATGTTACCATCAGCAGCTATGAGGGAAATGCAAATCAAAACCACAGTGAGATACCACTTCACACCCACTAGGACAGCTATAATCAGAAAGACAGACAATAGCACACGTAGGCCTGGGATGTGGGAAAACCGAAACCATCGGAAAATACTGGTGGGAATGTAAAATGGTGCAGCTGCTTTGGAAAACAGTCTGGCAATTGGTAAAATGGTTAAACATAGAGTTACCATCTGATATTCAACAGTTCTGCCCATAGGCATACGACCAAGGGGAATGAAAACATATGTCCACACAAAAGTTTATACATGAAATGTTCACAGCAGCATAATTCATAATGGCCAAAAAGTGGAAACAACTCAAATGTCTACGAATGCATAAACAAAATATAATATATCCATACAATGAAATACTATTTGGTGATAAAAACATGAAGTATTGATACATGCTACAACACAGATGAATCTTCTTATTTTCCCATATTTTGATATAAAATTAGAGGTGGGCAATAAGAATAAGAACCGATACTTTCTGAGCACTTCCACCTGCATGCATTCATTCATTTTGTCCCCGGAGATCACTGCCATCATTGTTCCCATTCTCATATGATTGAGGCATGGAGAGATTAAGGAATATGCTCAAAATTCTACAGTAAGTGAAGGGAAGAACCACGTTCAAATGCAGGCAGTCTTACTCAGGGTCCCTCTAATTACTCTGTAAAGCTTCTGGGTGTAGGTTGGATTCAAGCTGAAAGCTTCAAAGAAAAAATCACAACTGTTTAATGGAACAGACCACAGTGGTCTCTTCCCAGCACTCTGCAGCCCCATGACATGCCCCCTGACTATTCCTAGAAGCTGTATATGCTCTCGGCTTCTAGGAGTGTGCAGACTGACCTCTGAGCTGGTGAGAGCCCATTTGGAGAACGGGCAGAAGCTACAATCTAGAATGTGGCAGGAAATGAGCACCAAGGGGCAAGCACTCTTCAGGCAAGCTTAGGTTGAGGGAACCTAACATTCAACAACCAGGCTTCAAATTTCATGTATCAGATCAACTCCCCAAGAAATGATTTCAGCAATAAATCATATCTGTGAAAACAAAGCAGATCTAAAAGCCTGGTAGAGTTTTCTTGATTCTGTTCAAGGATGAAGTTGGGTTTTTTTTGTTTTGTTTTGTTTTGATTTTTGCTTTTTAAATTTTTATTGGAAGTATCACTTCCATGTAGTAAAGTGCACACATTTTAAATGTACAATTCAGTGAAATTTTCCATGTGTCTATGCCTAGGTAACTACCACCTGGATCAGGGTGTACTTTAAACACCCTGAAAGCTTCTTCACTTCCCTCTGCAAGTGCCACCCCTACCAGGATTTGAACTTCTATCAGTCTAGATTAGCTTTGCTTGCTCTTGAATTTCATTTAATGAAATTATATTCATTTCCTAGAGCTGCTGTAACAAATTACTACAAACGGGGAGGCTTAAAACAACACAAATTTATTCTTTCACAATTCTAGAATCTAGATGTCTGAAATCAAGGTATCAGCAGGGCTGTGCTCCCTCTGAAGGAGCCCTCCTTGCCTCTTCCTAGCTCCTGGGGGAGTTCCTTGACTTGTAGCTGAATCATTCCAATTTCTGCCTCTGCCACCACATGGCCGCCTTCCCTCTGTCTCTGAGTGTCTTCTCCTTTTCTTATAATGATACCAGTCATTGGATTTAGGATTCAACCTAATCCAGGGTGACCCCATCTCAGCTTAATTACATCTGCAAAGACCCTATTTAAGGATGAAGTTTAGAAGATTCCAACAAAGTACCTAAACTGAGTTAAAGTTGTCTCTACACCAACTCCTCTTCTCCCGTGTTCTTGTAAGCCCACTCAAATCTTCTTTTACCCCCAGTACTCTACCAAAACTGCTTGTCAGGATCACAATGACCTCCCCATGGCTAAGTCCAATGGTCAGTTTTTAGCCTTCTTCTTACTTGACTTCTCAACAGCATTCGACATTGCTGTTCATTCCCTCCTTCTTTGATACACTTTCACTTTGCTCCTAGGACACCACATTCTTAATTTTTCTCCTATTTCATTGGTTGTTCTCTCTCAATACCCTTTGTTAATTTTTTTTTCTCTTCCTCCTAATCTCTTAGAGAGCTCAGTCCTTGGTCATCTTCTCTTCTCTGCACATATTTAGTGTATTGCCAGTTACCAGTTCACTGGCTCTCTGCTCCAAAGCCACCCTTCATTGCCTATTCTGCAAAATGGAGCTGGACCCTGTTCGCATTTTTCCTGCACACCTGACACAATGTTAGGTTTTGCCAACAGAGAGTGCTAGATAGATGCTGCAGGAGAAAGGGGCTACCCTCCCAGGTTCTGGTGTGCTTCCATATTGTTCCTGCCACGTGGCTACCATGTGCATGTGAGGGACACCCTGCAACATCCCCATGGACATCTTCACATTGAGTTTCAGCATCAACTCTGTGTGCAGGATTCCCAGTGAAGTCTCAAAGTTACCCCCATGGGACTGCTTCCCACCCTCAGTCCACCTGCACCCTGGTAGGGTGCGTCCTGATTTCCCAGTGTCTGTAGACCAGCACTGGCCCAGCCAACCCAGCAAACTCTACTATCCAGAGAGCCACAACCAACCCTCCTCCAATAAGGTCCAGATCCCAGCCTTGTCCTTCCTTGAGTACTCTCCCTCAGCCCAAGGGTATGCTTCAGAGTTCTCATTAGTCTTTTATAGTTCATCCTTGCTACTCAGTAATTCTTTTTATCACGCTTGCCCCGTTCACATTACCATGTGGCTTCTGTCTCCTGTACCCTGACACACTCCCATAGTGATGTCACCTAGTCTCATAGCTTGACATGCTCAGGGCCCCTAAGAGTTTATCTCCAGTCCAGATCTCTCTCTCTCTTGAACTCCAGACTCAAAACAACTGCTTATTTGACATCTCCACTGGAATATTAATAGAGCAAACCTGTATGTCCAAAACTACACTCCAGATACTACCAACATAACTCGCTGTATCCACAGCCTTTTCTTTTCTTTTCTTTTCTTTTTTTTTTTTGAGACAGAGTCTTGCTCTGTTGCCCCAGGTAGAGTGCAGTGGTGTCATCATAGCTCATGGCAACCTCAAACTCCTGGGCTCAAGCAATCCTCCTGCCTCAGTCTCCCAAGTAGCTGGTACTATAGGCATCCGCCATAACGCCAGCCAATTTTTCTATTTTTAATAGAAATGGGGTCTCGCTGTTGCTCAGGCTGGTCTCAAACTTCTGAGCTCAAGCGCTCCCATCTTGGCCTCCCTGGGTGCTAGGATTACAGGCGTGAGCCACTGCGCCGGGCCCACAGCCTTTTCTGACACATTTGCTAACTCAGTCCTTCCTTTTGCTCATTTCAAAACTTTGGGAGTCATCACTGACTCCTTTCTCCCTCATCCTTACATTAAACCCAGCAGGAAATCTTCCTGCCTCCACCTTCAAAATACACACCATTGTTTAACCTTCCTCTCACCATGTCCACCACTTCCACCCTATGACACCTCCACTGTCATTTCTTGCCTGAATTATTGCAATAGCCTCAGTCCTATCCTCAATACGATAGCCAGAGCAATCTTTTAAAATATATCAAGTTACTCTTTTGTTCAAAATCCTTGCAATGGCTCCCAAAATTCCAAACCAAATCCTTAAAATGGCCAACACCACCTTACATTTGCCATCCCAAACTGTGTGCCGAGGCACTCCAGGGCAGCACAGTGAATTCACAGGACACTACAGGGCATATTCCACTTTCTAGGTTAGCATAGCAATATCAGTCAGATCACTACTATCAAATTGTTAGGACCTAACAACTTATAAAACCAAACCGTTAGGTATTTTCTTTGACATACCATGAAAATTACTGAGACACTAAGGGCACCACGGGCCTGGAAAGTTTGGGAACCTGTGCCCTACACAATCATCCCTCTGATCCCATCTGAAATTGCTCCTTTTATTCGCTCCACTCCAGCCACAACGGCCTCCTTGTGCTCCTCAACCATACCTGCACACTCCTGCCTTGGGGCCTTTGCAAGCCTCGTTCCTTTGTCTAAAACCTTTACATCAGATATTCAAGTGGCTGACGTCTGCACTTTCTTTAAGATTTGCTCAAATAGCACCTCCTCACATGAGGTCTTCTCTCACTGTCTGTATTATTATAGTTTGCGCTGCCATAACAAAATGCCACAGACTGGGTGGCTTAACAACACAAATTTATTTCTTACAGTTCTAAAGGCTGAAGTCCAAGACTGAGGTTACAGCTAATTCAGTTTCTAGTGAGGGCTCTCTTCCTGGCTTGCAGACGGCAGCCTTCTCGCTGTATCTTCACATGGCCTTTCCTTAGCACACACACATGCAAAGAAAGAGGGAGAGCTCTCTGATGTCTCTTCTCGTAAGCACGCTAACCCTGTTGGATCAGGGCCCCACCCTATGACCTCATTTAATCTTAATTATTTAATACTTCCTTAGAGGCCCCATCTCTAAATACAGCCACACTGGGGGTTAGGGCTTGAACATATGAATTTTGGGGATACACACATTCAGTTCATAACACTACCCTATCTGAAACTGTAACCCCACCCTCCCCAACATTCCTTAACCTCCTTACCTTGCTCTTTTTCTCCCAAA
Organism: Daubentonia madagascariensis; assembly: GCA_023783475.1. Lineage (NCBI taxonomy): Eukaryota > Metazoa > Chordata > Mammalia > Primates > Daubentoniidae > Daubentonia > Daubentonia madagascariensis. Next base: position 13,315,404 of record JAKFHU010001769.1, read on the forward strand.
GTTCACCTTTTTCACATACTCTTAAATGTATTCATATTATATTATCCTTATTGTTTACTGTCTGCCACCCTGTCCCCACATGAAAATGAAACTCATTTATTAAAGGCAGGGGTCTTTGTCGACTTAGTTCATTATAAGTCCCAGGCACCTCAGTTAGTACTTGGTACACAGTTGATACTCAAAAAATGACTTGTTGAATGATTGGCTAAAGAGAAGAGAAAAAAAATCCCCTCTTCCTAGCCCCCTTTCCCCTTCTACTCTCTTTGCACATCACCAGGCTATGCAAGCCTGAGAAAAGGAAAAGAAACATACCTCGACAGTCAAGTATCAGGTCTGGTTTCTAAATGGAATGGAGACTACCAGCTCTCCTGAAACTAACTGTACCTTAGCAAGTCATTTAACATATGAGACAGTTTCTTCTCTGAAAAATGGAAACCATCAATCCTAGGTATGCACAGGAGGAGCAGCTGGAGGGACACGTGAGGTGCAGTGCTGGGTAACTTGTGCAAGGTGCTATCAATAGCTGGACTTGTGCTCCAGTTCCAGCTGTGCAATTCTCTAGCTGGATGACTTTGAACAATCAGTCCTACCTTTCTGAGACCCCATCTTCTTTCCTGTAATACTTGGTTGGATAAAATCACCCTGAAGTATAGTGATAAGAATCAAGAGACTCCTCAAAAAGATAAACATAGAAATTACCATATCACGGAACAATTCCACTCCTACGTGTATTTCCAAAAGGACTGAAAACAGGTACACAAATGCTTGTACGTGAATGTTTACAGCAGCACTATTCACAACAGCCAAAAGGCAGAAACAGCCCCAATGTGTATCAACAGATCAACAAATTGCAATATACACATATAATGGAATATTATTCAGCCACAAAAAGGAATATAGTATTGATACATACTACAATGTGGTAGAACATCAAAATTATTATATGAAGTGAAAGGAGCCAGACACATATTATATGATTCCATTTATATGAAATATCTAATTCATAGAACCAAAATGCAGATGGGTGGTTGCCAGGAGCTTGGGAAGGGAGAATGGGGAAAAACTGCTTAAAGGGCACTGGATTTTCTTTTGGGGTGATGAAAATGTTCTGGAACTAGAGAGGTGGTGGTTGTACACTATTGTAGATGTGCTAAATGCCACTCAACTGCTCACCTTCTAAGGGCTAATTTTATGTTATGTTAATTTCACTTCACTAAAAAAAAAAAGAACAACAAAGTACAAGGCCTTTATAGACAGCAGCCATCTGGTAAATGGGGTTCTAGGCTTGGTTCTACCACTTTCTGGCAATGACAAGGTAAGTGTCTCTCTGGGCCTGTTTCCTCATCTGTAAAATGACCAGGTTAGATTAGATCACTAGTTCTCAACCAGGACAGCCTGTATCGGTCACATGGAAAGCTGCTTCTAAACGCAGAGGGTCATCTTGCCACCCTCAGATTCCAGTATGTCTGAGAAAGGTTTGGGCTTATGTTGCTGTGTTGAAAAAACTTATTTCAGGATTTAAATCCACCCCCTTTCTACAACACCAGATTAAAAGACCTCCAGCAGCCCACGATTCTAGCATACTCATGTATGACCACTGCAAGATGTGATTTGATTAAAGATGACAACACAATAAATGAAATGCATTTATTAGGAAAAAACACTCCAAATGCTCACAGGTAGTGCTCTTGCACACTTAACCCTAGGCCAGGGGGCACTTGGCAACTGCACAGGAAAAGGATATTAGGACAGAGTCCATGGGATCTTGCTTATACCACAAAAGGGAGTTTTAAGGCAATTTAATTCAAGGCTGCAAAAACTACATCTATGACATAAACGTAATTCGGCCCTCAAAACGTCCCCAGTACCAAATAATCACTGAACCAGTGGAAAAGATAGCCACTGTCCAGGACAGATAGTCTCAAAAGCAATCCAACATGATGGCCAATATAACTGGGGCTGTTCAGAGGCCTCCTTACATAGTTAACACAGATTGGCAGATGCTCTCTGCAGGCCTCCATTCACATGTTTTTATTTCACATAAACATATCACCCTGCCCTAGGAGAACTAATGCGCATTAGGTGAGAGAAAACTAGGACTTGCGATCTTGTATCACAAACAGAATTACAGAACACACAGGGCCAGACAAGGCCACACGGAGATAGGTTAGTGACTTTTCTGGCAGGCCTCTCGCAGGCACTGAGATGAGTCCTAAAAATATGCCGGGGTAAGCTCCGTCTTTCCTTCCGTGGTTACCACCTGGATTAGGCTTCCCGAGCTTGGTCGGTTTTTCCCTGTGATCCAGTCATGGAAGGTTCTAGAACAAAGAAGAGACATTTCACACTGTCAAAGCAAAAATCTGGGCACATGCTTACATTCACATCAATGGCTTGGGCGGGGGTGGTGATGGGGAGGCACAGCAACCGCTGTGAAAAAGCCACTAGGCATGCTGGACACATACCTGGGTCCCCAGTGAGCTCAGTATTATACTCACTCTAACTTCTGAGTGGCAGGACTTGGCGTGACTTTAACTTTCATATTTGTATTTTTCTGCATTGCTGGAATTCTTTATAACATAGTGTTAGGATTTTAAATGATTAAAAAAGCTTTTAATTAGTTAATTGTAAGAGATAGACATATGCACAATACTTTATACTTTGCTGTATTACCTTCTCAGAAATTTAAAAGAGAGAAGGAGAGGAAATTCTTTCTGTTTTTCTTAGCAAACATTTATAAACCACCCACAGCTGTGCCAAGCAACAGAAAAACAGATACAAAAACCAGACTATCACAAGAAAATATGATAAATACAGTAATGGGGGCATTTCACGACTCTGTGAGGAGAGGAGTAACTAACGCTGCTTGGGGCAGTCGGGAAGACCCCCTCTAAGAAGACAGCAATAAGAAAAGGCACAAGGAATTCACAAGAAATAACAACAAGTAGATGATAATTTTTTAAAACACAACCTTTTTTTTTTTTTAAGACTAGTCAAGTGTAGTAGTGAGAAGGGGGAAAGTAGTAGAACAAGGAGTTCAATCTGTAACTGACTGTGAACAACCAAGTGAGGTAACTCACTACCTTCGGACCAGCCATAACAAAACATTTATATTTGAGTGTATCATCCACTTTGACAATTCACCAGCTCGGACTTCAGACCTTCTTTAATTGGAAAGCGCTCAGGAGTTCTTGGAATATTCTTCAGTGCCAAGTTGTAACCTTCTAGGCTAGAGCTGATGTTTAACTGTCCACCCATTTGGGCTCCCACTCTGGGGGTTGAACAAGCCAAGGGAAGTACAGGGGCTCAAAAAACAAAGCATTGCTAAAACTCCCAAAAGTACTATCATACGTCATGGCCCCATCTCTGGGGGCAGGGCAGAGATCAGCTAGGGGAAGACTCTGAAAGAGGCCAGTCCCACTGGGATGTGTAGGGGTTTGTGTGTTAGTTATTCATGTTTGAAATTGTCTTACTTCTCCTTCACCCCCTTCAGCAGTGTTCAGTGGGTGAGAGAGCACAGCATTCTAACCATAGGTGGTAAAGAAGGTGATGTGCTCACAGACATACATTTCAAAGCAAACTTGACGCCAACTTGCCCGGCAAGTTTTCAAATATCACAAATGGGTGAACATGATTTCTAGAGCAAAGAATGCCTGTGACAGCCCACCCTCTGGGGGTCTGTGACTCCGCATGAATTCAGACCCGGAACCCCAGATACTCTCTAGCATCTAGGTCCTAGATCAGTGTCCCAAGTGTTGTTGGGAGTATTGGCCTTTAAACAGAAACTCAAATGCAAGCATGATTCTAAGCTTTGTTTCTTCCACAACTTCAAATCTCTTTCTGCAAATTAAGCACAAAGCGTGAGTCCCAGCACTGGCAGAAATAATGGTCACCCACTGGTTAGGATCACAGGCTCTGCAGCCTGGGGCAGATGCTGGCTCTGCTGTGTGACCTCACACGAGTGACTCAGCCCCCTGCTATGCCCCTAACTCCCCAAACCTTAAACAAGGATGACGGCACCTCTCTCATGGACTTTGCTATGAGCATTAAATAAGATAATAGCTACGAAGTGCTCAGGATGGTGCCTGGCACATAACAGAGTTCTATGTGCATACTTGTTTTAAACATAAAATACAAGTCCCAAATTTCTCTCAATTTAATTTCAATGAGATTGTAACATCAGGCTAGAAGCACACCCCAAACTCTGCAAACATCTCGCACAGTCATCAAAGCAACGGATACACGGGCACTGCTGGGTAAAGTCATCTCCTCAACTCTCTTGGCACAGCTGCTCCGTGACAGCAGGGACTGCATCTTATCCATCACCCTGTCCCCAGGGCCAAGTGCAGCACATGGCCTATAGTGGGTGCTTGACGAATACATGCTTACTAAACAGAGGGGTTGAGGAACTGGCATCTAGGCAAACACAAAAGAGTAAATCAATTCTTTCTCTGGTGAGCTTTCAAATGCCACCCATATTCATAAACAGGCGAAAAGGGTTTCAAAAACAAAGGCCACTGTCTGCGGGCCTGTGGCTCAGCACTGACCCAGACACGTGGCCCCCAGACCTTCCACCTAGTGTCCTACTCCCACACAGCCACTCCATCTTACAGCGATAACAAGAAGAACAGGAGCTAAGGTCCACTGAGCACTCGCTATGGGTCAAACACTGTGCCAAGTACTTAGCACACACTACCACATTTAATCCTCACAACAATTATTAAGGACCTCATTATACAGACAGGGAAACTGAGGTCTAGAGCAGCTCAATAATGTGCCCAGTGTGGCCAGCTGGTGAGTGAGGGAGCCAGGATTCATGTCGGCACTATCAACCCCTCCACTCTGTTGCTCATCTCCAAGTTCAGCTACCCCAAGACTCCACATGATGTGCCATACATCCCCAGAGGCCCAGCAACCTCTCAAGACAACCCAGGTTGATAATCCAAGAGCTGGGCTCATCCTCTAGCCCACAGAGGCAGAGAACGGAGGCTGGAAGCTGCTTAGTCACTGACATGACTGTAATACTCACTCGACTAGGAATTCTAAGGGTGTCCAGGAGCTGAAGTCAGCTTCAGGCATTGCTTTCCTGTTCATCGGGGTGTCCAGGGTAACCCTGCAATGCACACAGATGAGCCTGTCATTTGTGCATCACCTTTATAATAACAGGTGCCCGGTCCTCCTTGGCCAGGAAAATGCAAAAATACCGCATGACCACTGTGAGCCTCTGGCACCGAGGCTGACATTTACGTGGAAAGATCAGACAGGAGGAGAAGCAGAGAGAGATCAGGAAGCTGTCCACATTAACAAAGGTCACATCTGAGCATAATTCAATAAAACCACTTTGTGACTCACCCTTTAGGCAAGACAAGAACAAAATGGAAGGAGATACATTTTGCCTTTTTTTTAAATACAGTCTTTATTGAAGTAAATGGCTTTGTTGTTAAGTCTTCATTCATTCCCTAACATATAGCAGATTCATTTCTAAGGATTCAAGTGTAATAATATTCCTTTAAATATGGTAATATTGAAATATTAAATTTTTAAATATGTGGCTGTTCCCCATGAAACCTTAAGATTTTCAGCAAGAGAATATAGAATTCAGATACGTATGAATTTCCCAAGGGCGGTCCCAATGTCCCCTTACAGGACCACAGGCAACAGCTAAGCCCACCAGTGCTGGAATCCTTCCAGCGAAAAGGAATGCTCCCCCTCCAAAGAAGCCGCCTCCACCTGGGACAGCCGATGGGGGACTGTCCTGATCACAGACAGAAATGCCTCCCATAGCTTCCCACGTTCCCCCACACACCTTCCCCCAAACTGCCACCATGCCCCCCAGCACACACACACACACACCCCTTATGATGACTTGAAAGACAGAACTGCACACAATAAAATAAAATGTGTAGACTACTTTTAAAGGAAGTAAGGAGGGTGGGAGGAAAAAAGGGGTAAGAAAGAGGCAAAAAAGACAGACTCATCCCACCAGCCAGCCAACCATTCTGCACGGCCCAGGATAACCCAAAACCTGAATCAGTACTGCTACGGCCTGAGTATGTCCTCTCCAAATTCACATGCAGGACATAATCTGCAATGTGATAGTATTAAGAGGTGGGGCCTTTAGGAGGCAAGTAGGTCACAAGCTCTGCTCTCATGAGTGGGATTAGTGCCCTTGCAAAAGAGGCTGGAGGGAGCCTTTTTGCCCCTTCTGTCATGTGAGGACATACAGAAGGTGCCTTCTGTATGTGCTCACATAAGGAAGGGTCCCTTACCAGACACCCAATCTACGGGTGCCTCGATGTTGGACTTCCCAGCCTCCAGAACTGTGAGCAATAAATTTCTGCTGTCTGTAAATTACCCAATCTAAGGTATTTTATATAGTAGCACAAATAGTCTAAGACAAGTATCTTAAGGGCCTTTGGTGAATTTCAGAGCCCGAGGTGATGGCACACACAAGTCCCTAATGGAAAGTGACTTTTAGATAAACATTAACCCAGCAGAGGTGAGCAGTGGCTGGGAGACCCCCCCAAGCACTTACGGGAGCACGGCGATGGCGGCAGACCCGGGCGGCATGCCGCTGTTCTTCCCAGCGAGGCTCTGGCAGAGCTGGTGGACAGCACCCTTGGCCATGCCATACCCGATCATCCCTGGGAAATGGGGAGAAGACAGCTTGGTGACCACTGGCTGCCAGAGGGACGGCAAGGACATGCAACCTTCTTCTGAGCATCTCTGTTCCCTGAAAACTTATAAACAACTGCACCTCGCCTCCCCCTTCAGGCAAGACACCCTCACCATCCCCCACCAAAAAAATGTCAGCAAGCAAAGCCAAAGAGGGGGCAGGGACAGACGGGCAGGGGGTTGCGGCCTCTGGCCAGTTTCCAAGAACACAGGCTTCACAGAGGCCACTGATGTGCCCAAAGTGCAGCATTTTAGGGTCTAGAGGAAGCCAGGAAGAAAAGAAGGATGGACATTTACAGAGAGAAAGTAGAAGGGACATGGCATTTCAGGTGCACCAACCATTCACCTACCACTAACATTTTTCAGAAAACTATGAGACTGACCTTATTTTTGTTCTTAGGAAACCAAGGCTCAGACAGGTTGAGTAATGTGCAAAGGGTCACACACAGACTTTTACCAAAGCTGATCGTGAGGTTAAAGCCCCGGCAAGAAGTGGGTTCTGACCCCTTTGATTGCTAACTGCTTACACCCAGCACACAGAGATGCTCAATGGGACAGCAACATCGAGCAGTCACTTGGAGTGCAGGCTTTGGAGTCAAGCTACACACGTTCAAATCCCAGCTCCTCAACTTACCGCTAAAGAAATCCTGGGCAAGTTCCTGAAATCTCTCTAACTCTCAGTTGTTCCATCTGTAAAATGGGCTTGGGCTGTTTCCCAACACTAATAACCAGTTCTCTAATTCTCCAGACACCAACTGGGCATCCAGCAATCCAGATCCAACTCCTGGTAGTTAGTGTCACATTCCACAGATTCCAAGGCTCAGTCCCACAAGGCTGTCCCTACTTCAGATGCCAGGCACAAGTCCCCCAACACCTGTACTTCTAACCAACAGGCTCTAAATCAGGGGTTCTCACCTTCTTTAGGTTCAATATTCAATTACTGAACCCTCTTCATGTTCAATAATTTGCTAGAATGGCTCAAAGAACTCAGGCAAACACTTTACTTACGTTTACTGGTTTATTATAAAAGAAACAACTCCGGAACAGCCGGGTAGAAAGATGTATAGGCAGGTTAAGAAAGGGGGGTGGCCATGGAGCTTCCATGCCCTCTCCAGGCACACCACTCTCCCAGCACCACCACGTGTTTGCCAACCCAGGGCTTAATCTCCAGCCCCCTTCCCTTCCAGGAGGTCAGTGGGTGGGGCTGAAAGTTCCAACCCCTTTATCACTTGGTCTTCCCAGCGAACAGCAAAATCCATCCATCTGTAAAGCACCTTAGAGGACAAAGGGTTTTAATAGTCCTCATCCCAGCAGCCCCTACAAGCAAGGTGAACATTGCCATTTCACAGATGTGGCAGGCTTACCAGGAGTCCCATCCAGGGCTGCCTTTGCACCAGCCAAGGTCAGGAGGCCTCCTTCCTTGAGGTGCTTGGTAGCTAGGTGGCTGGAGATGGTCGACGTCCACACGCTCTGCTTCCACATCAGGTCACAGTTTTTAAAGAGAGCTGAGTGAGAAAACGTGTGGGCTAAGCATTCCCAGGAAAGAAACCAAAAGGCAAGCTCAAAGCACACAGCCCTACACTCAGAGAAGCCCTCCCAGCCCCTCCTAGTCCCCGGGTCCCCACGTCCCTGCCTACAGCAAGGTCTAATACAAACAGCACAGGGCTCAGTGGTCAGACAGCCACGGGTACAAATCCAGGCTGTATGATCCCCTGAGTCTCAGCTTCCTCACCTGTAAACTGGTAAAATTTTAGCCAGTAACTTTTAGCAAATAAATCTGGAGTTAACTGATTTGCTGGACTGGCTTTAATAAAGATTGTTTTACTTTATGAAGGATCAGATTTGTAATAAGAACCTATGTGTCTCCATCAGGTTTTCCCCATGATAAATATCCAAGGGACTATTACTGTATGGCCATAAAGAAGGCTTTTACAGAGCTACATTTTTTATGGCTGAAATTTTAACGCCAGCTTTGAAGACTCTTTAAAAGAGAGCTGAAACAACCATTTCACACTTGTTTTAACTCTCTGGCCTTGCCAGAAACATAAGGAAGAACAAGTGGTAACACACATTAGTCCACCAACTGGGCAACTCACAGGGCATGTGGAACCCCATGATCCAGAAAGAACGGCCCCCTAATATAGGAGCAGGAGTCAGCAGGTGAGAACCAAGGTATTGCATTTCCCTGCTTAAAAAGACTAGAAAAAAATTGAGGGATTCACATTTATGACTTCTTGCTCCCAAAATACACAAAAGGTTATCAGGCTATTTGTCCAACCTGATCACCCCACAAAACAACAATCTCACATTTATGTGTGGCTCACAGAATTTCAATTTCTTTTTAAATATCTTTGACTAATAAATGTAGAAGGGATGATAAAATTAGAAAACTACCATTTTCCAACTCCCAATTCAGGAACTGCCTCAGGCAGGGATTATCAATGGATGCTTAAAACCACTGGGTGAATAGTATTTGGATAACAGGGTATTTACACAAATACCAAAGTACTGGACCACAGACCACTTACGTATTATTGCCAACAGAATGTAGCTTTACAATGGAAGTCTGGCAGTTACCACCTCAACAAAACATCTAATTTGGCATCTCCATTAGTAGGGCAATCTGACATGCTGAGCTTCCAACATGAGGTAATATGAAGTACACACCATCACTCAGAAAGAAGTCTAGCCTCAAAAATATTTAATCTGAATCTATTCAAGTCCCTGGACCTAAATTTCAATTCACAGGAAATACCAGGGATGGAGGAACAAGTCAAATAATATCTTAAAAAGAAATGTTCAGACAAATTCAGAATGTGAGACATTCTATATGAAAACTGCCCTGGACTCACCAAAAAGTCTTATCACAGGGGGGAAAAAATTCTAGATTAAGAGACTAAAAACACCACCACCACAATATGCAGTGTATAAACCTTGAGTAGAATATGTTTAGGGAGAAAGACAACTATAAACAGACACAGAATATGGACTGAGAATTTTAACCTTACAGAATACTGCTAATTTTCTTAGGTATAATGGTCTCATGATAATGTTTTCAGGAGAATGGGCTTCTTTGGGCATGCATGCTGAAATATGGTGAAGCATCAACTTACTTTCAGAAGGTTAACCAAAAAATACACAAAGTGCACACACACAAGAAGGCAAGAGAGCTCAAGTGTGGCAAACGTTAACAATTACTAAATCTAGATAAAGGGTGTTCATTGAACTCTTCTTTCAACGTTTCTCGTATATTTAAAAATGCTCATAATAAAAAGTTAAAAATATAATCAGCGTTAGTAAAAGCTCAATTTTGAGCTCTTTTGACCTTTGGAATGACCTCTCTAATTCCTACACATGCCCCAGTGCCTGAATAACCCCATAAGGCTGGGGCAGAAACCAGGCTGATTTCATTCTGCCTCCACGTTAAACTTCAAACTCAATGCCCCCCTCCCCTCACTGTCTCCATGGGAAGTTTCTGCTTCATCTGTAAAATGGGGAAGTTAATCGCTACCTCACAGAGCTACTGTAAAGTTTCTGGGAGACACACAGGAAAACAGTTGGCCTGACACCTAGTCTATACCCAAGCCCTGTCAGCTGGACAAAAAGCAGAGCAGAATGAATGATTAACCCAGGAGATAACTCACATTTGGATTTGGCACTGCCTCCGGCCCATCCTCCAGCAACACAAACAATTGCATCCACCTTCTCACTTCCCAAGAGCTTTCCAACCTCAGCGGTCACCTTAAACACAGGCACAAAAAGACGTATGAACTGTAAGGTAAACCAGCAAGGGCTAGCTCTTTACAGGCACCTGTTTCTTTTTCTCTTTTAAGCCAATTTACAGTACCTAGCAATTAACACTTTCAAAATTTATATGGAGGACAAATCTCTGATGAGCATTTTGGACAGTGAAGCCCAGCTACATTTCAATGTGATTTTAAAAAGCAATCTAGAGTTTCCTTATAAACATTCTAAAATATAGAGACATAAACAGCCCCTGAAATAAAACAATTAATAAAGAAAAGTAGGAAAAGGTTAAAAAAAAAAAATCACCTAGAGCTTCACTGCCCACAGCTAACATTCTGGTATATTCCTTTCCAGACTTCTTCACAAATCACAGAATCATAATCCATGAAGATGATCAATTCTATGCTCCTCCCAATTCAAAAAGCTCTTTAACCGCAACTCTGAAGAAGATGCCAAAGAAGGCCTGGGTGGTGGCTCATGCCTGTAATCCTAGCACTCTGGGAGGCCAGGGCGGGAAGATTGCTTGAGCTCAGGATTTCAAGACCAGCCTGAGCAAGAGTGAGACCCCCTCCGCACTAAAAATAGAAAAATTAGCCACACATGGTGCCTGCCTGTAGTCCCAGCTACTCAAGAAGCTGAGGCAGGAGGATCACTTGAGCCCAGGAGTTTGAGGTTGCAGTGAGCTATGACGATGCCACTGCACTCTACCCGGGCGACAGAGCAAGAACCTGTCTCAAAAAAAAATAAAAAACAAAAAGAAAAAGAAAAATTATTAGAAAAATCAACAGCAAGAAAAAATATAGTCAACGGCAATATGTTGGTAAATATTGAGTACATGGGGGTTCATTTTAAAGATCTCTTTACTTCTATGTTTGTTTGAAATTTTAAAGCACTGAAAATATATCCATGCCCTCTTGTTATAATTTATTAAAAGAATAGCCTGGCAAGACAGGTGATTCTGGCCATTAACCACGACTCTTCCATATTTCTCTGGAATGCCTGTGGTGACGCCTCCCAATAGCTTCATTAAGATCAACTTTCTCAAGACTTAAATCAAGACTTTCTCTTGCCTTAGCAACATACCAGTCCATTACCTCTCTCCCCAGTTTTACAACAAAAATGAATGTCATGTTATTCATCCAGAAATTCTTAATTTGGGGTGGGGGAAGGAGAGGAAGGAGATAGAGATTTTAAGAGCTCAGCTTATAAAAACCAAGGCATTTCTCAACCTTTGTCTTACAGAAGCACTCTGCCGTCAAGTCAGAGTGGAAGACAACCTCCACATTCAAAAACCCACATGGACACGAGAAGCCTACAATTAACCAGAGCAGAAGAGACACTGAAGGGACACTGATTACAGAGACCAACACCTGGCAGGGCTGCTGCTCTCCAAGCCCAAGGTGCTACACTTCCACTTAGTTTTGGCTTGTATTACTTTATTCACATGAAGCTATTCTACTTCAAGGCGGCTTTTTATTTAAGAGCACAGCCATTAAACCTGGCTATGCCACCTACTACCTGCTTGACCTTGGACAAATACCAGGGCCTTTCTGTGCCTCAGTCTCCCCATTTTGAAAAGGGAGATAAAATGAGAAAGTTTGTTTTTGGGGTGTTACAAAGACTACATGCATTAATGTAAATAAAGCACTTAGAATGGTGCCTGGCAACTAACAATGCCATGTCAACTTTTACTATTAAACTCACTAAGGCCCATCTGTATCGTTTAGGTATAGGAAACATTAGCACCATATTAAGAAAAGTAAGAACAACAAAAATATATGTTCTGGAATAAACCATCTGGCTTTTATATTCTAACCTATGTCACACTGACACTTTAGGAAGAGCCAATGAGTAGCACAGTTATGCTCAGTTTCATTTTTAAAATTTTTAGATTTATACATGTATGTTTTGGAGAGATGGACTGGAAGGAAATATAAAAAAAGATTAGCTGTATGGTGGAACTATAAATTATTTCCCACTTCTTTTTGCTTATCTGTATCTTCTGCAGCAGACGTGTCATTTTTAAAATTTTGAAAAGTTGTTATGAAAACAGCCAAGCATCATAACACACCCAACAGCATTAAGATCACTACAAGCACAACTAAATGAAAACGAGACCCACTTACAGACCAAGCGGCACCCGAACTTATTAAAGTCCTCAGTAAAAACAAACAAAACACAGAGTCCTCTAGGCAACTCTTTGGAAGGACTTCTCAAGAAAGGAAGAACTGCTTAAAATATTTATACCAAGACAGCCATCAAATTGTTAACAGTGCTTCCTTCTGGGGAGTGACATGACATGATGTTGGGTTAGGGAGGAAAAGTGGTATTTCACAGTTTACCTATATATTTATATAGTTTTATTGGACTTCTTGTTTTACAATATGCATATGATTTTATAATTAAAAATAACCTGTTTTGTTAGTGTTCATGCTTTGAACTAGGTAACTCCACTTTTTAGAATGTATCCTAAATAATTAGATACGTAGACAAAGACGTTCACCACAGCATTCTTGATAATAGTAAAAAAAACACACACACAAACTTAAATGTACAATAAACAGAAACTAAGTAAACTGTGGCCAATTCATAAAATTAAAAATTACGCATCTGCAAAGAGGTTTTTTAAGTAATCTGGAGAAGTACTTAAGTTAAAAAAAAAGCTGATCATAAAATATAAAATATTAATACAAAATTACCTCAACCTGTAAAAGTAATAATGTACACTATGCACAGGAAAGACAATAAGCCAAAATGTTAACAGTGTGCTAACTCAAAATGTTTATATAATTTATATGTATTTTTTTTTCACTTTTTCAAATTGTCCTCAATGAGCACAAATGGCTTTCATAAATAGAAAAACAATCATTGAAAAAAAAAGAACACACAACCAGTGGACACCCTTCCGGGCTCCCCTACCACAGTGTTTGGGGGCCTTTCTGGAATTACCTGGTCAGCCTGCTCGGGAAACGAGTCTGTCATCTTAACAACAACACTAGCGCTGGCCTCTTCATTTTCCACCACATCGATGCTGGCAACCCACTGGAGCGAAGGAGACAATAGCTTCGGTCAAGAGACAGTTTGTTATTCCTTTAAGGATCCACACCCAAAAATGGGGGGAGTGGAGACAGATAAGACACTTACATGAAATCCCACTAGAGAAAGTAACTGGCAACGGCCCTGTCACACTCCGAAGAGGGACATCTGGCTTTGGCCAGCCCACCCTTGTCCACACACTCCCCTTCCCCCTCCTCAATCACTTTTAAAAGCCAAACTCTGCACTTCTAGAGACACCAGGGGTCAGCAAATTTTCTGTAAGGACCAGATAGTAATTATTTTAGGCTTTGCTGGCCATATGGTCTCTGTTGCAATTACTCAAATCTGTCATTATAGCAGGAGAACATATATATATTTTTTAAAATTTATATATAAATATATAAATATAAATTTATATATATATAATATAAACAAATGACGATGGCTGTGTGCCAATAAATTCTCAGGTGCTGAAATATGAATTTTATATAACTTTCACATCACAAAATATTCTTCTTTTGATTTTTTTTTCCCAACCACTTGAAAATGTAAAACCATTCTTAGCTCTTGGGCTGTACAAAAACAGATGGAGGACCAGATCCAGTCCAAAGAGGACCATATTTTGGAGGACCTCTGCCCTGTAGCAAAAAGGGATGGGCTTTGGGTTTGGGAATCAGATCAGGGTCTGAATCCTGGCTCTGCCACAGAGTGACTTTCTCACCTTCATGCTTGGCAGAGGTTCCTCACCCATAAAATGGGGGTTGCTAAAGATTAACAGGGTCGTGTAAGAATTAAGTGAAATGGAAGATGCTAAATCTCCTGGCAGAGGCAACACTCAGTCCTTACTCAGAAAGCTCCAGGGTCCCTTGGTCTGAAGGCCCCAAATATAAGTATCTCTACCTTAAGCTGTGAACACAGCATGCATTCAACAGTATTTATTACTTCTATTCCACAAGCCATGGGGGGTACTAAAGCAAAGAAGTCACCAACCCAGCCCTCCCTAAGATGGCAGGAAGGAAGAGGTCAGAGGTAAATCAGCTATCCAGATTCTGCCAAGTCAAAGGTAAACCAAAGTGACCCCACCAGGGAAAAGCACAGCCTTCACTCTGTAACATGTGGATACTAAAAGGACCTATCACATTAGTTATTGGGAGGAATAAATGAAATTAAGAGTCTGTAGGAGCACAGTGCGTGGCCCTTGGCAGACACTCATTAAATGCTGCCATTGTCACCACCTATCTCTGCAGACCTGGGAAGATGCCCTCAACAGTCTTCCAAGGATCTGAGCAAGTGGGTGGCAGGAAAGGGGTGGTATGTTTGGAATCCTTTAGAAGCATATTCCTGTACCAGATTTAGAGCAGAGAAGAAAACCCTAGGACCCTCTTTCTGGTCCCAGGGGAATGCCTTGCCCAGGCTGCTGCTGGGGCTGCTAACTAAACTCCCATGAAGGTGCCCCAGAGCTCCAGGACCAACTCTGAGCAAATGTCAGCAGCAGCAAGAAGACACAGAGCAGGATCTCCAGTGGAAATGTGCTGAGCCCTGCTGAGCAGATGGGGTCAAGGGTGCCTGGACCCATCAGCTCTGCTCCAACTTGCCACCTCCTGGGAATAGATACTTGACTACCCGAAGTAGTAGAAATATTCATTACAAAGCAAAGAAGCCTTCAGCATTTGCAGGACTGAGCCTTCAAACCATCAGGTCCAACTGGGCTAAAAGAACAGGAGTAGATAGCTATAATAGTAACATGACTAGTAAATAGCATTTAAACACTTTTTATCAAGTGTCAGGTACTTTAAAGGCAACAACACTAATTATCTCATTTAAGCCTCACAACTTCCCTAAGTGGAAAACACTATCATTATTCCCACTTTACAGATGGGGAAACTGAGGTTTGAGGATGTTAAATAATCAATATGCGGTCAGACTAGTAACCCGGACCACGCAGTCTCATTCCAGAGCCTTCCTTGTACATTCTCTCTCCCTGCTCCCTCACCCCAGCTCCCCTACCTCCCCCTTCGGAATTTTCTCCAGAGTCCGGCAGGACTTTCTGGGCCAGACGCGAGGCGAGGAAGCAACCGGCAGCACCACCCTCCTTGCAGAGCAAAGACCCCGCACCTAGGGCCCGGCGTGCGCACGCATTCGGGGACAGGAATAGGCGTGCAGACCGGTGCGTGCACGTGCAAGCACCCACGTCGGGGTTGCACAGGGGTCCCCAGCGGCCTAACCGGCCTGCCTCCCGGCTGCACCTGAAAGCCCCGTGGCCCCCAATCACCATCGTGCCCGCCCTCCCGGCGGAGGCCCGGCAGCGACCCGGCAGCGCCCAGCCGGCATTACCCAGTTGCGGGCCCGGAACGCCTGCACGCATCGCGAGCCCAGCGCGCCCCTGCCGCCGTACACCAGCACCCGGCGCGCCTCGCCCGCAGCCGCCGCCGCCATCCTGCTCCTCCCGCGCGGCTCCCGCAGCTCCGAGTGCCCCGAGCCCGAGCGCTGCGACCCGCCCCGGCCGCCGACCCCGCCAAGAGGGACCGCGCAGCGGCCGCGCCCTGCTCCGCGCCCGCTGCTGCCGCCTAGCGCGCACCCACGCGCGGGTCCACCGCCCTCGGGCAGCCGAGCCCTCCGCCGCGCCCCGCCCGCTGCCCCGCCCCGGGGGCGGTGACACGGGGAAGCCCCGCCGCCCGCCCGCCGCTCGGAGCTGGGCACCCGGGCGTGCGAGGCGCTGGGCTGAGGGCGAGCAAGGGTGGGCAGCGGGTGTGCGCGAGGGTAGACAAGCCACCTAAAATATGTTTTTCCTCTAAATAAGAGTGAGGGCTCTGAAGCCCAACTGCCTGGCTCTACTGTGTAATATTAATAGCTGCG
Source organism: Daubentonia madagascariensis (assembly GCA_023783475.1). NCBI lineage: Eukaryota > Metazoa > Chordata > Mammalia > Primates > Daubentoniidae > Daubentonia > Daubentonia madagascariensis. Next base: position 13,331,715 of record JAKFHU010001769.1, read on the forward strand.
TGGCCGTAGTAACATCCTTAACTGCTCCGTGCCTCAGTTTCCTCGCCGGTAAAATGGGAATAATAATGGACTGTCCTCATAGGGTTTGGGGGAGGATTGTAAAAGGGTGTTTAGAGTAGTGCGTGGCTAAGTACCTGTAAGTACAATACATGCCAATTGATTATTAGGAATATTATTGTTTTTACCACTACTTCTGTTGCGATTCACTGAGCCTCTTAGAGATTATGAGTTCCAGGCGTCTCCCATCTTGGCGGGTGGGGGACATTTAAATCTCTATTTTGGAGTGTATTTAAAAATAAGAAATTGCCAAAGCAGTAACACGAAAGTTGTAATATACTATATTTTGAATGTTTACACTTCACAAATCAATGCTCTTAAAACAAAAAAAAAGTACCATGGAAAATAATTACAAGATTCCTAAAAAATATCAGTTCATATAGCACAACAGGCCTTTGGTCTGGTGAGGACACAAGTTTAACACTGTAAAGGGTTAGTCCTGTCCTTGGACCTCTATAATTGTTTGTAAGCCTCATTTGACAAGCATATCAAAAGTCCACATTTGAGGCCAACCAAATGGGCCTTTTTTTTTTCAGAATAACTTTTTAATTTATTTTTTATTGGTATGTAATCAATGTACATGTTTTGAGGGTATATGTGATATTTTGATACATTCATATAATATTTAAAAATCGAATCAGAGTAATTGGGGCATCCATCACCTTAAACATTTATCTTTTCTTTATGCGAGGAACATTGGAATCATTCTCTTCTAGCTATTTTGAAATATACAATAGATTATTGTTAGCTATAGTCACCCCACTCACTGTTTGATAGAACATCAGGTCTTATTTCTTCTACCTAACTGTATATTTATACCCATGAATCCAAATGGGCCTTTTATCACACCCCACCCATCCCCAGTCTCGCTTCTGGCATTTTCTCCCTGGCATATTAGTTCTGCCTATGGCCTGTACCTCTACAGCACGATTGACGTTTTAGACCAGATAATTCTTTGTGACAGGGGCTGTCTGTGCATTGTAGGATATTTACCGCATTCCTGGCCTCTACCCACTAGATGCCAGTAGCAAGCACTGGCCCCTCAGTCATGACAATCAAAAATATCTCCAGATATTGTCAAGTGTCCCCTAGGGGCAAAATCATCACTGGTTGAGAACCAGCACTCTAACATAAATGTAACCTTCTTGATAACAAGATCCGGTATTATACATCTTTATACCACCTCCCACCCACACACAGTGCTTTGTACACAGCAGACACAGATGTTGGTTTAATAAACTTGTGCCAGATAAGGCACACAGAAATACATCATTGGAGAAGAGGATGCAGCCAGCAGCACGTTTTATTGTCAGAAGCTTCATTATCAGAAATGGAATTGCTAGAAGATTGGATGGAGAGAAAGCACCATTTATTTAGTGCCCTTTACATCCCAGGCACCGTGCTGAGTGATCTGTGTGTGCTATTTCACTTTACTCCATGCAGTAATTCTATGACAGATTAGTCAACTGAGGCATGAGAGTCTCAGACATTTGCCCAGAAGAGTAGGAATTTGAACCCAGGTCTTCAATAGCTAGAGTTCTGCTTAACCACACCTCCCTTCCACATGGCAAGGGCTTGTTGAGAATCAGGTGTTTTCCACAGAGTTTTTCTAAAAATAATTGCTTATCCCACCAAAACACCAAAAGTTGACATAGGTCCATCATTTAGGGCAGAAATATGACTCAGTGATATTACCTATGTCCTGCCTTCTCAAAGCTTGCTTAATGTTAAAATAAGAATGTTAACTAACATTATTGATTATTTATTAACATGCCAAGCAGTCTTCTAAGCCTTTTATATGTATTATGTCATTTATTACCTGAAAAACATTTGCTGTTTCGAGGTCATTGTGATGAAGATGAGCTGTTGTATTTCAAAGACCTGAATTCCAGCCCCAGCACTGACATCCAGTTTTCCTAGGGGGAAAAAAATGGCTAGAATAGGACATCCCTGGCCTACCACAAAGGGTTGCTGGAGCATCAGGGTTGATCGTGGATATAGTAAAAGTCCTTTGTACATGGTAAAGCGCCAGACAAACTCTGAGATAATCTTCTTTATTTTCCTGGGGAGAAGCCACTGAAGTGAACCCCCATTATAAGGAAGGAAACTTCCATTAGCATGTCCCTCTTCTCCAAGTGAGATTCCTGGAGCTCCTATTGGTTAACAATGCAACTTCCTGGACCCTCCCTCCAGACTTCCGTGATGAAATAAAAAATGTTACTGTCCCACTTCTGCTCAATTTTGCTCCCCAAAGCTATGGACAGAGTGGCTCTTACCAGTCTCACATGGCATTAAGTTGACATTCACCAATACAGTAAAAGCCAAAATGTATTATAAAAAGCCACAGTGTAAGATGGAAAGTGGAGAATATTTCATTACTAGCGTCCCCAGATTAAAAGGAAAAGACAGATCTTCACTATTAGAAGAGATCAGTACCCCAGCAGTGGGGCTTTCATTTGCTAACACATTCGAAAAACATTTTTCTGTCCCATTTCAAGTGACATGGAAGGGGATACAGGGGAGAGGAATGTTAAGTGTTGGGGTCCAGGCTGCCCTAGCAGCTGCAAATTGATGACTCTGGTCAATTCTACCCTGGGCAGATTCACCCAGTGATAAATCCACAAAGCCCTCTTTATACATTTCAATTAAAGCCTTAAGAACAGGGGTCATTTCATGGTATTAATAACAGTTCTGGGGATTCTGACAGCGGTGACATTTTAGAGAAAGAAATGCCAGGGCACACATCAAAGAGATCAACATTTGATACTGGGCGTTGTTGGCAACATTCAAGTGCTAACAGTTCCATTTTTGTTTTCCTTCTACCATATGCATTTTTTGAGATTGGTTGGCATCTTTTTATCATCAGATCTACCTGGGTTTTGCCTGTTAATAACTTCCTCATCATTATGAGGTCCACACCAGGGTTATTTAAATACTTCAAACGAGGAACAATTAAACCCTCTGCTGAAACATTAGTCTAGTGGAAGATATAGGATTACTTCCTCAGTAACATACTCCGCTACACAGGTGAAGGTTGTCTCTGTAGAGGCTTCTGGATGTGGTTGTAGTAAATATGGGCTGTGGAGGCAGGTACTGAGGGAGGCCTAGGAGATGGACTTGGCATCTTGAAATGGTGCATTTGGAAGAGCTGACCTTGGAGCAGGGCTTTGCTGAGTGTCTGGAAGATGTCAACAACCCCTGCTGCTGCTCGGAGACCTTTGGGATGACCTGTACCCACTAGCATGCCTGGATGGTTCAAAAAGGCGTGGTATGGGCTGGCATCTGTCCTCAGCTTCTCCTCCTTCATCCTCATCATCATTGCCCTGGCAGTGCCCCACTGGATGAGTGGGAAAATCCTTTGTCAGACTGGAGTGGATCTGGTCAATGCCACAGATGTGGAGCTGGTCAAATTCATTGGGGACATTTACTACGGGCTCTTCCGAGGGTGTAAGGTTCGGCAGTGCGGGCTCGGGGGCCGCCAGTCCCAATTCACAAGTGAGTATGTTGGGGGCATGAAGGCTGGTTTAGACCGTTTTTTTTTTTAATGTGTAATCGTGCTTATGTCTAAATATGGAATTCAACTGCTGCCTCAATGTCAAGCGTGTCAAAGCCAAGGGTTCTTGTTCGGCACCAAAAAGTGACCTTTCTTCCTTTCTTTCTTCCTTTTTCTGTAGAGGTGTATAGAAACATTAGACATAGGGATTTATCTATTTTTGTAGTTTACCTCTATTAATAATGACTATTAAATTATTGAATGCTTGCTTGTCAGGCATTCCACTAAGTGTTTCATACTGCTTGTCTCTTTTAAGCCTTAGAACAAACTTATAAAGAAGAAATGATTTATATTTATATAAAAGCTTCATAGTTTGAGATAAAGCAAAGGGGCACTGGAATCAGACTGCCCAGTTCAAAGCCCAACTGTGATGTTCACAGGCGGCGAGACCTCAGGCAAGGCACTTGACTATTCTCCGTGATCAGGCACCAACTTTGGCCCACATTCAGTGTCGCTGCAGAGCTGTTCAGGATGTAAATAGAGCATCTATGCAAACACCAGTGAGGCAGGAATCCAAGCCAGGCTTAGGAAGGGTCTCCCAGGAAGGAAAAAACAAAACAAAAAAGACAATATTCTACAAGCCTTTAGAATCAAGCGATTAGATCACTGGTGAGAACAGTGTCCTACAAAACTATAATTAAACACCATGCCAGTGAAAGGGGACAAGGAGTTTTATTCATTACTTGATTTCTGTATTTCAGAATTGTAGTAGTTTTTAGAAACCTGGCCATGGTAAGACTCTTACTAAATGTGTAAAGACAGAAAGCTGGAACCGTTGACATATATAATACAAATTGTCATCATTTATATACATGAAGAATATACATATATATATTATGTATAGTCAAGAAAAAAATCTCTAGGCATATTTATTTAAATTGGACCCTGGATATTGGAAAAATAGATCCATTAAAAACATAGCATAAAAGTTGAAAATACACACATATAAAAAATAAATACATAAATAAAAGAAATGCTAAAAGGGAATCATGACAACTATATGCAATACTTGATTCTGAACTGTATCTCTTTGCTGTAAAGGATGCCATTGGGACTGCAGGGGCCAAGGGAAAACTTCCCTTTTGCCCTCTGAAGATTCGCTGACAAAAAGCAGATTAATAGGAGAAATGGCATACAAATTTATTAGTGTACACAGCAGGGGAAAGGGGGGAACCTCACAGAATGATGGCCCCGTATCCCAATGGGGTACAGATGGTTAAATAACCTTCTTAGGGAAAAGGGAGGTGGGGAAGTATGGATGATGTTAAGGGGGTAGTAAATGATTTTTAGGGGAATTCAATGGGTTTGAAAAACATACAAAGTCTGTTGGGCCCACAGAGCAGAGAATGCTTTGTGACAAAATTCTGTCCAGGTGTGCTGACAGACTCCAGTCTTTCTTCCTGCAACATGAGTTCAGTTAATGAAAAGTCAGGGAAGGGACCAGAGGTCATTGTTTTCTTCTTTGAGGGGTCCGGACTTCAGGCAGATAAGGGGACTTCAGAGAACAACTTTGTCCTGTGCTTTGGGAGAGACAGAGCATCGAGAGACAGGAGGGGGGATGGTCAGAAAGATATTGAGGCCTCTTGTTCAGTTCAGCATGTCAAAGTGCCAAAATTTGGGGTATCGGTTTCTGAGCCCCAACAGGACAGGTGGTGAAACTCGAATGGGGCGAGAGGATTGAACAGCAGTCATGTACCAATGTTGGTCTAATGACAAGACCCCTGCCATTCCCAGCTTACAGAAATTTATTCCTTGCCTTCCTCCCTCTTCCTTCTGAGGGCAGCCATGGAAAACATCCCCCTGGCTTCACCTAATGTACAGTCTGGTCTCTGAAGCATCTGAACTGTGTGAGAAGCATGAAAAATGTTTTATTTTTAGCCCTGAGTAGGATAGTATTTGAGAAAGTTTTGTTTCCTGCTGCCCAGGGCTGTCCCAAAGGAGGGTATATAAACACCCATTCACAGAACCTTGGATGCGATTCCCTTTGAAACCATTTACTAAGAGCCTGCGGCCAGGTTCCTCCTGTGTTTGGCTAACTTGACACTGCTGCAGTTCAGGGACACTGCCTGCATCTAAGGTTCTCTAGTGCCAATCTAGTCTCCTTTAGATTGTACCGCTTTTAATTCCAGCACAATGTAACCTCAAGGCAGCTATGGGGCATGTCAGAGCCTCCCACCCCCAACTTGGTCAGGATTTACCTACTTCTGCAACTTATTGTTGATCTGTAGAAAAAAAAATCCCTGCTTGCGGGGCAATGTACAAATCAACAGAGATGGGGATGTGAAAGCGCTCTGTAAACTGTCGAGTAGGGGGTTTTTATTGGGTCTCATTTACAAACAGCCTGTTTTCTCAGCACAGAGCTCTCCCATAGAATCACCCGAGGGAATGAATTCCCACATCAACCATGGAGAAAGCCAAAGAACCATTCATCACAAAGGATTAAGGTCCTTTTTTATACTGAGACCTTATGAAATAAAAACAAGTCAACCTGGCTGTATGGGTGGCCAGAGAAAGAAAGACACAAACATTAATTTAGCAATGTTCACACATTCAACTGTACTATTGAGTATTTACCGGACAGGTATTATTAGGTATGAACAAAACAGACCAGTGCCTGCCCTGGAGAAGCTCACCATCTGGTAAGGAGAAGTGGGTAAATGTGTACTAGGCACAGGACACGTTAGCATCTGAAGCCACCTCTCACAGTTCATTTCCTTCAATTTTTACTATGCTAGAGGAGAAATGTTATTACGCCCATTTTAGTGACGAAATTGGGGATCAGAGAAATAAATACCTGAAAGAATTTCTGTAAAAACACCTAACATAGCAGGTTGCTTTGCAGTATTTAGTTCTCTGGTTCCCTTCCTACTTCCTACCCCAAGTATTCCCCCAATGGCCAGGACCTGGGTTTGACTTCAAATGTCCCGTTTTTCTCATTGTCCTTGCTGGGGCAAAAGGGACTGCAAGAATTCTCCGGGATCAGGAGCAAACAAATTATCTAGTGGTTTTAGATGCTGATAGAATGATAAATCAATTCTAGTATTCAAGTGAGGTAGCTCTGATGCATACCAAATAAGAATATTTATTTAAAATCAAAATAAGAACTCTAGAATTCAAGTGACACTACAATTAGAATTTTAAACCTCTGCTTATCTAAATTTCCTGATTCTTCTACTATAGGCCCTGTAACAGAGTAGTTAAGCCAACACTTTCTGCTTGTGGGACCTTGGCTAAGCTCTTCACTCCTCTGAGCATCAGCTTTCTCAGTTGTAAGAGGGAGAGAGTCCACGAGCAGGAAGAGAGGGAGTGCGTGCCAGCGCCTGGCACAGAGTCTGCACCTGGTACAGGCAGCCATCGTCATTTATCGCCATGGATCATGTGCTTTTATGGTCGTGGATTTCAAGCTGGAAACTTACATTTAATTCTTAAGTCAGAGACAGCTAACACTCTTGGAAACTGGGTACAAAAATGAAAGGCAAGTGAGCCACGGCTTTCCTGGGGCAGCATTGTGGGACAGGACCAAATGCAGAGTCACCTCTCAAAAAGTAAATGGGGCTGGGCACGGTGACTCACACCCGTAATCTCAGTGCTTTGGGAGGATGAGGCAGGAGAATTGCTTGGGATCAGGAGTTTGAAACCAAGCTGGGCAACATAGCAAGACCCCATCTCTACAAAAAATAAAAACTTAGCCAGGTATGGTGGCCACATGCTTGTGGTCCCAGCTATTAGGGAGTCTGAGGCAGGAGGATCACTTGAGCCCAGGAGTTTGAGGCCGCAGTGAGCTATGGTTGACCACTGCCCTCCAGGCTGGGTGACAGACCCCAGAGCTCCTAAGGAAAGATTCAAGTTTCCAAATAGTGACATATATGAAAATTAATAAGATCTCAACTGGGAGATCCTGAGCCGTGGGGTATGGCACATGAATGTGGGGGTTGAATGAGATTCGCCCTTTGCCAATAAAGATTTTTTTTTTAATACAGTTAATTCACTTCCTGCTGAGGACTGGGCACTCTCCAACCTCTCTATATCAGTCCATATGTCCAAAATTCCCTCTTCCCCATTGTCCTAATATGGTTATTTCTCAATTTTTGATTAAATCAAATCTGGATATGGGTTCATATCAGAATGTGGGTATGATTATTTCTTATTAAAATCTGAATTGTATGCATTATTGGTACCTTAATTTATTAAATCAATCTCCTATTGATTCACATGTTGGCTTTTCTCCAACCTTTTGTTATTGTAAGGAATATCCAATATTTGATCCAAGCTTTGAGCACACATGGGAGTGATTCTGGAAAATAAATTTGCTTTGATAGATGTTGCCAAATTGCTCTCTAACAAGGTGGTTTGAATTAATATCCCTGCAAGGTTGGAGAGTGCCTCTCCCCTACACTGGCATCAACACAGTATATTAGCAAACACTTTGATCTTTGCCAATCGCATAAGTGACGATTTTCTATTTTAAGGGTTTGGTGAGCATTAGTATGCTAGTTGTGTGTTCTAAGGATTGCACAGTCAAGAAAGGGGATAATGAAACAATTTTAAAAATCAGGCATATGCTACCGTGTTTGGAATAAAAAGGGGCTGAGGGTTTGAAAAGAGAAAAAAAAAATCTAAAGGACATTGAGGTGGGAAGGAAGCACACGGAAGGAAGACAAACACCCTGGAAAGGAGCTCGTCTTCCAGGGTAAAGTTTCCAGTGCTGATGAGATAAGTATAGGGAGATAAAAAATAAATGGAAATACAGAACTGGAAAGAAAGTTATATCAGAACTAAGGATGTAAACGTGGAGTGCCTGGAAACTTGTGAGTGGAAAGGACACCTTACAGGACGATGGACAAAAACTGTAGCCAGCAGGTTGGGGAGCCCAACCTCAGTGAACGAGAGAGGCAGGTGAGCCAGCAAAGGAACCAGAAGGGAAAAGAGTAGGAGGAGAGAGAGGAGAACCAGGAAAGCTTTGAGTCCTGGCTCCTGAGGGGAGACGCATGAGGGGCTGGTCAGTGGTATCAGATGACACAACAGGGAGGTCGGTGCTCAAGAGATGGACCCAGATTCGACCAGGAGGTATTCAGCAAAAACCTTGGAGCAGCTGCAGAGGAATGGCCGTGTTCAGGGGTTCTTTAGCTTTCATAATTTTAAATTCTTCACTTATAACTACTAAAAATAGTGACCTGAAACTCTTTTTACTATATAGCATATAGGACTACAATCCTATACAGAGTTTAGGGTTGCCTTGCCCAAACACAGGAGATTTAATATCTCCAAGCCTGTGGGTAAAGAGAGTTGATAAAACCTACCTCATATCTTGAATAAGGCGATAGATATAAAACGCTTGGCCCATGATTGTGCTCAGTAAGTGTTGACTACCCTCGATTCATACGCAGCTATTAGTATCTCCATTGTACTGATGAAAAAACTGAGGCTTGTGAAGTCACATGACTTTCCCAAGTCAGAGAGTCAAAATATTAACAGCAATAACCACAGCCACCATCTTTGAGAACTGACTCTTCCCCATGCAATATTCGAAGGACTCCATTATATCATTTCATCTTCACAGCTAGTACTGGTGGCCAATACAGACACAACAAACACAAATTAATATTTCCCTAACTTAATCTGCCACATTTATATGGCAAATTAATATTTTCATGAAGTCTAGTGCAATGTGAGAATGATGTGTCCTTCATACACGGGGGTGATATGTCTGCCTTGCTGAGTCACCATCTGGGGCTTGTGTATATCAGTTCACATCCGATCCCAGACCTGCAGGGTCAGTGCAACTTAAATCGACAGCTGGGGCACATTTTGATTTTGTGGCCACTCCAAGGAAGAGGATTGTTGGTCAACTGACAAGCAGCAACTCTGGGGGCCTCCGGCTGTGTTAAAGCCCAACGCGTGCTGCCTTGTCCTTGTCCCCGTCCATTCGAGCCCTCGTGGTAAGCAAGCTCAGGCCTTTTGACAGTGATCCAAGCTCTGACATGCAAATACCGGCTGTGTCTTCTCTCCCCAGTCTTTCCACACCTGGTGAGGGAGCTCAACGCAGGCCTTCACGTGATCATTCTGCTGCTCCTGTTCCTGGCCTTGGCCCTGGCTCTGGTCAGCACGGGCTTTGCCATTTTCAACATCGTCCAGGTCCCATACCGGGCAGTCAACGGCCCCGGGGGCATCTGCCTGTGGAATGTCCTGGCAGGTAAGAAGGCCCCGAGGGCTAGAAGTTCCTGTCCACACCCTCACCAAGTAGTTGGGCAGAAAGGTGTGAAGGGACTAAAGTGCCCCCCTCAGCCTTGACTTCCCTGGGTCTTCTTGACGGACATGAGCGTCCTCTTTACGAGAAGTTGCAGCATCTGTCAGAGTAAAGAACCATATTCTCAGAGCACGTGAGTGGCTGAGGACTTAGAGCAGCAAGGAGAGGTCAGGGTGAGAGGAGAAGGCAGAAGACAGGGAGCTGGGGGTCGGGAGAGGTGGGGACCCTGGGGGTGGGGGGAAGAGAGGCAGCTGCTGCAGCAGCTGAGGGTGGGAGGAACTGCACTGAGGACAGGAGGGAAGGGTGGTGTGAGCAAGAGCTCCTCTGTGAAAGGCTGCAGGCCCTGGGCTGCAGGTTGAGGGGAAAACGAGTGCCACCTAGTGGCCAATGTCTTTGGCGTCCCCGGGCGTATGAATGCAGACAGGGCTCACGGGCTGATGAGCTTCCCTCCCCTCACCTTCGCAAACACCTTCACTCCTACTAGATGCTGCTTAGGGAGCATCCACTGAGGGCTAGGCACCGACCCGGGGATTTTGTATGCCTTACTTCATTTAAACCTCACCACCGCCCTATAAGGAGGTATTACTGGACCCATGTTTATAGACAAAGAGCCTGAGGCTCAGAGAAGTCAAAAGGGCACCCAGCAATGAGTAGCAGAGGTGGCATTCCGACCCAAGTCTAATTAATTCTAAGCTCTTTGTCTTTTCACCGATCCATAGTCTCATTTATGCCAATCGTGACCTATTTTCCAAGTCAAAAACTAAGACCAAAAAATGTGTGTGTGTGTATGTGTGTTGATCTGGGAGTATATCGACACATGGAAATTAATTTGCATTTAATTATGCACTAATCATCTGTAATGAAAATAACAAAATCCCATGAAATGAGGACTATCCCAGAAAACCCAGGTCAAATGGTCAAGGTGCCATTATAGCAATAATCCCTCACGACCTCTACATTATACAAGGTGACCGTAAAGTATAAAAACAGGTGATATTATTTTATCATGTGTTATAATGTAATATCAAGAAATCAATTATTATGTGATTGCCTTTGTTTGCAGATGGTGGCCACCTGTAGAATTACTTATATACATGGCTCACTATTGTCTAGACTACAGGTGTCTTGTTTATCTCTGCATGAAACCTCAACAGTGGCTGGCTTGTAAAACGTGTTCAATCCTGCTTATTAAATAAATGCTTACGTCTGTCAATTTCCTTCCTCAGAGAGATAGTACTCTCAAACTCTGCTTATGAGAGTATTAAAAACAGGCAAAACTTTGTTTTATCCTTTTTGACAAAACTTTAGTGCCAAAAGACAGAAAAATATGAATACCCTTTGACTGAACAATTCCAAATAAGATTTATGCTAAGGAAATAACCGGACAAGAGCACAAAAATGTACATAAAATGGTATTCACTGTAGCACAGTATTCACTGTGCTACAGTATTATAATATCAAATCAAAAAATTAGAAGTAATTTTATAATATCAAAAAATTAGAAGTAATCTAGACATCCAGAAACAAGGCCATACTTAAGTAAATTATAGTATATAGCCAGAGTAAACTATTACGCCCCGTTTGAAGTCAAGCTATAACAGACTATTTAACAACATGGAAAAATGATCATGCAGAGGGGAAAAATATCAAATTTAAAATCAAAGTAAGAGCACTATAATACTAATTTTACTAAAGAGAAAGAAATGTGAAGAAATATACTAAAATGATCAAACCTGGCTTTTAGGATAAAAGTAAATTTGCATTTTCATGTGTATGATTTTCTCTGGTGTCCAAATTTTCTTCAATAAAGATGTAATAATCTAAAAAAGCAAAGCATAATAAATGTAGGGTTTTTTAATATTAATTAAAATCAAAGCAGGGTGGGGAGAGAGAGTGAGGGAGAGCGCAGGCGCGCACATGAGCACCGCGCCCCCCCCCCCCCCCCCCCCCGCCCCTACCAAGGTAAAAGTTTTAAGCAACAGATGGGAGAGTAAATGAAGTTTGGAATTCTTCCAGTTTTCCGCTCTCTGCTTTCCTTTCCCCCTTCTACGGCCTTCCTTCTCTTATGTCCTCTTCTTATCCTTAAACGTGGAGAGAGGATAATTAAAGAGGACAGCGACAGTCTAGCTGGCGGGTGAAACCCCAACCTGCACAACCAGATTTTCTTTCATCTTGCCACAAAGCCCTCGCGGTCTACACAGAAATCCCAAGATCTGTAGAGATTACACTTCTCCAAATGTGGGTCCCCTAGGAAGGATGGTATTGGGCAAGGGGAAAAAAATTAGAGAGATTGGGATTCAAAGCCCATCTGACATAAAGCTTATTCTCTTTTCCCCCGAACCCTGCCTTTCCCCGTCACACTGCGTGGGTTATCTGCTGCTTTTAAAAGCAAATTAAAATTTGTGTGGCCCTCATAATTTTTTAAACCCGAAATGAGTTTGCCACATGTGCCACAGAAATGCTACCTCACATAGAGTCATGACAACTACAAAAAGGAGCCATGAATGAGGGTGACCTTTCTGGGTTTCAGGTGGAGTCGTGGCGTTGGCCATCGCCAGCTTCACGGCCGCGGTGAAGTTCCACGACCTGACCGAACGAATCGCCAACTTTCGGGAGAAGCTCTTTCAGTTTGTCGTGGTGGAAGAACAGTACGAAGAGTCGTTTTGGATCTGCGTGGCCAGTGCTTCTGCCCACGCGGCAAACTTGATTGTGGTGGCGATCAGTCAAATTCCCCTCCCTGAGATCAAGACCAAAATCGAAGAGGCCACGGTCACAGCCGAGGATATATTGTACTAACGGCCTCCTCCTGCCCACACGCTTTCCTTAATCAGTTCTGTAGCGTGAACGGAGGCCTCATTTTTTTTGCAGGCTTCCCACTCAATAATGGCCCTGTTCTTGGCAGTAAGAAGAGAGTGGAAGGACCAAGGCTGGTGCCTGGGCCAGAAAAAGAAAACTTCCCCCAATCACCAGTGTTCTTGCATTTCTCTCTCATGACCTTGGAGTTAGAGTTGGACTTGGAGTTGGAGACTGCTGCTTGCCAGCTTCACGTGACATTAGACAATTCACTTAATTGTGTACTTCTCAGTTTCTTCATCTGTAAAATGGGCATAATAATGACCTCGAAAGGTTGTTGTGAAGTTTAAACAGATGATGATGTTGCCAGCCTTTGTATACCATAGAGCACTCAACAAACATAAGGTACTATATACTCCAATAAATGTCTATAGACCCCTGTTCTATTCCACACAATGTTGGGGGGGGGTACAAAGAAGAATATAATAATGTCCCTGCCACTCAGAAGCACCTCATCTTTCCACATGGCACAGAATCAGACAGCAACAATTACACTAAGAATGAGAATACCATTTTTGAGCAGTTACTATCTGCTGGACATTGTTCTAAGAATTTTGCATATATTAACTCATTAGGTCCTCCCTACAAACTCAGGTATTAGGTACTATTTTAGTCCCATTTTACAGATGAAGAAACTAGGACATAGAGCGGTTGGGTAACTTACTGACATCAGGAATTAAATCTACGAAGTCTGGAACCAGAGTCTATACTTTTAACCACGTTGCTAATCTGTTGATTGATGTACAAGCAATTGCAGTGCAATATGGTAAGTGTTCTAATAGTATAGGCATAAAGGACTGAGGAAGGAATTAAATATTCAGATTGGAATGTGGTGTTAAAGAAAGTATCACAGAGTTAACATTTGATCAGAGCTTTGAAAGATGAGTAGACTTTTTCCGGTAGTAAAGGCAGCAAGGTTGGAGAAGGGCATCCCAGGATGAGTCAGTAAGGAGGGTAGGCACAGGGCATGAAATTACAAGGAGGGCTTAGAGGCAAGTGAATACCCAGTGACATCAGAGTGTTGCTCTCATTGACCTGCTGGAGAAACCCAGCTGTTTCGTGTTGGTTTTTCTTAAGCACTGTAATGGTTATTTCTATGTGTCAACTTGGCTAGGCCACAATACCCAACATATGGTCAAACACTATTCTAGACGTTTTGTGAAGACTTTTTTGATGAGATTAACATTTAAATTTATAGATTTTGAGTAAAACAGATCACCCTCCATAAGATGGTTGGGCCTTATCCAATCAGTTGAAGGCCTTAAAAGAAAAAGATTGACCTCCCCTGAGGAGGAGGAAATTCTGCCAGCAGACCACCTCTGGACTCAAACTGCAACTCTTCCCTGGGCTTCCAGCCTGCCAGCCTACCCTGCAGATTTTGGACTTGCCAGCCTCCACAATCATGTGAGCCAATTCCTAAAAAATCAACCTCTCTCTTTCTCTGTGTATACACACATGCACACACACACACATCCCGTTGGCTCTGTTTCTCTGGAGAGCCCTGACTAACACAGGTTCACAACTCTATTAACTCATTTTCCATGATGCTAGCTGGGAGAAACCTTTTCCCAGGTCTCTTATCTTCATGCCAAGCTCGAGGTATCTAATCCGCCACATTATCTCCCACCTAAATGACACCTGATTTGGTGACCAGGAAGTGATCATGGCATCTCTGTCTTCTAAATGCTTATGATTCCCTGCTGGGTCCATCTGTCCCTTCTAGCCCCTATATCTATCCCGAGCATAGCACCAGTACTATTTAGTGGGCTCATGTCACTCATCAAAGATGCAGACCACACATGGCTAGAAGAGACAGTTAATGTGGTAGGAGATGGATCCAAGACAGGCCACCATGCTGGCTTAAAAACAAGAGGAAGCGTCAATATCACATCAAGTTTGAACACAATGTCCTGCCGAAGGGTTTTTTGAAAAAATCAACATAAATACAGAAGAATCTGTCAACAGTTTATATGATAAGTATTTGAGGATCTTGATAACCTTTATTCATTCAACGAGCTCCCAGGTGTTGGGAGTAGAGCAGTGAACAAACAGGACAAAAATTCCTGCCCTCCAGGTATTTCATTCCCTGAGCAGCTGGGGATGATTCATACTGAGACAGCTTGTGATGTAGCTATGCAAAAAGTTAGCACGGCCTTACCCTTTGACCGGCTCACTGGCTTCAGGCATGTGCACACTGTCATGTTGAGAAGGAGGCAAAGAGTAGAATTAGGGTTGACCTTAATTGAGATGGATGTGTTCCGAAGAATCAAAGTGCACGCTTTTGTACATGTGTGCGAAAGTCCATAGATTTCAAAAGAGTTCCAGAAGCATCTATAACACCCTAAAAGTTTCAAACCGTGATCTATCAGGTAGCAACCGTAATGTTACTGGAGATGATCAGGTTTAGCCTGAAAGACCATCTCTCAGAGAGACTATGGAAGAGATTCTTATATGGAATTTAGCAGGCTGGGGGTGGGGGTGAGAAGAAGGGAGATATTCACCTGCATTATTACTCAAATGCAAAATTTGTTCATTTGATGAGTAAATAAATAAATGCTCAATCTAGCTCAAATTTAACCCAACCTGACTGTTTATACCATCCCTCCAGGTAGGTGAAGCTTCTCTGGGATAAAATGGCTGGTTCCTCAGATAATCTCCCTGTCCCTGCCTCTGTCCGGAAAGTGGTTCCAGGGTTATGGGAGAGGGAGGCACACACATACCGTCCTGATTTCCCAGAAGAGTCCCTGGCCTCCTGCTGCTTCTGGGGGGTGCACAGGCTGGGCTCTTTGATCCCTGCCCACCCGGCTGTTGCTTGCCCTGCAGTCTGAGGCTGGAATAATTTCCAAAATGTTCTCTCGAAACTGGATAGATCCCAATCACTGCCTGAAAGACTTGTCCTCATCTTGGATCCCTCCGGCTGCAGACCTCTGAGTGACCGCCTTCTCCTCCCTTGGCTCACCTATCCATGGTCCGCTCCAGGCTCTGCTACAGTCACCCCACCCTGCCATGGCAAGCCTGGAGACCCACAGGGTCTCAACACGGCATCCGGCCCCGTGGAGCCCATTCCCTCTTACAAGATAAGTAGGGGGACTCCCAGGCCATTATTTCTTCCCCAAATTCCAGACTGGAAAGGTTCCCTGCTGATAATACAAAGTAGCCTAAATATGAAATAAATTCCATTTTTAAAAATAAATCTCTGATTTTCAAAATCACCAGAATGTGCTGTAAGTATAAAATTGGAACAAAAATAAAACCTCCAACTCAGAGCACATTGAAATTGTTATATGTTTCCCACACCTAGAAAAAAACTCAGGAAACTCACTTCCTGTCTAATGCTGCAAGGCAGGCTCAATAGTGGCTGAAGGCCAACAGGGGAAACATGTTAATGTACTTCAGGCAGGGTTCAGCCCTTTCTAGGCCTTCAGTCCTCGTTTATAAAATCACAAAGGTGTACTACATGAAAAGGCCGTGTACTATTGTGAAATATGTATTTGGTCTTCAACCCCATTTTGTGGCATATGTAAAATCCTTAGAAACTCCACAGTGACACCTTTTTGCATGCTAATGACTGACTGATGGCTGGCAGCGCCTAGGTAGCTTCAGGATGGGGTGGTCACCGGAAAGACCAAGGCAGGATTAGAGGGTTGGGACTTTCACCCCCAAACCTCCAGGGAGGGGAGAGGGGCTGAAGGTTAAGTTGATCACCGATGGCCAATGGTCTAATCAGTCACGCCTAAGTAATGAAGCCTCAGTAAAAACCCAAACGACAGGGTTCAGAGAGCTTCCAGATAACAGAACACATGGAGATTCATGGAGGGTGGCGCACCGGGAAGGGCATGGAATCTCCGCGCCCCTTTCCCCACACCTCACCCTGTGCATCTCCTCATCTGTTATCCTTTGTAATATCCTTTATAACAAACCAGTAAACCTAATTGTTTTCCTGAGTTCTGTGTGAGCCACTAAAGCAAACTAATCTAACCCAAAGGGGGGTTGTGGGAACCCCAACTTGAAGCCAGTGGGTCAGAAATTCTGGAGGCCCAAACTTGCAACTGGTATCTGAAAGAGGGGGTCAGTTTTGGGGACTGAGCCCTCACTCTGTGAGATCTGACACTATGTCCAGGTAGATAGTGTTGGAATTGAATTAGAGGACACCCAGCTAGTGACTGATTTGATTGCTTGTTTGTTGGTGGGGAGGAGTCCCCTACATTGGGTCACGGAAGTCCTCTGTCTGTGTTGATTGTTGTTGTTGAGTGTGGAGTGAGAGCAGAGCAAAGATACAGTATGAGCTTTTTCCTCTCAGAGGCTGCCATTTTTTGTTTTTGTTTTTTGGGGTTTTTTTTTTTTGAGACAAGGTCTCACTCTGTCACCCAGGCTGGAGTGCAGTGGCATCATCATAGCTCATTGCAGCCTTGAACTACTGGGCTCAAGAAATCCTCCTGCCTCAGCCTCCCAAGTAGCTGGGACTATAGGCACACACCAACACACTTGGATAATTTTTTAATTTTTTGTTTTTGAGAGATGTGGCCTGGCTATTTTGCTCAGACTGGTCTTGAACTCCTGGCCTCAAGGGATCCTCCCACTTCAGCCTCCCAAAGAGCTAGGATTACAGGTGTGAGCCACCACACCCAGCCAGTCTGCCATCTTGTGTGGGCCAGGCACTGTGCATACTTTCTCCTTAATTCTGACAACAATTTTTCTATATGAGTATTATTGTCTTCATTTTACAGATGGGCAATTTGAGGTTCAGAGGACGTAAGTAACTTGCTGAGCTACATTGCTAATGAATAATAGAGAAAAGATTCAACCCCAACCTATATGATGTCAAGGCCACCATTTTTCCACTACACTATGATTGCCTTTCTTGAATGAGTCCTGAGGCTCCTTCCTAGGGTTTCTGCAAGTGGCTATGCAGGTTGCACCCCGCCCAAGGGAGGTGCAAGTATAAGGGGCAAGTAACTGCTCAAATCTAGCCCATGCTCCCCTGGCTTGTCATGGCCTGCATTCCCAAAGATGCTTCCGCCCAGAGAGGGGCCTTGTCCTAATGTTCGCAGGTGTCTAATGGCCTTGCAGTCTTGTAGAGCCTTAACCCTTCCAGCCTATCAATCCCTGTAATGTCAAAATGTTAATCACAACATTATCTTATGATATCAGTTGTGATAATGATGATTGATTTTCATATGTCTTTTAAAGATAATTATATATGTATACATTTATATGCTTACTAATGATATGATATTATTACTAATACTAACTGCAGGGACCAAAGCTAGTAACATTTAGCTGTAATTAAGAAAAATAATTTGCTATGTTTTACTCTATGTTCATTCTGTAAAAAAATGAGTAATACATGATTTTCATTAATGAAAATATAACCAATAATATATACAATTAATCAAAGATTTTTTATGGTAAGAACCCTTCCATGTCAAATCAGAGCAGAGTTACATTACAAATATACTTCTTTCTCTTCCAAGAAAAATAAAAAACTCTGTGAAGATTGGATTAAACAACTCTTCAAATTTCCAAAAGCATGTAATAAAAATGCTAGCTCTTTCATTTAAAAAAAATTCCGTTTTCTATATCATAATGTAACTGCAGAGTAGTTGATGATTAAAGAGAACTAATGCATGAGTTAGCAAAAATTTGCAACATAATCCAAAATGGCAACTGTACTGTTTTTCTAGGGTTGCTGAAACAAATTACCACAAACTTGGTGGTTTAAATCAACACAAATTTATTATCTTTTATATAAGTCCAAAATGGGTCTTACTGGGTGCTATGGTTTGAACATGTCCCCCAAAATTCATGTGTTGGAAACTTAATCCCCAATTCAACAGGGTAGAGAGGTGGGACCTTTAAGAGGTGATTAGACTCTGCCCTCATGAATGGATTAATGTGGCTCTTTCTCCATGTGATGCTTTCTGCCATGTTATGGTGCAACAAGAAAGGCCTCATCAGATGCCAGCACCTTGATTTTGGACTCCCCAGCCTCCAGAACTATGAGAAATAAATTGCTTTCATTTATAAATTACTTAGTCTGTGGTATTCTGTTATAGCAACACAAAGCAAACTAAGATACTAGGGTAAATCAAGGTGTTGGCAGGGCTGCATTCCTCCTGAAGGCTCTAAGGGAGAGTTTGTTTCTTTGCCTTTTCCAGCTTCTAGAGGCTGCCTGTATTTGCTGGCTCATGGTCCCTTATCATGTATCCAGCCTCTGCTTCCATCATACAGATGAAGATGGCTCTGATCCTCCTGCCTTCCTCTTATAAGGGCTCTTGTGATTACACTCAGCCCACCCAGATAATCCAGGACAACTTTGGGGGAACATATTTCCGCCTACCACAACAATGTTACTCAAAACGAGTATTTCTTGTTCTAACAATATTCCTGAAAAGAAGATAATGTTTAGATATAAAACTAATAAACAAAAAAGGGTATTAATTATTAATCATTACTAATAGATTAGCATCATGATTTAGAAAACACTTGCTGGGAATGGGGTACTCACCTACTTCAAATACTTATATTAATAACTTATGCCAGCTACATCCTTGGAAATCATAGAGAAGTAGGAGGCTAGGCAAGACACAGGGAATCTTGAAGGTGAAGTGTGATTTCAGGACTTCAGGATGTGATGCTGGAGAGGACCACAGTAACTCAGAGAAGTCCCTGTGCCTATTTTAGATGAATTTCTAAATTCTAGATGAATTTCTACATGTGAAAGATTTCTCCTCAGACTTCATTTCCTTTTAGTTTTCATTGTTAAAATAAGAGTAGAGCTTCATAAAAAACTGTATAACACACATGACATTTTTGCCAAATAAATTAGGTTTTATGCTATCCCTTGGTCATACCATCTTATTGCTTTTTCTCCTGCAATGTCAACAATGAGTCAGCAAATAGAGTCACAACTTGACAGGATTAAGGCCCTGATCTGTACTGAGCATTTGCCACATGCCAGGCTTTGTGCTAAGTATTCCACATGCATTATCTCATTTAATTATCATAAAAACCCTGAGAAATAGTTGCTCTTATTACCAGTTTTTGAATTCGTGAACAAAAGTTCTCTGAAAAAGAATTTGGAGGAAAGAGATTTTACTCCAATGAACAGTTTGCAAACTGGGGGGAAGCTGCCCTCCATGTAAAATGAAGGTATATTCTAGAGAACAAAAAGAGGGTTTGGGTTTTATTGCAAATTTCCCACCCAGGTCCCCCAATCAGGTCTATTTATACAAATGAAGGACTCAAACTTTCTTAGTTCTGATGGGTTGATGTAGCTGAGTTCTGATTGGTTGATACAGCAGAGCCCTGGTTGGCCAAGGCAAGTGAGCTCTGATTGGTTGGTTCAGGTGAGTTCTGAAAGTCTCTAAGTTAAAAAGGTGTGCGTTTTCAGGAAACTAAGAGTATCTGTGTGACCTCTAGTCACCAAGTGGCCCCTTGGTTCTATTTTAAATTTAGGCCCAGTTAACCACTCATGATTCATCTTGAAGGATTGCCTCTTTCAGATTAACATTCGTTCACAAGTTAAAGAATTAGAAACACAGTTTTCTCATTTGTAAAATAACCAAGTTGCCTAAGATGATCTCTAATATTCTTTCCCACTCTAAAGTTTTATCACTTTTTAATAATATAAAATATATCCAGATTTATAGTGAATAGAGAGCACCTAACTATGTGCTGGGCACTAAGTGAGGCATTTTCATGTAGGATATTTGGTAACATGTGATTACCAATGTGATTGAAGATGCTACCTATATACACTAATAATTCAACATTGTGAGGATTCCAACCATCAATTCAATTATGTTTTGAATATACTGCATATGGATTTCTGTGATATTCACAGTTGAGTTCTTGGCTAAATAAAACAAATGTAAAAACAGGGCATGTAATTATTTGTTTTATTGCTTTTTATTTTGGGAAAAATAATAAGCAGCAATGATAAATAACTTTGCAACAACAGCAATTCTTCCTTTGCCATTGACCTCTGGGGAAGAATAAATTAGATGTAATACATTTTTTTCTTCTTTCATAACAATTCTCTCAATCTTAGAGATTTCAAGGGAGTAAGAGCCAGGAGGGAATGAATAGGACAAAAAGTATTCATTCCATTGAAAAGGAGGTATTTATGTGAGGCCAACAGAAATTCTCAGCACTGTTCAAGAGAGGGGTGAGCTATCCTCAAGGGAACCCTGGATGTCCCCGCCAAGGCTCACCTTGGGTACCACCAGCTCGAGTGGCCCACTCAAGAGGCAGTTTCTTATACGCCTGCTATTTATTAACTAGGTTGTTAAGGATGGTTTCCGTCTCCAAAACAAGCTACTCAAAGTTTTACTTTAGTATTGGAAAGTGATGTCCCTGTGCTGAATGGTCAGTTGAGCCATTTAAAAAGCCCACCTTCAACAGTCCCACTGGAGCACATTCTTCCTTATCATGAAAAGAAAAATCCTTGAAAATTAATGAATCATGGATTTTGTTCATTTCATTCTTTAAGTGTGACTTTATTTTTTAAGGCCCTCACCAAGAAGGCTTCATCTCTTTTCTCAGTCAACACTATGGCAAACATTAACAAGTTAGTTAGAATTTATAAAACTGTGGCCAAAAAAAACGTTTTATAGTTCAGAAAGCAGAGAGTGGAAATGCATGATTTTGCAAGTTCCCTTTACGTCAGCTTTTATGCCTTTCAGCACAAATGAAAATAATACATTGAAATAGATAATATTCAATTTATTAAAGTTATATATTCACAGAATTAGTTCTTCCTTAAATTGAAGTTCACTTACAAATCTTGTTATTCTGTTTTTAAGGCTAGCAAATTTCAATGATCGCTTTTAAAGAGGTTTTGATTACTATTTGGTCCCATTTATGAATATATTAAATAAACATCTTGAAATGGCCTGTATACTTTTATTCCATTTCTTTTCTAAGCACTCCAATTACCTGACAAAATTTAATAATTCTTCTAAATCTAACTAAGGTTAAAATGCTGTGAAACTTAAGTTCTCTTAAATGTTCCAACACTGTGTATAATCAGAACATGATTCCAAATCAACAGGATTACAAGGTTGCCCTTTTTTTCTAGCACACCAGCTTCTGTATCATCATCAATACCTAAAATAATAAGGATGCAAAGATTTTTTTTTTTTTTTTTTGAGACAGAGTCTCACTCTGCTGCCCGGGCTAGGGTGCTGTGGCATCAGCCTTGCTCACAGCAACCTCAAACTCCTGGGCTCAAGCGATCCTCCTGCCTCAGCCTCCTGAGTAGCTGGAACTGCAGGCGCGCATCACCACAGCCGCCTAATGTTTTCTATTTTTAGTAGAGATGGGGGTCTCACTCTTGCTCAGGCTGGTCTCAAACTCCTGACTTCAAGCGATCCTCCCACTGCGGGCTCCCAGAGTGCTAGGATTACAGGCGTGAGCCACTGCGCCCAGCCTAGGATGCACAGATTTTACACTAAAAAATATCAATGCCTTGATTTTGCTTCTTTTACATATTTTTATACTTAATTCTAAACTTTGTTGGGGCAAAAAGATGCTTACTGACCAAGTAAATAATTACACCATGTCTCACAACTTTAGGAATTGCCTCCCATGTATTTTGGGAATTGACTTCTCAGAAGGCTTGAGGTCACATCCTGACCCTGAGTCTTGCCTCAAATGCCATCCTCTAACATGACTACCCAATTTAATGTGGAAACCTGCCTTGGACCTTCCAGCCGTCGCCAATCCTCCCTCACCTGCTCGACGTTTTCTCTTTGCTTATTTCTTAACGTGTTAGATAACTGATATGTGTATTATACTTCTTGTTTATTGCCTGGCTTTCCCCAGGAGAACACCGTCTCTATGAGAACACGGATGTTTCTAGGTTTTTTTGCTCATGGATGGATCTCAAGCGCCCAGAGCTGTTCCTAAATTATTTAGAAAATAAACTATTTAAAATAGACAGAAAAAATTTAAAATACACATAAATGTTTTGAAAGTCTATCCTTTCTTCCTTCAATCTCATCCCAAAAGGTAACCATTTCTAAAATTTCTTTGTATATTTTCCTATACTGTTTTCTAAATATACACATGATTTTTTTTCTTACACAATGGATTATTTATACACCTACTGTTTGGTAATTTGCAACACATGTTTCTAATCAAGAAACTCTCTTCTGGAGAAATGCTGGACATCATAACCATTTTCTTTTTTTTTTAAATAGACTTAATTTTTTAGAGTAATTTTAGGTTCACAGCAAAATTGAGAGGACAATACAGAGATATCACATATACCCCCTGTCCCCACACATGCACAGCCTCCCCCATTATCAACATCCCCCACCAGAATGGTGAATTTGTTATGATTGATGAACCTACATTGACACATCATTGTCACCTAAAGACCATAGTTTATACCATGGTTCACTCTGTGGTACATTCTATGAGTTTGGACAAATGTATAATGACATATATCCACCATTGTAGTATCATACAGAATTGTTTCACTGTCCTAAAAGTCCTTTGTATGCCACCTATTCATCCCTCCATCCCTCCCCACTAACTCCTGGCAACCACTGATCTTTTTACTGTCTACATAGTTTTGCCTTTTCCAGACTGTCATACAGTTGGAATCTTGCCATATGTACAAGTGTGTATGTACAGTATGCATGTCTTCATGAACATATGTATGTATGTACAGTATGCAGCCTTTTCAGACTGGCTTCTTTCATTTAGTAATGTGCATTTAAGTTTCCTCCATGTCTTTTCATGGCTTGATAGCTCATTTATTTTTAGCACTGAATAGTATTCCATTGTTTGTATGTACTGCAGTTTCTTTATCTATTCATCCACTGAAGGACATAGTGATTGCTTCTAAGTATTGGCAATTATGAATAAAGCTGTTACAAACACCCATGTGCACGTTTTCGTGTGATCATAAGTTTTCAACTTCTTTGGATAAAGGCCAAGGAGTGTGACCGCCAGATGATAAGGTGAGAGGATGTTTAGTTTTGTAAGAAACTGCCAAACAGTCTTTCAAAGTGGCTGCACCATTTTGCATCCCCACCAGCAGTGAATGAGCGTTCCTGTTGCTCTACAGCCTCACCAGCATTTGGGGTTGTCAGTGTTCTGGATTTTGGCCATTCTAATAGATGTTAATGGTATCTCACCATTTTGTTTTTACAAAGAAAAAAAATCACGTATGACAGAAAATAAACCAATGCTTACTTTTTAGATCGATAATTTGATTTATAGAAGGAGTTCAGGAAAGGGAGAGGTGGGCATAGGTAATAGTCAATAAAGTTTCTTGGGAAAGGAACTAGAGCACAACTAAAAATGTTCCCTGCTTGCCGGGAGGGTTACAGGGCACAAGCCAGGCAAAGACAGAAATACAAGCAAGCAGGGTATGGAAGGAGCGATGAACCCAGTGTGTTCCATAGACAACAGACAGATGGTCTCAAAAGAGTAGAAGGTTGTACATTGGCAGATAAATGTATAATACTAGCTATCTTGCAGGAAGTAGTTTCCATGGGCCAGGCACTGTGTTAAACACTCTAGCTGTTTTACCTGTATTATCACATTTAATTCCCATGGCAAGTTCTTAATTTTTTATTTTGATGTAGCTCTAGACTTACAGAAAGTTGCAAAAAGAGTACAAAAAATTCCTACACATCCTTTACCTAGATTCTCCAAATGTTAATATTTTGCCACATTTGCCTTATCATATTCTCTCTTCTCCTCTTTCTCTCTGTGTGCACGTGCAAGTGTGTGTGTGCATAAATTTTTGCTAAACCATTTGAGAACAAGTTGCAGACATCCTGCAATGTTACCCACTTTAGTGTGTATTTTCTAAAAAACAAAGTACAGTAACCACAGTACAATGATCAAAACCAAGAAACTAACACTGGCACAGTTCTCTTATCTAATCTACAGATCTTATTCCAGTTTTGCCAGTGGTTCCCCATATGTCCTTTATGGGTTTTTTTTCCAATGTTTTCTCCTGATGCAAAGTCCAGTTTGCATTTAGTCTTCATATCTCCTTAGTCTTCTTTAACCTAGGACAGTCCCTCTGTCATTTATAACATCTATAACCATGACATTTTTGAATGATACAGGACATTTATTCCCTAGGATGCCCTTCATTTTAGGTTTGCCTGATGCTTCTTTAGGATTAGATTCAGTTTGCATCCTTGGCAAAAATACCTGCAAAGTCATGTTGTGCCCACCTCAGCACATCCCATAGAAGGCATGTGATATCTTTTTGTCCTATTACCGGTGATGTTAATGAAACCACCCTTTACGCAAATCAATAATGGGGTGCAAAGTGAGAACTATGGTAAGGGACTAGCTAAAAATAATGATAATAATTAGCCACCATCCCCCTGTTTACATCTCTATGATTGCCACTCTGGAGCCACATAGCTGGTGGTCATAAAGATTCTTAACTTTCTCCATAGATAACATCACCTTTTTGAAACCTAGGGGTAGTTTCCGAGATAACTTCCAGGTCCTGCATTCCAGTGGAACAGCTGACGCACCCAGACCAGCGGCCCTTACCAAGGAATTGACTCAACTGGCCTTGTGACCCCCACTCAAGAACCTGGTCAGCAAAGAAGACAATTTCTACAACCCTATGGTTCCACCCTGAACACAGCCAATTAGCAGACCCAATTGCCTATGCTAAACTGTCTTTAAAAACCTGTCTTCCAAATTCTCGGGGAGGCAGATTTGAGAAATTTCTCCTGTCTCCCCACTTAGTGCTATGAGGAATTATTAAACTCTTTCTCTGCTGTAACACCTACTGTCTCAGTGTACTGGCTTCCCCTTTGGTAGTGGGCAAATGAACCTGGTTGGGCAGCAACATTAACTTTAACCACTTTAAGAAGTAGTACTCCCAGGTTTCTCCACTGTAGTTACTACTTTTTCCCATTCTAATTAGTCAGCATCTTGTTGAGAGATATTTTGAAACTTTGTAAATATCTTACTTCCCATCAAATTCTCACCACTCAAACTCTGGTTTTAGCATCCACTGATGATTTTTGCCTGAAACAATTGTTACTATAGTGGCTGCCAGATGGTTCATTTCCTAATTCCGTTATTCCTTCTACAGTTTGCTAGTTGGCATTCTACTATAAGGAAGAGCTTCCCCTTCTCTCCCATTTATTCATATATTTATATCAGTATATATACTGGGTTCCTATTGTAGTTTGTTTACTATACATTGCTATTATTATTTATTTTGATGTTCAAATTGTTCCAAATTTGGCCAGTGAGAATTCCTTCCAGCTAGCTCTTGCTCACATGCCTACACCATTCTTTAAGCACTTCCTTGTCTAGGGCATGGCAAGATTCTAGGCCCATCTAGTACTTTGCCCTGGAATCAGCATGGTGGAATTTTAAAGTAAGTACTATCATTGCTCCCATCTTATAGAAGAAAAATAAAATCTCAAGAAGTTGGATATGTGGTTACAGATATCAGAAGAATGACGGCAACTCCACAGTATTTTGCTATTAGACAAAACTATAAGGGAAACACCATTAAAACAATGACTGGGTTGTTGTGGTGATTTGGGGAGACCACTCTAACCATTTGAGATCAGGGACTACTGTTCCCCCACCCTGGAAGAATGACAAGCAGGAGGTGGTCTCTTGCCAACCTCATCCTTGATAAAGCAACAGAGGAAAGAGAAAAGTTGGCATCAGTAGGCTGTTGTGGTTACCTGCTAGAACACCAAACAAACTCCATATTAGGTGTTTAATTGTCAAGCATTTAGAGCATTGCACCTAATTTTGAAAGTCTTCAATTTTGAGATTTACCAGAAACATGTCATCTGGGTCTTCTTAAAATAAACACTCATTATCATTGGTATTCTTGCCAGATTTTTACTATGAGTGACAATAAGTTTTCTATTTTTTTATTGAAAATATGATGTAATAAATTATATCATGATGTAATATGACAAGTTTTAAAGAATCCTTTCCCAATACCCTAACATTTTTAACAGTTTTATTGAGATAGAATTTCCACACCATAAACTTCAGCCATTTAAAATGTACAACTTAATGATTTTTAGCATATTTATAGAATTGTGCATCACCACATTTTTAGAACATTTTCATTACCCCAAAAAGAAATCCTATGCCCATTAGCAGTCACCTTCCATTCTCCTCTCCACCCAGGCCTAGGCAACCACTATTCTACTCTCTGTCTCTATGGATTTGCCTATGCTAGACATTTCACAGAAATTGAGTTATACAATATGTAGTCCTTTATGATGGATTTCTTTCACTTAGCCTAATGTTTTCAAGGCTTATCCACATTGTAGCATGATATCCCAACATTTTAACTTTTGTATGCCAATATAGCATCCCTCGTCCCAAGTACTACACATGCATGTACTTATTTTTATTCTGCTTACCTGACATAAAAATATCAAATGTATTTTTCATTTCTGTGTAGTTTTCTTCTTTATAAGTTTTAATAGCTATACCAGTATTGAATCCCATGATATCTCCCTGCAGTGGAAATTTCCAGGCTTGTCATTTCAGACAATACCATCAGTTCCTGTAATCCCCTAGTCATGCCATCTTTAAAGATGAATCTGTTTACAAAATCTGAGCCAAAGGATGACATGTAACAATAATCACTTCATTATTCTCAACTGTTCCCTCCTGCAGCTAAATGAAGGTTTTATCCTCGGGGAAACTGCGACACCACCTCAAGGACTGACAAGCTACAACAATTGACATCCTCATCTGGGCTTCTCCCCAGAAGAGGTGGAAGTCATCGCCATTGTTCCTCACAAAGGGCCACTGTGACAAAATGCAAAGTAAACAAGCCTTCACAAGCCAAAATGACAGCCTGGTTCATTATAATACCAGCACTTCTCTTTCACATCCATTTATAATAAACAAATGAGTTTGTATGTTTGTTTGTTTTTTACTTTTTATTGGAGAACATGTCAAATATATTCAAAAGCAGAGAGACCACAATGTTGCAGTCCCAGGGACCTCTTATCCAGCTTCAACAATTGTCAGCCCATGGCCAATCTTGACTCACCGGGACCTTCACCTCCACTAACAAACTACTAACGACCCCACCTCCATTAAGAAAGGCTTCTTACTGAAAATATTTCCAAATATTTACTTCGTTGCCCCTGCCCTGTCCTCCCATAGATCCAATTATTTTGACTTTATCATCAACAGATATTTTGGAAGCATTACTCTGTGTCTGGCATAGTGCTGGGTCCTGGGGATACAAAGATGAATATGACATTGTTTGGGCAGTTTAGAGATCAGGAACTAGAAACACAAACATTCCATTTGATTATAACACGAGGTTGGGGGATGGACAAAGCTGGTCCTGACACAGCCTCACTCAGGTGGTGGTGGAGTTTATAAATAAAATCATTAATAGTAATTACATGCTGGGGAGAGGGTAAGTGTCCAGTAAAGTTGCTAGTACAGAAGTGCTTATATGATATTATTTTAAAGGTTAGACAGCGTTAAAGTAGCTACTACAAGGAGGTTGGAGTTGGCTAAAACGTCAAAGCAGGGCCGCTTCTCCGATTGAACCCTTGATCAGGTGTACTGTGAGTGAAGCCCAGTCTAGAAACCCGGAGAACTGCAAAGTCCCCGTGGCAGTGCTTCTGTCCCACATTGCCACAAAGCTCCCCTAAGGTGAGGCCTGCGACCAGCTTGAATGGGGAAAGGGGAGGAGGGACCATAAATTAATATCTCCATAATTTAGTATCAACCTCAAAGGTATGAATCTAGGTTTAAATATACATGAACATATCAGTACACATATAGCCAGGCATAAATGGGAAGAATGTGGGTTGTCTGTGTAAAACCAGGGAAAGAAGCTTCGCCTGTCCAAAAGGCAGGGGGCTCATACAGGCCACCTGGTCTAGGGCAGCTGACGCCTCCTGAGGTGTAGGGGACAGCGTGTCAGGGCAGCGATCAGCATTCCCTTGCCAGCTCACCCGCAGGGTGTCCCCACGATCCGCCCACGTGCAGCGGCCGAGATCCGCGCGTGCCTCCGGGCCTGGGGGCCCGAGAGCGATCAGCCTAAAGCGACGGCAAAGGCTCCTTCGCTGTCAGTTTTGAAGAATGAGAAAGAGGCCCGGGAAGAAAAAGGTCTGGAGGTGAGGGCATAAGTACAAGCAGAGGCACAGAGTCTGGAAGCAGCAGGGCCAGGTCACGCAGGAGTTCAGCACCCACGGGTTCACCTGCGAGACAAGCAGTTTGGAGGGAAATGAGGCGGGTGAGACAGGCAGGGACGGGATCTTATTAAGTGCATTTTCGACTTACCATATTTTCAACTTAGGATGGGCTCGTTGGGACGTGTCCCCATCGTAAGTCAAGGAGATCTGTAACAGGGTTTGGAGGAGGTTCGGGAAAATCAGGAAGATTTATTGATTGCAAGTGGGGATAGAGAAAGACGGATCCAGGAGGCCTCCCGGGTTACCTATTTGATGACTGGGTAGAAGGCAATGTCACTCACTGTAACGGGATCCAGGGATGAGTTGGATCCAAGAGTCTGTGGGTGGGGCATCCAAATAAAAATGCGCAGCTGAAAATTGGATATAAGAGTCTGAAGCATTTCATGCAGAGTGAAACAATCTTGATTCTTGTCCCATTTCTGGGGCTGTTCTGCTGTATGATCTCTCTGAGCCTCAGTTTCCTCAACCATAAAAAAAAGGTACAATAATAATACCTTTCCTGTCTACCAAGGAGAGTTGTTGAGGGAGCAAGTGAAAATAATACAGTATATGCAAAAACTCTTTGAAAACTGTATAAGAGCAGCTTTTTAAAAAAAAATTATAATTATGTATAAGCTTTTCTGGGACACCAGAGGATGATTTAAAAATTTCACTGAGCTCAGTTGAGGCACTTAAGAGCAATTTGCCTCAAAATGACAAACTTTTTTCTAGTATCAATGGAAAAGAAGCCAAACTCTGTAAAATAATTTAGAGAGGTTTATTCTGAGCCGAATATGTGCAACCATGGCCCAGAGAGCCACGTTCAAGAAGCCTTGAGCAAGTGATCTTGCTGTGGTTGGGTTACAGTTTGGTTTTAAACATTTCAGGGTGATAGGAATTACACATAAAGTCATAAATCTGTACATGGATCGTGTACATTGGTTTGGCCCGAAAAGGCAGGACATCTCGAAGCAGGGGATTATAGGTCATAGATGTGTTTAAAGACTCTTTGATTTGTAATTGGTTAAAGAAATGAAGATTTGTCTAAAGACTTGGAATGTTTTAAGTTAAGATAAGGAAGTCTGTTAATCAGAGACAAGCCACTGGACATAAACCGAACATATACCCACACTCAAATGATCTGTTAAGTAAATTGATGACCTGCCGGTGTGGTTTAAGCTTGTCTTATACAGCCTTAGGCCTGTTAGTGAGTTACAAAGGATATCTCCAAGAAGGGAGGGGGCATGATGCAGCATGTCTGACCTCCCTTGTCATGGCCAGCAACTCAGCTTTAGGGTATATCTGGGGTCCCCTTGGCCAAGAGGGGGTCCATTCAGTCAGCTTGGGGGCTTAAGATTTTGTTTTAGTTCACACTAGGTGTGATCTGTTTATCAAACACTGGATCTGGTAGTAAAATGTGTCTGAATCCTTTCTTTTTGTTTTGTTCAGCTTGTTACCAAAGGCTATAACTACTTGGTGGCAATTTGCTATTTCTGGAAACTTAATCATACTGGCTTATATTGCTATCTAGTGTGAAAAGGGATGATTTATAACTAACACAAATACATGCATTTCTTTAGTATTTCTTGACAGTAGAAATATGGTAAATCAGAGATAAACTGTTTCATTTGAAACAATTAGTGAGTCAGAAATTAGAGAAGTAAGGCTTTGCTTGAGATATTGTTTCGCTCTGATTGTTAAAATCATTAGCTAATTGTTTTAGCATTGATATTGTGTGATATTATCCCAAACGTATATGTTGTAATAATCATAGTCAAAGCAACCCATGGTGCAAAATAATTTGTAAACCGTGATTCTGAGGTAAAACACTTCTAAAAACTGAAGTAGTATGACCACCTTTCACCACTAGGAGGAAGCAATACACTTGCAATAAACTACTGTGTCCTAGGGGTTGCCTGACTGCTGATTGGACCAAGGGACCTTGAACCGTTCTTCCAACTCGGAGTCATTCTATGATTCCACTATATTCTAGTTTCAAGTTCCAATTGAATAAGGAAAGCCCTTTTTATATTTTATATAACATTTATAAGTATAATGATAGTCATTTCTCAGAGGGGTTTTGCAGGACCCTGGGGAACAGAAACTGTTAGAACTTTAGAGGTCTTAACATCCTGCCAGTGATCTGTAAGGTCACAGCCACAAGTTTTCCTCTCCGGTCCTCTGCAGCAATGGAGGGTTGTAAAAATCAAATTGTTATATTTGGTTAACTGATAACTTATCAAGGATAAAATAGCACATAGGCCTGGCAACTCTGACAAGTGACTGTACTCAATGGTTATCTATAAAGTTTCACTCTTTTTAAAAGTTATTATCATTACAATAATACATGTCAAGAAAATTTGGAAAATACAAAACTATGAGAAAGAAGGTAAAGATTAAACTACGATTGATATTTTTATTTATTGAAACCATTATTAAATGGTTGATTTCCTAAGTCACTGTATTTAATTAAGTCAATACCTTACATCTTTTCTGAAATAAGGAAAGCAAGATAGATCGATAGAGATAGACACAAGGAATTAGCTCAGTAGTTTCCAAACCTGGCTGATGGTCAAAATCACCTGGTGAGCTTTTAAAAACTGAATTAGAATCTATTAGGGGGAGGGAGGAGGAGAAGGAAGGTGGATTCCTGAGTGAGTGTGTGTGTGTTTGCCGTTTCACGTTTGATAGTTTATCCAGCGTACCCAATTCCATTAATTAAAAAGACTATTCCTCCTCTGCTCTGCAGTGTCACCTTTATAATAAATCAAGCGTGCACATAAAAATGTGAATCCATTTTTAAATATCAGTTTGGCATAATTAGTGCATAAACTAAATTATATTGGAATACATTTCAAATATTAGGAGATTTTACTAAAAGTCTGACTGCCATACTCCGATCCCACACACATTTAAATTTGGAATGATGCCTCTAGAGGAGAGGGCGAGAGTCGGTGAATGTCCCATCGCAGCTATATTCTAGTCCACAGCCTTCTGAACTAGCGTGAAGAGGAAATTGGTCTCCGGGGTAAGGGTTTTGAAATATATGTGGAGAGCAGAAAAATAAGTCCTTCATCACATACATTCGTTTGTTCAAGCCACCAAGTGTAACCAGTTTCTTTTTGACCTTAGGATTTTTCTATATTTTTAACGTGCTAATAACACCTATGATGTGGCATCAAGAAGCATTTCCCAACTTTGACCACAGAGCCCTTTGATCTCAGGGCACTTGACTCTCAGCATGGCCTCTGTTCTCTATTTAGTAGAGAGAAGAGAAGCCATAGCCTCCTGCCTCCAAACCCATTAAGCTGACTGCGTTTGAACTCTCTGCCCTCCTCCTCCTCTTCCCAGCACGCATGCTCCGTCCAAGGGGCGGACCTTCACTTACGCTCTGCCCCCTCCTGCTTCCTCCAAGACTTGACTCTGTCTTCTGTGTCCTTCCTCTTCCTCGTGGCCAGCTCCTTTTCTGCAACGTTTGAATAGGCTCTATGTCTCCTCTACCCTTAAAAGGAACAAACATTGGGAATGTAAAATGGTACAGTCCCTCTGGAAAATAGTTTGACAGTATCCTTTAAAAACTAAATATAATATATATTTATTATATAACCCAGCAATTATACTTCTGGGCATTTATCCTAGAAGAATGAAAACTTACGTCCACACAAAAACTTGCACACAAATGTTCATAGCAACTTTATTGGTAATAGCCAAAAACTGGAAACAACCAAAATGAGCAAACAACCTATGGTACATTCCTACTATGGAATACTACTTAGCAATGGAAAGGAGTGAACTCTTGGTGTACACAACAGCTTGGATGGATCTCAAGAACAGGTGCTCAGTGAATAAAGACAATCTCAAAAGGCCACATACGATATGATTTCACTTAAGATAGCATTCTAGAAGTGAAAAAATTATAGAGATGGAGAACAAATTTGTGGTTGCTGAGGGTTAGGGATGGTGGGAGCATGGAGTGAATTTCAGGTAGCAGGAGGAAGATCTTTGTGGTGATGGAACACTTTGGTATCTTGCACACAAATCTGCACATGTGATAGCTATATGAGCACAATACACCAATCTCAATTTCTGGTTTTGATATTGTACTATAGTTACATAGATGTAGATCTGCTCGTGTGATAAA
Organism: Daubentonia madagascariensis; assembly: GCA_023783475.1. Lineage (NCBI taxonomy): Eukaryota > Metazoa > Chordata > Mammalia > Primates > Daubentoniidae > Daubentonia > Daubentonia madagascariensis. The sequence continues at coordinate 13,364,750 of JAKFHU010001769.1, forward strand.
ATAACTTAGAACTATATATAAACACATACACACATTCTACCAATGTCATTTCCCTGGTTTTGATATTATACTACAGTTATGTAGGTGTAGAAGTAGCCATTGGGGAAAATGGGTGAAGAGTAAGTGGCAACTTTCTGTACTTTTTTTCCAACTTTCTGTGAACCAATAATTTTTTTCAAAATAAAAAAAAATTAAATGGGTGACATAGCTCACGCCTGTAATCTTAGCACTTTGGGAGGCCGAGGCAGGAGGATTGCTCAAGGTCAGGGGTTTGAGACCAGCCTGAGCAAGAGTGAGACCCCATCTCTACAAAAAATAGAAAAATTAGCCAGGCATAGTCCCAGCTACATGGGAGGCTGAGGAAGGAGGATCGCTTGAGCCCAGGAGTTTGTGTCTGCAGTGAGCTATGATGATGCCACTGCACTCTGGCCAGGGCAACATAGCGAGACTCTGTCTCAAAAAAAAAATTTTTTTTAAGGAAGAATATCAGTGTATACCACACAAAAGCACACCACCTTCCCTAGACCCCACATTGCACTCCAAGTATAACAATATTTTTCTTCACTTTTTTGCAGCCAAACTTACATAAAATATTTTCTTTAACTTACATTCTCCATTTCTACCTTCTTCTGCACCATTACTCCATTCATTTATTCAGATATTTCTTAAGTTCCTGTTATGTGGTATGCACTGTTCTAGGTTATCAGGACATATCAGTGAACAAAATCTTTTCCCTCATGTACCTTAAATTTGAGGGAAGGTAAGAGTGACAGACAATAAACAGAATAAATAAGTAAAGTAGGATTTAAATGGTGAGAAATGCTGTGAAGAAAAATAAAGTAGGAAATAAGAATAGTGTTTGAATGAAAACAAATGTGATTTAAATAGGGTGTTAGTTAAGGGCTCACTGAGAAAGTCCTGAAGGAAACAGTGAAGTGAATTCAGCAGAAATCTGGGAGCATTGTTCCTGGCAAAGCAAATGGCAAGTGCAAAGGCCCTGCGGCAGGAGGCTTCCTGGCTTTTCCAAGACAGCAAGGAGGCCAGTGTGGTAGGAGCAGAGAGAGTAGTAGGAGATAAGACCCAGGAGGCAATTGGTTGGAGGTGAAGACATCAGATCACACTGGGGCCTTGTCCAAAATTGTAAGCTTTAAAAGTGAGTAAGCTAGGAAGACCTTGGTGAGTTTTGAACAGAGGTCTGACTTCACCACAATGCAATATATCAATGTGGCAAAATTGCACTTGTACCCCATGAATATATACAAATTTTTTAAAATGGAAAAAAAAAACCAAAGTGACATGATCTAAACTAGATTTTTATAGGACCTGTTGAGGATGGACTAGACCTTTGAAACTGCTCTTGCCCAGGTAAATAATAACCTGCATTTGCACAATCTGTGAACTCTTCTTAGTCCTCATTCTTGCTGATTGGCCTTCCAGCAGCACTTGACGCTGTCGACTTCTCTTGTCCTGTCCTCAGGATGTTGATCTCCTACCTGTTTGGAACATTCCGTCTCAGTCTCTTTTCCTCTACTGTTCCGTAAGTGCTGCCCTTCCCAGGATTGTGCACGTGGCCTCATATCATTTAAAAACAAACACTCTTCTCGGGTAATCTCATTCTCTCCCTTGCTTTCAGCCCAGCTGTGTGCTAATGTTTCCAAAACTGGTCTCACCAGCCAGGGTGACTCGTCTGCACTCCACACCCATCCATCCAGCTGCCTAGTGCATATTTCCACTTGGATGTCCTAAGGTCCCTCCAACCCAACTTGGGCAAAATGGTGCTGTCTTCCCTGCTGCCTCTTTCCTAACTCCCAACGGGATTGCTTCTCCTCCTGTGTCCTTAATCTCGGTTGAAAGCAGGGCATCCACCTTGTTGCTTAAGCTAGAAATCTGGGAGTCATCTTTAAACTTTCCCTTCCCCCCACACTTCAGATCCAGCCCATCACCAGGTGGTCTCGATCCTACCTCCCAACCAGCTGGCGATTTTCCACTTCTCTTTTCTGCTTCAGCCACCAAGTGGCCCAAGTCATCATCAGCTCTCTCCAGTGTCCCACAAAAGCCTTCAACCACTGGACCTTGCTTACCTGTCCAGCTCTATCTTCCCCTCACGGTCTACACTGCAGCCCTAGCGACCTTCTTCCAGTTCCTTTGAAAGACCCGCCACATTCTTCTGCCTTTCCACAAGCCCCTCGCCCACCTCCTCTCCTCACCCATATCAGTCCAGCTCCTCGTGATGGTTGCAGCTTGAGTGTTCATTCATCTGAGAAAACTTTCCTGACTCAGGAATTAGGTGAGGCTCTGGGCCTCCTACTCTGCACTCTCGGAGCACCGTGTATGTCCCCTCTCACAGCCTTCAGTCAGCACACATCACTGGTGCTGCCTTGTTGAACTGTCTGTCTTCCTTGCTGCACCATGCACTGAGTGAAAGCAAAGACTGTCTCTTGTTTATCTCATTTTCCCAGTGCCTGGCTCATTACCCGCCATGTACTAGGTCCTCAGAATATTTACTAAGTGAATAAATGAAGTTAATAGATAGATGTTGTAACTCAGGACGCTCTTGCCTGTCTTGTTCACCTGCTGTTTCCCCAGCACCTATAACAGTGCCGGACACAAAGCAGGCATTCAATAAATATTTGCCAAATAAATTAATGAACACACATACCGAAATTCCATTCCAGTGGTCTGAGGAGGAATACGTTATTCGGTCTGTGATACAGTTACACTGAAAACATCCTCTTAATTCTTAACCAGAGCAGTCCTGAGGCCAAATATAAACAGGAAGGAAGAAAATACAAACAGAAACATGAAATAATATCTCAAAAGATCTTTATACTTGTTTTATTCACCTGCCCCTGGGTAAATGCATCTCCTTCAGCTTATCAGAAGACTAGATTTTCTTTCTAAAGGGGTTAAATCAGCGATGCTTCAGATTTTAGGGGCTCTGAGCCCAACTGGGAGGAGGGGAGGCACCTAACAGAAAATAGGGAAATAAAGTGAAAAGCTATAGACTGGATTATATGACCCAAGACACATTCCTCCTGACTTGCTCCAATAGTCAGACTACTGGGACAGACAGGCAATGGAAGGATACCTTTTGGGGGTAAAGGACAGCCCACGAGAAAAGGCTTGTAGATTTTGATGTTTGGGAATGTCCCAGTGAAATGATGGGGTGCCATCTAGTCACCCAAGGGTAACAATCATCAATTGTCAAGCTCTTCCATTGAGCACAAAGAGGTTACATTTAGCCTTTTAGTGCTTCACTTTTAAATATTATTAGACAGCCAAAGATCACCAGACATTTGAGGAAATCTACCAACACCAAAGTCAGAGACCGAAACAAAACAGAAATAGGGCCTCAGAACCAATCAGAGAGCAGAAAAAAACTTCAGAGAAAGTGTAATCAATGTCTACAGAAAGATAATAGTAAATATTGCATCAATGAAAAAAGAAAACTCTTGGAAATTAAAATTTCTGATAACAGAAATAAGAAATTCATAGAACAAAAAGACAAGGAGATGAGAAATAAGATCAATGTTAAAAAAATCTGTTAAATAAATGTTCAGCCTCTATTTGCTCATAGTATTATAGATTCTCAATATATAGCAGCTGAGAAGATAAATTTGTCAGTGATCTTTGCACATGAAATTCCTTATAATTGGAATATGTCCTCTAGGACTGTTTTATTAAAACATAAATTTCAAAGTTTCACATATATTATTTTAGAACATCAAACTTAGATTTGTACATAGCAATGAATTTACTCAGCATTTATAACATACAGTGCAATTGCATTGGTTTAAACAACATTAAAAAATGCTGGAATTTCAGCCTCTCCTGAAAAGTCTCAAAGAGGTATCAAGATAAGCTAGTTTTAACATCTAAAAATTGTACCAACTACAGGTCACATTTAGGAATTACATTTATGAAAAGTCCAGAATATTCTTCTCCAGACCTAATATACTAACGCAAAGATGAAATTCGAATTACAAAAAAACTAATTTTTCTCACATGGAGTAGAAAAAAATGCAAAGTTTAATCTAATCCTTGAGTTTCTTTTCACTTCCAAATTTATTCTCATGATGGGTAAGATTATAAATTTAATCCTCATATTTAAATAGGAAAAAAATTTGCAAAAATAACTGAATTCATCAAACATTAAATCAGGTACATGTGCTTTCCAGACAATTTAATTCTCCAAGAAGTAAAGTGTCTTCCACTTCCTGCATAGATATTCCTATTACCTTATCACTGCTCTGCTGGAGAGCAAATCAGTTGTCCCAACAGCCCCAGAAATTGATCCAAATTCCAGCACTTAACTTGCTTTGGTAGAATTTAGAATATTTCCCCCCAGCTCATGCTAATACTCTAATGCAAAACTGAAACTCAAAATACTCTGTATGACTACATTAAAGTGGCTTGACTATCAACTGTTAGATGGTCTTACTGTGTTTCCATCATGTTGTTAGAGCCAAGTACAGTGTCTGGCTCAATTATGTTTAATGAATGAATGATGGATTTCACGAAAACAAATGGAGAGTTTCCCCAGCTCTAACCCACTGGTCAATGGAAAAGCAACATAAGCAAATATAATTACCTAACCATGTTTTTTCCCTAATAAATGACTTTTGGGCCAGACACTGTACTTGACTCTAATAATAACATAATGAAAAGAGAGTAAGACCATCTAATTTTTGATAGTCAAGACACTTTAATGTAGGCACATGGAGAATCTCATGTTCAACATTTTATTTAAATAAAAAGGATAAAAAGAACTTGAACAACAGTTCTTTCTGAGCCTTGCTATGAAATAATGTGTTTAAATCTATTGTGTAATCTGTACTATTCATGACAAGTACAAAGTTCTATTTGCTGCTTTAACATCAACACAACTTTTTATGGATTTCTTTGCCTTGCTTTTTCTGAAGTTTTTCTGGAAGTTCTGTAGCTTAGGGGTTAAAAGTGTGGACCCTAGAGTTCAACAGGCCAGGGTTCAAATCCCTGCTCTGAGAACTGTAGCTTGGCTGTGGGCCAGTTACTCTGCATCTCGGAGCCTCCTAATTTATTAAGATTAGATTTGGCAGCATGTGACAGCAATCCCAAATCAACAGTGACTGAAATGCTCCAGGATTTATACTTTCATATTAAAGAAGCATGGAGGTTGATGTCTAGGACTTGTATGGCACATCCATGGAACCACTATGGACCCAGGCTCATCTACTGTCTGCTCCATCATCACCTCCAGGATGTGGCTTTATCTTCATAGCCCAAGATGGGTCTGGAAGCTCCACCCACTACATCCACATTCCAGGTAGTAGAATGATAGAAAGGCCTGAGTGGTTCCTGACTCTTTCCTTAGGGTAAAATGCCAGGTACTAAGTGTCTACCCTTTCTTACATTCACTCATTCAGTCATTCAACAAACATTTATTGAGCATCTACTATGTGCCGATGACTATAGTAAGCACTGGAAATACAGTGGTGAAAGAGATAGGCAAGGTCCCTGTTTTCATGGGCCAGAGAGTATTGGAAGAGCCATAAGAACCATTTAATTGGCATGGCAATAAGCCCTGTGAAAGAAAAAATAGTAAGAGAGGTTAAAAGTCATAGACACAGAGGACCTGATTTAGGTAGGGGCATCAAGAAAAACTTTCTTTGGGAAATTAATTTGAGCTGGGACCTCATTGAGAGATGAGTCGTAATTACTATGTGGGCAGAAATTGTTTGTGGCCTCTTTTTCTTTGTTAATTTTAGAACCCAGATTTTACTCAGGGCAGCAGCGCTCCTTACAGACAGGGATGGCCAATGGAATATAAGCAACAGTTGTGGGAAGCATTCTTTAAAGAGAGTGACTCAGCTAGGAGGGTTGCCTTTGTCCTGTCCTCCCACCCGGCTAACACTGCGGCAGCCACAAGACCTTGAGGATAGAAACTACGCACTAAATGTTGGCCAAGGCAGTCTCGTTCACGCAGTCTTTTGACTCCCTATTTGGCCACGTAAAAATGGGCCTGGAACCTTTCCTTACCAAGAGACAAAAGAGATCAAAGAGCCCACACAGCCTGGGCCCTGTTATTGCCTTATGTGGGAATGCCTTTCCCTGTTTCAGGCTCAAGATGCGCTCCTTTGTCCTGTTGGAGCATGTGCATAACTGGCCCTCAGGCATGCCCCCAGTATTTCAGACTCCACAGGAGTGGGGAGGGGACAGTGTCATTTTGCAGCAACACAAGAGGGGTGCATGGAGGTCAAATACCCTGCATATGCTGTGCAGGGACTCACTGGCCATGGGGGACCGACACCCACTATTGAAACTGATCCTGCTCTGTCTCTTCTCTGTGGGAGTAAAGCATTGTTCCATCCAGTGCTTGCCTGTGTTGTGTTTTCCTTGGCAACTCCAATACCAAAATGTAGTGAGCAGAAGTGCTTGGACTTCTGCCCCTGATAATAGGCAACAGATGCCACCTGCTCGACACTAAATATGGTAGAACAGAAAGATAGAAGAAGTCTGAGCCTCTGATGACTTTGTGGAGCTGCAGTACCAGCCTTGGTCTTCTCTCACACAAGAAAATAAGCCTTTAATATGTTTAAGCCTCTGTTTAAGAATTTCTTAAATGGGCCAGGTGTGGTGGCTCACACCTGTAATCCTAGCACTCTAGGAGGCTGAGGCGGGAGGATTGCTTGAAGTCAGGGGTTCGAGACCAGCCTGGGCAAGAGTGAGACTCTGTTTTTACAAAAAATAGAAAAATTAGCCAGCGTGGTGGCATGTGCCTGTAGTCAGAGCTCCTCGGGAGGCTGAGGCAGGAGGATCACTCGAGCCCAGGAGTGTGAGGTTGCAGTGGGCTATGACGATGCCACTGCACTCCACGAGGGCAACAGAGCGAGACCCTGTCTCAAAAACAAACAAACAACAAAAAAGAATTTCTTAAACAGTGGACAAAAAGCTACATAACAGTAAAAAATTAATACATTGGACCATATTAAAGAACTCCTGTTCCTCAGAAAGAAAGTGAAAACAAACAAGCCACAAACTGGAAGATATTTACAAAACATTTAACTGGCAAAAGAACAGTATTCAACATATGCAAAGAACTATATAAACCGATTTTAAGAGACAAATTACCTGTATAAGTCAGGGTTCCCTAGAGAAACAGAACCAATGGGATATATATAGATACATAGAAAGAGATTCATCACACAGGATTGTCTTATGACACTACGGAGGCTGAGAAATCTCACAATCTGCCGTCTGCAAGTTGGAGACCCAGGAAAGCCAGCGGTGCAGTCCCAGTCCAAGCCCGAAGGCCTGCGAACCAGGAGATCAAATGGTGTGAGGTCCAGTTTGAGTGTGAAGGCCCAAGAACGAGGAGTGCTGATGTTTGAGGGCAGGAAAAGATGAACGTCCCTGCTCAAGAAGAGAGAGAGAGAATTTGCCCTTCCTCTGCCTTTTTGCTCTATTCAGGCCCTCAATGGATTGGAGGATGCCCACCCATAGTGGTGAGGATGAATCTCTTTACTCAGGCTCCTGATTCAAATGCTAATCTCTTCTGGAAACACCCTCACAGACATACCCAGAAATAATGTTCTATCAGCTATGTGGGCATCCCTGAGCCCAGTCAAGGTGACAGATAAAATTAGTCATCACACTATCAAATGATAAATGGGTAAAAGGTATTAGCAGAAATTTCACAGAAGAGGAAACAGGAATTGTAAATAAATCTATGGGAAGATACTCCCCTCACTGGCAACTAAAGTCACAGTAAGATACCACTTCACACCCACTAGATTGGCAAAAATCAAGGGGTGACAAGAATGTGGTAAAATGAGAACTCTCATACATTGCTGGCAAAAAAAGAAAAGCAATTTGGTATTGTCTCATAAGGTTAAGTCCTACCTCCTGGCAATTCTACTTCTACATTTCTTTCTACAAGTATTTTTGAACTTGGGAATCAGGAGACATGTTTAAATTTTTTTTTCACAATGTCATTGTTTGTAATAGAAATTAGAAGCAATCCAAATATCCAGTGACAGGAGAATGGATAAATAAGCCATGAGAGTCATACAGAGTTAGAGTCTCACAATGGAATATTACACATCAGTGAAAATGATCCAACTAAACATACATGGAATAACATGAATGAACCTTAGAAATAAGAGAACATTAAGGGAACAAAATCACAGAAAACTAGCTCCAGTATAAACATCCTTCAGTAAAGCTCAGAAACAGGATGAGGAAGAAGTGCATCAGTAACTTCAATGGAATTGGTCATTTCTAGTCTAAGTAGTGGGTTCACAGGTATCTGGTTTATTAGCATGCTTTATAAGTAGCATATACATTATAATTATTCTTCTGATGTATGAAATAATACATTTAAAAATAATTTCTAACCCTGAAAAAGTATTTGTACCTTTGGTCACTTTCAGCTACTTTCCTATTTGTCACCTTTGGGTAGCTGTCAAATTCCTTATCAAGAAGTACAGGACTGTGGTGGGCATCTCTCACGTTTTCTGGCTTCCAGCACCTCTTGCACACTCATTTTATGGTTAGGGAATGTCCTACTTTGGGAGCCCAACCTCCCTAGGGAGCAGCCAGGAGACTCACCTTCCCAGCACATGGGGACAGGCATGTGCCCAGCTCCGGGGATCAGTGGCACCCTCAGAAGATTCCCATTTAGGGAGAGCAAACTGAGGAGGGAGGCTCCCTTGGAATCAGAGTTGCTGGTGGGTTGGAAGTAAAGGCACCTGATGTTCACCAGATGGAATTCATAGTGTGGAAGTGCCAGGGGTGTCAACCACGGCAATGGAAGCCTGAAAGGGAGGGGGGCAGCTTTCCCATCATATCGGTCCTGAGGCAGTCTAGGAAACTGTTTCTGGAGGCTCTGTCTCAGGTCTTTTCTCTGGCCCTCAAGCCACCTTTTTGATAAACGTCTCTGTTGAATCAGCTAGGGTTGGCTTCTGTTGCCTAAGAGCCACCTTAAGTACCATTTTTCTTCTATAACTCATTTTTGACAGATCCCCATCCTCAACATTTTGCATTCCAATAAACCAATGTCCAACATGTCCTTGGCACTAGGGCCACAAAATACAGAATTTTATCTCTATATGTACATATGTACACACACACAATACACACACACACACACACACACATATGTTTCATGCCCTCAAGGAGTGCAAAGTCTAATCAGGCAGATGGTGCTGGACACCACTGGTTGGTTAATACAGCATCCACTCCTGTCCCACTCCCTCCTTGCCTGTTTCTGTTACAGAAGCTGGGAAAGATAAATACTTCCCACCCCTTGCAACCAGGCATAGCCATGTGACACAGTTCTGGCCTATGAGAAATAAGTGGAAGGCTGCTGAGAGCACTTGTGGAAGAATTTTTGCTCTTCAGACCGAAGACAGATGCGGCTGATCCCATTCCCTCCCCCTTCCCGCTGCCTTGAGGGTGGTTATGACACCTGAACCCACATGCAACCATGAAGAAAGGCCAACCAAAGAGCAGAGACAGCAGATGCAGTGCTAAGAAGCTGAACCAACACCTAGAAAGCCCTACCTCTGGACTTGCTGTTACATGAGAAAAACAAACAAACCCCACGGTATTGGTGACTATTGGTGACCCAGCTTCCTTAATCTAGTGCTTTCCAATGTTCCTGCTCTAGCTCTCACCATGATGTCTGCACTCCAGTGAGAGAGAAGGGGAGAAGGGAAGAGGAAGCCTCCTTCTCCCATTTTATAACAATCTTAAGGCTTTTTTTCAAGGGACTACTCTCTTGGTCTCCCCCCTGCCATCTGGTTGCTCCTTCATTCTCTGTGCCGATTATTCCTATTTGTTCCAACGTCTTAGCACTGGGGGGCCCTAGAGCTCAGTCTTTGGTCCTTTGAGTTGTTTTCCCTGTACCTACACTCTTTCTTTTCATGCACTCACAGCTTTAGGCACCATCTTCATGCCAATGACTCCCAAATTTATGTCTCCAGCCTAGCACTTTCTCCTGAACTCCAGACTCATATATCAAGCTACTTCGTCCACACCTCCACTTGGATATGTGAGGGACATCCATCCCCCGGCCCTTCCCCTGCAGACCTGCTCTGCCACCCCCTTCCTAGTTGATGAAATCCTAGGTCCTATCCTTGTTGATGGCAACTTCGTCCTTACAGTTGCTCGGGCCAAAACTCGGAGTTGTCTTTGACTCCTCTCTCACATCTAACTGTCTGTGAAGAAGTTCTGGTGGTCCTACCTGACAAATATATTCAGAATCTGACAATTCTCAGCACGTGCACCCTAACTCCCTACTCTGCATCCATCGACTCTTATTATAATAGCCTCACTGGCCTCCTTGCTTCCACCCTTGCCCTCCGCACACTACTCTCAACCCGCAGGCCAGAGTAATACTTTTTGAGTCACATCATTGTCCCACTCTGTTTAAAATCCTCCAATGGCTCCAGCTGCACTCAGAATAAAGGCAAAGTCCCTAAAGTGGCCTGGGGTCTTCCAGGGTCAGCCCTGCCTGTCCCTATCTATCCAGGGTTTTATCTCCTGTCCTCCCTCTCTTTATCTCCCTCCAGCTACACCGGCCTCCTCCCTGCTCCTCAAACATACCAGCACGCTCCTGCCTTGGGGCCTTGGCACTGGCAGTTCCCTCCGCCTGGAAAGCTCTTTCCCCTGCAAGGCTCAGCCACTCACCTCCTTCAAGGCTCTACTCAAATGTCATTATCTCAATGAGGTCTACTTGGACCACCCTCCTGAACACTGCAACACAGTCTGCCTCACTGAGTGCTTTCTCTCAACCCTCTTACTCATCTATACTCTTTATTTTTTTCCAAAGTTCTCATCACCTTCCAACATACTAAGTAATTGAGTTATTTGTTATGTTTGTTGGGTGTCTCCCTTCATTGGAATATAAGTTCCACGGAGGCAAGGATGTTTGTCTGTTTTATTCACTGATGTAGCCCAAGTGCCTAGAACAGTGACTAGCTCTTAGAAGGCACTCAATAAATACTTTTAAATGAATGGATGGATGAAGCCGGGCCATGTCTTGGAAGTTGCACATGCACACTTTTCTTCCAATCCCTCCCATTAGCTGGAACCTCATCGCAGAACCACCATAGCTGCAAAAGAGGCTGGAAAATACAGTTTTCAGCTGGATGGTGATGTGCCCCATTAAAGCTTCCATCACTAGAGAAAAAGGGAAGATAGATACCAGAGGCACAACTCACAGACTCTACCTCAGTGTGCAAGTTACCACTATCCTCAGAGAGTATGAATGACCAACATTGTCCAGTTATGATTTGGGGTGGGAGGGAGAGGAGGGATTATAAAACAAAATAGAGTTCCAAAATAGTTAAAACATTATGCTATGGTAATGCATACACCCTTAATTTGAGCATAAGAAGGAGGTATACAATTTTTATTATTAGAAAATGTTTTCCCCTCCCTCTGTAAATAAACACTGGTATTTTAAACATATCAGCTAGAAGCAGTGATGGACTATTAGCCTGCCCAGCATGACCTGTGAAATGCCAAATGACTGTTACTCATCAATGTTGATATACTTAGGTCTCTTCTTGCCTCTCCGACCACTCCCCACGCTGCCTCTTTCCTGGATTCTTCCATCTCCTGATAGAGGGTGTTGTCCATAGTCTTTGTCCTTTCTCTTTGCTCACCTTGCTTTATGATGGCTCCTTTAGGGAAACCATCCAGTCTTCTGGCTGTTGAACTGTTCTGCAGTGAGCAGGTCTATGCAAACCTACCCCCAAAGGCTGAGGAAGTTAAGAGGCTGAAGAAAGAGTCTGACAAATCTAGTTTCTCAGAAAGTAATATTTAATAGGGACTTACAAACAGAAGCCATGTGAGATGATAGATGCTGAACTGCCCCCCCCCCAGCCCAGGGCTTAGATACCAAAGGGAATTTGCCTATGGGCAAGATTTATGGTAAGCATGCATTTTTGATAACGTCAAGATTGTTTGACCTAAGGGCAGAAATTTACCATAAGTACTTGAAAGTAGAGATCTCAGAGGCATTCCTGGAACTGGGGTTCCAGGAATCAGAAGTCAACACCACGGATTAACATCCAAGATGGTGTTGCTTTGGCCTCCACGTGAATTCACCCAGTGAATGTTTGTATCTTCATCTCAAGCTCCTGCTGAACTTCTTCCCACCTGCTTTCCCCTTCAATGTCCCATTGCTACTTCCAAGTTAACATTTATCATTAAGCTCTCCATCTTCCCCCAAATAGCTTGCCTTCACAGCTTCTCCCTTCCTAGGCAGGAAGAGTTAGGGCCCTAAACAAGGTACTAGTGTATGTTCTCCCACGTTCATGAGCCTGTGTCCAGCTGATTCTGCCTTCATTTAACAAATGGAGTCTTTAGTAAGTTCCATCAAAAAGTCATGCCTCCAGCTAGCTTACCTGCTACTCAAAGATAATTTTCCAAAAAAGTTAAAATCATGACTCTCACAGAGATATAAAAATGAACTCATATTAAAGATTTTATTTGACTCATGAAGGAACCAGATAGTTGTCATACCTGGTTCAAAAGAGAATTCTAAGAGCCAATACATTTATAGATCAAGAATATGAACTGAATGTGCAAATAGAGACAAAAGTGGTTTTTCCATAGGGGGTGGAGGGCTGTCAATTGAACATCTACTGGACATGACAGAACTTGCATATCTACAGACAAGGCATGACTGCATCTCATAACTATCTACAATTTACAGAGTTGGGAAAGAGCTTCCATAGAATCTGAATAATATGACCCAGAGCAGGCTCCTTAAGAGTCTCTCTGGACAATGCACAGTTTTCCACTGAAGCACAGTTCTTCCCTGCACTGCTCAGTCTTTCTCCACCCTTGACTACAAAATCTATTAGTCATACCAAATCATAGGTTTACTTCCCCCAGCTTTTACAAAGAACATCATTGCCTCACTAGTGACTCCCACATCCACAATAAACTTCTCTTCCTGCCTTTCAAATCCTCGTTAATCTAGCATCACCCTCTTTATAAAACCACCTTTTATTCCAGACAGGCCTGACCCCTCCACCCCAAGCCAAGCGGATGCCCTCCTGACCCAGATATCCCCCTCAATCACCTATATCCTTCTCATGCCGCTGGCTCATTTCAGGCTTTTATTATGCTTTTGTGTTTATTACCTAAAAGCCACACACAGCACCTACCCTCTTCTTTAATCATCAATGCTACCTCCACTAGACTTTGATCTTGCATTCATTCAAACATTTTATGAGCACCTTGTATTGGTACCAGGCACAGTCTAGATGCTAGGTCTACGCACTGGATGTCCAGAGATGAAAGCCAGGGCTCCCAAGTTGTCTGGGGGGAACAGACAATGAGACACAGGTGATTAGCACTTTGACACAGGCTGCTTTGGGGGCCGAGGGAGGGCACATGACCCAGACAGGGAAGGTTAGCAAAGATTTCCTGGAGGAAGTGGCATTGATCAAGCAAAGAAGGAGGCAGAAGGAACTTGAGCATATGCACATATAACCATATGAAACACTTTTTTAAAAAGTCTTTTTACAATCATGGTGTCTCTTACCTCTACTAGATAATAAAGGACAGCAGAATATGCCACCCCAAAATATGCCACTTTGGCATAAAGATTATTTTGAGCTAAAGGCACTTGAAAAACAGCAGATGGAAGAAGGGCACTCTGACCTCTCTTTACTTCCTGAAAGCAGAAGATAAAATTCTCACGTGAAAAATGCCTTCCCTATACCAAGAGGAAAAAAATGTTATCACCGGAGATGGGGAGGCCAAGAGAAATCTGTACAAACAAACTTGTTAAACTAACACTTATGTTCCTTTTAGTAACTTTAGTAATCCATATATTTAGTAACTTTTTCACAATTATTACTTTTTGTTAAACCTAGTATATAAGCACTTAGGCCTAACCAATTTTGGGATCTTGATTTTCCTATGAGGGCTCCCATGTACATGCAAAAATATTAAATAAACTTAATTTGGTTTTTTTCCTGTTAATCTGTCTTATGTCAACTTAATTCTCAGGCTCAGCCAGAGACTCTAAGAGGGTAAAGTTTTGCCTCCCCTACAATAATAAAGTCCTTGAGGACAGGGACATTGTTTTAGATTCTTTTTTATGCCATGGTTTGTGACAGAAAATCACAGTAAGCACCTTGTAAACTTAGGGTTTGACGGATGTCTAAATCTTTCATATCAAAGTGGTCCACAATACTGATTGGTTATTTGGGGGCTGTGAAATGTATTTTTCCCTTATACCATTAGGTATGTGAAAATGTAAATGGTGTGGTCCTTGAGGCATCTTTTCTCTTGAAAATTAAATGATATGCCAGAAAGTCTCTGGCTGGAGCAGCAAACGAATAAAAGAGGGAACAGAGTCAGCTGAAGAGACAGAGATAAGCTCTGCAATGTGGTCACCTCTGAAGCTCACAGAGAGCCCTCTACTCACAACAAGGGGTGGGGACAGGTGTTAGCACGCCATTTTTTTGGTTGCGGAAACTGCAACCTGATCTATCACGTTGGAAGGAGGGAAGAGCTGTAAAGAGAATATAAAGATTTCACTCTTTGGAGCAAATATAGATGAATTTTCATGAGTTTACTGAGCTTATGATGCAACTCTGTTTTAACTATCTTAGAAAAGTTGGAAGCCAGAGCAGACCTACCAGTCCAGCCCACTCAGCCTTTAAGAAGGGATGATCAATTGACAGAGATCCTGCTACAAGCACAAATTCTGGACCCCAAGGAGCATGGCCAGAATCTTGATCCTCAGACCCCTGGAAAGAAGGGCAGCCCATGAAGAGCTATTCTCTGCAAACTGGAGAACCAGGAAAGCTGGTGGTGTAATTCAATCTGAGTCCGAAGGCCCGAGAACCAGGAGCACCAACGTCCAAGGGCAGGAGAATATGGATGTCCCAGCTCAAGCAGAGAAAGTGAATTAGCCCTGTCTCTGCCTTTTGTTCTAATCAGACACTCCTTTGCAGAAAAAGGCAATTCCTCCTGGGCTAGTTATCTGAGGGTAGAAAGGACCTCTGTGGGCTCCAGATTCTGGGTGGGGGTTGCACTGGCCGAGTACCCAAGTCCCAACCCGCTCTGCCAATGAAATCTCACTCACTTTGACCCTGAAGTCCTATCAGTGAGAAGCAGAGAAGGAAAAGCTGACATAAGCTATGAGGATCAAGGAGCCACTGGTGAGAAAACTGCAGGGAAACCCCAGGATCATTTCCCAATTTGAATCCTCACTTCAACACAAATTGAGGGGGGGTGGGCTGTGTGGCTGCACAAGCCTGGGCACCAGAAGGCCTGGCCTTGATTTGGGGTTTTGCCACAGAATGTACCTGCCCTCTCTCTATGTGTGTCAACAGAAACTTGTTTTAAAGGTAGCAAACAAGTGAGACCCCGTCTTTAAAATAATTTTTTTAAATTAGTCAGGTGTGGTGGCGCCTGCCTATAATCCCAGCTACTCGGGAGGCTGAGGCAGGAGGATCTCTTGAGCCCAAAACTTTGACGCTACAGTGAGCTCTGATTGCGCCACTGCACTCTAGCCTGGGCGATACTGTGAGACCCCATCCCTAAAAAATAATAATAAATTTAAAAAAATAAATTTATTGTCGCAAACAATTCGATTAATAAAGAAATAAAATTTCACTCCTTTAGTATTGAGTGGGAGCATTGTTTTGCCAACATAGTTGGTAGAGACTCCTTGGATTCCACGCCATCCTTGCTAGTTCTTATATAAAGTGTACAATTCAAAGATTTTATAAATCATCACTGCAATCTAATTTTAGGTTTCTGTCATATCTAAAAGAAATTTCTTGCCCATCTGCAGCTACTCCCTATCTCCAGCCACTGGCAATCTTTTTGTCTCTACAGAGTAAGATTTTATATAAACAAATTCATACAATTAAAAAAAAATGGATGATCAAATCTCTGTTGGGCCTGTGTCCAGCCCTTGCATAGTGAAGTAGACATTCTTTCCCTCCTGCACCTGAGACCAAGGTGGAGACTTTGCTCACCGCAGCTGATGTGGCCCTCCCCCAGCCCCGCTTCGCAGCTAACGTCAAAGCGCCAGCTAAAATTATGATCAGTGGTGTAATTATTAAGAATGGTTTTCGTATCCCTCCTTGTGCTTACCCATGTTCTCCAAGTTGCATTCAGCCGAGTACTTTTTTACAATGAAAAATTTAAAATCTTTTTCAAAAAATAAAAATATATTAAAACACTACTGAGCACTATTCGCAAAGCTCCTATTTTCAAAACCCGTATTTGGGCTCACTGCCTTACAGTGTTGCACCCTTAGACCCGGTGAAAGTTCAAAAGTAAGGACAGCAATAAAAATAACTCAGTGGGAGTGTCTTCATTACCCAATGTGCATTCACCAACCGTGACAAGCTCTGCCGCTGCGTTCCCATTTCCCTGGGGTTCCCAGGGTTCCCCAGCGCCCCGCCCCACGCCCGCTTTGCAGAGCTCGCCCCGCCTCCAGCACCACCCTCGCGTGACGTCACAACTAAGGCTCCGCCCCCTAAGATCGGGTTGGTCCTCGGACCGTCGAACCTCTGCCGGGAGCCCCGCCTCTTCGCTCCGGCCCGCAAGCGCGCGCGCACGCGCACGCGCACACGCACACGTAGGCCTGCGTTCCTTCGGAGCTACGGCCACAACCGTGCGTCCACCCCAACACCGCCCAGTCGGCCGGCGCGTGCCCGCCCGCCACGCCCCCTGGTTCCCGCCCCGCCCCAGGCGCGCGCCCGCCCTCCCCACGCCCCGCCCCCAGGCGCGCGCCCGCCCTCCCTGCTCCACGTGCTCGCTGGAGGGCGGCGCAAGGGGCCGAGCCGAGAAGATGTTCTTGCTGCCTCTTCCGGCTGCGGGGCGAGTTGCCGTCCAACGTCTTGGGGTGAAGCGTTTCTGGGGCCAGGGTCTCGCCGCTGCAGACATGACGAAGGTGAGAGGCGGCGGCTGGCTCTCAGGCCGCCACGAGAGCCCTGCCCGCGGGCGACGGGGGCTGCGGGGCGGGTCGAAGCCGCGGTGCCCATGGCTTCAGCACCAAGTTGCAAAAATCAGTTAAAAAGAAAAGTTCTCCCCTTGCGGGGGTCGGCCTCGGCCGGGCCGGCGGCGGGGGCTGCCGATGTCCCCGAGGTTCCACAGCCGGCGGTTTCCTGAGGGGCGCTGGGGACTCTGCCTTGGCGTGCTTGGAACAGCGCTGGGCTCCGAGCTCTGGGCGCGAGGGCGCGGTGGCTCTGCTGCCGTTTCCGGAGCGCTCTCTCGGCAGCTTATTTCATTCATCATTTTGTTTAGTCCTCGCGATGATCCCAAGAGAGGACGGGGCAGTTTAGTCCCTGTCTTAGCTTGGAGGGAGTTTAGTGAGGTGAAGTGTCCTCTGAGGTGCTCGAGTCAGCCAGTCACAGAGCTCCACGCCAGGACCCCCTTCTGCCGCTGCAGGGGAAGGAAGGTCAGGAAGTAAGTTGCCTGGAAGGGTTTCTAGAGAAAAGGGATGTCTCTCTGGGGAAAAGGGCTTTGCAGAGAGACTCATCTTTTCCTGAAATTAAAAGAAGAGTGTCTTCTAGAAGAAAAGCCTTCTGCAACTTTTTGAGCTCCAGAAAATTTTGGAGAACACGATTCCGATGCGCAGGATGTGGAAAAGGAAGTGGCTTAGGGGACCAAGCACAAGCTTGGGAGTCATGCCCGAGGACCAGAAAGAAATGACTGTTCCTGGCGAGGAATGTTCTAGATTGGGCTTGAGCTCAGGTCTCCTGCCGGTATGACAAATGGCAGAGGGACCACACACCTGTCTGGTGCTCTTTCCAGTACGGTGCCACGTCCTGTCTAGATGACAGCTGTGTCCTGTCTCCAGTTCCCCACTTGGCTCCGTGGAATCCCTGGAAATGAACAGTCTCAGGAAAGTCAAAACCTGGCAAAGTTACCAACGCCAAGAAAGCCTGTTTTCTTTCATGGAGAAGACAGAAAGGGCACTATTTGGTCTAAGTGCCTGTGTGGTTTTTGTGGAAAGGAGGGAAGGCATCTGGCTTCTGGTTCATTCCTACCACACAGGGGCTCATGTGTCAGACCAGTTTTCAGTTTCCTTATCTGTCAAATGGGAGTAAGACTACATGTTCTTTCCACCTCACAGAGTTGCCTTAAGGCAAAGAAAACATTTTCAAAGTCGTAAATTGCCATGCAAAAGCAAATACTAAGTAGTACTAGGTTTGCTTCCTTATTTCAGGTATTTGGGGCCTGGGGCTTGCGGAAGGAGATGAGGAAGAAGTGAGCCACTAAGTGCTTGGCAGAATGCTGTGCTCCTCCCTGGGAAGTTGGTTTTTCTCTCCTCAGCCTATGAGTTGGCCAGAGCCCTTGCTAGTAATGGTGGGTGAGCCATTGGCTTGACTGGGATGGAATCCCAGAATATCTTAGATTTGCATTTGAGGGTTGTAGGGGAGGAAAAACTTCCTTCTACCCTCCTAGGTTTTGTGGCTGGGCCTAAGAATTAAACTGATAAGACATATTAACAGGAGAAAAACATAAAAATTTTATTAATAATATTTTTGCAGAAGTCTGCAAAAAGCAAGCGAAGACCTGAAGAAGCTGTTAAGCCCAAAAGCTTATATACCTTTTTAAGCAAAGAATGTAAATTATAGGACATGACAAGACAAGGGGCTTGGGCTGGGGGTAGTACATTGTGGAACAGTGACTAGGAAATATGTGGGGAAAACTAATGGAAGATAAGGATTATTTCAGTAAGTTTGTACAGGTCCATTTCGGGGTCAACTCCCAGTCTCTGGTGATAAGCATGTTCTCTTCCTGGGAGAACATGCTTGGGAATTTTTATGACCTGCTTTTAGGTAGGAAGGGGAGATCAGAGAGTCCTTCTGCATTTGCTGTTTCTCAAGTTCTTTCAGCTCAAAATAATCAATATGCCAAAGCAGCATATTTTGGGGTGGCATGTTCTGAACCCCTTCAGGCTCTAACTTGGTGAGAAATGGATTTGTTTTCTTAAACAAAACACCTTTTTTCTGTATTTGAACATGGAGCCCTTTCCTGGGAGTGACCATGAAAACCCAGGACAAGGCCCACGGCAGGTAATGATGACAGTCCTGCTTTGGCAGGAATCAGAAACACTCAGGCAGGTGCACATGTAGCTGGCTGCCCAGCACCTGCTTCTTTGGCTTTGTTCTTCTGTCCTTGGGGAGGACATGAGTTTGGTGGAATTATTTGTTCCTTCTGGAATTTGGAAACTCCTGAGCCCCTGTAAGGGATCTACTCTACTTATATTTATCTTTTTTGCTTATTTTCAGGGCTTAGTGTTAGGAATCTATTCCAGAGAAAAAGAAGAAGATGTGCCGCAGTTTACAAGCGCAGGAGAGAATTTTGATAAATTGGTAGCCGGAAAGCTGAGAGAATTTTTGAACATGTAAGTGTTACCTGAGGGTTCTAATTTTTAAAGCGCCCCCAAATCGAAAGAGTATATTTTTCTATGCTTTATTGTTCAATAGAGAAAATGCCTGGAAGTACCCAGGCCAGAAAGTTCTCAGCGGAAGTGAAAGTATGTGTCTGGAATGTGCTTTGGTACTTTGTGTTTCAGTATGGGTGGGTCTGCAATTCTTGGAAGTCAGACCATTTTTAACCTAGTCACAAATCTGTTGTGAAGAACTGACCCAGAAGAATCTGGAAAGTACCACATTTCCTCAGCCTACCCTCCTGGTTCAAATTCACTTTCCCCACCCTTGTCCTTCCTGCCTGCCTTCCCACCAGCCTCTCCACCTCCTTTAACTCCTCTTTCATTGAGGGAGACAGCAGGGTCCCTAGAGGAGGTAAAAACAGCCTAAGGGTTCTGCTCTTTTACTGCATGTCTGCAGTTTCAAGGGCTTCTCAAATTTTAAGGTGAATGACCTGGGGATATCCTTAGGACTGCAGAGTCTAATTCAGTAAGTCAGTGGGGACTGAGATCCCAACAAGTAGGGAAACCCTGGAGCTGCAGGCCACATTTGGCAGAAATAGAAGTGTTCACGTAAGGCACTACAGCTATGTATTATTCGGATTCTAGATGCAGTCTAATAATTACAGTAACTAATTGTTGGATAACAGAATTTGCATCCCCTCTAAATTACCAGCTCTTCATCAGTAGACAGAACCTTCTCAAGTGTCTTGATTAATTCATTAGTCAAAAAGATAACCTGTTAGGGTAAAGAACACCTGGCCTTTCTAACCGATGACTGCAGCCCAGAACATCTGCTGCAGGCCTCTGGCTATAGTTGTGTAACTGTTTTGTTTGGAAATTGTCTGAGATCTCGTCTGTAGAAAAGCCCCAACAGACAACCTCTAAGCCAAACACATTGCCATCAGGTCAGCCATTTAGGTTACCCCAGTGTTTTTGGTGTCTTGTGTCTTTTATTGGGAAGGTTTAAGATTCATTCAGTTCAGCTGTGCAGTGCTCAGACCCCCCCCCCATGCGACCACAGCGTTGCTTTCCATTGTTTTCAAATAAACTTCTCCTAGATCTAATCTGAAAGTTTGCCAAATCGTTTTTGAGCTAGAATTAGAAATGCTGCATCTAAGAAATCTGGCTTGAGAGCATTCTGTATTTGGATAAAAACATAAAGGAAGGAAATCCACAGAAGCAGTTAGCAGAGTATTGTGACAATGCTAAAAGTATGTATATGTCACTTCCCAAACGAGCAGGGCAAACTGATTTTTAAAACCACTACTTCCTCTTGTTTTAGATCTGGACCACCTCTGAAGGCAGGCAAGACCCGAACCTTTTATGGTCTGCATCAGGTATGAGATGAAGATGATGTTCATTCGGTAAACCATCAGTGAGCACCTACTATGTGCCAAGTACTGTGGCTGCCTAGTCATACTAAAAATTTTGTATTGGATTATATAGTTTTATTCAAGTACTAAGCAGAAGAATTATTTAAGATTGTAAAGAGGTGAATCACTGTCCAAAAGAACAGTGTATCTTATATCCCTCAAGCTGCAGGCTTGCTTTGTCTGGCTGTGGCGATATCTTACATAGGATTATTTGCAGGATCATCCTCATTCTACCTTTCAAACATACAAGTTATAAAATGTTACCAAGACACAAGGCCTTAAAGGAAAAAACCCACAACCAAATTTCACAGTGAGTTTAGCCCTGTGCTGCGGTTAAAGTAATGGTGTGGGAGCTCAGTGAGTCTCTCCACTGTACCATTCCCTGCTGGAAATGAATGCTTACAAGAAATAAAGTGGTTGATTTGGTGTATTTGTGGAACAGGACTTCCCCAGCGTGGTGCTAGTCGGCCTTGGCAAAAAGGGAGCCGGAGTTGACGACCAGGAAAACTGGCACGAAGGCAAAGAAAACATCAGAGCTGCTATTGCAGGTTATTTTACTTTTTAAGTTCTATATTGATAAAGAATCTTAAGGCTCCACTCTTTATGATTATGTCTCATCCACTTTTTGCCCTTTTCCCATCAGTACCTGTACCACATTCATACGGAAATCCCTCATCTTAACAAAAATTCAGTTTCCCCTACTGATAGGCTTGGCCTTACAATAGATACGGAAGGTTAGCTTATGGAATTTTATTTTTCATATTTCTATATCTTGTGTTTGGAGTGACCATCTGTCACTTGTGTGGTAGTGACCATAGAGTTGTGTTTTACCAGAAATAGTGGTGCATGGATTTTTTTTTTCCTTTTTGTAACACAGCACTGGTGTTGCCCAACTTTTAAATAACATGGAGTCATCATATTTTACAAATCAGAGAATAATGAAGCAAAGCGTGCCAGTAGCCAAGGGTGTGTGTCACAGTGTGTCCTGAGGCGGACACCCTTGACTCACTTTAGAGCGGAGCAGCAGGATGAGCCTTTGCCATGGAAGGACTGTGGTTAAAAGATGCTTTGGAAAATATTTCTGAAACAGTGATAATTGGCTTGATTAATCTCTGGTCCTGTGTATATCATAAATGCTCGTTAAACTTTCAAAGTTCATGTTAAGTGGTTATTTCATAACTTTTGTTTGGGAGTTTTTGCTGACCTGATCTTAATAAAATGCTGCGTTAATAATGGACTTTGCTCAGTTGCTTGGATACAATTTCAGTGTCATCATTTCCCTGTCATTTTTAATCCAAGAAGCTTTTGGTGATTGGGAAGCATCATCAGAAAATCATGGTGTTTCAGAAATAATACCGGGAATAGCTGCCACTTTCTGAGGGCTTGTCCTGCCCTGTGAGGAGCTAGCTATTCATTTTCTCCATCAGTCTGTCCTCACCACAACCTGGGAGGTACACTCATGTCCTCACTTTACAGAAGAGGAAATGGAGGCTCAGAACAGTCAGGTGTCAGGGCTGGGATTTGAACCCCAGTCCTGGTGTTTTCTCAGCACCCCACACCATTCCTCTGCCTTCTGCTGTTTGAGTTGTCCTTGACTGACTCCAGTTTTCTGGTTCCTCTGTCCTTTCGAAGCGGGGTGCAGGCAGGCTCAAGACCTGGAGCTGACTTCCGTGGAGGTGGATCCCTGTGGAGACGCCCAGGCCGCTGCGGAAGGTGCGGTGCTTGGTCTCTACGAATACGATGACCTGAAGCAGAAAAAGAAGACAGCCGTGTCGGCGAAGCTCTACGGAAGGTGATGGGAAGAAATCAGGAGGAGGGAGGTGTCCCTGGCTGACAGCCTGGCCTTTTGGATATGAGCTGCCTGCTTTTCAGTGGCGACCACTGCGGCATGGCTTGTCTGTGACATCCCCTATTGCCCCAGCTGTTTTCATAGTGTGATAACTGTTAAGCCCAAGCGCTGCCCCTGGCTCTTGTCATGTGCATGTTCCCCCCATGACTCCCTAGACCCCTCCATGCTTGCAGTTGCTAGGAAGCTATAACCAGGTGGCTCATACTGGAGAGGGAGGAACGACATAACAGACACGTTTCTGCAGGTTTCAATCCAGATAATTTCCGTTTAACTGGTAGCTACTGATGTCGTGCTAAATGCTGGTGCTGCACTGGTGGAGGCAGACCGTGGGGTGCTGTCGGTCCTTGCCCTCAGGGTCTAGTGGAGGAGACTCTTCTTTCAGCAGATCGTTCAGCACTTGTGACTTTCTAGCCCTATTCTAGGTTGTGGGAGATGAGGTACCTGTTGTCGGGAATAGGCAGGATGAGACCTTTAGTGGATGGTGCTGAGGGCGCAGTGGTGACCCTTGTCACAGCCTGAGGGATGGCAGTGTGAGCGGGTGGTGGAGAGCACAGGCCCTGTAGCCAGTCGGCCCAGGCTTCAATTCTGGCTCCACTGCCTACTCCTGGCTGATCGCAGTGACGTGCCTGAAATCTCTGGGGCTCACTTTCTTCGTTTGTTTAGTAGGGTTGTGATACTGATTTCAGTGGGTTCTTCTGATGGTCCAAGACAGAATATGACAAGCGGGTGGCGCATGGTAGGCCTTCGGAGTTATCAGCTGCTATTTACCCACCTGCACATTGCCCTTATTGAAGAGCCAGGGTCCTGAAACATGGGCCCATGTCCTTTTCCTTCTAAAACTGATCCTTGCTCTTCAGTAGGTTGGGATTTAGAGCCCTGGCCCAGGCAAAGGAAGGCAGAAAGGCCTCTAATTCCACATCAGAATCGTTGCCATCTGCTCACTTTGCAGTTAGCACTTGGGGCTGCATCATTCCTGATACAGTGAGAGAGAACAAAATGAGCTTCTTTCCTCAATTTGTGTGGTAGATTTAGAGCTTCAAAGACCCATGAGTACAACCCATTTTTCATGCAGCTGAGGCTCCTGAAGGGAAGGGCTTGGCCAGGCCCCCTCTGGCTCTGCTCTGTGGGGGCTGTTTTCTGGCTGTTTGCACCATGCTGTCTGCCACCCTGGTCAGATCACAGAGAATGAACACGTTAGTTGTTTTTTATTTGTATTCTTCCTCTTTGGTTTTCAGTAAGGTAAGAGCCTCTCCTACCTGCAAGATGGTCAGTGTTCTTGAGAGGTTGCATGACAGTAACTTTGTGCTTTCTTCTGCCAGTGGGGACCAGGAGGCCTGGCAGAAAGGAGTCCTCCTAGCTTCTGGGCAGAATCTGGCACGCCAACTGATGGAGACCCCAGCCAATGAGATGACGCCAACCAGATTTGCCGAGATTATTGAGAAGAATCTCAAAAGTGCTAGTAGTAAAACAGAGGTCCATATCAGGTAATTCAGGATTGTGTCATAGACTCATAGGAGTCTTACAGCCAGAAGGAGTCTTTTATATCCTAAAACTTAGCTCCCTCACTGTTCAGAGGAGTAACTTGAGACCAGAGTGGGGAGATGAGCCCCCCAGAGGTGACATGCAAGCTGGAATAGGGCTCAGTTTGAGGTTCTTTCTATCTTATCTTTTCTTGCCTTTGAGAGAGTACCATGACTTTACACTACACACTCTGTGTGTGTGTGTGTGTGTGTGTGTGTATTGTAACAGGTTTATTGAGACATAATTCACATTCCATAGAATTCACCCATGTAAAGTGATTCAGTGATTTTTAGTATATTCACAGAGTTGTGCTACCATGACCACAATCAATTTAGAACATTTTGTCACCCTCAAAAGAAACCTTGTACCCATTAGCAGTCACTCCCTGTTTCCCCATCCCTCCAAGCCATCAGTTGATAGATATTTGGGTTGTTTCTCCCTTTAGGAAACTATGAATTATGCTGCTTTCAGTGGCATAATTTTGTCAGACATGTTTTTATTTCTTGCGGGCATATGCCTAGGAGTTGAATTGCTGAATCTGATGGTAACTCCTTTGAACTTTTGGAGGAACGTACATGTTTTGTTTTGGTGAATTCTTCCTGTCTTTTCCCTTCTTAACACAAGTGAAGAACTCAGTGTGTCTAATTAGGCACGTAATGAGAATTTCCCCCTGGTGGATTCCCTTAGCTGAATTCCAGAACGGGTCTTCCTAGGCAGTCCTGAGAGCTGTCGCCAGTGGCAAGGCTGCTGGACCTGAAAGTCCAGACTCCAGTACCCTCTTGGAATCTCTCCATAACCCTTTAAGCAAACCAAGTCTGAGCATTTTGGGATTTATGATTAAAATAAAGTGACAGGTATTTGCTTTACATAAAGAATTCTTCATTATCAAAATGGTTTCTCAAGGGAACCTCCATTTAAAAGAATTCTTCAGTACTTGTGATTAGGGTTCATGTTTTTAGGGACGCCCCATAATCTATAGAAAGCACAGTACTTAGAGCTTGATAAAATTTCTGGAGTGGTTAGAATATATTTAATCTGTAATAGTGTACAGGCTCTATAAAGGCATCCTGGCAGAGACTGTTCCTTGTCTTATTTGAGGAGACACCAGAGCTACTTTGTGTCACCACATAGTAGTGATGACAGCACCTCCGGCCTGCCTGGGAATTCGGCATACACAGAAGCATGACGGTGGGCCTCGTCCTCAAGGAAGTGAGCATGTTGCAAAAAGGAATAGGGAGGTACGCGAGGCTGCTGCAGGAGCAGAGGGAGGAGAATTGCCCAAGAATATGGATTCTGAGCAGAGTCAGAACGTTGCTTGCTTAGAGGTTAGCAGACCAGAGAGTGGGGCCGGGCATTGCCGGTGGGAAGCAGGTGTGCAGTGGCCCCTTGAGAAGTGCAAGGCTTGTGGCCAAGCAAAGGGAAGAGTTCAGCAGAGACCAGGCAGGACGTGTGGGCAGGGCACAACTCATTAAACCAAGACATAGCTGCACCAGACCTTCTCTAGCATAGGTAGGTATACATCAAAGAAATACAGGTGGACAGTTCTTCCAGAAGGGCAGGACTTTAATAAAACATCAAGGACTGAGTTTGTGATTAAAAATGCCCACGTCGTACAGCCTTGTTTCTTTTGAAGTGATTTTGTTTTTCCTCATATCTTCCATTTTTATATCATATCTTCCGTTTTTATATTCTTTTCCCTTTGAAGTTTGGTGACCATCCCTCCATGATGCAATCCCAGTTTAATAGCTCTAACAAATAGATAGGCAAGTGCAGGAGAAACATTCCTTGGGTATGGTTGTTGCTGGTCTGTGGGAATATAGGATTTCCCTCTTGGCCTAGTTACTGTGGCCAGAAATCAACACAAAGCCCTTTTGTGCCCCCAGCCTAGAAAAAACAGCAGTATGGCATCAGTTTCTAGTTTGCAATAAGGACTGTTTCCATTCTATTACCCCACGGATCCTGTGTTTATTAACTAAGAAAATTAGTTTTCTTCTGATGAACACTTACATCACACAGGGCAATAACATTCATCTGAAGGCGGGCGGGAGGGGGTGGACGGGATGGGAAAAACTCTCACTGAATGGATGTGGGGGGCACAGTTTGGGGGATGACCACGATTGTGGCTCTGACACGGGCAGAACAGGGGCAATGTGTATGGCCAAAGTGTTGTACCCCCATGATATTCTGAAATTAAAAAAATAAATTAAAAGAAAAAAAAAGACTAGAAAAAAAAAAAGAAAATTAGTTTTCTTGCTTCAATCAAAGACATCTCAAACTGTGATAGAAACTGTGAGAATAGTGTTCTGACATTGAAAAGATAGAATTCCAGCAATTCTAAAGCAGCAAAGAAATAAGATAATTTTATTCCAGTAGGTGAAGTATAGCTTTGTTAGTTTTTTGTTTGTTGTTTGAGGTTTTTGTCACTTTTAGAAATAAAAAAAATAAAGCCATAGACCCCTTAACTATATGTAAGCACCCTTTATGGTTTTGGAACCTTGCTAATTTCATCTCTAAATTAAACCTTGGAAATATCTGAGTAACTTAGGAGAAAAAAAAAAACAAGTAATAATTATTTACTTACTATGCACCATTACTTGACATTGTATTAGGTACCATACATGAATTCTCTTAATAAGTCTTTAATCTTTTGGTGGAGGAATCACTGATCTCATTTTATAGATGAGGAAATAGGCTCAGAAGCAAGTGACTTGCCCAAGAATTTACTGAAAGCAAATAATAGAATGTAATAATTGAAGCCTTAACATGTGTGTATATTTTAAGAGCTTGTGTATTATACTTTTTCATACACTGATGAGCTTTTTTCTAAGTTATTTTTTTGACAGTATATTCACTTTTTTCCCCTTTCTGCCCTGTAGACCCAAGTCTTGGATTGAGGAACAGGCCATGGGATCATTCCTAAGTGTGGCCAAAGGATCTGACGAGCCCCCAGTCTTCTTGGAAATTCACTACACAGGCAGCCCCAGTGCAAGTGAACCGCCCCTGGTGTTTGTCGGGAAGGGAATTACTTTTGACAGGTACTTTATGGTGTCTGTGCGTTGTATTTTGGTGAATGCTTTGTACATGCTTGTATTATTTGGTGCATAGTTTGATTCAAAAGCATGGTGTTTGGTTATTCATTACTTTAAATGTATCATGCTACCACCAATAAAATGTTTATTATATGTGAGAGACTATTATGCATTTTACAAATATTAGCACTAATCGTACCTCTGTGAGCCAGGTATTGTGGCCATTCTACAGGTAAGGAAACCATGACTCAGAGAGGTTAAATAATTTGTTCAAAGTCCCATAACTAATAAGTTGAGTGGGAAGTCAAACTCAGGTCTGTCTGTCTTTAAAATGTCTTAAAATCTTTCCACCATACACTTTGATTATTCTCTGTGACTATTAAAGGTTTTCCACATGGATAATGGTGATGCAGCTGTTTGGATTATGTTGTCTTCCCTTTGCTTGCTTCAGGTTACTTTTTTTAGCTGACCAGTCTAGCTCCCATTAATCTTATTAAGCCATAAATATTCTTTAGAATTGGAAGCTATCTCTGGCTATTTCAACCAAGGAGAGGCAGAGTTGGGAAAGATAGTATAGTTCAGTATTTCCCATGGAAAACATATACCACTGAATACTAGTTTCAGGGATGCTAGAGAGTGTGGAGTATAAAAAGGGTTACTAGGCAAAAAACAAAAACTAGGTTAGATAGAGCACATGAGGTTTTTTGTTTTTATTTTGTTTGTTTAACTACAAGACTTCTCAGGGTACAGAAGGTAGTACTTTCTGAATTTCCTTTTGAAGGAATCCTGATTCCTGGGAACTTTGGAAAATGCTGCTAGAGAACCATAAAATGTTGATGCCTCCTAGTACATTTTCGCACGCATTCAGGGCCTCCATCTGAAACATGAATGAAATCCAGCCTTTTTTAGCAGTGCTTCTAGGCATGCAAAGCCCCAGTGTTGGCTGCCAGGGTGGTTTACTTGTATCAGCAGGTTGTCATGCCTCATTGTGTCTTCCACCCACTGGTTCACATTCTTTTTTAAAGCAGTGGTCTCCAGACCATTTTCATTGCCACACCCATCAGTGAAAGGTTTTGGGCATTTACCATTCAAAATATGCATGTTTATTTATTAACATAAGTTATATCCATATACTATTGCACCGAAGTTTATATTATAAAACACTATAGCAAATCAAAATTACAGAGTAAAAGTTAAACTGTTTTGAAATGTCTTGCTAATTAATTGTGGTGGTTTTATACTGTCATGGGCTAATGTCTGAATGCAAAATTACTTGTGCTCAGGGTGAAGTTTATTGTTAATTTGAATCCACATTTGCATTTTTTGCTGAGAATGTATTTAACAAAGAGGCCTGACCTAGTCTTTGGGTTTAGAGAAGTCTTCCTTGCAGAAGTGTCAGTTTTTTAGCTTAAGATGTGAAGGATCAGGAGGAGTTAGCTCAGCAGGGACGACAGGGATGAGTGTTCTAGGGCAGGGAAACATGGTGAAGGCTGCACGGTGGGAAGGAGCAGGGTCAGTCCTGGTACTGCAAGAATACTAGTGTGGTTACACACCAGAATGTGAAAGGGTGAAGGGGCAAGATATGGCTGGAGAGAGGGGCAGAAGCTCGATGGTTCTGGGCCTGATTAGATTTTGGATTTGTTTTGCTCTCAACAGTTGGACATAACTGAAGGTTTTCTAGCAGAGGGAATGACATGGAATTTATATGTACAGTAAAATTTACCCTTTAAGTGTTCAGCTCAGTGAGTTTTAACAAATGCATGCACCCCTGCAACAGCCACCACTATCAAGAAAAGAGAACATTTCCATCACTCCCCAAAAACTCCCTTGTGCCTTTTTGTGCCCCCGCAACCACTGCCCCAGACAACCGATCCTCTTTCTATTATTGTAGATTAGTTTTGCCTGTTCCAGACATTCACATAAATGGCGTCTTTCATGCCTGGCTTCTTTCTTTCAACATGGTGTCTTTGAGATTTAGCCATGTTTTGGGCATATCAGTCATATGTTCCTTTTTATTGCTAAGTAGTATTCCATTGTATGGAAATACCAAATTTTGTTTATCCATTCATCTATTGATGGAAATTTTGAGTTGTTTCCAGTTTTAGGCTATTAGGAATAAAGCCGAGAGCATCTGTAAGCCTTTGTGTGGACATAAGTTTTCCTTTCTCTTGGGTAAATTCCTAGGAAAGGATCCCCTGAATTGTATAATAACTATGTGTTTAACCAAACTTTCCCAAAATGGTCATACCATTTTGCATTTCTACTGTCAATGTGCAAGTCTTCTAGTTGTTCTGTAACCTCCTCAATATTTGATATTGTCTGTCTTTATAATCCTAGCCATCCTAGTGGGTGTGTAGTGATATCTCTTTAAGGTTTAATTTGCATTTTTCTAATGACTAAAGATGTTGGTGTTTTTTAATGTGCTTATTTACCATTAGTATATCTTCTGGAGTGAGGTGTTTGATCAAATCTTTCGCCACTTTTTTACAAGAGTGTTTGCCTTACAGAGTTAAATTTTTAAATATATTCTGAATACAAATCCTTTATCAGATGTTTATTCAGTTATGAATATTTTTTCCCAGTCTGGGACTTGCCTTTTCATTTTTTTAGTGGTGTCTTTTGAAGGAGAGAAGTTTATAATTTTGATGAAGACTAATTTATCAATTATTTATGTTTATGCTTTTTTTGTCCTAAGAAATTGTCTATGCCAAGGTCTGTGTTTTCTTGTGTAAGTCTTTATACTTTTTAAGTGTGTTTTAGCTTTTAGGGCTGTGAGCCATTTTGAGTTTTTGTGTATGATGTAAAAAGGAATTGAGGTTTTTCGTTTTTGTTTGTTTTTTCTCTTTTCTATATGGATATCCATTTATTTCAGCTCTGTTTGTTGATAAGACTATCGCTTCCCCATTGAACTGCCTTGGCACCTTCATTGAAAATCAGTTGCCCACATAACTGTGGGTCTATGTTTGACTCTGTCCTTTCACCAATGCCTTGTGACCAAGAATCTCAATGACTGTAGCTTGGAGCAGGCTTGAAATCTGGTAATATGAGTCCTCCAGCACTGCTCTTCTTTTTCGGAATGACTTTGGCTAGGGCCTTTGCATTTTCATATAAACTTTAGAATCTGCTTGTTTTTTACACAACAAAAGCCTATGGAGATTTTGATTGAGATCGATGATTATTATTAATTTTTTCTTTGTAAAAATTTGCTGTCTGTATGGGTAATGAAATGAAAGGGGTAAGACTGACATAGGGACACCTGTTAGGAGACCTGGCAAACATCCAAGTGACAGAGGTTGGTAGCGTCAACTGGGGTGGATGCAGTGGCAAAGAAATGGATGGATCTGAGAGAGATTCAAAAGGTGAGCAAAGGTAACTGCTGGTCTTTGACTGGCAGTTTCCTTTAGAACTATACTCACAAGAATGAATAGAGAGCAGAACTTCAGAAGAGGCCTGGAGATACACGCAGCATGTGGATAGAAGAAAAACTTCAAATCTACCAACATGCTCCCTTTGCCCCATGGGGTTGTCCCATGTATTTCTTTTCTTATTTTGAGCCACTGGATATTCTTTAATTCTAGATGTACATGCTAACCATCCAATTATCAAGTGCTTCTGAAATAAGTGAGAATTAGGACCTGATTTCTAAGGATAGCAGACCTCAGAGCAGGGAAAAGACATCTCTCCAATGAGTCACCAGGGCACGTCAGCTGCACATCTCAATTAGAACCCAAAGTTGAAGCCCTGGCTCTGTGCCTGCCCTGTGAGGCGTGTCGCTTCTGGACTCTTACGGAGTAGAAGCAGAAAAGTTACTAGTTAGTTAGAAACCTCTTTGGGAAAAGTAGTTTGCTTTATTGCTGATTGCTAATTAATACCTCATTCTGGTGTCACGTTGTAGTACTGTCTCTGAGGCTTTGTGTCTATGCCTCAATTCGGGTGGTATTTTGCCATCAGCAGGATATAGCACACTTTGTGCGGCATCAGAAGGAAATGTTTCCCCTCTGTCCTTCTGTGGGTTTGAGAGGAATGCTCCCAGTCTTCTAGGAACTTGTCAGTTTTCCTTAATAGCTCATGGCCTTCAGGTTCAATAAATTGATCAATTCATAAATTTTGCTGAAAAGATGATCTATGTGGGTGTCAGGAATTAATGAGATAATACAAAGGTGGAATTTGTGCAGTGTTGATTTTATGATGTGATAATGTTTCCAGTGGCACTGCTGAAATTTCATTCAAATAGAAATAAAATGAGCTAAGATCCTCATCTATATTTCTGGAATTATTTTGTATCTTTTATAAAGACTACAATATCCTTATTGAAAATGTTGAGGGACCAGGCGTGCTGGCTCACACCTGTAATCCCAGCACTTTGGGAGGCCAAAGGGGAAGGATTGCTTGAGGCCAGGAGTTTGAGACCAGCCCGAGCAAGAGTGAGACCCTGTCTGTACAAAAAGTAGAAAAATTAGCCAGGCGTGGTGGTGAGCACCTGTAGACCCAGCTACTCAGGAGGCTGAGGCAGGAGGATCGCTTGAGCCTCGGAGTTTGAGGTTGCAGTGAGCTAGGATGAGGCCACTGCATTCCAGCCTGGGTGACAGAGCGAGACCCTGTCTCAAAAAAGAAAAGAAAATGTTGAGATAATTCAGATTCTAAATGTAGAAATTTGACTTCTTTGGCAGGTATATGGTGCTTTTGTGTGGCAATTAGTACTCAGTTTATGTATTCTTTTTTAGGAAAGTGATTTTGTCCATCTTCTTTGCTATTAATGTTGCACATTGTCCTTTTCCCCCATAGTGGTGGTATCTCCATCAAGGCTTCTGCAAATATGGACCTCATGAGGGCTGACATGGGAGGAGCTGCAACTATATGTTCAGCCATTGTGTCTGCTGCAAAGCTCAATTTGCCTATTAATATCATAGGTAAGTGGGGCAAGGGAATCTATCTTGGAGAGCTTCTGGAATTCAGTCAAATGGTAGAGCTGAGAGAGCAGACACGGTTTCCCCTAATCTGAAAAGATCACGAAACCATTTTTAAATAGCTTTCCATCAAGCAGAAGCTTTTTAGCTCAGATGTATGTTTTACTGTCTGAGCTGATTGAGTTAAATGTGTTTTGCAACCAGTGGGCTGTGACTAGAATTGATTTGTTTTACTTCTGCAAAAAGTGGTTAGCAGTCAGGAGCATATGATGTTGAGGTTGTGGTTTACTCTAGTAAAAATTGCTCAGCAGTTGGCGTGGAAGGACATAGCTGGCTCATTTACTGATTGCCTCATAGGATTGTGGCCAATTAAATGGCACGATACACAGAAAGTGCCTGGGACAGAAAAAGTGCTCAGCGTGCGGCAATTCTTAGTCTTATAAGATGCAGACACAGTGTGGAAGTTTGCAGCGTTGCTCATACCCATGCTTCAGAGGAGAGGAGAGAGGGAGAGATACTTAGGTTAAATGACAAGCTCAGTGTCACATCCATTGCTCAGGGAAAGGTAGAATTAGAACCCAGGCCTGTCTGACCTGCCCCCTTTTTTAATATCATAGTCCTTTTTTTCCTGAACTATTTGAAAGTCAGTTGCAGACATTATGACATGCCTCCTAAGAAAAGAGACTTTCTAGGTAATGATAATACCATTATCCTTTCTAAGGATTAATACAATAACCTAACTTAAATTTTCCAACGTGTAAAAAATTTATTTATTTATATTTAGTTTTTAAATCCAGGAGCCAGTGAAGTTGCCATGTCCCTTTAGATTTCTTTAATCTAGAACTCTTTTCCTGCCTTTTTTTCTTTCATGACATTGGCAGTTTTGAAGGGTCTAGGCTTGTCTCATGATGTTCAACAATTTGGATTTATTTGATTGTTTTTTTCTGATTAGAATCAAGTTAGACTTCTTTGGTGCGAATACTACGTGGGTGATGTGTACTTCCTGTTGCTGACGTACATAATGTCAGTTGTGTCACTGGTGATGCTACATTTGATGGCTTGGCTAAGGTGGCATCTGTGCCTGGCTTGCTTCTGATAGCTCACTGGTAGCCTCCTGTCCCATGGGTGGTGTGTTTGGACCCAGCACATTCAGTGTTACTTCATACATTCTTTCCAATAGGTTTGGCCCCTCTTTGTGAAAATATGCCCAGCGGCAAGGCCAACAAGCCTGGGGATGTCGTGAGAGCCAGGAATGGGAAGACCATACAGGTTTGTAAGTGGAAGACACAACACTCCCCTTCGGGTGTGCCTCACGGACTCCCATAGTAGCCACGTGACCACAGCTTGAATGGGCGCAGAGCCCCAGCTCCATGTTAGGAGAGGGTGGTGTCTTCAGTGCTGAGTAGCTTTGCTTGCAGAGTCAAAAGTACCTCTTTCTGGGAATTTTAAGTATGTTTTCCTGCCTTATTGTTCCTTTCACTTCCTGTATGCTGTACACACAAATTATCATGAATTTGCAGCCAGTGTGCAGAGCATGGCAGAGCAGTGAAAGTGTGGGCTATTTTCTGAATGTACCTGTGCTGTGAATAACTTTTTTCCATTTCAGGTGTTCAGGTGGAAAGCACTGTCCTATATCACGGGTTCTGTACTCTTGGGTGTGTGGCAGCAGATCCTCTGTGTGGCATGTGCACGTGTGTGCACACGCTGCCTGTGACAATGGGGCCTTATTAAAAAGAAGAGACTACAGTTAGAAAGTGTCGCTGAGCTTGCAATAGTTCTTGTGTCTGGGGTCAGGCTGTAGCTTTCTTAAGGTCCTTAGCCTATTTGGTTTCAGAAATCTTTACATTTTTCTCCTTCTTGTTATACATTTGTTGGTAAAATGGACCAGACATTTTTCTATTTATTTCATCTTCCAAAGCAATCAGCCTTAGGTCATCATCTCTGGTACAGGGAATATTCAGTTATATTTGCTCTCCAGATTAGGTATGTTTGTGTTCCCATTGAAGTGTAAATATGTAACTTGATGACAAGTGTCATGGTAGCTTTTTCCCACTTTTCAGTCGAGCGCTGTTGTGAGTATCAGTTTTCACATTCATTACTTGTGCTCTCTAACTCTTTCTGTTTTTCATCCTCCTCTTCGCAGGTCGATAACACTGATGCGGAGGGGAGGCTCATACTGGCCGACGCGCTCTGTTATGCACACAGCTTCAACCCCAAGGTCATCATCGACGCCGCCACCTTAACAGGTCAGACCACGTGCTCACCCTGTTCTTGTTCGCAGGAAGTCTAGTTTGTTGTGTGGACTGCACACACCGTGCTCAGGGAGTCGTTTGACTGAAATTGGGCTCGCTCCATTGGCATTCAAAGATCTTTCACCAGGGGAATGGTTCTGCAGTTGTAAAAATGTTTTGAATATTAGTTTGTTGTTTTAAAACATTCCAGGATATACCTTTAAAAAAAGAAATAACAAGTGGGTCAATTTGGCTCATCTGGAATGACATCTAAAAATGATATTAAGAGGTGTTTTCTGTTATGATTACCTACCATTTGATCCAGATCTGAAAAGATTAGTGATAAATCCCAAAATCAATAGCTTTCTTTCCTTTTTTTTTAACTAATTGTAACATATCTGATGTGCACTGCGTTTTTGGAGCTTTTTATAATTGATGTTATAAAGAAATGAAAACATTTTAGGGGGAGTAGGAAGATCCTCATTTAACAGAAGCAGTACAGTGTGAAGTGTGTGCTTGAAGGCCAGGCTCGGGTGTGACTCCCGGCTATGCCACTGGCTAGGCAACTGGTCAGCCTTGGGCAAGTTCCTTGGCCCCCTTGAGCATTAGTACTTGGAGATAATTCCGTTTGCCTCGTTGAGTTGTGAAGATTGGAGGGAGTCTTTGGGAAGCCTCTTTAATACACACCCACGTGTGGCAGGCGTTCAGTGAAGGAACATGGTGACACCACCGGCCCTGGAGGGCAAGGAATACATTCCTAAAGGGCTGACAAATAGGTGTCACCTTATTATAAAATCCCAACGTTCATAATCTTTCATGCAAAAGTTCTCTTTCTAGGAATTCATTCTGACTCTGCCTCTTTCATGATTAAAATCCAGATATTTTTCCTCCTTCAGTTTTAATCTCTCCCTGGTCACGTGAACCTTACTTTAGCAGAAATCATTTCAGGTTCCCTTTTATACATGGATCTAACAGTAGTCCACAGATTTACTGCTAAGAGTCCTTTTTTAAAGTTGGCATTATAGTGTTTTCATGGTTTTTGGTCTCCCTATTCAGTTCAGCAAACACTTTAAGCTGAAAGGCCCAGGTTCTAGGATTGGGGGCAGTGGCAGTGAGGTAGGTGATGGTCCCCCCTTTCTGTAAGTGAGGAAACACAGAGGATAGCTATATCTAAGTTTCACAACTTAAAAATAATTTCATAATTGCCACTTGGGAAGTACTTTTTCCTAGACACTTAATATCAGGACCCCACCCCCCCATTTTTCCCAGTCTGAGGGTTTGAGAAGGTAGGAAAGTTGGCCCCAGGTAACTAAGGATGACCTGATGGGTGAGCCTTTAAATTGCCCTGGCCATTGGCTTGGCTGAAGGGTGTTGTTAGTTCACTTGAGTTTCCCAAATACTTAGCCCTTTCTGAGTTCCAGAAGCTAGGGTTCAAAGGGGAGAATAGGCCAGGAGCAGTGGCTCATGCCTGTAATCCCAGCACTTTAGGAGGCCAAGGCAGGAGGATTGCTTCAAGACCAGCCTGGGCAGCATATAGCAAGATCTCATCTCTACAAAAATAAAAATTTTAGCCAGGCATGATGGTGTGCACCTTTAGTCCCAGCTACTCAGGAGGCTGAACTTGGAGGATCACTTGAGCCCCGTGAGTTTGAGATTGCAGTGAGCTACGATGACACCACTGCAGTCTCACCTGGGCGACAGAGTGAGACTGTGTCTCCAAAAAAATAAAAAACAAACTAGAGGAGAATAAGAACCAATTTCCAACCTCAAATTCTTGACAGGAAGAAGCGCGGTCTTTAGAGGTAGAAGATCTGATTTTAGAATTTGTCCTGCCTCTTGATAGCATGTGACTTTGGACTAGGCTTTAGTTGTCTCATCTGTACAAGGGGCATAATAGCACCTCGTTGACATGAGGGGCTTCTGTGAAGGTTAAATGAGATGATCCAGGTTGATGTACCTGGCCCAGGTACATCATAGACACTGAAGAGATGTCACTGTCCTTTGAAAGCTAGGTCTGTACCCAGACTGTAGGAGCAGTGACATGTTCAGGGATGGCCATCCAATCATGGTGCCTCTCTTCATTTTCTTAACACATGGTTGTAGTTTAGGATCGGATGAGCGTAGTGACAGCCTCGCTTTCCTTGGAGCTTTGATGTTACTTCCAGAGCAATTCTGGTAATATCAACCTGTGAGCACCTCAGTACAGGGCTCCAAATGTGCTTTGTCAATGACAATGCAAAGCATGCCTCTGCTGTTAGTAATTCTGAAATTGGTGGTGGTAATAGTTCTGAAATTATAGAAAATAAATTATTTAAGTATATAATGAGCTCATCTTTAAAGCCATGATTCCACTTGGATCACATTAAGTATTTATGTCTGTCATTTTCTATTCCTTTAAGAGAAGATATCACATTGTTTTTTGAGGTTAGTGTTCATCTTTGTATGTGAGAAATTTAAAAACAGATACAAGACTTACAGGGTTGGTTAAAATATTTTGAGGACAAGTGAATAAGTATGTTAAAAAACTACCAACTTGAAAAGTAAAGTATTAATGAGTGTGTATACAGTTGTCCCTCAGTATCCATGAGGGGTTGGTTCCAGGACCCCCCTGCAGATACTAAATCCACGGATGCTGTGTCATTTATATAAAATGGTGTAGTATTTACATATAACCTATGCACATCCTCCCATGTATTTTAAATCATTTCTAGATTAATTACTTACAATACCTAATATAATGTAAGTGCCGAATAAATAGTTATACTGTATTGTTTAGGGAATAATGACAAGGGAAAAAAGTCCATGTACACACGGTCAGTATAGACACAGCCATCCATCCTTTTTTTTCTTTTTTTCCTTTCAAAGATTTTCGATCCACAGTCTTTTGCATCTAGGGATGCAGAATCTACAGATACGGAGGGCCAACTGTATATAGTAGTATCTTTAAGTTCCATTTTCCTTGGGCGAGATGCTAATGAGCAGTTTCATGCAAAGCCACTGTTAAGGAGTGAGGAGCAGCCTGGACATACTTTGCATTGCGGGGAGCAAATGCCACCTTGTGAAGAGTGTAGAATTTCCTCCCACTTCAGTGCTGTGTCCTCTGACATTCCATGTGAGTGTCCTAGTACTAGTGGTGCTGGATTGTCCTAGTAGTGAAGAGCAGTAAGTTTTGCTTTTTCCTTTCAATAAATACTTACTGAGCTCCTTCATGCCAGGCAGGGTGCTAGGCCCTAAGTATATGCTTAGGAATCAGACGGGTTCCCCGACCTAGAGCTTACAGATGGGGCCAGGCAGATAGTACATGAGAGTGCTGGGCCCTAACACCAAAACTGGAGAAGGCAGCCCTTAGCTGCTCTACCTGACTGTATGCACAAGAGAACCTGGAAATCTGGTTTTTAAGTTGATTTTTTAAAAAATATGCTAATTAATTTAAAAATAGAAATCAGCCGGCAGGACATAGTTTTGTTGGAGAAGGAAATAAAGATGAAACAAATAAATATGATACAGTAATAACAGACATTTGTTTACAAAAGGTGTTAAAGTCTTGTAGTGGATACTTACTGAGATGTGATTAAAATTGCTGCAAATTAGAGGTGCCTCAGTGCCAGCAATATGTAAATTATGGACTGTTTTAAGATCATTAAAAAATACTTTCAAACATTTGTTTACAAAAAAGAAATACATTTTTAAGGCATAAAAGGAAGAACACATGCTTTAACACATATAGTGTGGTCTTAATTATTTTTCTTAAAAGTGTAGAAGTCTGGAAGGAAATACCAGAAGTAGGTAACAGTTATCCCTGGGATGAGATTATTGGTGATATTTGATATTGTTTCCTTTTTTGCATTTCCTTAATAATTTAAGGTGAATTCTAGCTTGACAAACATAAAAATATATTAAGTGTGAATAGTAAAGATTGTCTAAGCTTATCTGTTTTTGAAAATGAGGGAGCCATTAGAGTTAAAGGCTAAAGTTCTGTTGTGAGCGGCAGAGGAGCCGGTTTTGCCTGGATAGTTGACCCGAGGGCTTGTGTCTTACAGGTGCCATGGACATAGCTTTGGGGTCAGGTGCCGCTGGGGTCTTTACCAATTCATCCTGGCTCTGGAACAAACTATTTGAGGTAGGAATAATATATGTGGATCTAAATTATGGGGATGTTGAATAAATTTTTCTGGCCTTAGAATGGTAGATTTCTTCAACCCCTGTGTTAAAGTGATGTTTATGCCTTTGGTTTGCCTTTGAATTGAAAATGAACCATACCAATAAACTTGATTCAGTGGCTTTGGGTTTTCTACAAATGCTCCTAAAGTATGGATATGATACAACCTTGCTCTCCCCAGTAGCCTCAGAATGATGTGAAAACGACTCACAAATAACATGGCCACGGCTTGCAATCCTTGAGGTAGAAAAGTTATGAGGACAGCGTTGTGGAGAAGGAGCGCCCTTTTAATGACTGTGTTGTGAATCCAGCAGACGAGCTGTGCAAGGGAGCTCGCCCTGTGGGGGTGAGGACGTCTTCTGACCCCTGAGCTCTGTGCCTCCCTCCGTGACCTTTCACAGCCAGCCTCTTCTCCCTAGTCATCTCCCATCCTGTCTCTCACACATACACACATGCGCGTGTGCGCACACACGGACGCACGTTGTCACTCACTGCCATTGGCTTTTACCTGCCTGAACCACTGTTAGCCTAACTCAGCCTTGAGACAGCATGTGACTCTGTGGCCTCTTGGTGACACCTGGCTCTTGGCTTCTGTGATAATATTCTCTCTGGGCTCCCTTCTCCTCTGACTGTCCTGCTTCCGTCTCCTTGGCGGGCTGTTCCCTTTGTGCACCCTGTTGGCTTGTGTTCAGTCCTTGGCCACAGGCTCTTCGTGCTCTCTGTGGTCCTCACGGGGAAGCCCCAGCCCGCACATCTGCTGCTTGCCCGGTCTGTGCTGAGCTCCAGCCCCTGTGTCCACTCAGCTGCTTGACACAGTCGCTCATATTCATTCTTTCAATGAATCATTAATGGGAGCTTTTTATATGCCCCTGGGGAACACACACAAAATGTTCCTGAATATATTCCCGAGGTTGGTTCAAGACCCTAAATGTATTTTCACCCTAAACTGCCTCCCCCTTGTATCTGTCCTCTCGTCATTTGTGAAGCCCCCAACCCCAACCTCTGCAACAGCTCAGTCATCTCCTTCCAGGCCGGGCCAGGTGCCTCTCCTCTGGGGCCTCTCACGTACCCAGTGTCCCTCTCTACCATGGCACCCACAACATTTAAGCTTTTTTAAAAAAAAATCCAAGTTATACGTGCATAAACATTATTTAAGTCAACAATCAGCAGCCTACAATCTGTTTTCCTGGAGGCAGCCACTTTCAACCCTTGGGTGACTCATCTGGTATTTATTTATGTCCTAAAATAACAGCTTATATTGCTACCTCCTAATTTTTCACTTTCTGGGTCTTGTCTTTGGCGTCTTCCCACAGTGAGTTAAACAGTCTGTTTATGTATCTGTTTCTCCTGCTAGCCTGTAGGCCCTTTGCTGGCTCAAATGTTAATACTTCAGCACACCTGGTGGTGCTCACTAGAAGCTTAGTAAACGATAAATGAATGAATGAATTAGTGAGTAAATGATGAATGAATGAATGAGGTCACCTTGTCTCAAGATCTGCTCTTCAGGGAAGCAGGTCGGCGTGTGTTGCTCAGTGCACTGAGGTGACCAGCCTCACAAAGACTTTCCTTTCACCCTAATCAAACCCACAAAGCCTGTAATTTTAGTTTGATGATTTCAGCAAATGCGCTACAGATTTGTAGAACTGTGTTCCAACATTCCTGTTTCTTCTATAAGTCTTAAATAAATCTAATAAACTGACACTATTCTGAAACCTGTTTTATAGTTTCATGTTTTAGAGTAACAAGTTATAAAAGCTTTTTTCTTCAGTGTTGAGCATGTCAGCATCATGAATTTCCCAGAACCTGCTTCACCCAGCCTTACAGCTATCGTACCTGTTTCTTCTTCAGGCCAGCATTGAAACAGGGGACCGTGTCTGGAGGATGCCTCTTTTTGAACATTATACAAGACAGGTTATAGATTGCCAACTTGCTGATATTAATAACATTGGAAAATACAGGTATGTGAAATAAGCTAAATATACACTTTTACAATCATCGTTGGTTGCCAAAATGACTATTTTCAATTTTGTCTCCTTTACAAAAGGTTTAACTTTCCAGTTTCCTTTTGATGTAGTGCTTGTAAGCTTTTTGATATCTTCAATTTTCAAGGTATTTCTCCAACTGGTTCTCAAAATTTTATGTTTTTCAAATCTAAAGGTCATTTTAAGCAAATGATAAGGAAAAGAGATGGAAGATATGGGAATTCATTACTATAATATAAAAGAATCTAGAATTGATCTTTTACTGCTTAAAGCTATATCTGGAAAAGAAATAGAGTGATTTGTGGGTTAACTCCTTTTTTTTTTTGTTGAGACAGAGTCTCACTCTGTTGGCGTGGCTGGAGTGCAGTGGCGAAGTCTAGCTCACTGCAACCTCCAGCTCCTGGGCTGAAGCCATCCTCCTGCCTCAGCTTCCCGAATAGCTGGAACTACAGGCGTGTACCACTGCACCTGGCTCATTTTTTATATTTTTAGTAGAGATGGGGTCTCGCTCTTGCTCTGCCTGGTCTCAAACTCCTGACCTCAAGTGAGCCTCTTGCCTTGGCCTCCCAGAGTGCTAGGATCACAGGCACAAGCCACTGCGCCTGGCCTGGGTTAACTTCTCATTAGGTCCTGTAAGCTTGACTCTTGTTCTCTGGTCATAAAACCTCCTTAGCAAGAGTATAAAATCTTAGTGAAATTTTCAGTGCACATTTACATGGGGTTAAATAATGCTTTTTGTGTTTCTCTTCAGATCTGCAGGAGCATGTACAGCTGCAGCATTCCTGAAAGAATTCGTGACCCATCCTAAGTGGGCACATTTGGACATAGCAGGTGTCATGACCAACAAAGATGAGGTTCCCTATCTGCGGAAAGGCATGACCGGGAGGCCCACAAGGACCCTAATAGAGTTCTTACTGCGTCTCAGCCAAGACAGTGCTTAGTTCAGATGCTCAGACATTTCTTCATTCTGTCTTAAATTGGACAATTGACCTTCAAAAGATTTTTGAATGAATGGATGATAATCTTTTAAAGGAAACAAAGGATTGTATTTAAAAATGTAGAACCCCAATGAAATTTGTATGCCTTGATTTGTTTTTTAATTTTATGCAAAGATTTATAAAGGTAAAGCTAATGTCTTGCTTGGCAAGGATTTTTAAGATTATCAATGATGATTAATTTTTATAAAACTTGCTAATCACTTCTCAGAGTATATGATTTTAATTGAGAAGCAAAATTGTACTTCAGATTTGTGATGCTAGTAATGTGAGCAAACTAAAAATTACTATGCAGTTGTCAGAAATGATAAATCCAACTTTCTGTGCTCTCTGGTGTGGCTCTAATATTTACTTATATGCTACAAACCCAGTAACTTTACTATAACATAACTTGTCTCTCTTGGCTGTGTTACGTGAACTAAGTAATTAAATTGGGGCACGGTGGTGATAAAGGTATTTTCTCAGTGCTAATAATCACTTTCAGGCACTCAGTGATTGAGCTTATCAGTTTGTGTGACAGTGACCTGGCACATAATTTCCAAAATGAATCAGTCATGAAGTAATCATATAAACTAACAATTTCAGACTTACCATCTGCCAGGGATTGTCCTAAGTGTTTTCAGGTTTTAAATTACTGAATCCTCACACTAACCCAATGAGGCAGTTACTTTTGTTGCCCCCACATGACACATGAGGAAAATGGGGCACGAGAGAGGTTGAGTAACATGCCGGCAACGTCACAGAGCTGGTAAGTTGGTAGTGCGAAGAGTTTATCCCAGCTGGTCCTCTCCAGAGCTGGGATTGGTACGCTGTAATGCTTTCTTTCAGTTCAGTGACTTGAATGGGTATGGATTTTATTTGAAATACTGAAGTAAGAGACAAGACCATAAAAGGGACTGTCAATAGGCAAACTATTTGCTCACCTCCTAGGACTACAACCAATCAACAGAATTCTGTTTGTGCAGATTTAGAACAAAGTTCTCCTCTTTTTTACTTGTGTATCAGGTGGATCAAATTATCCATGAATAGGGTCTATGCCCTTTTTTTTTTAACCTTGAAAACATTTGGCAGGAAAAGCTGTTTATTGAAGTTAATTTTAACATTTAAAAAACTTGACATCTAACAGGGTATTGTATATCTAAACTGGGTTATAGAGGGAGTGGAAATGGGCATGCATATTCATGGTATTTATTAGAATTCAAGAAAATCGGGCAAGAGTGGTAAGTAAACACAGGTTCCCCAGGGTATCCACATTCAGAAGGTCCTTCATCAGGAAAGATGGAATCTAGGGTTGGAACTACTGGTGTGTGAAGGAAACTAAAAACAGATTTCTTCTGGATGATTCAAAAGGCCCAGGAGAGCTTGATAGAAGGCTTTCTGTCAAAGGCTTTGTATGGATAAAATAACAGTAGAACTCCTGTGTTTACCAGTGTGTGGGATACAAAAGGCACAGCACAGGCCCTGGTTTCATGTGCTTATCTAATCTGGTTGAGATGAAACTTAATAGTTGTCCTTGCATGTGAACTTCACGAACCCTTTGCTGATCCTCAGAAGCACACTGTGTGCTACAGATTGGTGTCAACTAGGACTAGGCAGGGCTGTGAAGAGCAGCAAATCCAAAATAGTAGTGATTTAGAACACGACAGTTTTCAAATGTAAAAGGGACAGAAGTAGGGAATCCAAGATCAAGGACTTGGAATTTTACATCACCACCATGGCCTCGAGGCTTCCTCATAGTCCCAGGTAGTTGCTGGGGTTGAAGGAAAGGAAGCAGGGCAGAAGGGGTACAATCGCAGTTAACACATTTTAAGGAGTTTTCACTGAAATCTCATGTACACTCTGCTCATATCATTAACCAGAGTAAACCACGGCTACTGCATGGGATTTGGGGAAGCATAGATTAGCCGGGTGTGTTGTCGCTCTGACAGAAGAAGGGGAGAGAGGAAAGGAGACAGCTCATGAGCTTGAAAGTAGAGCATGGATTAAAACCTGGATCAACAGATCTGTAAAGTTCAGCATCTGTGTGCCCCAACACATGGCCTTGAGCACAAGAAACCATCACTGAATGTAGTACAATCTGTAAACCCTTGCTGTAAATGGACAGTATGTTTTAACTGCAATGAGGACAGGTACCCCATCTCTCCAGTTTATCGCTGTATCTGCTCACAGCACATGGAGTCAAACCACTTTTGAATGCTGATACTGGCTGAATGAACAGATGAGAAAAGAGACTGTGACAGAAGGTGGACTTGATGAAATCTTGGAAGGTTTGTTACTTAAAAAAAAGTTTTAGGATTACAGCAGAGTAAATCCAAAGATGCCCTTATATCCTCCAAGGTCAAAGAAGTAGCAAATGTTTTACTAATTTTGCCGTAAAAGATCGATTCAGCAAATATTCCGTGCCTACCTTGTGCCAGATATTTTGGAAGGTGCTTGGGATGGCAAAGTAAACAAGATGTAATCCCTGCCCTTAAAGAATTCACCCTCTACGGCTGGGGGAAAAAGAGTTCTAAAATCATGCTCAATCACTCGGTGGTGCGTCAATCAGACAGTACTGGCCTGACCATTTCTTCGTGGCCCTTTGCAGCCAGCCATATTCTACAGCTGTAGCTCTGCCACTCATGAGCTGTGGGCTCCTCCCTTGCATCATAAGCCTAGGGAAACGTCAGCCTAGAACCTGTCTTCAGAAAAGTCACATTCAACAAAGTATATCGCGTGTTCCATTCCCAACCAGTTGGGTTTTTTCCTGAGCAAATCAGAGAGTTCATCTGACCACATCTCTCCACCTCTGTCTCAACTGCCCTCGTGCAAGTCCCCATCTTCCCTATAACTCCTAGATTACCACCTCA
The DNA here is from genome assembly GCA_023783475.1 of Daubentonia madagascariensis. Taxonomy (NCBI): domain Eukaryota; kingdom Metazoa; phylum Chordata; class Mammalia; order Primates; family Daubentoniidae; genus Daubentonia; species Daubentonia madagascariensis. Next base: position 13,409,056 of record JAKFHU010001769.1, read on the forward strand.
CTGGTCCCCCTGCCTCCAGTTGTTCTGTTATCTGTATGAGTGGAGAGATTATTTTTGGCGTGAATCACATTGTGTCACTCCCTTCTCAACAAGTCACTTGGTCTGTACCAGGCACCATATTAGACTCCTGCATACATTATCTTGTTCTTAGTAGTTTTTCCAAGGCAATATTCTCCTACTTTGGAAATGAAGAAATGGGTTTTCAGCAAAATCTAAAACACGAGTTCTTTTTCTTTGCCCTGTTCTAGAGTGTATCCAAGAGAAATGCCACTGACCATGCTCTCAGGCAACTTACATCAAGATGAGATAAACTGGATATTAAAGGGATTTGCAAAAAAGTGAAACAATGCCACTCTTCCAATTTAGTTTTTGTTTTGGAAAGTAGAATTATAGCTTTAATAAAAAATATTTGTTAACTTGTATAAAGGGTTTGATTTTTTAATGAGTTGATTTTCAAAAAATTTTTCAGTTTTAATGTATTAGGTGAATATTAGCAGACATAACCCACATAGGCAAAAACTTTGGGGTCTTCAATAATTTTTGGGCCGGGGTCCTGAGACCAAAACATTTTGAGAGTTGCTGGAGTAGACCAGTTCCTCCTGGCTTCTCTTTCGGTTCTTTCAACCATCAAATATTTATTATGTCTGCCTATGCTAGGCACAGTTCTGGATGTTGAGGATACAGGTGATTAAGACAGGCAGGCTCTGATGTTGTGAAGCTTGCATTCCAGGGGTGTGTGTGTGTGAGAGAGAGAGAGAGAGAGAAAGAGAGAGGTTGATTTAGTCCATGAAGAAAAACATGAAAAAGATATTATAACTTCAGATTATGCTTAAGTGTTGTGAAGAAAATTAAACAGGGGTGAAGTGTCTGGGAGTGTGTATCTAATTTAAATTGACACTGGAAAGATGGCCTTTGATCCGAGCCTGATTGACAAAGCTCAGCTTTTTCTCCCTGGCTCACTCCTCTGGCCCTATTGGCCTTCCTGGGTTCCTTAAATATGCCGAGCAGGATCCTTCTTTAGGGGTCCCTTTGTCTAGAAAGCTCTCTTACTTAAAATTTCACTCCAGCCCCTCCAGTCCAGATCTCGTTGGCAAGGCCTTCCCAATTACTCATTTCAAAGAACACCCAGCCGTCACTAGCCATCCCCTTACTGGGTCATTGTCCTTCCTAGCATTTCTCTCTACATGACAGTGCAATATGTATTTATGTGCTGTCTCTCTCCCTCCAGCGATTTTAGGACAATTGCTATAATCCCCAGATCATGAAATAGTGCCTGGGATGTGGAGGGTTCAATAAGTGTGCTGGATGATAACTATACAATTAAATATAATGAAAAAAATATTACTTGGCTTCTGAAGATATGAATAAGCAAATGTTAAAAGGTTATTAAAAGATTAGTACCATGACTTTCTTTGACATAACCATAAATATTTAATGAGAACAATGCCAGTCACATATGGGGCCTCAATAATGTTAGTCGTTTTCATCACCAGTCTCCCATCAGAATTTAGGGAGGATTTTACCTGTCCCGTTCCCTCTATAACCAATGACTGAATTAGCAATTGGTATATAGTAAGCTCTCAATAACTGTCTGTGGAGTGAATGGGTGACCACCTCCTTTTCACCCACAGGAAACTGCGCCCAGAGAGAGCAAGTGAGTTGGCCAAAGTCACTCCATGCGTTTAGGGCACAGCCGGGACAAGCACAGTAGTATCCTGACTGTCGTTATTAATTCTACTCTCCACACAATTGTGTCAAACCCTAAGCCTTCAATTCCCAAGCTAAGAAAAAGAAAAGGAATAGCCCCGCGGCCTCTGTGTCGCGAAAGACAACAAGAAACAAGAACGAAGAACCGGTATCCCCGGCGCCCAACAGACCCTCCAAGCGCCCTGTCCTGCCACGTGACCACGCCTGGCCACGACTATCACGTGACCACGGCGTCAGCTCTCGCGCAGGCGCAGTAAGCCTCTCTCCGCCATTGCACACATGGCGACTCCGTTAGGTGGTATGTTCTCTGGGCAGCCCCCGGGGCCTCCACAACCCCCGCCGGGACTCCCGGGCCAGCCTTCGCTTCTTCAGGCAGCGCCAGGCGCCCCAAGACCTTCTAACAGTACTTTGGTGGACGAGTTGGAGTCATCTTTCGAGGTAAAATGAAACATGGGCGTCTTTGTCCCCAGCCCTCCCTCTCTCCTGAAACGTAAACTGCGCGTGCGCTCGTTATCGCCCTCAGCGATCCCAGCAGCCAATTTACAAATAGGAAACTGAGGCTTAGAGAACGTGTCACTTGCTTTAGGCTCCCCAGTAGTCGATATTCTACTCAGGTCTGCTGGCGGAGGCTCGTAAACCCGACGTTTCTGGAGACACGTGGACTTGAAGTTTTCCTACTCCCCCAACCTTGGAACCCTTCCCGATTCCCAGCACCCTTTCCTGTATCCCTGCATGTTTAGTATGAGCTCATCCTCTTCGGAGCTCAGCGTTTCACTGCTGTGTCCTGTGTCCTTTCCATTGGGCTCCACCTTTAAACGGTCCTCAAGTAATGGGACTCTTAGAGCGGAAATGGACTTACTTAAAAGTTGCTGGGTGTAGCTTGGTACTAGGGGCCGAGGAAGGGGGGAAGGCAGCGATGGCCCAGTCTCTGAGTTCTGCCCCAAGGAGTTCATCCTGTAGCAAGGAAGATGAAATGTGTTCGGAGAGAAGAGAGGGAGTAGAGAGGTAAAAATAAGCACTTTGGTGATTTGATTTCCAGTGGTCCTAAAGTGGAAGAAGAGCCATTAGTGTGTGGAAATAAAGTAATATAACTTCTAATTGGAGTTGTCTTTTCCACATTTTAAATCCTAGTTATATGTGTTTTATGTGTGTATATCATACCACAGTAGTAAATGAATATAATTTGTAAGTGACTATATTATTGTGTTGCATGGACAAAATGCTTTTACTATTGGATGTACAATCAAAGATTTGGAGATAAATGGTTTAAAGGACAGAGTAGTCTGTTCAATCTGGGAGAAGGATTTGGGGTGGTGCTAAGTCATAAAGGAAAGGGATGGTTGAGCTTTATTTATTTTATATATATATATATATTTTTTGAGCCAGGGTCTTGCTCTGTTGCCCAGGCTAGAGTGCATAGCTCACTGCAACCTCAAACTAATGGGTTCAAGCGATCCTCCTGCCTCAGCCTCCTGAATAGCTAGGACTACAGGCACGTGCCATCAGGCCTGGCTAATTTTTTTTTATTTTTTGGTAGGGATGGGGTCTCACTATGTTGGTCAGGCTGGAGTGTAGTTTGGTCACTGCTGACCAGGCTCTGCTTTCCTGAGTTTAAGTCTGCCTATCTAACCCGTGCTCCTCCCAGATGCCATCCTGTTCTTTTTCTGCACACACTCTCCCCACCCAAGCCTGTGATAGGACTTTGTGCAATTCCTGAGAGTTGCATGCACAGAAAGCTCCTTGGCTGATTCACATATGTGTCTCGATAGGTGCCCCTTTAGAGAGAATGCCCTCTTTGGGATTTGGTTATCCAGGTGACACCAACATTGTCCTCTGAGGCTATCCAGTCTGTGATTAACATGGCTTTATTGAACACCTACTTTGTGCCAAACAGTATTCCAGGCACTAAGAGTATAGTGGTTAATGAGACAGGCAGAATTCCACCTGCTCGCAGGGTACAGATAGTAATGGATGAAAAGAATGGATACAATGTTAGTTATGTGAAAAACAGTAAAGCTATGCTGTGGGTAGAGCATGAGCAGGAGGGGCGCCCTTTAGAAAGGATAAATAGGACGGCCTCTCTAAGCAGGTGATAAGTGGCCTGAGTCCTGAGCGCATGGTACAAGTTGTACAAGCCTTGGCTGGAGTGGCTGCGGTGGGGCTGGAAGAGCAGCCTGGCCTAGTGTGGAATGAGATCGTGGGGAAGGGGCAGATGGTAGGAAAGAGACCAGATATGGTGCTGGCTTGTTTGCCCAGCTCTCCCTCCACGGCCTAATTGGGACTCAGTTTACCAAGTGTCTTAATTGGCACAATGTCTTATCATCTCATGTGCAGACACAGATACTATCAGCTTATTGAATGACTTAAAGAGAAGTTATTTCTTACTCTGAAGTAAGTTTTTGATGTGTGAATGACATTTTTTCTTTTATATGTTTTGATCACACAGGCTTGCTTTGCTTCTCTCGTGAGTCAGGACTATGTCAATGGCACCGATCAGGAAGAAATTCGAACTGGTAAGTATTCTGTCTTGGTAGACAAAGTTCTTGGCTTCAGCAAGATTCCTCATTGCTGATTTTACACTTGATATGTTTCAGTCCTGCCAGCATCCTAAGAGAACATTTCCAAAGAATAAATGTGTGCATGTAATCTCTATAAACTGCTGGTTCTTTGTTCAGTTTATTAATTGATATCTTATGTTGCTCTTAAGGAACCATTTATAATAAGCATGTCATATTGGTACTTGGTAAAGAAGACTAATAGTGTATACTGCTTTAAAAAAAGATTTTATTATTTTTTTAAATAGGTGTTATAGAGAAAAGTCTCATGTGCTTCCCTCTCATCCCCCAAGTTTGTCCCTACAGGTAACCAGAGCTTCTGATTTCTTTGTGCTATATTTTAAATGTTCCATTTTAATTGAAAATTATTATGCTAATTGCTGGATCTCTGGATTGTCTTTCTTCAGAAGATCTCGTGGTTTCGTGTTGTATTAAAGTCTCTCTTTCATGTGATAAAAGTGTGAATTATCCACTATTTAATGTTGGTTAACACATGTGAAGTTGGGGGTCATTATTGCTGTGGCCAAGATTAAAATCCCCGATTCATCTATGAGAAGGTGCTGTTGTGCTATTCTTACTGTTCATTTATGAGGGAGATACATGTGTCTAGTGTTTTTCTTAATTTAATATTTCATTCTTTTTTTTTAAGGTGTTGATCAGTGTATCCAGAAATTTCTAGATATTGCGAGACAGACAGAATGTTTTTTCCTACAAAAAAGATTGCAGTTATCTGTCCAGAAACCAGAGCAAGTTATCAAAGAGGTACAAACTCAGTTTTCTTCTCAGCTTTTAGGAAAAACAGATGTTGCCAGGATTCCATTTATACTTTAAGTGAGATGTACACATTTCCCTTGAGTTTCAGTATGGCTTTATAGATCAGTATGAAATGCTGCTAGTTATCAGTGTTCATGACAACCGGGACAAGTAGTGGAGTCAGGGAGTGGAGACAGAAAGCAGAGCTTCAAACAGAGCAGCTCTGCTCTCACTTGTTTCATACAGTGGCCTTCAGGGAATATTTTTCTTAAAGAAAAGGTTCTGCTGCATAAAAAAAGGCTGAAAAGCCATTAGTGCACATTAGTGCAGATGAACTCACCTAGGACAAAAAGAGATCTATGTCCCCAGTTGCCTTACCCAATGCCTTGCATATAGGAAGTCAAGGAGTCCAAAAGGAAATGTTTTGACCCTGGCTCCCTGAAACTCAGGATTTCATTGATGTCAGTTGTTTTAAACCGGGGCATTTGGAAGTGTGTTGGTGTTGCCAGGATGGGATGCTTTAAATGGCATGGGGTGGGTTGGGCCAAGGCCTGCCCCTTGTGGTGTGGAGGAGTGAGGAATTGTCCTACCCAGAAGGCCAGTGATGCCCCCAGTGAGAAATACTAAATTGAGATTATCAACATGGGGCAGTTTTTGAAGTGACTGCTCTTTCAAGCTGACCAGTTAATCAGAAAGGCGCTTTTCATTCATAATACCAGCTGTTGAGGGGTAACTGGCAAGATGATATTCTTAAACTTCATCATGTTGGATCATTTCCTAATGTGAATACTTGAATAACAATGTAGGTGTGTTCAAAGCTAGTTCTTTAATAATAAAGATTGAATGCTGGTGTTCATAAAAAGCTCTGGAAAATGCAGCCGGCTGTGGTGGCTCATGCCAGCAATCCCAGCACTGAGGGAAGCTGAGCCCAGGAGTTCAAGGCTGCAGTTGCGCTAATAATGCACCACTGCACTCTAACCTGGTTGACAGAGCGAGACCCTGTCTCTAAATTTAAAAAAAAAACCTCTTAAAAATGCGATTTTTAACTCTTCATAATCTGAAATGATAAAACGGTAGTGTGGATTTTTTGTAAACAGTTGTTAACATGTGTTTCTAATTCTCAGTGTTTTTGGTTCTCAGCGTTAGCCTTTGGACAGGGGTGCTGAGTGGCTAGGGACCGGATGGGAGTCTGATTGTTTTTTTTGGCTGCCCTGTGATACCCTTTTTGCCTGCCCTTTCAATTTTGTAACTTGCTTATTACTTTTAAAAGAAAAATGATTAAAAATAAAAACTCTCAATGTTGGGCATACATCTATTGTTTGGGTTCTTCAAATAGTGAAGCCACGCAGAGTAATGGGCTTAGTATGATTTAATGGATTCTCTGTTTTTGAATTTACTTCTTAGTGCTCTTAACTAATGAGGAAATATATTTGTTTTTCGTGAGATTGCTCTGACTTACTCCATCGGTTTCATCTGTAGGATGTCTCGGAGCTAAGGAATGAATTACAGCGGAAAGATGCACTGGTCCAGAAGCACTTGACAAAGCTGAGGCATTGGCAGCAGGTGCTGGAGGACATCAGTGTGCAGCACAAAAAACCAGCCGACATCCCTCAGGGCTCCTTGGCCTACCTGGAACAGGCATCAGCCACTATCCCTGCACCTCTGAAGCCGACCTGAGGGAGGGGCGATGGTGGTAGCCTGAGAGTGTGCCAGTGTGTGAGGGTGCCTCAGACAGACAGTTTGCCACACACTTCTTGTGGACATGGCACTTTGGAAGAACTCTTTGCTCCCACCTAAAACTTTCCCACTACTTTTATAAGCTGTTTAATTTCTTGAATACTTTATAAAATGCCTGTAGCTTGGGTAAACCAAGTAAATTTTTTTGTCTTTAGTAAAGTTTAGACTGTTAGTGTGATGATACTTATAGATTCTTTTTTTATGTTTTTTTGCATTTTTAATTTTTGTATGACTTTTCATCTCCTTGTGTGTGTTTCCAGTTGTTAGGTTAGGTTAGTTTGATCTGAGGGAAAAAACAATAATAGTCTGAGAATGGAGGATGAGGATTTTGCTTGTAGGCCTTTTATGATAATTACCCCACAATGGTAGTGTAGAAAAATAGGTAAATCTGTTGTGTTTCAACTTTGAACTACCTCAAGAAGAGGAATCTAATGCAACAGTGTTTATAATGCTTTCAGAACTCTCAGAATGAGGATATTTTATAACTAGGTAGGCAGAGGATTAAAATATCCTGGGTGAGTGTAGTGATATTACAGTAGAATCCCTAGGCTAATGGTGACTTTTATTGGGGTAAGCTCATATTTTGTGTGGTGTTTATTTACTTTTTTTGATGGGGAGGGATGTAGTAGGAGCAGTGATGTGCTAAATATTGTTGCATTCTGCAGTAATGAGTCTGTGTAAGTAATAGGACAGACTGTGTCTCGATACCATGACAGTTGGGGCATAGGTGAAGGATGAGGCATTAAAGCTTGCTCTTGTTGTCTCTTAGTTTTGAGTTTTTGTTTGTATCATTTTGTTTTACATTTTGGGAGGAGAGATATTTTCCATTAAGGATGATTGTTGCTAATGGATTTGATTCCAGGGGACTGGGGTCTCGGAGTGCAGGGTGATCCTTGGCTACTTAACTTCCACAAAGAGCATGTGGTGCATCTGTGTTTGGAAAGATATTTTGCTGTCTTGCTAGTTTCTTAGGCTCCCTCAGATTGTCTGAATTGCTGTTGAGAAATACAGACTAGCGTTGTTTCTGGCTCTTGTTTAGTGTGGCTTTCCTGAATTTTATACAGCCTCTTATTAAATTACATCCCTTTACCCAAAACAAAGGCTTCACTGTCTTCTGAACAGGCAGCACTTCTGTGGCTCAGTGTCTTGGGTCCTTTTATTTTCTCCAGCCTTGAAGGCCCTGCTTACACACATTGATATCCACTCATGTTCTGGTCTGGCCTGGATGCTACCTGGTCCCTGAAGCCTCCCAGGGCCCTTTCTGCGGTATCCCCAGGACATAGGACGTCTCTCTCTACCAAGCCCTTCAATGCTTCTCCCTTGTGGGTTAGACTTGTATCTCTTTCTGCCCCTCACTGCATTGTATGCGCATGAGAATTAGGCATTATTTCCCTTAAGTATACAGGGACCATATATTATTTCTCTTACTTACTTACTTACTTACTTACTTACTTACTTATTTATTTATTTATTTATTTATTTTTTTTAATTTCAGAATATCATGGGGGTACAACATTTTGGCCATACACATTGCCCCTGTTCTGCACGTGTCAGAGCCACAATCGTGGTCATCTCCCAAACTGTGCTCCCCACATCCATTCAGTGAGAGTTTTTCCCATCCCTTCCACCCCCCTCCCGCCCGCCCGCCCTCAGATGAATGTTATTGCCCTGTGTGATGTAAGTGTTCATCAGTTAGTACCAGTTTGATGGTGAGTACCAGTGGTGCTTGTTTTTCCAATCCTGTGACACTTCGCTTCGAAGAATGGGTTCTAGCTCCAACCAGGATAATACCAGATGTGTTAATTCACTATTGTTCCTTATTGCTGAGTAATACTCCATGGTATACATATACCACATTTTATTGATCCACTCGTGTATTGATGGGCACCTGGGTTGTTTCCACAACTTTGCAATTGTGAATTGTGCTGCTATGAACATTCGAGAGCAGATGTCTTTATTATAAAATGTCTTTTTTTCTTTTGGATAAATACCCAGTAGTGGGATTGCTGGGTCAAATGGTAATTCTACTTTTAATTCTTTGAGATATCTCCATATTCTTTTCCATAGAGGTTGTACTAATTTGCAGTCCCACCAGCAGTGTATGAGTGTTCCTACCTGTCCACATCCCCGCCAACATTTGTTATTTGGGGATTTTTTGATATGAGCCAATCTCACTGGAGTTAAGTGATATCTCATTGTGGTTTTGATTTGCATTTCCCTGATGATTAGAGAAGTTGAGCACTTTTTTATATGTTTGCTGGCCATCATTCTGTCTTCTTTGGAAAAGTTTTTGTTCATGTCCTTTGCCCATTTTTAATAGGGTTGTTTGATTTTTTCTTGTTGATTTTCCTAAGTTCTGTATAGATTCGGGTTATAAGCCCTTTATCAGAGGTGTAGCATGCAAATATTTTCTCCCATTCTGTAGGTTGTCTGTTCACTCTAGTGATAGTTTCCTTGGCTGTGCAGAAGCTTTTCAATTTGATCAGGTCCCATGTATTTATTTTTGTTGCTGCTGTGATTGCTTTGGGGGTCTTCTTCATAAATTCTTTGCCTAGGCCAATGTCCATAAGAGTTTTTCCAACATTTTCTTCGAGAATTCTTATGGTTTCATGTCTTAGGTTTAGATCGGTTATCCATTGTGAATTGATTTTTGTGAGAGGTGAGAGGTGTGGGTCCACTTTCAGTCTTCTACATATGGCCATCCAATTTTCCCAGCACCATTTGTTGAATAGGGAATCTTTTCCCCAGTGTACGTTTTTCTGGAATTTGTCAAAGATCAGGTGACTGTATGAGGTTGGTTTTATATTTGGGTTCTCAGTCCTGTTCCATTGGTCTACATGTCTGTTCTTGTGCCAATACCATGCAGTTTTGGTTACTATAGCCTTGTAGTATAGTTTGAAGTCTGGTAGACAGATGCCTCCCAATTTGTTCTTTTTGCTTAAGATTGCTTTGGCTAGACGGGGTCTTCTCTGGTTCCACACGAAGCGTAGAATTATTTTTTCTAGATCGGCAAAAAATGATGTTGGTATTTTGATAGGGATTGCATTGATTCTGTAAATTAATTTAGGTAGCAAAGCCATTTTTACTATGTTGACTCTGCCTATCCAAGAGCATGGTAAGGTTTTCCATCTATTTACATCCTCTGCAATTTCCTTTCTCAGTGTTTCATAATTCTCTCTATATAGGTCTTTGATCTCCTTAGTTAGATATATTCCTAAATATTTAATTTTCTTTGTTGCTATTGCAAAAGGTATAGCATCTTTAATTTGTTTCTCGGCTTGATTGTTATTAGCATATATGAAGGCTATGGATTTGTGTGTATTAATTTTGTATCCTGAGACTTTGCTGAATTCATTTATCAATTCCAGTAATCTCTTGGTTGAATCTTTGGGGTTTTCTATGTATAATATCATATCGTCTGCGAATAGTGAAAGTTTGACCTCTTCTGCCCCTATCTGGACGCCCCTGATTCCTCTGTCTTGTCTAATTGCTGTGGCCAGGATTTCCAGCACTATGTTGAAAAGAAGTGGAGATAGTGGACACCCTTGTCTGGTGCCAGTTTTAAGGGGGAATGCCTTCAATTTTTCCCCATTCAGTATGATATTGGCTGTGGGTTTATCGTATATGGCTTTAATAGTTTCTAGGAATGAGCCATCTATGCCTATATTGTTAAGAGTTCTTATCATAAAAGGGTGTTGGATTTTGTCAAAAGCCTTTTCTGCATCTATTGAAAGGATGATATAATCTTTGTTCTTGCTTTTATTTATATGGTGAATTACATTTATAGATTTGCGTACGTTGAACCATCCCTGCATCTCGGGAATAAAGCCCACCTGATCATGATGGATTATTTTTTTGATGTACTTTTGAATTCGGTTTGCAAGGATTTTATTGAGAATTTTTGCATCTATATTCATAAGGGATATTGGTCTGTAGTTTCTTTTTTTGTTGTGTCCTTTCCTGGCTTTGGTATCAAGGTGATATTGGCTTCGTAGAATGAGTTTGGGAGGATTCCATCCTTCTGGATATTTTCAAATAATTTCTGCAGTATAGGCACCAGTTCTTCTTTGTAGGCTTGGTAGAATTCAGGTGTGAACCCATCTGGTCCGGGACTTTCTTTTGTGGGTAGATTTTTAATTACTGCTTCAATTTCGGTGCTTGATATTGGTCTGTTTAGAAATTCAGTTTCTTCCTGGTTGAGCCTAGGGAGGTAGTGTGTTTCTAAGAATTTGTCCATTTCCTCCACGTTTTCGTGTTTGTGGGCATAGAGATTTTTGTAGTATTCAAAGATGATGTTTTGTATTTCCATGGTATCAGTTGTGACTTCTCCTTTTTCATTTCTAATTGAGCTTATTCGAGTCCTTTCCTTTCTGCTTCTGGTCAACCTGGCAAGTGGCCTGTCTATTTTGTTTATCTTTTCAAAGAACCAGCTTTCGTTTCATTGATCTTCTGTATTGTTCTTTTGGTCTCGATGTCATTTAATTCTGCTCTAATTTTGGTTATTTATTTTCTTATGATGGTTTTAGGATTGCTTTGCTCTTCCTTTTCCATTTCCTTAAGATGATTCATTAGTTTACTGATTTGTGACTTTTCTGTCTTTTGGATGTGGGAATTTAGGGCGATAAATTTTCCTCTCAGACTGCTTTTGCTGTATCCCACAGATTTTGATAAATTGTGTCCCCATTATCGTTTAGATCGAAGAATCTTTTGATTTCATTTTGAATCTCCTCTTTGACCCAATACTCATTCATCAATAGATTGTTTAGTTTCCAAGTTTTTGGAGGAAGATGTGAGTTTCTGTTGGAATTGATATCTAATTTTATTCCGCTGTGGTCTGAAAAGATACATGGTATGATTTCTATTTTTTTGAATTTGTTTAGATCTGTTTTGTGGCCTAGGATGTGGTCAATTTTTAGAGAAAGTTCCATGAGCTGATGAGAAGAATGTATATTCAGTGTTATTTGGGTGGAGTGTTCTGTAGATATCTGTTAGGCCCAAATGTTCTAGAGTCCTGTTTAGGTCTTTTATTTCTCTATTTACTTTTTGTTTGGAGGATCTGTCCAGTTCCGTCAGTGGGGTGTTGAAGTCCCCTGCAATTATGGCATTCCTGCTTATTATGTTGTCTAGATCTAGCAGCATTTGCTTTATGTACCTGGGTGCTCCTGTGTTGGGTGCATAAATGTTTAGGATTGTTAAATCCTCTTGTGAAATTTTTCCCTTCACCACTATATAGTGTCCATTTTGTCCTTCTTTACTTTTATTGCTTTAAAGTTGATGTCATCTGAAATGAGGATGGCTACTCCAGATTTCTTTTGGTTTCCATTAGCCTGAAAAATTGTATTCCATCCTTTCACCTTGAGTCTGAATGCGTCTTTGTGTGTGAGGTGTGTTTCCTGAAGACAACAGATACTTGGTTTGTATTTTTTAATCCATTCAGCCAGCCTATGTCTCTTCAATGGGCAGTTCAAGCCATTTACATTTATTGAGAGAATTGATATTTGGGGTAAATTTCTGATTATTCTGTTGGGTGGTATCTTTTGTTTTACCTCTTGCGTCATTGTGGAATCTGGTTTCTGGGGTTTTAGCCTTTGCATAATTTTACATAGGTGGGTGTCTGTTGCGCTGGTTAGTGTATAATGCAGGTCTAAGCATTTCTTGCAAGGCCGGTCTGGATTTCGCAAATTCTATCAGTGATTGCTTATCTGGAAAGGTCTTTATTTCTCCCTCATATAAGAAGCTTAGTTTGGCAGGATACAGAATTCTGGGTTGACCTTTGTTTTGTTTTAGGAGATTGATGATGTCTCCCCATTCCCTTCTGGCTTGTAAGGTTTCAGTTGAGAAATCTGCAGTTAATCTGATGGGTTTCCCTTTGTAGGTTACCTCCTTTTTTTGTCTTACAGCTCTGAGGAGTGCCTCTTTTGTGTTTACTTTGGTCAGTCTAATAATTATGTGGCGTGGTGAATGCCTTTTCACGTTGACTCTCCCAGGAGTCCTGTGTGCTTCTTGTACTTGGATGTCGAGATTTCTGGCTAAGCCATGGAAATTTTTCTCTATTATTCCTTCAAATAAATTTTCCAGCCCATGCAAATTTTCTTCCTCTCCCTCAGGGATACCTATTATCCTTATGTTTGGCCTCTTTACATAATCCCACATTTCTTGTATGCTTTTTTCCTGTCTCTTGTTTTTGTATTCTTTCTCTTCAGCTGATTTATTTAGTGCATAGAAGCTGTCTTCTAGCTCTGAAATTCTTTCCTCTGCATGGTCCAGCCTATTCTTAAGGCTTTCCACTGTGTTTTGTAGATCCTTGAATGCTTCTTTCATTTCTAGGATTTCTATTTGATTTTTCCGTAATATTTCTATTTCTTTGGAGAATTTTTCATTCATTTCTTGCATTTTTCTTGTGGTTTCTTTGTGCTGGGATTCAATTTTCTCTTGAATTTCATTGAGCTTTCTTATAATCCATAAACGAAATTCCTCTTCTGTCATTCTACCCATTTCATTTGGGTTGGTATCCATTGCTGAGGAACTGATAATTTCTTTTGGGGGTGACTTTTCACTCTGATTTTTCATGTTCCCTGAGTTCTTTCGCTGGTTTTTTCTCATCTGGTCTCTTTGGGCGAGAGCTGGGGGTGTTAGAGCTAGTTTATGGCCCTGTCACCAGGCCCACAATTATTTTTCCTTGGCAAAGCCAGGGAGAGATGTAGTGGCCTGTATTGCCTTAGGTGTATTTTAGCAAGTTTGTTGGATCTTGAGTTAACTCTGACCTGTGGTCTTCTCCTCTTCCCAGTGGAGTGTGGTGAGAATGACCTCCCAGCGTGGGCTCTGAGCTAATGGATTGTACTTGAGAATATGAGTCCTCCGCTCTCTATTAGCTAGGTATTCTGTTATGTCCGTAGCAGACTCTGATTCCCCAGTTGGGGTATGCGAAAGCCCTGTGCTTTGGGAGGGGTCTTGTAGCTCCTAGGGGTTACTTTGACCCTGCTCTTCCTGAGGTTCTGGTAGAAACACAATTTCCTTTGGCTGCAGTGTGAGAGCTGAGTTGGGAAAATTTTACACAGCTCAGAGGTTGCTCATCTAGCCACGTGTGGCTGCCCTTCTGATGTGTGTCTCCGCGTGAAACTGGTTGATAGGGGGATCTCCAATTGTGCACCCCTTTTCCACCACTAGACCTCAAGGCGAGGCAGGTGGCCGTCTCTATCCCCAGCAGTCTCCACCGGGGGGATGTTCCCACGGGGAGGGGGGAGTAGTGGCAGCTGGAAGCACTCTTGGGTGGCGCGAAATTCCCTGTTGAAGTGGGCAGGATTATGGGGAGCTGCTCTGGTTCAGCCTGTGGCTCTTGAGGTATTTGGTTGTCATGGGAACCAGCAGTTATACCAAATGAGTCACTATGGCCAGCAACCTTCAAAATGAGCGATCTCTGGGGTACAGGAGGGCTGGGACCTGAGGGGCGGGCACTAGGACCGGCACGGAGCGGAGTTGTCGGAGGCCAGAGCCGGGGTAGCAGAACCAGATGGACGAGCTGCAAACTGTTTCCAGTACTCAAAGGTCCCACCTCTACAGTTCCGGGATCTCGTCCCACCTGGAACCCACGGATGCCACTGTCCCTGGCCACCAAGGCAAAGCCTGTCTCGCCCCAGCGGAAGAGCCCCGGGCCGAGACGCGGCTCACGGCTCCGCGCGGGCGGCTGTAAAGATGGCGGCCGCCGCCAGCCTGGCGCACAGCCGGGCTCCGATCGCGCCGGGAGCGCAGTTTTTCTCCGCCGGTAGTTGTAAGCAACCTCTAAGGGCGCGTCCCGCTCTCCGATAAACTCCTGGGCCCAGTCCCGCTGACTTCTAGTGGCGCAGTGCCGGCCTGCGGGTTCCCGCGCACTGTCCCGGGAAGCTGAATCTCGGTCCCCGCCCAGTTCCTCTCCAGCCCTCGGCAGTCTCTGTATATTGCAGCTGCGAGTTGTGTCTGGCTCGGCACTTCCTCCTCTCCACAGGGCTCCCAGCCACAGCACTGCCTCTGTCCCAACTCTGGGCTTGTCCCTGACTGCGTGTATGGGGAGGCGCGTAACCGCTTGGGGGGCAGGTCGCGCCGCGCCGACCTGGCGAGTGCGTCCCTCCCGCGCTCTGGGCTCTATTGTGCTCCGTGCGCCCTCCGATCTTTGTGAAAATTTTGTACCTGTTTTCTTGGGCTGGGCGTTCGGCGTTGTTTCTCTGTCATTCGCAATGCTGTTTTTGGAGTGAGTGGTCCGTGTTCGCCGGCAGCCGCTGGCGTTCTTCACCTCCTTTCCTGGGAGCGGTATGGTGGGAGGACCCTATCACACCGCCATTTTTTTGAACTCTTATTTCTCTTTTATACATGCTACTTAGTACCCATTTTTGTTTGTTTGTATGTGCGGTATCTGGCACATGGACCTGCGATTACCAGCCTGAGGCCAAGGAACCCCTCAATTAGAATGTGTAGGTTAAACAAAGCTTTTTTTTTTTTTTTTCCGTTTTTTGAGACAAAGTCTCGCTCTATTGCCTGGGTAGAGTACAGTGGTGTTGCATCATCAGCTCTCTGCAGCCTCAAACTCCTGGGCTGGGCTCAAGTGATCCTCCTGCCTCAGCCTCCCAAGTAGCTAGGACTGCGGGCACCTGGCACAATGCCTGGCCAAACTGCTTTTAAAAGCTCACGTTATATGACCTCAAGGTTGTTAACCTGGTCTTCTCATGGTAATTAGAAACTCTGATGGACAGCTTTACATTTCTTTATTAAAAACCTAAATAAACTGGTTGAGTTATAGGCATTCTTTCACAGGAGTTCTCAGTGAAAAGATTGAGAACTGTTCTATTTGGTGCTTGGTGAAAATATTTTGAATTAATGTATGTACCAGTTATTGCCATTTCTTTACTAAATTCAAAAGCTTTTCGTCAAATAAATAGCAATTTTTCAGTCTTGTCTGTTTGTAAACATCCTGCTGGTTGATGAACACAGAAAACCCTCTAAGCTGTCGTGTGCTTCAGGGATAAAATCAGGACCCATCCTCTGGGGCTTCCCTCCGAGCCTGTGGGATGCCCTCTGCTGAGTCTCTGCCCAGACACCTGGGCTGGGATGTGTCTTTTAAGAAAGAACCTGCCCTGAACCTCCGGGGCCCAGTTCTGGTCTGCCTTGTGCTTGACCTTAGGCCTGCCTATAGGCTTCAAGTTTTCATCTTTCAAACATCTGTGCCGTGCACATTCCATAAATGATCTCGTTGAATTTTCTAGAAGCTTTATAAGAGAATCTATTGTTCCCATTTTCACAGATAGATAAATCTGTTAAATAGGGATAAGACTAGGATCTATCCCCTAGGATTATCTTGGCAGATTAAAGGCGATATTGAATGGGAAGTAAGTAGCAAGGGTGCGCTAGGATGTAGTAAGTGCTCTTTGGCTGTCAGTGCTTAAGAGGAGAAGGAGGGTCATGGGGGAGGTAGCCTCTTTTTCCTTGGCAGAAGTAGGAGTTGAAATGGGTTGTGTTCTCACACCTGTCTTCCTTGGTCAGTGTGGATTGGTAACAGCCTACCCGCCTGTAGCTCCAGGGTGTCCAAGAGAAGCCAGGGCAGCTCTTCAAAAGGTAGAAAGTTGTCCCAGCAGGCGTTTTCCCTTCTGAACCCTCAGCTTCCTTGTCTGGCCCCCAGATGCAGATTGCCTGTGAGCTGGGCCAGGCTGGCTGTCATTCCCACGCACAAACCTACCCACGTCTTCAGGGCACTTTCCCACGCGTGTTCGGGGTCCCAGGCTGGTTGCCTTCTCTAGGGCCTAAGTCCTTGGATGATTCCCGCCCCCTGCATCAGTCGTCTACTGGCTCGTTCCCTTGCAGCTCACAAGAATCCTTTGTCCCCCATCTTAGACATTCCCCTGGATCTTGAGCTGCTGCCTCATCTCCGGTCCCCATCCACAGTCCCCAGCTCTTCTCCATTCTCCCTCCACCTCCTGGCTGCCGGCTGTCCCCCGCTGCCACCACTGTGCTTGTGACCCTTGCTGGCCACTTGGCTGTTGCCAGATGGAATGGACACTTCCCCATTTTCATCTTCTTTACTTGAACTTGGTCTCTTCAACACATCTTCCCTGCTCTTCCTCCTCTATCCACTAACTGTTGATATTCCTGCGTGTCTGGTCCTGGGCCTCTGGAGGCTGTGGCGTTGCGCTGCTCTGTTCTTCCTTCGCTGCTGCAAGGGCTGCAGTTACAACAGTTCCCGCTACTGGGGAGCAGCTGCCGTGTTCCCGCCCAGGTCCTGGGTGTGACCAGGCACAGTGGGGTCTAGGAGCCAGGCCATTTCTGCCAACACAGGACTCCTCTAGTGAACAGTCTGCTCTGGAGCTCCCAGCAGCCTGGCCAAGACGTCCTGGTGCTGTCCTGCTGTCCAACCCTCTCTAGCCACAATCTTCCTCGGTGGCCCTCCTTTCACAGGTGTCAAACCTGCATCATAGTCTGAAGGCTCTTCCTGTCTTCCATTTCCTCTCCCCTTACATGGGAGTTTTCCCTGAGAAGAGGGGAAAAAACCTACCTGACATTCAGAAGCTGACCTAACACCACTTGGCCATGTTATTCTCTTGTTGGACATAAACAGTCTCAGAATACCAACTTCAGACAAAGCTGCTCTCAGGCCATGATAAAGTAAGAAAAAACAAACCACTTCATAATTTTGTACATTAAAAAAAAAGTCACTGTGCCACTCACAAAATAGAAAATGAGTGACAGCTGCCTTTTTGCTAATTACAGCTTCATCCTTAGTCTAGGACACCTTCCCTATAGATAAGATTTATTGAGATACTCAGTCATAGAATCACCCTCATTTCTGACAGCATCCAACCTAGAGTGAATCCCTACTTGCTTAAATCCACCTTGAAATCACCCAGCTGGTGCCCAAATCCTAAAATAGATTCATTCTCTCTCTCTGAGAAGCCCTGCTGTTCTCCATGATGAATGTCCTCTCTTACTGCAACAAGTAATAAACTCAACTTGTTCAAAGACAAGTGAGTTTCTGGTCGTCTTTGGCTGAAGGCATTGGCACCCTCCAATGAATCTTGCAGTTCTAATTGTGTCTTGGGGCATGCCTCCTGGAGGACCCATCTGACAAAGTTGATACTGGATGTGGTGCAAGAGAGCAGGCAGTAGGATGGGGTTCAGGGACTGGCTCCCTCACCGCCCAGCTGGCAAGGAGGACCCATCCTGAAGGGTGTGTGAGGTATGGACAGTCACTGGCACAAGGGGGTGGCCCAGTTGCTGAAGATTCCACCAGCAGTACCCTGGGGAGACTTCCCCATGGAAGGTAAAGAGGTGCTGCACATGAGGACAGCAGAGTTGGCTGGTCATCATTATACTGTCTTGACTCCCTGCAGAGGGAAAGGAGACACTGAAGGTGGTGACCATGAGTGCCAGGGGCCTCTGTGGTTATCTCCTGGGGGAGAAAGATAGCTGAGGAGCTGGTAGAGATGGTAGATCTAAAAGAGTATTGCATCCTGGGGGTGGAGGTGGGGGTGCTGGTGGGGATTGGTGCTACTACCCTTAGGAATCTAAAAGATGCCGGGGGAAGGCAATCCCCATCACAGGTCCATTTAATTTACCAGCCTTACCTCTGGAGAATCCAGATGGATCCTGGAGAATGATTATCAACCAAGTAGCCTCAATCACAATGGCTGGGTTGGATGTTGCGTCAATGCTAGAGCAGGTAAGGGCTCAAGTTCATGGTATGCAGCCATTGATTTGGTAAATCCATTACTTTCTACCCCAGTTAAGAAAGAGTTTGCATTCATGTAGAACAGATGATATTCTGTCTAGTTTTGCTCCAGGAATGCGTAAACTCTTAAGTCCTCTGTCATAAAATAGCCTGAAGAGATTTATCATCAAATCCTGTTGTTTCTCCCGCCTAACTTAATCCTGAAACAGACCATTTCTCTTTATCTACACTGTTACCCCTAATCTATTACCACCATCTCTAGATCACTCTGCTCTTCTTGAGAGATTGAAGGAATTGGATTATACAAACTAAAACAGGAAGAATGTTTTATCTATCCAATTGTGTTTCTTTGTCGATATTGTCTAGGGTACACAGAGAATTTCATTTACTGTTGGTAAGGGTGTAAATTGCTAGAAACTTGCTAGGTGGAAATTCATTAATATCAAACAAAAAGCTTAAGTGTGTATTTTTAGATGTCTTCAATACTCAAGGAATATGGCCTAAAGCAGCGGTCCCCAAACTTTTTGGCATCAGGGACCGGCTTCATGGAAGACAATCCTTCCATGGACCGGGGTGGGGGATGGGGGTGGTCCCAGGATGACCCAAGTGCACCACATTCATTGTGCAGTCAAACCTCTCTGCTAATGACAATCTGCACTTGTTGCTGCTCCCCAGCGCCAGCA
Organism: Daubentonia madagascariensis; assembly: GCA_023783475.1. Classification (NCBI taxonomy): domain Eukaryota; kingdom Metazoa; phylum Chordata; class Mammalia; order Primates; family Daubentoniidae; genus Daubentonia; species Daubentonia madagascariensis. The sequence continues at coordinate 13,428,180 of JAKFHU010001769.1, forward strand.
CCACTGCCCCAGCTCCACCCCAGATCATCAGGCACCAGCCTCTCACCAGGAGCATGCAACCTAGATCCCTCATGTGCAGTCTCCACAGTAGGGTTCTTGTTCCTATGAGAATCCGATGCCACTGCTGATCTGACAGGAGGCAGAGCCAACGCGGTGATGTGAGTGATGGGGAATAGTCGCAAGCACAGATGAAGCCTCGCTCACCTGCCCGCCACGCTGCCCAGCCCTGAACAGGCCATCGGCCAACATTGGTCTGTGGCCCAGGTGTTGGGGACTGCAGGCTTAAAGAAAAAATTATAGAAGCATGCGAAGATTTAGTTAACAAAGATGTGATTATTGCAGGGTAGAATCTAGAAATTTAACAAGATCTTTCACTTACCTGTAACAAGAAAAGAAGTTGAAACAGGGTCTCGATTAATAAAATTCTCTCCCTGCACGGTGTCAAAGGACTGTAGTGGAAAGTGCAGCTTGCTTTGCCAATCATCAGGAGTTGCAGTGTTGGGAAAATGTTTCAACATACACAAGTAGAGCCATCTGTATGTAGTCTTTTTTAAAAGCACAAAATAAAAAACAATCTTACAATGCTCACTGCTGTGGACTGAATGTTGGTGCCCCCCCAACAATTCATATGTTGGAACCTAATCTCCAATGTGTTAGTATTAAGAGGTGGGGCTGTTGGGAAGTGATTAAGTCATGAGAGCTGCACCCTCATGAATGGGATTAGGGCCTTTACAAAAGAGGCTCAGACAAGCTCCCTTGCCCCTTCCACTGTGTGAGGACATGTAGCAGGTGCCCATCTGTGAGGAATGGGCCCTCACCAGATACTGAATCTGCTGGCAAGTTGATCTTGGACTTCTTAGCCTCCAGAACTGTGAGCAATACATTTCTGTTGTTTATAAATTACCCAGTATAAGTAAGATATTTTGTTATAGCAGCCCAAATAGACTAAGACACCCACCCTAAACAGGAAAGAAAAGATAAAAAAAAAAATTGGTACTGAAAAATAATATGGCACGTTACATGTATGGTGACAAGTATTTGCGTTTAAAAATCATCTTCTTGGGACCTTGTTTTGATTAAATATTAAGTTTACCTTTAATTTGTAAGTCTGAATTTTAATTGAATTTCTCTCAGAATGACAGTTATAGGTATGTAATCAGCTACTTTTTATTCAAAGATGATGTGTTTGAGGTTAATGTGAACTTCCTATTTCCAAGCTCTGTCTTCATCTAATTTTACTTGTCTATGGAAAAGCAATACAAGTCACAACCATTTTTATTGCCCAGTTGTTTAAAGTTTTATTCAATGAACAAAGATTTTTTTGACAGTGCATAGAATTAACCTCTGTTTGTGGGCCACCTGCTGGGCCAGCACCAAAGGATTGAGAAAATATTTTGGCCCTAAAAGTTGCATTGAGTCTTGTCAAAGCACATTGCTCCGGCAGAGGGTAAGACAGTTCAGTGTGGACTGAGAGCTAGTTCAGCACTGTAAGTGGCCATTCCAGTTCCTTTAATCCATGGGGAGTCCATGCAATGAGGAAGCAATGCACCATGAGGCAAATGGCCAAACCCAAAGACCAGAGGTTCAGGAGATCTTTGACTTCAAAGAACAGAACAGTCTAGAAACCTTCACAAATGACCAGGCTAACACTACAATCATTGAAACTGAGATGTATGACTGGGCAAGAATTGGCTATTCACAGAAAAACCTTGTGCTTAATTCCAATTCACAATTAGGTCTTTACCCATTTCATCTTGCTTAATCCTTGCAAAGCCCCTTCAGAGGTAGGTGTTATCCTTTCTACAATCTGCTGCTTGTGCTAGACCAAGGAAGTCAGAACATTCAATCCAAGCATGCTACCATCCATTCCTAGTAGGTTTGGTTTGTTTGCTTTTTAATTGGCTTTCCTGTTTATTTTGAACTTTGTTTTATTCCTCTTCCTCTTGAGGTTAGATGTGTGTTTTGGAATTACATCATTTTACATAGAAATAGCTTTTCAAGTGGAGGTGACCAGCATCCTAAGGACAATTAAAACCACTTTCAAAGTAGACCATGGAAATCACAAAGTCTGATATTCCACACAGTGGAGTATAATGATATGGACACTAGAAATACAATATGTAGGTCATTAATAACATTTTCCTGTGGGTGCTTTTAACAACACTGGTTTGTTTAATGTCAAGATTTTTTTTAATGAACTGTTGTCACAAGGAAACAGTATGAAATGTTAATGCCAAAATTTGTTTTAGCTATCATATATAAATCATATTACAAGCAAGTTATTTGGTTGGTTGATTTTAGTTCATTACTTCAATCAGATAATTTAAAAGAAATGTTTTTCAAGTATCCTCTGTGAAGTATCCCAGACTCCAGCTTAGAAAGAAAAGTACTTAGTAAACCATTCCTGGTGTGGAGAGCCCTGTTTCTGCTGGGCTTCTTTGGGTTGGGCTGTTTCGCCATCTGGTGTCCTAAAAACAAACAAACAAAAAAGGTTTCTTACATGGTTTTGAAAATTATTTAATAAACAACTTAATAGCCCACCACTTTTCAGGGAAAGACAACTGCTTCTTTACTCTTCAAAAGTTATTAGAATGTGACCCGTCAACATTACTAGCCAACAGTAGTAGCAGGAAACAAATTGTTAAGGATGGGGCTGGGGAGGGAGTGTCTAACTCCTGTTTTGAAAACAGAAAGTTCACCATTGTTTGGTACTCCAGTGTTTCATTTAAGACTCAGTGGTTGGGCTGGGTTCGGTGGCTCACACCTGTAATCCTAGCACTCTGGGAGGCAGAGGCTGGAGGATCCTTTGAGGTCAGGAGTTCAAGACCAGCCTGAACAAGAGCGAGGCCCCATCTCCACCAAAATAGAAAAAATTAGCTGGGTGCGGTGGCTCATGCCTGTAGTCCCAGCTACTCGGAAGGCTGAGGCAAGAGGATTGCTTGGGCCCAGGAGTTTGAGGTTGCAGTGAGCTATGATGACACCACTGCACTCTAGCTGGGGTGACAGAGTGAGACTGTCTCAAAAGAAAAAAGAAAAGAAGACTTAGTGGTTGTATCTGAGATAATTATGCATGATCAACCAAACCTACAGATTAAGAGTCTGTAGAATTCTGAGATGATACAATAAATCTTGAGAAATAACCTTAGTAATAACAGTGAAAATAGATCAAACTCTTTTGTGCCAGGTCCTGTGCTAAGCACATCCTATAGATTAATTCCTTTAGTCTCACGTCAGCCTGATGAGGTAGGTGCTATATTATCTTCACTTTAGAGGTGGAGATACAGAGACCCAGGAGGTCAAGTGACATACCCAAGGCCACACAGCTAAGAACAAGGAGGATGAGAATTTGAATTCAGACCTCAAGGCCAGATGAAGAGCGAGCATCTACCTTCCGTGTAACCCATACAGAAGTTTTCAGCTAGTGATTCAATGTCCCTTGTCCAATCATCAATGGAAAAAGGCCTTCTGGAATTTGGGACCAGGAATAGTACCTCTTCCAAAGAATGACAATTCCCTTCTCCTACACAGTCTTCCTCCCTTTTGGCTGGATTGTCACTTCTCCAAGGCAGGGCTTGTTTTGCTACTTTTTATATCTGCCCAAATGCTGGGTATTTAGGAGGTTCCAGAAAGGATCCTATTTTCCTTCCTGTCAATGGGGAAATGGAATAACAGCATCTGTTTCCCCGCCTCCCCCACCCCACCTTGTGGCAGTTTTTGCATCTAGAGACTGTGTGGGTTTGTAAGGCCGGCCACAGCCGGGGCTTGGGTCCAAGCTGGGTGACTTGGTTATTGGAGGAGCGTTGATCCTGGAGCTCAGATCGCCACTGAGAAAGTTCTTGGCATAGGAGGCGAGATTTGGCACACTGACCACTCGGCTGGGCACTTCCTCCATCTTCTTTTTCTGTTTGTATTAAAGGAAAGGTCTGTTAGTGCTATGAAAAAAAGGGCATTACTGTAAAAGTAAATAAGGCCCACCCAACCAAAATTATATAGGAGAGGAGGCAACAATTTTATTTATATACTTGCATATTATTTTTTAAAGCATTTTTCCCTCCAGTCTGCATTTTGTATTTTGAAAAACACATAGGTCCACAATCTCTTATCCAAAACTTCTGGAGACAGACATGTTTGTAATTCAGTTTTTTTTTTAGATCTCAGAAGGCCCATATAAGACCCCACCTCAGCAGGGGCTGGGCCTACCCTATCACTCTATCCTCAAATGCATTAATACTTCTGGAATGAAACTTAACATTTTGTAACACTAAGAGGGATACATAAAAACTAAAAATGAGATCACATCAGTTCAGGTGAAGTTAAGTTCATTGTCCTATGAGCTTTTAAAAAATATTATTTTTTTAGAGCTTTTATGATTTTATGATAACAGATAAGAGACTTGGACATGAATATGTGCATTGTGACAAATTCCAAAAATACGTATAGAAATAAAGTTACGTAGTAGATTCCTATTCTTTCCACTCTCCTTCCCACCACTGAGATAGAGCTATTATTATAATAATATATGTTTATTGTAGGAAATTTGGAAAATACAAAAGCTCATAAAAAGTAAAAACCACACATAATCTGCCCAGCCAGACATAAACACTGTTTGTTGACATTTACTGTGGGTCATTTTTTTCAATGAATATTCTTCTGGCTGTATGCCAGCTGCAGTTACCTTTAGGGAAAATGAATTGTGTAATGCATTAAAATAAGTAGACTCAATTTACCTTCATGGAAGGGGTCAAACACCCCGGGTGAGGATGGAAAGGGAAAGACCGATTCCGAGGGGACACTGCGCCCGGGAATGCCGCGTAGTGAAATCTTCTCTCTTCCTGGAAAACCAATACAACCTAGTATAAATGAGCCTAACCACACAGCACTGGGTTTGACTTGCAGGAAGGTGGCTGTGAGGGCAGAAATCAGAGAGAAGGAAAGTCCAGGGGAGGGAGGGAAAGTCAGCGGGAATCAACTAACTGCCAGGCACTGAAGGAAGCACCTTTACATTCCTGGGGCTTTTATGTCCCCAGCCCCTCTTGTCAAGGAAAGGCCAGCTTATGCCTTAGCAAGTTAGGAATCCCAAAGATTCTTAGCATCTGAAGATAATCTACTGCAGAAAGTTAATAATTCAGGGAAAAAAAACTCCCAGGTGCACGAAGGATTTCACTTTCCTCCCTACCCTTCTTTGGTTTTAAATTTGTATCATAGACACTTTCTAACATACAAAAGGAAGAGAGGGAATAAAATCCGTCTCCCACTTTAGCAATTTTGACTATATGGCCAATCTTGGGTGTGCGTGTGTCATTTCTTCTGCTGTGTTGTTATTGAAGTAAATTCCAGTCATCACATAATTTTGTCTGTAAAAACATCAATATATACTTCTAAGAGATAAAGATTCCTTTTTTAAAAAATAAAACATAACCATAACATCTCTGTTACACTTAGCAAGCGAGCAGTAAGTGAGGTGGGTGGGCGGGAGCAGATGGGGGAGGGACAATCCAAAACGACTGCGACTGCGGCCCGCCCGGTGTGCGGGTGACACCGAGCCTCACCGTGAGCTGCTTGATGATCTCTTCTCTCTCCTTCAAGAGCGTCTGCAGGCGGCCTATGAGCTGGAGGTCCTCGGGCCTGGATGCTCCCTTCCCTGGCTTCTCTCCGGACTCTTTCGGTCTGTTCCAAGCAGGCACGCAGTTAGTCCCCCTTACGGCAATTACTCAAGGAGGAGAGAGAGCAAGTGGACGATGGGGACGCTACTGTGCGCTTAGCCCGGCCAGCGGCCAGCAGAGGCGCAGACAGCAGCAGAGGCTTGGCCAGGGCCACCCGCTGATTGGCTGCAGAACCCTGGACCCCCAACTCCCAACCTGACCTCTGTCAGTTCCCCCGAGGCCGCAGGGCCAAGGCACCAAAGGCCCGCCCGTGCACACGGATGCCGCACTCCGCGGGGCTGCAAGAGCCAGGGATGCTCCCGGGAGAAGAGCCGCGGGCAGGAGAACGCCCCCTAGCCTGCCCGAGGCCGGCAGGTTCCGCTCAAGCCGACGTGGCTCTGGCGCCACCTGCTGGCGGACACAGAGCAAGGCAGAGCAGCGTAGGCAGTACCCACGGCCCTTTCAGTGTGAAGCCAGGGAGGGTTAACTCTCCAGGTGGTGGGGGAGACGGAGGGTTAGGGCTGCAGATGACCCAGTGGTTGTAGCTGATGAGAGGCCAGGGCTTTGGGGTGGGAAGACCTGGGCTATAATCTTGGCTCTGCTCATTTTTTTTCTAGCTATGTGACCTTGGGCATAACGTTTCACCTCTGAGCCTCAGTTCCCTTCTCTTTAAAATGGGCATGAATCTGGGTGGTTGTGAAGATTCGATGAGATAATGGGCACCTGGCATATAGTAAGTGCCTATGGTACTAGATGGTAGCTGGTAAAACCTTTCCTGCAGCATTGGGATGATTTGTTTTGTGCTGGGGACAGTGGAGAACAGTTTTTAAGAGCTCAGGTTAAGGGTCAGACAGGTGACATTTAAACTCAGTGCTGCCTGACCCTAGGCAATTGGCTTCACCTGTCTGAACCTGTATTACTGCAATCACCTCTTAAACGGTCTTCCTGCCAATCCCCCCCCCTTCCCCAGTCTCTTCTCTCAGCAGCTAGAAGTCACCCTATGAAAAGATAAATCAGGCATGTCACTCCTGCCCAAAGCCTTCATGACTTCCTAGGGCATTCTGAACATATCCAAACTCCTTCCCATCAGGGCAGGATCTCCCCAACCCACCTCATCTCCTAACACTTACCCTGCACTCACTGTTCAGCCACATGAGAGCCTTCCAGCTGTTTCCAGTCATGTGAAGCAGGCCCCAGGACCTTTGCACTCACTCTTTCATCTGTTTGGAATCCTCTTCCTCCAGATAGCTCATGCATTCCCTCACCTCATTGTGTCACCTCTTCAGGGAGGACTTCTTTGGCCACCCTTGCCACTCTCTATACCCTGATCCTGTCTTTCTCTGGCACTTTCACTGCCTGATATGAAGGTAAATATTTGCTTATTTCTTATCTGAATCCCCGTTCAGAATTTGTGAGTGCTATGACAGCATGGCCTTTGTTTTGTTCCCTGCTATAACTTTAGAGCCTAACCAGTGCAAGGCACACAGTCAGCCCTTCACACATTTGTTGAATGAATAAATGCATGCATGCACGCACGAGGGACCCTAGCTTTATCTGTCAGTGGGAATTGCAGTGTCCACCTTAAAGTACTGTTGTGAAGAGTAAATGAGATGATGCATGTTGGAACAAGGCAAATGCTCATAAAAAAGTAGCCCTAATCCTTCTGATTTCTGCCAAGTGTGAGGGTTAAACCATGCCCACTGCAACAGTGCTCAAGCTCACAGACTCCCAGTGCCCTGCATGAAAGGGGAACACAGCTTCATAAGGGAAAGGCCACCAACCATTCTAGTTTGCCTGGGACTGAGGGGCTTCCTGGGACAGAGAACTTGAAGTTTTAAAACTGGGAAAGCCCAGGGACACTGGGATGAGTTGGTCACTCTAACAAATGGTACATATGCTGGTTCCTCCCACCCTGGGGCCCAAGGCCTTACTCACTCAGCTTCCAGGGCAGCCAGCCGGGCCTGGAGCTGGGCCTGGGCACTGCTGAAATCTGCCACCATGGCCTGCATCTCCTTCCGGTGTTCCTGGCGCAGTGTCTCCACCTCCCTGGCCCGCTGGGCTTGCTGACTCTCCTCCAGCAACCTGCAGTGGATGGAAGCACAGCCAGGCTTGCCTGGGCCCCGGGGACTGAGCCCCTTGGGCTCTGGGCTTTCTTCCCCTTATTGCTAGACAGGCTGGTTTGGGAGACCCAGGGTCGGGGGAGGTTATGAGTCTGGGTTAAGGACACGTGTGGGAAGGAGCTGGGGGGTCTCTGAGCTGGGGTTCAGGATCAACCCCGCTATGGGACCCCCTTCCCAGCTCCTCCCACCCTAGCATCCCACAAAGGAGGGACCTGAGCATGAGGACCGCCTTCCCACCGGGGGGCCCGGAGGCTGGGACTCTGTCAGTATTCCTAACGCTGGGGCTCTAGGCCCTAGAGATCACGGGGCCAGGGTGGAAAGGCAGGGGGAGGGGGTAGCACCCTATCACTTCCTAGCTGTGCGACCTTGGGCGAGCTGCTCCCTGCTGTGTCCTCATCTGTTAAATGGAGGCGACAGTCGCACCTAGCTTATAGGGTTATTGCAAGGAGGAATCGTGTTAATACATGCCTAGAACAGTCTGTGGCATAAAGTACATGTTCAACCATTAGCTATCATTTTTCTTTCCTTGGAGGTGGGGCACTGAGGGGTCCACAGACAAGCCTCAGGGGTCTGTCACCCTCAGAAAGTACAAGCAAATTTTTTCCAAAAGAGGGACAACTGCTTTCCTTACTTGGAGGGGGCTGTAACCCAAAATGGTTAGGAGTCCCCACTCTAATTCAACCTCCTTATTCTAGGGACTTGCCAGTGTCACACAGTGAGTCACTAATGGAATCTAAGGTGTCTACCTCAGCCAGGTGGGCTCACGGCTGCCTGTCAGATGAGCCTCAGGTCTGCTGTCTTGTGGAGGCCCTAGGGTCAGCCCAGTTGGGGCCTCTGTCAGTTCCCTCACAGCCACGTGAGCCTAGCACGGGGGAACTGCTGCCCCGCCCCTAGCACAGGACTCAGAAGGACCCTTTCTCCTAGCGGGAGCCTGCTCTCCATCTCCACTGGGCATAACAGTCACCTGGGGCCTCTTTCCACATCTGGATCCCTGGATCCCTGGGTCCCTCCTCAAACCCACCACTACTGGGACAGGGCCCAGAGAGTGTATTTTTAACAAAGCTCCCATGGGGGCATCTATGGCTGGGAATCCATGTCCCAGAGTTACCTCAGGTCCCCAGGTCACCCTGGTTAATCTTAGCCAAGTGCTTCTGTCTGGAAAAGGAGGATTCATCCCCTGCCATGAAGAATTCCAGGGCCTCTGGAAAGTTCTCTCACCCTGGTGGTTTGTTTACTTTGGCAAGAGTGAAGTAAAGGACTCACAGTTAAGAAGGGCAGTGGTACTCACAGTGTCTTCCTGGTGACTCACCATAGTATCTCTTGGGACATTGCTAGAAATGCCAATCCTAACTGATTCTAATTCTAAGTAATGCTGGTCCCAGGCTCAACCCCCCTACTGAATCAGAAGTGCTTGGGGTAGAGCCCAGTAATGTGAGTTCAACAAGCCTTGCAGGTGATTCTAATGCAAGGTGAAGTTTGAGAACCGTAACAGCTATGTGCCAAGCATTGTTCCAGACACTTTATGTGTTATGTCTTCTAATCCTCCCAACAGCCCGTGTGCTAAGCTCTGCTGTCCCCCCACGCTCTGCGCAGCTGAGGCACAGAGAGGTTAAGACACTTGCCCGAGGTTATGCATAAGGAGCAGAGCTAGGACTGTTGGCCAAAGTGCAAAGTGATGTGAAGCAAGTAGTATAATCTCCCTGACCCCTTTTTCCTCACCTTTATAAAGAAGTGGTTTTGAAAATTAAATGAACAAGTACAGCCAAGGCTCAAAGCAGTTTTTGGCTGACCCAGCAGAGTTCAACATACATAGTTGACAAATACTAGGAAAAAAAGGAATCCTCCAGACATTAAAATGACAAAAGGAGGAAATTATGAACAACTTTATGCCTGGGACTTGGACCTCCAGAAACTTAGATGAAGTAGACAAATCCCTTGAAAGATACAAACAGCTGAAGTCCACTCAAGAAGAAATAGATAACCGGAAAAGTCCTATATCTATTAAAGAAATTGAATTTGTACTAAAAACTTCCCAACAAGGGGGGAAAAAACAACTGTGAATTCAGGATTGATAAGTTATTATTATAGCATGCACAATTAACCGAATGCTTCCTCCATGCCGGGGAGTGCCAAGCCCCTCGCATACCGTTCACTGCATTGTACAACAGCCCTGACAGGCGGTGTCTTCTCCCCATTTTACAGAGGGGGACTCAGTCTGGGAGAGGTCAGCGAACTTGCCCAACGTCACACACCTGGCGAGGAGCACACCCCACTGCCTGAACTATTCCCTTACATTGTCTCCCTAAGGTTGGCTATGAGGACACTTCTGATACCTTCTGGGTCTGATTCCAGGTCTAATAAATTCCCTGATTTGCAGGGACATAAGATCCCCTCTTTTATTTCAGGGCAAACCCTCTGCTGTTGTGAAATCTTGAATTTCTAGAGCACTGAGGTAACATCAGTGCACTGCTGGTGTATTAAGTGTCTGGTGTCTTTTGGAGGGGAGGATGGCGAGGGGGTGACGGTGCAAGGAAGGAAGGAAGCTGGGGGCGGCGGTGGCGGTGGCGGCAGACCCACCTGCGCTGGTCGCGGAGCTGCAGCGCCTCCTGCCGGTGCTCTTCCGCCTCGGCGCGCAGCCGCCGCACCGCGTCCTGGAGCTGCGCGTTCTGCTTCCGCAGCCCGCAGCCCTCGCTGGGGCCCTGCTCGCCCGCGGCGCCCGCCGGGGAGCCGGCCTGGCCCGGGCCGCCCCGCTCCTGAGGACAAGGCAGCCAGGAGAGGCGTTCTCAGGAGGGCGCGAAGGGCCGGGGAGGCGCTGCAGCCAGGTGGAGACCGGGGCTGCGCCCCGCCTGGACCCCGCATCAGCCTTGTGTGGGGGTTCCCGCCCAGGCTCCGCGAGTTGCCCTGCACGGGGAGTTGCCGAATCTGGCCCGCGGGGACTTTAATAAAGCTGATGGGCCAAGAATGTGGCTTACGTCCAAATGAGCAAGCAACCTACCCCACCTGTTCCATGCTCCATGCCTTTGCCCTGCCCCTACTCTCTTCCGGAGTGCCCTCCCCGCCTAAACTCTCTGCCCCCGTGTGGTCGCCAGACCCCCAGGGGGAATTGATGAGCTTCCTCTTCTCTGCAGGGCTGAGACTGAAGTGACTCCTGTGTCTACACGCTGGTTCCCGCCACTAGACCGGGAGCTAGATAGCTGTTCGTCCCATCCTTTCAATTCTATAGCACCTACCTCAGTGGCATTCAGTAGGTGCCACATGAATGCTTGCTAAATGAAACTGCTAGAATGTCAGTGGTTCAGCTAGAAACACAGATTGATGTCCACCATTAAATGGGGTCAGATTTAATCCGTGATTAGTAAATGAATGTTACAGTTTTGAAATTCACTCAAACATGCCCCAAGGCCTGTGCATTTATGTGTTCAGTGTACACAAACATTGAAGCACTTTGCACAGGGAGAATCTGCGGCCCATCCCCACACCTCTTGCTTCCTGCCCTGGGGTTTGCCTGGTGTGGGACGCCCGCGGGCACCCACCTGGCAATCCCACACACATAACCTGGAAGAGCAAGAACGGGGAGGCTACCTCCCAGTGGGGACCACCTCTGACCCATGGGAGACAGAGCAGATGGAAAAATGTATTCCCCTCTTGTCTCCGGTGGACTAATATGAGAATTATTTCATAGGGCTATTCAGAAGATCCCAGCAGGATGGAACACCGCTTACCTCCATGGCCGCCAGCTTGGGACTGCATCCTTGTATTGTGTCCCCTCCCTCTTCCCATTTTGACTCCTGCTGCCTGGGGCTGTTCCTCTTTGCAGATACCCCTATATCTGCTCTCTGTGTGGGGTGTCGCCTGAGGCCACGCTATTCCAGGTGAAGGTGAGGGCTGGTGCATGGCTGGCCAGGTATCATCTCATGCGCTCGGGGCTCCCTGGTTTCTATCCAGAGCCCTTGGGTGACCACTGACTTCTGTCATGGCCCAGTCTCAGGCTATCACCATTCTCCATTTCCCCTGTCCCCTTCTGTAGGTACTGGTGGCTCCCAGTGATCTAGAACACTGAATGGAACACATTCTGTCTTCCCTCTGCTAGACTTCACTGCCAGCTGAACTCCCTGTGATTCATCGTTTGTTAATGTTTCTCACGTCAACACAGAAATAATTGTCCTGTGCTCAGCACCAGCAAAATCTGGCATGAATGATCCTGGTGTCCCCTGGACCTTCAGCAGGGCTGGGACACGAACTTATCATCACCATCACAGCCACAGGCAGAGACCCTGCAGAACACTGGGAGTCGGGTAGGGATGAGATGAGGCTGAACGACTCGGCTTGTTCTCAGCAGACTCCTAATCCAGGCCAGGCAACAAGAACATCCCTGAAATGACGGGTCCTTAACAGGACCACGTGGTAGATCCTAGCACCAGCTGAGCCGTCCCAGCTGGCAGTGCTCTGGGAGCTGGGGGGGAGGGTCGCAATGTGCAGAGGAAGCCCCCCAGCATGGAGGGATACGCTGGGTGTCCCACGCAGGATGAGTGGCACATGTGAAGGACAGAGGGAGAGTGCAGATGCCAGGTGTATGAGCTGAGGGGAATATGGCTGCAGATACAGGTTGCAGCCAGTGGTGCAGGCTTTTCAATGCCAGGGTGAGGCATTTGGAGCTTATTCCAGTGGGAGCCAGCGAAGGCTTTATGTAAAGTGGTGCTGGGCTTAAGGTGAATACCTGAAGCCATGTGCTATGGGCTGGAGGGAGACAGGCCTGGGCTGTGAGGCGGTTACTGTGCTGCCCAACTAGGCCAGGAATGCTGGACCTGGGGGGGAAGGGGCTGAAGGGCACGGTCTGAGTGGGAAGTTGAAGGAGAGCTGGCGCTGAGCCTGGGTGACCACAGGGCTGCTCCACTTAGGGAACAGCAAGATCTGGACAGGGAGTCTGTCTGGGAAGGTGTTCTGAGACATTCCCCTGCAGATCCAAAGGACTCACCCAGACCAGCTGTGTCAGGGACCTGTCTGGCACTGACACCCTGATGATGCCATTGTGTCTGAATTAGAAATAACATGCAGCACTTAAAACCTGTTTTTTTTTTTTTTTTTTTTTTTTGCTTTTCAAAGATAAGAGCCTGCAGGTCCACTAAGTATCCCCAGACCTGTGGAGAAGAAGGGTCTTCCCCATGTCAGACAGGGGGACGATCGAGTCCCCAGAGCCCATCCTTTACTAGGCTTCTCACTACAGCCCTGAAGCTGCTCCAGGAGGGGTGTGGCCTGGGCAGAGGCAAGGGCACTGACCTCTGTGGCGATGGCATGGTCCTCGCTGTGCCCTGGACACTGGCCAATGGCTTGCCGTCTGCCCAAGCTGCCCAGGGCCCTCAGCTCAGCCTGTAGCGCCTCCAAGTCCTTCTGGTGCTCGGAGCAGGTGGCCTGCTGCTCCAACAGCTCCTGCCTGAGGGACTCTGGAGAAGAGAGAGCAGCAGAGGGTAAGGTGCAGGGTCAAGGCTGGAGTCTGTCCTGCGGGGACAGCAGTGTCTAGGGTGGGCTGGAGTAGGCAGCTACTGAAGGCTTTGGGTTGAGTTCCCCAAACTTATTCCAAGATAACAGTAACAATGTGTACTGAGCACTGAATGTGCTAAACCCTTTGAAAACTGTTCTCATTCAAGCCCCACAACCATCCTACCTGGTATGGATTATCATCCCCTCCTCCCCACCCCTGCTCCATTTTAGGATGGGAGAACTGAGCAATAGGGAGGGGGAGTAAGTTGCCCAGAGCCACACATCTATTGAATGGTGGAGTGGAGATTTCGAAACCTCAAGTGGTTCTCCTTCGCTCTGAACCACCTGCTTGGTCACTGTGGGTTGGTTAGGATGGGCGGCAGATGAGGTGGGGCAGCCTGAGCCCAGGGCTGAGTCCTGAGGCAACAAGTGACCTCAGCATCAAGTTGGGAAACCAAGTGAAGAACAGGGAATTGTCAAATGACCCAAGGGCCTCTTCTGAGGGTGAAGGTCTCAAGTTGGAAATGTTGAAGTTTATGTCAACTCCTAAGGAGACAAAACATTCACAGGTTCTTGGGTTCTGGGCTGGATCATGGAGGCAGGAGATGGCATGCCATCCCAACAGCATGGGGACTAAAACCAGAACCACCCAGGAGAAATGTACACGCTCTCTTAAACTCAGGGGAGAGTAAGGCCAGAAACTCAGGTTTCTCCTCTGAAGATGGTAACTGACTTCTAGCAATACACTAGATCACTAGATATTTCCCAGCATGATCAAAAGGCAAAGAAAACAATTATTTCAAAATGGATATTTTCTAATAAAGTAGATGTTATTCAGTGAGCCATTAATTTTTAAAAAGAAGATAAATTTCCAGTGCCAGTAAATTTGATACTTTACTTTTCTGTTATGGATCTTTGAGACTATTTTAGCTATTGCAAACAATCTTTGAAACATTGTTCTGATAATTTATAAGCCATGAGATATGCACCTAGTACAGGCTTTTGTTCAGAGCAAGTGCTCAACATGTATTTCTAAAATAAACAAATGATTTGTAGAGTGACAATGAGTGATACTGTAACAGCACATCAGCTGTAAAAGATTCCTCATAAGCTTACTAAGCTTCTCTCAAAGGTACAGTATATTAAACACATATAAAAGCCTAATATATTCTGATGATATTAACATGAAAAATTTACTTGGTCATCTTTCTTCCCCAACAGAAATTTTAATTTTAATAAAATAATTTCTATAGCTTATTTTCTTTTCTTAAAAAAATCTGAACACAACCCAGTTTTTTGAAAACCATTATCAAAAAAATATATGCCATAAAACCCTTTAACAAAGCACGAACTACAGGGTATTCATTCATTACCCTTACCCCCTTGTCTTGTACCTTCCCACCATCCACCCATCCATCCACCCACCTATCCATCCAGCCAGCCAGCCAGCATGTAGGGGTCCCAACCCCAGCACACTGGTCCTTTGGTGGACACCAATCCTCCCTGCCCCTCACACACTGACCTATCTGCAGGTCAGCTGTGTCTCACACAGGTATCAGAATAGGAGTGACTGGGACCAGGAACATCTAATAGCACCCTGCCATTGTGGTGCCACCCACCCAATACCACACACAAAGCCTATGACTTGTTATCATCATCACAGAGTCCTAAAAGCTCCTTCTCCCTGAGACTGGTGCTGAGAATCCCGGTCTGTCCCAGGGTCTTTCCATGGGTCTCTCCTGATTCTTTCCTCCAGGACAGACTGGACTGCTGTGAAATCACAGGGAAGGGGCAGTGGGGACATCTGTGCTGACAGCTGCTGCTGGGTGTTGGAATCACCAGAGGGTCCAGCCTGACCTGTACCTGGGAGCCACGTGGGACCTGAGCCACGTGGCACAGCCTGGGTTCTAGCTTGTATCATGTGTCTTCTTTAGAAGACTTCAGCATTTCCCACATGGGCCACCTCCATTCCACGGTGGCTGCCAACTGGTGAGTCTGTGCAACTTTCTCCTTCCTGCTCCTCCCCTCACTTCCTCCAGAAAAATGCAGTCAGTGGGACACACTGTCCAGCGAAAACCCAACCAAGCAGCACAGTAGAGCTTACTCACTTACAGAGGTAAAGAAAATGCTCTTCCCTGGAATTCTCTAACAAGAGCCCTGTCTGGGCTTGGAAAAAATATTTAATAAAGCCAATCTGGTCTCTGATACTAAGCATGAAATAAAAAGAGGTATTTGTTCTGTTCTTAAGAGTGAGAAGACAGATGAGAAAAGAGGAGAAAATGAGTGAGGGGGATGATCTACAGATTTGGAGTAAGGTGTCCACAGTCAGCCACGCAATGCTGGCGTATTTAGTAATAACAACAGTGGACACTTACATAGCACTTGCTGCATACCAGGCTGTTCTAAGCACTTCTCATGTATTTACTCATGTAATCTGCATTCCAGCCCTGTGGAGGTGAATGCTAGTATGATCCTCATTTTACAGACAGGAGACTGAGGCACAGAGCAGTTAAGCAACTTGCCCAAGGTCACACAGCTAGTGAGTGTTGGAGCCAGACTTCAAATCCAGGCAGTTTGGCTCTAGAAATCTCAACTGCCTCTGCAAACTTCCAGAATGCTTTGTGTGAGTGGTTTTTGATGTAGAAACTGAAAAGAGGCTGCATTTTGTGGTGGGGAGAATGCGAGGGCAGGCAGAGGAAGCAGAGAAACACGCGGGAGTCTGGAGGACTAAGTTCCCCCAGTTTGCAGAAATCTTCAGAACAGAAGTGAGAGGTTGAGGCAATCCCATGAAACTCTTATGAAGGCTCAGAGATCTGGGTTATGTTTGATACTAATAATGATGAGAAAATAGTATCTACATTCACTGGGCTCATGTCACATGCTAGGCACTTTATGTTTCGTAACTCATTTAATCCAATGGCCCTATGAGGTAGGGATGGTTTATAGAAAAGGAGGCTCAGAGTGACCCACCCCAGATCTCACAGCTAGTTGGTGGCAGAGCCAGGACTGTCACCCTGGCCTGTGTGCCTCCAGACCCCTGGAGCCTATCCTGCCCCTCAGCTTGCCACTGATTTCTACGTGCAGACCCCGCGGGTGGCCGGGCCCCCCAGGTGTGCAGCTGGGTGCATACCTAGCAGCAGGGTCTGCTCAGCCTGCATCCTCTCACGCTCCTCCTGCAGCTCTTGCCTGGCCTTTTCCTCCAGGGCCTGGAGCTCCAGCCGGTGCGCCTGGTGTTGGATCTGGAGGCTGTGGCTGGATTCTTTCTTCAAGCGCTCCTCTGTGGCCTGTGGGCAAAAGCAGGAAGAAAGAGGCATGCAAGTGAGCACCCATCCCTTTGGCCCACTCCTCTGAGCCAGGGTGCTCCGAACATTCACTACTCCCCCGTGGAGGGCTTATCAGGCAACAATGTTCCAGCAATGGCCTGGCTACAGCAGCCACTTTGTACCATGTGATTCTACTTTTGTCCACAGCCGATTGGGCTAGAGTGGACACCTGTTCCAAACTGCGCCAATCAGAGTTCCTTCACTGGAAACTTGGTGTTGGAAGTAGGGGAGAGAAAGAGCAAGAGAGACAGACAGACGCTGGCTGTGTAGCTCCAAATTTAACATACTCAGGAGCACGGATGTGAGCATCTTACATCTGCCCCAGGACCAGGGGGCAGAGGCAGCCTGTGGAGAGAGCCCAGGGCTGGCATGCAGAGCAGAGCAGAAATGACAGGAGGTGGGGATGGGGGGGCACCCTATAACTTTTCAATCCCTGGTCTGGTTTGATCCTGAGAACGGTTTGTGTCTCTGCCCTTGGGTTCATTTTTCTGGTCATTCTTTTTTCCACTTATTTATTTATTTACTTTTGGTTTGCTTGTGCTTTCACTCAACAAACATTCATCTACTGAAGGCCTCCTATGTGTCAAGCACCCAAAGCAAGTTCTATGGACAGCTGTGCAAAGTTTAATAAACGTCTTTTCACTGCCTGCCTAACCTAGCTCAAGTTGGTTTCTTTGATTGGTACAAAAATGACCCCTAAGGTGTCCATGTTTGGATCCTCAGAAACTAAATATGTTACCTTACAAGGTATTTTTGAGATTATGAATTGTCTTCCCATTATGGTAGATGAGGATTTTAGGTTTCATCTACTGTACATCTTCCATTCCTTACAGATGGTTATATCACTTTTTGAATATATAATATTTAAGTATACTTCATATTTTCATTATTGTGAGCATGTAAATATTGTTCACTGCTGAGCTAAATAATTATGATTAAAGTGCTACCATGTGCAACTTTCTGTTTTTCCTTGTGTTAATAACTGCTGTATTTTTTATTTGCTTAGTTTTCTTTGCATATTTGGGTAAGTCTTCCTACCATTTCTAAATGCTTTCCAAAACACTTGCAATGCAGTTTTCCACATGGCCAAATCTATCAGAGAATCCCTCAATTCTATTTTCCCCAAGAGACATCTCTTCCCGAGCCCTTGGCCCCTGTGTGGAGTCAGGACTGAGCTGTCCGGCAGCAAAGTTGGCCTCTGAAAGCCCTCCTCCTTGCTCCTGCACTGCAGCCCCCATATCCTGGCTCCACTGTATTCCCTCTTGCTTGGCTTGCTGCCTTGTTCTGGTGAGACACCTTCAAGGAACTTCCTAAAAGGGCCGGAAGGGAATGCCTTCTGAGAAAGCAATGTTTGAGCCAGGCCGCAACGTGGAAGGCACTAGATGAAACATACTTGAACTGCCCTGCTGGATTATACGTGTTTGGGGACCTGACCACCACAGCATCCTTCCCCAAACCCTTTGGAAGGTCTTTGTGGCTGAGCTGGTCTTTCTCAATTTTGTGCTGCTCTCCCCCTTTTTTGGCTGCTGGGCTGAGCCTGACTTCCCAGCATGTATCAAGCATGACCTTGCTCAAGTCACGGAAGCAAGTTGTTCTCATGTTATCAAGGCCACGTTGGGTAGGAAAAGCAGTACAAGAAGCCCAACGGACCTCATTCTGATTCTTTGCTTTGCTACTTACTAGCTGTGCGGCTCTGAGCAAATTACTAAATCTCTCTGAGCCTCTTTCTTCATCTGGAAAAAGGGAATACAATAATCATGACCTTGTAAGATTATTGTGGGGATTTAAGAAAACATAAAAAGGGCACCATTTAGTGCATAGCAGGTGCTCACACAGCAGGCACCCCGTAGAGGGTTGACCTCATAGTATTCCACTTACCTTGAGTTCCTGGGCTTTGGCCTTCTCCAGCATGCGCAGGGCTCGCTGGTGGGAGGCCTCGAGCTGGGCTCTCACGGCCTGGCCCTGCTGAGAGCTCTCCTGGAGCTCGTGCTGCAGCTTCTCCCTCTCCTGGTCCGCGAGCTGCTTGAGAGCCTGCAGGTCCTCCCTGTAGTTGCTGGTGCACTGCTCCAGAGCCTGCTGCATCTGCGACACCTGCCCACCAGGCGTTCTGCCCTCAGCCTAGACCCCTTACCCTTTCTGGGATTTTTTCTTTTTTTAATAAAAGCTTTCTGAATGTCACCTCCACCCAGCTGAGCCTTCTCTGTCTGTGAGGACTCTGAAGGGGGTGGAAGCTGCAAACTTTAGGAACCTGGGGGTGGCTAGTCCTCCCAGGGGCCCCTCAGCTAGAGCCACGAATGCCAGGAAAGAGGGTAAGACAGGCTGGGACACAAACCTTCCAGGAGAAATCAAGAGGGGACGAGAATGCCTCCAGAGACCCACATGGTGGCCCCCCCCAGCCCCTTCAGGTACTTGGCTCGAATCTCACTTCCTTGTTGAGGCTTTTCTGGACACACACCCTACTTCCACATCACAGAACAGCCCTCCATGCCCTCTACCCTGCTCTGTTTTTTTCTTCTTCCTAAAGCCCTTATGACTTTTAAAGGTACTATGTGACCTACTTATATCCTATGTCTAGCATTTATTCTCTGTTCCCACCTCCTCTGCTGCAATAAAAAATATATTGTCTGTTCTTATCTCTGCTACTAAAAAATAAAATATATATATATATATATATTCCTCATATATAAAATATAAGATATTTTGTCTGGTTTGTTCATTGATGTATCATCAGTGGCTCAGAGTAGGTGCTCATGAGCACAGCAGGTTTTAAGTGAACAAATAAGTAAAACCAAGAATCCTACTTTGCCCTGGACCCGTAATGCCCTCCCAGCTTGGATGGGAATCGCACCCTGCATGCACTTCCAAGATTGTCAGAAAGGAGGAGGAGGCAGGGTCTCACTCAGCGTGTGGGCACATCCCCACCAGGGCTGTCCTTCTACCTGGGCTTGCAGTGTGGCCTTCTGGGTTTGCCAGTCCTCCTGTAGACGCCGGATTTCGGGTGCCTTCTCCTTCCGCAAGGAGTCCAGTGGAGGTTGTGGGTCACTTTCCTCCTTGAGGGGCACTTCGATCCTTTGGAGATAGGGAGGCAACAGTCACAAAAGATCCTAGGGCTGGGAATGACACTACCACCCTGATTGTGTCAGCCACTCTGGCTGGGAGGAGGGATCGCCAATAGCGGTTAGTAGGATGAGAAACATATGACTTGACTTTCAAAGAGCAACCTGACATATACAGTGTAAGTGTTATTGCACTTAGGATACAATCAGGATTCAGCAGGAACCACCCAATATCTGTTTTAGTGGGTGCTTAATAAATGATGACCAACTGTCAGAATAACTGAGAACTTAGAGTTACTTATATATGGGTTCTTGGGGGCTCCAAAAAAGAGGTCTCTATGGTCTAATTTCACAATTCTTCCTGCATATGAAAAAAAAAAGAAACAATAATGCTTTACTTTAATACAGTTTTAAATAGGCATCTACATATGGAGCATGAATAAGAAAATGCTGGTTTAAAGCTACAAGAGCATCTGCATTCTAGATAAGATGCTGACAAATGTCTTTAGAGGAGACCAGAGCTCCCTTCCTTAATTCTGAACTTTTGAACCAGCTGAGAAACTCAAACATGATTGGTTTAGATTGGGATGTTAAGTATTTATCTTGTTGGACAATGTGAAAGGATGCCACAAGGGATGAGAAGGTGAGCATCTCTGCAGAGACTGCCAGGATGTAAGTGACACTTGGCTTCGCCTGGCAAGGACATCAGGCCAGAGAAGCAGAGGTTGGGGATTAGGAGAGGCCACAAGAGGGGCACTGTGCTTGGCAGAGGTGAGAAAGCCCAGGCTGGGGGCTTAAGGGAGGGACAGTCGATGGGGACCCTTGCAAGGAAGGGCAGGATGCCAGAAGAAGCACAGGGATGTAGCCAAGAGCATGGTGCTAGAGCCACACAGCCCAGCTTCAAATTCCAGCTCTACTATTTACTATTTATGTGACCTTGGTGAGCTCTTTTAAACTCTTCGGGCCTGAGCTTCCTCCTCTATAACATGGGATTAATAATGCTACTTTTTACATAAGGATTGATAACATGCTCAAAACAGTGTCTGGCACACAGTAAGAATTATATAAAGAGCTAACTAAACATTTAAAAAGAGAGAAGTTTTCTCTCTGCATTCTGATTCTCTTAGGTTATCCCCAAGCCTTCTGAAGATGCACTAAACACAACCATCTTATGGACCAATGAAGGGGGACACGTGCATCTGAGCTCTGGATACAAAACCAACCCGAGAGTTAGGCGAAGGCCAGAGAAGCAGGGAGAGCAGCCTAGAGCAAGAACAACAGGTAGCATCACCAGGTCAGCTGTGTCGAACAGGTAAGCTCTTCCTGTGAATTCACGTGGAAGGCTGGACATCCTCCCAGCATAGGGGCTCAGTTACTGTTATTATTTTGAGACAGAGTCTCGCTGTGTTGGCCAGGCTGGAGTGCAGTAGCACCATCATAGCTCGCTGCAGCCTTGAACTCCTGGGTTCAAGTGATCCTCCTGCCTCAACCTCCCAAGTAGCTGGGACTACCGGTGCATGCCACCACGCCCAGCCCTGTTTTTAAAATGTTTTATTGAGGTAAAATTTACATACAGTGAAATGCATAGATCTTAAGTGTACAATTCCGTGAGTTCTGACAAATATATATAACCATGAAACCAAAATCTCAATCAAAATACCGAACATTTTCATTACCCAAAAACCCCCCCTTGCAGCCAAAGCTTTGATTTCCATCACCATAGATTAATTTTGCCTGAGCTTAATTAGGATACAAATGGAATCATGTGGCATCTATTCTTTTGTTTCTGGTTTCTCTTGCTCAATGTAACATATTTGGGACTCATCCATGCTGTTGCATATGTCAGTAGTTTATACTTTTTGTTGCTGAGTAGTACCCCATTAAATGAATATACCACAATTTGTTTATCCATTTTCCTACTAAGAGATATTTGGGTTGTTTACACTACTGGGCTAGTATGAATAAAGTTGCTAGAAATAAATTTGTACAAGTGTTTTTGTGGATGTATGTTTTCATTTCTTTTGCTTAAATGCCTAGGAGAGGACTTGCTGGTAGGTATGTGCTTAACTTTTTGAGAAACAATCAAATGGTCTTCTAGAGTGGTTGTACCATTGTCTACCCTGCCAGCAATGTATTAACGTGAGAGTTGTGGTTGCTCTACGTTGTTGCCAACATTTTTCATTGGCAGTCTTTTTAATTTGAGCCATTCCAGTGGATGGGAAATAGTATCTCATTGTGGTTGTAAGTTACATTTCCCTGATGACTAATGATGTTGAGCACATGTTCATGTGCTTACGGGCCATTCATATATCTTTTCTATGTAGGTGTCTGTTCAAGTATTTTGTCCATTTTAAAAATTGGTTTGCCTTTTTATTATTGATTTATAAGAATCCTTTATATATTTTGGATACAGACTGGATACTGTCTCCCAGTCTGTGGCTTGTCTATTCATTTTTTATAGGTAATTTTTTTTAATGAGCACAACTTTCAATTTTGATGAAGACCAGTTTATCAATTTTTGTTTTTGATTAGTGTTTTCATGTTCTATCTAAAAAATTATTGCCTAGCACAAAGTTGCAAAGATACTCTTTTATGTTTTAGTTTTTATGTTTACATCCATGAAACATCTTAAATTCATTTTGTGTGTGGGGGATAGTAGGGGTTGAGGTTCATTCTTTCCCAACACCATTTATTGAAAAACTTTTTCTATCCCCATTGAATTACCTTGGCACCATTAACAAAAATTAATTTACCAGCTATGCACAAATCTATTTCCAGATACTCCATTATGTTTCACTGATTTACCTATCTGTTCACTGATGCCACACAGTTTTTATAATTCCAGCTTTATAATATGTCTTGAAATTAGGTAGCCTGACTCCTTCAACTTTGTTCTTCAAGATTTTTAATTTTTTTATTTTTCTAGGTCCTTTGCTTTTCCATATCAATTTTCAAAACAGCTGATTTGTTTCTACCAATAAGCCTATTGGGATTTTATTTGGGATTGAATTGAATCTATAGATCAATTTAGGGTAAATTAACATCCTAACAATATTGAATATTTCCATCATGATCACTCTGTCTATAAATAAAGACATTGTTACTCTTGCTTCCTAATCTGTATTTCTTTTCTTGCTTTACAGTGACTGGCTAAGATCTTCAGTACAATGCTAAGTAGTGAGAGCAGAATGTTTGCCCTGTTCCCAGTCTTAGCAGGAGAGTGCTCAGTGTTGCAACATTAAGTATGTAGTGAGTAGTTTCTCAAGATGACCTTTTTCAGGTCAAGGAAGTTCCCTTCTATTCATAGATTGCTGAGTTTTTATCATGAAAAGATATTAACTTTTGTTGAGTGCTTTTCTGCATCTATTGAGATGATCATTTATTTTTTACCTTTTAAATAAACTGTATTGAATTGCTTGCTATTCAAATGTTAAACCAACCATGCATTCTTGGGATAAATTCCACTTGGTCATGATGTATTTTCCTTTTTCTATATCACTGGATTTAATTTTCAAATATTTTGTTGAGAATTTGGCATTCATGTAGAATATTAATTTGTAATTTTCCTTTATTTAATGTCTTTGTTAGGTTTTGGTAACAGGATTATGCTGGTCTCCTAATATAAATTGAGGAGTGTTCTGTCCTCCTTTTTCCGACAGCTTGTGTAAGACTGGTATTATCTCTTCTTCAAAATGTTTGATAGAATTCACCAGTGATGTTAACTGGGACTGGAGTTCTCTTTGTGAAAATGTTTTAAATTAAATATTCATTTTACCATAGACATAGAGCTATTTATATTTTCTATTTCTTCTAGAGTCAGTTCTGATAAGTTATGTTTTTCTAGGAATTTTCTTTTTGACAAATTTATTGGCATAAAGTTTGTTCATAAAATGCTTTTATCCCTTTAATATGTATAGAATCTGTGGTGATGTCCCCTCTTTCATTCCCAATATTGGTTATTTGCATTCTCTCTTTTTTCCAAATCAGTATTACTATGCGTATGTAATTTTCAAAGAACTAACTTCTGGTTTTATTAATTTCCTCTACTATTTGCTGTTTTTTATTTCCTTGAGTTCTGCTCTTTAGTATTTACTTCCTTCTATTTACTCTGGGTTTAATTTGTGTATCCTTTTCTAGTTTCTTGAAAAGAAAACTCAGGGCTAGGTGCAGTGGCTCACACCTGTAATCTTAGCCCTCTGGGAGGCCAAGAGGAGAGGATGCTCGAGGCCAGGAGTTTGAGATCAAGACCCCATCTCTATAAAAAATGAAAAATAAAAAAATTAACCATTGTGGTGGCGTATGCCTGTAGTCTCAACCACTTAGGAGGCTGAGTATTTGATTGGACAGCTAGACTAATATCAGTAAGGATATAGATTTGAACTATATTACCAACCAACTTGACCTAATTGACGTTTATGGACAATATGCCGAACTGCAGAATGAATACAGGCTTTAAGAGGCCGTATGTGTGTCCATCAGCCCTTTTAAGCTTCTCATGCTTGCCATGCCAACAACATGCCCTAGATGGGGACTAATCCTTCATCCTGGGCCAGAATAAGGCATGTGGAGCAGACTTGGACTCTGGTTCGTGGCAGAGCAATAATACCTGGCCCCAGCTGGCAGCCAAGTTCATACAAGCTCGGGAGAGCCAAGCATAAAGGTAGCTCACCTAGGAACTAAAAATCACTGATATTTGGGGGTGTTGGTTACAGCAGCAACAGCCGACTGATATAGGTGACATAGATGGGGATTTCCCCTGGGTGACAAAGCCCCCTATCTCTCCTAATCAAAGAACACTTGTCAGAGCTCTCTGAACCTCTCCTGGTTCTGATGGCTGCCCAATTACAAAAATTAAAAATAAATAAAATATAAGTAAAGAACACTTGGAAGTATAGGATTATAGCTTCAGGGCCAGTCCAGGTCTGAATCTTGGGCAGGTTTACTAACTTCTTTAAGCTTCAGGTTCTCAAACTATAAATGGCCTCTCTGGGCTGGTGTGACAATTAAATAAGATAGTTTATGTAAAGCTCAGAGCTATGCTGAAAACATACAAGATATGTCTAGTTCCTTCCTAAGCATGATGCAAGGGGCAGCAATAAATACTTGAGGATAGAATGAATGAATTAATTAATGAATGACTCCTTCAAATCCGAGTCCTCATTCACTGAAGCTCTCCGAAGTCTGCCTGCCCTCCTGTACCTTTCCTCTTCATCACTGCTGGTTCCTGCCTCGGCTGTTAACTTATCTGGACACTCTTCTCCTCTGGGTGGTGTCTGAGAAGTTTCATTCAGCTTCAAGCACGGATCCTAAGGCAAAAAAACATGGCAATGTAAGATTAAGTACAGCTCCCGGATTCAGCCTGTGGCTTATTCAAACCAGAGATAGGCGCCAAGCTCGCAGGTCTGAGATGATGAGGTGCCTGGAACAGTGCCTGCCTCATCATAAGTGCCAGCCCTTATCCTTGTACCCTGTGTTTCAGTCTACAGAGCATTTCACACAGCTGACAGAGCTAAAGCATTAAGAGAGGCAGTAACTTGCCCTAGTCCCACCGTCACTGAGTAGTGGAAACAGGAGATGTGACTGGGCAACAGGACCCTGGGACTTGACCCCTTGACCACTTCCTGATGCTGTCCCACGTACAGCCCACGGAGAATGGTCCTTGCTGGGCCTGCTTCACCGGTCTGTTGTGAGGATCCAAGAACAGTGTGCTGGCTCACAGCCAGTGGTCAGTATGTGCGAGCGACTGTAATTATCATTATTATTCGACCCATTTGATAGGTTGTAGTCTTCTACCTCTCACTACATAGCAGCACAAAACATGGAACGTGCTGAACGACCAGAAGCATTGGGAAATGGGGTTTGGGACGAGAATATAGAAACTATGAGTTAACCATGAGGCTTCTGACTTTTTTATGCATTGAATTTGTTCATGTTATCATGCTCCCCTTTCCACAGAGATATAAAGTTGAAAAAGACTTTCTTATTTTAATTTTTCTACTTGTCATGGTAACTACTGTCCATGAAAACAGTATGATAAGACAGGCTAAGAACAGATTTGTTTGCTGTTAAATCTCATTAAATAATGATAAATTGCAACCTGGGTTTTTCACTAACTTAAGTTGCACAGTCTTGAGGCAAAGGTCTTCCCTTGTCTGGACCTGAGCTTCATCAACTGTAAAACAAAGGGGTTGGCTGACACCTGTGGTTTTCAATCTGTGTTTTAGAGACCCTGGGAGGTATCTCAGAGGCCCTCAAGGGTAGGAAGGAGCAGAGCTGAGGCTGGAGGGTGGGGCTTTGGGCTTCCATCCCCACTTGACCTGGAACAAAACTGCTTTGGTTGCCTTCCCATGTACTGTAGTTTCTATAAAAGCCCACCAATGTCAAGGCCAATGATGACCTCCACGTTGCTAAATCCAATGGTCAATCCTTGGGCTTCGGCTAACTAGGCCTCCCAGCAGAATCGGAAAGATCTGATGATTCCCTCCTTCATGCAGCTCTCCCTCCTGGTTTTCTCCTCCCCTACCAGCTGCTCCTTCTTAGAAGCTCCTCCTCTCCTGCTTCTCAAACTGCAACATGTCCAGAACTGAAATCTTGGTTTTATTCCTCCAAATAACAAGCATGCCCATGCCTCAGGGCCTTTGCACTGGCTGCTCTCTCTTGCCTCTGATATTGCATTCCTTGCTTCCTCACATCACTTGCTGCAACCAAGAGGCCTTCCCGGGTTTAAAGCTTGGCCTCTGGTACCAGCCGGCCTGTGTTTAAATCCCAGTTCTTCTACTTATTAATGACGTAAACTTAGGAGAATGACTTAGGTTTTCATGAGCATTAAATGGACCAATACATGTAAGTCCTTAGAACAGTATTAGATACATAAGGAACACTCAAGTTAATATTCCCTGGGTACCTTCTCTAAAACACCACCCCCTCACTCTCTTTTCGCCACCTTGCTATATGTTCTCCCCAAAGTACATATTATGGCCTGACACCAATTATTTGTATACTTTTTCATTATCTGTTTCCCTCTGTGGTAGGGAAGCTCTCTGAGTAGGCACTCCGCTCTGTTCACCTGCTTCCCTGATGCCTAGAACCGTGTGGGGCACAGGGGCACACTTAGTAAGCACCAAATGAATAAACCCAAATAAGTCACAGGCCACTCCAGGATAGCAGCAGGACCTACTCTCTCATACTTGCCCTACACCTGGGACTGACGCCACTGTCGCAAGAAATCCCCTGGGCCTAGGCTGGAGGGTGGGGTGACAGATGGCTGGAGCCCAAAGCCTGGGTGTTTTTTTGCTCCACTCAGAAGCCCTTTGTGCCTTTGTGATTTGTAAGTCCAAGTTCTGTTTGAATCATATGTGTTGCCTCTAAATGTAGCAGAATACCAAGTGATGCTGGGCCCCTTACTTCCAGAGAATCAGTGTGGAGGTGGCACTCGGGGACCCGCTGCCCACTGCGCCTGGAGAACCCGTTCAGGGGTGCTCAGCAGTGACGGCCTGCTAGAGAATACGAGTCCGTCCTGCTTCCCCAGCCATTTTCCCTAAGCCCTGGCCTTCCCTCTGGGGTGAATCTGTTCTGTGTCAACTCAGCTAAGTCAGAACTACATTTCCTGGGATTTCCTTCCTTGCATACATCTGGGCCAAGTGACTTTGCATGAAATGTGGAAGTTGGAAGTGAAGCAGCAGCCATTTCCTTTTTATGCTTGGATGCTTGCTGCAGGGCACCAGCTCCCACACCCTGTCGCTGAGGTGCTCGCTCACCTTGTTGACCCAGGCAGTCTTCGGGCTTTCAGCTCCTTCAGCTCCCGCCGGACTGTCCTTGGACTTCTCCCTATGCAGGGCCAGTGCGCGCTGCTCCTGGGGCAGCCGCCGAGCCTGCAGCTCCTCCAGCTCCCGCAGCCGGCTCCTCCCTGGCTGCTCCCCATCTGGGCCAGGTGCACATTTAGCGCCAGTAGGGCAGATGCCATTTCTTCTCCAGGTCCCCGAGTCACCCAAGTGGGAGCCGTGTCGGCCTCAGAGGCAGGCGTGGTTCGAGCTCAGCCTCAGGGGCTGCAGTTTGTCCGTGATCTTCCTCACTTCACTCCTGTCCGTCTTTCTTCCCGGTGGCCCACCCTGCTGACTTTGGACCCACCACCAGATAAAGAAGCAACAGTTGAACAAAAATGTTTAACTGGCTCCCGCAATCGTGCCAGGTCAGCTCCTAAATTTTTTTTTTTTGAGACAGAGTCCCACTCTGTCGCCTGGGCTAGAGTGCAGTGGTGTCGTCATAGCTCACTGCAACCTCAAACTCCTGGGTTCCAGTGATCCTCCCACCTCAGCCTCCCGAGTAACCGGGACTACAGGTGGGCACCACCACGCCCGGATAATTTTTTCTATTTTTGGTAGAGACGGGGCCTTGCTGTTGCTCAGGCTGGTCTAGAACTCCTGAGCAGAAGTGATCCTCCCTCCTCGGCCTCCCAGAGTGCTAGGATGACGGGTGTGAGCCATTGCGCCCAGCCCCTACATTTAATCTTATATCCTATATCATTCCCAGTAGTTTGTTTCTCTATCAAACCCCAACTGATGCACCCTGTAGTCTCCAGATCCTACTTAGCCTTCAAGGCCTGCTCGACTGTTAGTTCCTCATGAAGACTTCACGATCTCTTCCTTGCAATTATACTTTCTGCTCTTGAAGTTCCCATAACAATTTTTTTTGGTACCGTAATTTTCTTACAAATATTTATTGATCACTTACTGTGTGCCAGGCACTGTTCTAGGGACACATGAATAAACAAAACAGACAAAAGTTTTTCTGTCCTCTATTAGTTATAGGAGCATTTTCTCTCCCCCTTCCTAGACTACAAGTGAATGTAAAAGTAATCCCAGATATAATTTTTTAAAATGCTATAAATTCTAAACTCAGTAATTGAGAACCTTCAGCACAGCTGTTAATCAGCCTGAATCCTTCCTCTTTACTGTAGGTAACTAGGAACTGAAGTTTAGCTGGATGACACCCACCAGTCACAGGGCCCAGAAAGTTTGGTTCATTGTTGTGCACTTTCAAAAATGATGTAACTGAACAGATTACAACCTACATATGGACCTCCTGTTCCCCCTAGTTTCAGGTAGTTGGGGCATGAAAAATATCCCAAAGATGTCCAATTCCCATAAAGCCCAGCAACAAATATCATAGTCTAAGCAAAACAGCTTTGTGAGTCATCTGCCATAAATACAGGTTCCGTATAAACCTGGGGAAATTGCATGGTGAATGTGGAACAACAACAATAAAAAATCAGAGTAGCATATAGACTACTGCAATATAAATACATAAATGATGTACAATTAATTAGGTCCAGGTTTCAAAAGGAAAATTAAGGATTACAAAGGAATCTTATTAAATAGAGAGCACAAAATATGTTGGCAAAAATAGTTGTAATGACAAACATGAACTGGCTAAGTTCAACATGGAGATCTATCCTGATAAAAGGAATCATTCGCTAAAACGCTCTAATAACGAACCTGTAGGCATCTAACAACAGAGCCTGAAAACATAAGGCAGAATGTTCATAACTGTAGGGAGAAATGGGGAAATTTGTAATTATAATGGGAGATTTTAATATATCTCTCTCAGAAATTGATACATTAAACAAATAAAATGAGCTAGGATAAGGAAGATTTGAGCAACCAGATTAATAAGCTAAACCTAATAGCTAAAAAAGAAATAAATAGCTACTAACATTTATGGTATTTAGTATGTACCAGGCCCTCAACTCTTTGAGGTGGGCACTATGTTTCCATTTTAAAGGTGATGAAACTGAGGCAGGAGAGGATATGTAACTTGCCAAGGTCACATAGTGAATATATCCACAAAGCTGGGATTCAAATATATATACCTTAGCAACCAAAGTGAGAACATATGCTTTTTTTCTATCCATAGGGAAGATTTTAAAAAACTGACCCCACATTAGTCTACAAAGCAAGGCTTACTGCCGTTCAAAGTGCTGACATTTTACAGACTATGTTATCTGATGGCACTGCAATAAAGTTAGACAGCAACAGGAAAGTAGGCTAAAAAAATGAGAGAAGCTTAGAAACTCTGGGACACAGTGAAGACGGAAATTTACAGCCTTACATGTATTTATTAGAAAACATTCAAGAAGTCAGAAAAAGAAAAAGAGAATAAAGCCAAATGGAAAGAAAGCAATATAAAATATAAAACAAATGAACCATGAAAAATAGCTATGACCACCACATCTGAAACCTGGCTTTTTGAAAAGACAAATCAAACTTCTGGCAAGCCTGATCAAAGAAAAGGGGAAAAGCAACACGAATGACAGTTACTTCGGAGATTAAAAGGAATTCCAAACGTATACTGAGACACCGTGAAGCCTGTGAAAGAGAATCTGCCAGAGGTAATTTCTGAGCCACTTTATTGACTGCTGTTGTATTTAAAGGAGTTCTGGGCAGGAGTTCAGAAACAGGAGAGGACTGAAAACACTCAAATGCCTGACACACCCAGATAACAACACTGGCTCACAGTTACACTGCATTTGTTTATTTCCATTATTATCCCATGGATGTATATTACTCTGTGAGGCAGCCAGGAGAGGCACTTTCATCCTTGATTTACAGATGGGGAGATAAGATCGCATAAGTCCAGTGACTTGTCTCAGGTCACAGAGCCACTGCAGGAGGGCAGGAGGACTAGGCCCCTGTACTGTCTGACTCTCATCCATGTCATTCCGTGTTACTGCGCTGGCACTCAGCTGTGCTGTGTTGACATGATCGCCAGCTGCCAGCATCAGGGCCTAACTGGATGTGAGCTCAAACTGTGTTGTGCAAACATGCTTCTGAGAAATATCTGCAAAGCAGAGACTCAAGTCAGCCTGAGAGGAGTGACGCCAGCAACGTGGCAGAGGAAAACCCTGGTCGCTCTTTCCTCCCATAAACAGAGATTCAGCAACAATCCATGGACAAATGCCCTTTGTGAAAAATCAGAAACTAACCAAAAGTCTCCTGCACCCCTGGAGAATGCAAAACCAGAATCACAAAAGCTGGTAGGGAGATTCAGCCTACCAGCCCCTGGCACAGCACTAAAAAGACACCCCCATAGCTCACAGCTTCACCCAGGGGAGGGAAGAAATTGGCTTGCATGTCCAGCACCCTTACTTTTCCAAGAGTGGTCCCCAGAGGACTGGCTTCTGTCTTGCCAGTTTTGGAGCTCTGAAAGGTCCATCACAGTCTAGCCCCCTGGGAGAGAATGGAGGTGGAGGCTTGGGCTGGTAGACACCACAGCTCCTTCCTGGCTCAGCACAGCATGAGCAAACAAGAACCAGAGCTGCCTGCTTCTCTCTGAGATGGAGAGAGTTGGTAGAGGTCCCCAGAATCTAGCCAGGCTGACTGATGGGAGATTTTCCTGTGCAAAGTCAGTCTGTGAAGGCTGGGAGAGGTACTTCCTCTGTCTAATGTACAGACACCAACGAGACAGTCAAGGAAAATAAAAATCAGGCAAAGATGTTCCAAACAAAAGAACAAGATAAACCTCCAGAAACTGACCCTAAGAAAACTGAGTTATATGATTTACCTGACAAAGAACTAAAAATAACTCCCATAAAGATACTTAGTGAGATAAAGAGAACAATGAATGAACAAAGTGAAAATTGCAACAAAGAGACAATATTTTAAAAATGTACCCAACGGAAATCATGGAGCTGAAGCACATGATAACTAAACTGAAAGAGTCACCAGAGGGGTTCAGCAGAAGACTGGACCAAGCAGAAGGAAGGACAGGCCAACTCAAAGGTGACTCACTGGAAATAACTCAGCATGAGAAGCAAAAAGAAAAAAGAAGAAAAGTGACACTATCAAGTAGACCAAGATGTGACCATGGGAATTCCAGAAGGAGGAGGGAGAAAGGATGAGAAAGCTTATTCAAAGAAATAATAGCTGAGAAGTTCCCAGACGTGGAGGAGAAAATGAGCATCTAGGTCCAAGAAGCCCAAAAGATACCAAATAAGATGAACACAAAGAACCATACTGAGACATATTATAATCAAATTGTCGAAAGTCAAAGACAAAATTTTAAAATCAGCAAAAGATTAGCTAATTGTCCCATATAAGGGAATCTCCATAAGACAGTAAGCGTATTTTTCAGCAGAAACCTTGCAGGCCAGGAGCGAATGTGACGATATACGCTCCGAATGCCAAGTGGTGAAAGAAAAAAACTGTCAAGCAAGAACACTATACACACCAAACTATCTTTCAAAAATGAAAGAAAAATAAAGACTTTTCTGGACAGACAAAAGCTGAGGGAATTTATCACCACTAGACCTGACTTACAAGAAATGCTAAAGGGAGTTCTTCAAGTTGAAACAAAAGGCTGCTAAACAGCAACAGGGTAGCATTAAAAAGTATGCAACTCATTGGAAAAGGTAAATATACAGACAAATACAGAACTGTATTACTGTAATGATAGTGGGCGAGTCACTTTTAATTCTAGTATAAAAGTTAAAAGACAAAAGTATTAAAAAATAATTACAGGCATACCTCAGAGATAGATATTGCAGGTTTGGTTCCAGACTACCACAATAAAACTAATATTGCATTAAAGTGAATCACATGAGTTTTTCGGTTTCCCAGCACAAGTAAAAGTTATGCTTACGTTATACTGTAGTCTATTAAGTATGTAATAGCATTATGTGTAAAAAATGTAATATTTCAATTAAAAATACTTTATTGCTGAAAAATGCCAACAATCTGAGCCTTCAGTGAGTCATAATCTTTTTGCTGGTGGAGGGTCTTGCCTTGATGTTGATGGCTGCTGACTGATCAAGGTAGTGGTTGCTGAAGGCTGGGGTGGCTGTGGCAATTTCGTATTTCTAAAGTAAGACAACAGTGAAGTTTGCCAGATCAATTGACTCTTCCTTTCACACAAGATTTTTCTGTAGCACGTGATGCTGTTTGATATCATTTAACCCACAGTAGTACTTCTTTTAAAATTAGGGTGAATCCTCTCAAATCCTGCTGCTGCCTTGTCAACTAATTTTATGTAATATTCTTAGTCTTTTGTTGTCATGTCAACAATGTTCACAGCATCTTCACCAGGAGTAGATTCTGTCTCAAGAAACCGCTTTCTTTGCTCATCCATAACAAATAATTCCTCATCTGTTAAAGTTTTATTATGAGATGCAGCAATTCAGTCACATCTTCAGGCTCTACTTCTAGTTCTCTTGCTATTTCCACTATATCTGCAGATACTTCTTCCATTGAAGTCTTGAACCCCTCAAAGTCATTCATGAGGGTTGGGGTCAATCTTCCAAATTCCTGTTATTGTAGATATTTTGACCTCATCCCCATGTATTGTGAATGTTCTTAATGGTATTTAGAATGATGAATCTCTTCCAGAATGTTTTTAATGTACTTTGCCCATATCCATCAGAGAAATCACTATCTATGGCAGCTCTAGCCTTGGGAAATGCATTTCTTAAATAATAAGACTTGAAAGTTGAAATTACTGCTTGATTCACAGGCTGCAGAATGGATGTTGTGTTAGTAGGTACGAAAAGAATTATTAATGTCCTTGTATCAGAGCTCCAGCAGAGAGCTCTTGGGTGACCAAGTGCATTGTCAAGGAGCAGTAATATTTTGAAAGAAATCTTTTTTTTCTGAGCAGTAGGTCTCAACAGAGGACTAAAAATATTCTGTAAACCATGCCATAAACAGATGTGCTGTCATCCAGGCTTTGTTGTTTCATTTCTAGAGCACAGGCAGGGTAGAATTAGCATAATTCTTAAGGGCCCTAGGGTTTCAGGAATAGTAAATGAGCAAAATAACCAGCTGCATTAGCCCTTAAAAAGAATCAACCCATTCTTTGAAATTTTGAAGCCAGGCATTGAGTTCTCCTCTCTAGCTGTAAAAGTCCTAGATGGAATCTAATATGAGGTTGTTTCATCTACATTGAAAAATTGCTATTTAATGTAGCCATTCTCATCAATGATCTTAGCTAAATCTGCTGAATAACTTTCTGTAACTTCTCCATCAGTACTTGTTGCTTCACCTTGCACTTTTATGCTACGCAGATGGCTTCTTTCTTTAAACCTCAAAAATAACCTCTGCTAACTTCCAACTTTTCTTCTGCAGCTTCCTTACCTCTCTCAGCCTTCATAGAATTGAAGAGAGTTAGGGCCTTTCTCTGGATTATACTTTGTCTTAAGGAAATGTTGTGGCTGGTTTGATCTTCTATCCAGACTACTAAAACTTTCTCCATATCAGCAATAGGACTGTTTTGCCTTCTTTTTTGTTTGTTTCTTTGTTTTGAGACAAGGTCTTGCTCTGTCACTTGGCTAGAGTGCAGTGGCGTCATCATAGCTCACTGCAACCTCAAATTCCTGGGCTCTAGTGATCCTCCTGCCTCAGCCTCCCGAGTAGCTGAGGCTACAGGCTCACACCATCACGCCATCATGCTATCACGCCTAGCTAATTTTTTTATTTTTTGTAGAGACAGGATCTTGCTCTTACTCACGCTAGTCTCAAACTCCTGACCTCAAGCAATCCTCCTGCCTCGGCTTCCCAAAGTGCTAGGATTACAGGTGTGAGCCCCCGCACCCATCCTGTTTTGCTTCGTTATCATTTGTGTGTTCACTGGAGGAGCAATTTCAATTTCCTTCAAGAACTTTTCCTTTGCATTCACAACTTGCCTAACCAATGCAAGAGTCCTAGCTTTCAGCCTATTTGGCTTTCAACATGCCCTCCTCACTGAGCTTAATCATTTCTAGTTTTTAATTTAAAGTGAGACAAGGTCTACTTCTCCTTTCACTTGAACACTGAGAGGCCATTGTAAGGTTATTAATTGGCCTAATTTCAATATTGTGCGTCTCAGGGAATAGGGAGGCCTGAGGAGAGGGAGAGAGATGGGGGAACAGCTGGTTGGTGGAGCAGTCAGAATAGGCACATTCATCAGTTAAGTTCAACATCTTATATGGGCATGGTTCATGGCACTCAAAAGCAATTATGATAGTAATATCAAAGATCACTGATCACAGATCACTGTAACAAATATAGTAATAATGAAAAAGTTTAAAATACAGGGAGAATTACCAAAATGTTACACAGAGGCACAAAGTGTATTTTTAAATTAACGTATACACATTGTTTTTTTAGACATAATGCTACTGCACACTTAATAGACTACTGAATAGTGTAAACATAACTTTTATATGTGCTGAGAAACCAAAGAATTTGTGTGACTTGCTTTATTGTAATATTCACTTTATTGTGGTCTTCCGCTAAACCCACAATATCCCCAAGGTATGCCTGTATAATGGAGCTGAAAAATTCCTATTGCCTAGTGATGTTGTAGCCATTGTAAAGATATAGCACAACACATTACCTTTTCTATGTTTAGATACACAAATACTTACCATTGTGTTACAATTGCTTACAGTATTCAGTACAGTAATATATTACTTGATGTTGCCATATAGCCTAGGTGTATAGTAGGCTATGCTATCTAGGTTTGTGTCATTTCTCAGAATGTATCCCCATTAAGTGACACATGACTATATTTTACAAATGAACATGACCATGCAGATCAATAAATAGCCGGCTGAATGAGCATTTTCAACTCCAGTAATACTTGTTTTAATTGTCTACTTCTCTGAACTCTAAATGGAATAGGCTCTGTAGCTGCCCTTTTTTTGGTTATGTGCTTAAGATTCCAGTGAGCCCTCTAGTAGGAATAACCCTGAGCCACTGCTGGTGTATCCCATGTTATTCAACCCGATTCCTCCTCTTGGGTTCCCCATTAGCTGTTTTGCTCAGGTTCAGCTGAGCTCTCTCTCCAGTCCTAAAGTGGCCTGGGTACGATTAGTGTACATAGAAAAATAAATAGTTCTGCTCCTCCTCCAAACCATCCACCGGAAAACCCTCCTCCCAACTCCTCCCAAGCAAATGGCTGGTTATTTTAAATCTGGGTTCCCATTAAGTCTTCATCTTTCATCTTCCAGTCATTTAACCTCTTCTGGATTGTTTCTATTTTAAAGAAACACCTACACCCAGGAAATCTCCTGGAAGGGAATATTCAAAGTCATTCTCAAGTTCATTTGACAATCTTTTGAAGGTAGCATTAACTTTCAAAGATACATCTGAAAATAGAACAACTAATCTAATGAAGTCCCCTGATTACAGGGGACTATAATACATACTATAAAGTCACCTTATGTTTATAGAATCTTTAGCAGTTTTGAAAAGTGCTTTCATCTGCTTTCTTCTATTCATTATCATAAGTCTCTGGGGGAATGGAGAGCAGACATTATTGCTGCCATTTTAATAACAAGAAGTAGTATAGCATCATGGCTTAGAGAGCTGCGGTCCCCAACCCCCGGGCTGCAGACCAGTACCGGTCCATGGCCTGTTAGGAACCAGGCTGCACAACAGGAGGTGAGCGGCGGGCAAGTGAGAAAAGCTTCATCTGTATTTATAGCCGCTCCCCGTCACTAGCATCATTGCCTGAGCTCCACCTCCTATCAGATCAGAAGTGGCATTAGATTCTCATAGGAGCATGAACCCTACTGTAAACTGCGCCTGCAAGGGATCTAGGTTGTGTGCTCCTTATGAGAATCTACTGCCTGATGATCTGAGGTGGAGCTGAGGCATTGATGCTAGCGCTGGGTAGCGGCTGCAAATACAAATTATCATTAGCAGAGAGGTTTGACTGCACAATAAATGTAATGCGCTTGAATCCATCCTGAAACCATCCTCCTCCCCTCACCCCTGGTCCATGGAAAAATTGTCTTCCTGGTGCCAAAAAGGCTGGGGACTGCTGACTTACAGCATGGGCCCTGTTGCCACTCTTTGGACCTTAGTCTCCCTATAAGATGAGGATAATACTAATACTTGTGGCATAGGGTTGTTTGAGGACTGTATAAAGCTCTATGTGCTTGGCACATAGTCAGGGCCTTATCTGTGTTTGCCATTATGAGTAATGAGAAAACTGATCTCAGGAAGGGTTTTGGAGTTGCCTGAGGTCCCTGACCAGTTCTGGGGTAGAGCTGGGGTAGAACCCATGTTCTGACCCTTAGATGGGGGCTGCTGCCTTACCCTATGCTGTCCTCTTAGGCTCCAGTGAATCTCAGCTGATGCCAGAAACCTCTCCATGGAGTGAAGGGCAGCCTTCCTTGTTCTGTGTCAAATGTAACTGGACCCCTTAAGTCACACCAGATGGAGGGTGCCAGCCCCTAATGGCCTGAAGACACTCAGGACATCGCAGTTAAGAGCCTAGTGGTCATCTGTCTGCTGACCACCAGGACACCTGCCGCCTCAGGTTCACATGGGCCTCCAGGTATGGTACACGGTGACTGCTGCCAGCAAACCACACAGGGCCTCCAGTGAGAGGGCACATTTCTCAGGTGGCAGAGCTTTGGAGTGCCCCTGCCTCCCTTTCCACAGGCCTCAGGGATCCTGCCTGTGCGGCTCTCCCTGGCATGCCTTTTCCTGGTGAAGTCATGCTCATGTTTCAGCATCAGGCAGATGTCAGCAGATGTCACTCTTCTGGAAAACCTTCCTGGACTCTCCCCCCAGGTAGAAAACTGCCTCTGCCATATGAGCTGCCGAAGAATCTTCTTGCCATTAGGACGGCACTCATCATACAGGATGTTATTTAAGTAAATATTTATTTCCCTCATTTGAATCTGTGTCCTCCAAGGACCAAGACTTGGCCTCATTCACTTGGATATCTAGCCCAAGGCTGGTGTAGTGACAGCACTCGTAAATATTTGTAGAAATGAAATGACTTGAATATTAGTTACCAGAAATGACTGTCCCTTTCCTTCTGGAGAGGGAACAGGCAAGAGCATCTATGAAAACTTCTATTCTTCTCTGCCCCCAGTTCAGTGTGACCCGGGCACCAAAGAAGTCTTCTAGAAAAAAGTTTTCCTTCAGAATTACCAAGACTAAAATGGTTTTCTGGAAACCAATTCATGAAACTTTGAATCTAAGAGAATCAAGGAGCCTGGCCAGGAGAGACCAGGACAAAAGGCTCAGTAAGGTCCCAGCTAAATTTGGTGGGGACAGAGCCACACCCAGGTTTGGTAACCCTCTCTCTGCATATTCTGGGAATGGAGTGGAGAGTCTGCTGTCCAGCGGTATTATCATTTTTATCTCTCTTGACTCACCGAAATGCTTTGGTAGAACAGCTAAGCGCCTAAGCTGAAACCCCTGAGTCTTGAACAAACTTAAATTTTACAGCCACACCATCCAGCAAGAACATCACTGCGGAAGCTTTCACTTAACATCCTGTTCTGGCATCCCTGTTTCCACCAGCAGATCAGCCATCAGATTGTTCAACCCCCTCTAAGCCCCTTTGGCGTTACCTCTGCCCTTGCATCGCCCTGTGTTGTTACAGGTATGGCCACACTGTAGTATGCTGCTCGCACATCATCTAGATCTAGGCAAAACTTCAACTCGCTGGGCCAGCATATAGCAGGCTTGCCAAAACTATCTGGACTCAACTATAAATCTTCTCTGATAGGCAGAGTTCAGAAAGTTTTGTAGCTCACTGCATTGGTAAGGTTGTGCGGCTACAGTCACGTGGGCAGCTGGTGTGAGTACAGAGTGGAACAACCTAAGTGGGAGGCAGTGGGGCAGTATCTAACAATGTTAAAAACACACACACATCATTGGACCCAGCAAGTTCTACAGCAGTAAGAGTTAGCATCTATGGAGCTTTTACATGTGCCAGGTGCTGTTTCTAACACTACATAGATATTAATTCATTTAGTCCTCAAAAAAACCCTCCGAGGTAGGTGGTATCATCACACATGTTTTATAGCTGAGAATGCTGAAGCAAAGAGACGTTAAATCATTTGTCCAGAATCATCCAGGCAGTAAAAACCCAGGTGTCTGGTTTAGGGGATCTTGTATAACTACTATACTACACTATTTCCCTCCACAATGCTATGCATTGAAGTATTATCTATAATAGCAAAAAATTAAAAACCATTTAAATGTCCATCGTAAGGGAAGAGTTAAATATATTACGGTTTTACTGGTCAAAGGAGAACTAGGCAGTTATTTTTTTTAATGAAGTTGATATGGAAGTGTACTGATGTGTTACAATTTCCAAGCTATAAAAATTGAAATTAACAAAAGCAGAATGTAGGAGAGAATGCTATCATTTGTGGGGAAAAAGAATATCCATACTTATGTCTGTATATGCACCGTATAGCACTGAAAGGATATACAAGAGATAAAATAAAACAAAACCAGCAATTTTCCCTAGAATGGGAGAACTTGGGGGAAGGAGGATATTCCATTATATACCCTTTGAATTCTGTAACACATATGTGGATTGCTTATTTGAAAAGAGAACTTAATTTGAAAGAACAAATAATACCTGCAAGGTGCATGATAGTTCCCTAGTAGAAAACACCGTACCAGATGTTTAATTCTATTACTAAATGAAAACATCATTTTAAAGCTATTTGTTTATGCATATCCCCTCCGGCATCCACCTCACAGGCTGGCACATCCTGGGTATTCCACAAATGACTGTGGAATGAATGAATAATGTGCGTATTGAGCTGAATCAAATGGAACTGATATTTGTCCAGGTTTCTCCTGCAACTCTATACAGCAGGGGTCTGCACTGACCTCTAGAAACCAAACTTAGTGAGGGACAATGTTCTAGATTAAGAAGGGTTGGATGAGGGCTGAGTTTCATGGTGGACCAACCCATGGTTCTCAACATGTACTTGTATTTTGGATTTCTCTAGGACTTGCTTTTTTTTTTAGCTACAGCAGTGGTTCTCAACTGGGGGTAATTTCGCCCACCAGGAGATATTTTTGGTTGAGACAGGACAGTTTGGTTGGAAGGGGATGCTACCAGCATTTGGTGAGTAGAGGCCAAGGATGCTGCTAAACACACTACAGTAAACAACACAGCCCCCTGCAATGAAGAATTACCCAACCCCAAAGTCAGTGCCGAAGCTGAGAAACCCTGAGGTGCAGTGATAGCACAAGCTCATGGACAGTGTGACCACGACTGATGGACTCTTGTTCATCAGCCCCAGAACATACCGAGAACTTCTATGTGCCCGTATTTCCTCCTAAAAATACAGCCTGCGGTAGAATCTTCCTGAATTGCATTTTTGTTTAGTCTCCAGCTTATCAACCTTATTTTAAATTTAATATCATCAAGGAGGATACCAGCTGGCTCCAGCCTATCTCCCCGCCACGGTCACTCTGAGGAGCTGAGGAATATCTGAATATCTCAGGACAGCCTTCCTGGAAAACCCTGTGGGGTGCTGGTGAAAAAGTTAGCTGTCTCTGGGGCCAAAAGTTCTTCTCTTGAATGCTAGCTCATGTGGCTGGTTCTTGAGAAACTGAGGGAAAATGAAATTTCTGCATGTTTCTCAGGCAGAAATCTTCACAAAGGACTGGGACAGCCTCAGATCCAGACAGGGCCACCCTGCGGATGAAGGCACCTCTGCTCCTGTAGGTTTCTCCTCCAGGCTTAAAAAGGGGTAATGGGGCAGAGGAAGAAATCCAGGAGTCCTGGCTACTCTCCTCAACCCCATGACAGTTGGGGCCCATTTTATCTAGATGGCATTTGGGCATGTGCTCTTACAGTGGGAGTGGGGATCAGAGCCACAGAGCCAGTGGTTCTGTCCTGGCTCAGCTGCTTACCTGCCTGTGACTGTGAGCAAGTCACTTAACTGTTCTGACCTTCAGTTTTCTCCTCTGTAAAATGGGTACATGACAGAGTTGTTGTAAAACTCCAGTGAAGCCAAAGATGGGAACCAGTGCTCTATAACTGGCAGTTCACACAAATGTTAATTATTATTCAAATCCGTATTCACTTGATTTTCCCTTGGGGAATATGTGGTTAAGCACAGGTCATCCTAGTGGGGCGTGTTGTGGGGCGTGCTGTGGGGCCTGCTGGCAGGACCAGGGCAGGAAGACTGGGGTCATGGGAAGGAAACCGCAGTTCCCGAGGACATGCAGGTGCACAGAAACAGATGACTAAGAGACTGAAGAGGCTGAGGAGGTAAGAAGCAGACTTGGCTACGTCGTGTTTTCCCACCTGGAGTCTGAACTGAAAATTTGGGGCAGCAATAAAATAAGTAAAATTTAAGGCAGTGGGTTTTTTATGGTTCCCACTGCCGAAACAGGAATCCAGAGGGTTATTCAAGCCAGGGCACTTGAACACCAACTTCACAGGAATTACTTATGTTTCTGACATCATGCAACAAATGTTCACTGAGTGTCTATGTTGTAGGTTAAATTGTGCCCCCAAGAAGATATACTGAAGGTCTAACCCCCAGTACCTATGAATGTGACCTGGTTGGAAACAGGGTCTTTGGCGATGCAATTGGTTAAGATGAGGTCATAGTGGAGTAGGGTGGGCCCTAAATCCAATGACTGGTGTCTTTATAAGAAGGCCACAGGAAGTCACAGAGATGCAGGCACACAGGTAAGGAGGCCATTGATGACAGAGTCTGATATTGGAGTGATGTGCCTACAAGTCAAGGAATGCCAAGGATTGCCCAGCCGCCACCAGCAGCCGGGGGAGAGGCATGAAACAGGCTCTCCCTCACAGCTTCCAGCAAGAACCAACCCTGCCAACACCTTGATTTCAGACTTCCGGTCTTCAGAACTGTGAGAGAATAAATTTCTGTTGTTTAAGCCACCAAGTATGTGATTATTCATTATGTTAGTCCTAGAAAAATAATACAGCCTACCATGAGACAGACAGAGAGACAAACAGGAACCAACTTCTGTTCCCCAGCATGGTCCCTGAGAGGGCAGCTCCGTGTGACAGTGAACGAGATCGTGGACTGGGAGGGAGGCAGCAGCAGGAAGGGGCCTTTATTAGTACTGCTGAGGTTCAGGCTGGGCAGAATCAAAGGCCTTGGCTAGGGGACTGCCCCTCTCTCTGCCAGGCAGGCTGCTCTCAGACAGGGACAGGAGACTAATCTGACAGGCCTTATTCTTTTTCAAACCACGTGGATAATTACTCAGAACTCTATTTTCTCTGTGGTTTTTGCAAATGGATTTTGTGGTGATTTTTTCTTTTCCTTGGCATTTTGGCAGTGCTGAGGGGAGACATAAAAGTGCCCATTAGCATTAGCACGTGTCACTGGGGACACCAAAGTGCTGAGATGGAGAAGAGAAATATCCTAATTAAAGCGAGAGGTTACCTGGGTCTCCAGAACACTGCAGCGCTGGCCGTCTAATTCCTGGGGCCTGTCTTCAGCTCTTTGGGGGTGTACCTTGTTTTGTTGGATAAATTCTTCCAGCCTTAAAACCTAAAACAGAAGACAAGAAACACTGAGCAGTGAAACCAAGTCCTACTTCCTGGCTATGGTTATTAACCTGAGAACCGATTCTCCTGCATCTGTCTGTTCTGGGGAGAGTGTCCCATTAGATAAGTTCCACACATGCTTCTAGAAATGCCATTTCTAATTAGCTAGTTCCTTCATCTTTCTAGAAGAAGATGAGCCTAGCAGGTTTACAGTGTTCTACTCTTTCCTTTAAATTATTTGTACACATTATTTCTATGCTAGATCTGTAGGATGGCTTTCATACCATTCCCAGAATGCCATTCAATTTCTTTTTTTAAAAAGTTAGTTGGTAAAGAAAATGAACAACATTTAAGAATTGTACAGATAAAATGAGAAAAGAGTGGCTGGAAGGTGCTATAAAATTGTAAAGCCTTAATTATGATGATTATTACTAACCAACTAATTATAACGTAACCATTGAACAGACTGCTTTCCTTCTAGACTTTGAGGAGAACGAGGCCAAAAACCATAAAGGAAACTCAGACTTTGCTA
Source organism: Daubentonia madagascariensis (assembly GCA_023783475.1). Taxonomy (NCBI): domain Eukaryota; kingdom Metazoa; phylum Chordata; class Mammalia; order Primates; family Daubentoniidae; genus Daubentonia; species Daubentonia madagascariensis. The sequence goes on from JAKFHU010001769.1 coordinate 13,470,606, forward strand.
GCAAATCCTTCTAGAAAACCTAATACTTGTCAGGTACCATGCTAGGTGAGAGGAGGGAAGGGGAAGCGATGGAGTGAGGCCAAGATAGTAAAATAATAAAACATGGCCCCTGTCTTGAAGGAGCTGTCATTTTATGGGGGAGATAGACATGTGTTTATAACCACAGCAACACTCAGAAGAGGTACATACAAAATAAAACAGCATCGTTAATAGTGCGTTTACTCTGTGCCAGCCACAGATCGAAGCCTTTGACAGTATTAACTCTTTTAATCCTCACAACCACTATGACACAGGTACTACTGCACAGAATTTACAGCAGTACACTCTGCCCAGGGGAGTTCAGGCGGCTTTAAGGGCACTGAAGGATGAATAGGAGTCCACCAGCGGTGAAGGTGGGAAAGTGCATTGCAGGCAGCAGGACCAGCAGGTGCGATGGTAGAGGGCAGATGGGATGGGTGTGAAGGCTGAAGAAAGATTCCACATGCTGGGGGCAGATGAAAGAGTGGATGGAAGGAGCACAGTCTTGGGAGGCAGTGGTGGCAAGTTAGGTTGGGCCCAAATTGTGAAAAACACGGGGATTGAAGATTTTTAGGGAAGGAGTGGGGCTTTGAGCAGATTTGGGTTTTAGAATGTGAGTTCTAGAATTAGCTGGTCTAGGGAGAATGCGGAGGCAGGGAGATCCATGACAACGCTCTTGCAAGACTCTGTGAAACATTGCAGAGGAACAGCAAGACCATCAGAATGTCCTCTCGGCTTTACATAAGGAATATTTCGGGAAAAACTATTTCAAGATTATGAAACTCTCCTTATACTGCATCTTGCTAAGGTTTATGAAATATTCAGAGGGGTCCTGTGCAATTGTTTACATAACATCTGTAAGCAGATAAAGAAAGAGTCTAGGTGAGCCATTCTGAGGATCCTGTCCAAGGCACAGGTGTAAAGAGAAGGGAGGGGACAGAAAGACTTAAGCCATACGACACACAGGACTTGACAATCTTTGGATGTGATGGCAGGGCAGGGTGGTGAGTAGGATTGGGCATGGGAGAGCTGGCAAGTGGGTGGACAGCTGGTAGGTACCATGTAGGTGGTAGAAGGAACTGAGGATGAAAAGCAAGACTGAGGCCCTTTGTCTATGGCCAACCTCTTGGTCATGCCTTGCAGTCCGTAAACACCCAGGTCTGAATGATCCTTAGGCATCGAAGAGGCAAGGGACCGTAATAGCATTGGTTAGGGGTGGGGTCTTCAGAGCCACATTACCTGGGTGTGAATCCCAGATCTGCTGCTTGTTTGCTGTGTGACTTTGGGGACGTGATTTACCTTCTCTGTGCCCCAGTTGCCTCATTTGTAAATTAGAGATAATAATAGCATCTTCATGATAAAGTGGTTGTGAGGATTAAAAGAATTAGCAAATGTAAACTGCTTAGATAGCGTCCTGACTGGAGCAGGTGCTGCACAAAGGTTAGCACTGCTGTTTTTAAAGAGGAGTTCTAAGGGGCATTCACGGAAATAGTCGGATCATGGCCCCGGCTTCTCCGGCCTGGGTGACTCAGAAGGATAACTGGGCTGGTCTCATACACACACGTGAAGCCACCCTAAGCTGCGCAGAGCTGAGTGGCCCAGGTACAATACAAAGACTGGCAGCACAGCTCATCGGAAGACAGGGAGGGCTGGAGGGCTGGAGGGCTGGAGGGAGGGAGAGGTGAAGGGGGAGGGAGTGAGAAAGAGGAGGGAGAGAGGGAGGGAGGGAGGGAGGGAGGGAGGAGAGAGACGGGCTTCTTTCCCGTGCAGCCCCACCTTGGTCTGGGCTAGAACAGAAGCCTCCATAGCAGAGTTCACCAGGAACCACCTCTAGACCCTGACAGATCAAGCCTAAGGCACAACTTGCTCATCATTTTTTAAAAAAATAATAATTTCAGAAATAGAAGAAAGGTTAGAGGAAAAATATTAATATAATTAACACCTGTGTACTCATCACTCCACTGGAGAGGTAACACATCACAAGTACAGTTGCAGCCCCTCACACTCTCTCTCTTCTAGAGAAAACCACTGGTCCAAATTTGGTTCTATCATCCTCATGCCTTCTTTAGCTTTACCTCCAGGGACGTGTACTCCTAAACAATGTTTTGCACACGGCCTCTGTATTCTTCAAAGTTCCCCAGAGGTTGTAATGCACAGTGAGGACTGAGGAACCAGTTTCGTGGGTTCCTGAGGGGGTGGGAGACTCTGGGATCATCTGGAAGGTGTGAGGGAGGGTAGAGGAAGGAAGAAAACTTTACATTTTTTGGTCTAATCAGGCTTAGAAATGGCTCTTAGGATCCTGTTTCTAGCCTTTTCCGCTGGAAAATTTTGATACTTTTAGAGGCCCACAAGAATGTTTTAATTTCTTTTAAGATCAGGAAAAAAAGTTGAGTCTAGATTATATTCATCTTTCTACGAAGGCAGGAATAAAATATGATTTTTTTTTTTTTTTGGTAAAGGAAGGGCCCAGAAAGGCAAAAGTGCCTTGGGCCACTTGTATGGACAAGTGCTAATGCAGCCCTGGAGAAGAAAAGGGCAAGAGAACTGCAGAGTTACCCCTCCTGAATCATTCAGCCACAGAATCAACACCAGCAGCCTCCTGTGTCCTTCTTTCACGTGAGACATTAAAGACCTCTTTGTTTAAGCCTCTCTAAATCAGGCTCTCTGTTACTTGCAGCTGAATCTCCGCCCCCTGAGACAGCCTTCCTTATCTGCCCAGTGTCCTTTTCTTCCTCCTGAGGATGTGCGGAGGTGGTGGAGGCAGTCTCCTAAGATTCCTGGCATCTCAGTTGGGCAAAAACTCCAGGGCCTAGAACCGTCCCCTCCAAGCCTTGAATTTCTTTGGGGCTTACCTCAAGCAGAGAATTCTGGAGCTTCACATTGAGGGCCACTTTCTCTTCTTCCAGCTGCTTTATTTCCTTTTCTGATTTCTTCCTCACTTCCTCCAACTGTGCTTCTACTTCCTAAATGATGATTAGAAGAATTAACCACACAAGGCCTGAAAACAGGACACAATGTATTCATCCCCTGCCTTGATTCTCCCAAAGGAGATCAAAGAAGTTTACAAGAGTCACAAAATACTATAAGTAAACATAAATTAGAAACACACAGGAAGGTCAAAGGAAAACAAGTGTTACATTTATACCATGAAGTCTGATATTAATATATAAAGGGGTGGGGTAGGGTGGAGTAAATCCTTGGCACTAAGTTATCTAGTGTCCTCAAATAAGAACAGAGGATGCTCATTACAGACAAAATTCTCAGTGTCTCGTAAGTCAAAAAGCCAGCTACATTTTCAAATGCAGGGAAATACTAAAAGCAGAACAAAATTTCTCCTTCTCAACAGCATCCATACATTAGTCAAAATGATGGGCTCACAGGGCTGACTCTGCCCTGATCCCTCACCGCAGCCCGTGAGCCTCAGTACAAAGCGGATCCAGAGGAAAGAACCTTCTGGAGATCACACGAGCGGCACAGCCACCTTTTAGCTGTGTCATGTTGAGCACAGTTCCGAGCCTCTCTGTGACTCATTGTGCTACTTACATGCTTAGCACCAATTCTGGGTACATAGTAAAGGCTCAATATATGATAAGTACTACTATTATTCTTATAGAGGCCTACCCTTTCTGATCTAGCTTAATTTCTGGAAAAATCGTGCAAGTTTGTAGAGGAATGGATGAAACAGTCTGATCCTCTTAGCTGAACTTTTAGGTAGATATTACATCATTCATTAATTCAACAAATATTTCTTGAGATCTTCACGTGCTGGGCACTGGTCTTGGAGCTGCGGATACAAAAGAGACAAAAGTCCTACATACCTTACATTTGAGTGAAAAAGACAGGCAGCAATCAAAGTCAGTCAGTAAATAATATGGTAAACGCTATGTTGGATGGACAAATAATAAAGCAGGGCAGAGGACCCTGTGGTGTCAGGGAGGGGTTGAAATTTTAGATAAATTGGCCAGAGAAGTGCTCTAGAGAAAGTGACTTTTGAGTAAAAACTCGTATTGAGAGAGGGAGCTTGCCAAAGGGAAGTCTGGGTGTGAGCCTTCCAGGACCAGCTAAGGCCCCGGTATGTTCTACAGATAGAGCGAGGAGGCCACTGTGGTTGGACCAGATGAGGCCAGAGGGACATTGTGTAAGGCCTCAGACATCCAGGTGAGGCTTACCAGTGAGATGAAGGCCACTCAACATTTGGGCAGAGAGTGACATGATTCCAGTTGTATTTGGGAAGCTCACTGCTGGTTTCTGTCTTGAGGACAGGCTGATGGGGGCAGGGTTAGAATGGGGGCGGCAGGCCCAGGAGGAGGCTGTGGCCATAACTGGGGCACAGCGATGGCAGCTGGGCCCGTGAGGGAGTGTGGGCAGGAGGAGTGGTAAAACTCAGGATGTATGTGCAGTGTTGACAGACAGGACTTGCTGAAAAGAGAGGGGCCAGGATGACACAGGTTTCTGACACGAGCAAGGGGATGGATAAAGTAGTGAATAAGGCAGCCCGGTGGGGAAAACACACAGTAGAGAGGCAATTATAACACAGTGTAGCAAGAGCTGCGCTCATGTTGGTATGCGGGTGCCACGTATATGACAACAGTGTCATTAGGCTGGGCAGGGAAGATTTGTGGGAAGACTCATGTTTAAATTCAGACCAAAAGGATCAGTAAGAATTGGACAGAATTAGACAGGTAAATTTGGGAGTAGGGAGGAAAGTGTTCTCCATTAAGGGAAAGAACATGGGACAAATGATGAACTAAAAGGCTGGAGGGCACAGTCAGACAGGGCAGAGGTGTGGGATGAGACAGGGCAGGAAACAGGAGTCTGCCTCTGTAGGGTCCTTTTTTTTTTGAGACAGGGTCTCACTCACTCTGTTACCTGGGCTAGAGAGCAGTGGCATCATCATAGCTCACTGCAGCCTCCAACTCCCGGGCTCCAGTGATCCTCCTGCCTCAGCCTCCTGAGTAGCTGGGACTACAGGCGTGCACTACCACACCCGGCTAATTTTTTAATTTTTTTGTAGAGATGGGGTCTTGCTTTTGCCCAAGCTGGTCTTGAACCCCTGGGCTCAGGCAATCCTCCTGCCTTGGCCTCCCAAAGTGCCAGGATTACAGGTGTAAGCCACTGCACCTGGCCTTTGTAGGGTCTTAAAAACGTTAAGGGGCTGGGCACGGTGGCTCACACCTGTAATCCTAGCATTCTGGGAGGCCAAGGCGGGAGGATTGCTTGAGCTCAGGAGTTCGGGAGCAGCCTGAGCAGGAGTGAGACCCTATCTCTACTAAAAATGGAAAAATTAACCAGGCGTCGTGGTGAGCACCTGTAGTCCCAGCTACTCGGGAGGCTGAGGCAGGAAGATCACTTGACCCTGGGAGCTGGAGGCTGCAGTGAGCTACGATGATGTCACTGCACTCTACCCAGGGCAACAGGATGAGACTCTATCTCAAAAAAAAAAAAAAAAACAAAAAAAACCACGTTAAACCACGTTAAGGAACTGGAGCTACACTGTGAGGATGACAGGGAGCCGTCGGAGAGTCTGACGCCAAGGCTGAGTTTTCAGAAGGTCGCACTGGAATGGAGATTGGATTACATGAAGCAGAGAGACTAGGTGACTGGATCGGTGTGGTACCACGGAGGACAGAGGGAAGTGGAGACATGCCAGGGCCACTGAAGAAGTAGAAGTAACAGATTTGACGGCTGATTGAACGCGAGGGGGAGAGAGAAGCCATGTTTGACTCCTGGGTTTCTACCTTGAACATCTAAAAAGATACTCCTGCTGGTCACCTACATGACTTTATACTCTCTGTGGGGCCAAGCCCAGCCCAGGCCAGTGGCCCAGGGGTGGCGCTGAGCATTGTCCCTCAATGCTAAGAAACAGTCACTTAAAAGAGAAAAAAAAGACTGATGTGATTTGATTGTAAGGGTCACGCGGCCTGGACATTTAGCACGTGGGCAGTCTGTTCACTAAGTCTATGATCCCCTTTGGCAGGGCTTGTTGTTTTGGAAAGTTCATTTTCTGAAAACAATATGTAAATTATCCTTTGGTTCCAAACAAGTCTCAATCAACTTAAGCAACCATCAGCAGCAAGCCCATCCCCTCAGCAAAAATTCTGATTTTTTATTTCATTAATTAGCTTCTCATCCACAGACGCTTTTACTGAACAAAATTTTTGTTTAACATGCTTAATAGAAAAGACACTCACTAACACTGCCAAGATGTGTTCACTGTAACAGCACTGTGAAAATCTGTGATAACGATTTTTAGCACAAAGGAATGGCTATTTCTAAATTTACGCAGCCTCGCTTCCTAGGGTATAAGTAATCAATCATAGCCTCAGCTGTTGCCTTGACAAATGAACCTAATGCGAAAAAAATTCCCCCACAGATGGAAATAACTGATTTCAGCAGTAATTTCTGGCATTAGTAAGCTTCATTTTAGGTGCAGAATAATGTGGTTTACTGTTAAAAAACAAACAGTTCTGGGTCACTGAGAGAACACACATTGAAAAGAAGCATTTCTCATTCCAGCTCAGCCCAACATGACCTTGAGGATTTCAACAGGAAGCTCTAACATTCTCCTAACTCAGGTGAAGAGGAAAAACAACTACAAAGACAAGAACATGGAAAAAGGAGACTAATGCTTTCAAATATATAAATTGCTTCATCACAAAGGAAGAGCGTTCCATGGGCCCCTAATTTATAGAACTCACAGAATACTTTCATAAACTCTGTTCTCACTGAATTCTCATATACCCAGGGAAACAGGCTTTGTTGCATTCATTTTACATGGAGGAAATCCCATGGCTGATAAGAAGTAAAAGCAGCACTAACACTCATTTTCTGCTTCTTTGTCTGGATTGTCTTCTGTTACAGGTAATTTAAGAAAAGACACATGAAGTCACCACTGTGAGGGAACAACTGAGCAACCACAGAAAATTACCATGCAGAGATTTCAGCTGGAGTTTTAAGAGAAAACATGTTAACTTTTTTCAAGAAGAAAAGTTAGTTATTTGGAACGTACTTATAGTAAAGTTGATGGTGTGGCTGAAAGAGTCAACCAGTACAAAGCCTAAAATATCACCCATAATCTATCATTAGCAATAATACCAACATTAATACTAATCAATACATGGGGCATTAGGCCCCATGAAGTGTCCCACCTCAGTAGTAGGGCTTAACTAGAACTAGAGCAAACTCTAGACTCATCCTAACAAAGCTTAAAATTAAGCCTAGAAAATGATAGTTTTTATATTATGTATATTTTACTACAATAAAAATAAGTCCTTAAAAGATGAAGCTGATTCACAAGTAATTTAACTACTTGTTAAAACAAAATTGAGCACTCATAAAAGGATGACAACAAAATCCAGGCTTTTTTTCTTTTTTGAGAGAGAGAGTCTCACTCTGTCACCCTGGTAGAGTGCAGTGGCATCATCATAGCCCACTGCAATCTCAAATTCCTGGGCTCAGGTGATCCTCCTGCCTCAGTCTCCCAAGTAGCTGGGACTACTGGTATGCACCACAACACCCAGCTAATTTTTCTATTTTTAGTAGAAATGGGGTCTCACTCTTTCTCAGGCTGGTCTCCAACTCCTGAGCTCAAGCTATCCTCCTGCCTCGGCCTCCCAGAGTGCTAGGATTACAGGCGTGAGCCACCACACCCAGCCAAAATCCAGACTTTTAACAACTTACTATTCTTAATGTCTAGCATTCAATCAAAAATTACTAAATATGCAAAGAAGCAGGAAAATATGACTCATAACCAGTCATATTTAAAAAATCAGTCAATAGGAAAAGACCCCAAAATGACAGAGATGAGGATGTTAAAGGAGCAATTATAAATATGATCAAGAATTTACAGGAAAACATGACCATGAAGAGAAGACAAAAGGAAACTGTAAAGAAGAACAGGTTGACATCTCTAGAGCTGAAAAATATGATATCTGAAATGAAAATGTACTGAATAGGCTTTAAAAAAAGGTTAGATGGTGCAGAAAAAAAGTGAGTGAACTTGAAGATACAGCAGTAGAAATTATCCAAACTGAAGTGCAGCGAGACAAGGAGTCTAAAAACGAAGAAAGCCTTGATGACTTGTGGGATAATATCAGAAGGGCGGCAGAGCAGGAAAAAAGGTAGAAATAATGGCCTTAAAATTTCCAAATTGCATGAAAACTATAAACCCACAAGTTCAATTAGCCTTGAACAGAAAACATGAAGAAAATCACACCATGGTATATCATAATCAAACTTAAAAACCAGTGATAAAGAGAAAGTCTTAAAAGCAGTCAGAGGAAAAAAAAGACACATTATACACAGGGGAAAGAAGGTAAGTGTGGCTGCCAACTTTTCATTAGAAGAAAATGCAAACCAAAAGATATTCAATGACATCTTTAAAGTACGGAAAGGAAAAAAAAAAAACCCTGTCAACCTAGAATTCTTTATCCAGTAAAACTATCTGTCAAAAATGAAGACAAAATAGAGAGAGACTTTCTTGTGAGCAGCAGTAGACACATACTACAAGAAATGTTATAGGAAGTTCTTTAGGCTAAAGGAAAATGATACTATAAGGGTATTTAAATCAACCAAAGGAATAAAGAGTGCAGAAATGGCAAATATGTGGAAAAATATAAAAGACCTTTTCTTTCATTAAAACATTTCCTCTAAAAATATAGTTGCCTGTTTAAGCAAATATAAAAGCAATGTACTGTGGAATTTACAACATGTATAAAGTAGAATGTATGACAACAATTGTACAAAGAGCAGGAGGGGGGAAATGGAAATGTATTGTTGTAAGGTTTGTATATGTGAAGTAGTATGATATTATCTGAAGAAAGACTGTAATAAATTTTTTAAAAAATTATAAATGCTAGATTAACCACCAGCACTCCACTCTTCCAAAAAAGAAACATAGCTAATACGTCAAAAGTAGAGATAAAACATGGAATACCAAGACAAATACTCACTGACTCTAAAATAAACAGAAAAAGAGGAGGGAAAAAGGAAGCAGATGTGACAAGTGGGAAAAACAGCAAGATGGTAGACTTAATAACTCCATGAAGTGTAAACGGTCTGAGTGCCTCCTAAAAGGCAGAAGTTGTCAATCCAAATGAAAAAGAAAGACCCAGGTAGACCACGATAACACTCTGAATAGAAACACAGTAAGGTTAAAGAAAAAGGATGGATTAAAATAGATCAAGCAACACGAACCATAAAAATGCTGGAATATCTGTATTTTTATCAGACAAAGCAGACATTTGGACAAGGAATATTTCATAAATAATAAAAAGGTCAATTCATGAAGAAGACTTAAGAATCCTAAATGCATATGCATTAATAGAAAAGTTTCAATTTACATGAAGCAAAAACTGAGAGCCAAAAGGAGAAATAGACATATCCACAATTTAAATTTGAGATTTTAATCTTTGTGGCTCAGTAATCAACAGAACAAGTAGAAAAAAAAATCAGTAAGGACATAAAAGACTTGAACAACACTATCAACCAACTTGACCTAATTATTTTTGTAGAACACTGTACCCAACGGCAGCAGATTCACATTCTTTTCAAGTACACACGGACGGACCACTCATCAAGATAGACCACATTGGGCCATAAAACAAGCTGAACAAATTTAAAAGGAATGAAATGATAGAATCTATTCTCTGACCACAGGGGAACCAAATTAGAAATTAATAACAAAATGATATCTAGAAAGGTCCCAAATATTTGGAAATTAAACAACATACTTTTAAAAATCCAAGAGTATTTTTGGAATTGAAAGAAATAAAAAGTTGGGAAAAATCAGAGAAAAATCATCTCATTAATATTTATTATTTCAAATTAGAAAACAGAGGCCCAGAATGGTTTGGGGTGACTTATTAAAGGTTTGACAGTGAGTCTGTTTTCCCCAGATGTGGTGCTTATTATACACTGACTTGACTCTGTTTGTTTGAGCACATCTTGTACCCCACCATACTGTGAGATCCTTGAAGACACGGCTGATTCCTGTATCTCTGCATTGCTCAAAACACAGAGAATGTATTCAGCAAATGAAAAACAAACAGTATATGGATAGTAGCAGAGCAAGGACCCAAATGTTAGTGGCCAAGGCCCAGGGCAAAGTGTATTCTGTTACACACATAGACTGGTAGAGGACAAAAGCTACTGGAGTCACATAGGCCTGATTCATATCCAACTCTGTCATCTCTTAGCTGTGCGGTACTCAGTTACCTACTTTCCCAGGTTAATCATCTGTGAAATGGAAAAACGACAACAGGGCTGAGGAAAGGATCTAATCACTGAGTGGAGAGTTGTCATTCCTTTTGGCTACCCGGGATCTAACCTCCTGACCCTTCGGATGTCTGTGAATTCTTCATCTGACTCGTCAGAGCCTTCCTCTTACCATAAAACCTGAAAACGCCAGATTCCCTGCAGCCAGGGCATGGGCACATGACTAAAGCTCCCCAATCAGACACACCCATCCTGCATTTCGAATCAGAAGTCAGTGATGTGTACAAACAGGGGTCACACGGAATTTGGCAACTGCAGTTTCCAGGGGTAGCAGAGCTAGTGGTTCTAGAGCAGTGCTGACCAACTGAGCTTTCTGTGATGACGGAATGTTCTAAAGTACGATATAGCTAAGGTGTGCTGCCCAATAGGGCAGCCACCAGCCACACATGGCTATTAAGCACTTTAAATGTGTCCGGTGCTACTGAGGAATTGAATTTTAAATTTTATTTAATTGTAATTAATTTAAATTTAAATAACCCCACGTGTCCAGTGAATCCCATATTAGATAGCACAGTTCTCGAAGCAATGCCTGGGGCCCAGCGTTGGTGGTGTCAGCTGTGTAAGCTACAGGTCTGGGCTCAGAGGTGACAACACAGGAGTCTAATCAATTTTGTTTTGTTTTGTTTTGTGAGACAGGGTCTTGCTCTGTTGCCCAGGCTAGAGTGCAGTGGCGTCATCATAGCTCACTGCAACCTCAAACTCCTGGGCTCAAGCAATCCTCCTGCCTCAGCCACCCAAGTAGCTGGGACTATGGGTGCGTGCCACCACGCCTGAATGATTTTTCTATCTTTTTTTTTTTAAGAGATGAGGTCTCACTATGTTGCTCAGGCTGTTCTCGAACTCCTGGCCTCAAGCGATCCTCCTGCCTCAGCAACCCAAACTGCTAGGATTACAGGCATGAGCCACTGTGCCTGGCTTCCTAATCAGTTTTGCAGTGGATCTGGGACATTATTTCTGGCTGGGCAGCTGCCAAGACCAGTTCCCTGGTCTTCCATCACCCTTTACTGAATTACTTTTCTACCTAAACTCCCAGAGTGCGATTGTGATTCTTGCCACCAAGAATCCCAAGTGACATAAATGAAATGCGGAGTGCCAAGTGTCTAGCACAGCTCAGGAGATGCTCAATAAATCTTCGTTTCCATCCCCTCCCTAGGAATCAGTATATGCAAGTGCTAACTATAGGATACGTGTATTCTGTGCTGTCTGTGAAAAGTGAGCAACAATATCATCTAATCCACGGTCAGGGAAGGCACAGAGGCCTCCAGGACAACCCTGGCCCACCTCCTAGTGTGTTCTTTAGGTTAGGGTAGCATTCAGGATACACAACATACCCACAATCAAAGGCTCAAAGATATAGCACACTCCTAACTCTATAGGGGAAAATGGTGTCTAATTTTAGTCTGTAAACCCTAGATTTGAGACCTCTTCCCCAATCTGCTTGACCTAATTTGTACAATGTATCTTCTCAGTTTTTAGAAATGAGCAAAAAGTAAAACAAAACCAAAAAACAGGAAGTCAACACAACTGACTCCTATGTGATTCATTTCCCAAATGGACTCATGCCTCCTATTAAAACTAAAGTGAGATTTATACCTTCAGAGGCAGATTCGGCTGACAGGTTACCAGGGCAACCTGTAGCTCCAGGAGAGCAAGCTACTGTCCCTCCCACTGACTGTGGCTCAGGATGGAAAGAGTGCTCATCTGTTTGTCTGAGGATTAGACTTGTGCAACCAGTCGCAGCTCCTGGGGAGAAAAATGCTTTCAGTACAGCTGCCTACCCAGTGAGGCATGGGGAAACCATGGGCTCTGGAGTCAGGCTGTTGGGTTTGAATTGCAACTCCTTCACTCACTATCTGTGTGACTTCATACATAACATCTTTGAGCCTTGATTTCCTCAACTCTAAAATGGGGATAGGAACATCCATTTTGTAATACTGCTGGAAAGATTAAATGTGTTCATAAGTATAAAGAGCTTTATAAAGTATAGTGGGCACTAAATAATATTGCTATCACACATGATGTCACCCAATGCACATGGTAATTTACAATAGCTACCATTTATTGAACTTTCACTACATGCTGTGCACTGAGCTAAGGGTTTATCTACAGTATAATACCATACTTAATCCACATAACAAGCTCTCAAAGTATTTAGCCCTATTTTAGAAATCAGGCTTCAGAGAGGTTATGTGACCTGCCCATGGTCACACAGCTTGTAGAAGAGTCAGGACTTAGTCCCAGGACTAGTCTGGATCTTTCGTGAGTTCATTCATTTATCCACATTTCTTGAGTACTTACTACTCTTAACCACCACACAACACTGCATCCCCCAGTGATACAGGATTATCTTTCACTGAACACTCAAAGCTGGTACTGCAGGTTCTTGGATTATAAAGAGGCTTTCTTATAATAATTAAAGTATTCCACCTATGTTCACAATGGTATTGATTTACACTTCATTCTTTTCCTAAAATCTTCACATATATTATTCCCTTTTCCCAGCAAATATGAGAGATGAGGCTTCGCATGCCTTCTTCTCAGAAAGCTGCCCCCTTTGCTTCAGAATGGCACGTAGAGACAGAATTTCCCCTTACTCTGGAATGGCACTGACTGATTACCTGCATCTACCTATTGCCCATCTGTCCTAGGCGCTAGGATATGCTTTGTTTCTTCACATGGATTCCCTCATTAAATCCTCACAGCTACTCTATGAGGTGCTATTATTATCATGACCTGTTTTACAAACGGGGAAACTGAGGCATGCAGCATTTCCCTCTGCAGGGGCCCAGGTTAAATAACTTGCAGTGTGGCGGCAGAGGGGAGATTTGGGTCCAGGCAGTCTTTCAGGCCTGAGCTTTTGGTTCGTGGTATTTCTGTCTGTGCTTTTGCTGAGTGAGTGGAGTTGAATTTCCCTAAGTTACCCGCTCATGACACAATTCCACCCATGTCAGTGACTCTGGGCCCTACTGTCGCATGTTCTCAGGAGTGTCGCCCGTCTCCTCCAAGAGACCCTGAACTCCCTTTGGGCATCTTTCATCTGTGTCTATTCAGAGAACCAGCTTAGATTTGTACACAGCAGGAGCTCAGTAAATGTTTGAGGAAGAAAAGAAGAAATAAGAGAGGAAAGGAAGGAGGTGGGAAAAACGAAAAAGAACCAGACCAGTCTCTGAAGGCAGATCTCACCTTCTGCAACTTCTTTCTTTCAGCCTCCACCAACGAGCGGACTGATTTGACCTCCACAGTATGCTTCTTTACCAAGTCTTCCAGTCGCTTCACTAGCTGGTCTCTGAGATGTTTCTTCTCCTCTTCTGTCTGATGTTTGATTTTACGAAGGTCTTCTTCATATTGTTGCTTCATATTAATGTATTCTGTCTCAAAACTTGCCTCTTTCTTGGTCTATAAAAAGAAAAAGGTCCTTGTAAAACTGCCAGGGAGGGGTGAGGAGCAGAAAATCACCATTTCCCTTTTATACAACTTTTGCAACATTTATGTACCGATTTTACAGCATATATCACAAGGCACGATAAATTTTACAAGACTCTATGTTTGATATTTGTAAGAGTTTTCACTTTATCCACCGTCGGAAAAGGGCTCTTTGGAATGGTGTGTCTATTGTCACAGGTCAGATATTCCAGCCCATACCTCAGTAGTTTCTAAAGAATGCTTTGTGTATTTTGACTGGGAACACGTAATGGCATCCTAAGCCAATTTCCAGTTTCCCAGGAGCCAATGATAAGGAGTTGGAAGGATTCTGCTACATTCTCAGTTTCCTACTTTCCAATGGCATGAAGCAGGCAGCAAGTTGCTTGGATCTCTACTCCTGAAACCATGGGACCTGCTGATTCCAAGTGGATCCATCAAAATGTTTGGAGAATTACCTCTACCTCAAGTTCATGCCAGCAAAGCTTCCTGGGCCTTCTGCACCCCCAGGGCTGGGTCAGACACTACCTGTGTATCTGTGCCTCCTTTCATGCAAGGACACTCCTTGGGAAAGCTTTGATTCTGCTCAGGATGAAGACTGTGGGCTTCCAAGTCATTTGCTTTCCCCAGGACTTCATTTTCTGAAACCAGCTCAGTCTTCGTGTCATCTGCAAGCATAAGTATCAACATTATTTGGAATGGCCTTGGCCTTGGCCTGGTGTCCAAGTCTTCTGCTGTCAGGTCCCCATTCTGCTAGTCGACCTCTTTGTCCAGCACTCCCCTGTGTAATTCCTGCCCTGTGTTCTACTACTGGCCTTCAAGCATGCTCAAGGGGGCGATTCTCATCTTGTTCTCTCTTTTTTTTTGAGGCAGGGTCTCACTCTGTCACCTGAGCTAGAGTGCAATGGCGTCATCATAGCTCACTGCAGCCTCAAACTCCTGGGCTCAAGCGATCCCCCTGCTTCAGCCTCCCAAAAGGCTGGGACAACAGCCTTTCCCACCATGCCTGGCTAATTTTTCTTTTTTCTTTTTTTTTTAGAGATGGGGGTCTCACTATGTTGCTCAGGCTGGTCTTGAACTCCTGGCCTCAAGTGATCCTCCTGCCTCTTAGTTCAAGCAATATCCTGAGCTTAAATAGGTGCCCTGCTCTCTCTTTCTCAACTAGTAATCTTCAAGTTCTTTTGATTGTACTTTCCATAGCTTAAAAAAAAACTGAGCATGTCCCCCGATATATGTACAAAAATATTGGGCATGTCCCCCAATAGGAATTTAACGGATGAAACAAAAAATAAATATAACCAGAATTACTAAGTCCCCCCTGCCCCCCTATTCTCTGAAGTATTCATGCCCTACTTTTGAGACCACTGCTCCAAACCATAACACCCTTCTCGTTCCAACTCCATTGTCTCCCCCTCTGCAGCTTTCTGGCCCATGGCGATTTCTTCTTTCCCAGATACATTATTCCCCTGCGCCTGGGCCACACCTGTGATGCAAAGGGTGCTGTGGACTGTAATGTAACAGTCCATAAGCTCCCTGAAGGCACAGCCCATGGTTTGTGCCTTTGTTATCTCTCCCAGTGTCAGGCTGGTCACGCTGTAGGTATTCAAGCACTTTCTATTGAGAGAGCCTCAGGGAAGGCATTTGAAGTCATGTATTCTTAGATACAAGCACCAGCTCTACCACCAACCAGCTGGCTGACCTCAAGCCAGCCACTTATCCTTTCTCAGCCCCATGTCTCGATCTATAACATGGGAGACTGACAACACCTATCACACAAAATTATCGGGAAGACACAATAATGTAACTGTGCAAAATCATGTTAAAAGCATAAAGCGTTGTCTAAGCGTTGGGTGGGTGGGGGAGCCAGTGCTGAGAATTTCAGCACTATGGTGGGCCTAGTGGGGAACTATGTGGGACAAGGGGTCCTTTTACATCATAGCTTTTAGATGTCTGCCCTGGGCCAGTTCCTGATGAGGCAGCTCTAGGTGTCAGCTCACCTATGCCCTGTGAGGACTGGACTCACCTACCAGGTGGGTCAGATCAAGCAGCCCTGCCCCTCTTCTCTGCCCCTTCAGCAGTCTCAAGGCTGCCAGTGGTGCCAGACCAACCTGGCAGCTAACCTTTGGGCTTTAAGGAAATCATTCCAGGGCATCTCACCAGTTTTGTGTGTCCCATGACACTCCTGCAGCATCAATCTGTCTTTGGCAACAGCCAGCTTCTCCCCAAGTTTCTTTGCAGTGCTTTTCAACTCTGAATTCTCCTGCCGAGCCTCCCTGAGCTGCACATCCAGGTCCTAAACAGACAGGAAGGGTCCCATTTCTCTGGTTACAGCTCTGTATAGAGACATCCTGTGTACACAGAACAGCCATCAGATCTGCAAGGTGGGGAAATGCCCAGAAGAAGCCCTGAGTCTGTGGAATTCAGTGGCTCAAGGCTCATCAGATCCCTCCTTATCCTCTGATTGACTGTGTAGCCCTGGGCAGGTTATTTAACCTTTCTGTAGTGAGGAGTAAATGAGTTGAAGTGTCTGGTACAGAAAACAATGCTCAGGGAGTATTAGGAATATTAGCTGCTGCTACTTTTAGAGACGGCGCTCTGTGCTTTTGTAGGGCTTACATAACTGACTCATCAATGGTCCTGCTCTCTATGAACACAAAGTCCTAAGGATTTGAGGACAGGCAGGTTGTTACAGAACTAGCAGGGGCTCTCGAATTAGGCTGACCTGAGTTCAAAAACTTAACCACATGCCCAGCTAAGCCAGTCCTTAAGCCTCTCAATTTCAGTCTTGGCTTCTTGTCTGTAAAATGCACATCTCTAAGTTCTGAGGTCGGGGACCAAGTCTAGCTCACTAGGTGTCCCCTGCCCATAGCCCCGGGCCTGGCACATAGTAGGTGTTCAATTAGTATTTGCTGAATGGATGTAGTTGAACTCAATAGAGATAATAAGTCTCACGTCGGTAGAAGCCAAGCCCTTAGCACAGTGCCTGACACGTAGCAGGTGTTCAAAGTGAGCAGCCACGCCACTATCCCAATGGGGAGATGCTGCTTTACCTGAATCCTTTCCTTCAGCTTCTGGGCGTACTTCTTCAGGTCACTTATCTTGCGGCCTCGGTGCTCCAGGTCCCCTTCCAGCTTCCTGACCTGGGCCTGCAGAGCCGACTCCTGGGCCTGGAAATTCTTGCGGAGGTCAGACTCCTTCTCCTGCCACTGCCACAGGGCCTCGCTCACCGACTGCTGCATGGCCTGCCGGATGGCCTCGTTCTCCCGCTCGTAGGTGGCCTGCAGCTCCTCGGCCTTGCGGGCATAGTCCCTGCTCAGCTGCTGGTTCTCCGCCCGCAGCCGCTGCACCTCCAGCAGGACCTCTTGCATCTCGGGGCCCTGGCCTGGCTCTGCCTTGGCGTCGGGGCTCTCCTGGGGAAGCCGGCCCCGCTGCGGGGCCTCGTGGCTCGCCAGGAGCTGGAGCCTCCTCTCGTAGTCGGCCTTGAGCTCCAGCATCTCCCTGGAGAGCGTCAGGACGCGCTCGGCGTGCTCCGCCTCCACCCGTAGCTCCCGCTCCTTGGTCTCCAGCCTGCACGAGGCCGACTCGGCCAGCGCCTCCTGCGTCATCTTCTTCTGCAGCTCCAGGGCGCTCTCCAGGGCCTGGATGCGCTGGAGAAGGGCCTCCTCCTCCTCCGCGCGGCCGCGTTCCTGCAGGAGCCTGGCCTGGGTCTCCGCCACCGCGTTCTGGAGCTCCTCCTGGTGCGCGTCCCGCAGCGCCTCCATGCTGGCCTCCGCCTCGTCCTGGCGGGTGTTCAGGGCATAAATCACCTGCGGGAGAGTCAACAGAGCCCAGTTAGACTGGGCCAGGGCTGTGGTGTGTGGGAGAGCCAATGGGACCAGAGGCGCTCCTCCCCCATCCTGCTGACTTGGATTGATCGGCACAAGCAGCACCTGAGAACAGGGTTTGTGTGGAAGTGTGACTGGGAAGTGTTGGGTGCAAAGCAAAGGGGTGACATTGACAAGGGCCCCAGAGAGGGTGTCTTCCGTGGAATCCCGTAGGGGACCCCCCGGAGTCCAATGGGAGTCCACTTAAGAGTTTTAAAGCAGAGAAGTGATGTGATCTCACTTGTTCAAAAGGAACGCTTTGGAGTGCAAAAACCCCAACAAAATCGAACCCAGCAATATATAAAAAGGTTGGTATAACGTGAAAATCAGCTAATCAATAAAATATCACCATATCAATAAAAGACAAAAACCACAGGATAGTCTCAATAGACACAGGAAAAACATTTGACAAAATTCACCATCCTTTCATGATAAACACTCAACAAGCTAGAAGTAGAAGGGACTCTCCAAAAACTGATAAAGCCCATCTATGAAAAATTCACAGTTAACATCATACTCAGTGGTGAAAGACTTAGTGCTTTCCTCGTAAGATCGGGAAGAAGACAAGGATGACTGTTCTCCTACTACAGAATGCTTTGTCTGCTGTGTGAAGAACAGAATGAAGGCAGACCAGAACACAATGGGAAGCCCAGGAACCAAGAATTATTCCCAAGATGTTGGCCTGAGCAACAGGCAGGTGTTTCCTGAAATGGGAAAAACTGTAGGTAGAACAGGTATGGAGAAGAAAATCAAGAATTCTAGTTTGGACACATTAAATGTGATATGCCTCTAGACACCCTAGTGGAGATGGCACCAAGGCACATAGATAAGTGTCTGGAGCTCAGAGGAGGAAGCCTGAACTGAAGATCACGTGGGTATGGAATTGGGGCAGTTTGGCTGC
The DNA here is from genome assembly GCA_023783475.1 of Daubentonia madagascariensis. Taxonomy (NCBI): domain Eukaryota; kingdom Metazoa; phylum Chordata; class Mammalia; order Primates; family Daubentoniidae; genus Daubentonia; species Daubentonia madagascariensis. Next base: position 13,489,083 of record JAKFHU010001769.1, read on the forward strand.
TGTTTGATTGATAAGAGATTCCAGAGTATATCTGCATGATGATGGGAAGGACCCCATGGAGAATCTGGAAGTTGAAGCCCCAGGAATGACAATAGATAATAAAGGGCCCAAATCCCTGGGAAGGGTGGTAGTCCACAGAGACTGGTTCTGAGAGCAGGAAGGGCACATCCTCCATGGGAGCAGGAGGGAAGGAAGAGATGGGAACAGGTGTGTGGCACTTGGGGCAGGAGAATGCGGGAGCCTCACCTGTGGATGTGAGAAGGTGGCTTCTGCATTCTCAATGGAATGAGGTAAGGTCATTAACTAACAGTGTGCCTTGCTGGAGGACAGGAAGGAAGCATGGGAGGTTTGAGGAGGGAGAAGTTGTGAACTATTAAGTAGTTTTTAGGAAAGGGGAAGCGAGTAGTCTACATTACAGGCCAGCACTGAAGGCTGTGTGTAGTTACCCTTCTCTGCTTTGCTGTGAGATCTTCCTCAGCCATGTTCATCTGAAAGAGTTCAGGGAAGGACAGGAAGGATGGCTGGGTTATCTAGGCTTGGGGTTTTACTTGGTGAGTGTGACAGAGGGAGAGAAGGACAAGGCAGTTGGGATCTTTTCAAGAGCTGACAAACTGGAAGGAGGAGGCAGAGGCAGTTTTTTGGTGATAACAAGGTCAAGTGCGTGGCAAAGGGAGTGTGTGGCTGAGGCAGAGTGAAGGAAAAGATCACTGGACGTGAGGGGCTCAGGAGACTGAAAAATCCAGGGGTAGGGTGTGCCACGTGAGATGCTGTTCTCACTGAGAAGGATGTAAGGCAGCTGTCCTGGTGAAGATGCTTGGGAGTCAGATGCCAAGTGCTACACTGGCTCCCTTGGGCATTTAAGATCAAAAAAGTTCTCCTGAAGCATCCCTACGCCACACTTTCACACTGATTTACCTTTACCCTTTGTAAGGGTAAACAAAGGTAACAAGAATATATTATATTATATTATGTATTTAATTTCATATTACATTCTTCACCCTCTTTTATACACATGAGAGAGGAGCTTGGTTTTCTTTGTTGATCACTATCCATCCCCAGTTCCTAGCTCAAGGTGCAGGCTCTAAAATTACTAAGTGAGTGAGTAAATGCAGGAGTCAGACCTCTGTCTTGAAGAATGTAATTGTCAAGGTGTGAGATGAGCTTGACATCTTGGGAGAATACGCCCCACCCTTAGAATCATGAATCCAACACTCTTTCTGTCAAGCACAAGAGAAGGAAGCCCCTTTGCCTCCCAGGAAGACTCCACAATGGAATGAAGCTGTCGTATCCACAACTCCTCCCTCTCATCACCTTGTGTACAGAATTTGGCCACTTCTGGTGGTTTCTATGGCTTCCTAATGACTTCCATCCAAGAGTGTATCTGGAGTAAGTGAATGTTGAAATTGGTATCCCATTGCCTGTACCTCGTGTTGATAATAAACATCATTTTTACAGAATGTGCTATGTACCTAGCACAGGGTGAGGTGCTGTGTACACATTCATAATCTTAGAGAATCCTCAGGGCAACTCTTGGTATTTTTCTCCCCATTCTAAGAATGAGCAATTGAGGTTCAGAGAAGTTCAGTAACTTTTGCCAAGTCACAGAGATAGGGAGGTTTGACTAACTCTGAGGCGCATGCTCACGGCATGGTACCACACTGCATGCATGTCACTGTCTCATTCAGTTATTCCTTCATCCATGATGCACTGCGCTTCTTGATGTGCCAGGTTCTGTGCTGGGCACTGGGGATACCTGCTGGTTAGTAAGACAACTGAATTTGCAACCTCAAAATATTATAATTCAGTGGGAGGGTCAAACAAGAAAATGGAAAGTTTCAATGCACCGTGGTATGTGCCAAGAGGATTCAGCACCAGTTACTATGGAAACACAGAGGGAGGGGCCCGATAGGAAAGAAGACTTCCCAGAAAAGGGAGTCTTGCCCCCTCATCTTTGGGGTGGCCAATCCCTTTTTCCTTGTCACCCTCTGCACAGGCAAGGTCAATATCACCTCTCTGTGTTGCTCCACAGCACTGGGTGTCAAGTTGAGTATACAGTAGGCTCATAGTAAGTGTCTATTATGGAGTGGCTGCTGTCAGTCATCAAGGGGTCACGCTTTCTTTGCACAGTGAAGAGCTGCTCCTAGCAGAGACCCCATTTCCTTGCCCCTTGCATTTAGGTGAGGTCATAGGACTAGTGGTTGCCAATGGAATTTGGGTAGATGAGCTGATGTGTGGCATCTTGGGGCCAATGTGGAGGTTAAGGTTAAAAAGGGCTCAAATCTTCCCACTGTCTCTCTTTCCATCTGTAAACTTAATGGAGAGGATGCAGAGGACTTAAAGGAAGACAGAGTTGAAGATGGAAGGCTTCTGAGCCCTGAATGACTGAGTAGAAGGCTGCCATCCCCCAGGGAGCAATGGCATTACCTTTACATGAGCAGGAAATAAGCTACTATGTTGAGTCTCTGACATCTTGGCATTTATCTGTAGCAGCACCTATCAGTACTCTAATGTGTCGGGGGTCCCCAAGACTGCCTCCAGGTTTAATGATTCACTAGAGGACTCATAAGACTCAGCATATAGTCAAACTCATGGCGATGATTATTACAGCAAAAGGATACAAAGTATACTCAGCTAAGGGAAAAGGTGTATAGGGTGATATCCGGAGGAAACAGAAACTAGGGACCAACCTTCCAAAAGTCATCTCCCAGTGGAGTCACACAGGGCATGCTGAATTCACCCAGCAAGGAGTTGCGACAACAACTTATGTGAAATATTGTCTACCAAGGAAACTCCTTGAAAACTCCTTTTTTATCATCCAAGGTTTTTACTGGGGGAGAGTCAGGCATGTACCTGGCATGTACCAAAATTCTGGACTCCCAGAAGGAAAGTAGGTGTTCAGCATAAACCACATAGTTTACACAGTTCAGGCAGAGTGAGCAACTCTTATCAGTTTCAGTGGTGGGAACCCTCTGGAAATCCCAGACACCAGTCAAGGCCTGCTATGTTAACTCTTTTCTGCACAACTAATACCCCAAAATGATAGAAAAATACTTATTTTTTTCTTCAATAGAATCAAGCTTGTGCCACAAGGCAAACTGTAATATAAATGGAGGTTTCTCACGGTAAACAAAATATCCTTTAAAAGATTATCCCATGGCATTTGGCATTGGTGATTCCACTAAGAATAATCATCTACTGATATTGGTGATGATCTTGGGGTATGGGGTTCCTATGTTCACCTACATCTGCAGAATGGAAAACTTAGTTGAAGACACAGTATATCCTGATGCCATGAAAGCACCCAGTGAAAGGAAGAAAGCAATACTGCACACATTGGAGTAAGAACCAGAGTCCCCAGATCAGGGTCTTAAGGGCTTTAGCTGTTCCCACCATTCACTCATGTGAGTCTGCCCTGTCATGTGAAAACTTTTCCTTTGTGCCCACCCCCAAATTAACACAAAATCAGATTTTAGGCTGGAGGTAGCAGAGAAGGTGCCACACCACGGCCACACAATGTTTAAGGGCACTTTGGCATGTGCACATTTAGTCATGGTGTCCTGCAACTAAAGTCTCAAAACACAATAAAACATGGTGTCCTTTGGGGACACTAGGGTCTGCCCAGACTGTTCTGTTAGGCTGAGATCTGGTAAAAAGCTCCTGCCTTCCCTTTTCCCCACCTTCCTGCCCAGAAGGTTACTCATATATCCTTCCAAGGATAGTGTGTGATCGAACAAGAATGTATCATATTATATTATGTATTCCATTTTGTATTATACTCTTCACTTTCTTTTGTATGCATGCACATTCATCTGCACCTCGATTTTTTTTTAACTTAATAGATTTTGGAGGTCACGCCATTTCTGTACGTAAAGAAATTCCTCATTAATGTTGGTGAGAAGACACAAAATTTCTGTTAGGCAAGAGGAATAAGTTCAAGAGCTCTATCGTACAGCATAGCAACTGCCGTTAACAATATATTGTATATTTGAGAGTTGCTAAGAGAATGGATTTTAAGTGTTCTCACCACAAAAAATATGTGAGGTAATTCATATGCTAAATAGCTTGATTTAGCCATTGCATAATATATAATATATCAAAACATCACGTTGTACACCATAGATATATACAATTTTTAGTTGTCAATTAACACAGAAATCTCTCATTTTTATTTTTCGCTGCTGCATAAGCCATTGTATTGGATGTGCTATAATTTATGTCTCTGTCTCCTACTGATAGGCATTAAGTTGTTTCTGTGGAAAATTATCGACAATGTTTCCTATTTCATTGTTATTAAGTAAAATTTTCTTTACTCCTTTTCCATTTCTGCTTTTTGCTTATAAATGCAGCTAATGAAATTCCAGAGCCTGGCGTTAAAAAACTCAAGGCTTTTTCAGGAAGAGATGAAAGAGGAGGGTGGGCAACACGCCATCGTGTCTCAGAAATCCAGTTCAAAGAATTGTGAGAACATTCGCAAGCATCAAGCTCGTCTTCCTGTGCAACGTGGAGACGTGCACGTGTTCACAACCGTGACCATGGCAAGGGCGCTCCAGGGACTGCGCCACTGGGACATCTGCCTACTCTCTCCATACCCTCTTCTTTTTCCACACTGTCCACTCCCTTCCTCTCGTTACATGTACTGACCTCAACCCCTCTTTCTTCTCCTAGTTTGACAGTCTCTGTTCACTGTAATGTCTCTCCTTTTGCAGCCTGGACCCCATTATCAATGATTTCAATTACATTCTTATTGACATCTTCAAATCCCCTGCCCACTTCCTCTTTAGCCTCACATCCTTGGCATTCTCAATACCAGATCTTACCACTTTGCTCAAGTCATTTCACTTCTCTGAGCCTTAGTTTTCTTGCCTGTAAAATGGAGATAACCCAGATCTGGTTTTTGTGAGGATCAAATAGGATTACATCTCTTAAGTGTCTGGCATATTGTAAATACTCCCTAAATGTTTCTTCCTTCTCTCCTCTCATCCCATCAAAAGGAAATGTCCCTTGTTTTAGGAGACACAATCTCCCAAGCCCGCTTTGAATGTCTGAAATTTTTGAGTAGATACTGAGCAGACTTGCCCCTCTCCCAGGCTTGGTGCCTCACGGGGCACCTGGCAACCCCTCTCCTGCCATCTGCTCTCAGGCTGTTACTCACCACCTACTAGACTGGAACATCAGAGCAACTGGCCCAAGCCTCATTTATAAATCCACCTCCTAAGGGGCAGGCCAACTTCAGAATCCATCAAGGGACATAAATAATTCAGCGCCCGAGAAAAATACTTAGCAAGTTGGGAAGTCTCCCCAAGAGTTTCAGAAATCCACTGCCAATGCTTCAACTTCAGAGAAAATTTTAGCAGAGGGCCTGTTAGGGTCTTAGAGGTTGAATACCGCAGGTTTAACAAAGCTATAGTTAATGGCTTATAAACATCAGATCCTGAGGAAAGTTTCCAACAAGTTTGGCAGCGGGAGTAGGAATTGAAATGGAAAAGAAAAAAAGGAAATAATATTTGTTGAGTGCCCAGAGTATGACATTCACTGAGCCAGGTAATTTACATATGTCTTTTCAATTAATCTTCTAACAGTTCTACAAAGTGGATGTTCTTATGATTAGCCTTGTTTTACAGATGAAGTTAATTTCATATGTAGTGGTGATAGAGCTTTAGAGCCTACTGGACCTGGTACACATCGTAGCTCCAACTCTTTCTAGCTGTGTGACCTTGAGTAAGTTATTGAACCCCACTGATCTCAGTTACCTTATCTATGACATGGGGAGAACAATGCCTACCTTGTAGCTTTGTTTAGAGATTAGATGACATAGGGAACCTAAAACCCTTCATGGTGTTCCCGGCACACATTAAGCAGTCAAGAAATGCCATCTGTTATTATTTTTACTATTATTGATATCATTACCAAAAGTCATTGAGCTAAAAAGTGAAGGTGCTGGGATTCAAAGCCAAATCCTTCTGGGTTCAAAGTTAAAAGACACAGAAACATAACCTTGTTTGGAGAAGAGCTGGTAACATGCTTTCACTCAATGTTTTTGCAGCATTTACTACATGCCAAGCATGATGTTAGGCACTAGAAAAGTAGAACAAATAAGACCACTCTGTTGAGGGGCATATAAGCCAGTAGAGTATGATGGACTACAATATTTGTCCACATTTTTTTCCTTCCCTCCCCTTCCTTGCCATGGCCCTTCCTAGTCTGTGGATGGCATTTATTATACTTCCCTATTGATGTTGGGCTTGGCTGTGTGACTTGCTTTGGCCAATGGAATATGAGTGGACTTGTTATGAGCAGAGGCTTTAAATATGTTTATATGCTTTGGCTTGCTCTCTTGTGCTTCCACCATTTGCCATGGGAAAAGTATGCACACGGTGGCCACTGGTCCCAGAATGAGAGACACATGGAGCAGGCTGGACCCCAACCCAAAGATTGGAATTAGCCTGGCTCAGCCTACCCCAGCTGAGAACAGCTGAACAGCATCCAATCTGAGCATGAAATAAATCACTGTTGCTGTAGCCACTGAGATTTTGGAGCTGTTTGTTATACAAAATTATTGCAGGAAAATTTGACTAATACACAAAGACAGATAGAAAAGTAAGCCAATTTGTATATATAGTAGTCCCCCCCTTACCCACAGGGGATATGTTTCAAGACCCCCATGGTAGTGGTGCCTGAAACCTTGGATAGTACCACACCCTATCTATACTATGTCTTTTCCTATACATACATATCTGTGATAAAGTTTAATTTATAAATTAGGCACATTAAGAGATTAACAACAATAACTAATAATAAAATAGAATAATTATAACTATATGCCAGCACACTACCCTTGTGCTTTGGGGCCATTACAAAGTAAAGTAAGAGTTACTTGAACACAAGTACCACGATACCATGACAGTCAATCTGGTAACTGAGAAGGCTACTCAATGAGTTGGGCAACGTCTACAACGTGAATACACTGGACAAGGGGATGATTCACGTCCCAGGAGGGATGGAGCAGGATGGCACAGGATTTCATCACACTACTCAGGACAATGTACAATTTAAAACTTATGAACTGTTTATTTCTGGAATTTTCCATTTAATACTTTCAGGCCTTGGTTGATCTCAGGAAACTGAAACCAGGGAAAGAGAAACTGAAGATACAGGGGTGGGGAACTACCGTATAGAGGTGTTTGGAGTCTTTGCTGGAAATCTGCAGAGGCACAGAGAAAGGCACCGAGAGGGAAGGATCACCCTCCTCCAGTAATTCTCCCCCTTTTCTCCAGCCTCATCATTAATGGATCACTCCCATCAACATGTAAATGTGCTGCCATTTTTATCATTTAACAAAAATCCTTCTTTTGATCCCACATTCCCATTTTTCCGCACCCCTTTATAATAAACTACTCAGATACTTTGTTTATACCCATTGTCACTAATTTCTCACCTGCCCTTCCCTCCAATCAGATTTTCACTCTAACTAGTTCACCGCAACAGCTCATCAAGGTCACTATTGACCTGCATGTTGCTAAAACAGTAGCCAATTCTCAGTCTTCATCTCTGCAACTTTTCAGCAGCATTAGACCTAATAAATCATTCCCTCTTCCTCGAAACATTGTCTTCACTTGGCTTCCAGAATACCACAGCCTCCTACTGACTACTGGCGCCTCCTTCTCTTCTTGTTGGCTAGTTAGTTCCTCTTCATCTCCCAGCCTTCCAATAGGAGCACCCCAGAGCGTGGGCCTCAGACTGTTTCTCTTCTCTATAAACATTCCCTTGGGATCTCATTCAATCTCATGATTTTATGCATACTTTATTTTCTAATGATCTAAAATTTAGGCCGGGGCCCCCCCAATGTCACTCACCACTATCTCTCCACTTGGATATCTAACATGCATCTCAAATTTAATTCTGGGCTGGGCATGGTGGCACATGCCTGTAATACTAGCACTCTGGGAGGCTGAGGCAGGAGGATCGTTTGAGGCCAGGAGTTCAAGACCAGCCTGGGCAACATAGTGAGATCTCATCTCTACAATAAATAAATAAATAAATAAATAATCTGGGTGCGGTGAGGAGCACCCATAGTCCCCGCTACTCAGGAGGCTGAGGCAGGAGGATCGCTTGAGCCCAGGAGTTTGAGGTTGCAGTGAACTATGATGAAGCCACTGCACTCCAGCCTGGGTGACAGAGTGAGACCCTGTCTCAAAAAAAAAAATTAATTCTGGATTTTTCCTTTAAAACCTGCTCTTCCCATAATATTCCCCACCTCGTTTCATGACAACTCCCTTCTTCCAATTGCTTAGGTCAAAAATTTTGGAGTCAACCAATAAGCTCACAAAAAGATAGTCAACATCTCTAATCATTAGGGAAATGCAAATCAATACCACAATGAGATACCACTCCACACCCATTGGGATGGCTATTATCAAAACAGGAGAAAATAAATGTTGGTGAGGATTTGGAGAAATCGGAGCCCTTGTGCACTGCAGGTGGGAATGTAAAATGGCACAAACACTGTGGAAAACAGTATGGCAGTTCCTCAAAAAGTTAAACATAGAATTACCACGTGATCTAGCAATTCCATTTACTTGTCTCTCCCTCTAGAATACGAGTTATATGCAGTGGGGATTTTCATCTGCCGAGTTCACAACCAAATCCCAGAACAGTGCCTGGCACGTGGAAAGGACTCAGTAAATGAATGATTGAATGAAATATCTCTTCATCCTAGCAGAAAAGGCATCAGAGTGCAGGGGATACCTGAGTTGGGTTTGGAAAGATGAGCACATGTCAGCCAGGTGGACAGGAAGGGGAAGAAAATACAGGTTGGGGGAGTGCCATAAGCGGGAAGTAGCACACAGGCATGACACAGAGTGGACGGCGAGAGGACATGCAAGGGGAGTCGCCCTGGCCAGAGCCAGGCTGAGGGGCATCGGCTGGGCAGGGGAGGACAGCACGACACAATGCTGGCCGGGTGGGCAGGGGTCAGACGCTCACAGGTCTGGGCTCCATCCTGTTCACTAGCACATGGTGATCATGCAGACTCCCAGGCTTGACCCTGGACAGCCTGATGAGGCAGGTCTAGGCGCAGTCCAGAGATCTGCATTTTTAACATTCCCTTGCAAGCGGCCTCAGATCCTGAAGCCGGATGCGTGCGTTCTCTGTGGAACTGTGGAGTATGTTCCACGCAGCAAGTTCTTCTCACGTGATTCGGCCTCTTGGGAGTTAGGGGAAATAAAACTTTGCATTTCGTAAGTTTTGGAACCATTGCCCTGGCTGCAGAGTGCAGTCTGGATGCGATGGGAGCAGCAAGAGGAGTTAGGGGCGGGGGGAGAGGAAAGGGTTTGGGCACAAGAGCTGTCAATGAGGAAGAGTGGCAGAGCCAGTGACTCTCTGGGGGTGGGATGGGGGAGAGGGCCGAGTCCAGAGGCTCCTCCATCTTGCGTGAGTGAGGGGATGGCCATGCCACCCCTACCTGGAAGCACAGCAACCTGGCACCCTGGAATATCAAAAGAACACGTGGCTGCTCTTGACTCACCTCCCTGCACAAAGAAAGGAGCTTCAATTTTCCTGGCACCAAGCCAGAAAAGAGGACTGGCTAAATCTCCAGAGGGAAGCCCTGCATTTGGGTGCTGAAAGGCCTGGGAAGAGGTCATGTGGTTGCTGCAGAAACAGGTCCCAAACAAGGCTGGGCTCCTTCAAGCAAATGGGCTTGGCATGAATTTCTAGATGGATCCAAAACGCTAATTAAAATCTCATCATTGCCCATCAGAGAGCCGTTGCTAGGCGCCTAGCTGCACATGGCACTGAACTGTGAGACATAAGCTTCTGAGTAATTGAAACCCAACTGCTTCCCAAGACCAATTTAGACTGAGACTTAACTGAAAGGTGAGGCAGTCTCTCAGGAGGGCTGTTGATTAGAGCTCCCTCCTCCTCACACACAGACACAGGCCTGCCTTCCTTCCAGGGGGTCTCACTGGCTGCATAAGATGTGGGACCTGGAAAGGAACCATCTTGTCTATTTCAAATCTTAAATGTTTTGTTTAGAGCTTTTGGAAAGCTCCCTTGGTCGGTCAACCTGGATAATACATATGTGTGAATGATACTTCTTTTATGAATAAAAACAATACAAAGAAATCTCAGTACCTCTCACAGGAAATATTCTGACGGAGAAGTAATCCAAGCACGAACGTCAAAACCTATAACCATGCATACAAATGGAATTGTGTAAACTCCAAAGCAGACCCAGCAGCTCTCCACGTTCACCTGTTCAGATTACGATCTTACACATTGAAAGCAGGCTTTGTGTGCGTATCTATATAGACATGCATATCCATTTTTCCCTATAAATGATATAACAGTGAGTGCCAACATTATTTTTACATAGTACTTTCCAGTTCACAAAACAGCTTTATAAGGTAAACCCCACAGCATGATAAATATAAATATATCGAATGCTCATTCTAAATGAATTTTTCTCTTCTCCACTGTTCTCTGGGGAGAAAAATCTCTTCAAACATTTTCCAATTCATTTATTGTACCTTCTGCAAAATCCTCAGATAAACAGTATGCTTCAAGCTATATATTCTTGTCCAAACAACACCTTAACAAAACCCGAACATCCATTTATAATACTCGGGTCACCTACGCACATTGTCCTCCCAGCCATGGCTGAATTCCTGTGCTCTGACTGCATGTGGCCTCAAGTGTGGCAGCAGGAGTTTTGCTAAATACTCTGTTGAATTCTCAATTTATAGGCTGTGGGTCAGATGGTGCTCATTTAACCCACACACCAAAAATGGAAGGGCCACCCTGGGTCAAGTTCATGGCCAATCCATCTTTTGTCTCTGACTTGTGCTATCAGGATCATCTGTAGGGATATACAGTCCATGACAGCCCTCCATGACAAGGACTCAAAAAAATCAGAAATAGATTAAGTTAAAGGAAAAAGGATATAAAATTGAAGATGCAACATAGTTCCAAGTTTGTTTCAAAATTTTACACACACACACTTACTTACACATGCACACAGACAAAGAAAAGGGTCAAGAATATACCAAAACATGACTACAGTTATCTTTGGATAGAGGATTAAGGGTGATCAATTTTTTTCGTTCTTTTTGCTTTTGTGCATTCCCCAATTTTTTCTACAATGAGTGTGCACTTCAATAATAATCTAGGCTTTTTTTTAAGGCTCGGAATATACCATTAAAATGTTCTGCATCAGTTAATCTACAATTACATAAGCCCAAGACACAAACCTTGGAAGGAGAAATAGATCCTGACCAGGGAAGGCTGAGTCCTGACCTGCCCCCTGCCCCGAGGGATTTGGCTTTGGTTTCACTGCCTCCACCTGGCTGGTGAGAAACAGAAGTTGGTCTGTTTTGGTCTGAGGAACCCAATTATGGTAAATCGTGCTGTCTTTTCCATTAAGGGTGTTGGTTCCATGGAGGAGAAAATTTTAAGAGAGTCTTGCTGCTGTGAGTTTAATGAGGTGTGAAAGGTGCTACTCAAGCTTTGATCTAGCAGACAGGGGGCAACGTGGCACAGACAAATAACAGAGGCCATGTCAGGTGCCGGCACTCTGTGCTTTCAGAAATGAGCTCTTGAACTCAACCTTGCATAAACCTCTTCTGGGAAGGAACATCACAACAACAGTAAGAACATTTGGCTTTCGTGAAGTTGAGGGCAAGCTTGCTCTCTGTACTGCCTAAAAATTTCTGGAACCATTTCCTCCAAACCTCCCTTCCTATGACTACTCTACCTCATGTCCTCATCACCCCCTGCCTCACTAGAGTGTTCTTTCTAAATCGAAGGGCTGACTACAAGGCAGTCTTGCTGAATACTCTCCATCAACCACAGCAGGGGCTGTCAACCTTTACCTGCCCCAGTACACGTGGTCTATGGGGGGCTCAGCACTGCAGAGCCTGCTGGCTTTGTGAGGCAAGGTCATGATTCACTCAGCTTTGTGTCCAAATGCCAAACACTGGGCCAGGCAGCTAGCAGGTGCACGGAAGGTCCTCAGTGACAGGCGCTAGCAGGGACTGTTTGTTACTCAGCACCTAGCAGAACCTCTGGTTCTGAATTTGACAGATGGTAAGTGAATGAATGAGTAAATGATAAAAACAAGGAATGAAGAATTCTGGATGACGGAGAGGGGACGGCACTCAGACGTTTTATATGCAAATGGAATTATGCAGTGCTGCCTGGGAAGGAAAGGTATGTTATTATTATCCCCATTGAGCTGATTAAAAAAGTGCAACTGTACTCATTCCAGATAATAAAGTCAGGAAGTAGCAAAAACTACTCTTCAATAAGCATTTAATGAGCACTGAATGTGTGTCAGGCCCTGAATCTAGAGCTGTTTTCAGTTCAAATCCAGTAGCTATCTGTGGGGTTACTCCCATTAGCACGGTTTGAAGGTGAGTACCTGGGAGGTTGCCAATGTGGAGTTGGATAAGAGTTAAGTGTAGTACCATCTCCATTTTCAGTAATGATGGCAGTCTTCTTTCTCTTGGCTGAGTTCCCTGAGCCTGTCTTATAAAGTCAGTGCTAGAGGGTAGAAAATGGTATTTAGTACATACTTTTGAAAGTCCCTTCTTTGCTTTTAAAAAAGAAAGAAGGGCCCAGGGGTTATGGCATATGCCTTCTCAGCATGTCTTAGATGGTTCTTGTCCAGTAAAAATACGTGGAATCCCTTTTAAAACTGTTACATTTTAGCAAACAAATCCTACACATGCAGATTTACTAATCAGAACTCTTCTAGATACAAAAACAGATACCCAAATTCTCTTTCTCTTTCCATCTCATAGTTTTGCTTTCCTTCCAGTTGGCTTTATTCTTTGTCAGGCTCTTGACAAAGCAGCCACAGGCAGCTTCAAGATTATATTTTACCTGCTACCTGCTTAGCATGCCCTAGGAAAGAGAGAGCACCTCTTTGTCAGCAAACAAAAGCCTCAGAGCTAACTCTATCCACCTGACCAGGGTCATGGGTCTGATGCTGATTGGTCCCTGTGGCCAGTGGGAGAGAATACACTGATAAGCTAATTTCAGGTCACATGGGACCCAGGAGAATGGGGTTGACCTGCCTTGACCTCACGGACTGAAGACTGAGGTGGGGCACATGGCTAATATCTCAAAGGAAATGAGAAATCTGGGCCAGAAGAACAGACGCTGTGTCAGCAAGAACAGATGTTCACTACAGCTAACATTCCTCACCCTTCTAAGGAAACCAAATATGGTTCACTGAGCACCAACTTCAGAACTGGAGGAGACAGAACAAAAGATCAGGACACGAGAAGCACGTGTGCACACACACAAGGTCACGCGCAACATCCAGGTAGAAACATGGCGCAGGCTGAAGGCACTGCAGGTGCTGGAGGAAGCATAGGCCCAACCGGCAAGAGACACGAGTTCCAAGGCCCAGCTCTGCCCCTCTCAGGCAGTGTGCCCCTAGGCAAGTCCTTTAGTCTCTCTGAGAAAACTAAGTTTCCTCTCCTGATAAATGCAATGGTTGAACTCAACTGACATGTCCCAAAGGCAATGGATGTGATCAGGGAGTGTTTGGTCAGCTCTGTTATAAAGACATTTCTTGAACTGTCTTTACCCCAGCAGTTGGCCATTGAGTTTGCATTATTTTTGTTATTATTATGATAATGAACATTCCTCAGAACACATTTTGCAAAGTGCTGGGCCATAAGCTGTTTAAGTTTTGACCTCTGTGAGTTAAAGTGTCAATGGTACATGAGAACAAATTCTAGGAGAGCTCGGGGCTAGCAGGTTCCTTCTCTGTGGACAGACTCAGTGCAGGGCCTGCAGTGAAAGCAGGCGTCCTGAGGGGTGGAGAGGATGGGGACCGAGGAGGGTCCCCATCCCTCCAGGAGGGGCAGGAGGAAGGAACAGTCTGGGGGAAAGTGTCTGGGCAGAGATGCGGAGGGGGAGCAAACGCAGCCACTGGGAGCTGGGAGAAATTTCGATGTAAGACTCAGAGGAGGTATCTTGGTATGTCAGCAGTAGTTATCTCTGGGTGATGGGATTACAGGGAATTTTAATTTGTAAAACAATTTCTTTTTCTGCATTTTCTAATTTCCTACAACCTATGTATTACTGGTAAAATGATCAAAGGAAAGGAAAATTTTAAAATATTTTTTAAAACCCCAAAATTATATGAACCAATGAACCATGTAGCTTTTCTGCGTCCAATATTGTATTTGGTTAAAAGGGAAAGTTTTTCATATGAATGGTAACTTTCAAGCCTTCTTCCTTAGATCCCGGTCACTGGCATTTTTTTTTCATAGTCAATAGGCAAATGTAAGGTTGACAATTATGAAAAAGAAACTGTTCTCTACTCAACCTTTCATCTTTCCTCCTTGCTCCCTATCTCATTTCAGGTGTTCTGGCTCCTAAGAGGATGCTGAACGTGCAAAACCATGGGCACAGGGGACGCCATGCTTAGTCACTCTGCAGACAACATTACAACCAGAATAACTGCAAAGGCAGCAGGTCTCTTTAGTACTAAACTCATCCCGTGCTGGACAGATGTACAGAGAATCCCAGAGTGCTGAACTAAGGATGGGTGACTGTTTATATTGGGTTTCCTAAATCTAGGATGCTCAGCAAACCAGTTTTACAAAGGCATAAATAGACAATGATGGTGATGACAATAGTGATGATGATCCTGATAATAGTGTTAATAATTATTATATTAGCAACTAATATTTCCTCAGGGTTTATAAGGTGCCAGGCACTGGGTAACATCTTCATACACCTTCTGTCATCTGGTCCTTCTAACTATTCCACCAGGTAAGTCTCATTATTGCTCCGATTTTACAGATAGACACACCAAGGCATGGTGAAGTTGGGTAATGTGCCTTAGGTTACAGGACTGGAAAACAACCAAACCAGGATTCTGTTCCATTCTGACTCCAGAGCCTGTGTTCTCAACCAATGTGTAAATCATTTAAAGAAAATAAGGGTGCCACTTCGGTAAAAATGATTCCTAATTCTGTGATTGGTAGGGTATTAAGTAACAATGAATCCTAATCTTAATCTTTACTTAATTTTAAGTAAAAGTGAATTCGAATTCTGTGTTTGGTAGGGTAAAGCTAAGCTGCTATTAAAAAAAAGACTCCCCGAAATACAGGGTCTCACAACTGGCCAGTGGTGGTCAGAAGCCAATGGAAGGCTCTGGTTTGTGACCATTCAGCTCTGCTATCCTCAACCTCCAACAATTCTCAACCTGCAGCTCTTGTTACCTGGGCCCAAGGCTACTGCCCTGGTTGTCACCATTCCCATCTGGTAAGAAGGTAGAATAGAGGAGGTCCAGGGTAAGCAGCTTGCACTTAGTTTGGGGATGAACTGCAAGGTGCACACATCACCTCTGCTTACCTCCCTCTCGCCCACACTTAATCCCATGGCCACACCTAGCCACAGGAAGGCTGGGAAATGTGGCCTCCAGCTGGGCTGCCTTGTGCCCAGCAAATGCACAGATGGTTCAATTATTGAAAGGGAAAAGGGGAGACAGGTGTTTCCCCCATGCCAGTACCTTAGAAAGTTAAACTTACAGTATGCCTTTTACCAAATTAACCAGATATGTTATGTACAAACAAGGAAGCTGAGGTGCATAGAGTTTAAGCAATTTTGTCAATATCCTTCATCTCATCAGGGAAGAACTGAATCTGGAGCCTGTTCCGTGATTTTCAGTCCAATGCTTTTTTTTTTTCCCCCTAAATTGAGTCTTCAGATTAAATTGAAGAGGAAGCTATGAAATTTCTAAGTTGTGCCAGATAAACACAATAACCTTTAAAAAATGATGCTTGATCGTAACATTGCTCAGATGTTGAACAGAGGTTCAAAAGGAGCTGATAAATGTCAAAAAGAAAGATAAATATATTCATAGAATTTTAAGATTGTAAACAAGATATCACCAAGACCATCTTCCTCATTCTATAAACAAGGCAGCTTTGGCTCCAGGAGTCAAGTTGACTGATTTCTGCACATTCACACAGCTTTCATGGAAAAGCTATGATTGGGCCTTGCAGTGATTTGCAGTGTTCCTTCTATCACACCTCAAAGTCCCTTATGAGAGGACCAAGGGTCTCCAGACACCCTACTGTTGGAGCCCACAGAATTTCAGGAACCCCCACTGTATCTCCTTGGGCATATCTCCACAATTATCCCGCTGATCTGGCTCGCATTCAGTAACTAGACATTTCAATTCAACAACTTCCATCTGAAGAAGTCCTTCCCTTCATCAAGTACCACACTAGGTATGGGGAATGCGAAGACAGAGAGTCCCCAATTCTAGGAGCTTACAGTTTAGCAGCAAACGATAAAAACAACCATGAAGTGATGCAAAATCTAACAGCTGGATATAGAATGGTAGCTGTTTATTTTCCCAGAAAACGTAATATTCCATGCATCATCTATAATAGACCCTGGCCCCTGGCCGCAGGGGTCAGTGGGTATCCTAGACTGGGCTGATGACAGAACCCCATCCCTCTTAACCAAAGTGATTGGCACAGGACGGGTATGTGACCCAAGCCAGGCCAGGCAGACTCCTTCCTGGGAGTTTGTTCACTGAGATGGCAGAGAATCTCTCCCTTGCTTGTTGGGTCTAAGGGTGAGAAGGATGTGAATCCAGAGTGACCTGGGGCCTTGTTCCTCATTACATGGAAAACGTCTGTTATCAGTAGTGCTTTCTACTGCAATATATAGCCCTGTGCTATATATTGGAGTTTGGATGTTTGACCCTCCAAATCTCATGTTGAAATTTGATCCCCAATGTTGGAGATGGGGCCTAATGGGAGGTGTTTTGGTCATGAAGGACCAAATCTTCATGCCTAGATTAATGCCCTCCCTGTGGGGGATGGTGAGTGAGTTCTCACTCTATTAGTTTCCATAAAAGCTGGTTGTTAAAAAGAGGCTGGCATCTCCCTGCTCTCTCTCGCTTCCTCTCTTGCCATGTGATCTCTGCATGTGCCGCTCCCCTTCACCTTCCACCATGAGTGGAAGCAGCCTGAGACTTTTGCCAGATGCCCAATCTTCCAGCCAACAGGATTGTGAGCCAAATAAGCCCTTTTTCTTTTTAGATTACCCAGACTCAGATATTCCTTTATAGAACCACAAATGGACGAAGACACCCTGTGCCTGCACAGTATCATCCTCTGAATTAGGGCAGGTGGTTTGACTTTCCTGTATAGAACCAGGATTCAAGTATTCACACTATTTGACTACCCAGGCTGGATTTGATTCTGGACGGCTTCTTCTCTGTGTTGAATCCTGGTGGGCCCCTGCCCCAGTCTGAATGCCCTTCCTCAACCACCACGGGTGGAGCACCCCCTCTAGGCAGAGGAATCTGTCCTGTGCCCAGGATAGCTACCCCTGTGGATACCAGAATCCACCTCTGCAGTTCCCACCTCTGTCCAGAGTAGAAGACCACCACTTGTGACACCTACACAACATCTCCACAGCTGTTTATTGTTTTAGGTTCTTGGGAGAGAAGAGGTTAACCAGGCAGATGTCAGAGTAAAGAGGTTGAGGCCAGGACAGTATGGCAGAGCAGAAAGATAAAAAGAGCCCAGCTCCCTACCCCGTGAATATTTCATACCAACCTTTAACTGTCTACTTCTGGACTTCTTTTATGTAAGAGAGGAAATAATTTCTAATTTGTTTAAGCTGCTATTATTTTGGGTTTTTCTGTTAAATGTAGCTGAACCTAATCCTAAGTAACAAAAAGTCCCTTTGTCTTGCCCACTTTTGTATCTCCTGTACCTTGCACGGTGTCTGGCACAAAACAAGTGCTCATAAAAAATGTCCACGGAATCATAAGCAAATGGTTGTATATTAAACGGTTCACACAACAAACACAATGTAAAATAAATATTATGCATCCATATATAAAGCATATGTAGATATTTATAGTTCAGGAATTGTATTTTCGGGATAGCTCAGGATGTTTCACTGTAGCTTTTAAGACCCAGTTGGGCTGTCATGTGCACTCTTCAGTTCTTGAAATAAAATACATAATCTTGCCTTTGGAAGAGTGGTGCAGTCAGGTGGGCCTCATTGTCTGGGTCACAATAGACAGATGAGGAATAATGGCAGCTGCCCAGCTGGAAGCTGGCTGGGAGAGATGAGTGAGTGGTTTTGTGATTATACTTATTTAATATTTATAAAAGATAACTGTCATCAGGTGCCAACTTCCAGGCCCCCAGGTGGTTTGTATGAT
This sequence comes from Daubentonia madagascariensis, assembly GCA_023783475.1. Lineage (NCBI taxonomy): Eukaryota > Metazoa > Chordata > Mammalia > Primates > Daubentoniidae > Daubentonia > Daubentonia madagascariensis. The sequence continues at coordinate 13,507,297 of JAKFHU010001769.1, forward strand.
AAAACCTTGTGGGGGATTTATGTTTTATACCATGTATTTCTTTTGCCATCACAGTGGTCTTCACTGTTGGCTCTGCTTGCAAAGCAAGCTGTACAACCTTACTGTCTGTTGTCCTGGATTTTTGTAGCTAATGGGAACAAATAGCCAACTCATTATTTTTCTTAAAATATATACAATTCACCAGTTTCCTTGTAAGGAGAGAGGAGTTACCCTTAGGAAACGCAATACATTTCTCCTTATGCACACACCTCCCTTTCATTCAATCATTTAGCAAACATGTATTGAGCGCCCGCTATGTGCCAGGCACTGTTCTTGGTATGGGGAGTACAGCACGCTTCAAATAGACCTGAGCCCTTGTGTGCTTGCAGCTGACATTCTAGCGGGAGAGTCAGACAGTAAACATGTTAAATATATAAAATAAACAATTTGTTAGATAGCAGTAAGTGCTAAAGAGAAGAGTAGAGCAAGGAAGGGATATTTGGGGGATGGAGTCACAATTTTACATAGGACAGTCAAAGAAGCCTTCCCCGAGAAAGTAGCATTTGAGTGAAGATCTGACAAAAATGAAAGCGTGAGCAATGGGGCATATAAGGGAAGAGCACTCCTGGCTGAGGTTCAGGAGAAAAGTCCCAGACAACGTGGATGAACCTGGAGGACATGCTAAGTGCAATAAACCAGTCACAGAAAGGCAAATACTGCATGATGCCACTTACAGGAAATATCTGAAATAGTCACATTCCTGAATTAAAGAGTGGAGTGGTGGTTACCAGGGGCTGGGGTGAGGGGGAAATGGAGAGTTACTGACTAATGGGTATGAAGTTTCAGTCACACAAGATGAATAAGTTCTAGAGATCTGCTGTATCACGTTGTACCTATAGTCAACAATAATGTATTGGACACATGAAAATTTGCTAAGAGGGTAGATCTCACGTTAAGTGTTCTTGCCACAATAAAGTAAAAAGTTTTTTTAAAAAGAGAAAAGTCTGTGAGGTGCAGGGATGCATATGGGGTTGATGGATCCGCAAGGAGGCCAGTGTGGCCGCGGCAGAGGGAGCAACGGGGAGCGCAGAGAGAGGAGAGGGTGCCAGGTTGCCGCCCTGCATGTCGCTAAAGAACTTCATTCGCCCCTCGTGAGACTAAAGGACTGGAGAGTTTTGAGCAGGGTGACAGGATCTGATCCACATTTTGTAAAGGTCACCGTGGCTGCTGTGTTGAGCTCAGGTGGAAACCGGCCGACTAGCCAGATGTTTCTCTTCCGGGTCCCCAGACACCGTGTCCCACCGGCCACGTCCCCCCTCATCCCCTTCATCCTTGCGGTGCTCTTCCTCCCCAGCCCACTCCAGAACCAAGAGCCACTGTGTGCTCCCTCTATCCCCACCCAAGTGTATTTTTAAATTCTTTCATCACACTCTAGATAGTCAACAACAAATACCACTGTAAGCGGATTCATACCCAAGAAAAGCAGAGTGAAGAATAATAGTTTCTAGAGTCTTCCTAGGGCAGTAAAAGAGAGTCTATGTTCTCCTCACTGGTTTAGTCAGGACTTCTTCAGGTGTAAATAAAACTAACCTAAGTGCACGCACTAGTTTTCTATCGTCGATCAACAAATTACTACAAACCGAGCCACTTAAAAGAGGTTCTGCACACCAGGAGTCCAGGTATGGAGTGGCTGGGTTCTCTGCTCGGGGTCTCAAGGGCTGAATGAAATCAAGGTGTTGGCCAGCTGAGTTCTCTTCCGACGGCTCTGGGGAAAAATCTGTGTCCAAGCTAATTGAGGCTGCTGGCATAAATCAGTCCCCTGTGGTCGTAACACTGTCATCAGGGGACTACTCTCAGCTCCTAGAGGCTACCTCCATCCACTGAGGCATAGCCCCTCCACCAACCTTATTAACTTTTTCTCACATTTCAAATCTCTCTGATTTCCCTAGCTCTAACCTCTAGACTCAGCTTTAAGGTCTCATGTGATTAAGTCAGTTCCACCTGCATAATCTCTCTATCTTAAAGTCAATTTATTTGGGATCTTAATTATAACTGCAAAATCCCTTCAGAGCAACACCTAGATTTGTGTTTGATTGAATAATGGCAGAAGGTGCGCGTAGACCAGGGGCCAGGAATCATGGATCATGCTAAAAATCTGCCTGCTACACCACAAAAAAGGGACCACACTGACCCACACGTCTGGGGAAGCTCCCAGAGTAGGAGGGAGAGCTGCAGGTGCCAGGCAGGACCTCGGGCACTAGGACTAGCACTGGACGTGCCCATGACCTATTCATTCACTCTCTCTCTGTCTCTGTCTCTCTCTCTCTCTCTCTCTCTCTGCTTTCACCTCTCACCTCTGCTGACTTCAGCCTGTCTTCATTCTGCACAGTTGCTCCTCCCATGTTACAAGAATGACAGCCACCACCTGCCCTAGATCCTGCTGTCACAGTTTTGCTAGTCTAGTAAAGAGGATTTCTTTCTCCTAATGTTCTAACGTTTGAATATCTAGAGAAGGATTTGGATTGGCCCAGCTTAGGTCTGGGATGGGAAGAGGAGCATGAGGATTGATAACCCTTGCAAAGCCACCCGGAAGGGGCAGAGTTCTCCAAGGGGGGAGATGGGAAACATGCCGGATGCACAAACACACAGACCCACTGTGACCCTCACTGGCTGTTTCTGCCTCATTCCTTTCCTCAGAGACCTTACAGCCCCTCTGTCTCTCTCTCCTTCCTTTTCTGACCTGCTTACTTAGTCCTGCCTTCTCTAGATCTTAGGAGGTTGAGATCTAGTTTTGGTACCCACAAGGTGAAGTTCAAACCTACAACATCTGGGGGATGGGATGGGGCTAGACACTGGAGGAAGTATGCCTTATAGAATAATCTAGAAGGAATTCTAGAGCAAGGACTACACTTTAGTCCTTGCTCTGCTACTATGCTACTGAGCATGTTGTGGTTCGAGCTCACATCTCCCTTCAAGATAACCTGATATAGGGAGTAGTTAGTGAACATCTTCTCTCACGCCTTTGGATTTTCTGTGATATTCACACCAAGGCAAGGATCCCCCCAAGCTGCTTCTAGCCAAAAACTAAGCTTGTTGGGGGTACCAAGGCTGGGTTATTTCCGCCCAACACAAGACTCCTCTAATGTTTAGTCTTTGCTCCGGATGCCTCATTGGCACGGACAAGACCCCCTTTCACGGCTGTACTGCTGTCTGGGGATTCTCCTTCCCAGTCCCCTCCTTCTGTCACCTCTCCCAGGTGTCAGACCTGCGTCACGGTCAATAGCTGCTCCTGCCACCTCCCATTCCCTTCCCCATGACCCTTCACAGACATTTCTCCCAATAAATTTCTTGCACATCTGAGTTCATCTTGATCTCAGTCTCCTTTCTCTCCTCTGTGGCATCAAGGATATTGAACTGGATTTCTGGAGTCCTTTCTAGCTTAAAAATTCTACCTGTTTTTAAGATCTAGAAACGTACCCGTTTGATGAAAGAAGAAAAGGAGGATTGCATATTTAGTTCTCTAATCCACAACTATTTGGGGCCTATAATCCTTTGTTACATTTGATTTTTGTTACCAGAAAGAACTTTCGTGTTGGTGGTATCTTATCAGGCAAGATAAATGATTCTGGGCAAGGTTCCAAATGGTGATAACGTTCCTTAAGGACTAGCTGAAAATTATACACAGGATATGAACCATCACTTTGCCTCAGCCAATGGTTCTTATACTTCAGGGGACAGAAGAGTCCCCCTGGGAGCGCCTTTAAAAAGGTAGATTCCTGGCTCCAACACCTAGAGAGCTTCAGGCAAGAGGGTGGCTCCTGGGACTTTGCCTTTTTATCAAGCTCCCGTGTGACTCTGATGCAGTTAGTTCATGCCATAAACTCTGAGAACTACAGGCATATGATAAATTAAATTTACATTTTTTCCTTAAGTTTTACAAAAATTATTTACTGGGTATCTCTAATGTGCTGTAGGAATCCACGGGAAGTCACTGACTGCATGGTGGGGGGTGGAGTGGGCTACGGTGATCTCTCATAGGTGCTGACATTTCAGCAGGTCGTAAAAAATGAGAAGGAATTTGTTCCCCCCACGTCAGTGTGGTGAACACATTCCCGATATGTTTAGACAGCAGCTGGGGAGCTGAGGAGTCATGCAGTTGGACAGCAAGGGAAGAGAAGAACATGGGATGCAGTGGGGATCTTTGGCTTCATCTGAGTTTCTAGCAGGGACTTTATTTTAGAGGTGTGTGTTATGGATAGAGAATGTCACTTCAGAAGTCTGGGGAACAGCTCTCTTATCTAAATAAAACAGAAGGTAAATAAAAAGTTGAGAAAGAGTCAGAAGTAGCAAATGTTATTTGCTTTTCCTTCTATGCCAGAATACTTGATACTGAGACACTGTGGGGTGTGCACCCTTGCTCCCTGGGTGTGTGCTATGTTCTGGGGCATCACCGAGTTCCAGGAGGGAGCACCTAACTAACTGGCTTTTGGCAACCCCCCACCTATCTCCCAAAGTTAACCTGGCCCCAAAGATGTGGGTATCAGTTGGGGCATCCTCAAAAGAGTTGTCCCTGTCAGAAGTGGGAATCAAGATCCTTTGGTCCACTGGCAGCCCACAAAGCCAATCCATAGCAGTCCTTAGCTTTGGCACTTGGCTTTGTCCCTTATACTTCAATCCTATATAACTTTTAAAAACTCATTTTATTTTTCATTATGAAAATAGTATGTGATCAAGGTAAAAATAAATCAAAAGAACCACAGTTAAAAAAAACATCTGCTCCTGGCTGGATGCGGTGACGCACCTGTAGTCCCAGCTGCTCAGGAGGCTGAGGCTGCAGTGAGCTGTGATGATGCCACTGCACTACAGCCTGGGCAACAGAGTGAGACCCTGTCTCTAATAAAAAAAAAAAAACCACCACCAACAAAACCCTGGTACATATATCCTAAAATTTTAGGGGATTAAGGACCCTTTGAAGTGCATCTATACGCCTCTTAATACTCATGGAATAGGAAACAGGAGGCCAGAAGAGATCAGAAAAGAAAGAGCCATCAGTGGAAACAGATCTAAAAGCTGAATCGCTGGTACAACCTATATGTCCTGCATTTGTCGCCTTGAACACAACAAGATTAACATGGTTGTATTATGTTAAAAAATAAGCTCATATTACCTTAAAAAATAAACGTGGTTTCATTACCTTAAAGAGATCAAAAGTAGAAGAATAAAAAGCACCTCTCTTCCCACTAGGACAAAGGAATAGCCCACTAATATTCTAGTGGGTTTCTTGCCAGGTTGCTTTTGTGTATATACATTTTAAGGTATTTATTTTCCTAGTTATGATAATGCTATGTATTTGATTTTATTTCCTCATTTTGATATTAACCATTATAACATGTCTTTTTCCTTCATAAGCATCATGCTTAATGTCAATATAAAATTCCATCATATGCTTCAGTCATATTTTATTGCTATTTACACCAATGTTGGAAGTTTATTTTCAATGTTTTCTTATACATAAGGCTGATTAGAATAAAGATCTGCATTAAAGCTTTCTTCATATTTTAGATTTTTCCCTTGGGGCAGATTTTCAGAAGTGGAATTTGAGGTTGAAAGGGTATGAATATTTTTAAGAGTCACCATACATATTGTCAAAGTGCTTTTGGAAACAATTGTACCATTTCATACCACTATCAGCCTAAAATAGTGTCTGCTTCACCATACCCTCACCATCACTGTGTATTATTATTCCTTAATCTTTACTGCTGGCAAAATTTACTGATTTAATTCCCATGATCCTGTTTTAATCCTATGAACCTTGATTCCCAGAGAGAGATGCCAGTAAGAAATTTACAAACCAGATACACAAAAAATGGACTAAAATGTTTTACAAACATTCCTAAAAACAGTTTTATTATTTCAATTCATCATGCTTCATATTCTCTTTTTTTTTTTTTTTTTTTTTTTTTTTTTGAGACAGGGTCTTGCTTTGTTGCTCAGGATAGAGTGCAGTGGTGTCATCATAGCTCACTGCAACCTCCTGGGCTCAAGTGATCCTCCTGCCTCAGCCTCCCGAGTACCTGGGACTACAGGCAAGTGCCACATGCCCAGCTAATTTTTCTATTTTTTGTAGAGACGGAGGTCTCACTCTTGCTCAGGCTGGTCTTGAACTCCTGGCCTTCAAGCGATCCTTCTGCCTCGGCCTCCCAGAGTGCTAGGATTATAGGCATGAGCCACTGCGCCAGACCATGGGGCTCTGTTTTCACTGGACAGGACTGAGCTTGGAAGTCTTCGGTGCTAGTAGTTTGGAGCAGCCAGAACAGGTAGGTAGCAGTTGATAGAGTTAGTGCCACCATACAAGAGAAAGAACCAGGCTTTTGGAATTGGAGTTTCAAGAGGGATTTTGATCCCATGTCTGACATGGGTAGATGGGTGAGTAAATGGATAGGAAGGTGGGTGTTGGGTAGGAGGGCAGATAGGTAGAGAGGTGGCTGGGCAGAAGGCTGGATGGAGGGAGCAGGTGATGAAAAGGAAGGATGGGTGGGTGTGTAGGCAGGACAGCTGAATGGAGGAGCAACGGGTAACTAGAGAGATGAACAAATGAATAACAACAACTCTTTTGGTTTTTGCTTTGATCACAGAGAGCTATGTTCTTAAAGTGGGAAGGAACCTCTGGAGATCTCAGCAGGCCATATTTCCTTCCTAAGTGTGGCCCCATTTCATGGACTGTGAGGGTAGAATTGCATCCCCAACATCAGAGCACAGGAGGAGGCCCAGGGCATCCCCATGGTCTACTATACAAAATGTGCCTATGTTATATTAATATATATAAAAATGACACAAAGATACTTTCTTCAAGTCAGATATGTAACTGAAAATTGCATATGAATTCCCAAACTGATATATGACAGCACTCATAAATCTAATACCATCACCAAAAGAAGCTTTGGCCTGTACTGAATCTGAGATAGCTGCATTTGTTAAAATTAAAAGAACACCGAAGAACGTCTTTTTCAATTGGAATGCAGTTTGATTGACTCCCAACTTTCTCTCTGAACCTCAGCCCTTTGCCCTTGAACGTAGCAGCTACTTCTAATTTGTGTGCAGTGTTTTAATTTGTTTGTACATCCTTCAGTTAGCAATGCTGAAAGGTCCTTCCAACTTTGGTAGGTGGGCTTTTGATGCGGTTTCCTCCCACATCTGTTTGACCCCTGTCCTGACATTTCATCATCCTTTACCCACCCCACTGCAGATCCCTGTTTTGTGACCCACTGCACCCCACAGGAGCCTCCATTACCTCACACCCTTCAGAATCTATTTGTAAGTGCTGGTTTATTTACACATCTGTCCCCTAATTTATCACGAGTCTTGTTAGGGCAGGCAGCATGTCTTATTCCTGACCCAGTACCTAACACACAAAGGATTTAAAAAATGTTTTAGGAATAAATGAATCAGCTTGAACTTATAAGACCAAATTTTATTAAAACAAGGCTTTAAAAACTTCTCTGTATATATATATTATTTTAATAAAAAGTCTAAAAATATATTTAAATGGAACATAGCATTATTTTAAAGACAGCTATAAGGCAATTTTCCCCCACACTTAAATCAGTTCTCCTACTGCCAATAATTCTCCACAATCTTGTAATTCAAAGAAAAGAGTTACTAAGTACTGGGAGGCGCTGCTGAGAGGTTGTTGGCAGTCAGGCAGTCACTTTCTGGAGGCCTTTAGAAATTTACCAGGATTAAACTATATGATTCAGTAGCTTTCCCAATTATAAAAAATAACCAGGTGAAAAATGTTAAGGAAGGAAATAGTCTATTTACAATATCAGCAAACACACACACTCTCTCTCACACACACACACACACACTCCCTCTCTTACTCACTTACTTAGGAACAAACTTGAGAAATGCAAAATTTAGATACACAGCATAGTATTTTACCTATATATCCCTAGTAGGATAAACCCTAAAAACCAAAGAACTACATACACACACACACACACCCTTGAACATATATTAAACTATTTTCAATAAGCACTATTACTGTTATTCTGAGATTTTTCCATACATATCATGAAATAAACAAGTAATTATGGCTTTAGGAACTAAAATTTTCAAAGTGGGGAAAAAAGAGATACAGATATAAAATCAACAAAGTGACAGTAAAAACCTTTTATACCTCGATTTGAATTAGAAGTATCAATATGGACTCACGATGTAATTTATCTTTAAAAAACACATTTTCTAGATCTTCATACAAAGGCCTCAGGATGAGGAACAACCTAGTAGAAATGAACACCTTCAGTGTACTAACTGTAATCTCCAAATACCATTTCCACTAAAAATAAACAGGGTTTCTTGGGGCAGTGGCTGTATGCAGATCTGTAGTAGGAAATGTACATGATGATCCCGAAATATTTTGTCATATCAAGGAAGCTGTCAAAGATTACTGGAACCATGTCAAAAGGACTCAGGAGCCAACACTTCAGGATTCCTCTAATCAAAGATTGGTCAATTTGAACATCAAAAAGAATAATAACCACAATGGATCGAAATACATGAGATAAACTCATAAATTCATAATGATATCCTCTAATAAAAACCCTCACTGGTCACCTTTGGAGGATGTTAGGGAAACCATTATTTTTTAAGGGAGATAATCAAAGAAATACAATCAAGCATTTATTTTGCTTTTCCAGTATGAATCATACCAGCACATAACCAAATAATTAATGAGCAGAAGTTTCTCTTTATAGAAGTATTTTAGCTATGAAATGAAGATGGAATGATAGAATTAGGAAATCATCATTTTGCAACCTCTAGTGAAATAATGGCCCAGCAATCTTTCCAGTGACTACTAACATCACAAAAAGAGAAAATCAGATAGTATGTTTCTCTTGATATAAGTTCACAGCACTTCCTATGAAGTATCCTTGCCAAAAAGTTGAACCTGAATCTAATCAGTCTTCTAGATACAACTACCAGTTTATAGAAAATACAAGTGACAGAAGAATATGTTAAAGAGCATCATAGGTGTGCAATCAGCAAAATCCAAACTGCTGGAAACTCTACAGGACAAATAATCCAGTTTCTTAAATAAGCAAAAGGAAAAAAAAAAAAACAGTGCGCATGTCTGTCTGAAACTACAGATTAAAAGAAACCTAAAACACATATTGATGACTTGCAACATACAAATCCTTACTTGAATCCTGATTTTTTAAAAAAACCTGTAAAAATATTATGAGACAGAACTATGAAACAATATAAACACTAGAAGAAAACTTCTATGAACACTGACCAGATAATTTGTGGTATTAGGATTTACTATTTTTCAGTGTTATAATGGCACTGTGGATATGCTATAAAAAAAGAACATCTTTGACAGATATACACTGAAATATTTATGGATGACATACTTCTGAGATTGCCATAAAATAATCCAGATGTAGGGAGTAGATACAGTCTAAATAAAGCAAAATTAGGCCAAGCACAGTGGCTCATACCTGTAATCCCAGCATATTGGGAGGCCAAGGCAGGAGGACAGCTTGAGCCCAGGAGTTTGAGACCAGCCTGGGCAACATAGCGAGACCCCATCTCTACAAAGAGATAAAAATTAGCTGGGTGTGGTGGCATGTGCCTGTAGTTCTAGCTACTTGGGAGGCTGAGATGGGAGGATTGCTTGAGCCCAGGAGTTGGAGGTTACAGTGAGCTATAATGATGCCACTGTACTTCAGCCTCAGTGACAGTGTGAGACCCTGTCTCTAAAAAATAAATAAATATAACAAGATTCACATGTGTTGGTAATTTTTGAGGCAGAGCAATGGGTGTATATTATACTGTTGTCTCTAATGTAACACATACTTGAAATTTTCATAGCAAAATGTTATATAAATGACAAACGTCTTAATTGAGAGCACATGATTTGTACAACCAGAATCACATCAAGAAATTTAGCTGCCAAGAATTTTGAGAAATATAGTTTTAAGCTTTCTAGTCTTTGCAGCACATTCTAGAATCAGGCTTGAAATATGTGTGAGTGAAATAATCAGTAGTGTCTGCTCCCAAACTTGTAACTCAAATGCTGACCTCTCTCTTGAAGGATCATTAAAAATGTCCAACTGCCTCCTTGACATCTTGACTTGGATGTCTCCCAGGATCCCAAACTCAACCTGCCAAAAGCAAAACTGATGCTACCCCCCAAACCTGCTCTGCTACTAGTTAGCTGTGTGATCTCAGAGAAACCTCAAGGCTCCCATAGTCTCCAGTTTGTGCACTGGGGGAGTAACTAAATCATCTCTAGGTTGCTCCCATCTCAAGGAATGTAAAGGGCTAAAACTTGTCCCCTTTTGTCAGCAGTAATTTCATTATATATTGTTTTTTTAAAACAAGCCACCTTAAAAGGGACTTAGCCTATATATTTTTAGAAGCAGCAATATTTCAAGATAAATCTTAGTATCAGTTTAGCTATCAGTGATCATTTATTCAATATACACAGGAAGCTCAAATAGCCCATAATTGCTTTCAGTGTAGACTCATGCATCCTAGAACCAACCAGCCAAGTAACTAACGGCCTGTCTCCCTGTAGCAACAGACAACGAGCTGTCTGCTGTTATGAGATAATTTAGATGGCTGGCTTTTTTGGTCCCTGGCTTTTGTATCTGTTTTAGAAATGTGACAGGTATGATTTTTTTCCAAGGCTAGAGGAAGAGATGGTTTGACCTCTGGTGCCTACTGAAACGTCTACCCAAGGGTAACTTGTCATTTTTATTGCATAAGTGAGGGTGCTCCCACAGTGAAGCAAAAGGGGTGATAAATAAGATTCTTGGAGGCTGCTAAATGGCACTTAGGGGGAGGGCGCCCAAGTGACAGCTGCACACTGCTCGGGGATCACGACAGCAACGTACTCTCCTTCCTGCAGCACTCCTTAGTTACCAAGGCCTGGCACGTTGGTCATAGTGTTTGACCTCATTTTCTCTCTCTGCTCAGACAGTTGACCTGATTTAGGGGGTAAAAACATCAAGTAAGCTTAATACAAATGGGAATAAAAGATGATTGGGAAAAGGTGGAAAAAAGGTAAACCAACCTCTTTTGGCTAATTCAGGACTTAACCCAGGTATAAAGATAATGCATGTCAAATTCAGCTTATCTTTTCTCAGAGAGGCAGTATAAGTCTGTCATCGGCTTGGTGATCCTATCCTTTGAGATTCAAAGGAAATGTGACTGAACCTCCATCAAGTGTAGAGTGGGAATCCCAACACCATCCATCCGTTGGGTTTTCGGGGCTGGCTTCTGTTTCTCCCAGTCCCCTCTGATGACACATTCTTGCCTCCAGTTAGGGATCAGCTGGTTGTGCCGAGGTGCTGTCCTGCTTGTGACAACTTGCCTCTCGGCAGACACTGCCAGGACTCCTCCACTCTCCCAAGGTCCACCTCTGTACAGGGATCTGGGGTGGCAGACTTACCTGCAGCACTGTTTGGGGCATTACATTGCAAAGCATCATAGCTCAGCAAGCAGCTTCAAGTGGGATATTAAGCTTCCAAGTTCTTAAAGAAAATCTGTAGCCATTCTCCATGGTGTGTTATACATCCATTTACTATGTCATTTACTTACAATCTGTATAGGCCAACGTGGGTACTTGTTCCAATATTCATCAGGTGAGGAATCAGAGGAATCTGTTAGGTAACTTTCAGAGGTTCCACATAGACTGTGGCAGACCCTGATGTGATTTTCAGGCTTGACTGACCACACAGCTGGGCTCTTTTCCCTGCATCATGCTGTGTGCCTTAAACATCTCAGCATTCCTGACGCATAAATTCTCACAGCAACAGCCCCATGGAGGACAGGGAGGTTAATACACTCGTTACAAAATTAATACCTGAATCATTTAGAATCTTAAAAGACCTCTGGGAAAATGGGAGCCTAATCCCTAGGTCCTCCTTGGAAACTCTGGTTTACCAGCAAGAGCCACCACAGTGTTGCATATTTGCATAAGAGCCTGTTGAGTTTCCTGGAAGAGATGTCCTTTCTCCAGGGGACTCTGGGACTTCTGGTTGAGTCCTGCCATAGTGAACTGAAGGCTCTTAGAAGCAACCGGGGTTGCTTCCACCTTGAAAGGACAGGGACCTCACCCTATGTCAGTGGTTCTCAACAGTTAATTTGCACACCCCCCTAAAAATCTGGAGACATTTTTAGTTGTTACAACTGGGGGAGTGCCACTGGCATCTGGTGGGTTGAGGCTAAGGATGTTGCTAAATGATCTATAGTGCACAGGATGGCCCCTACAACAAGGAATTATCTGGCCCCAGATGTCAGCAGTGCCCAGGTTGAGAAGCCTGCTCCAAGCCTAACAGAACATCCAGGCTCCATCCTGGGTTCCAGTTCAGCGTCAGCAAAGAGGGAACTCAGGGTGGCAGACCTCACGTGTAGTCTGACCTGGGCTCTCAGAAACCTCAGAAACAAGCAGCTTGTTCCTCCAGAGATGAGACAGTAAGGAAACTGAATGCCTGAGATTGCCCCGTAGGGCCCTCACTAGGAGAGCTGAAAGCCAGAGGGAAGAGATGTCTTGCCGCCTCCAGGAGAGCTGAGCTGGTGGAGCAGCAGCAGCAGCAGCCAGCAGGTGCAGCTGGGGGGGCCCACTTCCCAAGAAGCATGAGGAATAAGGGACCCAGGAGCAGGGTGGAAACAGGTGCCCCACCCAGGAAGTGCAGGGCAAGAGAGGCTGCAATTTGGTGGAGGTGATTAACCAGGATCCCTTTTGCAATTGTTAAGTAAACCTGATTGTACTCCTGGTGTGTGCTGGAGACACAAGGATTTTTATTTCACTATCTCCTTGCAGCAACCCTGAGGCAGGCAGGAAAGGTGAGCACTGTGCCTACTAGACAGATAAGGACAGAAGCCCTGGGGAAGTTCAGAGGATGATCAAGCCAGTGATAAAGTAGGTACCAGAACCAAGTCTTCTGATGCTGTGATGGGACTGAATTGTATCCCCCTACCCACCACCAAATTCATGTTAAAGCCCTAACCTCCAATGTGACTGTGTTTGTAGAGGTAATTAAGGTTAAATGAGGTCACAAGGGTGGGCCCTGTCTTAGTCTATTTTCTTCTGCTATAACAGAATACAGACTGGGTAATTTATAAAGAAAAGAAATTTATTTCTCACAGTTCTGGAGGCTGGGAAGCCCAAGAGCATGGCTCTGGCATCTGGTGAGGGCCTCTGTGCTGCATCGTGACATAGGGAAGGGCAAGCGAGCACATGAGACAGAGAGGGAAGTGGGTCAAACTTCATCCTTTTATCAGGAGTCCACTCCCGTGACAACTAACCCACTCCCACCATAACGACATTATTCCATTCATGAGGGTGGTGATCTTATGACCTAATCACCTCTTAAAGGCCCCACTTTCAAGTACCATTATACTGGCAATTAAATTTCAACATGAGTTTTGGAGGGGTCATTCAAACCATAGGAGCTTATAATCCAACAGGACTAGTGTCCTTATCAGAAGAGGAGGAGACAGCAGAGCTCTCTCCCCACATATGTACAGAGAAGAGGCCACATAAGAACAAGGCCATATGTCCATAAATCAGAAAGAGAGCCCTCACCAGAAATCAACCCTGCTGGCACCATGATCTTGGACTTCCAATATCCGGAACTGTGAGAAATAAATGTCTGTTGTTTAAGCCATGCAATCTGTGGTATTCTGTTATGGCAGCCCAAGTAGACTGACACAGATGCCAACACCCGGCTCTCTGCACCGGGCTCCCCTAACCCTGGCCCATCAGTCTTTGGAATCCTCCAGGCCACCCATGACCTCAACCCACCTTACCTCTCTGTACTATCTGCCACCAGCCAACACTCTCCCCTCTTGAAAGGCTCTCATCCCTTGGCTTCTCAAACACCACCTTCACCTGAGTCTCCTGATGTTACCTTGTTAGCTCTCTGAAGGTTCTTTCTCAGGCTCTCTTTCACAGGCTAACAATCCCCAAGGTTGTTTAGCTCTGTCACCCAGGCTGAAGTGCAGTGGCCCAATCAATCATAGCTCACTGTAACCTTGAACTCTTGGGCTTAAGGGATCCTCCTGCCTCATCCTCCCAATTAGTGAGGACTACAGGCACACGCTACCATGCCCAGCTAATTTTTGTTTTATTTTTTGTAGTAATGGGGTCTCACTATATTGCCCAGGCTGGTATGGAAGTGCTAGCCTCAAGCGATCATTCCACCCTGGCCTCACAAAGTGCTAGGATTACAGGAGTGAGCCACTGCACCCAGCCCCAACGTTTTTGGGTTTTGTCTTTTTTTTTTTTTTTTTTAATGTCCTTCTCCCTGTGCAAATTCTCTCTGGGAAAGTTGCCAAGAGACCTATTTCCATAAGGATCTTGGACAGTGTCCTACCATACCAATGAATGGAAGTACCCAGAACAGAATATGCTTGTACTAAATATTTGCTGAATGAGTAAGTAAATAAATGAAGAAATAAACAAATTATCCCCTATAAATTGATAATTCCTAAACCTGAATCTCTAGTCTAGGCATCTTCTCTGAGTTCCAGACCTCCTGTATTAATCAGTGATGGCCCGCAAGAATGCCACCTAACAAACCACCCTCAAATTCAATGATTTGAAGCATTTATTCATGTGAATAGGTTAACAGTAGTTGAGCTGACCGAGGCTGGGCTCGGCTGAGTGGATCTGCCCTAAGCTTCAGGCTCCGGATCATCTGGGCTTGGCTTCGGGCTGTGAGTGGGACTCGGGTCTGGCTCCTTTAGGGCCAGCTGGAGGGCAGTGGCCTCCACAGCCATGATCTCATGGCAATCACTAAACTGCACACGAGCATCTAAGCCCTCTGCCTGCGTTCACATCCTCTAACATTCCACAGACCAAAGCAAGTCTCAAAGAGAAGCCCCTCATCGACATGAGGAAGTAATCTCTGCTCATGGGGCTGGAGAGGGGGACAGGAGTGAGTGAATATTTGGTGGACAATGATGCAAACATCCAAACTAGCACGACTGTACATCAAACTGCCTACAAGGCATTTCCTCTTCAAATGTCTCATGAGCTCCTTAAATTCTCCATGTTGTTTGCTAAGAACTTGGCGCTCTGCCAATTCCGTCCTGTAGAGCTGGGTCTTCGCATCCATATCCTACTAGCAGAGAGAGTCCTCTGATTTCCGAATCATTTCACTTTCTGGAACCCCTCACTGTCCTGGCCCACACAGCTCAACAGCTCTGCTGTTATAGACATGTGCCCGACTCACTCCCATGTTTTCTATGGTTTTCAGACACTGCGTCCTTGGCTGCTGTCGATGGGATGTTCATTTTCCAGCTCCCGTTTTGTTTCTCCCCTGCTTGTCAACCCCAGCTACCAAGGTCATATCGTGCCTTGTGCTTCACCTTGCCTAAGTCACAATGGGGAGACTAGACACTGGACAGTCCTTTTTAGCACTGACCTCCAAAACTGGAAATAAGATTCTCTATATCAGCTCTTCCTGAGGACAGCACTTTATGGACTCAGCAATGAGCCACCTCTCATGGAATTGACATTAGGACCCACCAAAGGGGAGAGAGGTCAACAAAGGGTTACTGATTACCTTTGCTTTCCTGAGACATGGCTTCGATTACATTCAGAGCACACACACACACACACACACACAACCCTATACTCAGTTCTAATTTCCTCTCTCATATTTATTTAGGCTGTTGCCAGATAATTTGATAGTCTTCCTTGGGACAAATAGGCCCTGCTCCAGAGTGCTGAGGACAGGAATAGCAAGTCTGGATGGACGTGTTTTGGCAGCACGAAGAGAAAAGGCTTTGCAAGATGAATGTCGGCAGTATTGCTGGCTCTTGACTGCTATATTAATTTCTCCCTTAAAAGAAAGCTGACCCATTTTTTCCGGCCCACAGCCCTAATGGACTCTTATTCAGAGGCCATCCTTCTCCCACATAAAGAACTGTATTGTATTTAATGATAAGCCTTTTAATGGAATTTGCTATTTCTGGGCCTCTGGGAAAATGCCGTTAATGAGCTTGCAAGTGCAAGGAATAGAAAACGTTTGAGGGGCATGCTTTCTCAAGGGCAGACTACCCTGGCAGGAAAGTGAACAAAAGCCAGACACAAGTACTTTTTTACTTTCTTGGAACTGGTTTTGCCTTACTAAAACTATAATGTAGACAAAGTTTGTCTTCAAAATGTGAAGATACCATTCTTCATGCTCCCCACATATACCTACATGCTCCTAACATCTACCTACATGCTTTTTACTCTGCCATCACACACAAATATTCTGTTATCCTAATCATAACGAAATCAGCAGCATGTAAAAGCAGACCACGACCCATGGGTAAACTGAGCAGGCTAACATCTGTCATGCTTTCCAACCTGTATTTGGTCAATGCCTATTTAGGAGACTGAATACAACACGAGAAGGCTGGAGAACTGCAGAAGGGAAAGATTAATCTTCCCTTTTCTGTCTGGAGCAATTCAGCTCTCGCCCAAAACCTGCATATTTACTCAGTAAAACATGAGCCTATGGTTATCCAGAAGTGCCCTGCTTCAAAGGCAGTTTATTGGTCATCTCTTATTACTCCACAAGACCCTTCCAAATCACACCTCTAACCCTGAGGACTTACTGAAGCATGTGCATACTTCCCTTAAGGGAGATTCTTATGTTTTTGCATCTTTTGGTATTTCCAGTGATGTGTCGGCACCCAGAGATGCCTTACCACGACTTACAGATTGGAGTTTTCCTGGATCACTCACTCTTTAATCTATCTTTTACTAGCACCCCCTGTTGCCTAGCATTAATAGAGGTGATAAAGATATAAAAATGGAATAAGGTAAGGTCCTTGTCCTCAAGGGTTTAACAGTTCAAAGTAATCCAACTCATATTATTGAACACTATTGAGAGCAGGGCAGTATTTGAGAAGCTGTTGGGAGTTCAAAGATAAAAAAGCAAAATAAACAGCCCTGATCAACCCAAAGACTTGCTATTCAAACTGTACTCTGCAGCATCCCCTGGGAGCTTGTTTAAAATGCAAATTCTCAGGCCTCATCCTTGACCTACTGAACAAGAAATGCTGCAGGTGGGACCCAGCCATTTGTGTTTAACTTTAACATCTGAGAAGCTCCGGCTTCAAGAGCTTCTAGTAAATACACGATCTCTCTGCTATCAAACAGGGTAACACCAAGGCCAGGCAGGAAGCCAAGGAACCCTTGCAGTGGCTTCAGAGCCACGCTGCAGCTCACAATCACCCGAGAGCCTTAACAATGCCTCAGTGCCTGAGCTTCACCCAAAGGTTTTCATTTACTGGTCTGATTTTTGGTTTAAAAAAACACAAAACACTCCCTGATTTATTCTGATTATCAGAGGAGAGAACCTCAGTAGAGTTTTAAGAAGAAAAGCAGCCTCGTGATAGAAAGCGAACATGTTCATCTCTTGTGGCTGCCATAACATCACCGCAAACTTGGTGGTTTAAAACAAACAGAACTTTATTGTCTCACAGTTCTGGAGGCCAGAAGTCCAAAATCAAGGTGACTGCAGGGCCTTCTCCCTTCTGAGCATCACGGGAACAAGCTGTTCCTTGCCTCTTAGCTTCCGGAGGCTCCAGGCATTCCTTAGCTGTAGCTGCACCACTCCAGTCTCTGCCTCCTTCCTCACGTGTTCTTCTCTTCTGTGTCTTTTCTTCTTGTGCTTCAAATCTCACTCTGTTTTTCTCTTACGAGGACAGTTGTCATTGGGTTTAGGGCCTACCCAGATAGTACAAGACCATCTCACTTCAATGCTTAACTTAATCACATGCTTTTTTCAAATAAGGTTGCATTTACAGGTTCCAGGGATTTGACAGGGATATCTTTTGGGGGGCTGTTTTTTTGGTCTTCCACACCTAGTATCCAGAAAAGACAGCATCCGCCAAGTGCATGATCAGTACAAAGGAGTACAGCCATACCCATTTTATCGTGTGTTGCTTTATTGTGCTTTGCAGATAGTGCGTTTTTCACAAATTGAAGGTTTGTGGCAACCCTGCATCAAGCAAGTCTATTGGTGTCATTTTTCTAACAGTATGTGCTCACTTCATGTCTCTGTGTCACATTTTGGTAATTTTTGCAATATTTCAAATTTTTAAATTATTATTATATCTGCTATAGTGATCTGTGATCAGTGATCTTTGATGTTACTATTGTAATTGTTTTGGGGCGCCACGAACTGCAGCCATATATGATGGTGAACTTAATCGATAAATGTGTGTTCTGACTGCTCCATCGACCAACTGTTCCCCCATCTCTCTCCCTCTCCTCAGGCCTCCCTATTCCCTGAGACACACAATATTGAAATTAGGCCAATTAATAACCTCACAATGGCCTCTCAGTGTTCAAGTAAAGAGTCCAGTATCTCTCACTTTAAATCAAAAGCTAGGAAAAAAAATAAATAAATAAAATAAAAGCTAAAAATGATTAAGCTGAGTGAGGAAGGCATGTCAAAAGCCAAGCTAGGCCAAAAGCTAGGACTCTTGTGCCAAAGAGTTAGGCAAGTTGTGAATGCAAAGGAAAAGTTCTTGAAGGAAATTAAAAGTGCTACTCCAGTACATGAAAGATAAGAAAGCAAAACAGCCTTATTGCTGATATGGAGAAAGTTTTAGTGGTTTGGATAGAAGATCAAACCAGCCACAATATTTCCTTAAGCCAAAGCCTAATCTAGAGCAAGGCCCTAACTCTCTTCAATTCTATGAAGGCTGAGAGAGGTAAGGAAGCTGCAAAAGAAAAGTTGGAAGCTAGCAGAGGTTGTTTCATGAGGTTTAGGGAAAGAAGCCATCTCCATAACATAAAAGTGCAAGGCGAAGCAGCAAGTGCTGATGGATAAGCTGCAGCAAATTATACAGAAGATCTAGCTAAGATCACTGATGAAGGTGGCTACCCTAAACAACAGATTTTCAATGTAGATGAAACAGCCTTCTATTGGAAGAAGATACCATCTAGGACTTTTATAGCTTGAGAAGAGAAGTCAATGCCTGGCTTCAAAGCTTCAAAGCACAGGCTGACGCTCTTGTTAGGGGCCAGTGTAACTGGTGACTTCAGGTTGAAACCAATGCTCATTTACTATTCTGAATATCCTAGGGCTCTTTATTCATTTATTATTTTAAGTCTGGGTCTTACCATGTTGCCCAAGCTGTACCCTGCTTTCTAGGGCTCTTTAGAATTATGCTAAATCTACTCTACCTGTACTCTATAAATGGGACAACAAAGCCTGGTTGACAGCACATCTGTTTACACATGGTTTAGTGAATATTTTAAGCCCACTGTTGAGACCTACTGCTCAGAAAAACAGATTCCTTTCAAAATATTACTGCTCATTGAGAATGCACCTGGTCGCCCAAGAGCTCTGATAGAGGTGTATAAGGGGATGAATGTTGTTTTCATGCCTGCCAACACACATTCATTGTGCAGCCCTTGGATTAAGGAGTAATTTCAACTTTCAAGTCTTCTTATTCAAGAAATGCATTTCCCAAGGCTAGAGCTGCCATAGTGATTCCTCTGATGGGTCTGGGCAAAATACATTAAAAACATTCTGGAAAGGATTTGTCATTCTAGACGCCATTAAGAACATTCACAATTCATGGGAGGAGGTCAAAATATCTACAATAACATGGGTGTGGAATTAGTTGACTCCAATCCTCTGAATGACTTTGAGGGGTTCAAGGCTTCAGTGGAGGAAGTATCTGCAGATGTGGCGGAAATAGCAAGAGAAATAGAATTAGAAGTGGAGTCTGAAAATGTGACTGAATTGCTGCGTCTCATCATAAAACTTTAATGCATGAGGAATTACTTGTTATGAATGAGCAAAAACAATGGTTTCTTGAGATGAAATTTACTCCTGGTGAAGATGCTGTGAACACTGTTGAAAAGACAACAAAGGAAGTTAGAATGTTACCTAAATTGAGTTGATAAAGCAATGGCAGGGTTTGAGAGGACTGACTCCAATTTTGAAAGAATTTCTACGTGGGTAAAATGCTATCAAATAGCATCACATGCTGCAAAGAAATCTTTCGTGAAAGGAAGAGCCAATTGATTTGGCAAACTTCACTGTTGTCTGATTTTAAGAAACTTCTACAGCCACCCCAAACTTCAGCAACCACCACCCTCATCAGTCAGCAGCCATCAGCATTGAGGCAAAAGATTAAGATTTGCTGAAGGCTCAGATGATTGTTAGCATTTTTTAGCAATAAAGTGTTTTTTAATTGAGGTATGCACATTTTGCAGATGTAATGCCATTGCACGCTTAATAAAGTGCAGTATAATGTAAACATAACTTTTATATGCACTGGGAAACCAAAAAAATTTGTGTGACTCACTTTATTGCCATATTTACTTTATTGCAGTGGTTTGGAACCAAATCTGCAATATCACCAAGGTATGCCTATAAAAAACTGGGCTTGTATTTGAACAAAACAAGAGCCTGAAGTTCAAGGGGTAAAGCTATTATGGTGGCCATTCAGGATTCAGCAGACAGGGCCGTATCTTTTTAAGAAAACCTAAAAATGTTCATTCTGCCTCAGAAGACGGGAACAGCACTATTCCAGATGACATCAAAGATTCACAAGTAGATCTTTCTGTTTCATATCCTGAACTTTTCACAGCTAAGAAATAGGCTTTCTCAGGAGCTCAGGGACAATGTCTTGTCCCTGAGAAAACTGCTGGTGTGTTATTGGTTCTACTGGACTGCTGGGCTATAAGAAAGGCACTTGTTTCTCTGATACCTTGAGCAACCTGGGAGCATTTTCCAAATATATCCCCTCTCCCTAGAGGCTCAGAATATAGTGAGTAACTTCAAACAGTCCATTAACAGGCAGAATGTGAAATGACAGCCTGGGCTGTGATTACATCAGTGTAGTTGGAAAGTAATTCTGCCATTCTTACTGTAACTATAAGTGTTGCACCTGTGGAACTTTTCCAGTGTTCGGATTGTGGGAGAATAAAGTTGTAACAAATGCCTTTTAAAATGGCTGGCTGGGCGAGGTGGCTCATGACTGTAATCCCAGTACTTTGGGAGGCCAAGGCAGGAAGATCACTTGAGGCCAGGAGTTCGAGACCAGCCTGGGCAACATAGCAAGACCCTGTCTCTACACAAAATAGCTGGGTGTGGTGGTACGAACCTATAGTCACAGCTACTCAGGAGACTGAGGCAGGAGGATCACTTCAGCCTAGGAGTCTGAGGTTGCAATGAGCTATGATTATGCCTCAAGCGTGGGGCACAGAGTGAGACCCTGTCTCCAAAAAAAAGAAGGCAAGCATTGTAGTTAACATGTCAGGGCCTCAGCACATCTTGTCCACTGGATTGTTTTTCATCGCTAACTATTTCTCTCTCTATGCTGCTCTCTTCCAATCTTCCTGATATTCTTTCATGGGAATCTACCTGCAACAAAGGTGAGTTCTGCTCATAGGAATCTATCTCAAGGAAATAATCTAGCAAGTGTGCAGGGACAGAATCAAAAGAGGGTCCACCACAATACTGATTATAAAAATGACAAACTGGAATCAATCAAAATTGTCAACAATGAGAGACTATCTCAAGAAAACTTCCATGATCTCTCATAT
The DNA here is from genome assembly GCA_023783475.1 of Daubentonia madagascariensis. Lineage (NCBI taxonomy): Eukaryota > Metazoa > Chordata > Mammalia > Primates > Daubentoniidae > Daubentonia > Daubentonia madagascariensis. The sequence goes on from JAKFHU010001769.1 coordinate 13,528,862, forward strand.
TGTTCAATGTTTTCACAGTTCTTGCTTGGTAGCATATCAAAATTGTAATTCAATTTTTGTATAAAAACAGAAGCTCATTCAGCCAGTTTCCATTCAACCAACATGTGAACAAACTGATACCATTCAGCCTTTCTCTGCTCACACTGCCACCCGTTTAAGTCTGTCGTATTTGTAATTACATAATTACGTATATGTAATTACATAATTTGTAATTATGTAATTTAACACCACAATAAATCAATTATATATGAATGTGAAAAGAAAGTTGTTGTTCCTATGAAAACTGGGTTGAATGCTTTGGAAGAACTCAATAAAGGCAAGTTACTAAAACCAAACCAAACCAAACCAAACCAAACCCTGGTATCAAATTCAGTGTGCCAGAGAAGTGAAAAAGACTGGGAAACAAGTTTTAACGCTTTAGAAGGATTCTGAACTTAGATTGTTTTACATATGTTTTAGATCCTCATACTCCACTTGAAAGACACCAAAATGGGAAAAAATACAGATGGTGTGGGTAAGATGACCTTACCTTTGGGTCAGGCCGGAACAGCCCCTGTTTCCACCTGTTGTTTCTGTGCCCCCTCTCACTCTCAGAAGTGTCCCAGTTTGGATGGTAAATTAAAAGATCACCCTGACTACTGGGTGTAGCAAGACTGACAACGTGGAGTGCCAATCAATAGGCCATTCCCACAGAATTAAAACTGGGGCTTACGTAGAAGATTAGTGAATGAGTGTTCATTTACATGTTTTAAATTGGGGGTCCTCAAACTTTTTCTGTAAAGGACCAGGTAGCAATTATTTTAGGCTTTGGTCAGTCTCTGTCATAGCTATTCAAATATGGTATTTGAACATAAAAGCTACTCTACGAAATCTGTAAAAAAATGGGCATGGCTGTGCCCCAATAAAACTTTATTCTTAGACACTAAATTTGAATTACATGTAATTTCCATGTGTCACAAAATATTCTTTTGATTTTTTTTCAAGCATTTAAAAATGTAAAAGTCATTCTTGACTTGCAAGTCATACAAAAAGGGCAGTGGACCAGATTTAGCCTGTAGGCCACAGTTTATGGGCCCCATTTTAAGTTTAAAAATATGTTTATGTATGTGTTAGGTTTTTTATGTTATGGTTTTCATTTTTCAATTACTCAAAAGTGACATTGAATAAGAGGACTTCTATGGTATTTGTTCACACTCTTTCTACTTCTCTTGCCTGTAAGGTCCATGAGATAAGGGATTTTACTTGACACATAACAGGTGCTCAGTAAATGCTTCTTAAATGAATGAATTATGCAATCTCCGTACAATGGAGTACTAACACAACCATTAAAAATGATGGCTCACTGGCTCACACCTGTAATCACAGCACTTTGGGAGGCCAAGGCAGGAGGATTGCTTGAGGCCAGGAATTCGAAACTGTGGTGAGTCAATGCACTCCAGCCTGGGTGACAGAAGTCCCTGTCTCAAAAAAAAAGTACTTTGAAGAGTTCAAGATTTATTGCGAAGGGGGTAAAAAACCAGGTTATGCAATAGTTATATATAATACAACTCTATTTTAAAAAATATATGTCTCCCTTTGCAGGGGAAATCATCCAGGATATGTATAAATGTTTATAGTTATTATATCACTATACTCGTTATAAGTTTGCAGTGCTTTAAAATCTTTTTCTTTTTGCTTATCTGTATTTTTGATTTTTCTAAAATGGGTATGTTTTCTGTATGAGGTTGATTTCTCATGTTGTTTTTGTTTTGCCTTATAATTCTAGTTCCCTGAAGGAATTTGCATCTGACCAAATGGAGGCACCAAGTTTGAACAGACCATGTCCTTGTGGTCAGGGGTTGGGAATGACTAAGTCAGATATTAGCTTGGGAGCAAATGGGGGATGACTACTTCTCAGAGCTGGCCAGTTTGCCACTGCACTCAAAAAACCTGAGAAGAGAGGCCAGTGCCTCCTGAGTTCTGGCCTTGTGTGGGCCAGAAAGAACCTTGAATGGGGCCTCCTGATTCTCCCATAAGATGACTGTAGGCTGTGGTTAAAACTTGAGGGAGGTCTACAAAGAGTTTTGTTCATTTAGTCCATCAACAAACACTTGCCAGGCACCTATCTTACCAGGCACTGTTCCAGACACTGGGGATATAGGAGAGCACAAAGCAGACAGAAAGCCCTACCTTTAGGCAATAAACAGATAAAGGAATAAAGGGAAATGGCAGACGGAGCTGAGGCGTCTGGGAGAGAGGGGTGGGGCAGCAGCATTAGTCTGAAGAGACATCTGAGCCAAGTCAGCAGTGCCAGGATTTAGCAGAAGAAACCAAGAATACAAAGGCTTGGAGAGGCACAAACCTGGCACATTTGAAGGCCTAAGAGAAGGCTGGTGTGGCAGAGGATGACACCGAGAGGCAGACAGGAGCCACCTCCAGTGACTATGATAAAGAATTTATTATAGGTGAGCAAATTTTATTCCAAGTAAAATTGGAATTAAAATTTCATCCCTAGGGAAGTCACTGGTAGGTTTTAAATGGAAGAGTGACAGGCTCTGATTTATATTTAAAAGACAATTCTTGCTACTATGTGAGGGTGCAAGAGTGGACCACAAGGCCAGTCAGGAGGCTGCAGCAGGAGTTGAGGGCCAGAGGTGAAGGTGGCTTGCACCCGGGTGGAGGCGGGCATGGAGAATGAAGGTAGACTGATTGGTTATTTGTTTACGAGGTAAAGTCACCAGGATTTGCTTCAGAACTAGATTTAAACAGGAGACAGATATGATTCAGTTTTTATTTTAACAGATTTACTGAGATATAATTCTTATACCAGGCAATTCACCCATAAAGCATACAATTCAATGACTTTCAGTATATTCAGAGCTATGGAGCTATCACCACAACCAACTTTAGAATATTCTTATTACCCCTAAAAGAAACCATGCACCCCTTAGCCACCACCCTCTACTGTACTTTGTACAACATCCCATTTATCTATTCCTCAGTTGATGAACACTTAGTTTGTTTCCACTTTTTGGATATTATGAATAATGTTTCTATGAACATTCGTGTACAAATTTTTGTGTGGACATGTTTTCATTTCTCTTGGGTATATACTCGCCGTAGAATTGCTGGATCATATGGCAACTCTGTTTAACCATGTGAGGAACTGCCAGACTATTTTCCAAAGTGGCTGCACCATATTATATTCCCACCAGCGGTGTATGAGGGTTTGATTCAGTTTTAAGATCACTTTGTGTGGGGAAAGGATTGGAGGAAGGCTGGGGGGAAGTGGAGCAACAGAATGTTTATGCACAAGTCCAGGCATCTTAGTAGGGTTCAAGCAACTTAAAGTGCACTTCATACTGTCTTATGGTATGGTGCAAAGATTAGAGAGAGAAAGCTCTTTACACCATGAATTACATCGTTAAATTAAAAGATTCCAACATAGAGGGCTTGTTAAAACAGATCTGCAGTTTTCAAATCTAGAGTCCCAAAGCAAACTGGTATGGAACTCCTTAAATATCTGCCCCCAAACAAGCTCCTGCAAGCAGGAGGATATTTTCAGAAAAGCAAAGGGAGTCAGCGGCTGCAATAAAACCTCCACACCTTTAAGCCATGAAAACACAAGGCTCAAGTGACAGCCTGTTGCCGAGGACTCCTGTGGCAACAGGCATCACTCCCACTGCCTTACTGCACTGCCCTGGCCTCTCAGTCCCAGAGAAGGGCTGGCGTTTTTCCAGGTTATGGGTGTGACAGCTGGGCAGCAGCCCTCAACCCCCTCCTGTTCCTCCAGTCCAGAAAGCGAAGGGAAATGAACATCTGTCAAGCTTAAGGTCTGCCCAGCATCGGGTTATACCCGCTGCTCACTTACGTTCCTCATGTTAGTGAAGACTAACGTGGAAATTGTCTCCCCAGTCATAGATGAGGACAGTTGGACCCTTTGGACTGGGGGGTCAGAAAAGCCCTCTCTGAAGAGATGGCATTTTAGCTAATACCAGCTATACGAGGATCAGGAGGAAGAACATTCCAAGTTAACCCCAAACTTGTTCCTTAGCTCTCCAGATGTCTTCATTTTTATTCTTATGTAAATTTAATTTATATTCATTAGTATAAATAAGGGTAAGAAGTAGCCCTCTAGAAACAAATCAAATTTATATTTGTTTAAAATATAACTTTGAGTAGAAATTATAAGTCTTTTTCCTTAATATTTCTGATCGTATACTCAGGGACTATTCTCCATCACATCCCCCAATCCTATACCTACCACCTCCCATGCCCCACCCCCACATCCAGTATCGTTGTCTCTGCTAATGTGTCCTAACAGACCTTGGTAAGGTTCTGGGACATGTGGAGATAGTACCTGTGGTCTGCCTGTGCCACTGTGCAAGAAATGGTGACCTCCTGAACTTCCCATTGAAGGCTGTATCTACAAATAAATACTACACTGTCATTCAAAAGTTCCCCACTCTCAGGTTAAGATGCTTTCCCTAATGAAGGAATTAGTTTTTACAACAACACTTTACCAAATTCCTCAAGACTGGACTCATCCTAAGATCTGTCTGTTGGGTCATTAGGAAGGCCCAATAAATAAAATCCCTCTTCCCCAGTGAACTAATTGAAATACAAGACCAAGGTGCGAGGCTGTTTTGAGATCGAAATACCACCTTATTACCAATAAGTTTAATATTGGAGATTGTGCCATGTATCCACTGACAAGCTGAATTCCTGCTACTTACCTATCCAGTCACCATGCTAGGCCAGAGCAGCTTTTCCCCCTGGACAGCACCTACCCCTGTAAAATTGATGGGTAGAGTAGAATGTGTGCTCACTAATTAGACATATGTTCCCCCCGGCATGGAAAAGGATGATTGGGTAGGCTATGGAAAGACAACGATGAACAGGGCAGAAACCTCCCAACACTCACCACCCCACACAACACGCACACCCAGCACTAGATTATGGATGTCTTAGCTCTGTCGATATACATTAGTGTGACATCAGGCAAGAACATGGACCCCCTCCTCTGCCTCAGATTCTCCTTAATAAGGGATGGTTCTTCCCTTGCGGCCATGCAAAACTGCTGTGTACACAAAGGAGGAGTAACAATGTCAAAAGTTTTGCAAAGTACACAAAACTAAGGAATCATATGGTATTACTGACATGCAGAAGTTGCAGGCACTAGATTGAGCCTTTGCTCTTGCAGGATATTCTGATAAACCAGCAGAGATCCGAAACAACGGTGACTGAGAGAGTCCCGTGTGGTTATTTTACTCCTTATACTTTGAGCTTGGAGGCATCTGGCACTAAGAAGCCTGCTCATTTCCTCCTGGGTACATTTCCTCTAATTGCTCCAGATGGGAGGTACTGTCACAGGGACCTGCTTCCCCTGCGTATGGTCTGGGTTCTGGAGAGTGAGCTTTCAGTTCGAGAGATGGTTCATGGAGAGGAGCTCACACTCTCCCACTCATTTTCTTGTTTTAATATAAAAGGGTTTTCATTAAGACTTGTATTTGGGGTGAGACATTCTATCTCTCCTTGAAAGTTGGAACTGGGGAACCTGTGGGTGGAAGGGATTCCAACTCTTCTGGAGATGAGGTTGTGCAGGAGCTGCGAAATGAAAAATCAGCTGGAGATTGCTGGGAGGGTGCAAAACCAGAGGGAGGTGGACAGGCACAGGGATAGGGCTGGGCAAACCTGCCTGGTGCCTTCAAGACCAAAAGCTTCCCAAAGGCCTTAATGGGGAATGATTTGGAACCTCCTGCTCTCCCAAGTAACTCCTCTGTGTGCACTTTACTGTTTCAACCTTCAATTGCTCCAAATCCATTCTTTTCAACTCTGTTGAAGGGCTTTGAAAAAAATACCAATGCTTGTCACCATTCTCTCCTCTCCTTATAGTATGGGGCCTGGGCCCTCAAATGCTTTTTGGTCTGTTTGTTTTTGAGACAGGGTCTTGCTCTGTCACCCAGGCTGGAGTGCAGTGGCCTCATCATAGCTCACTGCAACCTCAGACTCCTGGGCTCAAGTGATCCTCCTGCCTCAGCCTCCTCAGTAGCTGGGATCACAGGTGCACGCCACCATGCCTGGCTAAATTTTCTATTTTTTGTAGAGATGAGGTTTTGCTCTTGCTCAGGCCGGTCTCCAACTCCTGCCTTCAAATGATCCGCCTGCCTCGGCCTCCCAGAGTGCTAGGATTACAGGCGTGAGCCACTTCACCCAACCATGGTTTGTTTGTTTTCAACTTTTTATTTAGAAATAATCTCAAACTTAGGAAACAACTGACAAAGAATAGTACAAAGAATGTCTGCATACCCTTTACTCAGAATCACCTAGTTTTTAAACATTTTGTCCCATTTGTTTATCATTTATTCAATTACCATATTTTATTTTCTGCATTTTATTATAAAATAAAATGCTTTGAGAGTAAGGCACCATGCTTCCTTAAAAGTAAGATAGGCTTCAATGTGCATTTCCTAAGAATAAGGATATTTTCTTGCATAGCTATAGTACAATTATCAACTCCAATAAACTTAACATTGGTACAAATACTTTTATCTTCTTTCTCTACCATCCGTATTTCAGTTTCGTCAATTGACCTAATCATCTCCTTGTAGCAATTTTTCCCATCAGTATAGAATTCAATCTAGGATCAGGCACTGCATTTAGTTCTTAAGTCTATAACTAGAGTGTTTTTAAAAGCTCTCCAGGTGATTTTAATGCGCATCTTGGACTTTAGATCACTGTGTAAATGAATATTTGTTTACTAAACTGCCACATATTGAGTGCCTACCAGCTTTAAAGTAGTATGAATAAAATTAAGCAGTTTATTATTTTAAGGTCCATACTATATACAAATCAACTATAATATCGGAGGGATAAGTATCATGAAAGATATATTGACAAATCTGTGGGAGGAAACTTTAATTACATTTAACAAGCTGATCAGGAAACTGCTGGAGAAACAGATGAATACGAAAAAGTAATTAATATACAATTAACAATTAATTAACACATTATTAATCACAAAAGTGAGGTTTTTTCAAAGGTTTTTCTTAGAGGAGGTGGGACTTAAATGATAAGCAGGATTCAACTTTTAGAGACAAAGACATTTCAGGAGTGAAAACCACAAGCGGAAAAATAGAAAGATGGGTGTGCACTGGAGTAAGGAAAGAAGTGTTCACTGTGATTTCAGAACTGAGTGCATGGGGACATATTAGAAGCTTTTGCTGAAGAAGTAGGCTGGAGAATGTAAGATGGTACAGTCACTTTGCAAAACAACTTGGCAGTTTCTTAAAAAGTTAAACATAAATTTACCACACAACCTAACGATTCCGTTCCTGGGTATCTACCCAAGAGCACACAAAAACTTGCACAAGAATGTAATGTTCATAGCAGCATTATTCACAATAGCCAAAATGTGCAAACCCAAATGTCCATCAACTGGTGAATGGATAAACAAAACACGGTATATCTACACAATGAGATAAATAAGTGAGCAATAAGAAGAAATGAATTAATGATATGTGCTACAACAGGGATGAACCTCAAAAACATCATACTAAGATTTAGCAACTAAGTGAAAAAATCAGATGGAAAGGATCACACATTGTATGATTTCATTTATCGACAATCTAAAGAGACAGGAAATAGATTAATGGTCGCCTCAGGCTAGGGGTGGGAACAGGGACCAACTATAAATAGGCACAAGGGAGAATTTCTTTGCAGTGATGGAAATGTCCTAAAACTGGATGGCTCTGTAAATTTACTAAAAAATGTTGAATTGCACACTTAAAACAGGTGAATTGTATGATACGTAAATTATACCTCAATAAAGCTATAAAAATTAATCAAAAAATTGTTAATCAAAATCAGGCAGAAAGGAAATAGGAATAGCAATCTTAGAAATGAGAAATATAATTACTGAAATTCTAAAAACTTAATAAATGGGAAAATACTCCAGACCGAACAAATTATTTATAGGATTGGGAAATCAGAAGACAGTATTAAGGAATTTATTAGGATGCAACACAGAGACAAAAACAAATTTTTTGAAATAACATTTCAGGATATAAATGGAGAGGCTTCCTCCCTGACCTAATGGCAGTTCCAGAAAAGAGGATGGAGGTGAAGGCCTGGAAGCAATGTTTCAAGAGAAAAATCACTAATAATTTTCCAGAATTAAAGAAAGCACATGAGTCCTCAACAGAAAGTACTCTCCTACTTTTGCAAAGGATATAGATAAACCAACACCAAGACTGATCTAGTGAAACTGCTGAACATCAAAAATAAACAAAACAAAACAAAACAAATCTGGAATGCTATCAAGGAGAAGAGGCAGATTATTTACAAAGGAATGAAAATTAGATTGGCGATAGACTTTTTCACCAGCAACAATTATAATAGTACCAGAAGACAATGGAGTATTATCATCAATGTGCTATGGGTAAACAGCTGTTCACCAGAATTTTATACCCAATTAAATTATTGTACAACAGCAAGAGCAAAATAAAGACATTTTCAAATATACAAAGAATTCCCTCCCCCACCAAGACCCCTACAGAAAGAACTATTAAAGGATGGACTTCAGTCAGAAGAAAAGTGAACCCAAAAGGAATGCTTTGGATTCAAGAAAAAAAAAGGTGAGCAGAGAAATTGATAAAATGTCAGTAAATTTAATTAACTTTTAACTATAAAAACTATTTTTAAATTTAAAAAGTAAAATAAAATTTTAGGCAGCAATACCAAGATGGGAAAGGGGAGGGCTGTTAAGTAGGAAAAGCATGCAAAGCTCTTTTTTGGGAAGAAACAATAGGTGACAACTTTGTTAGAAAAAATTATAGTTAGTACGTATGTTTAAAAATAAAAGACAATTCCAAGAAGAACAGAAATAAAACCAACAGCTCTCAAAACAGCAGTGGCATTTAGATTACTTTACTAATCCAATAGAAGGCAGCAATGAAGGAAAAAGAGTGGTAAATGAAAAACACAAGATATGATGGAAGAATAAGCCCAAATGTATTAGTAATTAGTAATATTATAAATGCCCATGGCTTAAATTCACCTATCAGGGACACAACTAACATGAAGTGCATAAAAAGACTAAATATGAAGACACGGAAAATATGTGACATATAAAGAGTAGCCAAAAGAAGGGTTGCACATCAACATCAATAACAAAAATGTCTAATTCAAGCAATTAGCATGGAAAATGGTAAAGAGAGGCACTACAAAATAAGAATCAACCATGATTTCCAATGCAGAATATACTTTAAAAAACACTGCCTACTATGTGCCAGGGATCATGTCTGCCTCCTTCCTATACTTCTGTATCTTCAGTGCTTGGCACATGATAGGTGTGCCATAAATATTAACGAGTGAAATGATCACATATTATGTAGAAATGATCTGTTTATGTGTTTGTCATACCACAAGGACAAGGGCCATGTCTTACTAATTTTTATGCCACCAATATTCAGCATAGTGCCTGGCACATAGCAGGCACTCCATAAATTCACGACGAGTTCAAGGATCATCTCTTCTATAAAATCTCCCCTAACTGTTCCTGCCTATACTGATTTACCCTTTGTTTCTACTCCTGTAGCACTCGTAATCTGAAAAACCCAATTTAGTAATTGATGATATGGTAAAGTCTCGTCGTTTTTTCTCAATATTTCAAACCTTGCTTTTTCAAAAATATTTTAGAGTCTTTCAAGATATAGAAAATGCCTACTGTGCCAAGTTCCTTTCCAGATACTTGAATAGATAGGTTTTTTGGTTGATGTCACCAGATGAATGCAGGTTGGAGCAAGAGTGGCAGCTGTACATGCCAGGCCTCCAAGGGTTATCTCCATTCCCTTCTTTCAGCCCTTGACTAAAGAGATCACTGTTTGGAGACGGGCTCATGTGCGAAGAATGGGAGAAGTTAATGGGAGGGGCAGGAGAAGGCAGCTAGTGCTCAATTCCAAGCCTCTGTGCTTTATTCCTTCTGGCAAAATAGGGGGGAAATGCCCTTGATCCCACAAAAAAGTGGGTGTGGGAAGTGACAGGGAGATAGTGAGGAAAGACAGCACGTTCCTTACATTACTGGACAGAATCTGGACCTGACCTTCACTGGCAGGCACATATCAGGAGTTTATTGTGAGACCAAAAGGAAACTCCAAGGCAAATAGCGAAATTCACTCACTTGAAACCTTCCATGGAAGACAGGGAGGGATGTTCTTCATCTACACAGAAGGCACACGAGGGGGAATCTGACAAGGAGCTCCTAACTGAGAAGCTGCAGAGGGTTAACAAAGAGCATCTTGCTGGTCTTCTTGAAAAAGACACACAGTCTGGGGAGGTTCAATCAGGGCCCTGCGAAGATGGGCTGGCTGACCTCCCAAGGTCCTTTCTAATCCTATAATTATATGGTGAATCGTGCTCTTCCCCATTTATGCTCCTACACACGCCTGCACTCTGTTCGATAGTAAGTCCCTGGGCTGCCTTCCAGGTTTAGTACGGTGCCACGTAAGCTGCTGGCACTCAACAAACGATTCAAGTATTTGTTGAATGAAGGAATAAATGTATCAAGTGTTTAAATAGAGCCCACATGACCTCCCCAGCTGTAAAGTACGGCAGTTGAATGAAATCACAACATTCTAGGCACGATCACTTGAGCAAAGCTGGCAAAAGAAAACATACACACACATAAACACACACGCGCGCGCGCGCGCGCGCGTTCGATTCATATTCCCACCTTGGGAAAAGCACAGACCATCTGCTCAGCAAGCAGGCTGCGGGGGAGTTTCCTTAGCAAGGATCCTCCGTGCTTGCTTTAGAATGGTACCTCCAGAGGGTCAAGTCACTCAGATTTAGGAGTGCTTCCCTTCCCGGTTGGCCTCCGAGACAAAGTTTCTGTTCGGATTCGGCCCGAGCCTCCTGGGAGGTGCACCGGCACTCCCTCCGTGACTTGGGGCGCCCCGGGCACACAGCTCCCCGGCCCGCTGCGCCCCATCTTACCTTGGTGAGCTGAGCGATCTTCTTGCACATTTTCACGTGCATCTCGGGATCACAGTCCATTCTCCAGCCAGCGCCACCGCGGGCGTCGGCTTTGGAGCCAGGGCAAGTCCCGGGCGGGTGGATTTTGCTGTTGAGAGAAGCAGCCATCGCTAAAACGCGCCCAGTACTCAAAGGCTGTCTCTCGCGTTCTCCCTGGTCTCCCTGTGCACGTGCGTGCGCGCGCGGACGTGTGAGCGTTTGGGATTTCTCAGAGGTGGCACTGCAGTCCCGCCGCTGGCACCGCCGCGTGGCCCCTGCTTCCCGAAGATCTCCGCCTCCCGGGCCCAGCCGCACGCCCACCCTCTTTCCTCTCACGCGGGCTCACTGGCTCGCTGGCTCCACGGGCACCCGCACCCTGCAGCGAGAGGCGGGCGCCCCGCACGTGCCGCTAGCGGTAGGCGCGCAGCTCCCTAGCCGGTGCGGGTTTCGCCTGCAAGGGGAGAGCTTCCGCGGCGAGGAGCCGCCGGTCTTGGGGGGTTTGGGCCCGGCGGGTGCGGCGCTCTTGGATACGTGGATGGCGCAGGGCATCCCAGGACAAGGAGGAGGAAGTGCCTCCGGCGAGAGACAGGGCACCGCGACCCGCGGCTCCGTAGTCTCCTCCGAGCTCCGAGCTGAGGGAGGCGGTGGGGGCGGAATGCTAAGAGAGAGACGGGGAGGTGAGGGTGAGCCACCGAGATGCGAGGAGGTGCAGGGTCCAGGGCTCATAGCGTGGGCCAGAGCCTGAGCTGCGGGAGCGCACGGCGGGGCTGAGGGTGGGAGCCCTTCTTCCCGGATCTTGGGTAGGAGCCCGGACGTTGCGGGAGGATTGCCAGAGATCCGCGAACAAAGGGGAGAAGCCGAGGGGATGGCAGGGGAACAGGGGACCGAAATCTGAGATGAAACAGCGCGGAACATAAAGTGTGGGAAGCGGTAGTAACGCAGAGAAAGAGTCATCAGAGAGGTAGATAGGACGGTGGCAGGTGTGGGAATGGAGGATTAGTTGAGTAACAGATGGAGCTGAAAATCTAAGTAAACCGAGCCGGTGAAAGTGAAATGACTAGTCCAAATCCACACTACGGGTCTTGGGTCGACTGGAGCCAGAATCCTGTCAAGTTTTCAGATTCTGAGCTGGTGCCTGTATAGTTTGTTTGGTGAGGAAAGGGGTTAGCAGGCCAGCATCTTTCTGGCTTGCTTTCTCTGGTTTCAAACAGTGGGCTTTAAAGGAAAGTGATGGCACCCTGATCAGATTTTCCTAAAGCGTGAATAATAGTTATGATATTAAGCAGTTTGCATGGTTAATGTATTTCATCTTACAGTTTTTTTTTTTTTTTTTTTTTTTTTTAAGACAGAGTCTCGCTCTGTCGCCCTGGGTAGAGTGCAGTGGCATCATCATTGCTCACTGCAACCTCCTGGGCTCAAGCGATCTTCTTGCCTCAGCCTCCCTAGTAGCTGGGACTACAGGCCTGCGCCAATTTTTTTTATTTTTTGTAGAGACTGTCTCGTTCTTGCTCAGGCTGGTCTCAAACTCCTGAGCTCAAGCCTTGGCCTCCCAGAGTACTGGGGTAACAGGCGTGAGCCACCGGGCCGGCCCAAACTGCCTTCTATCAAGAGTTTTAATAATCATCATAAACAAAGCAAGCAAGCTTCAAAGGATCTCAGAAACCACAGTCCTACCCCTCTATACTGAAGGTATCGATACCCATTTTTATAGATGAGGAAAACTGACTTAGAAAATTTTTACCAGGTTAGGTAATTACAAACAGCAGAGTTGTTTCTGAAACTGAGCTATTCCTATTCTAGATTCCTTATTCCCCTCCTCCCACTACATTACACTGCATAAGAACGGCCAACTCGGGTTTTTGGTTTCTGGTTTATTATCTTAGGTTCCCTTTCCAGGACAACCCCTCCTTCCCCCAGTTCCTTTAGAAAACAGAATGTCTGAATCAGAATCACAGCCAAGAGATTCGTGGGCCCTATTCTAGACTCCCTGAGTCAAAATCCCTGGGGGTGGGGGAGCCAGGAATCCACATTAAACAAGCTCCCTACTTAATTCCAAATCGTATATTTAGAGTATTTTCTGCAGGATCTTAATATACACTAAATTTCACAGGAATTCAATCACTGTGTAAACTAGAGGAGAATTAGTCTTTCTAGTCCAGAACATTACCAAAAGTTGCTCACCATTTTGGAAAATTACATCATCAATGGTCATGTGGCTCATGGTATTTGGTTGTCAACACACTTGTAACTACCACTTTCACAGTGAGTCTACTTACACATGAAAGCATCTGAATACTACATTATGTCATAAAGTTAATCACACCAGAGCATTTATATATTGAAATACAGTCATCCCTCGATATCTAAAGGGGATTGGTTCCAGGGCCCTCTCGTATACCAAAATCTGATGATGTGCAAGTGCCTTATGGAAAATGGTAGAGTTGCATATAACCTATGCACATCGTCCCCTATACTTTAAATCATCTCTAGATTACTTCTAATACCAAATACAATGTAAATGCTACATAAATAATTGTTACACTATATTTTTTTAGGGAATAACAACAAGAAAAAACAGCCTGTACATGCTCCTCACAGACGCAACCATCTATTTTTTTCCTCAAATAGTCTTGGTCTATGGTTGGTTGAATCCAAGGATGTGGAACCCACAGTACGGAGAACCAGCTGTACATATTATTTAATTATAATTACTTTCCTTTCATTTCTCCTTTATATTACTGTCAGAAATTATGCCGATTTAAAAAATGTGTGTAAATAAAGTTTATCTATGGAGTCCAACATAGTAACATAGATGTTATTAAAAAGGTGGTGTTAGGTCTGAATAGAATTGAGAACCATTGCTCAAGGATGATCTTATAAACACTACAGTTTGGTAAAACTGCAGTCTAACTTCAAGTTTTAGTTATTTAAAAATTATTTTATTAGGTCCAGGGGCCAAAAAATTCTCTAGTAGGATATATTATACTTTCAACTTTATAATGGAAGACAGTGGGAAAATCAGATTCCCTTATCAGCTTTGTTGGCCCACAGCTGCTGTAATCAGGGTAGCATGAGCCAACCTGCTTGGAAAGAGTCCTCTCCTTAGCAGCTCCTAGGATTTTCCAGTACTGTGATTAGTAGGTCCATTTATACTATCAGGAATGAAATAGAGGGCAGAAGAGAATTAAGCACTTTATCAAATGTGGGGGTGGAAGAACATTTATTAGATCACTAATGTGATCTTGGCACTGTAGTAGGCCCTTTGCACACATTCTTACCTCCTCTAAGGTACTTGTTATCATCCTTATTCTATAGATTAGGAAATTGCAGCTAAGGCAGGCTAAGTACCCAATTGTAAACAGCTAGTAAATGGATCTGGGTCTATCTGACTTCAAAGGCTATATTCTTTCCAGAGCACAATGCTGGCAATCTGAAAATTTTAAAATCATAATTGATTTGTCTTTTCTTTAGATTATAAATATAAGCTTCTCGTAGTACCCCTCCCAAACAACCTCACCCCTAATACAAAAAACTGAGTAGAAGAAAGCAAAAGCATCCCACACTCAGAGAAAATTACTTTTAATATTGTGGAGAAGATCCTTCTAGACATTTCTCTGTACACACATAGAAAATACTTCATACATATATGTATTTTAAAACACAAATGAGGTACTGTGCATGTTTTTGAACCCTATTCACTCAATATAAAGTGGACATATTTTTGTCAGTAAAGATCTATATTCCCATTTTTAACAACCAGTATTCCATTATATACCATAATATATTTACTCTATCCTCTATTGGACAATTCTTTTATTTTTTTCTATTTTAAGAAAATGTTTCATATATATTTGTAATGTATGTTTGCTGTATTATAAGAATATTCAATTATGTTCTAAAGGACAGGGAAAAAGAATATATGAAACTCGTGTTAAGTATAATGGGGCAACAAGTAGCTTGTGAAATAGGCAGAATTCTTAAGATGTATTAAGTATAGATAGTATACTGTAAGACATGACAAAGCGAACAAATGGAATATATGTAAAAAAGGATGGAACAAACAAGAATATTACTAATGGACAGAACAGGATGGGAAAGGCCAAGTTGTAAGATACAGATGATGCCATCTTTATGTCATCCCCAAAATGGCTATTCATTAGTGACTCATTCTGGCCCCATGTATGTTCTGCTCCAGAAACACAGATTAAAAACATGGCTGTCAGCAGGCCATTAGCCAGGCATACTTGCCCCTGCACATTTCTGACAGAGTAAGCATGTACTGGCTCTAAGCAGTGCTGAGTCTCCCTTCTCAATTTCAGCTGTGGTCCTCATGACCAAATTATCAGAGGTGAAGGTCAGTGTCCACAGGCAGGACTGCATTAATACAGGGTTCAAATAATTTGGTCTTCTCACCTCTCTTGGACCCTTATCCTACATGTGTTAGCCTTGACTCTATCTTTCCAACTTAACTTCTTTTTGTTTAAAGGTGATAAACCATGTGATTTGAGCACCTGAATTTGGGCTGTGAGGTTTCCTGTCCACATCTGGGATAGCCTGCCTGACAGTGTATTTGAAGCTTACCAATTGTATCAAGGTAATTTCCTACACAACATTGCTATCATTTTACATGGGATTTTGCACAGATGTGCAAGTATTTCCATAGAAATACTCCCCCTACACAAGCAGTCCCCAACCTTTTTGGCACCAAGGATTGGTTTCACAGAAGACAATTTTTCCACGGACCAGGGCGGGGCTGAAGGGGGTGAGGGATGGTTTCAGGATGATTCAAGTGGGTTACATTTATTGTGCAGTCAAACCTCTCTGCTAATGACAATCTGTATGTGCAGCCACTCCCCAGCGCTAGCATCACCACCTCAGCAGCACCTCAGATCATCAGGCATTAGATTCTCCTAAGGAGCGGGCAACCTAGATCCCCCGCATATGCAGTTTACAGTAGGGTTTGTGCTCCTTTGAGAATCTAATGGCTCCCCTGATCTGACAGGAGGTGGAGCTCAGGTGGTGATGCGAGCGATGGGGATAGGCTGTAAATACAGATGAAGCTTCACTTGTTCCTTGCAGGCCGCTGACCTCCTGCTGTGCAGCCCAGTTCCTAACAGGCCATGGACCAGTACCGGTCCGAAGCCTGGGGACTGGGGACCACAGCCCTACACCATTTGTTTGATTACTAGTAGAACTGAACACCTTTCCACAAATTGATCGGCCATTGTTATTAATCCTTTTGTGCATTGTTTTTGCCTGGCTTTTTTTCCCTGATTACGAAGAGCTCTTCTGTTGTAGGGGCTCTAGCAAACGTTTTCCTCAGTTAGTGATTTTCTTCTAGCTTTCTTATGCTCTATAAACATTTTGGATTTTTATGTAGGCCAATCTATTGATCTTTTCCCTTATAATTTTTGGCTTTTGCCTCATGTTTAGAAAGGCCTTCCCCACATTGGATTATGAAAAAATGTTTTTTTCATAGTTTTTCCTAGCACTTTCATAACTTCATTTTTTAAATGTTTATATTTTTTATCTAGCTGGGATTTATGTTGATATATGGAATGAGGTTAAAATCCAGGTTATGTTTTTCCAGATGGCTAAAGAGTTGCCCCAACAGGTATTGAATAATTCATTTTTACCACACTGATAATCTAAGTGTGACCTTAGGTGATTTCTTTTTATTTAAATTTATTTTATTTATTATTTATCTATTTATTTATTTTTAGGGACTGGGTCTCGCTCTTTTGCCTAGGCTGGAGTGCAGTGGCACAGTCATAGCTCACTGCAGCCTTTAACTCCTGGGCTCAAGCAATCCTCCTGAGGGTAATTTCTTTAGGAGAAATTTACTTAGGTACATTTACTTAAGCTAAAGCTTTTGTTTAGTCATTTTCTTTCCTAATCAGTTAAGGAGTATGGGTAACTCTACTGTTGTTATTATTACTCCTGATATACTTCTACTACTCACCTAAACACAAGACCACATTCTAGAGCATTTCCCTTAACCCCTTTACCTAGAAGTCTAGTTTTCCTACCCTGCCTGACTCATTCTTACTCATGTTTCAGACCTTAGCCTAAATGTCACTTCCTTAGGAAGGCCGTTCCTGTAGTTGCAGATCAGTTTGCACATCCCTAAAATATATTCTCATGGCTCTGTACTTCTGTGTAGAACCTATGTCATATTTTATTTTTAAAAGCCAAAGTTTTCTGTCAAATATCCCCCTTTTTTGAGTGAAGAATGCAAGAACTCACAGCTTAAATTGGCACCATGCTTTTTCTGTAATCCTAACACACATTACCTAGTATCAGGGTTTCATTAAAGGTAGCCTAGTGTCATCAGGTTTTTTCATCTCATCTCCCAGGGAGGAAAATAAATACAAAAACCTCTTGTGACATAGTGGCAACATCTGCACTGAGATTTCAGTATATCAACATAACACCATGGAACATGACATTTTGGAATAAAATGTTTTGTGGCAAAATTATAGTCAGATTATATTAAATATTAATATGATCATTATGAGCTCTACAAATTGTTTTGGAAACAACTTTGTGGGCAATACAAGTCTAGGAACTCTAGCTCTGGTAGTCATTTTTTCCAGCTTCCTACCTTAAAATTGTGTTAGTGGTAACAAAGGTATAGAACACAAGGATAAAAGAAGAGTTGAACACATGGGCTGAGAGCAGTTAATGGCACAAGAAGCCTTTCCAATATTGGAAACACAACCAATTTGCAAAGTACATTTGACTTCACTTTAGAATAAACAGGGAGGAGTGAATCTGGCAGCTCAAAATTGTTGCCTTTCTGGTCTTTTTCTAAAGTTCCAAGAAATAGAACTCTCCAACACTCAATAAAGGAATGGAACTGAAACTTTCTAATTCCATTTATCACACAGCAGCAGAGTGCTCTGTACTCAGTGGAAACTCAAATGTGTCTAATGGAATTCAACATTGGTAACATGGTTGAATATTGCAACGTAGCCATTTCTCAATTTCCCTTTTTGGAATTGACCACTGCTTTTTTTTTTTTTTTTTTTTAAAGTCATTGATAGTATCTCTGCAAAGTAAATCCAAGTATCATCCAGATAATTTACATGGGGTTAGAAATTCTCAAATTTTGGTAAACATAAAAATTATCCTGAACTTGATAAAAATGAGTATTCTACCTCCCCACTTCAAAAATGTTGACTCAGTAGGTCTGGGGTAAGGCATTTTAAACGATCACTTCAGTGATGTTGCAGATGCTACCAGACACCACTTTGAGAATTGCTTTAATGGCCCAATCAAGCCTTGCCAGTTCCCTGTCTTCTTAGTTTGTAATGTTCTTCTCTTCATCCTCTCTCCTATTTCAGTCCCATCAGCCGTCAAGTCTCAGCTCAAGCCACACCTCTGAGGTAGACCTGGCCTGCCTACTCAAGTCGGAAATGCTCTGAGCTCCCATAGCAATTATTTGATGAAACTTTTGGAATATTATATATTATTAACATTATTATGATGCAGTTAATTATAATATTTTAAATGAAGCAACATAATTGTGGCAAAATAATAATATACATGCTTTGCCCCAGAGGCAACCAATTCTATTTATAAATCAGCACTTTAAGCATGTATATATTATTTTCTGACCCATTTTATACTTACCACCACACTGAATGGGGAAGGACATCATACCCCCTCCATATTCCTCAGCCTTGTTTGTCAAAATTTCACTAGTAACCACTTAATATTACAACTATGGTTATAATAATATTATGGGTCATGGTTCAAAGAATGATCACAATTATTCCTTCCTGATACAATCCCCCTCACTTTTTGTCACTAACTGCTGGGGATATACTGTTGTTTGTGTTGGCCTAAATATTCAGCAAAAAACTGCTTTTAGGCATTGGTTTTGGCCTTTGGGAGGCTGAATTGCTTAATGCCTTCTTCAATATCATTTTTGGTATTCCTGAAATTGTACCTGATCAATAATGATGATTTTGTTTTCAGATAAACATCGTATCTAGTCAGATTAACAACATTTGCAATATTAACAAGGTAAGTATGTTAGTTAAGGTAATGATAATAGCTAAAAAAATAGCCCCCACATTTCAATAGCTTACCATGGTAGGGTTACTATTTGCTCACATTAAAGTCTGAGTTACTGGTCTTTGGATCTACTTCCTGTCTAAAATGAATCAAGGATCAGCTCCTTTTATCTTGTGGATCCACCATCCCCCTAGGACTTTGTAGTCATCTGCATCCAACCAGCAAAAGGCAAAAAAGAACATGGAGAAGGAATACTCATTTGTAAAACACTTTGGCCTTGAAGTGACACACCAATTCTGTTGCCATTCTACTGGCAAAAACTGATTACAAGCATTATCTAGATGTAAAGGGGTCTGGGAAATATAATTCCTGGCTGGGTAGCAATTTCTCTTTTTCTTTCTTTTTTTGAGACAGGGTCTTACTCTGTTGCTCAGGCTGGTCTTGAACTCCTGGCCTCAAATGATCCTTCCGCCTCGGCCTCCCAAAGTGCTAGGATTATAGGCATGAGCCACTGCACCCGGCCTGGGTAGCAATTTCTCAGAATAACTTTACACAATGAAAAGAGAACACACATTTTTGATGGACACAAACTATCTACTAAAAGTAATTCAGACTTATTGTTGATATCTGAATGTTCAATTTTAAAAAAAGGTAAACATTCCGGATAAAAATTGAAGTGAAAAAAAACTCACTAAAATGTAAGTTTTATGAAGCCAGGAATTTTTGTCTGTTTTGTTTACAGCTGAGTTTCCAGCACCTAGAATAGTACTTGGCACTGTGTAGGTGCTCAACAAATATTTGTTGAATGACTTAACTGAATGAATGTGCTATCAACCAGCCAAAACACTACTGTGTATGTATTATAAAAGTAAACTGCTACAAATAATTAATGATGGTGCAACTGTTAATTTTATGTATAGAAACAGATATTGAGAACTTTCTGGTAGTTGAATAACAGGAAAATAGATGGATAATAATATTACCTAGATAACATCCAAAAGACTGCCTCAAATGTATAAAAACATTTAATAATAATACATGGCAGAATAATAGAGATTCAATTACTTATCATTCTAATAGTTGTAGAATTAGGGTTCTAACATTCAAAATCTTAAAGAAAATAAGTGTTAAGATCTATATTCAATATTCAGTTATTGTATGTCTTTAAAAAGTACTTAATTTCTAGGAAAAAGTCCAATTTGGGAATTCTTCAGTCTTTTAAGGATAAATTAAAAACAGGAATGTCAACCTTGCTACCACAAATTTCATGAAAAGGACAAACTCCAAAGATACATAAAACACATATATGATAAATCACCTTTAACACATTAACTGCCATGTGAGTTGTATTTAACTCATGCTAGTTTTGAGCCTGGGACCTCATGAAGCATATATAACTCACACATCTCTTTACCTTGGGAGCCATGTGGTGCGTAGGCAACTCACACTGCCATGCTGTAGCATACATGTTACATGGTAAGTGGTCCCCTGGGCAAAACCCTGCAGTTGGTTCATGAAAATCTTACTTGTTGATGTTCTTATTGTTACAATTAATATTGACAACTTAATTCTAAAAATGTGGATTAAATGAATAGAAGTCAATAAATTTCATTTTTCCATTTATGTTTAATTTTAAATTACATTTAAGCCTGACAGGTCAAGAAAAACACTCTACCCCTATGAACTATTTTTCAAGTTTTCACCTTACTTTTTACATTACTAATTTTCAAGTTTTTATATTACTTTTTTATTGAAAAAAACACAGAAAGCAATTAAATATAACAAATTTTTCATTAAATTAGAAAGGATCATTTGTTTTCAAAGTTTGTATTCTATTTTTGTAACAAAACACTGTGGCACCAAGGAAAAAATTTTTTTTCTAGTGTGGCAGTCAATGTGTTAATCTGGATAAAATAAAGAATACGAAGAAAAGGAGAAAGTATAGAGAAAAATGAGATACTGAAAATATTCTGTTCTCAGTAATCAAATTTTAAAATGTAAATTAAATGTGAAAGCTAAAACAATAAAACTTCTAAAAAGTAATATAGGAGAATATCTTCATAATATATAGGTTAACGAAGGTTTGTTAAAGCACTAACCATAATAGAAAAATACCTGATAAACTGGATTTCATAAAAATTAAGAATATACCATTAAGAAAGTAAAAGGCAAGGTATAGAATGGCAGAAGATATTCATAATACATAACTCTGAAAAACAACTTGTATACAGTATATATGGAGAACTCCTACAAATCAATAAGGAAAAGATAATCTAATTTACAACCGGGCAAAAGTCTTGAATAAGTACTTTCAAAAGAGGTATCTGAATGGCCAATAAGCATATAAAAAGATGCTCAACATCACTAATCATGGAAATAAATGTAAACTAAAAAGCCACACTGAGATATACCATTAGATAACCACCGGAATGGGTAAAATTAAAAGGACTGACAATAACAAGTGTTTGTAAAGATATGGAGTAACTGGAACTTCCATACATCGCTGGTAGGAGCATAAAATGAAACAATCACTTTGGGAAGTGTTTGGCAGTTTTACTAAACTAAACATATACCTACCCTATGACACAGCAATTTGACTCCGAGGTATACACCCAAGAGGAATGAGTGCACATATCTACAAAAAACACAGAATGTTTGCTGCAGCTTTATTTGTAATACCCCAAAATTGGAAAGAATTCAAATGTCAACAACAGGTGAAAGAATAAATGAATTATGGTATATTCATATAATGGAAAAGTCTACAGCAATTAAAAAAATGAGTAAGTACTTTGATGAAAGAAGCCAGGCATAAAAGAATACATACTATATGATCCCATTCACATGAAGTTTGAGAACACGCAAAACTAACCAATCTTTGTAGAAGAGTAGTTATTTCTGGAGGAGGTATAAACTGTGATGAAAGGGCACTAGGGAATCAGAAATTTTTAGTACTTTGATCTGAGTGTATACATCTTGATATGACCTTGATATGAATGTATACATGTGTAAAAAGTCATCAAGAGGTACACTTATGATTAGTGCATTTTATGTATTTTACTGTGTGTATATTATTCCTTACATAGAAAAAAAAGAGATAGACAAATTGGCCTGACATAGTTTACTAAATAGATTTGATAACAGAGAGAAAACATATCAGCACACTTATCACTTGCAGTTAAATCAAAATTTATTCTGAGATTATATAATATTAATACAAATAAAGCATAGAAAAGGCCCTGAACCATAACTTATAGGAAAAAATCTAAAATATTATATAGGAATACATTATGGATCAACCACTGGATGTAACCACATCTTGATAGCAAAAACAGTATGGAAGATAAAAGACAATATGAAATTTCAAACTGCTATTTTTAAAAAGTAGATACAAGTTGAATACCCCTTATTCAAAATGCTTGGGACCAGAAGTGTTTCAGATTTTGGATTTTTTCAGATTTTGGAATATTTGCACATACATAATGAGATATCTTGGGGGATGAGACCGTCTAAATATGGAATTAATTTATGTTTCATATATACCTTATACACATAACCAGATAAAATATTTTTAATAAACTGTGTGTTGAGCACCTGTGTTTTGACTACAACCTGTCACATGAGGTCAGGTGTGGAATTTCCACTTGCAGCATCATGTCTGCTCTCAAAAAGTTTTGGATTTTGGAGCATTTCAGATTTTGGATTTTTGGATTAGGGATGCTCAGCCTGTAATTCCTTATGCTTTTGAGTCTACGGAGGATAAAATTTAAACAAAAAGCTTGCTGAAATTACTGCTATAGACTATGTATCATTTCTGTAAATTAAGAAAAAATTATTGAGATTTGCCTAAAGGACAAAATTCCTTTAAAAAAATAAGTTACTGAAAAATGTTTTTTTCCCTGAAAATATCTTCTGCAGTGCACTAACAAAGGTGAGCATCTATTGCAATTGGAGTATGATGCCTGAAGGACCAATCTAATAGCTGACAATACGACAATTTTACTATATTTTTAATGTCAAACTTATAAATTCGATTACTAAATTATAACATAATTACTTTTTGAGAAATAAAATTTCAGCTTTATTCTTGTGACATAGTGACACTTATCCAAAATGCTTACGTGAGGAACTTTTGTCTCATTTTATCATTAATCTAGTTTTCTATGTACTTATCTTTCTCTTTTTCCCTAATGTCGCAACATCCGTCTTACTCCTTTCTTCATTTTCCATTGTACTCAAATACTTTGTTCCAAGTTTCCCTAGAAACCTACTTCCTGGAACCCCCATCCTACTTACTTGACACAGCAGACATCCTGGGACTTTCCTTCCTTGCTTTCCTTTGTGAGATCTTACGGTTTCAGGATCCCATGCCTTCTTAGATTGCTCCCATTTTGGTGAAGCACATTCTCCAGTGGCCTCCTAAGAAAGGATGGATAGTGAGATAAAATTTTGAGACTGTGCAAGTCTAAATACCTTTATTTTAGCCCCACACTTGATTGGATTGTTTGGGTACAGAATTCTAGGCTGGAAATCATTTCTCCTTTTAAATTTAAAGGCCTTGCTGTTATAGTCTTCCAGCACCCAGTGTTGCTACCAAGAAGTCTAAATGCCATTCTAAA
Organism: Daubentonia madagascariensis; assembly: GCA_023783475.1. NCBI lineage: Eukaryota > Metazoa > Chordata > Mammalia > Primates > Daubentoniidae > Daubentonia > Daubentonia madagascariensis. The sequence goes on from JAKFHU010001769.1 coordinate 13,552,492, forward strand.
AACACATCCTTTTTATGTAACTGTTCTTCCCCCACCACCCCCTCTTTGGAAGCTTTTAGGATCTTTTATAACCCTGGCATCCTGAAGTATCATGATGTGCTTTTTAAATTTGTTTTGCTGGGCACTCAGTGGACCCTTTTAATTTAGGAGACTAATGTCCTACATTTTCTGATAATGTTCTTTAATTTTTTTTCTCTTCACCTCCTTTCTCTGTTCTCTCATTTTGGAACTCTTATTAATTAGATGTTGCATCTTACTCTGATCTAATTTTTTTGTTCTTGCCTACTTTTCATCTCTGCATTTTTGTTCTATTTTTTGAAATTTCTTCTACTTATTTTCCAACACATCTACTGAATGTTTAATTTTGGTTATCCTATTTTTCCAACTCTTATTTTCTGATTGTTCATTTTTTATAGCATCCTGTTCTTATTTCATGGATGCAATATATGCTCCTATGCTTCTGAGAATATCATAGCTTCTTTGGGGAGTTTTATGTTCATCTTTCATGTTGAAGGTTTCCTCAAATGTTTAGTGATCCTTGCCTATCAGTGTATTTTAAGTGACTGAAAGTGATATGTGAATGAGCATGGCTTGTGGACTATGGGTTTCACTGCAACAGATAATTGAGTGTCAAGCTGCTTTTTTTCCTTCTTCATCTTCTTGGGTGGGGTGGGCAGGGTTGGGTATAAGCCTGGTTGCCATATTTTATAGACGGATAGAGAAAGTTGACTGGAGGCTCATAATGTTCAGATTACTGGCATTCTCTTAATTGTCCTGTCTTCAGTATAGCACATCACTACCACCACCACCCTCTCCCAGTCCTAAGTCTATTTGGTTTAATTTCTCCAGAGAATAAGGTTTCAGTCTTCTGCTAGAAAGAGAGGTAGTTGTCTGGCAACAAAGGGAGGGCAAAAATAAACCTTCAAATAATTCCCTTGTTTTCCACTTTGCTTCTCATCCCCACCTTTCAGGGTAACTTGTGCCTTCAAATCCTTGTGTCTTTTGGGGGTTCTGGAAGGCAAAGACAGGTGTTCCTGTAGACCTTTTCTGCGGTGAAGAATGGCTGCCAGAACTGTGCTACCTATCAAGTATTAAAAAAAAAAAAAAAAAGAGGCATACACTTAATCTTTCCCTTCATAGTAAAGGAGACTGAGAAAGTAACTGCTTAAAACATATACAAACAAAAAACAACCAACCAACCCAAACTGCCTACTATTGAAACAGCATTTTGAAAATTGTATGCCTGCAAATGATGTAATGGTTATGTGATTATTTTAAATAAATACCATGTGTCTCCTATAAAAAAAATCTCATATGTGCTGCAATTGGACCTCCTCCTCCACCACTCAATAGTACTAACCTTGCATCAACTATGTGTAAGCCTCCCTTACTCCCAGTTATTTAGAGATAAGAAAACAACACATGATGGAAAAGAGTCAGACTGTTCCCTGGGAACGACCACATGACTACAACCCAAGCTTAATCAATGCTATTAACACATTTATAGGGTTGCCAGATAAAATAAGGAGGCTAAGCACAGGAAGTTAGTTCAATTTGCAATTCAGATAAATAAATAACTTTTTTGGGTTATGTCCCATATTTCATTGTATATCTGAAATTCAAATTTATTTGGGAATCCTGTATTTCTATTTGCTTTATCTGGCAACCCAACACATTTAAAGAAATGTGTCCTAAGCAGAATGTAACCAACATAGAAAAGCTGGGTTTAAAGGAAACTGGGTTATGGACCAAAGCATTCAAACCACTGGGAAAGTCTACTTCACTACCAAGTAGGTAGACAGGGGCCAACACTATGTGGTAAGTCCTCCTGGAATGCATTGGCTGTGGCCAACATTAATGCCAGTCTTCAATTAATTTAGGAATTTGGGTTCTCCAGGTGGCGGTGGCCCTGTTCATTGTGTCACTAGAGCTCTGCGACTCTCTCAAGCCATTCTGGTTACTCAGGGTACAAGCATAAAGCCTATCTAGGGTCTTTTATGATGGAAGATGGCCATACCCTTGGACTGCTCCACTTGTGAGTACCTCCCAAAGGAGTTGCCCCTACTAGACCATTGCCTAATTAATACACTGTAAAGCAGCAGTTGATATATTGGAATTTCACAGCTGATACCATAGCTGGAAGGGTAATATTAGGCATGGGCTTAGAAGTTAAACCAAACATAATAATTTCCCCCAAATAAGAATATACTACCTTAATTTAACTGCAACACTCATTTTAAGATTTTTTCATCAGGTTTGTTTGAATCTAATTTGATACACCACCTTGGTTTGTGTGTATACTAGGAACTCAGTTTTAATCTTGTTAGGCTGACCACAATCCTGATCTCCTACTGGATAATTACTGGTTATGTAGAGCCTAACTGCCTAACTAATCCCAGGAATTTTCATACCATGTGTCAGAGTCTTATGTCTTCCCAAATAAACTGCCCAAGTTCCAATTTATTGTTTTACGATTCAACCCTAAACTGTTGCTAACGTTTCTGACTCCACACTGTTTAGAAGCAACAGCCCTGTTTCTGTCTTCCTGCTACATTATTTTAAATTATTATTGTTTTAAAAAATCAGGCATTCATTTCCCACATCTCACTGAGAAGACCTGAGCAGCTCTCTCAGCTCACAGGAGGTAGGAAGCAGGCAAGTGTCAGGTCATTGCGGTATCCTCATCCTTTCCACTTTATTGGTCTCACTTCCAAAACTCTTATAGTGTATAATTCCACTGCTGCTACCAACTGAAAAGAAGAGCTTGGCAGACAGCATACAATTATCAGACTCAAATATGTAGTCATTAACTAAACGTTGTTTAAAATTGCCAGAGATACAATCATTGAGATTTTCCTTTTGACAAGTTGAAACGAAGTACCTGGTTGTTAGTGCTAGCTAGTGTAGTTCCCTCAGTCCAATGGGTATTACTCATTGGTGGGCTATTCTAGCAGCTTGTACAAAGTTGTCTCATGAAGTCTGAGAAGTTATCCAGACTTTTCTACATACCCTAGCCATCTGAGCAAAACACACCTAGCCCTGATCTTTGTGCCACTGCCTTGTGAATTTAGCATATAAAATTGTATCTGCACTTAAAATATTTATATGTTATCTATTTCCTTGGCTGACAATCCCTTGTGGGGTTTAATTGCCCTCCACATGAATCTCCACTACACTTGGATGGCTGCTCCACTCAATTACTTTATATGATCCTCCACAACAAGCCATTTTCAAATATTTGAAAGGCCAGTATGTGCATAGGGTTTAGGCTTATTTAATGTGACCTGTGACCCTAGAGAATAGAAATGGCTTGAGATAATGTATATTGGTTCACAGATTTTAAAACTAATTTCTTATATGTAGTATCTTATTTTGCATTCCCAGTGTCTGGACTATAGTCGACATTCCTCCATAATATTACTGGATGAATGACTAAATTTCTAACAAGAGATACTTAAAAAATTATAGGCCACTCCACAAGACATTGAATTTTCTAACACTGGAGCCAAAAGTAGAAAGCCAGATGTAAGGCAATTTATGCCTAAGAACATAACCCAAACCACTTCTAAGGTCCCTAATTGCTTTAACAATCTAATATTAAAACATTGTTTTCATCATGGAGGAAAATTTTTTAGGTGGATAAATGTGATAGAAACACCAGCAGGAACATCCCCTAGAGGGGACCTATCATCTGCTGCCATGTATGGATTTTTTTTCCCTTTTCTTAAGAAGCAGATGGGATTAAAAGGCATACTTATGGTCTTCTAGGCTCAAGGTATCTGGACTGCTTCAACAAAAAGGCTGACTATCTGCACTGAGTAAGAAAAATAGCTTTAAATAACTTACTAATGTCCAAAGGTTTAGAAAATCCTATTTCCTTAGATAAATATTTCTATAGAGGATAAATTCATCTCTTTATCCTAATTATGGTGACCTCATTTAACCAGAAGCCCATATAAGGAAAGCGTAAAGGTGGCAAATTCACCCCCAACCCCTAATGTGTATGGCACACAAAAACAAGTAGAGGCTTAAGCTTATTCAGGTACCTACCATCGTGTGCAACCTGGGATTACTTAAAATATATAAACAAATAGGTTCAAATTTGGGTCTTGACTGAATATCAGACTTTTCTTCAAGTGTTTCTTCTCTAGAGCTGCAGAGTCATCTCCCTATCAGAGATACTATATAGCTATAGATACTACGTAGATACAGATACTATATCTATTAACTCTATTCAGTACTTAGGGAATGGTGACATTGCCTTAAGCAAAGTAGGATCTATTTCATTTGTTGAGGACAAATGACCATACTCTGTTCAGCATGTACAAAGCTGTTGGTTTATTCAGCTGCCAAGCTGGGGAAAGGCTTCCTTTTGGAGTAAATAGCAAAAAGTAAATAGCATTCATGAGCAAGGCACTTTTACACTTACACACACACACACACATACACACAGAAGAGAAAGAAAAAGGAACATATTATATATACATAAACATCAACATATTTTAATTTTCAGATCTCTTATCTACCTCTTCCCATCCCCCTCCCACTTAAAAAATAAAGGAAACAGGTACTTGTAACATTTTAAAAACCAATTTCACAGAACATCTACATAGGAACAATTTCTGATACATTCAGTGACACTAACAGTATGAAATATGGTTTCAGGTTAGTAATTTTCACTAACAAATACTTTTTTCCTACATACTACAATTTCCTCTTTTTTCCTTACGATAGGACAACTAAGGCTCAGAAGAAAATACTCATTAGGTTATAAACATTCTTCTCTCTCCATTAAGTTGCTATATATTTACAGAATTTGTGATCTCATCACTGCTTCAATTATTTGATGTCATTTTGTATACAGCACTTAATTATAGAGAATAGGAAAAAGCATAACCAAAATAAGGAAGAGGATGTATGATACACTTTTAACGATGTTTTCTGATTCCCTTTAGACGTTCAGTCAACCAGGACCACACACAGATTTCACTTTATTGTAGGGTATATAGAAAGATTGAATGGTCTCATGCATTTTATTTTACGTATGTTGACTTCTGTTTTGACTCACTTAAATAAACACAGCCAGGCTCATTCAAAAGGGCACACAGTCTTCCTTGTTCAGCCAGAAAAAAATCTAAAGCTAATCTACTTAGAAAACAATGCTGCTAAAACTCTTAACTTCCGATTGTTATTAGGCAGAGATTTTCTGTAAGGTTCTTTAAAATTAGAAGGGTTCCTGCAAAGTTTGCAGTGTATGTGGAAAGTGCATAAACTTCTGCTCCAGGACATGTTGCAGAGATGAGATCCATTAGCAGTTAACACTGAAGCATAAATGCTCTCTCAGTCCTTTCCCATTCATCTTTTGGAATGTATTTTATTTGCTCTTGACAATAGTCTGAGTGCCAACATTCAGGAAACATATTCCCTACAGAACAGGGGTCTGTTTAATCCCAAAGGATGATCTTATAAGCCAATTTAGCCAGAGACAACCTGATGGGAGCCTATGATAATAGAATGTTCATCCTGTAATTACAGGTACGATAATAGGTTTGCAGTAGTGTAGGCTAGGTTTCAAACTGCACTCCCTTACAAAAAACAGGAACCCCTGAAGGGTGTCATATGTAGGCATACCTATATAAAAGCCGAGAAAGAAATCCATATTCCTGCCATTTTCCTTTGTGCAGTTATTCAATATAATTTGCCTCCTTAGAAATGAATGTCAAAGAAGAGTATGCTCAGAAGGGTATTATTAGGGGTAGCCAACTTCTTGCTTTCCACATGGCTATTCTAAAGGTTGGGTAACAAAAGGGGTGGTGGTCTACTTTTTCCTTCCCAATAATCATCAGATATCTAGTTAAAGTCCATTCAGATGGGCAGAGCAAACTGGCATGTGGAGGGTGATAGGGGGAGAACTAAGTGTGGAGAATGTTCAACTTATCTTTTCAAATATAGTCTCTTTGGACTAATTCTCCATTGAGGTTCTCATTTATCCACAGGGTTTGTCAAAGGGTATGCTCACAATGCATTCTTTATAGTTGAGTTATAGGACCCTTGGGTGTACCATCACTCAGTACTTGGTAGTACTTTTGCTTGCCAGGGCACAACACAGTTTGATTGAGAAGGCATTAGTTTCTCCACTGTGGGCTGTGTAATGGTTAACTTTGTACCCCTCTCTCAGCAAAATCTGAGATATCAGAGCAAATGGTGGATCTTTATAGTGATGCAGTTAAGAGTTTGTTAACTGCCTTTTGGAAGTCAGTGTAAGAGTAAGTAGTGTTGATGGGCTCAGTGCGGGTTGTTTCCTTAACTGTTTTAGTTAGCCAGCCACAGCAACAACGAGAAACACAGGAATTAGGGATCTGTTTTAAGTATTCAGGTATGGGAGTGGCTCTACTCAATGTTCGCCTTAACTGTTTGGTGGCAAATTGCAGTGCTCCATTTAGGGTGGCATGATCTCTAGAGAGCCGGCTGGGACTTGTAAGGGGCTTCTGAAAAGGTGGGACACCACAAGAGGCCAGAGGGGGCCATTCAGGAATTGGTTCCAGTTTGGGGACACAATAGGAACAGTGGGAGAGTCTCAGACCTATCTCTCGAAGTATATGGACTGGTGTGCTTGGATCCAAGAGTTTAGCATGATATAACCAGGAATTAGGATTTAAAGGTTTCCAAGTTGTAGAATATTTTAAAAGGCACTTAACCTGCCAGGCAAGACTCTCAAGAGGTGTTAAGTTGGATACCACGGGGTCCTCTTCTTCAGAGGAATCCCACTCTTCCCCAGAACTCTCATTTAGGTAGCTAATGTTTTCTTCTTCCTCACTTTCTGATTCTGATAAGGGGTCAGGAGAGGGATTTCTGGGACCCATTAGAATAAAACAGAATAAGGAATCAGAAAAACGTAACAATTTCAGCCAGCAGAGCACTAACACTGGCAAATAGAAATGAGATGAAAAATCCTTTTACCAAGATTAGTCTGTCTCTCAGTCCATGACACACACAAAGTATGCCTTTGGCCCACACCACCGTGCAGTTCCTTCAAGATTGTGTTGTATATTCTTCACTTACAAAGAAGACATCCCAGTTCTCAGGACCAGTGCAGTGTGTAAAAGTGTTAGTCACTTACCAGTGGCACAGGTCACAGAGTATCTCCTTCAAATCATGGCTACCAAAGAAGAGAAGGAGTCCTCATCTAGGCAAGCTGATTTTCTTAGCATGGTCTCAATTGGCAGTGATACTATGAAGAGACACTTTGTACACTCTGTTTTGTTGGCAGTGATACCGGATTTACTTGGCAATGAAAATAAGCTCAGTAGTTGCCTTGGCTGTCTGCTGGTGAAGCAACTTTTGTGCAGGGAGAATGATGGGATGAGCTGTCAAGGACGTCTGGTGTGCAAGGATCCGATGTTTTCCATAGGTGATGCAAATGCCTTTGGAAACTGGTGACTTAGCTGTTGGAGTATCTGGAAAGGTAGCCTTAACCTGTGAATGAGAAGACTTGAGACATGATATTAAAGCCTGGGTAACATTATTGTCTATCTAACTTTAGGGTATCCAAGAACATGGATGCTAAACAAGAAGGCTTATAGACTTTCCCCATTTTATCTCACAGGCTTAGGCTGATTTTCCTATTGGGAATAGCTCCTACAATCACAAAATTGGGAAGGAGAGTCTAGGGCCATTTTAATCCTTTGTTGGTACATAACTGGTCCAGTTTGTTTTTTAAGTATGCAGTCCTAGCCCAGAAAATTATTTTTACAAAAGTGATATCCCTTATGCCTCAAACTCCAAATAGGGAGCTATACAAGCTAACTTTTTAACCTTCAGATGTACTTGCTGGGATTAGTTTTAGGGGGTCTGTCCTCATGGTAGAGCTGCTAGATGTTAGGACTCTTGCTGGGACCTCAGAGGATGTGGTCCTATGACCAATTTTATACAAGCTGTTTCAGAAAATAGAAGCATGAAAATTGACCAACTCCTTTTATGAGATTAATAAAACATTCCAAATCTAGAGACAAACCAAACAAGAAAAGTATAGGCTCATTTCATTTGCAAAAATCACAAATATACTTAACAGAATCCAACAGTATGTTAAATAAAAAAGAATATGTAATAATCATACAGAGCCTATTTCAGGAAAGAAACAGTAGCTCAACTTTGGAAAATTTATAAATAGAAATTATCAAAACTAAAGGAAAAAGAAAAGATAATTTTATCAACTGTGGATATTTAACATTTCTTAGTTCTTGCTCCATACCTGTTTGATTTAAAAAACAAAATGAAGCATTCTTACCAAACTAGAAAGAGAAATTAACTTCTCAAGTTGGTGAAGATATCTACCAAAAACTTTAAGCAAATATTTTCCTAAATGAGATTAGATATATTCCCTTTAAAAGTGGAATTAGGTAAAGATGACCATACTGACTGATACTATTTGACATAGTACTGAAAGTCCTAATTAATGGTATAAAAAAAGACAGGTATAAGAATTAGAAGAGAAGAGATAAAACTATTAATTTACAGATGATATGGTCATCTAATTAAGAAAAGCTAACATATAAACTATCAGAGCTAGGCCAGGAATGGTAGCTCATGCCTGTAATCCTCGTACTTTGGGACACTGAGGTGGGTGGACTGCTTTAGGCCAGGAGTTAGAAACTAACCTGGGCAACAAAGTGAGACCCAATCTCAACAAAAAATATTAATGATAAAAATTAGCCAGTAGTAGGGGCACGTGCTGGTAGTCCCAGCTATTTGGGAGGCTGTGTGGGAGGATCGCTTGAGCCCGAGAAGTTGAGGTTGCAGTGAGCTATGTTAGCGTCACTGCACTCCAACCTGGGTGACAGAACAAAACCCTGTCTCAAAACAAAACAAAACAAACAAAAAAACTATTAGAGCTAATAAGAGCCCAACAAGGTTCCTGATCGGAGACTAACCTACAAATACCCATTAATTTAATTACTTATATAGCACTTACTGTTTGTCAGTACTACTCTAGTAACTGCATAAATGTTAACTTATTTAAATTTTCCTAACAACCCTACAAGGTAGGTACATTTATTGTCCACATCTTACACACGAGAATTAAGCTACCTGACCAAAGTCATACATCTAGCAAGTGATAGAGGCAGGGTTCGAACCTAGGCACTCTTAACTTCTATAACAGCAATACTCACTAGAATATATATGTAAGTACCTTTCACAGAAGGGGGAAAAAACCCTACACCTATAAAGGATCTAGGAACTAATCAATAATATATAAGACTTAATAAAAGACAAAAAACATAATTTAAAATACGGATATTCAATGCTCTTGGATGGAACAAATATCATAAGATATCAACTTTCTCCATACTAATTTATACAATTCCAATCAAAATTTTAAGAAACTCTATAAATGAACTTTGAAGTTTATATGGAAAGAATAAAATTCCACAATAGCCAAACCAACTGTTTAAACAGAAGAGTAAGGGAGTTCTTGCCCTTCAAGATATTAAGATTCATTACTGAAGTCACAGAAATTAAAATAGGGTGGAATTAGTGTAAGAACAAATAGTCTAACAGAACAGATAGAGCTCAGAAACAGAGTCATGTATATTTTGGGAATGTAAAATAAGTTTGGCACATAAATCTAGGGGGAATAGATACATTTAGTATATAATATTGGTACTATATTGGCTCATTATATGAAAAAAAGTAAAATCATATACCTATATAATGATACATATAAAGGAGGACTCATAATATATCAAATACCTAAACGGGGATGGTAAAACTACATAGTTAATCGAATATAGTACAGAAGAGTATCTTTGTGACTTGAGGCTAGGGAAAGACTTGTTAAATAAAGAAGCAAGAAGCACAAGACCCAAAAATGATGAATTCTATCACATTAAAATTAATCATTTCCATACTGAACTCAAGATATCAGAAACAAAGTTAACTACAAATCAACTTTTTAAAAAGGTAACAACTTCAATAAAGAAATGGGCAAAGGACAAAAACATCCAATAGAAGAGAAAATCCAGATGCATTAACCATGTAATCACATTATGCCATCAGTGTGGTAAAAGTTAGAGAGCTGGGTAACGCGAACTGTTAGTGAGTTCCCTTTTGGAAGGTGACATGCTGGTGGGATTGTATACTGGGGTAACCATTATGAAGAACAATCTGACAGCACTACTTAGCCAGATTAACTATTTGCACATCTCATGATCCAGCAATCCTACTTTTGGGCATATACGGTGAAGAAATTCTCCATAAGACCACGTATGAGGATATACTCTGAAGCTCCATCTGTGATGATAAGGAGTTAGAAGTATTCTAGGTTACTATCACTGGAGGAGTGGACAGGTACAATGTGCTGGAAGCACATTAGAACTATACATAGAAACATGGATAGATTTTAAAGGCACAGTTCTAAACGAAAAAAGAAACATCATCAACATCCCATTTATGCTATTCTGTAGGGGTGACTTCCAGAATGGAAGTCAGTGAACATCTCCGGTGTCAAACACACTGAGTTATGCTAGTAAGGTCATATGGTATGGCTTCAGGTCAGCAATTTTCCTCTATGAATATTTCTCTGGCTTCTGCACATTCTTTTTATTTACTTCAGTTCCTAGCACAGTGTCTGGCATATATTAGTGGTTTAGTAAGTGTATTTGAAAGAATTAATGAGAGAATGATAAAGGTCTGCAGTAGGTAATTACCACAACCATGTCTATTTTACTCGAGGGAGAGAAAAATCTCCAAATTATATTTAGGTGACTTGGTAATATGTTGGACAAAGACAATTTTTACAAGCAGGATCAACATATATGATGCTACTACACCAATATAAAAGAAACTATTCATAACTTCATCTTTCAGAAGAAACATGAATGTAAATACTTGTAAGTTTAGTTTATAATACAATTACCTAGTTCAATCTGGAAAGAATATTCAACCTCTGTCATAGACTGTTAAGTCTTGATTTTATCATAATTGAGACAGGAGAAGCTGTTGGCTTTTAACTGCTCTGTCCTCTCATATTTTTATTATTTTCATTTCAACCAGATTGCATCTGCAAGATTAATTGGCTACACTTCAGCTATTGTGTTACTCAAAGCATCTTACTTTTTAAAAAATCAGCAGTAAGAGTCTATTTGAAGACATATGTAAATTCTAGACATATGACATTAACAGTGAGCCCGTCACTGTTACTCCTTTACATTCCATGTACATAATTTTTCTGTATCAAAACTAAATTAACCACACCTACTCTATATACTTCCATGTATAATTTACCATTAAAGAATGATTGCTTTGAAATCTCAGAACTAAATAGCCTTACTATACTTATTCTTTAGTTTTTCCTATTTCTTCAACTAAGTTTACCAAGGACAGGAAGAGATTCATTCCCCTACTTGCTATCATTTGTTCTTCTTTTCCATAGCACTAAAAGCAAGTCAGGAAACACATAACTTTAAGGCAGTGAGACCAGGATGTTTAAATTTATTCTAGCATCCTTAAATTTTTTTTTCAGATTATAAAGTCAAAAAATACTTAATAAAAACATATGGCATTAACCATAAAAAAAAAGATAATCAAAATACAGTTAGGCTGACCTCTGGTGGCCAGATGCTTCATCCCTCAGTAACAGACAAAATGATAATGAAGTCTCTGATTGGTGGTGAGATAGCGAAATAAAATACAGCAAAGAAATATTATTAGAAACTTCACAAAGCAATAAAGGTAGCAAGTACCCAAAGCATAAAAAGAACTGAGTAATTAAAGGCCACAAAATAAGAAAAATACCACCAAATAGTAGTTTATTCTAATTCTTACTTCACCAGCCAACTTTACATGAAAAACAAATGGTATATCCAGTGGTTCTCAAAGTATAGAATAGTTCTACACTGTCTGATACTGTCATCACTAACCTCATGTGCCCACCCAGCATGTGAAATGTGGTTAGTGTAAAATAATACCCAATTTGGAAGACATGGTAAGAAAAAAAAGAATGTATCTCAATAATTTATGTTGATTACATGTTAAAATAATATTTGGATAGATATAGTTAAAAAATTAATGTCCTATGCTTCTCTTTTACCACAGCTTTCAAGGCATTCTATATTTTGGAAATATAGTGAAATTATAAATTTTATCAGTATATTCCATGCAGTCTCAGGCCTTTTTGCTTTTGCTGTAGCTGATTAACCTGAAATACCCTTCTTGTCTTTTCAGAAATTAGACATCTCTGCCAGGCACGGTGGCTCATGCCGCCCAGCACTTTGGGAGGCCAACGAGGGAAGATCACTTGAGGCCAGGAGTTCGAGGCCAGCCTGGGCAACATGGTGAGACCCCTGTCTCTACACACAATAAAAAAAATTAGTTGGGCATGGTGGCACGTGCCTGTAGTCCCAGCTACCGGGGAGGCTGAGGCAGGAGTATCGCTTAAGCCCAGGAGTTCCAGGTTACAGTGAGTTATGATGACACCACTGCACTCCAGCTTGGGCAATGGAGCGAGACCCAGTCTCTTAAAAAAAAAAAAAAAAAAAGAAAAATTAGACATCTCAGTAATTTCAAAACTATGAGCAACCCAAATGCTATCACATTCATTACTTTAAATAGCATTTGAATACCTACAAAGTTTCAGGAAGTAGGGACATAGGGAGAATGAATAAATTATGACATATTCATACAATGGAATATTATAGCAACCTGTCTGTGCCTTAGTTTCCGCATTTAAAAAGTAGATCGAAGTTATCTTATAGGGGTTGTTTGTAAGGATTACATGAAGTAAAGTGCTTAGAACAGTGTCTGGCACATGATAAGGGTCAATAAAGTGCAAGTTACTATTATTAACATTATCAATATGAATAAACCTCAAGAATAACATTACTGAAAAAAGCAAGTGGTACATACAATTATTCATATAATGATTAAAACATGCAAAACAGTACAATATACTCATTCAGGGATTTATTCCTGTTGTTAATATATAAAAATTTGCATGGTAAAGGTTAACAGTAAATTCAGAAAATCCATTACTTCTTCGGAGGGAAGGTAATTCAAAAGGAGAAAGGTGACAGTTGGCTTTAGTAAGGTTCTGTTGCTTCAGCTGGCAATGGGTACCGAGGTGTAGGGGAGGGAAAAACAGCTTCCCTCCACCGTCCTAGGTTCTTTGGCTGGGCTACAAATTAAGTTGACAAAAGACAGATTAACAGGAAAAAACCGTATTTAACTACATATGCGGGGGACTCCCACAAGGGTCAGATGATTGACGCTTATATAGCATCCTCAGCTACAGAAGGAATAGGGGTTAGGGGTTTGGGGCTTTGGGATGGTGGTGGTGGGAGTTGTGACCACATAAGTTATGGGAAAGTGAGGGGAGAAAATCAATGACGGAAAAGGTTGTCTTGTTATGTAGATAGTTTCTCAGGTAACAAAAGTTATCTCAGTTCAAGCTCACTCTTGTTGGTATTAAAAAAAAAAGTTATTTCAGAGCAGCCCTCTCCCTAATACAGACACTTTACTAAATACATTTCCCCTATAGATGTAAATTTCTTTTACAAAAAGAGATTTTCAGAGCTACTCCTGTGTCTGCAGTCTCTCAGAATAACCACCTCAAAATATGCCCCAGAAGTATGTTTTAGGGTGGCATATTCAGGTCTTTGACAGTCACATTTTGGGACGATACATCCTGGGCCCAAACAAGGGTATTCGTTTTTGTCTATTTTCATTTTTTAAAAAAAGATTTAAAAGACCTAGTTCCTGCTCTTAACTTTATCATAACCACAACCCTAAAGACTTTTCCATTCTGAGTTTTCCTTTCTTTAATACCCCGTCCTTATGCACGTTTGTAAACTAGGTCTGGACAGCCGGCATATCTGGAACCAGCCGCAGCCAAATTAAACCGTGCCTTTCTCCGCAGCGGTTCCAGACTGCCTCCCCGCACGCCCTTCAGACAGCCCTTCACCAGGCCAGGAACCAGGCCTTGAAAAGACAGCGTCCGTCTCCCTTACACCGCGGAACGCCCTCCTCAGCGGACTCGGCAAGGGCTCCCTTCTCGGTAGCAGCCCGGCCGCGCGGCCCAGCCCTCCCGAACGCTCCATCTTTTCTTTCTCGACGTCTCCCGAAACGTACCCCTTCTCTCGGGATCCCCTGCCCCTTCAGCCGGAGCGGAGATTGTTCCCCTCAGCAGATTCCTGTTCTCAGCCGTGAAGGATCCTTTCTTCTTTCTCGACTACCGCCCAGTCACACGACCTCGCTAGGCCGAACGCCACCAACCCCGTCCCGACTGCCTCCGACACCACTTCCGGCCGAGCCAACGGCCCCTCCCCTTAAATAGCCACTTCCCTCTGGGAAAATGGCGAGACAGACCCTGCGCGCATGCGCTCAGACCGTTGGGTTTGAGGGTGGGTGGACCCGTCTTTTCCCGCTCTTGTCTCCCGACGCGCTCGCGGAAGTCTCGCGGTAGTTCCTCTTCCCGCGGGAGTTATTTGAACGCTCTGGCGGTAGCCACGCCCTGGGCACTCTGAGGCCGGCTGGCGGGTGTCAGAGGAATCTCTGCGGGAAGCTCGGCCTTGGGGTGGCCGTGCCAGCTGCAGCCGAGCGCGGGCAGGGCTTGTCCGGGCAGGGTCTCGGCGCCATGGGAGCGGAAAAGAGGCTGCTGTCGATTAAGGAGGCCTTTCGGCTGGCGCAGCAGCCGCACCAGAACCAGGCGAAGCTGGTGGTGGCGCTGAACCGCACCTACGCCACGGTAAGCGCGGCCGGCCCCGCGGCCCCTGGCCTCGGCCGCCGCCCTTCGCCCTCCCCAGGCGCAGCCTTCCCCAGGGGCCTCCTGTGGCCTTCGGACTCGGCGCACCAGGACTGGAACCTTGTTTACTTTCGCGACCCACTTTAGAGGGACCTGAGCTTCGGAGAGGTCAGGCGACTTGCCCGAGGTCGCTTGGGCCCAGGTCAGAAAGACCCTGAATCCTGGGCGCCATCCACACAGGTCCGGTCTTTGCTTTTCTGCCCAGAAACCCCCAGCCTCCCGGGCGGCGCGGACCGTTAATCCTTAGTCTGACTGTGAATTGGGAGGGAAACGTTGACAAGCACCGAGGCGACCAGGCACCAAATGTTGAGCCGTGGAGTGGATCCTAGACGCGGGGGTTCAGTGGTTGTTGCTCCTCGGTTACTACGCACAGCAAACGGTGAAATTATTCTAACTTTGTCCCACGGTTAAATTGACCCAATCACCAAACACCAAATTAATCATTAGGACCTGGCCCTTTCTATTCATGTAATTACTGTTTATTCCTTTTGAGTGGAGCCGTGGGAAGAATAGGACAATGAATTTTGGGAAGATAAATTATCTTGAGGTCCAAGAAAAATTTTAAGTACAAATAACAGGGTTTTGAGGATGTGAGATAGGATGGGAACGTTATATCCAGAAGAAATTGCTGTGTAACAGGAAGGCCTAAATATGAATATAAAAGCGAGTGTTGATTTTGAGTTGCTCATGAAGAAGCATATTTTTACAAAACTGGTACTAAAGGCATATTGAGAATTCAAGGAAAAAAAATCAAAAGAATCTTTTCACTGTCAAAATTCAAGCTTATGTGCTCAGAGAGAAGCACATTATAGCTTGGAGAGAAGTTCATGCAAATGCAAGCCTTTTGCTGGCTTGGGCAATTGAGAGTTTACTAAATAAAGATTTTAATTTGAGTTATGGCTAGTGCTTTCAGCAGTCTTAGGGTAATGTTGGGAATAAAGGATTTTTATCAGTGCAGTTTATGAAGGGTTTCTTTTGTCTTTCAGATGGATGATAAAACAGGTTTTCATGAGGAGTTCGTTCATTACCTTAAATATGCTATGGTGGTCTATAAACGTGAACCAGCTGTGGAGAGAGTAGTAGAATTTGCAGCAAAGTTTGTTACTTCATTTCACCAGTCAGACATGGAAGATGATGAGGAAGAAGATGATGGTGGCATTTTAAATTACTTGTTTACTTTTCTCTTAAAGGTACTATGAAAACTAGCACTTTGGGGAAGTATTGTAGAAAATTTTGCCATATTAAGAGGGCCATAGGAGTTTGTAGGTTTTAGACAATGAAATACCTGGTGTTGGAGAAAATGTCTATGAATGAGTCTGTCTTATAACTCCAGCATTAAATTTTTAATGACCTTTTTAAACCAGTTCTCATGTTTGTTTTAAATGAGTTCTCTATTTTAGAAGTTCCTACAAAGAGGAATATACTCTTGTAACTTAGCAAATACTTCTTTCAGACTGTTTATTTTGAGATTGTATAAATTATATATTTAACATACATATGGACCGAGGTAGCATTATAGCATCTCTTCAGGTAATGAATTACTGTTCTAACTTATTGAGTTCTGAACATACGGAGTTCAAATAGTATTTATTATTTAGGAATGGTATGTAACTATGAATGAATTTTGATTTGTTTTTGTTTTAGTCTCATGAAGCAAACAGCAATGCAGTGAGATTTCGAGTGTGCCAGCTCATAAACAAGCTTTTGGGAAGTATGCCAGAAAATGCCCAGATTGATGATGATATGTTTGATAAAATTAATGAAGCCATGCTTATTAGATTGAAAGATAAGATTCCAAATGTGAGAATACAGGCAGTTCTGGCACTTTCACGACTTCAGGATCCCAAGGATGATGAATGCCCAGTGGTTAATGGTATGTGTAGTTTCCTAAATCTTTTTTCAGTTTTGTTGATTTTGTTAAATTCTCAGTAGTTGAATTTTTATAATGAACTATGGAAGACTATAGGTAATGAATATATGATTCAAATAATAATTAAAAAAAAAAAACCCAAGTAGCAGCCATTCAACTTAAAAAAAAAAAAAAAAAAAAAAAGAACATCATCAGTACCTTTCAAACCTGATTGCACCCTACCCCCCCCCGGCCCCCGTTGCATCCTTCTCCCTCAGAGGTAGCTATTATCCTGAATTTTGGGTTAATTATTTAAAAAAAATTTTTTTTAAAGATTTTAATTAAATCATGTATTACTTAATATTTGCTTAATCATATCTATCTTAATGTTAACTTTTGCTATCATTTTGTGTGAATCATATTTTATTTTTCTATGATTTTTTTCTCTCAAAATTATTTCTAATTCTAACATACATCCATGTTGATACATTCATTTTTTTTAACTGTTGTAGCATTTTGTTGTATGAATGTAACAGTTTATTATTTCTAATGTCAGTGGACCCTCTAGTTTCCAATTTTGCTCTTAAAAACTGTAGTTATGGACCTTCTTAGATATGGCTTCTGGTCTAAGAAGGTTAAAGAGTTTTTCTAGGGGTGGATTTGTTGGGATATACAGTGTGCAGGTTCAGCTTTATTAGATAAAATGCAAGTATGCCACAAAATGATGTACCAGTTAATATTTTCAATAACAGTGCATAAAAGTTTCATTGTTCCATATCCTTTCCAGTGTTTAGTATTATCAGATTTTTAAAAGCTATTGGTATACATGGTATATGTAATATTTATGCGTTTTCATGTATTTAGCAGCCAATTATATTTCTATATAATTTCCCTGTTAATTATATTATATATGTTATGTCAGGTGTGGTTAGGGAGAGTTGTCCTGGTTCTTTGGCTCCTTGCTTGGAAGAATCACAAGCAGGGCTAGTGCTACAGAGTGATGACAGACACAGAGCACCTCCACACAAGTAGCTCTTATTGCAAAGTGAATGTAAGTTCTCAGAGAGAGGAACAGGTATGTCCCCGTGAGTAGAGGTAACCCTGAGTTTAAGGACAGAGTATAGAAAGTATACTCTCAAGGTCAGTAGAGAGCAGACTGGTCCAATAAGGAACAGTGTCATCCCAGGGTTAGGGTCTGTCCTTTATGCTAATCCCTAATAATATGTTAAGATGGGCATGGAATATTCATGTCTTTTGGGGGAAGTGGGTAAAGATTCCTGGAATCCCGTACCCTCCCATTTTCTGTCCTTGTATGGCTGGCTCTGGAACTGTCATGGCTCTAGGGGGTGTGAGTTTTACTATGTTAATGAGGGAAAGGTTACCTTTGGGCATAAGTTCCTGGTTTCCACACAGGGTCCTGGTTGGGAAAAGTCCCTAACCTCAAGTTCTTGCTGTTGTGGTTTCTCTTCTCTGTTTTTGTTGGTCTTGACCCTCAGCCCTTGACCACATTCCCCTGTTGCCTGCTCTGCCACCTGCATGTCTAACCACC
This sequence comes from Daubentonia madagascariensis, assembly GCA_023783475.1. NCBI lineage: Eukaryota > Metazoa > Chordata > Mammalia > Primates > Daubentoniidae > Daubentonia > Daubentonia madagascariensis. The sequence continues at coordinate 13,570,687 of JAKFHU010001769.1, forward strand.
TGCCCTACCACCTGCATACCCTCCCTCATCCCTACCTAACATGTTATAATGTATTTTGTCCATTTTTCTATTGGGTTTTTTATTAAAAATCATTTTTTATTGATTTATTGGAGTTCTTTATACATTCTGAAAATAAATCTTTGGGTTGTATCAATTATAGATCTCTTCCTACTTTAGGGGGCTCATTATTTCACTGTCTTTGGGGTATCTTTTGTTGAACAGAAATTCTAATGTCAAAAATATAAATCTCTGCCATTATGATTTGCACTTTTTATCTCTTAAGAAATCTTTCTCTACCTCTGGGGTCATAATGATAGTCATATTTCACTTTTCCATATATGCCTAAGTATACTTTGGGTACTCTTCTATTTCATTGTTCTCTTTGCCCTTGTTACCAGTTTGTTGTTGTTTTTTTAAGAGGCAGGGTCTTGCTCTGTTGCCTAGGCTGGCCTCGAACTCCTGGGCTCCAGTGATCCTTGTGCCTCAGCTGTGATTATGGGCGCTTGCTACTGTACCAGGCTGTTGTTACCGGTTTTATAATCACTTTTGATAACTTTAGTAGTTTATGCTTTTTGGTGTTGAGTCATACACATTATATTGTGTAAAACACAGATACTTGATACTCAACATGTTCTGGATGATAAAGCTGGGGAAGATGTGAGAAGTACAGATGAATAAACATATCTAAATATAAGAAGTGGGTTTTGTTTCAATGAGTAAAACTGAAGGTTTTTTTTTAGGACTCATTACAAAAACAAAAAATTGGGCCCTAAACTGCCTGCTGTATTAAACTTTCTCCTAAATATTGAGGAATAGCAAAGATACAATCCTAATGATGGATTTTCCATATCTTTTAGGGCTATTTGTTTTCAGTTTTAGCTTTCAGGCCCAGTCTATTGTAATTTCTCGCTCTGTCCTTAGAAGGGAAGTTGGAGGAAAAAAATCTTCAGCTAAAATTAAATGTGTAAGACTAAAAAATGGTATCTTTATCATTTTAAAGGCATTTTAAAATATCAAAAGGTAGGCTATTTTATGACTATAGCTAAAAAAATAATTTCTTTAGTACTAAAATATATTGCTTTATTTTTAGCATATGCTGCTTTGATTGAAAATGATTCAAATCCAGAAGTTAGGCGGGCAGTGTTATCATGTATTGCACCATCAGCAAACACTTTGCCAAAAATTGTAGGGCGCACCAAGGATGTGAAAGAGGCTGTCAGAAAGCTGGCTTATCAGGTAAATAAGTCTAATATCTTGTGCAGACATATTCGTAAAGGACAAGAAGCTATTTTCTTAATGTAGTTTTGAGAATACTTGGTGCATAATAATTTCTCCAACTGAGATTTTTTTTTATGGAGAGTATAGGTAATTTAGGTAGACTCTTACTGTGTTAAATGTGTTACCAGATACTAATTTTTTTGGAGATTCTGGGTTATTTTCTATGATGGTGGTTTTACTAGCTACGTAATCTATAAATTGTTGAATTTAATGACCATCTTTTTATTATTATCTTTTTAAGGTTTTAGCTGAAAAGGTTCATATGAGAGCTATGTCTATTGCTCAAAGAGTAATGCTCCTTCAACAAGGTCTTAATGACAGATCGGGTAAGGTATATATGTCTTTATGTATAAAACTAGCAGATTTTGAGGTCAGACTTAATAAGGTTTAGGAAACATGTGTCATAAATTAAGTCAAGTAAGGCTGTCATTCCCATAAACCTGGTAAAATTTATCTTGGTGTATTATGTAAAAAACATTTCCTATGTTTAAAGATCTTGGTATTTTGAAGGATCAGAGCTTATTTCTTTCAACCTTCCTGTGTTTTATAGATGGAGGAACTATACTTAAGTCTGTAGAGCTAATTTGTGTCGGAAGTAAGACAAGATGTCTTTTTTTGCCCTCTCTCTCCCTTTAGAAAAATACTATCCCCTCTGTGTATACCTTGGTATGAATGTATTCTGCGCATCAGAAATAACAATTAGGAATGGTCAGACCAGTATAATTTTCCTAAATTTTTTTTTTTTTTTTTCCTGTGTGTTAAACTAGAGAATCTACTTACAGGAATGATATTTTTAAAATTTCCAATTCCCACGAGAAGGCCAAGATGGCTTTGTTGTGCTGTAGCAAGAAAACCAACTTGAGTTTGAAAACATTGTCAAAGGACAAAGACCTTAAAAGCTAAGAATAAGGTTTGCTCACTGATAGATGCTTGTATGATTCACTACTGCAAATAGGAATCATGTGTAATAGATGAAGTCAGGCAACAAGTGAAACAATAGATATTATATATTTTGAGTTAACATCTGAAGCCCGTTGAACCCAGGGAGAAGGAATGCAACAATTATTTTGTAGGCTGTGGTAGTGTTGGGTACTGGTGTGGAAACTTTTCCATTTTTATTTGGAACAGACCATCACAGTGACTTTTGCAATATCATTGTATTAATATAATACTTTTTTCTTCAGTATGCTTTGTTCTGCCTTTAAATCTCAGCTTATTTGTATTGTAAATACTGACTTTATGTTAATTAAAACAGACAAAATACAGGAAATGGAAGCTAGAGGGAGCCCTTGTTCACCTATATTTCAAATGACTCAACAGATGCTGTGAAACAAGCAATGCAGAAGCATCTTCTCCAAGGCTGGCTACGTTTCTCTGAAGGAAGTATCTTAGAGTTGCTTCATAGGTTGGATGTGGAAAATTCTTCTGAAGTGGCAGTCTCTGTTCTCAATGCCTTATTTTCAGTGACTCCTCTCAGTGAACTGGTGGGAATCTGTAAAAACAATGATGGCAGGTACATAAAGGATTCATTATTTGAAATATAATACTGATGAGCTTCTGCAGTTAAAACTGGTTTCTTCCTGCCCATAACTTCTGATTGTATTATTACCTCTTTTGTTTGCTTTACTCTGATGAATAACTTTTTCTTCTTTTTTCCTCTGGTATAAAAACTCATTACTTTATCATACACTGTCTGCTTTAGCTGTGTTTTTTTCCCCCATCATTTTATTAGTTTGATTTTTCCATTAGCCTACCATGAGAAAACCCAACAACATGCACCCCTAGTGTATGTTTGCTCATTTAATTCTTTTTGTTGTTGTTGTGCTAAATTTCTTCCTTTTTGTGTGGGTAAGTTAATAACTTTGTAATTAAAAGGATGGAGGTTATAAAGCACATTTGCTTCATATTCCCATTTTTGTACTCAGTTCAATTTTTTAACTGGATATAAAGATCATGCTTCCTTTTATTCTCTTCCTTTTAAATGAAGGAAATTGATTCCGGTGGAAACATTAACTCCTGAAATTGCTTTGTATTGGTGTGCCCTTTGTGAATATTTGAAATCAAAAGGAGATGAAGGTGAAGAATTTTTAGAGCAGATTTTGCCAGAGCCTGTAGTATATGCAGAGTATTTACTGAGGTAAAGTTTTTTCTTTTGGTTTGGACTGTCCTTGTGTTGCTGTGTCTACCTTCCAGCCCACTTCCTCAAAGTCATGCTTGATTGGAAATAAGTTAAAAACCCCTTTTTTGGACATGCAGGGATAAAGAGGTATATGTGTTGAGTCTTTCCAAAGAATATCCTGTGTTGGCAGTATACTGAAACAGTAAAGTCAGTATGTTTACGATCATTTCTTCAGTACTGTTAAGACATGATTATGAGCATTTCGCATAAGTTGATAATCAAAGTTGATAATGATGTGTTACTTTTTGGAATTAGTTGCAAACTATTTCTGTTAAACGCCAGATAGTAAATATTTTGGGGTGTGTAGGCCATACCTGTCTTTGTCACAATGATTCAACTCTTGCTGTGGTATTATAAAAGCAGCTGAAGATAATGTACATGAATGTATGTGGCTGTTTTCCAAAAAAACTTTTATCAGCTATTATGGATTAAAATTTGAACTTTATATAATATTTATGTGTAATGAAATACCTTTTTTTGGTTTGAGAAAAAATTTTGTCATTTAAAAATATAAAAATTATTCTTAGCTTGCATGCTGTACAAAACAGGCTGGATTTGGTGCACGGGCCATAGTTTTCCAAATGACAGGGTGGACCTTTGTGGCCACTTTCATTAATTAAAAACTTACTGTGTGGCCTTTTGTTTTAAAATTTTTTCAGAGTATACTTTTTTCCTTAAATTATTTGAATTACTATAACTACTACTTATTTCATTTTAAAATTACACAAATAAAGCATGAATGCATTCTTGTCAAAATTCAAATATGGAAGTATATAGAATAAAACGTGTAATTCTCCCTTTTACCTCATACTTCCTCAATCCCACTGATCTCCTTGGAGTTAACAACTACACAACTAGGGTTTATACTCAAACCTCTTTCTCTGAACTTACATACACTTTTTGAAATGCATACATAGGTTTCTTTAAAAATATAGCATGTTCTTCATGTTTTATCTTTTTTCCCAACAGTTGATACTATTGAGATCATTATGTATTAAATCTATTACAGTATTAACAGCATATCATTCCATAGTATGGTGGTAACAATTTATTCCTCTGTTGATGGACATTTAGGGTATTTCCAGTTTTCACTGATAAAAACAAAGGTGTGTTAAATTTCCCTGTACATTTTTATGTACATTTGAGATTTTGTGTGGTTAATTCCAGAAGTGGAATTGCTGGGCCAAAGGATATATATATATTTTGATATTAATGTGTAGATTTTTAACTTTATGCTTTTGATGCATTTTTTAAAAAAGCTTCTGTATAATATGAATTATGAGCCTGGATTCTCTTTGTATGAAATATAGTTCTCTGCTATTGTTTATAATGGCCCCACATATAAGTTAGGGAGCAAAACTATGAGTGCCTTTGAATTTCCCATGGAAAATCCTGAATCTAGGATGAATATCTCAAATGTGAGCCAATATGGAAATTATAGCTTAAGCCCATATTAATATCATGAAGAGCATGTGTGAATCTAATAAGTGTTTTAATGGCAATTATTTCAGGCCTTTTAATTAGAGAGTTCATCACAGTGCTGTTTGGGCCATGTTGAAATGTTTCCAAAAGGAAGGAATTTGAGGCAAAGTTAGTATGTATTATAAAAGGTGCTCACAGAAGACAGTAAAAATATAAGAAAATATGGGGCAATGTTAATATTTAAATGGCACAAAGGGGGAGGGGCTCTCCTCAAGGAGTGCTTCAGAAATTGATTAATTGACATATAAAGAGCTTGATTCCTCTCCAAGAGGTCAGGGATTCTTAACATTTCTTTTGTCACACTTAGTCTGTGAACTTTGAAATAAGTAATTTTAACCTAATCAACTGGTCTTCTTCACTTATAAAGAGGAAAATTTCATTTTATTCTATTTTCTTTTATTTATTTATTTTTAAGAGACGGGGTCTCACTTCGTCACCCAGGCTGGAGTGCAGTGGTGCAATCAGCTCACTGCAGCCTTAAACTCTTGGGCTCAAGTGATCTCCTGCCTCAGTCTCCTGAGTAACTAGGACTACAGGCACACACCACCACACCCAGCTAATTATTTTTTTGTTAGAGACGGGGTCTTGCTATGTTGTCCAGGCTGGTCTGGAACTGCTAGCCTTAAGCGATACTCCCACTTTGACCTCCCAAAGTGCTGGGATTTTACAGGCATGAGCCACCATGCCTAGCAGGGAAATTTTAACAATCTTATTTTAATGGCTGTTGAAAGATTACTTAAGAAATAGAGTGGTTGTTTTTTGGGGGGGCGGGTAGCATCACTAGATAGGATTAGTTTACTCAGGTACAGAAATAAAATTAAATTGAAAAATTGTTCCTATAATCCCAGGAATATATTTTTAGGCATTTTATATATTTCAGGCAGGAGATTCAGTGACTAAGAATCTGATATGAAACAATTTCTTGTTAACTGAGGTGTTCACTTAGAGATATCAGGGATATTAAATGAGGTTTATCAAATTAGAGTAAGTAAAAGGGACACCAATAAAATATGTAGAAAGCTATCTTAAATATAAATTCTTAGAGTATTAAAAAAAGACTTCTTTGAGTGATCTCTTCATTATAATAATAAATATAATATCTTTAAAAATGGTTAAGAAAATATTTCATGGTAATTAAAATTGGTGGGTCAATTTTAAGTTGTATTTATGCAATTGAGGATTTTTAACTTATTTTTTAAACAACTTATTTGAATTTACTTAAAAAAATACTCTCAGTCATGATGCTATGAATTGTACTAAAGCTGGGGTGGAGATGTAGGGAGGGATTCAAAGATGAGTAAAATTGAAGGATTTTTTTTATAGCCTGTCAGAAAACAGTAACTCTATAGATCTAGTAATCTTGATAATTATCAGTCATGTAGTTTTCCCATAGTTTCCTGCTGGAACCCAAAGGGTGGTCTTGAAGGTCCTAATCTCATGGCCAGAGGTTAATGAGCTTTTATTTAGTTTTGGTTGTCACTTTATAATAGACAAAAGTATACTTACTCATCATACATTATACTGCAGTTTCTATAACTTGATTTTTGTTGCCATTTTTTAAATGACATTTTTTGCCAGGATTGTTTTTCATATTACTTCCAACCTAAAGGCACCAGTTATCTAAGCTTAAACTCTTAATTCTGCTTTTAAGTAGCTTTTTTATGTTCCACACAAAAAAGAGAGCTTTGTGGTAGGCTATTGAACATACAACTCTTTTGGTGAGAGTTGGTAAAGGGCTTTAATTTGGGCAATGTTGCCTGTAATAAGAATAAAAGGTGGTGCTTGTTTAGTAGCACCTACACTAAAACAAGAACAATGCGGAGATTAGTAGGGCCCCTAAGAAAGGATAGTAAAAATTTTTGAAATTGTCTATATTTTTCTGATTTTCCTTTTTTCAGAAAAAGATCATTGTATTCATGGATTACTTGTGTAATTACTATTATTAGTACTACTGTTTTAAACAAAAGAATGATAGCTAATTAGACATGATGAGGGAAGACTAGCTCTTCATGGTTAATTAGATTTTGGGGCAAGGGATTTGGAATTTTATAGCTGCTGCCCGATTTACGGTGGGGCTATGCCATAATTTAAATGCATTTAATTCCCAGATAAACCTAAGGTAAAATTGAAAAATTGTAAGTTCACCAACATAAGTTGGGAACCATCTGTAATTGGGAGAATGCTAGTGACATTGAAATAATTAGTTATCAACTTGAGAGACTTAAATATGTACCTTTTGAAAATTTCCTATAGAAAATTTGAATCATTAATGAAAATATGTTTCTCAAATTCTTTTGATTTCTCAATAAGTTCACAACAATAGCATAGAATTTACTTTGTAGACCAAATTAGTATTTTGTGGTATGAACATCTGTGTATTTGGACTAATAGGAACTGAAAATGACCCTTTTCTAACTTAATGGTGGGAATCAACTGCTGTCTGATGTTTCTTAACAGATTCTACTTTATTAATTCTGCTTATTTTAGTTACATCCAGAGTATTCCAGTTGTTAATGAGGAACACAGAAGTGATTTTTCTTATATTGGAAATTTGATGACAAAAGAGTTCATAGGTCAACAGTTGATTCTAATTATCAAGTCCTTGGACACCAACGAAGAAGGAGGAAGGTATATCTAAATGTTAACACTTATTCTAATTTGCTCTTCTAGGCCGGGAGCGGAGGCTCACACCTGTAATCCTAGCACTTTGGGAGGCCGAGGTGGGAGGATTGCTTGAGGTCAGGAGTTTGAGACCATTCTGAGCAAGAGTGAGACCCCATCTCTACAAAAATAGAAAAATTAGCTGGGCGTAGTGGTGTATGCTTGTAGCCTCAGCTACTCGGGAGGCTGAGGCAGGAGGATCCTTTGAGCCCACGAGTTTGAGTATGCAGTGAGCTCTAATGACACCACTGTACTCTGTCCTGGGCTACAGAGAGAGAGAGACCCTGTCTCAAAACAAAAATAAAAACAAAATAATTTGTTCTTCTAATATCCTATATTGAAATATAGTCTTGTTACAATATGATTATATATATTTACCCTAGCTCTCTAAAGTGCTATAAAAAGTTTTCCTTTTACTCCTCTATATATTGATTTATACGTGTGTGTATAATGTACATATTTCTAGTTGAATTTCATCAGAATAAATCAATAAAATTGTATTTTTTTGTTAAAAATTTGTATTATTTATTAGAGAGGGCTAGTAGCATTATCTAAAATGTTTGATTCACTTGTATTTTTGTCATTTTATCATGTTGATTTACTAAAGTTTAGGGTGGTTTATAAAAGTTATTTTTTTGCAGAATGTATATTTTTGACCTGAAATTTGTACATATGGTTTTTTGTACCTATAGTGACAAACATGATTGAAAGAACTGAGACAAATTAGGTCTGCAGAGTAGGTAAAACGTTAGAGATAAAATGTGTTCTGTCAAAATGATATTTAAATTAAAATAGTTCTTTTTGATTGCAGAAAAAAACTGCTGGCTATCTTACAGGAGATTCTTACTCTACCTACAACCCCGATATCCCTGGTTTCTTTTCTCGTTGAGAGATTACTCCACATCATTATAGATGATAATAAGAGAATACAAATTGTGAGTAATTTTCCTCATTGTTGATAAAGATAAGAGGTTTTGTCTAAGACATTGAAGATTGTTTTATTTTCTCTTTAGAACTTTGTTTTGTCTTTGTTTTTAGTTCCGTCTCTTTCTAACAAGTTTTTAAATTTCTTAAAACCAAATCTCTCTGTCTCATATGCACAATATTTTTAAAATGTTGTGCTCTTCTTCTTAGCGTACCTATTGTATTGAATCAAAGTAAAATGGAGCAGGGTTGGTAGGTGACAAGTGGGAAGAGGTTTTTCCCATGAGGTACTGGGCACTAGAGTATTTGAGAGCTTGCTCAAGTCATACATACCTGGGTTCAAATCCCCTCTGATACTTTCTGGCTTTGTGACTTTGGGCAATTTATTTAGCCTTTTTACTTGTCTGCAACATAAGAATAGTAATGAAACCCACCTTTCAATGTTCAATAAGATAATGTTCATAAAGTGCTTGATCAATACAGAAATAAATGTTATCTAATATAATACTATTTCTGAAAATGTTATTTTTTTCTGGAGTAGCCAAAAAAGACAGATCCGTATCATTCTTTTCATAAAAATCATATTCTTTGAGTTGCATATTAAATTAGAGGTCATCTCTCCCAACCTCTCCTTATACATACGTACACATACATCCCTTATACAATATTCCTAGTTAGTGGTTATTCAGCATCTGCTTGAGTACTTTTATTTGGGAGGCAGTCTTTTCCTGATCATTCAACTCCAATGTCCAAGTGGTTCCTAAAGGAAAAGTCCTTCCTTATGCTGTCATTATTTATTCATTGTGTACCCAGAGGAAGAATAAAAGAATATTCCGTTTTTCTATATTTGACTTCCATAGAGTTAAAGAAGGGAGGAGTTAAGGATTTTAGTCAGAGAATTTTAGTTTATGGTGTCTTATCTTAGGCACCATAATTTATTTTTCTTTTTTTCAACATCTTTGTGCCTATTTACCTTCCTTTCAAATAATTTCACAGTTTGTAGTCAGATGTATTATTTGGTCTTTTTTTCCTAAAATTTTCTAGCAAACAGAATGTGTACTATTTTTACCTGTATATTTTTTCTATTTTTCAATAATAACTTGGAGTTTTATATAGCATTTTGATATTATTTGTTGATATGGAAGATATATTAAAGCATGTACTCTGAATTATAACTTATCAGGTTACAGAAATTATCTCAGAGATTCGGGCGCCCATTGTTACTGTTGGTGTTAATGATGATCCAGTTGATGTAAGAAAGAAAGAACTCAGGGTAAGTCTCTTCTAAATTAAAGAAATTCTTATGTGTAATGGAGTTGTTTAAGTCTATTATTTCACCTTGCTGTACAGTTTTGAAATTGTTCTCACAAAGTCAAATTATTGTTTAATTGTTAAACTATAAGAGTATCTAAAATGTTACCAGATTATGTCAGTCTGAAAGATTTACAGATCTGTTTTTGGAAAATTACAACTTTGTATGTTCCTGACTGCTTAAATTCTGGGTCATTGAGGTATTAAATAATACTCTCGAGTTTGCTACAGATTTTCATATTAATACTTTTTGTTTCATGTTGAAACAATTTATATCTTTCCTTAGATGGCTGAAATAAAAGTTAAACTCATTGAAGCAAAAGAAGCTTTGGAAAATTGCATTACCATACAGGATTTTAATCGGGCATCAGAATTAAAAGAAGAAATAAAAGCATTAGAGGATGCCAAAATAAACCTATTGAAAGAGACAGAACAACTTGAAATTAAAGAAGTCCACATAGAGAAGGTATAGATAACTTTTCTCATACTAAATCTCAGCTGATATTAACTATCTCAACTAAACCTTATTTTCTTTAACTCATAAAACTACCAGAATATATTCATTTTGGAGGGATTTATAAAAGTAACATGAATTAAAATGAAAAAAAAATTTTTTCCCTCTTGTTCCCGTTCTCTTTTTGAACTTTCAAAGGCCTTAATTCACTTTAGTTATTGTAGCTAGGACTTTATTTGCTCCCTGGACATGGTAATCTCTAGAAACTGAAGTGTTTTCCTTGCGAGGGAAACTAGCTTCCAGTGGTTTATTTGTGAATTTTGTTTTTTGTGTCTTGAATGGTTCATAAAAGGAAATGTATTCATCTTTCCCTTATTTCCCTTATCCATGACCTTTCTACTGCTAGGAAAAGAATTTCTATGGTAACTATACCATCATGTGTGTATTTTAAAGCTTAATTACGCTTATGTTTTTAGAAGAAGCTAAGCAGCTTTGTTGTTTTTAATGAAATACTAAACCTACATCTAGTAACATTTAAAGCTTTTCAGCAATCTTTTTTTAAAAACTTGTTTGGTAAATTAGTTTCTTAAATGGATTATTTTTTCCTTATGAAGAAATTTTTCATTAATGGTATTGATACCATTCTATCTTATAAATAAATGATAGATATGTTAAAATAAGATAGAATGGTGTCAGTTAATGTATTTGATATTAACTTAAATTGAGTCTTTTAGGATCTTGCCTTTGGTAGTAAACATCATTTATTGTTGTACTCTTGGTTTGGGAAGTGCTGATTATTCTCATAGAGAATGGTGAATTGGAGAGTTTACTATATAGGAGAGTTTCATGAATTATGTTATGTCCTTGAGCTCTCTAGCCATAGACACCCCCACTCCAATACCCCACCTTCCCAATGAGTATGCCTGAACTTTATTTTCATAGCTAGTACCTTATTTCTTTTATTTGACAATGTCTGTGGATTATAGACTATTAAGTTTGGGAAGCAAACTTAAAGCAAAAACTGAAAATATATTATAAACCTGAAAAATGACAAACTGTAGGTCCAAATTAGGAAAATTAGAAAATTAGCAAAGGTGGTTTATTATGATTAATATCATCTGTTTAACTTGACTGACTTTGACCATTTGTGTGTTTGTCATTTTGAGGGCTGTAAGTCTATTATAGTACAATTAGAGCATAGCATAATAGATGCTATGGTCATGGAAGTATAAAGGTTTTATGGAGGGATATTTAACCCAGGTAGAATATTGTTGGCTTCCCCGGAGGAAGAAATGTTATAACCTGAGATTTGAATAAAAATAACAGTATAATCTAACAGTTACAGAATGCTTTTCCTGTGGTAATCACTGCATTAATCACTTCACAAATGTGAATTCATTTGATTCTCACTATAACCCTATGAGGTTGGTACTATTAATATTATTATCTTCATTTTATAACGGGCACATAACTTACCCAAAGTCACCCAGATAGTAAATGGTAGAGGCAGGATTCAAACCCAAGCAGTGGCTCTAGATTTGTGCTTTTAATGCACTTTGTGCTGTCTCTCCTCGATGAATTATTAAGGGAATGTTGTAAACAGATGTAATGACATGTGTGATGGCCCAGAAGTTCAAGTGTGCCTGTTGCGTTTTAAAACTTTGTGTCCACGTGACTAGAGAATTGAGGGGGAGAGGTAAGAGATAAATCTGGGGAAAAATTAAGGGCTGCATCCTGTAGGGCCTTGTGGAAGCAGTATTAAAGATTTTGTATCTTAGTTAAGGATTGTGGTGAACCAGTAGTCTTTTTAAGTGCTAGGATAAGTCTTATGTCCTAGAACACTGTTCCTGAACACTGTTGTTCAGGAAATGGACTGGAGAGTGGTAAAGCCTAGACAAGCATAGTAGTTGGGAGACTGTTACAGCAGCCTGAATAAGACACTGACAGTGGATGTGGAAAGTAGTGATGAATTTGAGAGGTATTTAGGAATTAGTAACAGGAAGAAGAGGGAGTCAAGAATGTATCCTAAGTCTTTTGGTTTACACTGGGTGGGTGGTGATGACATTATGAAGAGAGAAAGCACAGGAGGAGGAGAGATTTAGGTAAGGACGAGTTAGTTCCCTTTTGGACATGTTGAGTTTGAGGAATCTGTGTAATATCTGAAAGGAAATGTCTTGTAGCAGTTGTATACATGAATCTGAAACTTAGGAATAGCTGGGCTATCTCATAGATGATATATAAAGTTAAATGACTAGATAAGATCACCCAGGGAGTATGTATAGAGTAACAGTATGCCTTAGACAGAGCCCTGAGAAAGCAAGCATTTAAGGGATGGGCAGAAGATATTCTTACTAATCCTGAATATTTTGTCTTTAATTTTAGAATGATGCTGAAACACTGCAGAAGTGTCTTATCTTGTGCTATGAACTGTTGAAGCAGATGTCAGTTTCAACAGGTATAGGTGCAACCATGAATGGGATCATTGAATCTTTGGTATGTTGGTGGCCACTGAGGCTTTATTTTAGCCCGCTCCTCTCTCGTTTTATAAGTGGTATGTTCCTTAGGGTTCAAAAGAATGAAAAGATTACTATTTTAAATACATGATAAACATAAGTGGTAAAAAAAAATATGTAAGTGGCTACTTCATATTGTGAGGATTAAATAAGATAATATATGTAAAGTTCCTGGTATGATTTTTTGAAAGGTTTGAAAAAATTATTTTATACTGGAAAGAGATACAGAATATCTTCATTCTTTGAATAGTAAGAGGAGGTACTGAAACACATCAGGAATATTTAAGTACTGGAATCTTGCTATATAGGAAGACTGAGAAGGTTAAATAGTGAGCCCTGAAAGGAATTTTTTATTATATTAATATTTAAGGGACCTTTAGGTATTCTCCATTATATTGACCATAGGGACACAAGTACTGTAAAACTCTAGAACATTACTTTCTGATAAGAATACAATGCAAATCATATGTAACTTTAGTAGCCACATTTAAAATAAAGAGAGAACAAGTGAAATTAATTTTAATATATTAAAATATTAAATGTATCCGACTGTTTTATTATTTGTATTATAACTAAAATGTTTTATTTGTTCAATATTAAAACTATTGAGATATTGTATCCTGGTTTTTATACTAAGGTTTATAGCATATCTTAAACTGGACTAGTCACTTTTCAGGTGGTTAGTAGCCAAATGTGGTATCAGATGGTACAGAGTTTTTTTTGTTTGTTTTTGCTTTTTTTTTTTGGTGGTGCTACTTATCCAAAGCAAATTCCGTATGTACCCAAAATTGTATTTGCTGGGATTAGTGAGAAATAGCCAATGAATGTGATCTGAAGTCTAATTCCTTGGGTTGTCATGAGTTTCTAAATGTAGTAAAGGAAACCAGTTTTATAACAGTCTAGAGCTTCTGATTAAAAACTAGGTTCTACTCAGCCCATTAGAATTTAGTTTTATTTTAGAGAAGCAGATATCTTTAGTGAAAAGTGATGCTTTTTAAGTTCTACTTGGGTACTTTATGTGGACGGTCCTATTATAACAGGTTGGTGAATTATGGTATAATTAACTACACAATTGAAGTAAATATGAAGACTGTATATGTGGGAAAGGATATACAATGTTAAGCGAAGAAAGGACGCAAAATTGAATGGTTATAATGATTTTAAATGTATAAAAATCTATGGTTAAAGATTGAAAGACTAATAGAGGAATGTAAACAAGTAAGGTGTTTGTATAAAAGACCTATATTTTTATGAAGTTGCTGTGTTTTACATAAAAATCATAAATTATTCATTGAGCAAATACTTAACTGAATGTCTATTACACTAAATGCTGGTAATAAAGTATACATGGTATACAAAACAGACATAGACTACCCTTGTTGATCTGATCAAGTGAGGGGAACATCAAATAAATAAGTGAAAGCTTATGCTATTGATGCTTGCTATGAAGAAGAGCTGTATAGTCATGTGTACTTAATAGTAGCAGGATTTGACCTATTCATGGAAGGTGACTGTGGTCAGTTCTTTGAGTAGATATTAAGTATGTGAAGAAGGGAGGGAAGAATGTTCAGTATAGTAGCTACCAGCCACATGTGGCTGTTTAAAACTAGTCCAAATTGAGATATGCTATAACGGTAAAAACACATTGGGTTTTGAAGACTTAGGACAAACCACAAAATGTAAATTATCTCATCAATAGTTTTTGATATTCATTACACGTTGCAGTGGTAATATTTTGGTTATATTAGGTTAAATAAAGTATATTAAAATTAGTTTCACTTCTTTTTAGTTTGATGTTGCTACTAGAAAATTGAAAATGGTGTATGTGATTTCCGTTTGTGGCTTCCATTATATTTCTATCAGATAGCATTGAATAAGAGGCATCAAGATCAGACTGGTTGAACAAACTAAGAACAAGAGGTAACATGATGTAAGATGAGACTGGGAGACAATACAATGGGGAATAGTATATGTCATGTTAAGGAGTTTTATCTTGTTCTGTGAGCATTGGGAAGCCATTGAGTCAGTTTTATCAGGTAGAGGTGAGGTGTCTCATGATCAGACTATATTTCAGAAAGTCACTCTGGCTATGTTGTTCTATTTTAGCAAGTTACTATTTGCCTTTGTTTTTTTTAACTGGAAAGTGACTTCTTTGAGTTAATAGACAAATATGGAAATGAAGTAGATCTACGAAATCATACAGAAATTACATTTTGAATGTGATTTTTATATATTGTAAATTTCTTGCCCTGGTCAACATTATTTTAATTTCTAATTCATTTTAGATTCTTCCTGGAATAATAAGTGTTCATCCTATAGTAAGAAATCTGGCAGTTTTATGCTTGGGATGCTGTGGATTACAGAATCAGGATTTTGCAAGTAAACACTTTGTATTACTATTACAGGTAGGATTTATTTTGTGACAAAATATCAATTGTATTTCCTGAAATATTCCATGGTGATAATGCTAATACTCTGAATTTATTCTGGGGCTTATTGATGATAATTATTGTGAATAATCTTTAGGGACTCAGTAACTTTAATCTTTTGATTTCTTATTAAAACACCTTCAGAGAAAACAGATGAAATGTCAGTTATTTAAGATATTCTTTTAATTAATCATGTAGAAAATATATATTGCGTGCCCATCGAGTGCCAGCACTGTTCTAGGCTTAGAAAAAATAAGGTAGGTAGTGAATAAAACAAGATAAAAGTTGTCCCAATGGAAGTTACATTCTAGAAGGGAAACACACAGTAAAAAATAAATGTAATATGTCAGAGAAGAATAAAGCAGAGAAGGGGAAGAGGAGAAGACACTGTTTGGTTGAGCAAGACCTCGCTAACATGCTGACGTTTGGGCGAATATCAGAGGCAACTGAAAGAGTGAACTCTGTAGGTATCTGGGTTTCTAAGCAGAGGGAAGGGCAGAAGGGGAGGCCCTGGGGTAAGACTTTGCTTGCCGTGTTCAAGGAGCAGGAAGACATATGGCTAGGAAAGATTGAGCACAGGGGAGAATAATAGGAAAAAGGATTTTCAGGCAGCAGGATGTCTCTGTCTTCTAGGAACTTACAGGCTATAAAGATATCAGCTTTTACGGTGAATGAGATAGAAAGGAATTGGAGGGCTTCGAGGAGAGGATTATTATGATCTAACAGGGCATACTGTTGGTGTAGACCAGGGAGGGGTTGACAAACCTTCTCTGTAAAGGGGCAGAGAGTATATATTTTAGACTTTGCAGGCCATATGGTCTGTCTCAACTACTCAACTCTGCTGTTGTACTGTGAAAACAGCTGTAGATAATACATAAATGAATGAGTGTGGCTGTTGTCTAATAAAACTTATTTATGAACACTGAGATTTGAATTTCATGTAGTATTGTAATGAAACTTTTTTTAACCATTTGAAAATGTAAAAGTATTCCTAACTTGCAGACTATACAAAAAAGGGATGGTAGATAGGATTTGGCCTGTGGGACGTACTTTACAGATCCTTAGTAGTAAGTAGGAGTACATGTATGGAAGCTGGGGTACCCAATAAGGAAGAGTATTCAGTAATTCAGGAAAGAGATGGTGATGGCTTGGACAAGGGTTGTGGTTACTGGGGACATAAGAAGGGTAGTAATCTAGGTTTGAAAATTAAAGTCTGGGATTTGCTGATGAATCTGATATGGCATACGAGAGAAAGAGATTGAAGGTAACTAAGGATTTGGGCCAGAGTAACTGGAGGCATGAAATTGCCCATTCCTATGGAGCGGGTTTTATGGCAGGCAGGATGAAATAGGGAGTTCAGTATTGGGTATGGTAAGTTTGAAGTGTGAGATACAAGTGGATATGTTGAATAGGCATTTATATGTGAGTTTGGAGTATAGGGGAGAGGTCTAGGCTGACAAGATGAATCTGGAAGTCTTTATTCTGTTGATAATATCTGATAGTATCTAATGCATAGGGATTAGATATTACCTGAGGGATGAGTTTAGACTGAGGAGAGATCTAAACTTTGTAGGACCCGAAGGCTCAGGCAACAGGGTCTGTTTAAATGTAGGGGAGATGAAGAGGAACCAGTAGAGGCTCGGGTGAGGTAGACAGTAGGAGGGAGTGTGAGGTCCTGGAAGCCAAGTGAAGATAATATTTTAAAGAGGAGATGATGACCCAACTGTCCAGTGCTGCTGACAGGTTGAGGAGGATTCATGATGGACCATTTTTGGCAAGTAAGGAAGTGTTTGGTGACTTTCATGAGAGTAGTTGAAGTTGAGGACAGAACTGGGTTGGAGCGGGCTGAAGAAGGTATTATGGGAGTGGAGTTAGAGACAGCCAGTATAGATTACTCTTTCAAGGATTGTTTTTTTCTCCCCGTTGGGAGTAACAAAATAAGGTGGTAGCAAGAGAAGGGAATGGGGTAAAGAGAGGAGCCTTTTTGTTTTTAACTTTTTTAAGACAGAGGAAATTACAGCATATTTAAGTACTAAGAATCTAGTTGAAAGGAAAAAGTTGATAACATACGAGAGAGAGGGTAGTTGCTGAAATGACCTTCTTGAACAGGGAAGAGGTGATGAATCAAGTGTGCCAGTGAGATGCATTTGACTTGTAAACTTTTTGATTTTGGACATCTGTCTTTAACGTTTGCCTTAGCTTAACTTGAAAAATATACCTCCTTCACCTCCCCCATGTAAAAAGACAACATGATTCACGTAGCCTCTGGTGTTTCCAAATGTAATGGGATAAAAAAGCTGCAAGGAACTTTTTTTTTTTTTTTTTTTTTTTTTGCCAAGCCAAGAAACTTTATTTGGGCACTCAGGTTGGAATTTCTAGTCCCAGAAGTTACACAAAAGGAAGAGATAAGGATGAATTAAGCAGCTCTTCAACATGGTCGAAGAAAATACTAGAGGTCAAAGATGCCACTTTCCTTGCAGGAAATACACGATGTGGAGATGTTCCCTTTCTGGCAAGGTCTCCAAATTTCTTACTGCAAGACATTTAATCTGCCCAAGGGCTTCACGCCAAACCTTTTTGCTCCGAGGGCCTACCTAAAGCGGTGGGGAGAGGGGGACGCGGCGCAGCTGAGTGTCCCTCCCTGCCCCATCCCCACAGCAGCCAGGCGGGTCCTGCCCTCCGGCGCCTCCGCACCCGGGCACCTGAAGGGCGCGCCCCGGCGGGTGCAGCTGCACGCACCTGCGGGACCTGGACCTCCAGCACGGCCCCCTGGGCTCCCGGGCCCGGCTCCTCCCAGAACCGAAAGCGCTGGGCCCTGGCCGCATGCCCTCGGAAGCCACGCTCGCCCGCAGGGCCGTCTGCGCGCCCTGGACGGGCAGGGGCCCGCGGAGGGCTCCGAGCTGCCAGGCTGCGCGCGCGGGGACTCCGGGCCGACTGGGGGCCGCCGCTGCCCGACAGCAAGAAAGGGAAAGCCCGGCTCGGGCGGCAGCGCAACGAGCAGACAAGAACCCAAGCAGCTCAAACGACACACGCAGGAGCGAGGCTCCGCGGCGCAGGCAGCACGCGGCCGGAAGGCAAGGAACTTTTAAGTTAAAAATGGCAGAGGACAGCTTTGTGTGCTCATCTTGAAAATAACGTGACAACCTGGATCATCATTTTCATGAAACGATTTATTTTAAATTATTATATTTTAATTATTTTTTATTTTTTAATTAATTTTTTCATTTAAAACATTTTAATTTAATTTAATTTATTTATTTGAGGCAAGGTCTCACTCTGTGGCCCAGGCTGGAGTGCAGTGGCATCACCATAGCTCACTGCAGCCTCAAACTACTGGGCTCAAGTGATCCTCCTGTCTCAGCATCCTGAGTAGCTGGAATACAGGTGCACACCACTGTGCCTGGCTAATTTTTTTTATTTTTTGTAGAGACGGGGTCTCACTGTTGCCCAGGCTGGTCTTGAACTCCTGGGCTTAAGCAGTCCTCCTGCCTTGGCCCCTCAAAGTGCTGGTATTACAGGCGTGAGCCACTGTGCCCGGCTGAAAAGATGATTTTATTTTATTTCATTTATTTTTTTGAGACAGAGTCTCTTTCTGTCACCCCGGCTAGAGTGCAGTGGCATCATTGTAGGTTACTGCAACCTCAGACTCCGGGGTTCAAATGATCCTCCTGTCTCAGCCTCCAGAGTAGCTGGGACGACAGACATGCACCACCATGCCTGGATAATTTTTTCTATTTTTTTGTAGAGACGGGGTCTCACTCTTGCTCAGGCTGGTCTCGAACTGAGCTGAAGCGATCCTCCTGCCTCAGCCTCCCAGAGTGCTAGGATTATAGGCGTGAGCCATAGCGCCCAGCCAAAAGATTATTTTAAAAAGCAGAACTCAACCAATAGTTGGATTTTCCCCAAACATAAAACCCTTATCTTGAAACATCCTTTACTATTGCTTAAGAAAAGGAAATTAGGTGTTGGGGAAATCATACATTTTGGAAATGGTCAAACTGGCTTGTGGCTTGTATCAAAGGAAGAAAATTAAAACCATTCTTTTGTCAAAAAAGCAATTCTCATAAATTGTAGAGTTTCGTTTTAATTTCCTGAAAGATCATGGAGGAATTGGCAACTAGTCATTTTAATATGTAGTGATAAAATTCTTGATGCCTCTTTGTATTTATCATCTCATGCTGTTATCAAAGAAAAATTTCTATTGTGAACCCCATTTGGAAACACAGAATGTCAATTACTATCTTCAAAATGGTAAAGTTTCTTTCTTAAACAAACTAGAAGAAAATCTTGGTACTTTGTCCAGACCAATCATTTATAGTGCTTGGTCACATATCTGGTTTTGTTTCAAGATGAAGAATGAATCTCCATGTGTTCTAGAAAGTCATTACTTTTACATCAGCAGGTATTGGCATCAGTGATTCTGCTAGTAATTCTGATGGAAATTTTGTTTATTACTGTGAAATTTATTGGCTTTATAGATGCGCAGGAAATAAAATCCTACATTTTCAAAGAAGTTTTGCCAAGTAATTAGAATAGTACGTTTTCTGCTTCCATTCCCTGGCTTTCTACAAGATGAGCTTTGAAGTGCTAGATTGATTCTTGGTCATTACTTTTTTTTTTTTTAAGTGGAAGAAAAATTGTTCCTGATAGGGAAGGGTTCATTTATGTTTAGCTTACTAAGTAGTTCTTTTTGTCTCTAAAAATGAGGTAAAACAATTAGATGCCCTTTATTCTATTGTGAATGCTGTTGAAAAATTATAAGTTGTACTCAAGTTAGAGCTCTGATAGAGGAGATTGGAGGTAGACAATTATTAATATATATACATTTCTAGTGCTAGAAAAATTTGTATGTGAAATTTTGTCTATATTTTGTGTATTATTCTTGGTTGGGATTTTTAGCTTTTATTAGGTTCCTCAAAAGGGTCCACGATCAAAAGAAGTTAACCATTGGATAGTTTCAATTATTTATCTTTATAAAGGTGTTTTCAAGGCTATTATGGAAGATTTTACATTAGGGAAAAATAGCTATCTTTTTTGGGGGGGTAAGAAATCAGTTCTTTTTGTTAAATTATATAGTAGTAATAAAAATTGATGTAAGAGATGTATAAACACTTGTTAGAAAGGCAGGAGAGGGATATTCTTTCATTTTGAAGTCTACTTTCTTAAATGAGGATCCAATATTGAGATCTGTTGCTACCCAGTAAGAGACAGAAAAGCAAGGAAAACCAAGTTGCTGAGAGAGTAGTATATTTAGAATTGGTATAGAACAGTCACGACAATATATTGTTATAAGCATTTGTCTTTGGCAGATTTACAGGTTTTGCCCTCAGAAAATATTTAGATATGTTCTTGAAATCCTACAAGGTTTGGAAAATTTGAGCCATTTTTCTCACTTCACTAATTTGACCAACTTGTGGGTGATTTTTATTCATACTAAAGGTCAGGTTATATAGCCAAGTTATTTATCAGTGATCTAAGTTTAATTGCATTAAATAATGTAGTAAATTGTTCCTAGTAGAAATGTTGAGCTCTGTATTGTTTTTCATGGCTTTGAAATTTGTTGTGTATTTTTAAACTCAGGATAGACTTAATCAAACTGCTGGGTTTTATGGTTCACCTTAGTCTGTAAAGGAGTCCAGCTGAAAACTGAATTCACTATTAATGACTTCTGATTTTATTGAGCTAATAAGAGAAAATTTATCTTTAATGAGTCTTGATAACCTAGAAGAATACTGATGTTCTAATGAATGCTTTTCATTGGTTAGAATGCAACGTTTTTCTCTTGATAGATGGGCCAAAACAATTTCAATATAATGGAATGGTTTTTCTGGATCTTAAAAAAATAATAAAATCATAGTTGAAGGTATAGTTCATTCTTTTTTAAATAAAAGGAACAAATAATATAATTCGTTCTGACTCTAATTCCAGGAATTTTTTTGACTGTGAAGGTTAACTTTTTTCTTAAAGAATATAGCTCTAAATGTTATAATATAAATAAATACAAATAATACCTTTTTAAAATTTAAATTTAAATTATATTTCTGAAAAGTGATGCTTTCTGTAGACTTGACACTATCATTGAAATTTGACTAAGAAAAAAATATATTTTATTCAGGGTAAACAGAATTAAAACAGTGTACTGAATTTACTTTTTTTTGTTGGGGGATATCTCAATTTAGGTTTTGCAAATTGATGATGTCACAATAAAAATAAGTGCTTTAAAGGCAATCTTTGACCAACTGATGATGTTTGGGATCAAACCATTTAAAACTAAAAAAATCAAAGCCTTTCACTGCGAAGGTACAGAAATAAACAGTGATGATGAGCAAGAGTCAAAAGAAGTTGAAGAGACGGCTACAGCTAAGAATGTTCTGAAACTCCTTTCTGATTTCTTAGATAGTGAGGTAAGAAGTAATCCAGCCCTACAATTATGAAATGTCATTTTCAGCACGTATTTGTTTATGCTCTTTATATTTTATTTTTTACTAAAGTTTAATCTTGGACCAAATTTTTTATTTTGTTTTTTGAATATCTTAATCAAATCCCAATTTTCACTTCTAACATACCTAATTTCTCACTATCAAATTGTGGGTGCAAAGAATTGAAGTGTAAAGAAAATTAAATGACTGTTAAAGGGGGTTGTTACTAATTTTTCATCTTTTACCCTGTATTTGGGATTTAGGGACTTTAAGTTTTTTCCCCCAAGAGTTTTAAGAAATAGTTTAGAATAATTTTACATTGGGTGAGTAGAAGATGTAACATAGGGATATGACATTGGATCTGTCTTCTTAAGGAACTCTTAAACTACCATTTTTATAGCAAATATAAGCATTTAACTGATTTAAACATTTTTATACATATTGTTTTTTTTTCATTGAGGTGAAAGTGATATAGCAAAAATAATAATTTTAAAATGAACAATTCATTGGCATTTAGTACATTCACAATGTAGTGCAACTACCATCTCTAATTTAAAAATCATTTTCATCATCGCAAAAGGAAACTGTACTCATTAAGCAGTTGTTCCCCTTTCCCCCTCTGCCAGCCCCTGACAACAACCAATCTGCACTCTGTCTCTATGGATTTAACTATTTTGGATATTTCATTTAAATGGGATTGTATAATATGTGACCTTTTGTGTCTGGCTTCTTTCATTTAGCATAGTGTTTTCGAGGTTCATACATTGTAGCTTGTATCAGTGCTTCATTCCTTTTTATGGCTGAATATTCCATTTTATGTATATACCACAATTTGTTTATCCATTCATCCACTGAAGGACATTTGGGCTGTTTCTCCCTTTTGGCTATTGTGAACAGTGGTGCTGTGAACATGCATGCATATACCTAGGAATCGAATTGCTGAGTCATATGGTAATTCTTTGTTTAACTTTTCGAGAACCTGCCAAATTTGTCCAGAGTGGCCGAACTATTTTACATTCCCACCTTCAATACAAAAGGTTTCCAATTTCTCCACATTCTTGTCAATACTTATTTTCCATTTTTAAAATTTATATTAATAACTATCCTAGTATATGTGAAGTAGTACCTGATTGTGGTTTTGATTTGCATTTCCCTAATGACTAATGATGTTGAATATCTTTTCATCTGCTTCTTGGTCATTTGTCATTTGTATATCTTGATTTGTATATTTGAGATGGCACTTGGTCATGTTTAAATTGGGTTGGTTGTCTTTATGGAGTTCTTTATATAGTCTGGGTAGTAGATCTGTATCAGATATATAATTTGCAAATATTCTGTATTGTATTATAAGCTGTCTTTTCACTTTCTTGTATTATCCTTAGATATATAAATATTTTTAATTTTGAGGAGAACTAATTTATTTTCCTTTTGTTGCTTGTGATTTTGATGTCATGTAAGAATCCATTGCCAAGCCCAAGTCATGAAGATTTATCCCTGTGTTTTCTTCTAAGAGTTTGGTAGTTTTCGTTTTTATATTTAGACTATTGATGCATTTTCAGTTAATATTTGTATATAGTGTAAGGTAAGGGTCCAGATTCATTGATTTGTCTGTGTACATCCAGTTGTCTTTTCCTTTTTCTTTGTTTGTTTTGGTTACTCGTTCTAGGAATGGTGATTTAAAAATGTTTAAATCAGTTAAATGCTTTCTACTTGTACACCTTCTGTTCACATTCTACCCATTATTCAGACACATTGTCACTCCCACCTCTGGAGCTCTTATTTATGGCACCTTCCTCTGATGACAGGGACTGTTGCTGAGGGTTTTCTATGTCTTAGAAATGCTAAGCATTTAAATACATATTTTGTTTTCCCAACATTTATAAAAGGCCTTTTGGTTCTTCTAAAGAATTTTAAGGGAATTGAAATTTTCATGGCTAGACTAGGGATTTGTCTAAAATTATTTAGATTTGTCTACAAAATCATTAGTCCCACTATGAAGAAACAAAATCTTTTTATGTGTCTTTAACAAATTCATAATAACATTTTTGGATTAGTTCATACAAAAATATTATAGGACAGGCTACATTGTGAGGCTTATATAAAAAGGAAATACAAATCAATTCCTTCTAACGAATGTTATTTTTATTAGGTATCTGAACTTAGGACAGGAGCTGCAGAAGGACTAGCCAAGCTAATGTTCTCTGGGCTTTTGGTCAGCAGCAGGATTCTTTCTCGTCTTATTTTGTTATGGTACAATCCTGTGACTGAGGAGGACGTTCGACTTCGACATTGCCTGGGCGTGTTCTTCCCCGTGTTTGCCTATGCAAGCAGGTATTGGGTCATACTGATAAATCAAAATCTGACTTGAAGTTAAATTCATGTCGCCCATGAGTTATGTCTATGACATTTTCTTGATATGCTTGCTTTCTTCAGTGGTTGAATAATGAAATGAGAAGAACTTATATAGATTTTATCTACCTAAATTATTTGCCTCTTTCCTAGATGAAAATGTACTTTCCTTTGATGGGTGAATTTTATACATAAGTTTTTAGAATCATGCTTTTTCTCTCAATCAAATAACGTTTTGCCAACCTACTTTCAAATTTTTTCAATAGGACTAATCAGGAATGCTTTGAGGAAGCCTTTCTTCCAACTCTGCAAACACTGGCCAATGCCCCTGCATCTTCTCCGTTAGCTGAAATAGATATCACAAATGTTGCTGAGTTACTTGTAGATTTGACAAGACCAAGTACATTAAATCCTCAGGCCAAGAATTCTCAAGATTATCAGGTGGGTGAGTATGTTGGCCTGTGGATGGTAAGGATGATAACTGCGTGCAGATCACTGTTGTTTTAGTAAAATAATTTCTTTCAAAGATTCTTTGAAATAGTGAGGAGCTGCATTTTGATCTTGGGACTTCTGTCTGAAGCATATAATTCAAAGTACAAAAAATGAAAATCTTTTGGGAAATGTGGAGAAATCATATGAAAATTGAAGTAATCAATGCTAACATTTTTGCTAGTAATAGTAAGTTACGAAAAATGCATCACTTTCACTACCCTCCTCCCAACCTAGTACTGGCTGTTAACCACTCAGAAGTAATGATCTGTGTTATCTAGGACTTACTGAATCTTCAACGATTGGCTTACCTGCTATGCCGCTGATACAAGGAAGGAGAATTCAAAGAAGAGAACTCGCCTCAAGCTTATTTTGATTTTTTAATTCAAAGAAGATAAGTCAGTTGCAAACTGACTCACAAATTGAACTTAAGCTGGGTGTTTTAATCCTTTAATGGCATTTGGTCAA
The DNA here is from genome assembly GCA_023783475.1 of Daubentonia madagascariensis. NCBI lineage: Eukaryota > Metazoa > Chordata > Mammalia > Primates > Daubentoniidae > Daubentonia > Daubentonia madagascariensis. Next base: position 13,595,643 of record JAKFHU010001769.1, read on the forward strand.
ACTTGTTACCACTTTTGAAATTTAATGTATTATTGATGATTTCAGATGCTAACTGATTAAGATGATAGTATTGTTCTCTATTTTTGTTTTACATCTATTCAGTATGTAGTGACTGCATACTCTGTTCAAGTCACAATGTACATGCTATTGGAAAGATAAAAATTACAAAGGATATTATGCAAAATATGGTAAGGGTCAAGGGTCAGTGCTAGAGCTACTAAGTGCTTTAGGACTGTGGTCCATGGCCTGTTAGGGACCGGCCCGCAGAGCTCCACTGTGTGCACCCCCCCCACTCCCCCCCCCATCCGTGGAAAAATTATCTTCCATGAAACCGGTCCCTGGTGCCAAGAAGGTCGGGGACTGCTGCTTTAGGACTTTAGAGAAAGGCAAGATTCATGTGGTAGGAATAACTGAGTACAGCATTAAAACCCATTGAGTAAAAAGTTCAATTAGGCCTTGTTGGGATTTGGGGATTGGTTTGGTTAGAGAAGAAAGATGTTTTAGTAAAGGTGATAAATATAGATGATTATGAAAACCATGTTAGAACTGTGAAGAAATTATTTTGGCTTAGGATCCTGTTAGGGCAAAGCATTGTGAGTAGATTATAGATTGCATGAAAGGCCAACGTAGAGAATTTGGAGTTGGCCTTATTTGCAGTGAATGACTATGCAGGGCTTATGATGAAAGGGTTATGGTGAAAGGGTTAATGGGATGAAAACTACTTATTAGGAAGATTATAATTTGGTGGTCAATATGGTTATATGAGGTGAATTGGTGAGAGGAAAGCAAAGAATAAAACAGTTAAAAAGCATGTATAATTAGCTTATAGAAGAAGAATAGTAGAAAGTGGAAAGAATAGAAATTGACATAGTAAAAAAAAATTATGGATAGAAGAACCTAAAGCTTGAGAGGCAAGGGAGATGGAGGAGTCCAGGAAAACTCTAGGGTCCTAAGTATGGGTAACAGAGACTTCAGAGGATCTGTTAACATAGTTTGGGGAGCACTCTCACGGTCAGCATTTTGGAAGCATGTGGGAATTAGGCTGTGGCATAGGGCTAAGTTGAATTGCCATGTAAGCGAAAGCCCTAACTGGGATGTTCCTTTGAGCTGTCCACAGTTCAGACAAGCTGGACCGTTGTACCTGTGCATTGGCCAGTCATTGGATGTGACTAACCCTTGGGGGAAGAGGTGTGACCTTGGGCAAAGCCTACCGTCCAGACCAGTTCTGCAGTTGGGAACCTTTAACCTCCAAAACACACAGCAATTGGAGTATAAGTGCTTCATTCCTAAAGAGGGGTGGATCTGGGCCCTGCATCACAGCATTGACTACAAGAAGTCAAGAAAGTGGAGCTTATTTTGGGGCTGGGGTGGGATGTTAAATTTGGTTTTAGACATTTTGCATTTGGGATTATGGCAAGATAATTAGTTGGACATGTTTGTTAAATGTGTAGGACTGTATTGTAATCATATCATTTTCAATTTATAAAAAATTTTCTCTTAATTTTCTAGGCCCTAACAGTACATGACAATTTGGCTATAAAAATTTGCAATGAGATCTTAACAAGTCCATGCTCACCGGAAATTCGAGTCTATGCAAAAGCCTTGAGTTCTTTAGAACTCAGTAGCAATCTTGCAAAAGATCTTCTGGTTCTATTGAATGAAATTCTGGAGGTAAAGTAGTTTCTAATTACTTTGAATTAGTGTGTGTTTATGTTTATCAATGTAGAATTTACATAGTTGTATTAAATTATACGTATGTTAGCATATTGTGACTTTTGCTCATTTGAAGCAAGTATTTCTTTCCTTCATAAATTTCACACAATTTTTGGAATGTTTTTAAACAACTTGGTATGTATTGGTATATAACTTTTTTCAAAGAAGATTAGAAAATGCCATGTTTATAAAATGTTCATGTTTTCTTTTATAGCAAGTAAAAGATAGGACATGTCTGAGAGCTTTGGAGAAAATCAAGATTCAGTTAGAAAAAGGAAATAAGGAATTTGGTGACCAAGTTGTAGCAGCACAGGATACTAACACGACTATAACTGTTTCTCAAAATGAAGATGGTAAGGACATACCTGAATATTTATAAGATTCCGTTCTTTTCATCTTTTCTGAGATATATTTTTTCTCCTAACATGTTTGGTTGGATTTCAGAAATGAGTGAACATTTTTTTCTAATTAATCCCCTTGGGAAAGAGTATTACTGATAAGTGTTTATTTTACTTTTCAAGTTTTTTTGCATACATTTCTCACCATATGACTATCTTCTGAGTTTTGCTTGTTTGCCAGTATTCACAATTTTTGGAATAGTGATTTATGATAACCTTTCCATAGCTGTTAATGGAACTGTTTGTCATTTTAGTTTTATGAAAAATGGACTTGAAAAGAGTCAAAATATTTTATGAGGCTATCTTTTATTCACATTGTTATATTATTTCCTTTAATAGAAAAGAATAAAGAAGTATATATGACTCCTCTCAGGGATGTAAAAGCAACCCAACCATCAAAATCCACTCAGCTAAAGACTAACAGAGGTAGTGTATGGATTGACTAGTTTCATAATGAACAATTTTTGATTTTATCTTCCAATGAAAAAAATACTTATTTTGCAAGTTTCCTTATCTTTGTTTCCTTAGTGATGAAGGTTTTTAAACGTCTTAGGTATCCTTAACTTTCTTTTTAATTCTTTCAGTTGATACCAGTTTTTGCTTTGTATCTAAAGATTATAAAATCAGTGTTGCCTCAAGTGCTTTTGATTGAAAGACCATATTGCAAAGGATGAGTTGGATTAAATTAAGATTTGGTTAAATGATAGTTTTATATTAGTTATTTGTGTTCCATCCTTTATATGACTAAGCGTATTTTTCTTTTATCCCCATACTGTTTTTCTGGGCTGTGTTTTCCTTTTCTTCTCATCTTATTGCATATTTTCCCAACTTAATTTATTTCCCAAGGGATATCCAACAATAGGGGATTTGTTGGAATAAAGTAAATGTTGACTACTAGGGGATCACTTGGAAAAAAATCTGAAATTCAAGATCTTTTTATTGTTTTATTATTTCCTTATTACAAAAGCAATGCATGCTTATTACAGAAGAATCAAAGTACATCCAAGCAAACTACTATGAAGTACACTAATAATCCCACCCATGAGCCAACCATAATTTTAACCTTTGAAAACTTTAAGACTCTTTTCTATGCAGATTTAATTTTTTTCTAAAATGGAATCTGGCCTCAATATTTACCAATGAGTTATTTAAATATCGATTGCTGGATATTGTTCCAAATTAGTCCCATATTGTTGGATGTTTTCTTGGGGATAAATGCAGTAGTAAAAACAAATAAGGGTGGAAAAAACAAAAAAACAGTCTAATGTGAGCAAGAAGGGTATATAATTTTCAAACAAATTGTCATATTGAACAATTTGGTTTTGATCAGATTGCTTTTAGTCAGATAATATACTTTAAGAACTCCATCTTTTTTTTAATAGTCCAAACTTCACGTATACATGCTATTTTATCATAAATGAGGAACATCACAAGCCAAACTTTGTCCTCTTATCCTTGTAAATTTCTAGCAAGTAGAATTGATGCAGCCCCAGGTTCTAGTTTTTACATTCAAATATATTTTAGAACACATTTGAATTGGCCATGTACGTGTGTAAATATTTTCCAGGAAGCCATTATAACCTTATTGATTAAAGTTCTGTTTCTTTAGGACCTGTTTATGGACCTAACTTACCTTTCTAGCCTTAATTTCCATTAGTCTCTCCGTACATCTTGTGCTATAGCCATAATAAATGTACTTTCTTTATATAACATGTTTTTCATATGCTTCTGTCCCCAAATAAATTGAACTAAAATTTGCCTCCTAACTTGCTCAAAATTTCCATATTTTACTTTGCCCCCTTATAAGTGTTTACAAAAGAAATTAATGTAGATTTTAATCTTGCTTGAGTTCCTTTTCTCTGTGGTGTTATGGTGGCTGGGAACAAGGAGGAAATGTGTTAAAAACAAAGAATTTAGCTAGCCCAGAAACTAGATTAAAAACAATAAGCAATTGATAACAAATTTTGATAATTATACTGTCTTCAGGACGGAGAAAAGTGACAGCTTCAGCTAGGACGGACAGGAAACGTCAGATTGCTGAGGCGGACTCTGAAAGGTATGTTATGCATGTCTAGAATATATACAGTGGCCTGTCTTCACTTTTTATGTCTAAAAGTAAAAAAAATTATAATTTTATTGTGAATGAGAGAAACTCAATATATAACAATCTAGTGAAAACTGTAAATAGCTATGTCTTGGATGTGTAATCTAAAATTCCATTATCAAGAGCACTTGACTTATGGCTTGTTTGCATTTGCTATTAGTTGGCATGGCCTTTTAGTGTTGTCTTTAATATGTTGTCTCCGTTTATATTTCTGCTTATAATTATATATGACTTTGCATGTATGACTCCTCTTTGATCTTGAATTAGCAAACTCAATGATTAGACATTTGAGTTCTCTACATTTACAATAATAGAATAATTCTACCTTTAATTTGGATAAATTGTGTGTTTTATTTTTGGTTTCTATCAATTAAGCTCTTGTTAGAGCTGCGAGTTTGTAGCTGTCTTGCATTCATCCATTCATTTCTAAAATTGTATATATTTTTAGTACGTATCATTAGATTGTCTTGATTAAATTTAAAGTATCTTTTTTGGAGAAACCTACTGTTTATTGTGTTTGAGGAATTTATTGCCTAAACCAAGGGAACTTAATTTTGTTTTTCACTTCTGAGTTCCAAAGAAACCTCTTTTGGATAGTTATGGTCCCTGTTTAATTACAAGCTTCATTTCAAAAATTTGGTGTGTTTTTTTTCTTTTTCTTTCCTGTGTAACACCAGGTTCCATATAGTATATAAAAGCATTAGCTAGGTTTCCAGTGATTCACTTTGCTGGATAGCCAGTCAGTGCTTTTTGGTTATTGTTTGAAATTATAGTTTTAAGCTTAGTTAATGGAATCAGGGTATCAATTACACACTGATAGAATGTGAGTCTGAAACCAAAAAGTTTTATTTATAAATAAACTGGTTTTAAAGCTTGTATCTAAATTGGTGTGTTTTCAACATCTGTTTAGTGATCATGAAGTTCCAGAACCAGAATCAGAAATGAAGATGAGATTACCAAGACGAGCCAAAACAGCAGCACTAGAAAAAAGTAAACTTAACCTTGCACAATTTCTCAATGAAGATATAAGTTAGGAGAGATAATGGAAGTGGAGTCCTTTAAAATTATGTTCAGTTCTTTGCTTTAATAAAGTTGTCCTTGTGTCAAAATCAGAAAAAGCCTGATGTCTTTCTGAAGACTTTCTGCTGTGTGAATACACAGTATTTTGACTTGTGTTAAAGCATTAGGACAGCATCTGTCACTGTGGTCCAAAGACCATCTGCATCAGTGACACAGATTTGTTTATTAGAATCTAAGGTGGGCCTGGGAATCTGTTTTTAAATAGGCTCCCCAGGTGATTCTTATGAACTCTTATGTTTAAAATCATGGCATTATGGGAAACTTAAGTGTACCTAGCTAGTAGCTTGCATCGGGAAGCTTGTGACTCAGATGGGCAGATCCAACCTAGATGAAAACGCGTCAGAACACATTTAACAAGTGACATTTTAAGGGCAAATGAAGTACCACAAACTGGCTAGAAAGGAGCTTATTATCAGTGAGGAGGACTAGTATAAAGTTCAACAGTTACTTTGACAATTTTATTTTGTGGTTCCTACACTACATTTTTGATAATGCTACTTGCCTCTTCCTAGAGTATTTGTGAATGTTTCCTGGGTTAGGGAGATGTCTACATAAATATATATAAATCATGAAGCTGCTTCCTGTGTTTTTGGCATAACAAAATGTTTTATTTGCTGTGGATAATAAATAATACTCGTAGGAAAAGAATGTGGTGGGAAATCCCCTTCGTACACTAATTTGTGGGCACTTTCTTCACTGTCAGTTTCATTTACCATCTTTTGAAATCGGTCCTCTTTCTTTCTGCAAGACCCAACAAAATACCTTTCTTATTCCTCTGGTATTTACCTTTTTTCTTTGTTATTCAGAATAGAAATGTCCTAACATGGATCTGTTTTAGTAATTGTGCTTTTGTGGTTTACTTACCAGAGGCCATTTATTTAAAATGATGTTCTAAGATAGAGCTAAAGTAAGATCACTGGTTTGTAGAACCACATTGCTATATTACATACATATGTGCTTTATAGAACTTAGAAATATAAAGAGTCAAAGTTATAAAACATGGTAATGATGTAAATCAATGAAAAGTAGATGATGATTGTTCTGTATTCTGTTGGCTCTGTGTCTTCCTGTGCTTTAAATTCCTAATGGGTTGTCTTTTGTTGTTCAATCCCTGTCATTTTAAAAATTGGGGGGCGGGGTAGGGAGAAAGAAAAACTGAAAAGGTACATAAAATGTGCTATGAGGAAAAGTCTTTAGAAACATAATAAAGTAAAATCCCATTTACACATGGCCAGACCATCTAAAAGGAAAGGAGCCATGTTCTTTTATGGACCACCATACCAAAGGTTTCTTTCTGTAATACGGAAAAAAAAAAAGCACCAAACCTTTAGTGTTCCTACTATTCAATTTTTAGTCACAATCATGTAGCCATTGCTGATGCTGTGCTTTGTACTATTAGAGTTAAAGGTAGGGAATATCCTGCTTCTAGAAGACATTCCTTTAAACTTTAAAATAAATGGCTAAAATACAAACGTAAATCCATTTATCATTTTTCATTCAAAACTGGTAACTTAGAGAAACCAAACAGTATTCTTGTCTATCAAGAGGCACAGATTTGCTGAAGAGTAAACATGCAATTGTGCCACATTGCTCTTATAGCCCACATACCATAGGTTTAAAATACAGAGAAAGAGAACTTTAAAATACAGAGAAAAAGAGAATTATCAGCTCAAATTCTCTTGTGAAGGGAAACATGCTACTTTTGATGATGATAGTAGACTATGATCAATTTTTTTTTTCTATACATATATAACTTTGAAAGAGATTTACTTCTAAGAGATACTTCTGTCTTTTACCAATTTGCTTCGAGGTAGCTGGTATCCACCTGTTTCACAACTGTTCATGGGTCAGGTCATCATCACAAATCTTTACAATACTAGCTTTCTAAATCACACAATGTATTGTATTATATATTAAAACTTTGTGCACAGAAATAAAACTGGAGACAATTATGTATTTAAACTTAGGGCATAAAAAATTCACAAAATACCATCTAAAAAGAGAAACATCGAAGTCTGTACTGCAAAATTCCACAATGGTCTGGTGTAAAACGTAAAAAAACATACAAAGAATATAATCAAAATGATTAATGCTAATGATATTTAATATAAAGACAAATCACAGGACTAGAAATATTTCAAGATCAATTGATAAACACTTATTGTTCAGCAGAAAGAATAGTGACATACAAAATAAGGATAGTGCAAGAACTGTATTCTATTTCTCTTCACTTTTGAGATTTTGGTTATGAACTGTACAACTCGCTAGAGATGCTGCTGTCAAATTCAGATTCCATTCAATGGGACGATTAAGGCACATCTTAATGGGGCTCAAAGGGCAACTTGCTGTATTCCCATCAGACAAATTCAGTTTCTCATCAGTTTTCATTTGTAGCATGCTGTAAGAAAAAGTGTAAGGCATTTTAGTTTTACTTTAATTTCAGAAATTATCATCAGTCTTGTAAAAGCATTCATTATTGTTTGGACCTCTAAACATTATTGTAGATTAAACATTTATCATCCTGAAAGTACACGAGTTTTAGCTCCTGCCTCCTTACTGAACTGAATACAATGAAAAATGCCATGTAAGCTGGGTATCTTGAGAGGTCACTCACCACTGGACAAAAAACTTCACTGCATATAAAGATTACATCACTATATATCGGAAAGGATATTATTTAGCCTTCTGAGCCTGGCAGGATTCAACCATTTTTACTTGTCCTTTAATGGATCAGGGCCAGAGCCACTTTGAGAAAAGAAGGAATTAACATTTGTTGAATGCCTACTACGCTCTAGCCACATTCACATGTATCTCATTTGAATTTCACAAAAGCAAGCAAGGTTGGTATACTTACCCTCAAAATAAACAATAAAATCAAATCTCAGAGTTAAGTACAAACATATCTGAGGTCACACAGTCACCTGGCTGGAATTGGAATACAGCCCTTGCTCTTTCCCTTATGCTTGTCTACTAGATCTCTGATAAGGCTGGTAAGTCATCAGGAGTAAAAAATATGTTTTGATGGCAGAAGAGTATCAAGTTGTCCAGACTACATGGAGGCCAGCTCATCAGAGGAACACATGTGGCATCCAAAGAATACTACTTATTCTGGTTGCCTATTTCAAAAAAGTTTTATGTTGATGGAAAAGTTGACTTACTTGGATTTATGCTAGGTTGGTCAGATTTCAACATTGCTCCCTAATGCACACTCTCTGATTTGGGCAGACTGGTGTCTTATTTCACAAACTCAAGAGCACAGTCCCATCTGTTCCTGAATGTTGTTCCCACCTAAAGAATCTTGTCCTCCACTCTGCTTAACCAAACCTTACCCATGCTTCAAGGCCTAACCCAAATCTCACATCTCTAAACTTGTTCTTAGGACTTAGTAAAACATTAATCTCTTCTAGATCTGAAGGAAAAGATGTTAACATTCTTTTTTCTTATTTCTACTAAGTCTAATATCAATTCTGAAAACATTCTTACCTTTATTAAGATAAGCAGTGCTGAATACATAGTAGCTACTCAAAAATTCAATAAAGATAAAACTCATAGTAAAACATCTGGGACAGAGTGCTACTCTTTAGAATAACAGGAACTTCAGAGTCAAAAGGGTAGCTAGTCCACCCTATGTATAAAGCACATGTAATCCCTAGTTGTAAATATTACTTCTAATTCACATCTTCAGATATGAATGTTTATAAATTATTCAATAGGTCTCTATACCTTAGCTCATTCAACTGGTTAGTTCAATTAGACTACATCACTCCTAAGCTTTCTCCAACTGTAGGTCTACAAATCTTCCTATTAGTAATGAGTAAACAGGTATCTAGTATATAAGTGACATGGTAGAGTTGGGAAGTCCAGCATCCAGACTCTAGTAGATCTCTTGCAACCTCAACCAAATGACTCATTTGCCATTCAATAAGTCAAACTTGTTATTATTAACACCAGTATCATATTCTCCCCAGGCAAACGGTCCCAGTTCCACTGAATGACAGGGTTTCAATTTGTATAAATTAGATACTAGAGAAGAGGACAAACTGCCAGTAGCTTAGCATACATCAAAAATAGTAAATCATTTTTTAAAAACCAAAACAGATGGTGATTAATAAATAATATATTTAAAATAAATCATAGTTTGACATGTGACAAATGGAAGAAATCTAAAATACAATATTCTTGTATCAGAAATCTGATTTTTGAAAAAAATTACATTGGTTGTTAGACTGAGGTCCTTGGGACCTCAAGTTTTTGTTTTTCAAGTTAGCAAGACAGATAAAGTGGTAATTTTTTCCTTCTTCCAAGGACTGCTAGTCTTCATATTTTTATTACATATATTTTCAGAGCAAAAGTGTTTGATGTACACCTTTCTGAGAAACTCTAAGGCAAGCTATAAAAATACAATTTTATTAATCAAAATAGCTTAATAGATAAGTATATCAAGTACTAAACGCCAAAAAAAAGAAAATGAAGGCATGGAACAACAAATCATGGTCATAAATAAAAAGAAATTTTGATTTTTTTGCTATTTAAGATGTATTCATCAGAGAATTAAATAATACTTTAATAACTACATTAGTCTTTTCAATACCTTAAGGCAGTTTTTTTTTAAAGTAACTTTTCTTGAGTGGTGTACTACAAATTTGGGTAGAGACCCTAGGAGTATATAAAACTAAATACATGTATGGGAAGAAAATATCAGTTTTGAAAAGAACTAAACATTACTAGTAATGCACAGACTGACATGTTTAATTCATAAATATACACTTTAAGAAAAACCAGTGGGTGTACAAAATTTGGGTATTACTGATCTATAGAATTCTAAGACCAGAATACCGCTATCTTATGAACTGCTGGAACCAGAGACATTAGAACATTAGAGCTAGAAGGGACCTTTCTAGAATATTTTTTTTTAAGAGGGAAACTAAGGTATAGAAAAAGAAACTGCCCTTTTTCAGGGTGTCGAAAACCAGATGTATGTGGACTAATGTAATGGTTCCCTGATTAATCTAGTACTTAATCAGCGCATTTTTCAATTCCGTTTTCAATACCAGAGTCAGATTATTTCACAAACATTTATTGAGTACCTGTTAGAAAGTACTCTTGGGATACAAAGATAAGGAAGACATAGTCCATGCTTTCAAAGAGTTTGTGCTCTAGAGGGATTTTTAATAAATATACTTTTATATTTGAAAATTAAAATTTTGACTAGTTAGGTTTAATGTCAGAAAGGTGTGATTTAATCATACCTTTATACAGTGTGAAAGATAAATGTTGCTCAACTTTTCTTGATACAATTTTTAAAGCTGTTTTTGTCTTTTGCATGTTTTAAAATGGGCAATGCATTTGCAAAATTAAAAAATCAATCAGTACAAAATGTTATACGATGAAAAGAAGTCTATTAGTGCTCCTAGTCCCTCTTCTGGGGCAACTATTGTTACCATTTCCTTGTGTTTTCTTCCAGATGGTCTCTTCACATTGAAATACGTACACATCTGTGTTTCAACGAACTCCCTTCCCCTTACACAATTCTATATACTGTTCTGGATCTTAATAAACATATTTTAGATATTGTTTCATGTCTGTACAATCAATGTTTGATTCTTTCAACAGCTACATTCCACTCTATGGATAAATTATAATTTATTTCATTAGTCCATAACAACCAAGAGACTTTTTGGCAGTTGTATTGCATAAAATAGCAATGATGAATTGAATATTCTCCCATGTGAGCAAGTATATCTATTGAGCTGATGTCTAGGAGACGAGCTGGACCCAAAGGTGCTTTTAAAATTTTGATAAAAGTTACCAAAATGTCCTTTATAGACTGTGCACCATTTTACACTCTGACCAATAATGTGTGAAAATGTCTGTCTTCCTTCACACACTAACCAATAATGTATAATAAAATTTACAGATCTCTGAAAATCTGATAGGTTAAAAAGTGGTGTGTTATTGTTTTAATTTGCATTTATCTTATGAGGGAGAAGCATATTTTCATGATTTAGAAGCCTTTTGTATTTCCTTTTCTATTTTCTTTGCCAGTTGGTATGATGACCTTGTTGATATATAGTTACAAAAATTCTTTGTTCTATAGTGATTTACAATCCTGCTCCCCTCCCATCCTGTCCAGTTTATTAGTTGCTTATGTGTGCTAATGGTGATTTTGTCATGAATCCATTCTAAATTCTGTGTCATCAGATTTATTAGTCTTATGGCTTCTTTGTTTTATATCATGATTAGAAAGCCGATGAAGCAGCATTTAAGTCATCTGAGAAAGTGGCTTTATATATCCATATCCTGTATTCTAATGAAAGCTCAGCATTAGTGTACATGGTCATACTCTGGAGAGTAAAGAGTTGGGGAAAAGAATGTAAAGACCTGGGTCCAAGTTCTGACAATACTGATTATCAGCCTATGACCTTGGACAAGTGACCTTAGCCTTCAGCCTTATTTTTTTCAGCTGTAAGGAAAAAAGAAGTCACCTTCCCTGCTTACCTTATAGAGTTGTTGTGACAATCTAATGAAAGCCAATTAATGTGCTTTAAAAACCTTAAGGAGGTATATACAAATGCAGAGGTTTGGTTTACCATTGCATATTTTGGTGAAAGGAGAAAGTGGGAGGAGAGGTACGTATCATACATAAGGCCTCTTCTATCTCTGTCAAACTAGGAGTAAATGGTAGGGGAGGGCTGAGCAAGGTCTGAAATGGTTATCTGGACATCTAAACCTATTTTCAATACTGCAGCCCCTAAGATGGGACCAATACATGGATCCTAAGATGGAGTCCATCTCTACTATCTGAATGGAAGTTTATAGAGTATATGCATTTATAAAGTGTAAAAGATGGAAATCTTTTGAGGGTCATGGAAATCCAAACAATTATCATTTGTGATTTAAATTAATGACTACTAGATAATTCTAACTTTAACAAAAAATACAAATGTAATATATCTAGCTCTAACAATTTAAACTTGTTTTACTTATTACTGGAGATATTGTGATGATTCATTTCTGTCATATAGATGAACTTTAATATTAGCTAGCCAACTTGTAGGAGACAAATTTTGGTGCAACCAAGACAGGTCTGAAAATATCATTTATAGAACAGTTGCTTCATGCCAGGCACTATGTTAAAGGCCCTTTTTACATTGCCACATTCAATCCTAACAACCACCCAATGAAGCCCAGGGAAGTAAAATGACTTACCCAAGTCATACAAGCATTAATAATAAATGGAAATCTTCAGGGGCTATGATCTATTACCCTGTCCTGCATACTAACTTTTAGATTGTTCTAATTCTGTCATGATTCTCCCTTCATGTTAATACCCAATTATATATTTCTTCAGAATAATTGACATGTGAGATTATTATGAACAGGATTCAGACGAAAGATATCCCTAAGGGCTATAGCTATAACCCTATCCAGGAAAGCTACATATTTAGCACATGAATTTTCCTCATGGCATTAACTAAATAAGGAGCTACTACGTGGTGTATCCTTCAATTCCTCTAGAAGAAAAAAAATGTTAGGGCCTAGACTGACCTGTTTTTGAGAGCTACCATATACATTCTTTAAGTCAATAATTTCAGGGAACACAAGTTCATATTTTCAAAGGGAGAAGTCAACTGTATCCACAGATAAACTGGATTCTGGTATGGGATTTGGACTTAGAATAGTTACTCTAATATACTGGACACCATCAAATTTGAACTCATCTGTTTAACTCCATATTCTGTATGACAATTTACTTTCCTCTGGAAATGTTACCTTCTAAATGTTAACAGAGTAAGAATTCACTGAATAGCTATTATGGTCAGCTCTATCCTGCAGCCTGGTGTCTCCACAAATCTATCCAAATATCTTACAGAGTTGTTAAATGCACAAAACTAGATGAAAGAAACTTCATGAAGTAGACAAGTATATTCCCGTATTTTTGATGCAATAAAAAGTTATAAAAATGACAAGTCATCAGTCTGCTAGACTGATTTTGATGATTCCTAGGTTCCAGGAGGTCTAGACAGAGGCCGTCACCACAAAGCAAAACGTTTCAGTTCTATGAGGAGCCAGCATGTGTTCATCAGCAGGTCTGTGTGGTGACTGGAGTCAGAATTTACTCATCCTTCCCTCAAACTCTTAACTAGTACCTACCTAATATATTAGGAATATAAAAGATGAGTGTGATGGTGTCTGTCTTCAAGTGTTTGCCAGCTTGGTAAGGAGGCAGGGAGAAAGTGTTCATAAATTACCAGAATAAAAAGGCAGTATGCAATAAATACAAATGAGTAACTAAGGACTAAGGTATTACAGAAAAGGGAAAATAATCCCAGCACAGTGAGGAGACTAGGGGAAGAAATATTTGAAAAAGGTCTTTAGGGATGAGGATTTTAGTAAATTGGGACAGAGGGAGGATTCGTAGAGCCTGAGTTCTGATCCTGAGTCCACACACTGACCAGCTGAGTGGACATTCCTGAATCTTTCTAAGCTTCAATTTAACTGGAGAGTGAAGATTAAAGTCATCACCTCTTAATAGTAATGTGATTAATAAATGAGTTTATGTAAAGCACTCTGCATAGAGAATGGAATGCCTGGCCCACTGACTGGACACACAGCAGGAACTCGATAAATGTGAGTTAATGTAAGTACTATCAACAAAACGTAAGAAAATCAAAAGGCACATGTCATTGTGGATAAAATATGGCATATTTGTGTACGATTTGTTTCTGCAATGTCCACCATATTAGGTTATTCCTATAATTTTTATAGACAGATAATACAATGATTTAATTTGTGTAGACAGATAACACAACCGTTTAATTTTGAATCCCTGGGCTTAAAGGGGTTCAAATGTAAAAGAATCATAGGATCTAGCCAGGTAAACATGGTTTGCCAGGGTGACCATGAGGTCTAAAATTTGAGTAAATCCTTTCTCTTGGTTGGCAAAAAACTAAGTTTAGATTGCATTTTTTAAAAACACAATTTATCGCAGACTAAAATTTTCCTTTGGTAGGCTACTGATGAATTTAAAGGCTTTTGTAGATTCAGTGGGAGATTTTACAGATTTTTTTTACTTGCTTACAATTATCTTATTTGATTACTTGGAATAGAAGAACATGGTGGTTAAGAGCAAATCTCTGAAGTCCAATAGTCTTGGAATACAATCCTAGATTTGCAATTTACTATGGCCAATTTTAGGAAAATTACTTTATATTAATTTTTCCAAAACAGAAAGATGACAAAGATTGGCACACTGGTGCACAGTATGTGCTTAAAAACCAGTAAGTGCTATGACTATTAGAGCAAACCATGGTAATGAGGAATTCACAAGAAAACATCTACAATGGAAAGAACAGTTTTCTACTGAGAAATGGGATATCTATCTGAATTTTTAGTCGAGTGGAAATGAAGGAAATTACAGTCAGATCAAGCGCACAAAACCAATAGTCTTCAGAAATCAATGAACACAGTTTGCACTGCTATGTAATTTAGAAATGATCATTGGCCATGTAGGAACAAAAAGATTTTTCCTGAACTTCTTAATGAATTTGTATATTAAATTAGTACAATACAACTGAACTGTGCTTAAAGTAGTATATATATAAAACAGGTATTCAAATAACTAATAAATATAAATATGATTCAGCTACCTTTATAAAAAGAATAAAGATAGGAAATTTTGGTAATGAGAAATTAAAAGCAATTATAAAGTTGTTGATCTAACATAATGCCAACTAACAGTAAAAAAGACTGCAGAACCTGACATGATTTAGAATGTTTTGGGACCCTGTTCCCATTTGCCTTAGGAACTTATCAATGGTCATAATCTGTTACCTCTTTTTTTCATATACCATCCATAGCAAATTGATTGCATTAATATCCCCAATTTTTTAGCCATCCCTAAATTCACTCTCTCTGCCTTATAATTTTGCAATGTCCTCCCATTCGGCCTTACTTATGTAATTTTCTCTGGTCAGTGGGATGTTAGCAAATACGATAGAAGCTGAAGCTTGAGAAACGGCTTGGGCAAATCTGCTGGCTAGATGTGAGACACATGGAGCAGACATAAGCTGTCCCTCCTGACAGCCACCTAACACCAAGACACACAAGGGAGCCCAGCCAAGACCAGAAGAACATCCTATCCTCATTTACTAACTACAGACTCATGAGCGAAATAAATGCTTATTTATTTTCAGCTAATGAGTTTTGGGGTGGTTTGTAATATAGCATTGTTGTGGCAATAGATAAAGAATAGACCATCGCTTCTCAATTGGATCCTCAACATGATGTTTAAACAACTACAAGGTCTCTCGTTCTTTAAAAAACAAATAAAAACCAAGACTTCACTCAATCTTTCATTTTCCTCGAGTTAACACTTTAATCTCTAAAAGCTAAGATTACTTTAATGAGTTATCCCTTACTTGCTATCACCATTTCCTTATCTCCACGTTCCTTAAGCTACTCCAATCTGGCTTCTAGTACTTTCACTCCATGAAAACAGCACTTACTAAAGTCAACAATTACCCTCACATTGATAAATCCAATGAACTTTAGTTCTCTACTCCTTTGCCCTCTTGGCAACATTCAACACTGTTGACCATTTCTTCTGCTATGGACTTGTGTCCCCCCTAAATTCATATGTTGAACCCCTAACCCTCAATGTGACTGTATTTGGAGACAGGGCCTTTAGAAGGTAATAAGGTCATAAGGATGGGGCTCTAATCCAATGGGATTGGTGTCCTTGTAAGAGGAGGAGGAAACTCCAGAGAGTTTTCTCTTCACGTGAGGACAAAGCAAGAAGGTGGCCATCTACAAGCCAGGAGAGGAATCACCACCAGGGACTGAACCTGCTGGACCTTGACAGGACTTTCCAACCTCCAGAACTGTGAGAAAATAAATTTCTGTTGTTCAAGCCATGCAGTCTGTGTTTGTTTGTTTGTTTGTTTGTGGCAGTCCAAGCAGAAAAAGGAACCATCTTTCTTGAAACTCACTTCTTTTGGTTTTTGAGATAAAACATCCTAGTGGCTTTCTTCTTGCCTCTTTCATTGCAAGCCATCCCACTCTATTTGGATAATAAATAGAGTTTCTCAAGGATGAGTCCTAGGCTTTCTTTTCTTATTCTATACTCTCTCTTTAGGGGTCCCTGTCTGTACTCACAGTTTCAGTCATCAATGATGTCCTAGATATCTCGACTCCATCCACAGTTTATGCATTACTTATTCAGAAAGGATTTCCCTAACCTAATGTAGCTCCTCCAGAAACTCCTTATATCATCCAATTTCATTAACATGGAATTCATCACTGTTTTGTTTTTTTATTGTTTTTCTCTCTCACTGAAATACAAACTTGATGAGGGTAGAGATCCTTGTTAATCTCGTTCAGCACTTTACCTGCAGTACTCAGCATATAGAAACTGGACAAATATTTGTTGAAAGAATAAATCTGGGATTTCTGCTTCTGGCCACAGTGAAGCAACAGGGATCAGATTGATCCTCTCACTTTAAGCAACTTTTAAAAAAAGATAAAATATAGGAAATAATGGTTTTAAGACACTGGATGACAGGAAGTACAAGATGACAGTGATCCCTGAAAGAAGGGAAACAAAAGGGAAGCCCTAAAAACTGCTCTAGCTTACTACCTGTGCGTTTCCAGTCTGCATGGTAGGGAGAGGAACCCAAGAGAGCCTGGAAATACTCCTGAGTTGAGGAGACAGTTTGGAGGGAGGTGGAGGAAGAGATAGAGAGAAAGAGAGAGAGAGAGAGAGATAGAGATATTATGGAAAAACTTCCTAACACATGGGGCATTTAGTAGAGTCCTTAAGTAGGTATTGGAATTGCCTGGATTGACTCTATGTTGAGGTCAACTTAACCCTAGAGCAGGGCTTCTCAACCTCAGCTCCACTGACATTTGAGGCTAAATAATTCTTTGCTGTGGGGGGCTGTCCTATGCATTGTAGAATGTTTAGTAGCATCCCTGGACTCTATCCACCAGATGCCAATAGCACCCTCTAAGTGTGAAAATCAAAAATGTCTCCATACATTACCAAATATCCTCTGTGGGACAAAATCACCCCTAGTTGTGAACTAATGTCCTAGACTAAAAGCTATTCTGGCTCTGCCTAACAATGCTTAAAAGTAAGATTTGAAAGAATCAAAATGTTTTTCAATAAGTTAACAGTGTCCCAGAACAAAGCCCCAAAATATTTAAAAGCACTGCAAAAAAATTCAGCATACAACAATGTAAAATTTGCAGTACTTGGCATCCAAAATTACCAGTCATGCAAAAAATAGGAAAAGATGATCCATAATAACAGCAAAAATCATTAATGGGAACAGATAAATAACACATTGTAAAATTAGTACATGAGAATGTTAATGCAGGTATTTTAAATATTCTCCATAAGTTCAAGAAGTTGAGAAAGCATGAGCATGAGGACAAACATGGTAGATACAGAGGAAACTAAATTTGAACTTCTGGAGGTGACAAATATTTATGAATAATTTATGAAATTAAAAATATCTTGGATGGTATTAACAGCAGATTAGACAATGCCAAAGAAATGGTTAGAGAACTTAAAAACATAGGAATAGTACTATCCAGAATGAAAAAAAAGAGAGAAAAAATTGAACAAAAATGAATAGAGTATCAGTGATCTGTGGGATAAAATACATGTGATTTAAATCCCAGAAAGAAAGGAAAATGGAGAGGGACAGAAGTATATATATGAAAATAATGGCTAAAAAAATGTCCCAATGTGTTGAAAACTATAAACACATATTCAAGGAGTTCAACAAACCCTAAGCAGAGTATACATGAAGGCAACCATGTCAAGCCCCTTTATAATCAAACTGTTGATAACCAGTGATAAAGAGAAAATCTTAAAAGCATCCAAAAGAAAAGTGAAATATTACATACAGTAGAGGCAAATATAAGAATGTCAGCACACCTGTCTTCAGAAATACTACAAGCTAAAAGACAGTGGAGCAACATCTTTAAAATACAGAGGATCTCTGACTTATGGTTCAACTTAACAATTTTTCGACTTTACAATGGTGTGAAAGCAATAGGCATTTATCAGAAATTGTTCTTTGAGTACCCATACAACCATTGTTTTTGACTTTCAGTAGAGTATTCAATAAATTACATGAGATATTGAACACTTTATTGTAAGATAGGCTTTGAGTTGGATGATTTTGCTCAACTGTAGACTAATGTAAATGTTTTGAGCACATGTAATATGTACGCTAGGCTA
This sequence comes from Daubentonia madagascariensis, assembly GCA_023783475.1. NCBI lineage: Eukaryota > Metazoa > Chordata > Mammalia > Primates > Daubentoniidae > Daubentonia > Daubentonia madagascariensis. Next base: position 13,614,190 of record JAKFHU010001769.1, read on the forward strand.
AGCTATGATGTCTGGTAGGTTGAGTCTATTAAATACATTTTGACTTATAATATTTCACTTATGATGGGTTTATCAGGAAGTAACCCCATTATAAGTCAAGGAACATCTGTACTAAGAGAAGAATATGATCAAATTTGAAGTCAATATTCAGGAGAAATATCTTTCCAAAAAAAAGTGAAATAAACACTTTCAGATATCCAAAAGCAAGGCTGAGTGATCAACAGCAGACCTTCACCACCAGAAATGTTAAAGGAAGTTATTCAGGCAGAAGGAAAGATATCAGATGGAAATCTGGATATGTACAAAAGAAGGAAGAGCACCAGAAATGGTAAACTGGTGGAAAAAATACTTATTTTTCTATTTAAAAAATTCCTCTGAAAGATAACAGTATAAAGCAAAAATAATAACTATGTATTACGGGGTTTATAACATTTATAGAAACAAAATGTAAAAGACAATAGTACAAAGACTTGGAGGGAGGAAATGCAAATGTGTGATTGTAAAAATCTTGGGCTATCCATGAAGTGACATAATATTATTTGAAAGTAGACTCTGATATGTTAGTGAGGTATAGTATGAACCTTACAGCAACCACTTTTTGAAAAGGAAATTAAGAGACTAAACAGAATAATAAAATACACTGGAAGAAGGCAGGAAAAGAGAAAAATTAGGGAGCAAATAGGTGGGATAAACAGAAAATAGAAAGATGGCTGATTTAAACCCAATCATATTAATGGTCACATTAAATGCAAGTGGTCTACTAAAAGGCAGACATTGTCAGATTGCATAAAAAATAAAGAAAGCATCAACTATATGCTGTCTAAAAGAAACCTGCTTTAAATATAAAGACACAAATAGGTTAAAAATAAAAGTATGTGAAAAGATATACCATGATAACACTAGTAAAAAGTAAGCTGGAATGACTACAGTAGTATCAGATAAAACAGATTTCAGAGTGAGGAACATTTCCAGGGATAAAGAGATTTATTTCATAATGAGAAGGAGTTGATTCATCAAAAGTATGTAAAAATTCTAAATGTGTATGCACCTAATTATAGAGCTTCAAAATCCATGAAGCAAAATTTGATAGAACTGAAAGGATAAATAGAAGAATTCACAATCATAGTTGCAGATTTTGACACCCTCTCTCAAGACTGGATAGAACAAGTAGACTGAAACTCAGTAAGAATGGAAGAGAGTTGAACAGCACGATCTACCAACTTGCTTAACTGTCATTCATAGACACTCAACAGCAGCAGAATACACATTATTTTTAAGAATACACAGAACATTTACTAAGATTTGGATAAGATTCTGGGCCATAAAATATATCCCAGTAAATTCAAAAAGACTGAAATCATATAAAGTATATTTTACAACTACAACAGAATTAAATTAGAAATCAGTAACAGAAATTATCTGGAAAATCCCTAAATATTTGGAAACTCAACAATATATGTCTAAATAATCCATGGGTTAAACAAGAAATCACAAGAGAAATTAGAAAATATTTTGAATTTAATGAAAGTGAAAACATAGGAGAGCAAAATTTATGGGATATAGCTAAAGTAGTGTTTAGAGGGGAAAAAATATCCTTATGCTCATATTAGTAAAGAATTAATCTTCTTTCTACCACTACACCACTTCATAATCTATACCAGTGGTTCTCAAAGTGTGGTCCCTGGACCAGCAGTGTATGTACCACTTGGGCTCCACCCCATACCAACTCAATCAAATTCATTGGGTGGAGCCCAGCAATGTCTTTTTCTTTTTCTTTGTTTAACAAGCCCTCCTGGTGATTCTGATGCACACTCAAGTTTGTGAACTACTGTTCTAAAGTAGAAGGGTTTTCGTCTGGGCTACCATTATGGTCTCTGCCTTCACTCCTGCTCTACACCCTCCATCCTTCACAATGCAGTCAGAAAGATCTTTTAGAAAGGAGAATCTGATGATGCTATATACCTTCTCCAACCACTTCCAATTTAAATGTGTACTCTGAGTGCAATGGGAAGCTACTGAGAGTACGTGAACTTCTTAGCATGGCCTACGAGAACCCGCACAGCCCATTCCTTTACTCTTTCTCCAATCCCCAACAACCTGACATCATTCCTTCCTTTCTCTCTTGACACACTGGCCATGTCTTATCCTTCTGACCTGCCAAGAATCTCACATTTCAGCATTTTTTCCACATGTTATTCCTTCTTCCTGGGAAGTCATTCCTATCCTACCACTTGGCCTAGTTAATTCCTACTCACCTACTCACCCGTCACAGCTCAGCTTAATGGCCATTTTCTTGGGGAGGTCTTCCCTCACTTGACAAAATCTCCCTATAATAAATTCTCATAGCACCACATACTGAGAACTTACCAGATTTGTGTAATTATTTACTCAATGTCTGTCTCTCCAAATACACTTGAACCATGAGGGCAGGTACCGTATCTGGTTTTGTCCCTCATTGTGTCCTATGTGTCTAGCATACTGCCTAGCACATAGGAGATAAACATTTTTGAATAAATTAATTGAGTACATAGATACAGGCTTTTAAAATATAGCTTTCTATGTTTCTATAACACAGAAACAAAGTAGTAAACAAATGCATTTTCCAAGTTGCCTGGAACTGGGAAAAAGAAGCCAAGGTTCAGTTTAAAACATAACAAATACTAATAAGAGGGAAAAAAGTAGCAAGATGAAATCATTCAGACACCTACCCCTGCCTTCTTTCTTTCTTTCTTTTTCTTTTCTTTTTTTTTTTTCCTTTTGGTAATTAAACTGTAGGCGAATTCACTAGGCTTAACATTATGATAATTACAGAATATTCAGCTCCACGACAAAGAAAACTATTTACTGCCCAGGAAAAATGAGGGGAAAATATGGTAGCCAGTTGAGCTGAACTAAGAATTTTGAATTCTTAAGTGAAGAAATACAGAGGGAAGAAAAAAGGAGAAAGAGAAGGGAACAACCGGACCTTGAGGCAGGAATTTATCACAGTATGAAGCACTGAAATCAATCTCTTTCTAACAGGTTGTAGCAGCTGGTTAAGGAAGAAAAGGGTGACCCTTGAACTTACCTCAGATAGAGAAAGCAGGTCGGGAGGCTGTAGGGAGAGAATAAAGATTTACAAAACAGAATAAAACTGGTGCTCATGGCCTCCCCAGCACCACTCTGCTGGATAGACAGATACTGTCCCATAGAGATAAAACAAAAAGAACTAACACATCAAATACACCATATCATGTTGGAGAAGGGAGCAGATGGGGTGTTGGGGATGAATAGGACAGAATGATCTTAATCTATTTTTTAAAAAGCCTATAACTTATTCATTATTTTCTAGTCACCTCATATGAAAATTGTAGTGATACAAACAGGGGTCAGTAAACTTTTTCTGCAAAGGGCCAGATAGTAAATATTATAGACTTTGTGGGCTTTATGGTCTCTGTTACAACTACTCTATTTACCTTCTGTAGCACAAAAACAGCAATAGACAATATGTAAGTGAATGAGCATGGCAGTGTTCCAATAAAACTTTATCTATAAAACAGGCCATGGGCCAGACTTCCTGATGTAGAGAATTAATTCTATGTTCAAAAATAGTTCTGTATTCTATAACCACTAGTAGGGTGAATTAACCAAATTATCTTTCTTCAAGTTATACTAATTCTGTTGCCAAAGTAAAAACAAATTGAAATATCTTTTAGATAAGTTCCTTGAATTTCTGTGTGACTCTAATATTGAATACAGTGCCTGGTAAATCAAAAGAAAAAGTATCCAATGCTTGTTGAATAAATTGAATGATTTTCTATGAAAGACATGGGCAATTAATAAAACAGAATATCCTGAAAACTCAGTAATGGTTGAGAGCAATGGAATATAAAACATTCAAGAAAAACTCTAAGAAAAATTATCAAGACAAAAATTGTCAAAGTAGTTGTTTTATATTTTAACAAAGTATTATGGCAAAAGCTAGAGACTTTAAAACCTAAAACTCTTCTCTTTACTCAATTCCTAAGAAAATTATGGGAATTTGAGGAAAATTATAGGGGAAAACTCAATGTAAACAGAATGGATGTTTTAAAAATTCCTGATTTCATTAGAATACCTTAAATAACAGAATCAACTTTTAATAGTTTTACTTATGGCACTGGCAATTAGCGAAGCAGCAATATGAAGCCCAAATAAAAAAGAATGTCGATGAATTAATTTTTACATTAATCTATCTTCATTTCATCCAGTTCTGATGAAATTAAGACTATGGATATATGCTTGAGGAGACACTGATCTTATATATTTTCTTAAATTCATAGTAAGAGATTTCTCATAGTTTATAATATAGATGGTAAGGCCTCCTGAATTGACTGCTACCACAGCTTTTCCTTTCTTTACTCAATACGAAAAAAAAGTAACATACAAAAACAGACTGATCAGAACGTGAACACCTTTGGTTTAAAGGTATTTACTACAGCATTATTTTAACAGGGAATGTTAATAAAGTACTTACAATATAATTTCGATTACCCTAACTTAATTTATGTACAACAGGAAGAAATCTAATATATAAATTAACTTATATTTTTGCAGTCATTACATTCTTTCTGGGAATATCATAGAAAAATGTAGAGAAACTCTAGCAGGAAACTATGTAGAGTACTGTATCTAATGATGTTCCCCATATTGTGTTCTGTGGGATATAAAAAGTTGTAATTTTATATAAAGTTTTGGGAATGCAAATTAACATGCTAATGGGGCACTATGACTCAGTAAGAACAGGTAAGAGAAAGGAGCATTTCCCAATCTTAACTGACCACAGAACCCTTTGCACATGGAGCATCTTGGGGGGGCTAGTGTTCCCTGGAATCCATCTGTGGAATGCTTATGTAGCAAACTAGAATAAGGCGACACTGAATCAAGTGGAAATGTTTTTCTACCAAAATTAAATTTATAAAATCATCTACTCTATGCTTCATAGTTTTTCCAATAAATGATAATTATGATGTTAAATAACAGCACATGAAAAAACTCTAACTCTAAATTTTACACAATAATGTCTAAGGATATTCTGTGCAATGGGTTGCATCAACCATACTAATTTTTAAAAAACACATTGTGTTCAATGTTCAAAATATGTGGTAAAACATTCATAAGCAAGATCAGAGTCTTGGTTTCGGGCAGTTGAAGGAATATGTTACTTATTTTAAAATTGCCCCATCAGTTATAATTCTATGTGAAAACCAGAATTCTGAATAGGAAAAAATGTACATTCAGTTATTTTTGAGGACAGATTACAAAACAGGCAAAGTTGACAAACTGAACATTTTTTTCAGTCATATCAGAATACAATTCAATGTATCAACTGAATTATGAATTTTTATGGGAAAATTTAACATTTTAGAATGAGTACTATTAGTATAGTAGCTTCAAGTCCATATTAAGTTATTTTAGTCTTAAAAATTTGTCCTGAGGTGTCCAAAGTCAGCTTATTTACATCCAGATATTTATCAATTAGGAAAAGGCATACATTTGCTTTGGGAACTCAAAAGTCACTGATATTAAAAAGGTCTATAGTGTTATTCTCAGTAGTCACACTCCATTTTTGGCCATTATCACCTCAAAAATCATCCCCTGCAACTGGTGCTTCACACATCCCATTTCCCACCGTCGACCCCCAAAATCATATTGTATGCTGCTATTAGAAAAGGTTCTCTGGAACTCTACTTTGATCACATAGCTTCTTACTAGTCACAGAATGAATACATTCTTGGCTTGATCTCTTTGTCCTTCCATTATACCCACTTGGTGAGCCCAACTAACTCCTATTAAATCTAAGGGCCCACCGTTCTCCAAGCTTACATCCTGGCAGCTGAGATAAAACCACACAGTTACTCAATCCTGTATTTCTTGAGACAGCTATTTCAAACCTTATCCACATTCCCCAATAACCCAATCCCACCATACTATTCTTAGACTACCTCTTGATTCATAGAAAATGGACTCTAATATCTCAATATTCTGTCCACAAATTACTGATCTGCATCCCCAAATATTGTTCATATTCTTCTCATAAACCTCTTGTTTTAAGAGAAAAGTGACCCTTCTTGTCAAGACCAATCTCTCCAACAATGCCCCAGGTCCCACACCTAACAATCAACGTGGGGGCTTCATTCCATTTCCCCTGCTTGCCATCTCATTTCCGTATCTTCAGCCTTTTATTCCCTACTGGCTTCTTCCCACTGGCATGTGAACACAAATTTTTTTAAAGCCTGCCTTCAACCCCAGCTTACTCTCGCTACCTCTCTCTCTCTTCTCCATTCATAGGCACTTACAGTTTTCTTTACTAATTTTCACTTCTTCTTCCTGCACTTACTCACCTAGTACTGAGTAAGATTTCTGGCTCTATTAGTTCACCAAAGCTGCT